>OX382367.1:19252500-21652500 GCA_947508005.1 Amphipoea lucens
CCCTAAAAACTACCACTGTTAAAAGCGGTATTAGTCATATGTTTTTTTTTTTGTAATTGTATTTTTTTATAATCTGTATACGTGAAAAAACGAACTGTATATTGAATGAACGTTTTTTATTGATATTATTATTATTTTTTATTTGTCTCTAAGAAAGCAGTATTTTTACTGTACAATAGCATTCATACTCACAACATAAATATTGTACGTATTCTCGATCCATCTACACTCAGTAGGTAGCGTCATAAAACTGCCTAAGACAAAATGCGTCCCACGCCGCCGCATCTGCATGCGCTACGTACGAGTACGACACTCTTTGACATTGGGGAGGTAAGCGGGCGCGCGGGGTGAGGCACTGAGTTCGCCTATGCTCCGCCCAAACGCTCAAGGACATTCGAGGCTATAATCGCCTTAAATAGGAAAAGGGGAACAGCTAACTTCTGAATAAAATTACCGTTTTAATTTCCTGCAATTGATACAGGATGTGGCGAGTTAATAGCTGTAGGGATTTTGCAAAAGTAATGTAAATAACGACACGCATTAAAAGCCTTTTTTCAATGGGGAAATGGTAGAAATAACGGGTGTATTTAATGTTATCCAATCTTACGTAAATTTATGTTTTGTCCAAAACATTTGCTGGAACGAGTTCTCAGAGATTTCTAGTAGTGTTCTTCATCCTGACTTGAGTTTATGGACCGCTCCTTAGGCCCGTTTGAACCACAAATCACTAAATCAATACGTTCTGTTTCTGCCAATCATTTAAAGATGACAAGTGACAGAATAAATAAGCGTTAAACGTATATAAAATAAATCACTATTTTATACGTGGTGCAATCCTGAGTTTGGTTTATTCGATTTAAAGCTATCAAATAGGGGGCAAGCCTATTAAGAGTACACCCATATTTTGGCAGAGTTTAAGTCTCATGTAATAGGGGGCAAGCCATCAACGCAGCACAAATCCATGCTCCGGGCTAATACTAAGAAATTCCAGATGGAAAACCCAATAACTTCAGGCTTTCAGTAACCTTGGTTACGTCTGCTCAATTTCCTCAGTTGGTTTCCTAGTTCGAGTGTGCAGCCACAATTTGCGCAGTTGACAAATGGCTTACGTAAATTCCTTCCAGAGCGACTCTGGTATGTAAAATTGCATTTTGATTGCAATGTTGCGTGACTCACCTTATTGTTTTCCGTTGAAAACGAAGTGAAATATTTCCGTATATACGTGTACTACCTATGCAAATATTGACCTGTTAGGACCTAGGTATAATACATACCTAGGTACCAAACAATGTTAGGAATTCTTCCACCGGTGTCGTATTTCCCTATACATACACCTATATATAGCGTTTTTCCTGTTGTTTATTAAATGACAGGTCATTTTAATTAAGTGCACAATGTTTGTTGTTCGTCGGATCTTAATTAGAATTAATGCAAATAGTGATTTGTTTAATTGGTGGGCCGATGTCACGTTTTTCGTATCGCTGATGCGCCGTACATGAGGTGGGGACGAATTATAAAGTTTTTTATTTATAGTGGTTTTATGTTAACCACAGTTAATAACATAGAACTTAAAGTAAACAAGAAAATCATTCTAAAACAGCTCAGTTATGTGGGTATTAGTTAACAATATTCTAACATATCGTTATGCAGTCTCCGCCTGCGCTCAGTTTTTCGTCACAACTGAGAAAATATTAGTAACCAAGGCACAACTAACTTTTTCTAAAACAAAATCTTATGTGCAAGCACGTACGATTTTCGTCACAGTGCATCCAAATTGGGCTTATCGCACATCGCATGCGCAACTCGCGGCAATGAACTTGCTCGCTGCGCTCGCGCAAGCCTTTGTTTGTGATACGACGAAGCGGGCCGGTGTGCGCATACCCTTCTTCATGTACACCGCTATTTATTTATGTAATGTTAATTAACTGATAAGGTGATGCATTTTCTTATTTATTTATTACAATGTTGATTTATTTTCTCTTTGAGGTAAGCCGGTGGAATAAAGCAAGATGCTTAACGTTTATAAACAAAAAAAAAGACGGGTTGCACTCCGGGAGTGCCGGCAGAAGTGAAAACTTGTATATTAACGTTGAAATAAATCAATTATTAATTGAATTAATATAACTTATTTTTTTTCACTATTACTGCGTCACTTACACCCACACCCACACCCATCCATCCATCCATCCATTGTCGTGTGTCACTTGGTTCACTTCGGTTGGCGCCGCCGTAGTAGTCTCTCCTGACGGTCACGTGTCTTGACGCGATGTCCTGACGCGAGTTTAAGGCGCTTACATGAGCTAAACGCAAAAAAACGGTAGTTTTCGAAACAATAAAAGTATATGATCGCCTACAGTAAACAAAATCAGAAAAATATATGATATTCTTCAGGATATATGCTAGATAGATAGTGTTTTGAAAACACAATACAACTAATTTGGTACGATAGAAAAAAATCATGAACATACCTCTAAAAAACTTTCTTTTTACAATAAAAACCATACTAATATACATACAATCATTCTGATTTTTTGTCAGATTATTCTACAAGTAACATACTAAAATGATAGTGTTTTATTTTTTTATTTAAAACAATAGTTTTTTTGTAAATCGAATATTCATAGTTCCGAACATAAAAAGTGCGCATGTGTGCGTGAACGCCCGTGTAGCGACAGTGCCGGCCGAGGCCTGATGCTATACGGACGTGTCGCTCTTTTCGCCGCACTATTTCCGTCAAAATTGTTATGTTTTTGTTAAGTTTTATTTGTAAATTCATTGTTTATTATTATTTGCATTATCTTCTTTCCGTAAATATTTTTATTTCGTGTAAATATAAAATACTTTTAAGTTTGTTATGTATGGGTGCAAGGCGCGCGCCATCTATTGTACGGCGAGTCCCAACTCCCGGGCGTTTCACTTGTGTCTACCGGCAGTGGTCCGCGTAACCTAACAAAGTTAAAATAGGGTAATAATTTGTAAATAAATGGGAAATATAGTGAAACATTCCGTTAGGAGGACTACAAAACGTTCATATAAAACAAAAGCCGAACATAATATGAACGAAAGTAAAAAGTATGAGCATTTTATTTTTAACTGAATATTTTTATTTTTGCAATAAAACTATGAATTTTGGAAACATCTAAGAAAGTGCAGTCGGTATTTTCGACTTCACGTACAACTGTCACAGTGACGTATGTGGACGACGTGTAGATTTGTATTCGAGAGTCCCCGGGTTCGATTCCCAAGGTTACGAAATTGTACTTTCTTTTTAAATTTTATTTAAATGTATTTTGAATTTTTAGATAGTGTTTTGAAAACATAATACAACTAATTTGGTACGATAGAAAAAAATCATGAAGATACCTCTAAAAACTCTTTTTACAATAGAAACCATACTAATACCTATACATACAATCATTCTGATTTTTTGTCAGATCATTCTACAAGCAACATACTAAAATAATAGTGTTTTATTTTTTTAGTTCAAACAATAGTTTTATTGTAAATAGCATAATATTCATAGTTCCGAACATAATAAGTGCGCATGTGTACGTAAACGGTAAACCCCCGTGCGTGTAGCAATAATGCCGGCCGAGGCCCTGATACTATACGGACGCGTAGCTCTTTTCGCCGCATTATTTATTTGTACCTACATACATTCATTGTTTATTATTACTATTTGCATATCTTCTTTCTGTAAATATTTTTATTTCATGTAAATATAAAATACTTTTAAGTTAAAATAGCGTAATAATTTGCTATCAATTATATCATTTGTAAATATGGGAAATAAAGTGAAACATTCCCTTAGGAGGACTACAAAACGTTCATATAAAACAAACGCCGAACATATGAACGAAATTAAAAAGTAAGAGCATTTTATTATTACTGAATATTTTTTTTCGCTATGAATTTTGGTAGTTTAAAAAAATGCACTTATTACGCATAAGCTCAGTTTTTTCGACGAGTTACGCAATCGTTACATTGGCTTATGTAGACGACGCGCAGGTTCGTGTTCAAGGGTCCCCGGGTTCGATTCCCAGTGATACGAAATCGATTTAATTTTATTTAAATGTATTTTGAATTTTTAAATATATTTTTATAAATAACTAAAAAAACGTCTACAATGTAATTATCTTTCACAGGAGAAAGAAAGTCGAAAATATCAACACGGAAGTTACTTCTAATGCGTAAGTACCTACACGTTTTCTATGCCATTGTAACAATAAAAAAAACCTAAATTTATTAACAGACCGCGACTTATTGATAATATGCATAAAGAAATCACAGATTCATCCGAAAATTGCGATGAAAATTATCACAAGCAAGAGTTTAATTTTTATTGATTGTGTTTATTATAATATAATAAATAGCAATCATAATAATTATGTATGAATGTTAGGTACGAGTACCTAATCCTTGAGGCCGTTTACACATCATGCCGAAGCTGCAGCGGCATCGCCGCCGCCGCGGCGCCGCTGCATCAGTCACCCTTGGATTTGTATGAACCCACGGCGCCGCCGCGCCGCCGCGCCGCCGGCGGTGCGGCGCGTTGACGAGTTTTGATAAGATCTATCAAAACTCGCCGCCGCACAGTGGTCTGAAAATCGAGCTCCATACTCATAGAAACTTAAAGTACGGAAATAAAAAAACAAAAATTGTAATGGGTCTAGTATACCTCCCTTTACGTAATATTAACGTATGGATGGTATCAGTCGCTCCACGCGTGAGAAAAAAAAGTTTTTTGTTTTTTTTTGTATGGGAGAAAACACTAACCCCCTTATTCATAATCCTATTTTATCTCTATTTTAGCTAAAATAGGTTTATAGAACGTTTGTCTTTATCTGTCACGTTGTCATTTCTGTGTGTAAGAAAGAGACAAACCCCATTTTAACTAAAATAGGTTTGATAAGTTTTATGAATAAGGGGGTTAATGTACATTTTTTTGAAACTGAATGGAACTGATAGGCTGGAGCTCACACGAGCTATTGTACCATACACGGCCATCAAGATGACATACAATTCATGGACCGTTGGGCGCCGCTTTGCACGTAGCAAATTTTTGAAATTTTGTGTTTTCGATATGTGATTTTTCAAATCTTTGACGTGAATAAATGAACTTGCTGATCGATTTACTTATACTATCGTTACTTTTAGCCTGCTTATGACCTTTATGATGACAACAATTAAAAATTATGTTGATTATAAGTACCTATACGTTTTTTTTTAATTTCATTCCAAGAACTACTTAACTCATTTAATCACCGTTGTAGTGTATCTATTAAATAGATATGTAAACACTGTCTCATTCACACAACCGGGGTAGCTGCTGTCAGTTATGTTATGTCATCTGTCAGTTACGAGGAATGGCGGGAAACAGACAAAGTGAAGCAGGCTATATACGATGGCGCTTGGTGTGGTAGTGAGCCAGTGAAGTGATATGTTTAACATAAGTACGGAATCAACAGGATTCTACAACCGTGATTATGGTTGAGTTATAATTAGATACTGCTTCAATCTGAGCCTCAATCAGAGCCTGTTCTTCCACGATGTTCAACTTGTTTTCGTTTGAAAACTTAAAATAAATTGGTCAGCAGAACATTGTGGAAGATGGCTTTGGATTCTCCCATACCTTTTCTTCGCCACAAACTAAGCGCAGAGGCACAAAAGAACACATAAACATACTGGAATCGTCTTCGTCTGCCATAGTTTGCTTATACAAACTTTGCCCTGAAGCACCATCAAAGCCATACTTGCATATAATTGTTAACTCTTTGCCATCCAGCGAAGGTTCCACACGTAGGAATTTTCCAAGCTTTGCACAGTTTTATCCAAAATTTAGCTTTACTTTTAGGTAAAAGTAAAGCTAAATTTTACCTAAAAGCTTAAAGCTTTTAGCTAAAAGTTACCATTGTACATCACGGAAGAAGAGGTCTTCTTCCGTGATGTACAATGGTAACTTTTGGAGGGCAGCAGTCCTTCTTCGCCTCAAGGATGGCAGTATAAGAAGGACACAGTGGTACTCCTTCTTCTTTTGCACAAGATCTTAATGTTATATACTGCCACTTCGAAAGCTTCAATGAGGTCAAAATAAATAAAGCTTTATCAGCGGAATATATAGGCACAGTTTCCTTGGGCTTTAACAATTTATTTATCCTTGTAGCCTCTTTGCTCCGAGACTAGTTTAACGATATCTGCTATATTCTTGTCATGTGCTTTCAAACCGGTTGCATGAGCAAGGCTTTCAGTGCTATACGTTAGGAGGTCTTCCGCTCTCCTTCTCTTCTGTAGCGGGCTTAGCTCTTTAAATGGTTTTCTCGGCCTCACAACTGATGTTGATGTTCCAACACTGCACGTCTCCGGTGTGTAGGATGTTGATGCACCCTCATTTAAAACAAAGTCAGAACTGGAACGGGTTTGCTGCTCTACTGACACTAAATAAGGGGTCATCTTTCCTTTCATGATCTCAGGCCATTTTATGTTCTCTTGCAGCCATGTCTCATACTTTGTTATGTATGTACGTCTCGTGAGATTACACGAGATCCATTTGTTCCTCAACGAACAAACATAAGTCTGACAGAATTGTTTCAATACCCTCTTTTCATTTTCTAACAAATCAATAGTATTCTCAAAAACTTCAAATAAAACATTGGGCTGTGAAAAACAATTGTTGTTTGTCACAAACATGACAATGTCCAAATTGGTATCACAACCTTCCATCACAGCACAATTAAAAAAATAACGTAATAAGTTAGCGCGCACAAGTACTGAGAGCTACTGATAAAAGTAAGCTCAAACGTCCTGTTTTTATACAACTACCCTCATTATCGTTCGCTATTCTTTAATTAGGTTTTACAGACTTTAATATTACAGACAATAGAATTTTATTGTGACTAGGGCCCATTTGGCCCTGCTAGAGCTGGTTGATGCTCATGTCATTAGTATATAATTATAACTCAACCATAATCACGGTGATTAAATGAGTTAGTTCTTGGAATGAAATAAAAAAAAAACGTATATAATCAATATAATTTTTAATTGTTGTCATCACAAAGGTCATAAGCAGGCTACAACTAACGATAGTATAAGTAAATCGATCGGCAAGTTAATTTAACCTCGTCAAAGATTTGAAAAATCACGTATCGAAAATTCAAAATTTCAAAAATTTGCTACGTGCAAAGCGGCGCCGAACGGTGCATGAATTGTATGTCATCTTGATGGCCGTGTATCGTACAATAGCTCGTGCGAGCTCCAGCCTATCAGTTCCATCCAGTTTCAAAAAAATGTACACTAAGTGTTTTCTCCCATACAAAAAAAAATAAAAAACTTTTTTTTCTCACGCGTGGAGCGACTGATACCATCCATACGTTAATATTACGTAAAGGGAGGTATACTAGACCCATTACAATTTTTGTTTTTTTATTTCCGAACTTTAAGTTTCTATGAGTATGGAGCTCGATTTTCAGACCACTGTGCGCCGCCCGCGGTGCCATACTATTATATTCTGTGGCGATGCCGCTGTATTGGTTTCTCTTGGATTTGTATGAGCCCTTGCGGCGCGCCGCCGCGGCGCCGTGTGTTCATACAAATCCAAGGGTGACTGATGCAGCAACGGCGGTGCCGCTGCAGCTGCGGCATAATGTGTAAACGGCCTCAAAGATTAGGTACCTAACATTCATATATAACTATGATTCCTTTTTATTATAAACAAAATCAATTTTAAATCTAATTTCTTGCTTTTGATCATTTTCATCGCAATTTTCAGATGAATCTGTTACCTATTTCATTATGCCCATTATCAATAAGTCGCGGTCGGTTAATAAAAACATTAGGTCAGAATTTTTTTTATTTTTGTAATAGCTTAGATAACGTGTAGGTACTTGCGCATTAGAAATACCTAACTTCCGTGTTGATATTTTCGACTTTCTTTCTCCTGCAGACTTTTTTTAGTTATTTATAAAAATATTTAATAGATATATTTAAAAATTCAAAATGACATTTAAATAGAAAATTCGATTTCGTAACCTTGGGAATCGAACCCGGGGACTCTCGAATACAAATCTACACGTCGTCCACATACGTCACGGTGACAGTTGTACGTGAAGTCGAAAATACCGACTGCATTTTCTTAGATGTTTCCAAAATTCATTGTTTTAGAAAAAAACACTGCAAAGTGATAATTTTTATTTCGGAAGTCGGTGTTGCTGGTTCCGCATTTTCGTTTTTTGACACCGACTTCCGAAATTATAGTTATTTATCACGCTGTAGTGCTTTTTTTGAAGTCGGTTGTTTTTTTTTCTTTCTAATTGTACCTACCCCACAAAAATTCAATTAACACTAGTGCATTGAAGAATCATCAAAATTCGCATAGAAATGCCGGAGATGCAGTACATTTATGCATATTAACTTCGGACATACTACATAAGAATAATTACCTAATGTATTATATACTAAAACCTTCCTGGAAGTATGTAGATAACATTAGTGAAAGAATGATCAAAATTGGTTCATCAGTTTTTTAGAAAATCTACAAATATATATACAAACATACACACATACATACATTACATACATACATACGGGTCGAATACACAACCTCCTTTTTTGAAGTCGGTTAAAAATGTTTTAAATTTCATTGAATCAGTTTTATTTCAAAATCACCCACATCCTTAAGTTTTTCAAGTCACACTCAAAACGAATAAAATTTATTATGTTGTCACACATAACTACATAATTTGTTTCTTATTTGCACATCGTTTCCGCGCCATCTATTAGAATACTAGGGCGTAATCTCACAAAACCGTTACTTCTAAATCTCATGTATGCTTTATGTCATAATTGTGATGGGCGTCGTCGTTAGATGGCGTTTGCGTCGATTCTGCATATGTGTGCATGCGTTTTTCAAGGACACTTAGGTCTAGTAAGCCTCTTAACATTTTTTACCCATTACAAAAAAGTGTGCAACGCCGCTAAAGAAGTTTACACTTCAAAAAGATTTTTTTTGATGTAATACAATATGTAAATGTAAAAATAATATGTAAAACAAGGAAGTGTTTTTGTGCAAATATTAAATTGCCATTGTTGTGTTTTAGACACAAAAGAATATAAAAGGTCAAAGTGTAGTTAACGTCTAATAAAGTCAGTCATTTTACTTCCTGATAATCCGCTGATAGTAGCAGCCCCTAGCAGGGGATCGAAGAGGGGACTGGAGGGGGGTTTAAGGGACCAGCAGGGTAATTGCGTAACACACTATCAGTAGCAATTGGTTTCATTTTGACAGTTCAACAACATTCATTGCCTTATTTATACGTTGTTGAGCAGACACACTTTTCGAACATATGAAGCAATGGATTAGCAATATCCTTCAAAATGATTCAGATTGAGACTGATAGTGTGTTACGCAATTAGGGTACAGGCCGGAATAAATCGATTGATCGGTGTCCTAACACTGAATTATTTGATTTTGTCGTAACATCAAATCTATTCTGGATTTCTGGATTTCCAATCATAATTTTATTGACATTCTAATTTAGTGGCTTCTGGTTTTCCATTGTGCTACCTTCCCTATGGTTGTACAGCAAGTCCGCAATAACCAAAACGATTAAAAAATTTAAATGTTTATCATCGATGCGCATGCGACGATCTGTGACATTGATCACGATCTGTAACCACGGTACGCCGATCAATCGGCAAAAGGATTACGCAACTTCGTTCATAAAGCCATTGAGCCTATTCCTGCGCCTTCGACCTGAGTTATGAAAAAATAAATCTTTCTGGTCTTCAAGTAGAGCAAGTTTTCTACAATCCAGTTCGATAGACTTAGACCTAGTTTTTATATGGAAAATATTTATCTATTTTAAATTATATCTCACTTGTTTCTTGTCTTATAAAATGCTGTGTGTCTAGGTGCTTGTGCTAGCTGTGTAATTACTTTTATGCTATATAATATACTGGTTATGTACTATAAGTGTTTGCAAGCTTGAAATTCATGAGATTCAATGTCTCTGAAATATTTTTCTGAACATAAATCTTCGACCACTCTTATTAATTCGAGTAATCATTAAATTCATTACCATAAAAAGGGCATGTAATCTCTAATTTGATGCCTATGTCATGCCTTATTAAAAAGCAAAACTCCATTCAAAGCCCACCCACGGATCCAATTTCAAAAAGCAAAAAAAAATATGTTAAAAAAATGTAAAGCCCTGTATTCGCACAATCGCAGCGGTAAAACGTTAGTCAACAACTCAACATGTGCGTTTAAAAGTTCCGTTTGCTCTTTGCCGAGTTACATGCTCAATAGACATCAGAATCGCTGTCGGTATGAAATTTCATCGCAACACGGTTTTTTTTTCTCGCTCTGAAATCGTTTCCGTACCGGAGTGCGTTGACCGGCCCGTTGAACCCTCGCGGGTTCACGCCCGTTACCGACATTTGGACGCGAAAAAATCAAGCTCGTTTGATGAAAATTTGAAGGGGGAGTCTGCTCGAAATTAAGTTTTGAAGGGGAGATTGCGGTGCGATGAGGAAGCGAACAATAAGTGGAGTGATTCAATTAGACGGTCAGTTGGCCTAAATTCTCTGTCGGAAGAGAAATTGAGTATTATTCAGTAAATGAATGTTTTCAGACCTGTTTGCAAGTATAGTATAAAGAAAAAGTGCTTTTAAGAGCGGGAAGTAACCAAAATAATTTTTCGAGCGAAAAGTTTCTGCTGGCGGGAAGATTCAAGATTATTTATTTGTCAAAACATGAGTACACATACAGAGCATGCAAGTTGTTGAGATAAATCATAATTTCGGACCAGTCATGTTTGGCCTTAGTGGCGCACAAATATTTAAATGCCAGTGAATTAAATATTTAATTGATAAATTATTTCATAAGAACAAAGCAGTGAAGCAGGGAACAAAGCAGGGAAGGGATTGTGTTTTCTTTTCGTCGTGTTTGATGAGAGGGTTAGGCAAGGAGGCGCGGGTGAATCTTTAATTTTTTCTGGCTTTGTGGTGCGCCTCCTTAAGGCGCTTTTCCGCGCAATAATCCCAATAAGGGTGGGCCATAAAACATTTGAAAATTAAAATGCTTTTCATGTAATGCAATAAATTGTTGACTTTCCATATCAGTCTAGCATGAATAGACTTATCAAATCCAGCTCATCAGAATGCAAACTGACTATCACATCAATCGATCGGTACACATTGTTTAATTTCGTTAATAGTTTATCGACCGAATACCGAGAATTCGTGTACAACCACATAAAAACATCCACTACGTACAACTGAAGTATCTACTCGATTGAATAGTTTCATACGACATTCCACTGCGTTTTCTATCAGCTATTCTTATTGCCAACACTTCAGAAAAAGTGCTATGGATAATAATCAGGTCTTGGAACTCCGCAGTAGCAGTATACAGTAGTGGTATGATTGTTTGACGTTTAAACAGTTACTGATTAATTTACGTCTTGTTCCAACGCCATGCGAGTGAAATATTCATTGTGCGTGTGTTCCAGTATCAAACAAAAGGCAATATCCGTTAAGTTGACGCGTGAATTGGGTTCCGTACGAATTTATTACTTGACTATCAGATTTCAGTTGTAACAATCGTTTTTGGGTCGCCGTACCAATAATTAAGTATGATACCTTGAGTAACTGTACTCTGACGAGCAGAGTAACAAAATTATTAGAAAATTCCTTCATTCATGGTCGTTCTTGGGGTATTCTAGAGCCCGTTAAAAACGTCCACCTTCCGCATTCAACACGGCTAACTTTGAACAATTTTCCGTTTTACACCAACAATTGGGCACCAAAACAGTGAAACGTAAATTACATAGTATGTTGGATATGTAAACAGCTTAATGACACATGCGGAGTGATGGAGGTACACGTGCGCGTACGCCGATGAACGATTTCGATGAAACAAGCGATTGGATGATCGCGAATTGATAATATAGGATTTATCGTAAGATAATGACTGGTACACGTGTATAGATATGAGGTTTTTGATAGGATTATTGAATCTAATATAGCAGCGTACCTTGTCTGTTACACATACCAGAACTAATACTGTTGTGGATATAAGGGGATGAAGGCATATATTATGGTATATATGGGAGGGGGGGGGGGGATTGATATGGGAAATGAAACGGATTTTTTTGGTGTTAAATTGCGAAAGAATTAATATTGTTAACGAATACATTAAAAACAAAACTAGGGGCGTATGCGTAACTACTTGTACTATTTTATTCTGTGGCGTAACAGGGAAAATCAAACCTTATTTTACCTTACTATGTATTATCCGTATTACCTTTTTGTTTTTCAGTGGGGTTTCGCTGGTAAAATATTGATTGGTGCTCAAATGGGAATACCTTTGGTGCTCTAAAAATAGGTGCTCAAACGGGAATACTCCGGATTGTCGTAGCGCCAATTACTCACCTTCAGGAAATTGCGCACCCACCAGATGATAAGCTAATCAATAACTTATCAAAATCTATCGCTGTTTCCCATCTATTCGTCATCCGCGCAATCTTATCGTTCGCGCCACGCGTTCGGGCGTCGTCGGAAGAAGTCGTCGCGCCGCGCGCCGGCGCCTGCGCAACTCATGCAATATTTATGCCCTACCAACCATCGCTTATTACTTACCGATCGACTAATTAAAAACCTATTGCTGTGAAGAAAAAATATTGTCTAGACAAGCGTAGAAACTGATACGGACGTGTTGTGATTCTAAGAGATTGTTTTTGTTCTGATGAAAGAGATTACGGATACTCTTGAGTCGAATAGAAATTGTTCGGAGATGGACGTGTTTCGTTGAAGCAAAAAATTAATAGTTTGATAGTACGATTCTAGTGTTGACTGTCATCATATTTTTGAAAACTTCTCATTTTGAAGAACAACAGCATTTTCTAAGAATTTTATGCTAGCAGGCAGTGCTTTAATGCTTTTTGCAAAGCAACAAAGCATACTAAAAAAAAAACTTACGCAAGTACCTACTACAATTTTTTGCAAAGTAGCTTTTTCTCAGCATTCCAGACAGACTAAAGTTCATTAAAAAAACATGCAATCTTTTAGGATGATTCGAAATCTTGATCTGTTAAAGCAATAAGACTTACAATATTAAAATAATAACACAAGGAAAAGACCCTTTCTCAAATATTTCTCCTCATCTTCCGCAACCATTATCAAAGAAACAAGTGGTTCTGGGGGAAATAAAATATTGCCTCTGGGATCATGAATGTGGTTTCACAACATCAAAACTAATCAAGATGTGATCACTCTGTGATAAAAAGAAAGTTTGGGGGAAGTCTCTACTAGACTTAGAGGGAGAGTGCACCGGAGTCTGCGCACACACTTGTGCAGTAAGTATAATATCTCCCGCGCCGAAGGCTGGTCTCCGCTGAGATTGGTCATTATGACCGAAATTAGGTCTGGAGGGAGAACTTTTATTTACGAGACGAGACTTACTGAATCTACTAAGTATTGAAGACCAATTTCTCCCAAAGATTATGGAACGCAGTCCAAAGCAATTGACGAAAGAACAGTCACTACTTAATGAATGAAGGCTTTGAATGAGCTGTCTGGCAAATATCCCATGAAGACAAAGAGAGATAAAATATATGTTGAAGCGGATTTACAATAAGATAACGTAAATGATTCACAACAAAAGGCCTGAATTACTGAACTACTGAATTACGCACAACAAACTCCTGAAGACGCAAATAACACATTCGCACATGACATAGCAACAATGAGATAATGAGTTATTGTGATTTGCGCAAACAAATAGACAATAATTCCCCACGTATCGATGCAATTATTACTGTTCGCTATTGTCAGTCGTCGCCTCTCCAGGGCTGACAATACGCACTTGAGCCAAGTGGACTTCAACGAGGATGTGGTTCAAGATAGGATTGTTTGTTTGTGTTCTTAAGGACGGTAATTGAGCGAGTAGATTGTGTATAACATTGTTCATGTCTTTATTCAGTCTATTATTATGATCTACGACCGATTAGACCAAGGAAATCCATTGTCTGATCTCATTAAATTTTTCGGTTGTAACTGAATCGAAGATGGCATTTTAGAATTTTGATTACGGTGCTTCTTTCCGATCTCAAAAGCAGGAAACAATTTACAATTCCGACTACTTGTCACCTTGCCTTAACTGGGCGACATGTCACATAAAATTTTAAGCTATCTGACACCCCTAATGTCTCACCACGTCGCCGCCTGTCACATTGTCAACGTTGACATAAATATATATGTCATCACTTATCATTATCTTCATTACGATGCTATGTAGTCAGCAATTGATTATCTGTGCCGCCAACCGCGCGATGTACGCGGATAAAAATGTTGCCTTCTGATATTTATGGGATATTTATGCTATGCTATCGCGTGTTACTAACCACTTAGCATATTTATATAATAAAGAAAAGTTATGTTGTTTCTTTGTTGGAGATTGACACGAGAGGTTATCAGTTGTGATTCAATCGGATAACCTGTTGTACCTTTATTACTTGCATATCTTCCGTCAGGTACTATCTTCACAAGCATAAAATAAATATATAATCACTAAATAATAACAGCAGCACGGGTGGATTGAAATTTCGTGGATGGGTGACTAATCATTTCATATCGAGACCCCTACGTGCTTCGGAGAGCACGTTAAGTGGTTGATCCCGGCTGTCGTACGTAGATCGTCGACAGTTGTCGCGGGTAGTCAGAAGCCCAAAAATACTGGTATTCAGCTGCATCATCGGGTTAGATTGGAAACCGATCCCAACAGAGTTGGGAAAAGGCTAGGCAGATTGATCGAAATCCTTTCTCGAAACAGCAACACTTTAAGATATGAAGAATGAAGATATCACTGAGAAAACCAATTTGTTTAACTACATCTAAACAAAAGGTTTTAACAGAGACCGCAGAGCTCCACAACGCAAGACGCACAATGTATTTGTGCAGTCATTGTCTATGGGCGTGAGAAGCAGGCTGTTAACGGACCGTAGACACGGCAAATTGACCCTAGACCGGTTACCGACCCGGCAAACTGCCACCTCTGGCTATTTAGTCATTTAGTCATAGATGCTGTTGTGAGACTGAGAAGTCGTTACTCTGAAGCGCATATTTTCGGGGCAAAAGTCTTGGACGTGTTTATAGCTGAACGAGCCAGTAGGAAATGTATACTTTGGAATGTGGCGATTCTAATAAAAGACAGCTGCTGCTGCGAGTCCCCTAAAACTTCCACATAATATTCCATATAATATCTATTCATCATCTTTCGTAATGCGATCACCATCTTAATTCAGTTGTGCTGTCACAATTAGGATTTTCGCACTAGGTAATGTCAGTGCATTTAAATCTAGATTCTGGTACATATGAATATAGGTCTTTCTCCAACTTTGAGTGCAGCCAATTTAACAAATAACTGCAAACCACCTTAAGCTCTTTGTCTTACTGTTTAACTTTAAAGTTTGGTCATGCAGTGCTTACCCGCGTCAGTCACATCGTATGATGCGGTGACGTTGCACTTGCGTCGTACGTGGTCTTGCGGTTTTCCGATGAAATTGCAGTAATAATATTTATTATAGGCACATGAATGGATTTGGTTAAACGTTATTTGAAAGGATTTTTAGAACTGGAACAGGAAGACGTGAAACAACAAGTATACACTGTATTCGGACAAGCTAACCCTGAATTTTGGCTATTATAATATACTCTTCTTTGTAGCCAATACTAAAGTAAGGTCCTAAATTGTTATGTAAGGAAAGATACAATAGATTTAAAGTTCCTACAAAAACTTCGGCTTCAAAAATAGTAAGGTGTTATTTTCACACCAGCAGTTCAGCATGTCATATATGCTTATCCATATTAATGCGTCCATAAACATCTAATTCTGACCGTGAGACTCCTTCATTGCTGGAAGAACAGCAATTACCATTATTAAATCCTGTACTTGAACAAAGTTTAATCAAAACAATTTATTTAAATAAAATTCTTTTGTTGTTGTTGTGGTTTTCGACAGACCAATTACAACACTTCCTATTATGCTCGATGTTAATGATTAATATCAATAAGTGAGTGACCCTGGTGATTGGCTGCGAGGCTGTCTCGGAGACGATGAGCCAGCATATTCTGGTGTACGTAAACAACGCTTAACACTGGGTGACATGCTCTGTAGTGTTCCTGGTACGAGGTTCAATAGAGGTCAGATCGTTCTTGGAACATGTTATGTCATTTTGTTTGCCCAGAAGTCGTGTTTGATTTTCTCACTCAAATCTACTATATGAACAGCTGTCTTCATGGTTTTGTTTTAGTAATGGTTTCTGTCAACGAACATTGGCCATATTCATATTTTTTTGTCTTCATTTTTCGTATAATACTTTATGTTGGACATTCTTAAGAGAGATCGTCTCAAATTCTTCTGAATTCGTTTCTTTATTTTGCCCATTAAGAAGCTTGTTATTGGAATTGCTCATTGATTGGGACCGCTTCTCCATCAAAAGCGTTCAATTGAATGGAAATTATCCATAATCGATTCCTTTATACAAACACATTTAAAAATAAGTACTGTAATAATTTTCTTAGTTCGCAATTTCCGAAATCCCATTATGATGGAGCAGCCCCCTTGACCCAATCAATTTCACGGCCATAAGTAGTAATCGTCCAAAATCGCATATAATTACAATTGTAATACACTTGTAATAGAAATTACAGTGTAATTGTATTGGGTTCCCGCGATTCGTGAACAACTATCATTGTTCGTCGATTTCCGCGTTTAGCTTTCCCATGACCCGTTGTTCTAGTTTAGTGGAAATTGTTCAGTGGTGTTGTATTGGTAGTTTCTTTCATTTTTTCTTGTGAGTCATGGTGTGGTTTGCGTGTCAAGGGTTTTGGTAGTTCCGGGTGTATGGCTGTACGTATCGTCTTCTTATTACTTTAAGTTTGTGAGATTTTAGTTTTTACTTCGTCATTCTTGTTTGATAGTCTGTTGATTTCATTGTTAATTTACGTCATGTGTTATGTTATTGAGTTTTGAACAATTTGTTGCTTTCTAAGGGCTTATTAGGAAACGAATGGCATTTTAATCTTTGGGATTCTCATCACTCTTATTTTTAACTTCACCAAAGTTTCATATATTCCACCAAATTGCTATCGCTCATTCAAGTCTTCTTCATTCAAAGTGATAGTTTCATCAATGAAACTATTCTCTACTGGCAATGCTCACCATTCTATCTTATAAATTTATCTAAAGGTAGATGCAACACGTCCACTGGTATTTTTAGCCGGTACTATGGCCAGGTCACCGGAGTCACACACGGCATGCGTGGGTCGCTTGAATGGGCGTCTTTAACCGGCGCTCGATGAATGGCCGGGCCATTCACGGCGGCGGACAGAGGGACGTTATTTGTGATCGCCCCAGGTCAAATAGACCAGGTTACGGTTAAGTGTGCATATGGAATTTGTTTTAAGTGGTAAAATGGTGGTGCATTTTCGTGTGTCTTTTAAAATGGAGTAATAAAGCGGTCGACAAGAAACGATAGGTTAATGTTTCGGAATCGTAAAATTTTATATGTACGCAAAATAAATTAGCAATTTTAAACGGTAATTTGTTTTTATTTTCACCGCCATTTATCTATTCTTAAATGTCAAACCAATAAAAGAAAACACCAGCCATTAACAACCGCCTACACTTGGAATAAAGTTGACCGATTTTTTTGGTTCACGATTTAAGATGTAATCGACTTGACTAAACGCAAGTTCGTCGCCAAGTTTAATTACGTATACGGGGAATAAATCTCTGCATAGTTTGACAGTAAGTATCGTGTCACAATCACTAACATTCACACCATAATAGGTGTCACGTGTTGTGATGCTTCATGACAGCTTACCATATAAGGTGTTATTGCTATCAATACATTTAATTGGTCGGCTGGCGTCGGGACGCCGCGCGGGCGCACCGCAATTAAATTTCCATATCTGCTCAGAAATATGCATACCGAATATAGAAAAGCTTAGTGCGACGGAATAACAATGACAGTTTATGTGATTATAATGTAAAAATAGCGGACGCGAATTCTTAATAATAAAATTATTTCTGCATACGCCTAAACTTTGAAAGTCTCGAAAGTATGTTATTGCGTGATACAGGCTATTGCTTTACGAAAACTTATAATAAAATCTAAAGATGATTGAAGAAAATAAAATAGGCCTTACGGACTGCCTAGTGCAGCATTTTAATCTGAAACTCATAACAGCTGCCCTAGAAACCGTTACTTTATTTCCTGCTCACATGATAAGCTCTCACCTCGTTCAAGAGCTTATATTTATGAAAATTAATCAGAATGAAGAGATTACACAGGCATGGCTTGTAATAATTAATAACTACAACAAAACTGTGATTAAACATGCTAAGACCATTACTCTAGATGTAAAGCCCACCTCTGCGATAGCATGTAATTGTGAGGAGAAAACATTAATAAAGCTAACTATGAAGTATGGACTCAATCAGTGCGCAATGGCGGCTAATTGAGAAGATGTGCGCTTGCGCAAGCCGTACGAATCAGTTAACAACTGCACTTCTTGCCATATGCTCTTGACGAGACCTCAGTCGTTCATATGGGTTGCCTTAGCGTCGAATCCATGTTACAGACCGCTAATCAAACAATACCTGTATCTTTTATTAATACGGCATTCATCCAAGATTGCAATAATTTTCAATTAGCTGCCGCTGATCAAAAGCAGTAGACCACCCACTAGATGACTAGACTATTTCTTGCAATTACAATTTTGCAAAGTCTTTGATTTTTCTACGGCATTTGAGCTCACTCATCCCGTACCTATTTTTACAAAAAAAAGAATACGCATTCAGTACGCATGGGTAAACTCATAATATGGGCAAGTAAGATACGAAGAAAGGGTTATTAAATCATTTCTGGTTACCTCTGTAGCGTGTAATTTTTGTATATCGCTAAATCATTTTGCTGATTCAATTAGTGTTTCCGAGATGCTCGTGAACGTTTCATCTTTGAAGTTTGCGGATGCTTGCGAATGCATGAAATAATCAATTTTTGCTTTGAGAATCCTGATTCAAAAATATTCTTTCGCTTTAGTCTCTTTTTCCTTTTACAAACGGGTCTTCTCAGTTGTAAAAATGCATTTTGACCGAGGACCATCAACATGGAACATGATAGTCTATTCGATGTTGCCAGACCTCCCTATATATCACTAATTATATCTACAGAATCAAAAGGCCTCAATCTTCATTCACACGACCAAGTAGTAAATAATACGATTATGATAGTGCGTGAATCGGTTCAACAGGGAGTCAACAAGATCAATATGAACGTACGCAGTCGCGACGCTGTGGGGTCGTAGTCGCGAATAAATTGCTGCCCGTCTGCCGGGTTTGTCTAGACCGACGCCCGTGTGGTCTTAGGATACGGACACACTAGGTTTTAGATCATTTCTTGCGAGAACAGCAAATGTAGGTTCAGCTTTGTTCCAAGAAATAACTGAGGGGGAAACAACTATATATAGTGCCCGACTAAAGGATTATATATCCCAAGTTTTAATATAACACAGTCTGCAACACAGGACTCTAAAAGTTTAATGGATAATACTGCAGACTCAGGCCTTGTAAATGTTATTCAGGGCGCAGTTTTCAACGAGGATTCCATTGCTAAGCCCCTTAACAAGTTCCGGTCACAAATATAGAAACTGCGCCAGACGTCGTTATTGCTCAATGTTTGGCACAACACTGTACTTAATATTTTGCTCTTTTAAGGATCGCGCTGGACAGCTTCCAAGATTTTGCATTCATACGCGAATAAAACCAGTTATTGTGGGAGTTGGAAACTGGATAATATACCAATAATGTTAAATAAATAGTTGAATCTGGTATTACTTTGTCAGTAACAAGGTAAAGAGCCCTCAAAAACCCATTTGCATTGGTTAACCTGAAAACCTGACAACAGGCCATCTGTGATATCAACGAAAACAACATCTTAACGGTCAAAAAGGGAAAATACGAGGCAGACTTGATTGTGCCCACTTCCTTAGATAACAGGAGCAAGGATCGCTTACTACTAAATGAAGTGGACATTTATGTAAATGAAGTAGCAGCTATCAATGGGACCGCGTTTAAAAATGTGTTTGTACTATTTGTAGATACATAAAAACGACCACATTATGTGGTAGGAAATGTGATTTCATTTAAATATGAATAGGCTTAAACGGGCTTCAGATCCTTAGATTGATAACCTTCGTAAATTACGTCGAAATTGTATTGCAGGAAAAAATATACAAGTTTATATTTTTGGAAGTTTCATTTCTTTCCAATGAATCATGTTAGTATTCTTTGTAGAATCTGGGTCAAGCTTAGCTATAATAGCTATTCAGTCATCGTCCCTTCAAGGTTAATCCAGATAAAGGCATGGCTCGTTAAATAAAATAGATAAAATCTGATTAAAACCTTCAACTCATTAACGTACGATTGGAAAAATGTTTAACAATTACGATAAATTCAATACAATCTTACATCAAGAATTTCCGATTGAACGAATTCAATGAGCGACCTTTGGAATAGCGTCGGCGTTTATTTGATTTTCAACGTTCAATGGACACCTCATTTATGTAAATATCATAATTTCTTGGTTAAATAATGTATTAAATTACTATCTGTCGTACATGGCCTTTGTCGTTGACAGCCAAATTCAATTACAGAGCCGTCATTACATCTTGTTAAATTCAATTTAATGTAAACATCGCTTTCATCATCCAATCTGATGTTGAAATGTGACCCCTACTATCGTGTTTATGTAATTACTTACAATGTAAACTCCGTCCAAAAATGGTATTACTTCTCCGTTTGTGTAAATCTTCGTGATAACCTTTATACAGTGTCTGTCATCTCACAACACAATCCTATACACATAACATAAACAACCTGTAATGTCCCCACTGCTGGGATACAGGCCTCCTCTCTGTGAGAGGGAGCGAACCGAAATCCACCCCGCGGGCCCCAGTGCAAGTTGGTAGATGTCACATGTCTTTGAATTTTTGATTCTAGGACATGCCGGTTTCCTCACGATGCGATGTTTTCCTTCACAGTTTTTGAGAGCAGTGGTGATGAAATAATTTACACAAAGTAAAGCGCCCATCCAGGTCCGAACCTACGACCTACAACTCGTAAGTCGTGGCCGTTTCCAATGGACCAGTACTGCTCTTCGCCACAATCCTATAGCTGGTAATTTATTTTACCCATACTGAAGGCAACAAAAAGACTTTCAAATAAATAATTGTCATCTGGATATCTGCTTTGCAGTCGTGACCATGTTTTCTATTGAATTATCAACTTTCTATCATTATGTTTTCTACTCAAGACTTTTATTTTTCTAGCCTAGCTCTCAATTTTCTGATCAATTGACTTTAACTTCAGCTTCTAAGTTTCCAATTCAACATTCACTTTCCTTCAATTATCATCAATCACAATGACCTCATCATCTTCAAAATCTACATTTCGCAAGTTTTCATATATAGTGTGGAAGTTAGCGCGTTACCTATGTCTTCAGAGCTGCGTGGGCGCAGAGTAGTGGCCGTTGCACCGGCCCACGCGCCATATGTTGCGACACGTCTGCACTGACCACTGCGATCGTTTTTATTAACACATCAACGTTGTTTGCGCTCGCTGGACCATCATGATGATGTGTGAACTTGATTTCTCTATTTTGTGAAGGAGATTGAGTCTTATTTCAATATTGAAGTTTCTTCACATCGTCTTGATATCTTGGTTGTTAATTTACACTTCTTTGTGTACTAAGTTGAGCAATACGACTGTTATGCTTTTCATTATCCTTTGGTTACCTTTCGTTACAGGGCTCTAAAACTACAAAGTATTTAATGTCATGTTAGATATAGGATTTACGTGGCCAGAAGAACTTCTTATTAAAACGTTATTGACCGTCTCCTCATAAAATAGCTTATCCTTCTAAATGTCATTGCCAGACAATGTGTCACAAAAGTTTCTAATGTTGCCAGTTGCTCTTTATTTAGGTACCAATCAATCCATACTATATAATATTATAAATGCGAAAGTGTGTCTGTTTGTCACCTCTTCACGCTTAAACCGCTGAACCGATTTAAATGGGTATACAGATAGTTTGAGTCCCGGGAAAGGACATAGAATAGTTTTTATCCCAGAAATCATCCTTTAAGGGGGTGAAAAGGAAGGTGGAAGTTTGTATGGGAAATCAATAACCGCTGAACCGATTTATATTAAATTTGGTGTGGAGATAGTTTGAGTTGCGGAGAAGGATATAGAATAGTTTTTATCGGCGAAATTATAAAAAAAAGATAATAAAAGCAGATTGGATAAAAAATAAGCTACCCAAATTACTAATTCCATGCGGATGAAGTCGCGGGCAAAAGCTAGTTTTAAATATAGGTTACAACAATGATCACTTTAGCAACGGGTCTAACGTTTAACGATCTCTTCCCACGACCGTTTTGATTTACACACTCGTTTTTTGTGTGTTAAAATCTCGTATAACAGGTCCAATTTCGCGACTCCTGCGCAGTTATGGAGACTTGTTTAGTGCTTTTACTAATTCTTGTTTTTTTCTTGTTGCAGGTGAGTCACAGACATACGAGGTTTTATTATTGGAGATTTTGGTAATGAAAGTCAACATAAAGGTTTGTTTACATAGTAAGAGACATAGTTTTCTGAGTTGTGGCGCTCAAATCGCAAAGGAACGATCACAAGTATTGATATACAACACAATATTGCCTACTTTCAGTTCCGGGTACGAAGGTGTGAATTCAATTTTAAGTAAACGACCAAAACAGCTCCTTACAAACTAGTCTCCCATACAAAATGATCATAAAACCATATAGACCAGACCCCGGCCGACACACGAGATCCCATACATTATTGTAATGACCAACGTGGTCGAACAAAGCAGTAGATGCACAACATGTGCTCAATTGAGCGCCACTGAGAATTAATTGGAGGAGCTATGCAAAGTGCTGTGTTAATTAATATTGTAAACAGTTCGCAGCGGAAATGCATTGTCTGACATGTTTTAATTTTCGTATTTACGAGTACGTGCGCTGAGTGCGGTTTGTTTGGGTTGCAATTGGTCTTATTTGAGAATTGGCGAGTTCTTTGTTTGGCTGGTTTTCTTTTTCCATTGTTTTTTTTTGCTGCTCTTTCTCCCATCATCATCATCATCATATTTCTGCCCTCGACCCATATTACTTGGGGTCGGTGAAACACGTTTTCTTCTTTCATTCTCCCCTGTCAATCGTCACGCTATCATTCACTCCCCTTTCTTTCACATCTTTCCTCACGCAACCCACCTTTTCATTTTTTGCGTCTCTTTCTCTACCGTCATTGATTATATCAATATGTTTGAATTTATTATCGGCTTAAATATTTGTGTCTTGTCCTTTTACTGCCACATCAATTTTCAAAATTACATTAGCATCCTCTTTATTTAGACAACCACAATAATTCTGTGGGAGGAGGCTCTCACATTTTAGTACCCACTCCGAAATTATTTCCCCAAAATATTGTCTGCCCGAAGCTTTTAAGCTCAGCTAATATAATTTAACGATCAACTCCTCTTACTATCTGTCAAATATCTCGACCCACACTTTAAGCTTCATATTTATACCAAACATTAAAAATGTCAGTATTTGGAGCAAGCTATAATTTAGTCTAAATACCCACTGGCGATTCTTCGTCGATCTAGAACTGATTTGAACTGGGCTAGTCATCATATAGGCTATATAAAACCGAACCAGTTTTCCCTCATTGTATGTGGTTATGTACTCTACAGGACATATGTCTGTCTGCTTGTGTTAATGGACCTATGTATTGTATGTGTTGCGTGTTTACTTTTTTACCTAAACAGCGCTGGCCTCCCGGTTGAATGAGTCAGCTTGAATGTCACGCGCTACTAGGGCTAAAAGTAAAACCTGTCTTGATTATTATTTTTGTACAGTTTTTTTTTTTTTATAAAGTTCTTTTTGTGTTCCATCGTTTTTGGTAGCATAATTGTATATAATAAGGCAATTCGCAAAACACCATTTCATTTAAATTAAATATCACTTTCATAAAAATACGTTTCAGGAAGCGAAAATAATAATCGAGAAAACCTAGTAACAAAAAATAATATTTATCGATATAAGTATGGGACCCATACCTATCGATAAATATTATTTTTTGTTAACCTTATAAATATCAGAGGCGCGTGGATTGAAATTCCAATGTAAATATTGCCAAATATTATCCTTGTGCAAACAAACAGCCCCGTTATTAGGTAAGGCTATCAAACGTGTTTGGTTTTCACAAATATTTGGGACCCGACGCTGCCCCAATTTCATTTTTCATGGGAAAATTTATAACGCGTAAGAAATTGGGGTATTTTTGGCTATACGTTGTGTTGTATGAGAACTTTTTGCGTTGAGCCATAGATCCCAGAAACTTGCTGTAGCTTAATAACCATGTGAAAACCACTTATATATTTTCTACCCATAAATCAAGCACTACCATTTAAAACCTATTCCTAGAAAGTACTAAACCTAACTACACCAAGATTTGCATGCGACTAACAAAATTATGGCTTTCTTAAAACATTTTTAACACGCAAAACGCATTTATATGAATAGATTTCCAAGACGTCGCACATAAAACCGTGTATCCTGACGTTAGTAAAGTGCGTTTCCGAGTTTTCAAACGTAAAAGTTAACGTTTAACGTGCCACACGAAGTACTGACTCCTCGTATAAAATCTCAAACAACGGCTCACTACGGCGTTAGAATAAAATCAAATACTTAATGAGCACCATTCTAGCTAACTTCTTAATGTGCCAACTGTACAATAAATACATTATTTTAATGCTCCTCCACGAGTGGTTGCCGCAAATAATCCTTGCGCGGTACTATCACTGAAAATATTAATGGTTCTTTGTCTCATGCTCTATGGAACACTTCATTTTCTAGAGAAATTGCTTGATTTTGAGATATAGTCATTACAAGTACCTACGGTCTGCAAGAAATTGTAAAGAAACAGATTTCAAAGTATATTTAAACGTTTATTGGAATTGGAACCTCGTAACGTTAACACGAATAGTTTGAAGGGCTTCCAATCCTATGGGGCGCATTCCTTCCGCTCATGTTACCGCGGGTGTCACGTGCCACGTGCCGAGGTATTTGTCACTTCACTACCCGCCGCCGCTTTCACTCTCCATATTAGAACGGAGCACGCAGTGGTGTTTATTCTGGCGCAGTTCGACGAACCGAAATTATGTTTATTTAACAAATCGCGAGCCGTCAGCGCCGCAGCCAGGAATGCGCCGCCACCGTACACGGCTTAATGAACCATAAATCCATTCGATATTATTGAGTGTCCGCGCCTGAAATGAAAGCGGCCCGCGGCTGAACGTTGACCGTCGGCCCGACGCGCGGCATCCCATTCATGCGAAGGCCGAGGGGCAAATAAACGAGAAAACGCGACTCCGCCGCGACGAGCGCCGCGCCGCGGTTTCCGTTATTCTAAAATTAAAATCACACACAGCGTCCAGACGCACCGGATTCACCGCGCATGAAACGGAAAGTGAACTCTCGGCTGGAGAAATTAAGAATAAAATCGCATCCACCAAAAAGAAAAAAGCATCTCAGCGGGAGTCGTCATCACAATGGACGCGACTCCATTCCGCGGCGTACTATGTGGCGGTGATGATTCACAGCAAGCGCGCAGATTCAGCCACGATCCCGTCAGACTTACTACAGACGCCACTACAGCATCTTGAAATTTTGCCAATGGTAGTTTCGCAAGCGATTATCGTAAAATTCAACGGCGCTCTGGCAATGACCCATATTGAGGTAGGTCACGGGCAGGGATAGACTGCTAATAGACGGGTGCCGAGCACACCATTGAACGGCATGTGCCGACACATCCACCGCTACTCTGTGTTGAGATAAGCATGTAATTTACTGCGCCTTTGATGTGAGGCGGCTCGCCATGGCCGGAATACTGAGTGTCGCGCTCTGAGGCATTGTGCATACAGTTAACGTGGCCGCACTGCCGCCGTGGACAAAGCTCTGCTAATGCAGGTTCCTTGTCTAGCAGCGCACCACAATGCGGAAATAAAGGTTCACCGTTGTGCCGCTGATAATACCCCGCTTCAGTCATATTATCATTCGATGCAGCTATCGCGCACTCGTCCCAAAGATGGAATCAAGTTGGCAGCCGATACCGACTACGAAATGCACTCGGTCCAGTTAGCCTGCAGCTGTAATAGGCTAGCTATCAATAAAATTTCAATATTTATGAAGTCACTTTATAAAGTCACATGCTAAGACAGTCGTTGACGTTCAACTGCGCCGGATAAATGGAGTGAATTGAACTATACATTACAATAACAAAGACAGAAATATGATTTGAACATGTAAGAGCTTTTATGCTTGAGATGTTCAATGCATAAATGTTCAACTATGCCTTTGTTTATACAAGCGTCAATGAATTTAAAATGTACGACTCAATCGAGTCTCCTTAGCATACATTACCGTCCCTCGCATTATTGCAAATGGCACGCTAACCCCGCAGCGCGCACGGCGAGCTGCGCGGGCGCATCGTTATCATAATATCCATTTCCGCCGATATCGTTCGCCCTCCATCCCGGTGCGTCAACCTCGGAGATGATTTATTACACCTCATTACCAGTCGGCATTAGATATTATATACCCAATCGAGATCTCGATGTTTGTGTCGATATAGCAATTAGCTTGGCGCGTAAGATACGAATCGCAGTCACCAATTAAATGCTACAAGTGCTACGACATCAATCACCGCCTGTCATAAGTGAATTAAAAAACTCTTTAAATGAACAAATGAGCATGTCTAGCCTTGAATATTAAGTATTTGTCATTTTTCATAACGCCAGTACGTTGCACAGGCTGAGTAGTAAATTAATTAATTACTTGTTGACAAAACATTAATTGCTGGTGATCGTCTATCAGTCGCCGACAATGTCGAACACGGGGCAAGGAACGGTAATGGCTGAAATATTGATTCGTCCTCCTCAAATTACTATCGATAGGGGTCCAGATATCGCGTGACAGGTCCTTAACGACTGTCATTATGTAGCATGGAAAGTGGTGTTGTTCCACTAAGGTAGGCAGGCATCAGACGTCTAGGCGAGGGCGTGGCGATGTGTGTTCGCACACTAATTGCTCCTGTAGGCAACTTTTCAAGCGCAAGCGCCCAACCCACGCTGTCAAGAAAAGCGTTTCCCTTATTCGCTTCGAGAAAAACGTACAAATCTTTTGCTAAGTGCTACTGACAAGCTGTAGAGTGCTCGCTTTTCATGAATAATTCGAATTATCCACACTGATTCAAGTTGTGATTGTGAAACGTATTGGCAATACATAAATCAATGTTACAAAAATTATTGAATCGACATTTCTAACAAAGGCATCTTCGATGTAACATCATAACTGACAATGACCCACATTAGTGCTCCAAATGTAATTCTAAATAATATCTAATTAAATATCAATACCGTGCAAAAAACAATAACAGCCAACTGTGTTGATACAACAATGGTTGCGCACGCGCACAATGCGCGACCTTGCGCTCTTTTCGATCGTATGGTATCGATCGATAACTCGGTACTCGGTAGATGGTATCGATGCATCGGTCTCGTGTTTTTGTCGTGTCTGTGCGGAACTGTGCTACTTGTTAGGTTAAATCGGGTTCAGCTTAGATTGTTCGTAGGTTATACCTTGTAGGGCTGCGAGCTTTCTTAATGATCATGTAAAGTGGCTCCTGAATTCAGGAGATTTGCTGGCAGCACCGCAGCATGTTCCAATGTGCTGATCGTTCGTTAAGCTCTTATATTAGAGATTCTTCAATAGATATATTAGAAATTTTAATGAGCAATCTAAACTGCCCTGCCATTTTAGGACGGAATTTATTGCAATTTCTAAAGAAGCAATTTAATCTCATATCTAAACTTCTAATTAAGGCAGCAAAACATAAATTAACTTTCATTTTCCAACCGAATAAACCACCAGCCCTATACCAGCCACGACAAACAAACGCCCCAGCTATCAGATCGCAACACATTTGGAGTAGAATAGAGTAGAAAACGAGCAGCCACGTACGGACTGCAAAGAACTCGTCGTGAGGTCAAGCGATACAAGATCAGTACGAGAGTAACCGAAAGGTTATCGGGAGAAAGTTTAGTACGAGTAGCAACAACGCATCTCTTTGTATATGCTGAGGTAACTCGTCTGACGAGATCGACGAGTTATTGGTGATTGGTGCATTCATGTGCAATGGAATTAGTGTGGCCATCTTTGATTTAATAGGCTGTCAAATTGTAGTTAGAGAAATAAGTTTTATTTGCCCCTTTACAGCGTTTTTCCAACGCCACTGTCAAGTCAACGTTCACCGGTTCGAATAATCTCGTTTCTCGTTGACGGCGTGCGGTGGACACGCGGCCATAGTAAATGTATGTATCGTTACTTTGGCGCCTTCATCTCGTTCTTATAGACGTCCCGTTGACGTAGACAAACGACATTATAGTCTTTTCCTAACCTTAAATATGAAATAGCATGGCTACTTCACTTGGTTTAAATATGGTTACTGTAACTGCTGCCTCTGCCAATATCGATCGAAAATTGTAGTTATACAAGTAAGTTTTATTTGCCTCTTTATGAGCTCTTCCCAATCTAAAATATGAAATAGCATGGCAACTTGGCTTAGCTATTGTTACTTCAGCTTCTACTACTATCAAAATCGATCGGTCAGGCATTAGGAATACAACATGAATAAATAATGACAAACTACTAATGGCTACAGGCCGTAGTGACGTCGACTTTTCTTTCTTCAATCCATATGTTTGTGTGTGTCTTGACATTTAAAGTCTTCCATATTGTTAAAGTAGGAATAAAAACCCAACTTTCCTATCGATATTTCCTGGGCTGTAGTGACTTTAGTGACGTCGACCATCTTCATTCTTCAATCCCTTTAATTCTAAATCGACCTTACATGGTCTTCAAAAAAATCATTACAATTTATAGCCCTTTTAACTTTTCTATCGAATTTCTCAGCGATTTTACCTACTAAATCGTTATTTTATCACTACAGACAGTGAAACATTGTCATTAGCACATGCCATTGTTAGCACGCAGTCGGCAACTCGGCACAATGTGCTAAACTGGGCGATCTATATGTGGGTCCGGCCTTGAGACTTGGCGCTTTCTTTCTGCGCTGGCGGCGGCACCAGTTCTAAGTAAAGGAGTATCTTGTTCGAAGTATTGTCGGACTAGTTTTTGAAGTGCCTTGTTGGATGTAGAGCGATGTATGTTGTGTGAACTTGTGTGTTAAAGTGTTTTATCTGATAGTCCACCATACTACAATGTCTACAATACTCCAACCTTGTTTTTTCCTTGCGGTGCGTTAAAACCTGCTTTCATATTACTTAAACCTATGTAGCGCTATACAAAGTGATGATTTTGATGATGAACGTGAAGGGCGGGCGTTTTAAGGGACTGTCTTATGGAATTTTGACGTTCAAAATGTGCTGATTCTCAGCCTAGTTTGAATAAATGACTTTTATTTTTTATGTAGTTGTCTACAAAAGTGCCAATTTCATCCATTTATCATTGCAGATGTTCTCGTACCACCTCATTGAGTCATTATTTCAAACTTAACAAATTCAGGCTTGTTAAAAATGTATAATTACTTAGGTCTAGATAGCAGATAAGTACCAAAACAATTCGTGATCGCATAAGTGCATTTGTAAAGACATTGTGCAACCAGGAAGGACTTGCAACTATAACTTAATTAGCAAAGGCTTTGTCTAGATAATTACGAACATCTTTCCACGTTTCCGCTTTACTTTCTAGAGATTCTTACAATGACCGCACGAATTAATCGACTAATCATTCGAATACAAAAGCATCCGATGTTTCATAACGGAATAATTTTATGACATGTTAAATGAAGCATTAATTAATCAAGGTAACGATTATTGATATGATGCTGCGTATAATGGACTAATAAAATCAATTTGGTTACCGAATGAATTTCATAATCGATTGGGCTAATGATGTATAGTTCACTAATTGGGTAGATGATTTAACTTCTAATTAATATTGGACCGTTTGATAAAACATCCTGTATTGTGCAATATTTAATCAAATTTTATTAAGTTACTCAAGGGCGAATATCTTTTAATTGGAACAAAATAAAATTTCCATTCGGTATCGTATGTAGTTTCTAGTTATAACTAGCTTCTGGCCGCGACTTCGTCTGCGTGAAATTTCTTGTTCCCCCGACCACCCCGTCTCATCGCCCGCTCTTTATTTTGTTTTCACTTAGCATACTTCCCGATATTTTGCTCAGCTCCTAAGGGTCGCAGCGTGATTTTAAATAGCCTATAACCTTCCCCAAGAATTGGGCTTTCAAATACAAAAAGATTTTTGAAGTGAAAACTTCTTTAGGCGCGTTGGCCGATGGGAAAAACCATTGAATTCGCGCCACTGTTACCGTAACCGACACCGCTTCGAATGTGTTCGGCTGTTCTCGGGATGTAATAGGTTTTAATGTATTTCCGATATGTCAGTGAGTGATGGCAAAGTATTCTGTTTGTGTTTTGTTTATTGACGATTCAAAAAATACACACGTAATTGTTCAAGTTTTCACTTCTGTCGGCACTCCCGGAGTGCCACTTTTTTTTTTCAAATCCGGAGTTTAACCCTCTACATACAAACTTATAAACAAACAAATTTTTCCTCTTTATAATATATAGATTGAAATGGACGACAATATTTCATTATTAGATCGTTATCTAAGCGGATTAGCTACTAACAAGCAGTGACAGTACACCGACAATTAGACCCGGAACCGGTTCCCTAGACTATAGGTAATTGAATTACATGTCACGTACAAACATAGCTACAATATGTATAAACATTTATTTATATTAATATTCATATACATGTTAATGCAGCCAAGAGCATAATAGGTACTTTCCGATATCCAGGATAGTACAGTGCAGCGGACGATATAGAAGGACCAATTTCAACAGTGGCAGTAACTCTAATACACAAACGGCTGTTGGCTACAGGTAATAAAAATTGACCACTGAGGGCTGATTTTTCCATCGCCAGATAACTTTTATTTGATGATTAATATTGACGTTTGATAATTTTTGTATAAAACTAGCTTCTGCCCGCGACTTCGTCCGCATGAAATTTCACCCTCCCCCCATTCACCCTCTTAGGGGTGGAATTTCGAAAAACCCTTTCTTAGTGGGTACCTACTCTTCACTAAGAACACACCCTCCAAATTTAATGTCTCTAGGACCAGCGGTTTAGGTTGTGCGTTGATTATTATCAGTCAGTCAGTCAGGACTTTGAATTTTATATGTATAGATAACTGTCAACATTTCAAAGTCAAAAGTCAAAGTCAAAGTCAAAGCATTTATTTCAAATAGGCACATAAAAGGCACTTTTGAACGTCAAAAATTATCTTAAAATAGAATTGGTTCTAGTAGTTAGTTTCAAAGATATTCCTCGATTAAAATTATGAGATGATTGAAGAATCAGCCCTTAAACAACAATTAAAAGTGACAAAGGATAAAGAATCTTCGTATAACATATTATTTGAAATTGACCCAGTCTTCAAAAACTTTCTCTAATAGGAAACCTCGTCATTCCGTAAATGATTCTCGATCCCGAAGCGTATGCAATACACGGAAGATTTGATACATTATTTCCATCCATTGCGCACGAAATCAACTGTTCCCGCTCACATTATTGCACTTATTGTACATCCACTCCTGCTCAGAAGCAATCTATCACAGCTCACCGACACTCGGCTGCCATCTTATCGGAACAAAGTGATCTTAATAGTGAGCGACAATGTACCGGTCAATTAGACCGGCGACCGGTTCGTATCGATGCAAATACAATGATACACTCCTGCGCAGGGTTACCATTCGTCCGGATTTGTCCGGACATGTCCGATATTTTGGCCCCCCGTCAGGACTTAACTGCAGAAGGGCTTTTAAGTTTTCAGAAAATAAAGAAGTTAAATGAGTACTAGAAAAAGAAAGATAAAAAAAGTAAATGTCTGGATTTTTTTGCAAATGGCCGGCTCTATGTCAGTAGTTTTCAAATCTGCCTCATTGCTCTAGTGAAGTCTAGTGGTCGCAAGCGCTACTGCTGAGCTTGAGGTCCTGGGGTCGAATCCCAGGTCGGGCAAAGTGTTATTGGAGTTTTCCATCAGTAATTTCTTAGTAGCAGCCCGGAGTCTGGATTTGTGCCCGTTTGATGGCTATAGGCTCGTCCCCTATTACATCGGACTTAAACATAGCTGACGAATTAAAGTGGGTGTACTACAGGTACACGTCTGCTTAACCCTTCGGGGTTACAGGCTGTATGTTTTCAAATTTCGAAATGGTAACCCTACTCGTGCGCAACAATCCACGAGGAAGATTTAGATTTTAGTCCAGCATTTGACTGGATTGCGTGTTCAAAGTCTGTTAGGTTTGGTTGTACCTTGCGGGATATAGGGCTTGAAATTAAATTATTTATAATAAGGAAAATATTGAATTAATATGTTTGGTCATGTTTCGTGTGTACCCTTATTGTTTTTTTGTTGGACGTCAACCGTAAATGTTTAAGAGTTGGGTTTATTTTGTATGCGTCTTGAGGTATTGTCAGCGAAAAACGTTTTCATACTAATTACCTATAAGGTAAGGTGCTTCGTAAAACTATTTCATCGCAAAACATGATAACGGCATTAGCCAAAATTATCTTCGATATTTCCTAATCTTCCGACTTATTATCTGACCTCCAAGATACGAGCCCAAGCAGGGCTTGGGGGTCAATGGCCAAAGAAAAAAATTGTGATGTACAAATTGTGTTTATGTAAAACTACTGTCTGTCATCACCTTTTCTTTCTGCCAATAAAACGATTTGTATTCTATCCCCACTTGATACGTGCATCCATCGAATTCGACACAACAATTTGTGCGACTGGTTAGAGAATCATATGATCAAGCAATCCATAAGAAATGCATTTGCACACTCACGGTAAAAATATCCGTTCCCACAATTATAACACCTCATAAAAATCAATGGTGAAAGAAGCAAACGGTTTATTTATTTTATTATTTACCGCACTTGACACCAATAAGAACCTGTTTGGTGTTTACTCTTTTTAATCTTGAACTTCAAAACCATACAATTATTTGCTCGTAAAACGTCAGGTGACGGTGTATCAAAGGCGATGGCGGCGTTGCGTGGGCGCACTATTAATAATTAATTGTTTGTAAGACGCAACGCTTCCGCGGCGCCCGCGCTTGTGAGACCGTTTTAGCACTGATAATGACTTATTGAGGATACTTGGTTCATGCTAATGACTATATTAGTCGCGGATTTCTAGGCTGTGTCATAAAGCGACGTTTGATTACAGTCAGTCGCCTTGGAGCTCTGATCTGGTGACAAGGACAGCCCCGACTGTTACTATGCCTTCATATAGCCATCAGAACGTTATTTTAAAACGAAACTAAGGTAAATGATGATTGAGTAACCGCTGATTTGTCTATATTTCAATGTCATGTGATAGAAAAGTGAATATTATTCATATAGACGACAATTGAAAACGACGATTGTAAATTACGCATTGTTGGAGGAAAACAGACTTACGGTAGTTTATTATACATTAGTTGGTCAGGTCAGTCTCACGATTTTTCCTTTTATAATTCCTATAAAATTAATTAGGTCAAAACTATATAACCGCAACAGTTTCGCAATGCAGAAATATTTTAAGTGGAAACTTCACGAACTCGATATTTAAATTTGTAAAGCATCTGGCACGAAGGTTCGTTATCCGCAAACCTTGATTAATTAAACCATCATTTTAATTCTGTTAACGAACGAAATTCCTTTTCAATTAAAAAGTCTCCTTCATCCGATGTTAAGAAGCGGTCGTCGTAAAGCCAATATCAGAGTCTTCAGTTTTCGTTCGTTTTTGCCTTCCATTCGGTTAAACGTCTGAACACAAAATTAATCAAATGGAAATTAATTAGTTCGTGAAACTGTGAACCGATCCAACGTTGTTGGATTTCACTTACCTACCGAATAATCGAAAAATGTAACGAAAGGAGCAGATGCACGTTCATTCCTATAAAGGATGACAGGGGGACATCGACGCGATAGGTATCTGCTACCATGAATTTTGAATAGCAAATCAAAAAATTCAGCGGTTGAGGGTCTACAATCTTGTGCTGAATATATGGTAACAGTTTGCGCGGCAATATCCCTGTACAATGTCAATCTCACCCTGTACAATAAAACAAAAATCAACTTTCACCCGAGTGAAGATTCATTTTCTGTTTTGTTAGCGTCTGATACCGATCTTAATAGGTAATGTAGACGCTTCACTCCTCTGCGTCACCCACTACTTGCGCCCTAATTAGCTGTTACGCTAATACACCATTGTTAGCGTTATTGATGGGTCTAGGTAGCTATCGGTATCTCAGCAGCACATTTCCGTGATTGTTTCTGATCATACAATGTGCTCGTGGGCGATATGATTGCCAGGCGGCAGCTCTATACATGTATAGAAAAATGTAATTGCTTTATGAATCATTTAACAGTTGTCGGATTATGGAGAAGTGCCTTTTATCAGCGGCGCGGCGTGTCATCATAAATATCATCATCACTATCCACGTTAAGGATAAAACCTTAACGTGGGTAGTTATTTAGATCTGTGCATAGAGGATTTGTAAATCTGTTATAACCATAGATATATGAAATTTCTATGGTTATAACTGTTACAAGCAATTGAATTGAATAGCTACAAGTGGCGATCAGTCGTCCCATTCACAATATTAGCTTTCTTACACGTGGCTCTTACTATTCTCCCTTCATTATAATAATAACCAGAAGACAACGTAACAAAAGGAACACGAATCAAAATTCAACTCCACGTTATTTCACAGAATCCATAATCCGGCTGCACCTGGTTTACAAAACAGACGCCACAATCAAAATTTCATAAGGTGCCCTTGCTATAAATTCCCAATTTCCATATTTCAAGCGTCAGCTGCGCACGCGCTGGCTCGGCAGGTGCTCGCGCACCGATTGCCCCGCCCTCCCCGCATTCCCCTCGCTTGTTGCATGTTAGGGCTACTACGCAATTGGCATTTTACTGTCAAAAGATTTGGATAGACACACGAGATTGATATGATAAAATAAAATACTTCGAATGTTCTAACTCATAAGTTGTGTCGCGCGTTTGCAAGTGCGCATGTGCCTTATGTGACTTTACTGCATTTGAAGAATCAATGCATAGTGGCATTACTTTGTATTCGATAGATAGGACCAAAATGTGTCATCAATTTAGGAATCTGAAAATAATATTCATGCCACTTGACTAAATTAATGCTACAGTCTATCCATATTTTATAAGTCATGCTGTCTGTATTGTTACATATTTGGCACCACCATCCCACCACAATATAACCGAAGGCGCGAATACCAGGAAATTTGATAACAGCAATAGATCGCTGCTGTCTTCAATGTTTTATGACGTTCAATGCGAAACGATTAATTTGTCACATACGTGGTACCATGATGAATATTCAATCGCTTCTAGTCTTAGAAATATAAAAAACAGATCTATGCTTCTAGTTATACGGGTTGAATTAATTTGGAAGAAGGTTCTATCAACTTTTTTTTATCAAAGTCCATTGCTTACCAAAGTCTCTCAAGGAATGAAAAGACCAGAACACCAATTCTTAAAGTGGAAATGGATCCCTTTCCCTAAGTAGGGAATCCAATTGTCACAGATATGATTCATGAACTTGCTGTTCTTTTCCTGACTAAATGATAAGGCGTAGATGATGAAAGTGCTTGCAGCCACCTTTGTGGTCAAAGGGCCAACCCTGGCGCTTATACAGGGAATTTTAATTAATCTAATTTGCATGTTTGGCCGCGACACGCCCGGCGCGCAATAAAATTTACATTTTGTTTCTAACATAGCGCACGCTGCGGCGGCGCCGGCGCAGCTCTGCAGTTTTAGGACAAAGAAACTGAGATATTTGCTAGACAGGGCAAGAACAAAATAATCTAACAGATACGGGACTGATTACACAGATTTTGTTTGAACGCCAATGATTTATGCAAAAGCCTTCATAATTGTGAAACTAGAACTAGCTAGTATGGAAATTAAAGAGCAGCCAACAATGAGTTGAACTTGAACGACTTCTAATGCTTAGCTTTTGGAGCGAAGCCTTCCTGCTTCCCTTAAAAGTCCATGTACCTAAGTTAACTTTTACGAGCAATTCTATCCTATCGACAATAGAACTATCGCAAGAAACCCTCGCTACGGTGACGCAGCTTTTAAAAAAAAATGGAGTAGAGGCAAACATTTCTATGATATAAAATTCGCTCATAATCCAAATAACTCATTCAGTAAGCAATAAATAACAATTAATAATATATTAGTGGTAACAATTATATTTTATAGCGCAGCGTGTAAGCCCGTGTCTCTATTTGCGCGGCACGCCCCCGCGACTAGCAGATCGGCGCGGGCGCACGACGCTCCAATAACATTAATAACCGGCTAGATGTTATCCCACTTAGGATGTGGCTAGGAAATCGGCGAGAACCTGGATATTTTAATACGGAATTTTCTTGCTGAAGGAATAGGCTTAAATAACACTTCCTTTGAAGAAATAGTCATGGAGACAGAGGGTGCAGACAGCCTTCTATTTACTTAATCTTCATAATGAGGATCCTGGTTTCGAAAGTGCTATACAAAGAAACCTCGGCGCAGAAAGAGGTGGCGAGATGACCTATTTGGGAGAGGCTTTTGACCTAGTAAAAAAAAATATTGAGCTGAAAATACGATCCCAAAATCTGGTAAAAAAAATGCCTGCCCAAAATAGCGAATGACTTTTGGAGACAAAGAACGACCCTGCCTACTGCCCAGTCATAAAACTGTTCGTTAGTTAAATGACACTTATAAAGGCACAAGAAAAGAAAGGGCGTCCTCTCCAGCTCATTTCCTAGTCCCAACCAAATGACAGTCTATAAGCGTCAACCCCACTTATATTCTCACTAACTTTTCGCAATACTAAAAGCTCACTAAGAATATTTTATTATTCATTTAATTCGACTTTAACGATCGCCATTCACATAATTATGTTATTCTTTGCACAATATGTAACTTTTGTCTTATATGGACATGGTTAGGACATCGTCTCCATTAAGTATTCATAGTTATGGACATTTAACAGCTTTGGGTCTGATACAGGACTGCGAAATGTTTATTGTTTATTTATGTTATTAAATTGCTGTTTTGCTCTTTTCTTTGTTTATTTGATTTTGCAAAAGCTTGCATTTTCACAGTTCTGTAATATTTTTTTACTGGTCTAAAGCGTCGCCGACCCGTCGACATGAAGTTTGGCCCTTCAAAAGATGCTGCTGCTGCTTTTACAGGTTGACTGTTATGATCCACCTCGTTGACATGACCGTACCGTTTGTATGCTTTTGCAAGGACTTAGTAGTGACTATTTCAAAGCCCATTTACCTGCGATTGTCCTATAATATTACAATTTAACTCTTTCGACATCCAAAACAAATCAGTGTGATAGTTTTCCAATACAATGTGTATTGTTTCATGATTTTTAAAGTGCTCTGAGCAATACAGCCACACCCTCAAAGTAACAATGAAATTACACACATTAAACTCCTTACGATCTATCTCTTCGCTATCAGCATTGCGAGAGCGATGTCGTGGTGCCCCGATAAGACCGGAGTACTCAACTCATTGTTACCGAGCCCCATCAATCTAACGTTGCGCAAACTACACTAGATGGCATCGGCGTGAGCCAACCGTTGCTCCCAAACTGTCCGTAATACCCGCCGTCCCCGCCCAGATAAAACCTCATCACTTAGCAAAAAGATAATAACTGCAATCCACCTCTGATTGGGGCTATTTCTTAAGCGTACCAACATCATTGCAGCCTTCGTAGAAAGGCTGATTAAAACTCTAGCCGTCTTGAATTTCATCATCTCCAAAGTTCTGAGATATTGCTAACTTTATTTTAAAGCCAGAATCGTGAAGAGGAAACTGTGTTTATTAACGACACATTAATTTGTATTTCATGTTCAATCCCATAAAAAATAAACCATTACTGCCACAAATCCCTGTTACAGTTAACAATGGAAAATTCGATCTCGTAAACTAATTAACTCCCCAACTAGGGGTGTAATTCATTTCGATTGACGCACAATACTATTGTACACATTTCTAATTTAAAATTTGATTGCATCTCGTCGGAGCACCCCTTGCGTTCGCTTTGTCTGCTCGTGCGCGAGTCACGCTGACTGGTGTGTTGACCCCTGCTACTGCTGCCCATTTGCATGTACCAGCACAAGGGAGCAGTAAAGCTTTCTATAAATCTAATCGAGGGCCGGCGACAACAGTTGTAAAATTTTACGACTTCCGTCGATTCCGAGCTGCTGCGGCCATTTGCTCGCCTTTCCACACGCGAGCGTCCGAGATACAAATCCCAATGTCATATGCATAATCGCTCCACTGATGCTGTCTGTGCATCTCGCGCTCCTTATAGTAATTAACTAGTCGCAAGGTCGCCGCGTTTTGTCATTCTCCATATTTATGCGACAGCAATCCTCCTTGGGACACAGTTAGACGTCCGCGGCCACTAATCACAACCAAATCGGGCTCGCGACCGTCCACTCCGCCGCCGCTGTGCCGTTTCGTCCATCCACGTTTGACCGTAACCGCTTCTAGATCGAGCCATTTTAGTACAGCAGCTAGACGCCGGCGCTGCGAGGGCACCTGTCCGCCGAGCCTTATTTATAAAAGCAAACATACCAGCGTGCGAATCTAAAACTTATGACATTCGCGGCAGCTGAGTCATGATTCAATCGGCTCGCGAGTCGCGCTCCGATGTACGATTTAACGCATTATCTATAAGATGCGATTAAGAAATACGATCGAGATGATGGATGGTGCTGGAGGCGTCCTGTTACGCTGAGCGCGATCGATGGAGCGTGTCGATAGCCATCGGCGCGGAGGTATCGGGCGCGCATCGCTCGTCGGCGCGGGCGTCGTTGTGCAACGCTTATGAATAATTACCGGCCGGTAAGGCGGCGGACGCACTCGATTCACTGCCAAGGACGCCTTTTCGCTTTTAGTCGGTCATCGATCGCAGCGCGTTGCGCAACGCGACGGGGGTTTCGCTGTCGGGCCCGTCGCGCCCGTTGCGCCACGCACCGTGAGAAGTGCACGCGACTAATGACGCGTTGCTCAAGCAGCGCAACCCACAAATCGCTTTATTATGCAGAAAGTGAGTCGGAACAAATGGACGCGCCGCGTTGCACCCGGCCCGCATTTATTACGGGACCCCGGCGGAAAGTGAACGCCGAGTATGATGAACGGATTCATATCAACCTGATTGTGATTTATAATGTCGCACCACCACTCTCGGCGACGTTTTATATGAAAAAATGAGCGTTTTATCGGTGCATTACCCGCGGCTCGCATATTCATAAAGCTGACGGGCCCTCATAAATATTTGTTGCAGACCAGCTTTATCAATGTGATAGGGAGCGATAAATAACTAAATTACAAAGATCCGATGCACGGATTGCGTTGTAACTGATTATGACATTTTTAATAAGATGTTGGTCGATCCATAAAACGCGAGATGTTGCATCAAACTCATAATCTTGTCATCTAAAATGTTATCGCTCTCAATCGTAGTTCGATTCATCATAGCTATCTTATAGGAGGAGCAGTAAATGCTAGTGGAGTGGTAATGTAGTTCGTTTCGATTACGCTATCTTCGGCATCGATCTTCCAATGCACTCCCATTTTACTTTATTATTTGATGATGATATAGTATTTCCAAGGGGAATGAACTTTATTTCGTAATCTTTAGAAAGACTCGTTCAAACTTCAACCAAACTCGAACAACGTAGCTACAATTTGAAAGATTTTCTCATGTTTTTTTTTGCAAAATGTTAACGCAAACAAGATTTTTAATTACACCAACGTTTTATTTGATTTACAACGCCTGGCATGCAACATGGCAACCAGCTTTGCAAGTATTTCCTTTCACGCTATTATCGTGTCTCAAATTAGAGTTTCCTAAAAAAACAAGCTCTGCGTCCGTTCGGTGCGGGTTGCGTTTTTGCCACTCCTGCGCAGCTGTCGCTGTCGTCGGGCAGCAGGTGCGTTCGTTTTCGCCGAATTTCGTCGGCGGCGGCGACCGTTGCAGCACAGACTTCTTGCTCAAAAGACGTAATCACTGAAATAAATGCCGACTTTAAATGGGCAAAAATATTGATGCTATTTCGGGCATCCTGTGAGTAAGTTCTGCGGAATGAGTCTGTTGGGAATTTACCAGTGACGTAATATTTGTAATAATAAAGGACATAGGTATTTGTTCATAAACGAATTGGTCGGAATACGAATATATAGTGGTCCTCTAATATTTTGGTACCGGTCAAATAAGGAGTGATTAGCAGGCCGCGTTGCTCGCCTAGTAGGTCGCTGAAGAAATGTATTTACCGGATCACGCTGAATAGGTGGATGTAGTGGTTGTGGTACTGGAATTACGTAAAAAAAACTCCAAAGTCCAAGTAAAATACTAAACATTTGTTGTGTACGCAATTACTAGCCAAAGTTGCCAAAGTCAAAGTCAAAGTCAAAGTCAAAGCATTTATTTCAAATAGGCACATAAAAGGCACTTTTGAACGTCAAAAATTATCTTAAAATAGAATTGATTCTAGTCGCCCATTCCAAAAGGTAGTTTTCGTATGGAGAAGAACGGGCAAGAAACTCCACCGTTACTCTTTTAAAATGTTTAGGTACAATATTTTGCATGGGTACATTAATTATATAATAACATGTGAGGACGATGCACCTACAATAAAATTACTATACCACAATAGGTAAAAGAATTAAAAACGAAACCATGACATATAAATTAATTATCTGATAGATACATGGTGCTCACATATTTACAAACATGGTACAAGCAAAACGATTTTAATTAAAAAACAAAATACAAGTAATAAGTCAGGGTGTGAGTAATAAATGTAAAAAAAATAATAAAAAAATTTACAATTAAATTAGCAACCAGTTTGATTTTGTCTAGACTCTAGATTGTCCTATGGAGCAGGACCAGCATGTTTCCAAGCGTTCTTATCTTGGATATAATCTTCTAATTTATAGTATGCTTGTTTACAAAGTGTACGTTTAATGTGAGTTTTAAATTTTCTTTCATTTAATTGCAATATATCACAAGGTATTTTATTGTAACATTTAACACAGTACCCCATAAAAGATGTATGTACTTTGGCTAATCTGAAAAATGGTTGATGTATTTTATCTTTATTTCTTGTATTAAAGTTATGTCTATCGCTTATTTTATTAAAAAGATGTAGATTTTTTCTTACATACATAATATTTTCATAAATGAATTGGCAAGGTACCGTCATAATATTAATCCTTTTAAATAGTTCCCTGAGAGATTCGCGGCGACGTAGATTATAAATGGCTCTGACAGCTCTCTTTTGCAAAATAAAGATGGATTCAAGGTCAGCAGCTCGACCCCATAGTAAAATGCCGTACGACATAATGCTGTGAAAGTAGCTAAAATAGACTAAACGCGCGGTTTCTACATCTGTTAACTGTCTTATCTTCCTAACAGCATAAGCGGCCGAGCTAAGACGCCCCGCAAGAGATGTTATGTGAGGTCCCCATTGTAATTTCTCGTCTAGCGTGATTCCCAGGAAAACCGTTTGATCAACAAATTCTAGTTTTTCTCCATTCAGTATGATGTCACATTCGCTACTTCTAACATTTGGTAATTTAAATCTAATGCATTTGGTTTTCTTTTCATTTAGTACCAAATTATTTACCGTAAACCAATCTTGGACCTGAAGAATAGAGTTATTCACGTCGTCAAGATTTTGTGCCCGTCTGTCTATCTTAAAGATCAATGATGTGTCATCTGCAAATAACACCATCTTCGGTTGATTTTGAAGTAATTGTGGTAAATCATTAATGTAAACTAAAAAGAGGAATGGACCCAATATCGAACCTTGAGGAACGCCCATTGCCATTTCAGACCCCAATGAGTTTACGCCGTTTACTTGAACTTTAAGCTTTCTATCTTTTAGATACGACTTTAATGCTCAATTATTTCCTTCCCTAAATAAAACACGGTACACGGAACGGCGGTACGGTTTGTGGTACACTAGTCAATAAAATAATCAATTGTTAGTTCTCTTTCTATGTTCAGCAGTACCTAGATCTGCCTACGTAGTCAGTTGCACTGCGCAACAGTTGTGTGGAATGCGCACGCGCATCTCAGGTCAACGCGCGACTTGACACAGTGACACGGTGTCAACAGTGTTTTCTTATGTTTTGCACGATAGATAAACTTCTTAGAACTTGCGTTGGCAATATAGAAGTGTTTATTTCTTTTTCTGTTTTACAATATTTGAGAAGGATGGAGGGGCGAAGATTTTTTCAGAAGATTTTGCTAGAACCAAAAAATCTAAGATATATTATGACGTCTACCAACCCGCACTGGGCCCGCGATGTGGATTATGGCCCACTGCCTCTCAAGAAAGGAGGTCGGTGTCCCAGAAGTGGGAACATAGGCTGATTATGTTATGTTGTTGATTTAGTCTGTGAAACAGAAGTAGGTACTATCCAGCTTCTCCATTTCCGCAAAATCTGGCGCCCATTTAAAAAAAAAATTAACATTGGCGCCGATTCCCTTGTTCACAAATTAAACTAAATTTAATTTCAGTGCATCTTTTTCTTTCTATTTCATTAAGAAAAGGACAGAAGATAAATATTTAGACCTGTCAAATTAGTCCGTGCCTGACGTAAATTGACGTATTTTTAATAGCCAATTTTTTTATCACGTCTAAATTGTCGATGGATTATCTTAATTTGACAGGACTAAACTAATATTTATCTCCTGTCCTTTTCTTAATGAAATAGAAAGAAAAAGATGCACTGAACTTAAATTTAGTTTAGTTTGTGGTCATGGGAATCGGCGCCAATGTCTTACTATAAAACACAATCTTATAAAACATACCGAGATGCCTAGAGTAAAAAAATCAGAACAACCCTGCTACACCGTTTTGTAACCACCCCAACTTGGGGTTGAACAACCCTAAACGTAAACAAACCATCCATTCCCATCCACAATATTACGATTTCCATCCTAAATCAGGATAAGTGTCATTGAATTAATGTCAATTTTACACGCGATAAGCGCTGTGTAAAGATGAGCGTCATCCCCTTTCACGGCCTATTTATTTTTATTTGGGTTACGGAGGCGGGGTCCATCGATCCGTGCCATACTGCTGACACGCCCTTAGATAGCCAAGTAAAGCTATAGACATGCACATGGTTACTGGGACTGGCTAGTGTTAAGTAGATTAAAGTAGCAATGACTGCATGCAGGTATTATAATTAATTAATTGTCATGTAAAAAATGGGCACGTCTTCCCTACCATTACCGCGCCCCCTGGTCTATTCCTTGATATGCAATGGTCGCTGTAGCACCATGAAAATGAGGCTACAGGAGCTAGTGCGAATCTTGGGGTTCATTCGATTAATCGAGCCTGGTTTAACCACGCTGGGATCGGTGCAATTCATTCATTCATTCATGTCATGTAAAAAATTACTAGGTTAAGACACAAAATTGTAGTGCAATAAAAATATCGTGCGTACGATATAGGTTACCCTACTTTGATCAAATTATAATTAACAGAATAAAATTCATATACCTATTGAACTGTTCCCATAGTAATATTAAATATGTTATGTTTATGCTATGTTAACTTCCATAAATATTTCTAACTAGCGGCCCGCCCCAGCTTCGCACGGGTGCATTTTTTTTCGAATTTCCGAAATTTTCTTTTACACAAACCTTGTCCTGGCAATACCGAACACAACAAAAAAGAATTATCCAATTTGGTGCAGTCATTCGGAAGTTATGCGCGTACAGACATTTCAGCGATTCATTTTTATTTTTTATATCTAAGGTACAGACGCCAGCACATCAACCTACTACAATCTGTCAAATTTCTTTAATAGATTTTCCACTTTATCACTACAACATAAGGTTCAAATTTGATTGGGAAAATTTGACAGTTTCGGGTAGGTTGATGTGCTGGCGTGTGTACCTGGATAGATTAAATAACCGCACAAAAATAACCCTTATTCAGTAACACTACCATACCAATACGAGAATCCCTATCGACCTTCTTTCCCATTTTCGAATAAGACCTAAAAATAGCCGTCTCGCCGGCCACCCGTGACCCGGGCGAGGTCACTCGGCCACGGGGTGGCGATACGCCCTCTAGCCGCCCCCGATTGCTCTCCAATGCCCTCCGTTGCCCTCTGTTGCCCTCACTACGTCCTCCACGTGCCGACATTGGCCTCAATACCCAATTGTTTTACGTTTACGTTACGGTACGGTTTGCGTAACCCGCTCTGGTTTTGCATACGCTACGGTATAAATTCATGATACAATGAAGTCGCTAGTAATGTTTTTTGTTAATTATTAGAATATAGTCATTTACCCACGTAACGACATTGAACTAGATACGTGGGAAATTCTCTTTACTAAGATTTTTTGTATGTTTTATTGTTTGATGTTCATTACGGGTGTTCCTTTTTTGGTGACTGTATAATATTGAGAAATACTTTGAATCAAATATTGTTGAATCGAGAAGGATTCATCTCATGAGTCAGATTACGCAGAATTTTAACGAGCTTTTGATTCACCAGTGTATGTTCATTCAACAAGGCCCATCTCAGATGCTTGTTTCTAAGTACAATATTCATCTTACTTTGGATAACAGTTTTGAAGCAGCTTAGTTGCTAATTGCTATCTACAATTCGCAACACCATCATGAAGGAGCTTATATTCGCGTTAATCAGTCTTGAAACGTAACCCGCCCCTGCTCCGCCCGGTGTACGACTTGACAGAACATCCGAGATTTCTTTGTTATTTGTTTGTTTAAAATTAATGCATAAACTTTCATACCTAATCTGCGTTCGCGATTTAGTTGCCAAAAATGTAAAAAACACGAGTATGAAACACAAAAACAAATATGAGTTTATGGCAAAATAACTTTAATTCCTATACAATAAAGTTCAGTTTACGCTACAACTTCAAACATTTTTATATCAAGATCCGTTGTGTTGTTTAGAAGAATAACGCGGTCACACATACATACACGATAAGCGAGTTTAATTTATAATATGTACAGGCAGTTAAAGCCTAGCCTTCGGTTGAAATCGATATTCAACGCGAGAGGGCCTTGCCTCTCAAGTTTGACTGATGACTACCATAGACTTATCCGATGAATCCTTTATCTATTCTGTTATATTTATAATCAAGTAAGATATCTATAGATAGATAGATAAACCATTTATTTGGCGCACACAAAAGACAGCACAACACACAAAAGTACAACATTAGATGATAACCAATTACCCACATGAACATAATAATAAAAACAAGGTGCCGATACAAAAACAAAAAAAAAAGGAAAAACATACATATCTAAATAAAAGTGACACTATGACGAATACTTAAAATAAAATTAACAACGAAACATACACAGTGCGGTGTGCGTCTCAAGGTTGCACCAAATGGGAGTCCAGCTCAGCATGTGTCAGGCAAATGTACCTGACGCTGATATTCTGCTGGATCCCTGCAGTGACATACGGACGTTGAGCAGACGAGATAAATTGGTGTTGTGATAGGTACTCCAGTACACTCGATAAGCCTCCTATTGTCTCTCAACTGTGATACAGGATCCTAACAGCACTCGCGTATTTCATAGATTTTGACCAAGATATCAGTGACAAATTCGCTCACAAAGCAACCACATCCCACCCAAATGCAATACCGCGAAATATTTCACACAGTCGATCTGTCGTTTGGCCGGCAGTAAATCTTGAATCATACACGCGTACATTCCGGGGAACGGTGTTGGTGGCGGCCATGAAGTAATATAGGGCAGAAGACCCATTGAAACAAGGCCTCTCACTGATATGAAAGGAACCGAAAATATGTACGAGTATTTCCTGCTGTAGTCGCTTTGTCAGTTTCTTCGCTTTTTTTGAGACAGTAGGTAGTCAGAGAAACTGCCAACAAGGAGTATTAGTATAACAGGGGCACTCCTGCATGACAGATGTTTGCAACACCGCTTTTGCTATACTCGGCAGTTTTAGATAAAATCAAAATCAAAAGTCATTTATTCAAACTAGGCTGAGAATCAGCACATTTCGAACGTCAAAGGGTCTCGCCGGGTTTCCATATGAAATCTGCACTGGCGTCTTTTTTGACATTGGTGACTTTAATATGTTGCTAGTAGTTTAAAATAATTTTTGGCCAATTATCAAACCCCTAACTCCATTCGTTTTTGGAAAATGAGGGTTGCAACCCCTAACTTCAAAATTATTTTTTTACGAAACTATGATAGATATTCGCATGAAACCAACGCGACATGAAAGTTCTTAGTTAGCTTTACATTACATATTTTTTTTATAATTTTTTAAATAACTATAGGGCTGCAAAAAAAATATTGAAAAAAATAGGGGTAGTTTTTAGTAGCTATTTCTTGAGGTACACCGACCAAAAAAAAAAACCGTATAATCAGTACGTATCCAACTATAATATGTAATAATTACATAGATGTGAGATAGGTGAAACATATTCAAAAAAATAAAAAATTTATATAAGTGGACACATATTGAATTCTAGCTAATTCAATAAAAGTCACTTAAATTGTTTTTCAATATTTTTTTTGCAGCCCTATAGTTATTTAAAAAATTATAAAAAAAAATATGTTATGTAAAGCTAATTAAGAGCTTTCATGTCGCGTTGGTTTCATGCGAATATCTATCATAGTTTCGTAGAAAAATAATTTTGAAGTTAGGGGTTGCAACCCTCATTTTCCAAAAACGAATGGAGTTAGGGGTTTGATAATTGGCCAAAAATTATTTTAAACTACTAGCAACATATTAAAGGCACCAATGTCAAAAAAGACGCCAGTGCAGATTTCATATGGAAACCCGGCGAGACCCTTTACAAAAGACAGTCCCCCAAAACGCCCGCCCTTCGCCACTTCCTAGTGCTTTCGCCCGCCCTTCGCCACTTCCTAGTGCTTTTATAAAGATGATGCAGCATGCAATGATTATGTGGGTGTGGGATTGCCTTTAAATTATCAAATCCACCATTGCAAAGAGTGATCCTTCTATTCCTATCTCGTGCTGTAGCCGGCGCCGGCGCCCGCTACACGCAGCTAATTGCGAACTGCGCACGCGCAATCAAACCACAGATTTATGCGATACTTAGAATTAGCCGCAAACCTAAACACCTCGCTTTCCCACTCATTGTTGGTATAACTAAATTACTTAATATGTGCGTATAATGTAAATAAACCTTTGTTCCGCAGCATAACAGCATCGTTTACGGACCTAATGAGCCCTGTTCTAGGAAATTTAGTGCTTGCTCCAGCAACTAGTTTTGGGAAATGGGTTCGTTATGCGCGAAAGAGAAAGTCTAAATAACGACCTATGCTAATTATTCTATGCTAATGTAGATAGGTACACAATATTCTGAATTCCTGATACCAATCAGGAACCTACCATGTTATATTTATATGTTTCGATACCCTTCCTGAAACATTATCTACAATTTTCGTTTTTCCGCCATTCCAATACATTTAAGCTGTCTCATAAAAATAGTTCGGATCCAATTCCCATAAATCCTTGATGTACGGCGTCTCCATAGATCACCTGAAAGGATCCCCTCACGACTCTGCGGCTGTGCGCGTGCGCCGCTCCTCTCGGCTGGTAATTATTCCGACTAATGCCGCCTAATGGCCGCCCCTGATGTGTTTACGAGCAACACTTCGTCTCAAACGGCGACAGTCTAATGAAATCAACCGATTACAATGACGTTAATATCACATTTGCCTTCAAACCTGATTTAAGGGGTTTCAGTCAATTTCGTAGGCTGTAAGACTTTCTATTGCGATAGCTTTCGCGCTGGCACTTGATTTTATGTCCTCCGCTTTGCTATCGCACTGGGAACTAATTTTAGATTTGCACATTACATAAATTTGTTTAAGCCCTTCCTACTGGCCTAAATGTTGGGAACATATTGTATATACGACGCAATTGTAGCTATAACCTTATTTCTCTTCGTGTGAATTATCCATAACATTTTGTATTTAAGCTTCAAATTGTGCAACTTTTTCGTGTCCTCATCAAACACACCTTTATATCAACATCGATATTAATTCTCTCCTTTCTTTTCTTTCAGAGGGAAGTTCGCATCAGTCCGCAAGATTCGCCACCTAGTTTCCGGAGAAGAGTACGCGGCAAAGATCATACGCAAGAGGAGACGCGCGGCCGACACGACGCGCGAGATCCTCCACGAAGTGGCCGTGCTCGACCTGTGCGCAGAGTGCACGCGCGTCGTCAGTCTACACGAGGTAAGATGACATAATGATCTTATGAAGTCAAACCGGCAGAAAACTGATACTACCATCAGTTTTCTGCTGGTTTGTTTAAGCCCAGTAAGTAAATGTGGCGACGATTTTGACATGCAGGCAGATGTGGAGTTTGCCAAATTGAAAATGTGAAATATGTATAAAGAGATGCTGAATTCTGTCTTGAATGACTTGAATTTTACTATATTATAGAGGTTGAAATATAAATGTGACCTCTCTAAGAATACCACTTGGATGTTACAGCAGATTTATTTTTTAAATTTACATTTGTTGGCCAGAACTTTTCGTAAAGACCCATTAGTAAAAATGAGGCTATAAAAAATATGACCCAGTATTCAACAGCAGTATTCCTTTTCTTCATTCATCTAACAATCCAACTAAACTTTCCAGGTATACGAAACCCGTTCAGAAGTGGCGATTGTACTAGAATTATGCGCTGGCGGGGAACTGCAGCGTCTCCTTGACGAAGAAGACCGCCTATCCGAGGGTGCAGCCCGAAGAGCCCTCCGCCACGTGCTCGAAGGCCTGGCGCACCTGCACGCACGAAGGGTGGCGCATCTGGACCTCAAGCCACAGAACCTACTCCTCACAGCTGGTGGTGAAGAACTGCTCATATGTGACTTCGGTATAAGTCGCGCTATACAGCCCGGAGCACACGTCCGGGAGATACTAGGCACAAGAGACTATGTTGGTGAGTGTTTTAGAATGCTTTTTTTTTTTTAGTTTTTGTGCGTAATTTGCTAATGGCCTGTTATCTATGACACAATTATGGGGAAAATTTTGTGTCTAGCAGCCAAGTGATGTGAAAAACATGTCTCTGCATACGATACTTACTGATATTCAGTCACCACCTCTGGGTCCCCCCTATTAACGACCCCACCTTATGTCGAAAACGACTTAGCAACTGTCTAGGCATTAATGAATTCTAATACAATGCCTAAGTGAAAGTCCGGTCCTTAAATTAGAAATCACATGACGACAACATTTAAAGAGCTGCTGCCATCGAAATTTAATGAGTAGGGAGCGACTTGTTCTATAAATTGGGGAAAGTCTATCTCGGCACGCATTTAGAAACCCCTCGTGATCGAAAAGCTGTAAGTTAAAGTAGCTTTTACACGTCCAATGTGGGTCAAACGAAATTGGTCCGTCAATATGCTAAGAAAGTCCCATAAAATTCAACTTTTACACCTCATATAGGAGTCGTGAAGATACGTGGTTTTCGCCACGTGTTGTTAAAGTCACGTAAAAGGAAATAGGCACAAAGGTGAAACTTAGCCATTACTTTATCGTTGATTTTATGCGCAAAAATCGAAAAATAACCTTTTACGGTCTTTTTAATTGCACCGTTAAATCGACATAGAATTGTTGATGTTTAAAGGACTAATATATATTGAAAGAACAACAATTGTTTCAACAACTCAGCATTTGGCATCTCATGCCGTCCTAATCACCATAAGCTGACCAGGCTATTATGTAACTCCCTCACTAAATTTTTTATCCAATCACACACCACAAACTTGGACTAAAACGTAACCATTTTCTTCCACAGCCCCAGAAATCCTATCGTACGAGCCCCTATCACTCGCTGCCGATATCTGGTCGATCGGCGTGCTAGCCTACGTCCTCCTTAGCGGCTACTCGCCGTTCGCGGGCGAGACCAAGCAGGAGACGTACCTCAATATCGCACAGTGCCAGCTCAGCTTCCCCAAGGACCTGTTCCGAGGAGTCTCGCAGAGGGCCATGCAGTTCATCATGGAGACGCTTGTTGTTGATCCTAAGTGAGTATTGTTGGACTGATTTTTGCATGATGAGATTACACTTCTCTGAGAGCCCTGTGACAGCAAGGAGGGTTGTGACCACTTTGGCGGGAGGAACTAGACAAAACTCATAAGCAATATTCCACACTAGCTTTGGTACCGAAATAGCTAGCAGTCATGGGGAGGCTTTACAGCTGTGGGATGATGCGGGCTGATAGTATCCAGGATAACACTTGGAAAATTGACAATGCTCTAATTCTAGGTGCACTATGGCTCTCATGTTTTGAACGAGCCCTAGCCTAGTTATAACCTTAAATTGGACAATAACCTAAAATTTAACAAATTCTGGTTTAATATTTGAAACCTAGATTAATCCTTTGGACTTATAGCGCTAATTGAAGAATTTGCAAAAAAATCATTTAAAAAAAGTTTTTTTTTTTTAAGTCGAAAACAATTGCATTTTGTTGTACTTAACTGAAACTCGTCATTAATTAAATTTTTGTTTACTTTCAGGGGTCGTCTTACAGTGGAAGAGTGCCTGGAGCACCCCTGGTTGAAAGACGAGGCGGACTTACCGCGCGCGATCGTCGGCGTCGGTTTTGACACCACCGAGCTTGCCAGCGATGCCGACGCGGATGCCGACGACGACGGCGCCGACGACAGCGTCAACGGCGTCAACGGAACTAACGGAGTTAATGGAGTTAACGGAGTTAATGGCGTTAACGGAGTTAATGGAGTTAACGGGGTAAATGGATTTAACGGGGTTAATGGAGTTAACGGTCATAATGGCGTCAACGGATGCAATGGGACCAACGGGTCGCATGATGATGAAAAAGGTGAGTTAATGTACGTTATCATCATCATCATATCATACTATCACTTACTTTCTTATTACTAACTTTAACTAATTGCTTGTGGAGAATATCGCCGTAATTCTAAAGCTTGGTGAATGGATTAAAATCTTTATTTTATCTAAGAGGAGACTCGTCTTCTGGTCATATCATAACAACGTTATTAGTCTTTGTCAACAACTCGAAACTGTGTCGACAGCATAGATTGTAAAGCTGAAGCATTCAGTAAATTTAAATGACGAGACACAATTTTTTTTAAAACAAAAAAAAACAAAGGCACACAATCAAAACTTATTACTTAACAATCCACACATAAACTGCCTATCACCTATTTATTATTTCAAAGCATGATCTTGTCTTCAGCGGCACAAATCGCCAAAAAATAATCATTAACTATCGTTCCAGAATCATCAGAGTCCCGTCCATCATCACCGCTGGGTCACGAGTGCGAGGAACGCGACAAGCCTCTGAAGCATGCGCACGCGCGCGACGTGTCTCCCCCCTTCCCCGACGCACCCTCCACGCCTAAGGTGAGACGCGGCCACGCACCAGTGTGAGCCCGCCCTAAGGAACACGTCACGACACACACACGCCCATTCACTGGCGGTCAGGTTAGAAGCAACATGTACAGTGTGAACGTAGTTGTGCTTCACGAATGTCCGGGGCTGCGCAGGAGTTTGTCTCGGCTGAAACTATTCTATAAACGCTAGAAAACAATACTCGTGTTGTGTTATGTGACTTGCAGCAAACGCTTGCATGTGAGTGACGCTTCGGTGACCGCTAGTCGTAGTCGTGAGATGTAGTTAGGTTGGAAATTAAATGAAAAAAGGTACTAATATCATTTTTGCAACAGGTGTCCCGCAAATCCCACCCGCACGCGCCTTCTGTGCTAGCGCTGTGCAAGAAGTTCCAGCCGGACTACGAGAAGCCGGCCAAGCTACACCACAGCGTGGGCCACGTGGGCCACGTGGGCCACAGCGAGTGCGGCTCGCTGGAGTGCACGTGCCGCGCGCTGCGCTCGGCGCGCGCGCCGCCGGACCGCGCGGTGCTGTGCTAGCGCTACGTGTGCTGCGCGCGTCTGCGCACGCGCCGGTAGCACTGCACGCCCTGTACATATAGACTAAGTGTCGCCAGACAGTTGTATATTTTCTTAGCGAAGCCCCGATCGCGCGGACTGTTCGTTCGCCGACGATCGCGGCGTTCCCACGACGGTACAAAATGCATAATGATGCGCCCGCGCACTGCTAGCGCTTGTAAATGTGTAAGAGGACGCGTTGTACATAACGCTGAGTTTGCACCGCCCACATGTACGTGAGAAATGTTAAGTTCATACTATCTTAGTATTGGTTTACGTTCGCGCTGCAGAAGACACGTTGTAACATTACAAGTGTAGAGACATTTTATCTGAAGTATCAGAGACTGCTGCTACCCAGGAGCTTGTGTATTCTCAGTGCTAACGTAACGTCGACGAAATGTTTTGAGGCATGTTTCGACTCTTGTGTTTTGAGCGTCGCGGCATGCGGCATGCGGCGCGTGCAAGCTGCAGTAGGAAGTGTGACTGTACATACATAGGTTGCGTCGCGTCGCCGTTATATTTATTAGGGCGCCGGCGCCGCGCCGCTATTACTTACTTAGATAATTAAATTGTTGATGTGTCGATCACATTTTATATTGTAGTATCTAAGTGTTCAAATGGTTTAACAGATGATGTACGTTGTATGTTAGCCGAGCGGTATAGATATATTACCGATATGTTCGAGTGTTGGGACCAAAATTTCGTAAAATAGGAACGATTCCATATCGGTGCAGTTGTTGTCTTGTACGATATTAAAATTTTATCACCGTGTGTGACCGTTTACGGGATGTTGTTTAGGTAGGTAAATTGTTTATGATTGTCATGAGCTCAAATCTTGCGACTTAATTTTCTTTGTAAATGTGCTTAGATGAAACTTCATCGAGTGTTTAGTTAATTCATCCTCCATACTGAAAATATTTTCATAATATTGCATACTTTTGTTTTTCGTCCATTTTGAATTCATTTTAACCATTTTGTTCAACTAAACTCGAAGATCCATTACCTTTGAAAGCTGTTGTGATCAATAACTCATTTGTAAAAAATAAATTATTGTGATATAAAATACTCATTGTTTTAATTTACATTAACCCTCAATACCACGACACTTAACTGAAGGCAAAGTAAGTATAAAAAAAATACCGAACAAGAAGGTAATCAAAAAATTATATGCTTACCAATAAAGGCGCAATTTCACCGCTGTCTGTGATGTGTACAGAGAGGTTATGCACGTTCGCTACGCGTGTTTTTCTTTGCCAGACACGTATCCATACATAATGTGCCCGTGTCCCGCCTACATACTAAACCAAGTGTTGCCGCTGGAACAAAGTTACGGCGTGCAGACACTTTTACATACGCCGTTCAAACATAACAATAAAGGCACAACTGTCAAGCCTGACATGGAACAACGGCCGCGAAGAGCGCACGGCATTGGTAAAAACATTATGGCGACCACGATTGGACGCCACAACGTACTTCAGAAGCGTCTTTCTGCCGATACTGGCTGCTGGACATAAGCTTCGCCATGTATTTCTGTTCAGCTGGCCCCCCTGACAGCAACGAATCCGGTGTAGACAGTTGAATATTCCTGTCTAATCGAAAGAACATTTTTAATGTAGGGGCCTTCGCCACAAAGACAGAAATCGCATTTGATTTCGGTTACAATCCAGCGGGGTTCGTTATTCTATTGCTTAGAGACTATAAAAAAATATTGGAGAAACCTATTCCTCCCAATGTACCTTTCAAATTAGGTATCTATTTATTTTCAAGAACCTTGGATAGTATAGTAGAAATTACATTCAAAAGTTTTTCTCTATCCAGCGGGGCCCTTTCTTTTCATGATGTATGAAATGTGGGCGACGGTTTGGATGGCGACGACGTTACGATCTATTCCATAATTACTTTGAATCAGACTTGAACTGACTTGACTCAGAAATGAATTAAAAGTCAAAACTATTGGAAATACATGTTTTATTTCTAAAACTACAAAACAGTCTTGCTGGGAAGTTGCATGTTAGATCATTACACAACTATAAGATAAACAAGCTCAGTAACTTCTTGGGTTACCTATGAACCACTTTTACGATGGGACCAACAAGAAAAAACCCTGAAATCGCTATGAAAATCAGCTGTTCAGTAAATGTGTTCACATAATCGACACCCAAGAGATACTTGGGTTGGATATACATTTGTATAGGATAGCTAATACTTGGATTGGGTTGGTCTTGGTCCCATAGTGAAAGTTGTACATGATGATGATAACAATGGCCACTTAAAAGAGATGTGATAAGGTAGTCCGCCAAATTATAATTTTCTTACGTTACTTACAATTTTAAGGTTGGAAAATTTGAATTTCGCGGACTACCCTGGCGCTTTAGGGTCGCCTTAACCGGTTTATGGTAAACAAAAACTAAGGTTAATAATATATTGGTTAAGGTAAGGGAATTGGCACTATTTTAAGACGTTCATAGATACAGGTTATATGTACTAGTCTAATCTCGCACTTTACAAAACTTCTGTTTGTAAAAATCATTAGTTACAAAACTGGATTACTTCATTGTTATACTAGGCCTGTCAACGTAGACACAAAATATGCTTTACGTCGCAAAGAATTGCACTGCACTGATTTTTTATGTATATCAGAACGTTCGGCCAGTCGAGATAGGGGAATACTTGTTTCGTTGGAATACATGGTCACCCTATTTCAGTCGCCATCCGCCATAGTGCGGAATATTGAATCTACAAAAATACTGACACCATTGCACTGAAAACCTATAACACATCAGGGGTTTTACGAGTCCTCTAAGCTTCTTCGTTGTGGAGGAATCGATAATCCCAATGTGTTGAGGTTATATTTCAAATTTACTATTTAAAGGGGCCGTCACAAAAAAAATAAAGCAATAATAATTCGTTTCAGTCTCGTCACTAAATCTTTATTCAGTAACGGTTTCTCTCAGGTCCTCAGTTATGGAGATTACGTTGGCCGAACGTCCTGATGTTTCAGGAACCAAAATTCATTTTACTTTTAACCGGTGGCATTACGAGTAAAAGTAATGCATTGGTTGTTTGTCACCAAATCGTCACTAAATCTTTATTCAGTAACAGTTTTCTAAGGTCCTCAGTTATGGAGATTCAGGTTGGCCGAACGGCCTGATATCAGGTCGTTCGGCCATAAATAAATGCTTCTAACTTTCGAACTGTTCCGTCACAAATTCTTTGACTGGCATCTTTAACCCTTTTTAAGGCATAGGGAGTATTTTTACCACCATACATTTTTATCGACTCGTTCCAAAATAAATATGGTGGTATGTTTTTTGAGTGAGTCGATAAAAATTTTTGGTGGGAAAAATACTCCCTATGCCTTAAAAAGGGTTAAGCGTCACATAATCGTCACTAAAAACTGGAGTAGCAGCCAGCTCTCTATCTCGACTGGCCGAACGTTCTGATATACATCATTTTTTGGGATGTTGTGAGAATGGATACCAATGTCTAGTTTAAAACAAAATTTGCAGCTTCGAACTTTTTGTGAAAATTGGCCAATATTAGAAGTGCTCGAAGTGAAGTCTCGGGTTCTATTGGACCAAAATAGAAAAAAAAATTGTAACCAATTTTGTATATTTTAAAAATGACGTTTTACGTACGATGCACGTTTTAGAAGTTATACGCAGAAAACTGAAAGACCCGAAAGTTTTGAAGATTTTCGAGCACTATGCAGTTAGCATGTCTTTCGAAGCTGCAAATTTGGTTTTACACTAGTGGTGCAATTTTTTGCGACCTACGATGTTTTAAATGACCGGATTACACGTTATATTGGCAGTTTTAAGCCTTATTTACAATAATTATAGTTAATAACGGTAATAAAATTATCGTACGTGTAAAAAATACATAAAATTGTTCCGATTTCTTTATTTAAAACATAAATAATATTTAAACTATTTATTGGAAAAAAAATGCAATATTCGGATTCGCATTGGATTAAAATACTCTTCTATTGAATACACATTACATAAAAGGAAATTGAAATATAATAATTACAATAATTGAAATTAATTATTGTAGCTGGACAAGTCACAATTGACATTTTTTATTTTCTAATTAGGTATTATTAAAGAAGTACCTCTTATTAAGTGTAGCCAAATTGAAGACCACAATATTTTAAATGATTCTGAGACAGAAAGAATACTCATTACGACAAACAGTCATCTTTTAAATTAAAGTATAATCGACTTCGTAATTGTTTTACCACTTTTGACAACATCCTCATTCTCTTGTCCTTATCACAATTTAATTGGGTGACACAGTCCATCCATCTTTTCTGTGGTCTTTCCCTAGTTTTATAGCCATCCACATTAATTGCTTGAATGTGGAGGCCAATTCATACTCACTTTGAGTATGAATTTCATACACAATTTTGACAATAATTCCCACTAGATTAAAACTTCAGTAAGGTTGAAAAAATTAAAATATCCAACTATCACGTTGACAAATAAACGTTTCGTTTTAAGACGTGCAAGTGATTCTAACTTAAGAGTGGTAAAGCAATTACGAGGCTACCTATACTATTTCACGGGGCGGACATTTTTGAGTTAGCATAGTAACGACAGCTTCCTAAGTAAGTACTTCTTTAACAATTAAGACGCAATACTTTTAATAGGGAACCAATTTGACTAGATCGAATAAACAACTTTCCGAAATACGAAAACTTAAATATATAATTTCCTGATTTTCTCGAGTATATTTCCATAGTTACACACGTTAAACCTAGAACCAGATATTTCCTCAGTTTATAACTGGATCCATTCACAACGAGGATATGAAATAATGAATAGAAACAAACTATCTTACAGTATTTAAATTATTGATTTACATTGAGATATCTTTTAAATAACGGAAGTCCAAATACAAGATGGATGGATTGTGTGAGAAATGATATGAAAGAAAAGGGAGTGAATGATAGCATGACAGGTGACAGGGGAGAATGGAAACATGGGACAATGGCAGGAAAATCATGATGGAGAAATAATATCACGCTTGCTTGCCCCAAAGCCCGAAGGGGTGGGCAGAGTTATACAGGGTTTATTTTTAAAGACCAGCCAAATTTAAGGGTGTGGTACAGACCATCAAATTGGACAGCTTTCTCCATGAGAACAATATCGTCATCGCGAAAAATTTATCAACTGTCCCATAGAAAACTTCAATACCTACTCGACCTAAACGTATCGTAACGTTTAAATATGCATACACACGTCACGTTGCAGTGTAAAACTGATTTACATCCGTCACCTCACACATCAGGTCCAGTTGAAAACCAGCGTCAGGTATTTTTGCTGAACTGGGCCATTAGTGAGGCACACTTTCCTGCTAATTAATTTCTTACATCGGACTTTACACTTTTTATTTGATCTTTATTTTTTCTCACAATCAACAACAAGGACAATTCTCGTAATTTTAAGAACGTTCACAGTCTGATCTCAGTCTCAATCTGTCAAAAAAATCCTCTAAATTCCTTACATTTTGACATTTGTTTGTCCCCGAGATGAGGCTGTGACTAGATTTTGAAAGTTTTTAATTACGGGAATTTGCCCTCAGGTGTATTCTGTGTATTTTAGTCTGTGCTAAATAAATGTATTTTCTTTCTTTCTTTCTGTGTAGGACGGCTGAGTTATTCGCGATTACGAAATTGGTCCCATAGAGAAAGTTGCTCAGTTTGAAAGTCTGTACCACAGCCTTAAAAAATTTGGCTGGTCTTTGAAGACTAACCCTGTATGGTACAATACTACACCTACATCACTCCAGCTATTTCTATGAAATACCGAGTCATACATCTAAGTATCGTTATAAATATATTTATTTCCATAGACAGTAGACTATGTGCGATCGATTAATGATTACATAATTGGTGTTTCAATTATTAACACTAAGGTGGTTTGGAGAGTGACGAAGTCACATAGACAAACGTTTTATTTTGGCAAGGCTCGCGTTAGAGAAGCAAGGTTTGAGCCTGTTTTGTTGTACGGATACGTACTATCTATCTAAATAATCAGAAATCAAATTATTTAAAATTGTCTCCCACTATGTTTTACTCGCGGCATCGCCCGCTTCGGAAAACTACCGGGATTTAAAGTACCTTATATATCTCTATCCAGGTTATAAACTACATAAGTGCCAAATTTCATCCAATGTTTATGCGGCGCTCACCAGTAAAGCTCCTAGTCGGCAAAATTTATTCGACATCAGTCATATTTCAGTCAATTTACACAAAACCTTAATTAATTATACACATAAACCTTCCTCATGAATATCTCCGTCCATTGGTGAAAACCGTATGAAAATCAGTCGGGGAGTTTTTGAGTTTATCGCATTCAGACAAACATACAGACGCGGCGGGGCGACATTGTTCTATAATATGTAGTGATGTATGTTTTCTGATACAAACGAATAAACCAACGAAAGAAACGAATTTTTAGTGTGTACTGGGTCAAAGAAAACAAAAAAAAAAAAACCGAGTGTGCTTATGACCACACGACTGAAGTGAAACTTCAAACGTATTTGGCTATGAGAGGAAGAGAGAAAGAAAATGTGCGCGCGCACTGATTTCTCTTGCTTATATCCCCCACTCAACTCCCGTTCGCCTCGCCCGATCACACTTTTCGTAACGCTTACGTCACGCGTTCGCCAGCTTACTCCCCAAGTTAAGGGTGCATAAAGAAGTTTCACTTCAAAAAATAATTTGTCAGTGCCAAATGTGCATGCCGACTACCCTCCAAACCACATTTACAAGTGAACACGATGTACAACGTACTTGTAGCTATTCTATCTACTTCATAAGATGATATGAACACAACTATACTGGCGTGTTGTGTAGTACATTATATTACTTATTATCCATTACAGTATATTTTATCTTACAAGTCTTATTTCGTAAACCAATACGGTACGAATGCGAGTCGTTGAGCTTCTTTAGTTGAGAGTTGACACATGATCACGAGTCACGACTACACGATCGCTGACATATGCGTGTAATAGATTATCCTAATTATAGGTATTGTTATTATTATCATTTTACTGTTAAAACTTGATAAAATAGTAATGTTTTGCATAACCTAAATATTAAGGACTAATTTAGCAAAACATAGAAAATATTACAAACGGATATCCACCTTTTATGTCGTTGATATTTTGGATGACGGTAGATAGAAACGTCAAAGTTGTTTGTTCACGGCTATAAAAGGGGGAGCTCCGAGTGGTGGGGATCATTCTTGTTCGAAACATCGACTGGAACGGAGCTCCGGCCTACAGATGTTCAGTTAATTAGTACTAGTGACTTTATTATGGTGAATAGATCGACCAGATGTCATGTAAGTTAATTGATATTATTATCTTGATTATTGCTGATAACTATGGTGTTCGTTGTAATATGGCGAATATAGCCAATGTTTTAAAGTGTATAATGGAATATTCCTAGCTATTGTTATTATGTCGCTTGGACCATTGTCTAAGAGATAGAATTAATTGTTTTTAAAATAACGATAATTTATGGCAACATAAGAAAGTTGATAGAATACTTTAACACTGTTTCCATGGAGTTTCTTGTCCTTCTTCTCCATGATGACCTAGATTTGGAACAGACAACTAGCTTTCTGATTAATTACTGACAAGCTTTATTTCATAGAATCCTTTCCCTGCATACCATGCTCATAGTTACTTTTACAGATATTAAATAACTAGTAACCATTCTGATATTCAAAGCTTTATATTTGGGTAATATACATATAGATTATAATATAAATAGATTCTACCCATTTTCTAACACGTGCACTGACTGTACAGGTCTGCATGTCCGCACTTGACCTCTGAGTTTTTTTCGGTGTTTCTTCAGCGAGTAGTCTGATTGTAAACACAAACCTCATATTGTTGTTTTTTGACGTGTAAAAGTGTTAAGACCGTTACCGCATGAATCGCACCTTAAACTTTGATCCTTATAAGGAACACGCGCGGTATGAATTACACATAGATGTTTTCTAAATAGCAACCTCAGTAGGTCTAAACCGTATTTGTAAACGAAATAAGACATGCTCAAAAAAATCACTTAATTTATGCCTACATTAATTGGGTACCCTTCACGCATACAATTGCATTAGAAAGGACAAATTAATACAGGCTTTCGCACAACGGTCATTTATTTTGTTTCACCAATTTGTTTTGGGATATATTAAAATGGCCTCCCAGGGGCTACTTCCGGCGAACCTTGGATAATGCCCTGCTGTCAACTTGCTGACTAGCTTGTATGTATCGGACATATTACAGAATAAAACAAGTCAAGGCTAGTCGTTATCTAGAACCAAGATGATATGTTTCTTTACTACATGGCTGCAGAACCTCAAGCCCGCAGGCCACCAAGTGCTCTGCCAACGCATTTGAATTGGTCCGCCAAAAGCTATTAGCTAGCGAGTCTTTTAAGAACAGAACTTCAAACCAGGTCTAAAAAACATTTTCTTATGAGGGTGTTCTCAATTAGCAACAATAAAACATATTTTCACAAACTTGATTTTATCATCGACTTCAGATAATTCAGATTTGTCGCCACATATTGATAAGTTGTTAGCATAAATACAGAACCTCCTTTTTTTAAGTCGGTTAAAAACCTCTTCAAAGGTATCAATGAAGTTGATTTTAGATTCTCAACATGAGTAACTTAAAGATTCGTTTAACCCATTGAATGTCGCAATTAGAGACACAATTAAAAAGCCATTGTGTCTCGCGTAGATCTACGTTCCGACAGACGAGAGGTTAATTAATTAATTAAAACCATAACTGTAGGCAAGTTTTATTTACAAGATGGCCATCCGGCTGACGCGGACACCTTCAAAGTTGGTTGGGCAGCCTTGTTTTACTTGTACTAACCCCGTGGAATTTTCGAAAAATCTGGCCTTATAACTTGCCTACATAATAACTTGGGTTGGGTTGGGCGTTGATGAGACAGACGGTGAGCGACGCAGAACATTTATTATTAGAGTACAAGCTGACCCGGCGAACTTCGTACCGCCATCTATCGAAATCAGACAATCCGTTCTCTAGATATCATCTAAAAGGCCGTTCTATACAACATGTATGAGAAAATGAATTATCTTTTTTTTTTTGGTGAAAATTTCCCATGATTTAATAGTTATTCTGCTATTCGGGGTGGAGACAAACCCAACAAAGCACCGATCATAAAAATCGGTCCAGCTTGGGTCCAGCCGTTCTGGAGTTAATAAATGGTGTAAATAACCGACTTTGTTTTGCTATCCATCTAATTGTGCTCAAATTGATCAAAACAAAATAGAATGACCATTTCAATATAGGAACTTATGAACTAGACAACATACATAATTTATTTTAAGGCGGATTTCTCTCCAAACTTTTAATTAAAGATTAAACGAACCTACCTGATAGTTCGATTATTATAATACGAAGTGCTTCGTCTGGAGGGATTAGAAGATATTCAACTTGTAGTAACACGTATGTCAACATAGGTCATCATCATCTGCCTAGCCTTTCCCAACTATGTTGGGGTCGGCTTCTAGTCTAACCGGATGCAGCTGAGTACCAGTATTTCACATGGAGCGACTACCTATCTGACCTCCACAACCCAGTTACTGGGTAATACGATACCCCTTGGAAAGACAACATATACGTACCAAAAGAAAATTAGTGTCATTATGGCAACCCATAATGACACTAATTTGAGGGTTCAAAAATAAAAAAGCGGGTAACTAGTTTCCAAATCTATCTGACTTCCGTGTTGATTTATTGAATTAATATTTGTATTTTCATCTGATTTATTATTCTGGGGACGTTTCCGGATGACAGTGATGACTACTTCGACGCCTGTGTCCTTTTGTTTTTCTATTTATTTGTATAGTCATTCATTTACTTTAAGTACGTAGTACGTACTTACAAAAAAATTGTAACGTCAAATATTAACTCAATATTAAGGATTTGTTTTGAAACTTCCGTCGTAATTATTAAAAATGTAAACTGCATCTAGTGTTTATATTATTATGGATTTATTTTGATACTTGCGTTTGATTAGTTGAATATCTTCCAATCTAAAAGGACAAAGCACGAGTATAATACAAGTAACGCCCATAATTATTGCTTCGACACGTTCACAAATAGTTAAAATAACACATTAATAAAGAAACTGCCCATCTACATTACAACCTTTAATTTCTAACATCATTCACATAAGCACATTGAATTATCAACCTTAAAGAGTTCATTATAAGGCATATTTTATAAATACATTTAGAACATAAATTTACTTTTCTTCATTTGTAACCAAAGATTTAAATCGTTAGATTCGCCTGACCGTGTCAAAAGATCACGATTCTTTTTCGCTGTCTCACTTATACTGAAAATAGTATCTATTGTTTCATGCGGGATGTGTGAACTCGCTCTTCTCAATATGGATACTTTTTTGCGCAAACTATGTACCCAAAAATTGGGCGACATGTGACATTAACCAACCCGCACTGGGCCCGCGTGGTGGATTATGGATGGCCCAGTCCCTGTCACAGAGAGGAGGCCTTTGTCCCAGCAGTGCGAACATTATAAGATGATTATGCTAAGTACGGTGATAGCAAATCTAACGATTAAAACCTTCACACATCATAACCTTCAAGCTTCGTCTGTGACTATTCAAAATTTTTAATGCCCGATTTCTCTGTTGTTCTGAGCTCCTCCGATAAACTCAAATTGAACAAAGTTACTACGAGTATTCAAGAGGACTTCGTCCTAAATCGAATTTTCCTAAAAAAAAAATCTTATTGCAATGTGTCAAGATATACAACCAGTATAACTATAGAAAGATAGGAGAGGAAGTTCACACAAAAATCCTTTACAAAGAGGACGTTCAGTTTACCCGAATTTTATAGTTTTCTGGGAAACTTTTTCATTCGTTTTCTTACCATAAAAACTTCGATCAACAATAGTATTAGATTTCCGATGAGCGCATCAAACACGGTCGGGAAAAAAAACAGTGGCACTCCGGGAGTGCCGACAGAAGTGAAAACAAAACACAAATCGAATACTTTGCCATCACTTACTGACATATCAGATATACATTAAAACCGAGTACATCCTGAAGACATGTGACATCTGCCAACTCACACTGGGCCCGCGTGGTGGATTACGGCCCACTCCCTCTCACCGAGAGGAGGCCTGTGTCCCAGCAGTGGGAACATTATAGGCTGATTACGGTATTATGATAAATGATACATCCCGAGGACAGCCGAACACATCTGAAGCGGTGTCGATACGGTAACAGGGCCGCGAGTTAAAAATGCCCAACGCGCCAAAAGAAGTTTTCACTTCAAAAGGCCAGAAACTAATGTTGTGGTCTTATTTTTTAATATAGTTTTTTCAACCTTATCGCTTAGAAAATATGTTTCATTTTTCCATAAATATTTTTCTTCTTATTTTAAAAATACGTTTACTTTTGAATCAAAGCAGTAAATATATTGCAAAGGATAATAAGCTTTATGTTTGGTTTATGATCAAATTATATGCAATCGCGACCACTTAAGCAATGTGTTTTTGTTCTAGAGCTATTGTTGATCGAAGCATAAAAACCCAATTTGGACTATTACGAACACTTTAAACCCAGTCGTTCTCAAGTGACGCGCTTACCAACGAACAGTATTTCATTTTTATTATATAGAAGAAAGATACATAAAGAAATAAATACAGATATATCATACAAATCGCAAATCGAATTAAGGATAAGTGACACTCACAGAGTGCTTCAAAATAATAAACTTATAAGGGTTCCGTGTTCCCATTTTGCTACGGAACCCTAAAAAGAGAGAGATGCCGATATTTTTCTCTATGCACGACAGCATAGAATAATTCATTTTATATCAAAAAACCGAGCACAGACATACCGCAAACTCAGGAACAGTATTTTGTCAACATTTCCATACAAAAATCATTGCATGACAACCTATAAACACCTCGTCTTCACACTCGAGATCTTTTCTCTCACTCTAACGTATAAATATGTGTTCTACTAACTCAATCGCCGTCTCTTTCGCACGCGGTGTCAGTGACCGTTGACAACGGTACCTTGCGTCTTCATTTCAGTTAGTTGGTCGTTGTATTCTGCGTACATTCTCTGCCAGCGGAGTTGACGAATCAGGAGGGAGAGCATCTCTTCTAGGAGATCGTGTTTCTTTATACCCTGGAATGGAGAATTGAAGGTCGTTTAGTAATAAAACGAAAATGAAATGGTTATTTATGTAAGTAGATCATTTATGACACTTTTGCACGTCAATATTTAGTTGGTCGGGTGTTTGGTTGGTTGGTTGGTTGGAAAAAATTTGTTTGGTTTGGTTGGTTGGTGGTTGGTTGGTTGGTTGGTGGTTAGTTGGTGGTTGGTTGGTTGGTTGGTGGAATATTTGGTTGGTTGGTTGGTGGTTGGTAAGACTAGATGGCGACGGCAACATTTCTTAGCTGACGGATCCCTGAAAAGAAATGCCGAAACATACTCGGAGGCCATGGTCTCTTAAGTCCAAACATTATATTATTACGATTTTATGTGGATCTAACAATTCAGGACCAAAGTTTGGAAGGACTTTTGGAAGAAAGAGCCATTTCGTTTTAATGTAGCGAGTCAGCAACTGCCACATTGAATAGCAATGCTAATTCTTTGGCCAAAGAACAATCCAGCCCTCTGGTCACGTGAAGAGTCGACCAGTCGGCGAAAAATTACCTTAAAAAAGGAGATACGCACTCGGGCCTCATGACCCGAGCGTTTCGACCCCAAACAGTTCAAAACTGTGGTTATCCATAAGGTTACAGTATTTGTGCCGCTTGAGGGTCTCGGCAGCGGCGTCAGCATAGCCCGCCGTGCTATTACATAGTTTCAACCGTAGTGAAGGCTTATTTTACTGGGAACTGTTGTCAAAACTGATAAAGCAATTACGAGTTCGAGTCAACATCTGCCTAGCCTTTTCCCAACCATGTTGAGGTCGGCTTCCAGTCTAACCGGATGCAGGTGAATACCAGTATTACTTAAGTTAGTATTACAGTATTATTAGTTTACGAGTTGGAGTAATTACGATGCAGGAAAACAATTTGGAGTTTTTCGAAGTGAAACTTCTTTACGCACGCTTGACGTGGGGAGTAAGCTGGCGAACGCGTGACGTAAGCGTTACGAAAAGTGTGATCGGGCGAGGCGAACGGGAGTTGAGTGGGGGATATAAGCAAGAGAAAGCAGTGCGCGCGCACATTTTCTTTCTCTCTTCCTCTCATAGCCAAATACGTTTGAAGTTTCACTTCAGTCGTGTGGTCATAAGCACACTCGGTTTTTTTTTTAATAAATAGATGGAAGAAAAAATGTAGGTATGCAATTGAATTCACTTACCAATATCGTGGCCTGCCATTTCTTGGGCGTTGAGGTGCAGTGACTCGGTCCCAGCATGTCATCTAATATCGACCGCAACTGATCTTCCGTGCCTGGAAAATGTTAAAAATTGTGTTACCTTTTGTATACGTTACAGCACATTATGCTAAAGTTAGAGCAGTGGTGGCCCAGTGGTGACTGCCGCATCTTACGACATGTAGGTCGTGTAATAATGGAACGTTACCAGACTCGTGACAAGCTGTCAATGTGACAGTGTCGGATGAAGTTGACACACATAACTCGCCTCCCCCTGAATGTTTGTAAAATCTCGTAAACTGATATAAAAGAAGTTATTAATATCGATTGATTTATTATAAAAAATAAATAACATTACAGGTCGTAGTAGGTTCGAACCCAGACCGGTGCTTTACTTTGTGTAAATTATTTCATCACCACTGCTCTCAAAACGGTGGAGGAAAACATTGCGAGGAAAATGACATGTCCTAGAACCAAAAATGTGAAGACATGTGACGTCTGTCAACTCGCACTGGGCCCGCGTAGTAGATTACGGTCCAGTCCCTCTCACCGAGAAGAGGCCTGTGTCCCAGCCACAGATATAGATATACCTAGATAACGCAAGTATCACGAACCGTATGAAAACTAAGCGTGCCACTTTTTGACTACCTACTATGACGTCACAAGCTCGCGCTCTCTCGCTCACGCTCACCCAGCCAGCAGTACGCAGGACTGAGCGCGAAAGTGGCGGCTTATGATTTTCGATCGTAAACTGGTGCGATTTTTGGCACGCGAAGTAGGTGCTCTTGCGTTATCTAGGTGTATCTATATCTGTGGTCCCAGCAGTGAAAACTTAGGCTGATTATGTGTTACATTTACATTGCACTTATGTATTCTCTCCTGGGTTACCTGTACCAGTTCCTTTTACTCTCAGTTCGTCATTTGTCACTCAAAAGTTTTTACGAATTGTATAGAGTTGTTAGTTTATAATTTTGTAAACATGGTAATACAAAATAGGCAAGTACTTCCGTGGTTGTAACAGCTCTATATTAGATCTCAATTCTCAATTCTTTATTGCGTACCATAATGAATATAGTTGGTAGAGATATAATTATATTAGTCACAATTATGGACCCTGTCGGGCACAGCATAGATAGTAGGAGAGAGGAGGATCTCATCATCGAGGGTTCGTATTTCCGAATGTAGACGACGATTCCCGAAGCGCTTGTAATTACCATGGTTGACGAGGTGTGTGAACAGCGCTGTGATCCAGTGTCGGTAGTCTTTAGCGAGTCGCAGGTGTAAGCACGACGCGACCTGCGCCTCTAGCCAACTGCGAGCTGCGCCTGCGCTGTAGCTACTGTAAAATACAAAATACAATCAATTATAATACGCCCCTGCGTAGGAAACGTGCTTTACACACATACCGTATGCAATGTTGCTAATAACATATTTCCAGTAACACAAGAGCATGTTGCTGCAACAACGTTGCGCAGGTTTTCTTATAATTTTATTACAACAACTCTATTAAGGTATCATCGCGGACACTGGCGGTGGACCACTTTTCAACCTTATTACCAAGGGCACAAGGGTGAAAAATGGTCGACTGCCATTATCCGCGGCTGTACATCCACACAGAACTTATGCACTCTTAAGCTAAAATTGTTCATGAATTTCCACGTGAGCTGGTTTTCCTTGCTTATACTAACCTTGGTCTGTTTAAAAGTGTTCTGGGGCCGTATTACGAATAATTAATGTCATGATGATTTCAATGCGAAAAAGGGATGGTAGGTACTATCAGTCATATACACCGTGTTCTTCACGATATCCATAAACTTTGTCAAATGCTTCTATAGCTTTTACAAATTAAATCTAACAAAGGAAGTAGTACTTAAAAAGGCTTCGTTACAAAGATATTTGTCATTTCATTTAGAATCAGAATGCTTTATTTGTAAACATAGGTCAAATTACAATAGTGTGCGAGATGTTACAGATAGGTAGATCCTCTATGTTTTGCCCAGAGGCGTACAAATATATCTATTTAATTAACATTGTCTAATTTTTTACTTTTAAAACAATTTAACTTTTGAAATATCATTACTTTAACACTACAATTTAACTTTTCAAATATATTAGTGAAATTTAATTGAGCTATGAAGTAAGAAAGGGTCTTAACTCAGTTTTGACAAGTTGCAGCCCGTCAAATCTTATGAATGAAAATACGTCATCGTTGCCAATTCGGATAAAGAGGCATGCAAATCGGGCGATTAACGTCAAGGTATTTAGTTTATATGAAAATTAACAAAAAATAGGAATTCATTAATGTGCCCATAATGAAAAATGCTTATTTCCATAGTCTGAACATCTGGTCGAAGTTTATGTATATCGTCCGGAACACGGTGTATAGCTCCGTCTGCCTCTTACATTTTAATAATGATGGCATTAAATTGTCATAATACGAAACCAGGTTAGCAATGAAAATTCATGTTCATGCGTTTTTACCTGTTAGCGAAGGATTTGGGTCTGTTCTTGTTCATCCTGGCGAGCGGGTACAGCGGAGCTTTAGGCACGCGAGTGTTGGTAGCCGCGCCACTGCAGCGCCATACTGGGTCACATGCGTCTGCCCACACCACCCTGCAGAGATCACACTAATATTATAAAGGCGAAAGTTTGTGAGTGTGTGTGTGTGTGTGTGTTTATATGTTTGTTACTTCTTCACGCTCAAACGGCTGGACCAATTTTGATGAAATTTGGTATAGAGATAGCTTGAGTCCCGGAAAAGGACATAGGATAGTTTTTATCCCGATATTCCCACGGGATCGAGACTTATGCGGGTAAAACCGCGGGGCGCAGCTAGTAAGTTCATAAGTCGAGGTACAAAGGATGTGTTGCTTTTACGATGCTCACGATAGAACACACGAACGTTGTGTGATTCTACTGTAGCGGTATGTACAACGCCACATGCGAACAACGCGTCATGCTGACGTCACGCAAAATCCTGCATCTCGCTAGTAGAGTTTACCGCGCAACTAGCATATCGCACTGCTAACACAAGACTGAAACTCAAAAAGTCAAATTCGAGATAACTCATTCTTCATAATAATATGTAAAATGAAATAACTTGATAACCTGCAATGTCTGAAATTACTCATAATTAAAGAAACCCCTTAATTTTATCACTAATTTTAAAACAGTGTTCACTTTTTACATTCGTTAACAGGAAACGAGTAATCAGTTTTCCATCATTTCTGAAAAAAGCTTCATTTTGAGTTGATACAGTCTTGTGTTAGTAGTGCGTATACAACGGCCCGACATGAATCATTGGCATCTGTAGCCCGCCAGACACAACACCCGTCTGATCGGAGGATCCTCCCTTTTCTATGGAGGATGAGTGAACTTTACACCCTGTTCCTTCTACCTCAATACTACCAATACGAAGTGCATAGATGATGACATAAAGCGTCACGACACACCACACTGTCTGTACTTTTCCAGACCGATATCGGCCACGGCGGCCAATCTCAGCAGAGTGTGCAGGCGTGTGCGCAGGCAGCCCGGCGGGCCTGCGCACGCGCAGCACGCGGCGCCGCGTGCGCGAGGCACGGGGGAGGTGTTACACTACAAAAGTGTGATTCAGGTGTATTAGTTTTGGCAATGTTTTTTTTTTTATTTATTTATTTTACTTGCTAAAGATAATCCAAAAAAATTCATTGACTCGTTTCCGTTAAGCCCGACTGTGATGTGTTCGCGGATGAATGGAAGATTGTCGAGAATATCACGCCGCGCCGCGCGGGCGCGGAGCGACACCGGCCGGCACCGCACTGCGGCATCGTCCTCGTTACTGAGCGATTCTTTCTCGCCGATTCAATCCATTGTTTTTACCGTTTTGTTTTCTCAGTTGAGCCTTAAAATACAGTCCATTGTAATCGAGTCGCCGTGTTTTAGTCCTCGTACCACCTGGAGGATATTACCCCATTCTTCTTCAAAGATCTTGTCAATTTTTGGAGTATTGTGAGATGAGCGTATGACTGTCGGGTGGTTGTATACTTTTAGTAATTGTACATATGTATTTTTGTATATACTTATGTGTTTGTGTCTTTTAACTAATATAATTGGCCTTGACCGTTTTTTATGTTAAAATAAATAAATAAATCTCGCAGAACTCCAGAAGGAAAGAAAAGAAAGAAAAAGTAATTATTGCGACTCGTACAGGAAGATCACAAACTAAACTAAACACAGTAAAAAAAAAAACAAGTTATATAAAAAAATGTAAAAAAAAAGAAGCTACATACCATGCGCACAGTCCTTTACTGTAGATGTAGCTCTTGCCGTTACTGAGTGAGATCATAGGATTGCCGTCGTCCAGCAGAGAACAGTTTGTCACCGTTACTGTAAAAAAAATACATTTAAACTAATATTACTACGTTTTTTTTTTAATAATATATAAGGTGTAAAAAAATTAACCTTAAAAACTTTAAGAGGTGCTTTAGACCATCGAACTGAACAACTTTCACTATGGGACCAACTCTGAAATCACGAAAAAAAAATGAGCTGTTTCATACATTTTGGCCGAGTAGGTATTGAACTTTTGTATGAAACAGCTGATTTTTTTTTCGTGATTTCGGAGTTGGTCCCATAGTTAAAGTTGTTCAGTTCGATGGTCTAAAGCACCTCTTAAAGTTTTTAAGGTTAATTTTTTTACACTTTGTATAATAATAATATATAATAATAATATTCCACAACTATCACACAACGCCATCTAGTCCCAAGCTAAGCAGAGCTTGTGTTATGGGTACTAGACAACTGATAAACATACTTATATATTTCTAAATACATACATAATTATTATAGATAAATAGGGTAGTGTCCTGGGTAAAAAAATAATAATTCTAATTAGTCCGTCAGTTAGATTATCGAAAAATAATGGACCCGTATTTTTTCTTTTGTCAATCAAACAAAAAATTACAAAGATAAAGCACGTCAAAATTTGGGAGTGGGGGGTCGTGACGTCACGCCGTGCTAAAAAGTGTCGCACGGCGTGACGTCACGACGAATTTTGACGTGCTTTATCTTTGTAATTTTTTGTTTATATATTATTTGTTTATTATATAGTTTATATTCACAACAACACGTTATTAAAGGTTACTAGAAATCAAGAAAATCAAAATCTCCAAGAAAATGGAGCCCATTTTGAGCAACCTATTATTATTATTATCGGGAGTGTTCTTTTTTCTCAGCTCTAAGGCTGGTTTTAGCTACATTCACGGGCCAAAGCCAAGTAAATGCAGCGTGTGGGGAATTTTATGATGAAAGTGTACTTTCGTCTAACTGCATGAACTTCCTAACGATTCTGCATGTGTTTAGGATGGCTGCTTTCTGCAGATTGATGTAAAGGGATTCTTCTAGATCTATTATTTTCAGGCTACGGAGGAGATGGTTGGGGATAACACCAGTCGTGGAGAGAACAACAGGAACAACATAAACTTTATCTTGTCTCCAAATTCTAATAACTTCTTCTTTAAGCTCAGCATATTTACTTATTTTTTCAGCGATTGTTTTTTGTAGGTTATGGGTGTTGGGAACTGCAATGTCTATAAGGTAAGTGATTTTTCTTATTTTATCTTGTAGGGCTATGTCTGGCCTATTGTAATGGATGGTCTTATCTGTAAGTATGGCGCGATCGTAATACAGTTTATGTGTGTCATTTTCTAGGATAGTTTGTGGCGCGTACTTATAGTAGGGAGTGTTAGTGTTTTGTATGAGACCGTGTTTGAGTGCTAGTTTTTGATGAACGATGTTTGCAACCTGGTTGTGCCTGTGAGTGTAGTCTGTCTGTGTGAGAGTTATGCATGCTCCTGTTATGTGTTGTATTGTTTCTGATTGAATGTGGCATCTGCGGCATTTGTCGTTTGTGATTGTTGGGTCTTTAATGATAAATTTTCTGTAGTTTTTGGTGTTGATGATTTGATCTTGTATAGCCATGATAAAACCTTCTGTTTCAGGGAAAAGGTTTCCTATTTTAAGCCACTTGTTTGATGCTAATTTGTTTATGTGGGACTGCTCTAGGTCATGAGGGTGTCTACCGTGAAGGACTTTCTTTTTCCAGTTTTCGATTTTTTGATTTTGCGGGTCTGTGATGTTAATGTCTTGTATATTTTGTTCATTTAAGTTCAGCGGGGTGTAATTAAGATCATTTGATGTAATAGCTTTGTGTATGTTACTCGTGCGAGATTTTGTGTAGAAAAATGTTTTTAGCCTAGTGATTTGTTTCTGCCATAGGTGGTGTATGTCGATTAGGCCTCTCCCTCCATTTTGTCTTTTGATGGTGAGTCTTTCGATCGCAGCTTTAGGATGTAGGTTGTTATGTTTTGTGAGTGTTGTGCGTGTGGTTCTTTCTAACTGTTCGATGTCAGTTTTTGACCATTTTATTACTCCGAATGAGTAGGTCAATATTGGTATGGCAAAGGTATTCAAGGCTTTTATAAGATGCTTTCCAGATAGCTGTGTTTTACAAATTGCGTTAATTCTTCTCCGATACTCTGTATTTAGTGTCTGTTTAATTGCTGTATGGTCGAGTCCTTTAAGTTGCTTGTATCCTAAATATTTGTATAGATCTGACGGTTCCATAGCCGCTATTGTGTCGGTGTCGCTGACTGCATAGTTGCCGGGTTTTACTTTTCCTTTTATAATATGCAATGTCCTGCACTTATCTAATCCAAATTGCATATTAATATCCTGACTGAATGTTGTTGTTATTTCTATCAGAGTTTTCATTTCTTTTTCAGTTTTAGCATATAATTTAATGTCATCCATATATATGAGATGCGAGATAATAGTTTCTTCGGTATTGTTTTTAAAATTATATCCAGCCCGGCATCGATTGAGTAAGTGAGACAAGGGGTTCAGGGCGAGACAGAACCAAAGAGGGCTCAAGGAATCCCCCTGATAGATACCCTTCCTAATATGTATCTGTCGAGTTATAAGAGTGCTGAGTCGATTATTTATCTGAAGTGTAGTTTTCCAACGTGTCATTACAATGCGCAAGAAGTCTATTATTTTGGAATTAATTTTATATATTTTTAGGATTTGTATTAGCCAAGAGTGTGGGATGCTATCGAAAGCTTTTTGGTAATCTATATAAGTACAGTGTAGGTTTCTATTTTTTGTGGTGGCATGTTTATGTATAGTAGAGTCTATAACTAGCTGTTCTTTGCATCCCATGTGGCCTCTCCTGCATCCCTTCTGCTCCTCTGCTATCATATTGTGGTGTTCAAGGTGTGAGTTAATTTTATTAGTTATTGCTGATGTTAGTATTTTATAAATTGTGGGTAGGCATGTGATTGGTCTGTATTGGGAAGGCTCTGATGTGTATTTAGTTTTAGGAAGCATGTAAGTTATTCCTGTGGCAATGAATTCGGGTATGTTCTGTTCTCCTAATACTATATCTGTTAAATTTTTTGCTATAGATTTGTGTAATACCGTTAACTTTTTATACCAGAAATTTTGTATTTTATCGATACCCGGTGACTTCCAATTATGTAATCTAGATGTTAAATATGTAATTTCAGACTCTGTTATTTCTTTAAATTCCATTTCATCTATTGCTCTCCATTTGGTTGCTTCTTCTGTAATCCAAGTTGCTTTATCATTGTGATGTACCTGCTCTTCCCATATGTTAGACCAGAATGTTTCCAAGTGTTCTTTTGAGGGTGTGTCTGTGTCGTTCTCTGTAGTTGAAACAGTGTGTGGTTTCTGTACTATATTCCTATAAAATATTTTTTCATTTGTAGCAAATATGGCATTATCTTTTTTGCGCTGTTGTGCCTTTAAATATCTCCTAAGCCTATGGACTTTAAGTGCCAATTTCTGTTTTAATGTGTCCAAAAACTCTTCAGGTTTTCTATTGTTATTTTCGTGTCTAGTGTGTATAAAATTGTTTTTAAATATTGCTTCCACTTTTTTAACTAGTTTATGTGATCTGCTACCGTTGATGTAATGTGTTAGTCGGCCACAATCTGCTCTTAATTTTTCAATGTCCTTTTCTAGTCTCTGTTGCCATGGTGGTTTGGCAGTGTCTCTTGGTATTGTGTTTCTCGCGTGTTCAGTGATTTTATAGTTGAGTTCTTCAGAAATAACAACCGCTGTGCAATAAATAAGGGTGTGTATGTCAATCAATTGTGTGTCATTAGATAAGAACTGTTTTAGTATATCTTCATTAAATAAATTAACCAAGCGGAAAAGATTGGGACTATATTTGAGTTTAGGTAGTTTTGGTCGGGCTGCTGGATCCATCCCAGAGTATTGTGCTATTGTTTTTCTAAATTTATCATGTATTTCTTGGATATACGTATCTGTGGTTAGGTTTTGATCTGCGACAACTAAGGTCTCGATATCATTTTCGAGCGTTAGGGTTAAGGATTCGGTCTGTGTGGATGTGTGTGCTGTTTGCGTGTAAGCTTGCGATTGGTTGTATGTTAGGGGTTGACTATTAGGATGTAATTGAGTGAGCGATTGTGGTAGTTCTTGCAGAATATTTTCGTTTGTGTTTTGAGTTCGTATGATAGTGTTAGTGTCTGCATAGTTTTCTGATTCTTGTTGTAATTGTGTGCGTACTTCTTCTTTTAACTGATCTAATTCGAATTGTGACAAGAGTTTATTCCTAACTATAGTTCTTCGTTGATCCGAAATCCGTTGTTCTGAAACTGAAATCTCAGGATATTGGCGTGAAAAGCGTTCATGCAGTTGTTGTCTATAGGTGGTCATGTCGGTCTCTAATTTAGTTATGTATAGATATGTTCGCATGATGAATACGTTAACTTCTTTGCTCCATCTCATGCGAACTCTTGTTTTCCCTGCCTTGGTGGACGCGGGTAAGAAGGTAGATACCTCCCGCGCAACATTCAAGGCCGGAGTAGGTGAAACTGTATTAAAACTAGTTATGGGGGATGATGATGGTATGGGTGAAGATGGTATTGATGGTGATGATGTTCTTGAAGGTGCGTACGATACTGTACTTGGACTATATGGTTCTACAGGGGTGTCTGTCCTGTTTGTCAGTCTATCACCATCATCAATAACTTCGGCTGTAGCACCTTTGTCGGTGGGAGCCCGCCTGTTCAACTCCTCACCGCTGACGGTTCGCATGCTGAAACACTCAGCGTCAGCTCCAAGTGCGCCCCGGCGATCACCCCCGGGCAGCGGTCCTATACGTTTTCTTTTTGAACGTGTCTCCATTTTTAAGTGGGTTTCCAGAGCCACGTTAGCCACGCCAGTAATTTCTCATTCGTGTGTCCGCCCCCCACGTGATTAGATGGTCAATCAGGACGTGTGGTTGTTTAGGGGGCTTATTATTATTATTATTATTATTAACTAATTAGTTAGTTTACCATTTTTTGTAAATAATTAAAAACATTTAAGATTTCATGGTTTTCCTATCATTTAATTTAAGTATCAAGTTTGTTAGAGAGATTTCATTCTTATAATTGATCCTAACGATCAATGAAATAAAAGTACACGGTGTATTTTTTACAGATTTTAGTCGGTTCGATTCTCGCGTGTGGCAAGCGAATATTCGGAAAACTTTGAATGCAGTTTTCTTTTTATTCAAAAATAAAGGAATGTAAAATTTTCTATCTACAGTATTAAGAGTACTTTCCCTTCAGGTGGCATTACAAAATTCCACCCTGTATAATATGAACTGACAATAACACTTATTGTTTGTTATAAGCAGTGATCGGAATAGGCTGAGTATATTTACCTAAAGTTTAAAGAACAGAGACGGAAATCGGAGACTTCCTTATGACTTAATTTTTTTTACCGGTATACCGGAACTTTAATTATGTAACTTTTAATATCTTATTTTATCATTAACTGTATAAATGCTTTAATAAATCGTAATCAATGTTTTGATAAATAAAATAACAATTTTTTTTTATGTTGTTTGAACATTTCAATATAACATGAATATTTAATGACTCATTAATATATTCATGTTATATTGAAATGTTCAACCAACACAAAAAAAAATATTTTTTTAAAATTTAGTCATAAGGAAGTCTCCAATTTCCGTCTCTGTTCTTTAAACTTTAGGTACAGTACCCGGCGATAAATATTGCACATCGATCTTTGGAAAGAGACAATCGGCTAATTTCGGCTTCGTAGAGCGTTATCTCTGTCGCACGAAATACAAACAGTCCGGTATCTATTAGGAGCTGTTAAAACAATTATGATTTGCTTCTTTTGATAATTCTTTTTATTCTTTGTATAAAATACACCAATTTTTCTATAAATGATTGCTTTAGGTTGGGGTAAAATAAAAAGGTTCCCCTTTTTTTCCTAAAGATGCCATAGTACAACTTTAAATTATTTAAATTTGGGGGTGTTAACAACTCTAGATATATATTTTGAACTGGACGCGACCGCACTCTATCGCACTTGAACAACGACTGACCAAACGTCAGTTAACGTCACATAGGTAGTGTGCGACAGAGATAACGCACTACGAAGCCGAAATTAGCCGATTGTTTCTTTCCAAAGGTCGATGTGCAATATTTATCGCCGGGTACTGTAAATATACTCAGCCTATTCCGATCACTGGTTATAAGTCACGTTGTCTGATATTTTTGCATGTACTACTTGTTTACGCCAAACTCATTAGCAGTTATCGCATTTTTTGTATACTCCTTTATACAGGGTGAATTTTTCAAGTGGGCGTGGATGGCCAAATCCAAAACTATGAGGATTAGCGAAAAGTACTCAAAGGAGTCGCGGGCTCGATTTTGATGAAAACTAAAACTGCATCATTGGATTTTTGAAAAATCAATATTTCTAGCCAGGAATCGAACCTGTTGATTTTGAAAAAAAAAAAACACGCCCTGTATTATTACACCATTCGATAGTGTCGCTAATAAGGATAAAATTCTGGGAAATAATGACATACGTCAAACTAAAGGAAAGAGCTCATTTTTAACAAAATACTTATTTTATTGTTCTTATGTTATCTACCTCATCATCATCTGCCTAGCCTTTTCCCAACTACACTTGGGAGCAAATAAATCGAGCCACTTCCTTTTTCATGTATAATGGTTATTATTTTTGTTATTATGGAACGTATCAATCCGAAACATATATCGCCTAAGAGCTTATTTAATAACCTTTACAATGAGGGTAAATTATTGAATGATAAACCTTATTTAATGATAAATTATTGGCTCTGAAAGAAAAACGGTAATTTTGATAGAAAATTGTAGAGTTAAAAAAGTCCAGAAAAAACAAAATTATGGTATAAACTTATTCTTAATTTCTTGTATTACCCCCCCGCGCCCTGATTTCGATAGATTTTCTGGACTGTTTTAACCCTACAATTTTCTATCAAAATTACCGTTTTTCTTTCAGAGCCAATAATTTATAATTAAAAAAGGTTATCATTCAATAATTTACCCTCATTGTAAAGGTTATTAAATAAGCTCTTAGGCGATATATGTTTCGAATTGATACGTTCCATAATACCAAAAAGTAATAACCATTATACGTGAAAAAAAGGCAAGTGGCTCGATTTATTTGCTCCCAAGTGTATGTTGGGATCGGCTTCCAGTCTAACCGGATGCAGCTGAATACCAGTATCTTACATGGAGCGACTGCCTATCTGACCTCCACAACCCAGTTACTAGGTAATACGATACCCCTTCCCCTTGGTAAGACTGGTTGTCAGACCTTCGAGCTTCTGACTACCCGTAACGACTGTCAAAGATCCAGGAATGACAGCCGAAATCAACGGCTTAACGTGCTTTCCGAAGCATGAAGGGGTATCGGTATGTAAAGATGGTCACCCATCCACAGACCAACCGCGGCAAGTGTGGCTTAACCTGATGGATTGACCTGTGCGGCTGTTATTATTTAGCCGGGCCCGGGTTATGTTACCTACCTACTAAACCTTAACTGATTAATTGTTCAAAATGATGACCATTATTTTCAATATATAGCTGGATTCGATGTCTCAAGGATTCAACCTTCAAATAAATCAAGGATTCAACCTTCAATACAAAGTTCAAACTTCAAATAACGGACAGTTGTGAACCATTATTTAAAAAATAAAAAATTTTAACACTACCGTCTTTGTATATATATGAAACTGCCTTATTTGTTAAGCTGAATTCACACCTGTTTCCAAACTTATCAGATACAGTAAAACGTAACAGACGGAATGATATGTTACGCGGACGTAGAGCTAAAACAGCATTAATGTGGAAAAGCATATTCTGTATAGTCCCGCAAGTTTTTAACAAAATCCCAAAGCAAATCAAACAGTTAAATGTAAATGCGTTTAAAAAGGAACTTAAAGAGTTGCTATGTAAAAAGTGTTATTATACCTTAAACGACTTTTTGAACGATACGACTTTGCCATCCTAATTTAATTGTAATCTTTTATACTCTACAATCTCTCTTTGATAGTTGATAATTTGACATTGAATAATAATCTGACATAACCTAGATACCTAATATTTTTAACTGACATGCCTCTTATTGCAATATTAATTCTTAATTATTTATTCAATAGTATCAATATTAACCTAATCTTCGTTTTTGTATTGTAAAATTTTATTTGTGTACCTACCTGATATTTGCGCGCCCTACGTGGCAGAATGTGATGAGACCATTCATTAATTTAAGACCATGTAATGTACCATGTTCGGACAAATAAATGAATTTGATTTGATTTGATTGTACTGCATTCAGCATAACAATATTATTGATTCCATTACAATATTTTCCAAAGATCGTAATAGAAATTTGAATTTAGAACATAATGTTGAGAACATAATGTAACGGTGACTGCGCTGCGGGTGTGTTAATAAAAATATTGAGCATCATTTCGAACAAGGTACGTAATGTAGGCATGAATACTTTAAAATAAGAAGAAGTTTATTAAAATTCAACATTTTCTTTAAGTTTGCCGTATGTCATTACTTCCCAGAATTTGATCCTTATTAGAGACACTATCGAATGGTGTAATAATACAGGCTGTGTTTTTTTTTTGCAAAATCAACAATCAAATTCCTGGCTAGAAATATTGATTTTTTCAAAAATCCAATGATGCAGTTTTAGTTTTCATCAAAATCGAGCCCGCGACTCCTTTGAGTACTTTTCTCTATTCCTCATAGTTTAGAATTTGGCCATCCACGCCCACTTGGAAAATTCACCCTGTATATACATTGGATAACGGTCCTTATGTCAATTAACTTACAGTTGGTATTTTTAGGGCGAGAATCCTTACCACAGTCTGCCGTAACACAGTCTATGACTAGCGCGGAAAGTAAAGAATTTTTATCTGTATACCGCCAATTAGTTTATTTGTTCAAACAGTTCTAACAGCAGATTTTTTTATTTTGTTTAGTTAAATCCACGGAAACACGTATCATTTTAGCATACGAAATGATTACTAATTAAGGATGACTAATTTTTAAGAATAAAATTAAGCGTCCTTTTGGAAGCTTATTGTAAGTAGTTACTTATATTGATTAACCGGTCAAGTACCGAACGTCGCCTATTGGCGACGAAACAATAGAAAATCAGTTGTGTCTCATTAGCGGAGCTCGACAGATTAAAAATTAGTCTTAAGTTGTGGTATACAATGTAACACTTACGTTGGAAATAAATTCTATTCTATTAATATTATTTTATTATTATTATTGAAGCCTGTATGTATTATGTTGAACATTTTAAACGCTTACCGCCGTGCGACAGTAGCGCTCTGAAGCAGAGCGGCCGTATGATGCAGGTGGCCGTGCTGAGCTCCCACATGGCCAGTTCAGCCGATGTGCTCACTACTGCTAGGGTATCGCCGGATAATGTCAGCTTGGCTGCTTGAGACATTAAGGCTGTGGAAGTGAAGATAATATATTAAAGGCTTATGTTTAACTTATCAGCTAATAAAGTAAAATATAACGTCAAAAAAAAACGCTTTTTACTGCCAAAAAAACTTTTACTTACAAAAAAAAAAACACTACAAAGTGATAAATAACATTAATTTCGGAAGTCGGTGTCGTTCCGCATTTTGGTTTTTTGACACCGACTTCTGAAATTAAAATTTATTCTTTGTAGTGTGGTTTTTGAAGTCCGTTGTTTTTTTTTTTGGCAAAAAGTTTTTATTTTTCACTTTTTAGTTGTACCTACCCCACACAAATTCAATTAACACTAGTGCGTGAATTGCAGACACCGACTAGAAGAATCATTACAATTCGCATAGAAATGTCGAAGATGCAGTACATTTATGCATATAACTTCATATATAAGAATAATTACCTAATGTATTATATACTAAAACCTTCCTGAAAGTATGTAGATCACATTAGTGAAAAAATTATCAATTGGCTCATTAGTTTTTGAGAAAATCGCGGATATACAAACATACATACATACACACAGGTCGAATACAGAAGTATTTTGAAGTTGGTTAAAAAGATAGTAAATGATCACCAAAATTAAAACTCCATTTTATTGTAAAATAAAGGTATTTGTATTCTCATCTGCTCGCTCTTGCATCCTATTTCGACCTAATTCTGTGTAAAGGGTTTAAAGTAACCTAAACCAAACCTAACCTCGGGGTGCCCAGCTAGAACTATTGTAATTTTAGACTTAATTTTTTGGTGTTTAGTATATTTTTTTGGTGGCTATTATATTTAACCCCTATATTAAATAATATAACACAACATCAACCGTTTTCCCCGGGGGGTTAGGAAGCGTTCCTACTTAGATTTCGCCTTATATGTTTAAGTCTCATGTCTTCTTCTTAGCATGTCGATAGCAATCTAACACCCGGTTTCTGATTTGAGCAAAGTAGCAAATCTCAACTGATTATTCTCAAATACATAAGTATGTGCTTAAGTTTTTTGCGTTTCGCAAGTTAAAATCGAATTTCGTCAAACCATAATCAACTGATCATTTACTTAAGTATTCTTGATCAAAGCTAACACGTTCCAATTTACATTAAAAAACCGATACTTTTCAAAAACTCATAATATTAAATAATTTTATTCTTATAAATTTAAAAACAGATTTAAAACGTTAGTTAATTTTAAATAACGGCATTAATTAAAAAAAAAAAAATGCTATTAGATTTGCTAAAGCATATTTTAGCAATTTAATATTTAACGTGTTTGTATGAACCGAATCGTGACGTGAATGTCAATCAAACTGTAAGTAAATAAACACAAATTTTATTGGAATTCTGTATTTTTATATAAACTACCAATTTATTGTACCAATTAAAATGAATAAAGATAAGAAAAAGAGATCGCCTAACTATACTCTAGAGGAGAAAGAACATCTTCTTTCAATAATAACAAAGTAAGTACATAAAAACCTATAATGTTTACCATAATATAATTTTATGTTTCACCAAGTTTGTTATTTAAATGTTTGTGATTATTTCAGTGTAATAGAGTGCAAAAGGACAGGGGCTTACTATATTCAAAAGAAACAGGAAGCCTGGAAGCGCATTACTAAAGAATACAATAGCCTATGCACGACTGGGCCTAGGGATGAACTAATGCTAAAACATTTTTACAATAAATCTTCTTTTGAGAACACCAAAACACCTTTCAATTGTGTTTTGTGATGATATCTGGGCTTTGTTATAGACTTCTTGGGATGGAGAGGCAGGGTTTAAAAAGGTTGTCATGAGATACCTAAGGCATGGGTAACCACTATCCAAGAATAAGGTATGACCCAAATCTGCCAGCTTCAAATTGAGCTGCAAGTTGTGAGTCATTCCAAATAGTAGTGTCGTGTACGGAACCTGGCCAACGCGCAATGACACTAATTATTTGTAAATTGGCATCAAAGATGGCTTGAACATTTATAGAATAAACCTTTTCTGTTCCTATAATAATAATAATTCATTTATTTATCAAGTAACAAGGATTCATTAATACACAGAAATTAAATATAGCACAAATCTTACACTAGAACACACTGAATACATTATACATTACATTACAATAGGTACAACACAAAACAATAACCACACAAAACATTTTCATATTGACAGCCGACGACTGTAGGTGACGTGCAAGTCACTGCAGCGTCTGATATATGGACAGTCAAGCCTGCCGGCTATCATCACCAGCATGCTGTTGGAGCTGCCGCGAACTCTACGTACCAGAGACGCGCTTCGCTTACGCATCGTTGCATAGAAGCAGTCGACGCTAGCGACGGCGAACATGCCCGAGGCACTACAATGTCGCGGCAGCCCCATCAGCGCTCTGAATGCGTTGTTATATTGGATGCGGAAGGCTTCGTATGCTTTTTGAGTGTGATTTACCCACAGGCTGCACGTGTACAGAGAGGTACAATAAGCCTTGAAAAGGGTCTGCTTGACCGACCCTGAACAACGCGCAAACCTGTGAGCTATCATGTTACCGGCCCACTTAACACTACCTATTTACCTGGCCTCCATACCAACATTTAAATAAGTTTATAAGTTCTTTGGGAAAGTTAATCTCCTTCAACTTCTTTCAAAGAATGTCGTAAGAGACCAGATCAAAACATATACAGCTCAGCTCTGCTCCCTCCTGGTGAATTTATTTTTATATGTGTGCAGTCTACAGCACCTATGACGCTAGGGAATCCAGCTATATCAAAAAATCGTGCCGCCACTCATGGTCTCTCCTGTGCAGTGGGCATATGAACATATATTGCCGTCGCAATAATGCTATCGCACCAGTCACCCCTCTCTACCACGCGGCACACCGTCGCCTTGCTCACATTCACGGTATCCGCCACAACAGCTTGAAAGCTACCAGTCACGTAAAACCTAAGAGCTATTAGTAGCTGCAACATGGGAGAAATGCAGTCCCGCCGTTGAATACGACAGGTCAGTTTAGGCTTTATTTTTTTAAAAATAAACCTAACCGACTCCTTCGTAAAGCGAAACCGACTCTTAAATTGTTCATCGCTTAGCGTGATAAATAAGTTAGGCCGATGTCCTGCTATTCTTCTGCGTGGTTGTCTGCTTTGAGGCATCTCCAAAGACGACAGGGAAGTATCGTCGTCCCCCATTATGAAGAATTGAAGAAAAACCACTTACAAAATCACTAGTTACGATGCTAGTTACTATACTGATTACAGTTTGAGTAGCCGATATTGGTGTGTCAACTTTCAACTGCTTAACTTGACGTTGATAATGCTTTGAGTATTGTCAAACACGTTTTTCTTAGTTCTGAAACGCAACAGACGACCTTAAGCATGAGTTAAGCATACTTTCTGTCAAATTTGAGTAAATGATGTTAAATTACTCAAATCTTGATTAGAGTTTAAAAAAACTTAATTCAGAAACGAAAAAATGTTTAAGTTATACTTAAGTACAGATTAAGACGTTCTCAACTTCAAATTCTCAAATCAGAAACCGGGTGTTAATGTACTCGGCCCAGAATTCGGCTACTTGTTTGGCGCCATTACTAGCGTCTATCAGTTCCTGTAACATGCAGCTGACAGGACACGCAGGGCACGATATTAAGTGTCCCATCGTTTGTGGAATAGCACCACATTAAACTCCAAGGCGGAGTCGTCTATAAATCTCCACCTGAGCCCTGATTCACAAACATACGACAGGCTATCGTATCGAAAACCTGACATTTCGATAACCTGATTTGACTTCCCCTAAACAGCAAATAGCTGTTGGAAGAATAGCGGGCGTCTATTTGATTTAAACTGACAAAATTTTCGGGTTTTTGACTTGTGAAAAGCATTGAGAAGACTCCTACGATAACAATGATTAATGTTCGATACGATACGGAAGCATATCGAGTGTTTGTAAATAAGGGGGCAGAACAGGTTTTCCTTGCTTCGGCCAACCTGGGTCCGGAGTCTGTTTAAAGACTTCCAGGTTACCCAAGGTAACTCATGTCCAGGTGGGAGGTCTTCAGCGGGTGGAACGAACGGTTTGGGTCTCGTGTAATAGAGTGCGAGCCAATAGAATAGAAAACTTTTATTTCAGGAAGGAGTCCATAGGATTAGTAACAATTATCTTCTAGTGTTAGTAGGTTACAGACATACAATAACCCGCTCACTAATAAACGTTGTATAAAGTCTGTATAGATACACAACGCTTTGTCTTCTTCTTTCGAAAGTCAAATTACTGACGACTGAAAGAGAGAAATCGGTGTGTAACTATTCATCCTACTATCCTACTGGTGAGGATGGATGGATGGATGGATGGATGTTTGTTACTCTTTCACGCAAAAACTATTGAACGGATTTTGATGAAACTTTACAGTAATATACCCTAAACATCATAATAACACGTAGGATACTTTTTATCCCAATATTCTCACGGGATCGAGACTTATGCGGGTGAAACCACGGGGCGCTGCTAGTCTGATATAACACGTTTATTAGTAAGAGGGCTAAAATTCAGCGTGGAGCCGCATCCACCTCCACAACATCGGGGAATCCCACCGATCTATGAACACACTGAGAATACTGTTGGTGCCATCAAACGGGCATAAGTCGAGACTCCGCGCTGCGATTGAGAAAATATTGTATGATACTTACCGATAGGTGGGAGTGCCCGCTGCGCCGTGTGCCGCGCGAGCTGCCACACGTGCAGCGTGCCGTCCGCGCACGACACGCACGCCCAGCGCACGTCGCATGCGATGCACGTCACGGCTGACCCTGCACACGCACACGCACATGTAATAGTATAGTGGCGAACGGCGAACGAAAAGGACATACAGTCTTTCAAGGATCTCTTGGCAATCAAATGACGTTGACAAGGAGGCGCTGTTGGTAAACATATTGTGGAATCATGGAGCACAACAACCAGTGGAGAGAGCATCGGCACGTTTTTCTTCTAAATCAAAGTCACTAAAGAACGGCGGGGGGAGAGGTAAGCTTCGCCCGCTGTGATTGGGTGATGAATTGACAACAAAATGACAACTGATTTTTTAGGGATTCCAAAAGGTAATTAAAAAAATATCGATATCGATAATAATTTGACTTATTAGTAGTTTATGGATTTGTTTGCGATACAGAGATTACGGGTTCGATTTTGTAATAAAACCAGTTTTTATTAAATGTAGATATAATTGCTTTATTTCAAAGAAAAATTACTGGTTTTTAAAGTGGATTAGTTTTGAATATGTTTTTCTTATACAGGGTGAATTTTTCAAGTGGGCGTGGATGGCCAAATCCGAAACTATGAGGACTAGCGAAAAGTACTCAAAGGAGTCGCGGGCTCGATTTTGATGAAAACTAAAACTGCATCATTGGATTTTTGAAAAATCAATATTTCTAGCCAGGAATCGAACCTGTTGATTTAAAAAAAAAACACATCCTGTATTATTACACCATTCGATAGTGTCGCTAATAAGGATCGAATTCTGGGAAGTAATGACATACGGCAAACTAAAGGAAACAGCTTATTTTTAACAAAATACATACCCCCTTATTCATAAAACTTATCAAACCTATTTTAGTTAAAATGGGGTTTGTCTCTTTCTTACACACAGAAATGACAACGTGACAGATAAAGACAAACGTTCTAAACATATTAGCTATTTTAGCTAAAATAGAGATAAAATAGGATTATGAATAAGGGGGTTAATTCATTGTTCTTATGCGTTACCTACCTCATCATCATCTGCCTAGCCTTTTCCCAACTATTTTGGGATCGGCTTCCAGTCTAACCGGATGCAGCTGAATACCAGTATTTTACACGGAGCGACTGCCTATCTGACCTCCACAACCCAGTTACTGGGTAATACGATACCCCTTCCCCTTGGTAAGAGTGATTGTCAGACCTTCGAGCTTCTGACTACCCGTAACGACTGTCAAAGATCCAGGAACGACAGCCGGGACCAACGGCTTAACGTGCTTTCCGAAGCATGAAGGGGTCTCGGTATGTTAAGATGGTCACCCATCCACAGACCAACCGCGGCAAGTGTAGCTTAACCTGATGGATTGACCTGTGCGGCTGTTATTATTTAGCCGGGCCCGGGTTATGTTACCTACCTACTAAACCTTAACTGATTAATTGTTCAAAATGATGACCATTGTTTTCAATACATAGCTGGAGCCGTAAGAAAAAATCTACATCTTTTTAATATATATAAAATAAGCGATAGACATAACTTTAACACAAGAAATAAAGATAAAATACATCAACCATTTTTCAGATTAGCCAAAGTACATACATCTTTTATGGGGTACTGTGTCAAATGTTACAATAAAATACCTTGTGATATATTGCAATTAAATGAAAGAAAATTTAAAACTCACATTAAACGTACACTTTGTAAACAAGCATACTATAAATTAGAAGATTATATCCAAGATAAGAACGCTTGGAAACATGCTGGTCCTGCTCCATAGGACAATCTAGAGTCTAGACAAAATCAAACTGGTTGCTAATTTAATTGTAATTTTTTTTATTAGTTTTTACATTCATTACTCACACCCTAACTTATTACTTGTATTTTTTTTTTAATAAACATCGTTTTGCTTGTACCATGTTTGTAAATATGTGAGCACCATGTATCTATCAGATAATTAATTTATATGTCATGGTTTCGTTTTTAATTCTTTTACCTATTGTGGTATAGTAATTTTATTTTAGGTGCATCGTCCTCACACGTTATTATATAATTAATGTACCCATGCAAAATATTGTACCTAAAACATTTTAAAAGAGTAACGGTGGAGTTTCTTGCCCATTCTTCTCCATACGAAAACTACCTTTTGGAATGGGCGACTAGAATCAATTCTATTTTAAGATAATTTTTGACTTTCAAAAGTGCCTTTTATGTGCCTATTTGAAATAAATGCTTTGACTTTGACTTTGGATTCGATGTCTCAAGGATTGTACCTACTGCATTCAGCTTTACAATATTATTGATTCTATTAGAATATTTTCCAAAGATCGTAATATAAATTTGAATTTAGAACATAATGTTGTTAAGGTGACTGCGCTGCGGGTGTGTTAATAAAAATATTGAGCATCATTTCGAACAGGGTAAGTACGTAATGTAGGTATGAATACTTACTTTAAAGAAGTTTATTAAAATTCAACATTTTCCTTAAGTTTGCCGTATGTCATTACTTCCCAGAATTTGATCCTTATTAGCGACACTATCGAATGGTGTAATAATACAGTATGTGTTTTTTTTTTTCAAAATCAACAGGTTCGATTCCTGGCTAGAAATGTTGATTTTTCAAAAATCCAATGATGCAGTTTTAGTTTTCATCAAAATCGAGCCCGCGACTCCTTTGAGTACTTTTCGCTATACCTCATAGTTTAGAATTAGGCCATCCACGCCCACTTGGAAAATTCACCCTGTATAATCTTTTGGATTCGTATTATTTTTCGTAATAAATGTCAGTCTAGTATCAATATATTTTTTAGCTACACCTGAAGCTAAGTCAATTAAGTGATTGGTAGATTCAACACTAAAACACTACACTTTGTTGGAAAAAAATTGTCTCTATGTGTAGCTTTGATCCAAAGAAGAACGGTAATTTGTGACTCAGAACCCGACACGAAAGAGACATATCTCAGTTTTTTTGTTATTTTAAATATAGCTACAATATATATTTTTTATATTCCAAATCAATGGCTAACACCAAAATATTGCCTTGTGTTTTTGTTCAGGCGATATACAATTTTCTTTTAATACCTATTTACCTACAAAATTCGTAATTGTATGTAATTCAATGACGATACAACAATTTAGAAAAAAACAACCGACTTAAAAAAAAACACTACAAAGTGATAAATAACTTTAATTTCGGAAGTCGGTGTCTAAAAACGAAAATGCGGAACCAACGACACCGACTTCCGAAATTAAAGTTATGTATCACTGTAGTGTTTTTTTTTTCAAGTTGGTTGTTTTTTTGTAAAAAACTTTTTATTGTTTACTTTTTAGTTGTACCTACCCCACACAAATCCAATTAACACTAGTGCATTGAAGAATTGAAGACACTGACTAGAAGAATCGTCCAAATTCGCATAAAAATGCCGGAGATGCAGTACATTTATGCATATAACTCCGTACATAAGAATAATTACCTAATGTATTACATACTAAAACCTTCCTGAAAGAATTTAGATTACATTAGTGAAAGAATTATCAAAATTGATTCATTAGTTTTTGAGAAAATCGCGGACATACAAACAAACATACATACATACATACGGGTCGAATACAGAACCTTCTTTTTTGAAGTCGGTTAAAAAAAGCACGGATCTCAACACAGAAAGCCAATTTTATTTTATATTTTTTTTAATGACATCTCGCAGTTTAACTTTGAGGTTATCGTCTGCTTAACCGGGCTTGCCTGTGGATGCCTCAATAAATTAAAACCTCCAGCTGTCTATTTTTGTATTTTTATCTAAATTGGCGTCAAATTAAATGGATATAATTGCTATTCATTAAAAAAATATATTTTAATATATTTTGCCTTACCAAAACCAAATGGCAATATATGGGTGATAGCCACTGATATTCAAAATAGTGTTAATTTATTTCTGTTATATTTAATATAACAAAATAACTGAGATGCGTTCCTTTTGTGTCGGGCCTGGGTAAATTTTCTATGGGACGTGACCCTTCTTCTTTCTTTCTTCTTGATGTCATCGTTGGGAAATCTGCGAATTTTAATGTATACAAAATACATTTTAGATGATAATTATCCACACCATCAAAAACTACGAAAACGACATCAATGGCGAAAATTAAAAAAAAATGCAGCCGCCATTTCGGGTTTTCATTTTGACCTCACTATTGACTTCAGCACTCTCGAAAACTATGAAAACGAAACCCATGGCGAACATTTAAAATAAATTGTAGCCGCCATTTTGTATTTTCGTTTTGACCACCTCACGATTGAGTTCAGCACTCTCGAAAACCATGAAAACGACACAATGACGAAAAATTTGTAAAATTTTGCAGCCGCTATCTTGGTTTCTCATTATGACTTCAGCAAATAAACGTGACCATTTCTCCCATTTTACTCCCACCGCGAGCTCCGTAAAATAACTTCTTTCCAAAAATATATATATATTATTTGAAATTATATCGATATAATCGTCACGATGCTGGGAACAGCACTATCGAGAAAAAAGAGACAACTGCAAGTATGAAATTGAGTGCACCAGAAAGAGACAGCAGCGGGAACATTCTAGAAATTAAAATATTTGAATTTCATTTTCATTTTTAATCAAAATGAATAAATGGAGTAGAAAACCACTTACCTGTGAAATGTTATCCCATCTTTTGTGTAACTTGAAGTAGTAGTACACTTTCCACACCATTTAATTGCACAACTAGGCATTACTTTTAGTTTTACTTGTTTTAGAAGCGGAAGCGCGTGACGTTCGTACTAAGCCTACAATTGCTGCGACTGACCAAAATCGCGCGGCATAGGCTTGATTTAGCGTATGTTTAGCGCCCGCGGTAGCGTTGTACGCGCTCTCCACTGGTTGTTGTGCTCCATGTGTGGAATATATTGAAAAAAACAAGATGGCGCCGATTTTGGACACGCGCCAAAAGAAGGGCACATGCCACCTTTTGTAACTGTCGTGCATTCGCAATGTTGTCGAACGGAGTGCGAAAGAAACCGCATGTCGCATGAAGGTATCAAACCGGTAAGGGATTGGCATCGTATCAACTCGAGCCGTTCAGTATTCTTTCTATGAAACTCCCTACTGCAACGCACACAAATCGGAATCGTAACGTAATCACCTCAACTCGGGACAAGCTCACGAACCGCGGTGCGGTGCGTTACACGGCTCGTCGTCCCCGCGCTTACGTCTCTCCGTACCCGAGCTTACGTCTCTTCGTGCAGCCTTGCCCCTCTCCCCCCTCCGGCCTGCTTGCTGCACCACCAACCAGCGGTCGGCGAGCCGTGAGGGCGGCGTCGCCTAGCCGTAGCCGAGTCGACGTATCGGAGCTTCTGATCCCGCTTTGGTTACGTGCTTACGTTAGGTTGACGCCTGTTTGACGGCGAGGCGTAAGGCGATACGGTGCCGATCCCTTTCCGATTTGATACGTGTGCTGTGACCTTTAAATTGGCATGTAAAAATGGCCGTAAAAAATTTATACTGCCGTCAAACTGGACAGCAGTATGGCAGTAGGTTTATGTGATAACACTGTCTATGAATAAATCAATAATAAAAGCTTCTTCGTTCTTGAACTGTGTTATCAATCGTTATTTCGAAGACTACTGAGTACGATGTGTATTTATATGTGAATTAAAATTAAAGGCGTCACCAGTCCGTATTACCTAAACTTTATATAATACGGGCTGGTAACGTCAATGCGTAACCTTAGGTCATAAAGTTACGTATCGTAAAACATTTTTTGGTATTTACCTAAATAAGTCTCCCACACAGGCTCACTGGAGGCGGAGTTGTTGGGTAGCAACTGCAACCGGGACAACGTTCCGTATTGAGTGTTGCACGCCTTGTTTACTACCTGAAAGACACGGATAATGTTTTAGATTGCTATTGTTGTATGTAGGATGACTGATTACTACTATAGGCCGACCGCTTAGCTGCGACGTTGCCTGAGGTAGCTGCGCGGTGCGGGAGGGGTGATAGTTGTCACAAGATGACGAATCACTGAGCGCTCTCGCATCTCTCAGGGGGATCCCTTCTTTTCGCATAATGTTCTTTTTCCTAATATACTTTGGCATAACTATTTTGGCATAATTTGTTTTGTCATAATAATACTTTGCCATTTTTTTTTGGCATAGAGTTTATGTTAGCATAATTATCTTGAAGGCTAATGCGTTTTGGCATAAATTTAATACAAATAATACTAAACGACTTCAGGGGCACCCCGAGGTTCGGTTTGGTTAGGTTCCTTTAAGCCCCGCAGACAGAAATAGGAGCCCCGCGCAGCGGGGCTCCCTCGACCTGACGTCGTTAGAGATAAAACGAGCATGCTAAATATATGCTTTAGAATGTTATGCTTAATCATTATTATGATTAGAGAAATTATGCTTAAAAAAATTATGCGTAAGCTGTTATGCGTAAATAATGTTATGAGAAAATATAATTAGGAGAAACAAAAGTATGCCAAGTTATATTAGGTCTTAAAATTTTATGCAAATGGATAGGGAACCCCCTCAGGCAACGTCTCGGTTAAGCGGTCGGCCTATAGTTTTGCAGGTTGAAAAATATTTATTTTACATTATATTGTTATTTCGTAAAATTAGGTATTTTAAAACTCCACAAGACTGTTTTATTACGTTCAATCAATAAAAAAAAAAAATTGTAAACATTTAGTAGCCATGTTTAAACTTGTCTAGGGGAGTGTACCTGCAGTCTCAGCTGTCCGGCAGCTCTAACGACAGGCCCGGCGGTGCCGAGCGCAGGCGCAGGCAGCGCGGGCACGTAGTGCAGCGCGGCCCCGGGCGGCGCGCTTGTCTAGGGGAGTGTACCTGCAGTCTCAGCTGTCCGGCAGCTCTAACGACAGGCCCGGCGGTGCCGAGCGCAGGCGCAGGCAGCGCGGGCACGTAGTGCAGCGCGGCCCCGGGCGGCGCGCTTGTCTAGGGGAGTGTACCTGCAGTCTCAGCTGTCCGGCAGCTCTAACGACAGGCCCGGCGGTGCCGAGCGCAGGCGCAGGCAGCGCGGGCACGTAGTGCAGCGCGGCCCCGGGCGGCGCGCTTGTCTAGGGGAGTGTACCTGCAGTCTCAGCTGTCCGGCAGCTCTAACGACAGGCCCGGCGGTGCCGAGCGCAGGCGCAGGCAGCGCGGGCACGTAGTGCAGCGCGGCCCCGGGCGGCGCGCTTGTCTAGGGGAGTGTACCTGCAGTCTCAGCTGTCCGGCAGCTCTAACGACAGGCCCGGCGGTGCCGAGCGCAGGCGCAGGCAGCGCGGGCACGTAGTGCAGCGCGGCCCCGGACGGCGCGACGGGCGGCGCGGCCCCGCACGGCCGCTTGGCCGCCAGCTCGTCGGCGCGGGGGCCGGGCAGGGCCGCCGCGCTGCGCTTGCGCAGGCGCTGGTCGAGGCCGCTTGGGAATTATAATAATAGCTTGTTATGGGCTGATTTCTCCAACGCCAGATAACTTTATCGGAGGAATAATTTTGAATTTTTGACAGTTCTTCAATACAAAACTGTCAAACGTCTTATTCCACGAATAAAAATTATCGATCGATTGAAAAATCAGCCCTTGATAACATAATGTCCCTTCTGCATTTCCAGAAGCGTTACGGAGCATTCTACCTATAGTAAATCCACATTTCGTAAGTTATATTTAAATCCCAAGTAACATGGAACGAACCAAGAAATGGGCACAAATCCAGATTCTGGGCTAACTGATAAATTCCAAATAGAAAAAGCCAATAAAGATCAATGGTAATACCGTATGACTAAATACCTTTGGTCTACAATGAGACAATAATAGACTGGTATTTACAAATTTTTTTTTTTTACTTTTTTTACATTCGAGTGGATTCGATTGGGAAGAGGCCCAAGACGCCATAGGAATCTTTTGTGACCTCTCCAAGGCATTTGATTCCGTCGATCACGAAACCTGGCTTTTGAAACTTGAGCATTACGGACTTTGAAAACTTGCGCTCAGTTTAGTTAGTTCTTATTTAAATGAAAGACAACAGCAAGTTCAAATAAATGGTGTCGATTCACATGGTTTAACTGTAAAAATGAGTGTGCCACAAGGCTCGATTTTGGGTCCTTTCCTCTTTTTAGTGTATATTAATGATCTACTTTATTTATTAAAAAATCGACTACAAATGGTGTTATTTGCTGATGATACTTCTTTAATTTTTAAAGTAAATAGACGAGCTAAAAATTTTGACGACGTAAATAACGCCCTACTGCAGGTCCAAAATTGGTTCACTGCTAATAATTTAGTATTAAATGGGAAAAAAACTAAGTGCATAAGATTTTCTTTACCAAATGTCAAAGGTAGTGATTGTGAGATAATATTGAATCAAGGGAAACTAGAATTCGTCGATAGAACTGTTTTCCTAGGGATCACGCTCGACTCAAGGCTACAATGGGGTCCGCATTTAACATCTCTTGCAGGACGGCTAAGTTCAGCAGCTTATGCTGTGAGAAAAATCCGTCAATTTAGTGATGTAGATACCGCGAGACTGGTCTATTTTAGTTACTTCCATAGTATCATGTCTTACGGTATTTTGCTTTGGGGACGGGCTGCAGACATAGATTCTATTTTTATTCTGCAAGAAAAGAGCCATCAGAGCCATATATAATCTCCGCAGGCGGGATTCTCTAAGGGAACGGTTTAAGGAAGTTAACATCATGAAGGTACCTTGTCAATATATCTACGAAAACATCATGTATGTAAGGAAAAATTTCCATATTTTTAGTAAAAGAGGTGAGAGACATAATTATAGTACTAGAAATAGGGACCTATTAGTTCAACCAGGTTTCAGACTAGCTAAAGTAGACTCATCTTTTATGGGGTACTTTTTAAAATGTTATAATAAAATTCCTCCCCACATTCATCAACTGAATCAGACAAAATTCAAGTCTTGTATTAAACGCACACTAAGCAGGCAGGCATATTATAAGTTAGGGGATTACATCACTGATAAAAACGCCTGGCTGGCTCAATGCTGGTCCTACTCCACAACCAAAACTAATTGATTAACACTTGAAAATACTGTTGGAGCTGCTGAAGATTGTAAGTCTATCTTTGCATTGTATCAATTCAATCTCCTAGTAGGTATTGTATAATTGCATAGACATGTGTGAGCACTATGTACATACTATAAAGCTACCATTTACTGGGTACGTCTTTCATTGACTTGAATGTGCCCTGGCGGCTGAAAGTATGTCATGCTCACTCAAATGTCTCGCTGATGGTGGCGCATGTGTTGGATCATTTAGCCCCCTTCAAAATGGTTAAGTTGAATGGTGCTAATACATGCGACATGTTCGTGAACGGGCGCCGTCAGTAGGGACTGCTGCCATGGCTTATTTTATTTTAATTTATTATTTGAATTGTTGTTTTTTCTTATCCTTTCATTATGGACGCTTTTAACGTTCTGCATCGTTCTCACATGTATAATTTTTAACGTAAATAATGTAACCAAGACTTTGTAACCATATTATTTTGATTTAAAAGAGTGTCCATGGAGTTTCTTGCCCATTCTTCTCCATAGGTACCTACGCTTTGGAATGGGCAACTAGCTTCATCTTTCTGACTGACCAACCCCTTGACAGTTCAAAAGTGCCTGTAATTGGTTTAGTTGAAATAAATGCTTTGAGTTTGAGTTTTTGATTACATAATAAAGAGCTTTAATCTGTCAAGCGCCGCTAATGAGACACAATTGATTTTCTATTGTTTCGTCGCCGATCGGCGAACGTTATGTTAATACGTCAAACAGACAACACATTTTTATCTAAACATGATTTGGTAGTACAGTCAACCGCATGTTTGACAGCACCTTTATATCCTAGCAGTAAGAGTGATTTACGTAGTTCAAGGGCATTATTTTTGTTAGCCCTTTTTAAGTGAACTGTTTGTGTCATTTATGAGACTAAATTCTTAAAATCTAGATCTTAGAAATACCTAATAATCAATCAATACATACTTATCACTGGTCCGTGAGTTGTTCTGCTGTGTGGACGTGGCATGGTTGCTGACGTTAGGGTGTATAACGATGTCATCGCGCACTTCTACCTTGATGCGCGACTTGCTCTGCGACGATGTGCTGAAACAATTCTCAGTGCCGCCCGGCTGCGAGCCGAGAGATTCACTGGAAAATAAACTTATTATGTTAGATGACGCATTCAAAGACATGCGACATGGCGACATCCACCAACCCGCACTGGGCCCGCGAGGTGGATTACGGCCCACTCCCTCTCACAGAGACGAGGCCTGTGTCCCAGCAGTGGGAACATTATAGACTGATTATTAATAGTCCTTATTCTGCTTGAAAAGAAAGAACATTTAATTGAAATAAACCACAAAGACTTTATTTATTATCATCAGAAATCCACTGCTGAACATCCTCTCTAATCACACGGCGTTACCTCAAATACATAACTCGATATAATCTCAAATCCATTCTAATATTATAAATTCGAAAGTAACTCTTTCTGTCTGTCTGTATGTTACCTTTTCACGCCTAAACCACTGAACCAATTTAGATTAAAATTGGTATATAGTTTGAGTCCCGGGGAAGGACATAGGATAGATTTTATCCCGATATTCCCACGGGATCGACACTTATGCGGGTGAAACCGCGGGGCGCAGCTAGGTAAATATAAGTGATTCGAGTCGACGGTTGTGCTAAATAAGGGTTCGGCATTAATGAAAAACTGGTGCCTGTCACTGGAAAAATATTCATGCGAATTGAGAACCTTGTTCATTAAACTGACGCAAGCGCATTTGCGCAAATTGCAGAAAAAATGCCATGTTACAAGTCCATAGTATTAAAAAAAAAACAGTGGCACTCCGGGAGCGCCGACAGAAGTGAAAACAGAATACTTTGCCATCACTCACTGACATATCGGATATAAATTAAACCGAGTACATCCCGAGGACAGCCGAATACATCCGAAGCGGTGTCGGTTACGGTAACAGTGGCGCGAATTCAATGGTTTTTTCCCATCTCAAAAAATGCCCAACGGGCCTGAAGAAGTTTTCACTTCAAAAAATAGATGAGGTCGGTGCTTTCTATCTGAATACTCTGTGAAGAAACACCGAAACAAACTCGAGAGGTCTTTTTCTTTTAAGGACCCGACATTATCTTGGTTAGATCATGTGAGGGCCTGAGGGCTAACTAGGTTTCCAGAAGGCCAATCCTCGTAATTTAAAACGTTCAAAATCTAGTCGCAGTCTCATCTCAGCGACAAACAAATGTCAAAAACTTGTCAAAATGTTGGGAAATGAGAGGTATTTTTGACAGATTGAGACTGAGATCAGACTGAACGTTCTTAAAATTACGAGAATTGCCCTTCTGAATACGTGGGTCGAAGTTCGAACTTACTTGGCATCAGCGTGTGTGAGCGGTATGAAGACGGGCGTGATGCGTCGCTTCCCGTCCGACGTGCGCGTCTCTATCTGCCTGTCCATCGGACGTAATGGCGTCGATGATATGCCACTCGAACCCGCTGAAGGACTTAGCAGACTCTTCGGCTGTAAGACAACAAATTATAAAGACCTTCTGACTCAACTGCTTACATAGAAACATGTTTTACTACGTCTTTAGAATCTCCTTTTTTAACCGACTTCAAAAAAAAAGGAGGAGGTTCTCAATTCGGATGATTTTTTTTAATGTGTGTTACCTCAGAACTCCGTTATTTACAAGCCGATTTGCATTTTTTTTTTAAATCCTAACATATTATAAAACAAAGTCTTTCCCGCTGTCTGTAAGCTCAGATCTTTTAAACTCCGCAACGGATTTGAATGCAGTTTTCAGCAATAGATAGTGATTCAAGAGGAAGGTTTATATCGACGGTTCCCCGGCTATTTGATCTAAGCGAATTTTTCTGATTCCAATTATGTATATAACTCAATTTCGCAAAAAATGTCGCTTAGATTAAATAGCCGAGGAACCGTCGATATGTATAATACATGCATATGTCTATCTTCTAAGATATTCATTTTAATGATATGCTGTAAACGGCAATTTTGATCTGATGACATGGTGAAAATTATCAGGCAATGATGATTTTGATGCCTCTAGGTTTTTTTTTTTTTTTTTGTCAGCCTATATTGTGTCCCACTGCTGGGCAAAGGCCTCCCCTTTTTTCTTCCAAATCTCCCTGTCTTGTGCGATCTCTGGCCATGTTGGCCCTGCGAATGATTTATAGGACATCAAAAAGGCCATACAGGTTTTCGAACTCGTAGTGACGTGTACCTGCGATTTATCACTCTTGGGCGTGGTCTCTTCTTTAGCAGCCTCCTTTTTAGCTTCCTGTTTCTCTCTAGCCAGTAGTATCTCAGGACACTCGACCAACAAGTTGGCCGACAAGTCGCCCCCCGACTCGTTGGCCAAACATTTGCCGTAGATCTTTTCGTAGAAAGCGTTCTGGAAACGGATAATTGTTTTAAGAGTGACTCATTACTTAAAGGTTGATTGACAGTATTTTACTCCTAATATTATTAAATGTGAAGTTTTATTTGCTAGTGTATTTTCGAATATACCCAGATTTAGAATTTACAGCGGTTTTCAGCTGTTGTCAACTGTTTTAGCGTATATTTAAAAATATACAATGTGCTATATAGTTTATAGTTCATTTTTCAATACACTTGTGAGGCGAGGCGGTGTTGGGCTGGTAAATGACAATGACCTTTATAGTATGACGCATAGACAATAAGCAATAGACAAAACGTACCTTTTCATCAAAGGTAAGCGGTGTTCCGATCTCTTTGTTAGTGAACTGTATGCATGCTACAGTGCCGTCAGAACTGCACGCCAGTAGGTTCAGACCTGAACAAATAAATAAAAGGTGTAAATATAAAAAGACGCATAACGCAGCCGAGAGTTTCTTGTATAGACGCCAGCACATCAAGGTACTACAATCTGTCAAATTTCTTCAATAGATTTTCAACTTTACCGCTACAACGTAAGGTTCAAGGTTGATTGGGAAAATTTGACAGTTTCGGGTAGCTTGATGTGCTGGCGTCTGTACTAACCGTAATTTTTTTGAAGTGAAAACTTCTTTAGGCGCGTTTTTTGAAATGGGAAAAAACTATTGAACTCGCGCCACTGTTACCGTAATCGAGACCGCTTTGGATGTGTTCGGCTGTCCTCGGGATGTACTCGGTTTTAATGTATATCCGATATGTCAGTGAGTGTTTTTGCATTCCTTGTAGTTCTCATGGATGTAAATTATTTTATTTAGCCTATGTGGCATCATAAAGCACGATTACAGAGAGTTTACTCATCGACGGTTGCAATTGCCACTGTCGTCGACGCGTGTCGATCGCGTGTACACTAAAACATACTAAAAAATCTCTTACCATCGGAGCTCCAAGACAGATCCAGCACGCTGTCACTGAACAAGTCGTGCACGACCACGAGGGGCCGCTTGAGTGACGTCAGCCAGATGCTCAGCGCGCGGTCGCGGGAACCTACCGCCGCGCAGCAACACTTCTTGCCCTCCTTCACGAATATGTTGTTGTTGAAGCGCTGGGGACAGAACGGTCACTGATTAATTAGATAATCACCGATGTTGAACATATACAGGGTCGCAGGAAACATCGATGCGAAAACTGTAACCATGGACAAGGTATGTACGGTCACCAAAGGAGATGAGTAACCAGGGTCGTCGGATAAGTTGAGAATAGTAAGAAACCGATTGATGTTTTCGAATGAAATTTAATTTCACAAATGAACTGTTTGTTTTCTAATTAACTAAATTAATGCATGGCGTGTTATAAGTATGTTTCCGCCTTAATGGCAGAATTCTCAAACGAAACAAAGACTCAATCTCTAAGTTTCAAAGGCATAAAGAACACTCATCAAAGTCTATGAAGCTCTCTACACTATTACACCTCTCCATCTCACTCTCATGTTCATCGTGAAAGCGTGATAGCTATATTTCTAAACTTACAGCACACGTGACAGCCTTCCTATGTCCCACGAAGTCCTTGTCGCACCTCCATCCGTCTCGCTCTACCACTTGCGCGGTAGGACCGCCTCCGTTCATCGCGTGCGCAGATAATACATACTGGCCGTCCGGAGACCAGGATAGGCGTAAAACGTGCGTTGTACCTGTAGAAAAAGTTGTTGGTAATGAAAATTGTAAGTTCTTTAACTGTGATTTGATGGATGGGGCAGTTTAATGGATCTGTTATATTACAAAAGCGTTTTGTGCTTTTCGAGTTCTTTGAGAAGTGGAGCCTAGGAACTTCTCTAGGTACCATGGGCAACTGCGCGCGTCGGTCATTTTAATGATTATGCTACGGCTACATTGTCGTGCGTCACCGCTCGACGTCACACTGTTCAACAGAGTGTAGTTCACGTTATCGCTATAATGCAGGCGTAGCATTAGGAAGTCACGCGACTATTCGCACCAGTTTGTAGACCTCCATACCAGTTAGTTGACACAATCGGCGCAAGCGCATTTCGTTACGCACTTCACGTAGAATTCGCCTCAGTGTGGCCAAACCGCCAAAGCATTACTCTATACCTCTCACAAAGGGCACACCTGCTTAAAACCACAATCAGAATCATAAAAAAAAAATATTGCTAATCCATTGCTGCACATGTTCGAAATACTTGTCTGCTCAACAACGCAAATAACGCAATGAATGTTAAGCCATTGCTACTGTTAGTGTGTTACGCAGTTCCCCAGGTGTTTTTTCCGCACGTGTCTCCACACGGCGATATCATCGCGGCGATTCTCTCGCTCGTGGAGACGGCCCCTTAGATAGTTATCTTTACCTCCACATTCCTCGAATGGCTCTGTGATAACAATTTCCGGTGCCCAGTCAGCCGTCTTCCACACCCTCAGTGACTTATCATCAGACTGTGATGCTAGATATTTGCCCACCTGGAATTAGTTATGACAAAATAATCAATAGTTAAGATGGACCGTAGCAGGTGGCATTTAATCATTTCTGCCTGCGCTCATAGGAAGATGGCGTGAGTCAATGTTTGTAAGCATAAGAAAGAAGTTGGGATTGATTCAAAATTATCAAACCAATGTTAGAAACTCAAAATTTCAGTATTAAACTATGGCTGTAGTTTAATACTGAAATTTTGAGTTTCTAACATTGGTTTGTCAACATAGCTATGTTTTAAATCACTATATTTGATGTTGGCAATCTAGTCTGGACTCTAGATGAGAGTCCACGTCACACTAAAACGGCTTAAAGGGGATTAAATTTGGAACATGGGTAGACCATGACCTCGATTACGACATTGGATAGTTTTATTCCGATATTCACACGGGATTGAGACTTGTGCGGATAAAACCGCGGGGTGCAGCTATTATTTTTATTCAAAAAACCTATCTAGGCTTTGAAAGATACAATACTTACTGGATCCCAGGCCACACCCTTCACAAGCCCGCTGTGTCCGTTTAATACGCACACCATTTCTGGAAACTTTTCTGCGTTCCAGATGATGATTGAGTTGTCCACGCTACAGCTGGCTAGCCACTTGTCTAGCGGAGACCAGGCCAGGTCTAACACATCACCTATTTTACAAATTAAAATCAATCAGATCAAGTTATTTTAATTTACTTGTTTATCTATACAGATAAATGTTTTGTTCGGGTGGACTCTTCCACCTGAACAAGTTAAATAAAAGCTTGTAAAAAAAATTGCTACACAAACCTGCATGTCCTCTCAATGTAGCCAAGCATCGCCAAGTCTCTGCCTTGTGTTTGCCAGGAGTGCCCATAGCAGCCACACTGAGCCCCCACACCATAACTAGTCGGTCATCACCACCCGATGCCAGGTATTTACCACCATTGCTCCAACGCACACAGTTTACGCAAGCTGAAAATAAATCCTATTATTATTTCAAAGTTTTGAGTATTTTAGCCATTCCAGCCCATTCCTTCTCGAAGAAAGGAGGCCTGTGTCCCAGTAGTGGGAACATTATAGGCTGATTACGCTAAACCGAATTGAAAAAAACTATTCTGTTATAAAATAAAAATAAATTAACTAATGTAAAGATGCAATATTGTATGTAAACTCTACCTAATCAACTCATAATTATAGTGCTATGAAGAGTCCCCTAAGACGACCCACTGACCGTCTTTAGTACTTAAATCTGACCATTTTCTATCATTTAATGTTCTGCTATAAGGCTTTGGTGGACCTCCAGTTTATATCAATATAAGCCAAATAAAGATAGGAGCAGAAGTGAATATGGACAAGGTAGAGTTATTGACGTACATAATACCAGAGCTACTAACCTAAGTGATTGTCCATTTGACAAAGCATCTTGGGTACATTGGGGTCCACTTCAACTGCTTCAAACAAAACGGGGTTCAAGTTCCAAACCACGACCCGCCCGGAGTCACCGCCCTGACCCCCGGTCGCAAACCGCTTACCCGTTGGATGTATATCAACGGAAAATATCGGTTTATCTGAAAAAATGCCACTTTTCAACAAAAATCCTTACTCCAACTTACGTACCATTTCAACGACAAAATCAAGAATATTTACCATCATGATTGACCCAACTGGGTTTTAGCAGCTTCATTTATGATGTATTGATTAAATTAAACTGAAAATAACAGCTAATGATGGAAATAAATAAAGATTTTCCCACTTTATTTATTTTATTGTAAAATGACACTGACAGCATCAACACCGCTGCCGCCCGGCAATTTAAGGCGTGCGTTTTGTTTTTTACTAGAAATAAAAAAAAACCTGTTGGTGAATTTTTTGTGATAATAAAAACTATACTTAGGTTTTCAGAAGAGGACGAATATCTGAATTCTAGGTAATTTGCGATGTAAATACCAATTTGTGTATAAATAATAATAGTGGCGAAATATGGGACTAAATGTATTGAATGATTTGAATGTTACATCGCCGTTTTGACGTTGTTTGATTGTTCCCATGTTCCTCGTTCCAGACACATTTTTTGTTTCATATAAACTTTATACAATAGAAAGAGCAAACTGCAAGGCGCTGCAGCATCACAAGTGTCAATCAAATGCTCATAATAGACTGGATTGAAGTGAAGTGGAACGCCATTTGTGTGCACGTTTTGAAGTTGCTGCTGCCCAGTTTGTTTCTTGATAAATTGGAAAAACTATTTATAAAAAAGCGGTATGAGAGGAGCGGACACTCTGATACCGGCTAGATTTTTAACTTTAACTAGTCATTTATCAGCGGTAGTAACTTTGCTATGGGAGAGCCAGGAGAGCACTCGACACTGTTTGCCGAGCCACTTTCACGACGAACATTTCCAAATGTATCACAACCGGTAAGCTTTCTTTGCCTAGATTTACAGGGTACACTTGTCAGAATAACTGTAAAAGTAATTGCTACTAAAGGCTAGTAGATGTATGTTACTTTATTGTCATAATTTTGCATTTTAATGAGATTGTATACACGCACGCTCGGCAGATAGCGGAAACAACACGATACGGGCTTTTTTGTGTAGGGCATTCAGCCAAAATTTAAATTGGGACAGTGGTACAGTCTCATACAGGTTAAACTGCGGCATTTTAGAACCAGGTAATTTTTTGAGGCACTTTATTAGTTCGCGTCGCGCCCTCATTATTATTTTCAAACGCCTTAAGAAATCGCTATAGCAAGTTACAAGCTACTGCATTTTTATAGCTTTATGGCTTATTAAATCTTACTGTAAAACTTTAAACATAATTTATTTAGTTAATTAGTTAAGTATTTTATTTTTATTTCTATCAGTAGGCACACAGAAAGACAAGGCTAAAAATACATTGATAATAAGAAAATATTTTATAAGCTACATAACTTAAGTTAAAATGACGTAACTCAATCATTACTTCGGCAGGTAATAGGTAATATGGGCTGGTGTCCGCAACTCCACGTCAATGCGGGTGGGAAAATCAATTATTTGATCCACCCCAAATATTATTAATTAATCATTACTTAAATATATGTATATTATTCTATTATATGTAAGTATCCAATCTAATCAATAATAAGTACCTTCACAATTACCTATAATTGATTTGTATAACAACACCTAAGCAATATGTTTAGAAAACAATTAGGTAATGGTCTCTTTTAAGTTATAGCAGCAATAACATTACAATAGGAAGCTTTGCTCTGCCAATGTAAACATTTTGTAAGTTTATGGTTACCAGCACAAGGCAAACAGGGAAACACTATTGTTTACAATTTATGGTCTGGTCTCTGTGGTCATGTAGCTGTTATAAACACAATGGTGATGTTGGCACAGGTGTTGGCATTGAATAACCCATTAGTTTCAAGTCATAGTTACTATGGAATAAAAAGATAGAGAGAGATAAAGAGTATTCTATTCTATGGAATACTTGTGTCTACCTAAGCTTGATTAGTTTAAAGACGAAGACAATATTACTATTTTATTATATTCATTAATTAAAAACAAAAAATGTTGCTAGTAACAGATTTTGTTGTCTTTGGTAGTTATACTTTGAAGGACCTCTTTGTTAAAGAATTATCTCTAATTAAAAAAGATGCTCAGCTATTATAATTAACTAAGATATAAAAAACCATTGAATGTTCAAAAACTACCAAAATTCTTAATTAATAGGAAAATAATAATAATTAATTCAAGCACTTAAAAAAACATTGTCATTATTATTAAAAAAAGCTCACACCTAATTTGTGAAAACATTGTATTTCAAGATAATATTTTCTCATTCAACACAATTTTTCTTGCTGAATTAAGTCATACCATTGTTCTCAGAAAGTAATCTAATAACATTAAGTATTGGATGTAATTCAACACCAGATGGGAAACGCTTCACTGTGAGAAGTTAAACCAACTTGAACTGGTATAATGGGGTATGTCTGTTTACACTTCTTCTGTGTTTGGGATTAGTGAGCCATTGTAGAGCACCTATGTGTGTGCTGGGCTCGGTTGTCGTTGCGACGACGTAGGGTTGATGGCTTTTTTTTACCTACACTATCCCACTGTTGGGCAAAAGTCTCCCCTATGCTTCTTCATTCATCATTGTCTGTTTTATTTACCGGCTAATTAGACAATCAGTCGCGACAGCGTTTTTAAGTCCTGCCTCGGTGACGACTCCCGTTTTTTGACACCCAATGCGCAGGGCCGTTTTTAACCTATTTTAGGCACTTTAGGACACTGGACAATCTAAGATGCAAAAGCGAGCGAAGTAAGCTCGAAATTTTTAGTACCCTGCCTCTGATATCTATGACGCTGGCTGAGGCCCCATGATTGGAGGGGCCCTGGGCCCTTGCCCAGAGTTGCCAATGTAAAAGAAGGCCATGTAGGCATAGGCGTAAATTCCGGGGCTACCAATGCGTGACGATATTGGCTCATTGCGTTTGCAACTGATGTCGTGACGTCATCACGATTTTGCCACTAGCAAAAAATTACTTACCAGAATCTTCCTTCTGTCCTTCAATCAATATGTAACGTCAATTTGCATTAAACAAGCTGTAAATACACATCTAGTCACTAACAGCAGTATAAAAAGCAAATATTTAATCAATTAAGTCGAAGCCATAAATTCTTTATACACTGCATTGTTTCTTATTTATCTAACTAATGCGTTTTTGCTTTTCTGTAATCTTCTACAGTTTTATCAGTGTTTGTACTAGCTACTTGCACAGTCTAGTACTTACTGAAGTACAATTATATCATTTGTAGTAAATTAATCGCTTTATTGCACAAAGATATGAATGATGTGAAAGAGATCTCTTATCTGCTGACATAACAAACAGAAGAGAATAAAGGCAATTTCCGTTCATTTTTAGTAGTGCCTTTAGCCCTTGACCACCTTAACTTACCCACCATCACCACGTCATCATACCTTGGCCTTCACCGGAGCTCTTTGAAAGCTTTGCTTGAAGGAAATGTCCCTAAAAGGAATGTCCCGGATATTACGCCGGTAATACTGCAGTTGCGATCAGAATTTCTGATGTTATGGCACCGGCTCCCGAACGTACTTCGTAAATGCTGTTATTGTCTCAGCATCGTCGATGTTGTTATTTGCTGTGTAATTTCTGTCTTGTCTCCTAGAGTCTCATCAAAGAACCATACCGAGCTACTCAATTCAAAGGGCGTAAACATTTTGGTTCTACCTATCACTTTGTGCCATCCCTGAACGCCTTGACCTGTCTTAATATCCAATTATAACCGGTTAAAATTGCCACCGGCAATCCAAAGTTTACAAAACACGAGGTGTAGAGTCGGTTCTCCGGACATTACGGCTGTAGTGCGCCTGCGCAGCTCCGCAGCGGTCAGGTGACCATAGCGTGCACGTGACTAGTTCCTGTGTAATAGTTCGATTTTTAAATAAATTTGGCTATATCGAGGTGTTTTGTACCTTCTGGTTTTATTATCAGCCAGATTTCAGTTTTTAAGTGTCCCCCAGTTAAATATATGGGGTCAACGGCCTCTAGCGAAGTAAGTTTCTTTTGTTTTTTTTTTATATTGTTACAATGACGTTATTTCCTGGTATTTAACGATCGTTATGCTTGAGATTCGATGTCGGCGAGTATTATGCGATAATTTAAATGTGCACCGTAGTGGTAATAGGCACTGTGCATATGCAGCACAAACATCTAGCGGTCTGCTAGGGGATCTCACTATTCCCGACTCACCGAATCACCTAAAGAGGCGCATATGTCCCAATCTGGAAAGCCTGCAACCCTGCAATGAATGAGCTACCGGTTACAAACAAACGGTCAATTCCAGGGGGAACCGACTCTGCAGCCAGTGTACATTTTGGTACTGCGCACATCTTTTTTTTTTTTGTTTATAAATGGCATCTCGCAGTTCAACCTATGAGGTTGTCGTTTGCTTAACCGGGATTGCCTGTGAATGCCTCAATAAATTAAGGCTTCCAGCCAGGGCGTGCGCGCATCGCCGGTGCAATGAAATCTAGAGTAATAGAGAGAAATAGACAAATAATAAAAAAAATCGCTTTATTATTATTGTAGAAGAGATAACTAAATATCTTTACCAATTAATTTGTTATTTATATCAACCAACGAATAGTATTCAATTTCAACGAGAAAATCATGCATCTACGCGCATTTTTTTTTGTAATAGGCCTCTTAATCTGCTGAACTGCTCGTGGTTATTGGATTAATTGTACTAATATATGATAAGCCAAGAAAGAAAACTCAAATCCGTCTGCCGCACTTCACTTGCTTAGCATAAAGTTCGTAAAAAAAGTAGTAATATCAATTACCGTTGTTCCCTTAAAAGACATGTTTCATATTCGCCTTGTTTGTATGTTATTGGCAAGGGTCAAAGGCTTATGAAAGATTGGAATTCAATGTTGGTGAAAATACTATGGACTCAGAAAGGTGTTACATCTTAAAGTTTTCTGGTGTTGCGTCGTCGGATTTACGGATGCCGAGGCCGAAATGTTAAGTGTAATTAAAGACTGACGTACAGCATCCGTAAATCCGACGACGCAACACCAGAAAACTTTAAGATGTAACACCTTTCTGAGTCCATAGTATTTTCTCTCATCTCTGCATTCGACATAGAGCGCAGTGATATGAACCCAGTAGGACCGATCACGATCACATTTACGGAATTTTGACGTCCTAAGCTTAAATCTTTTCCCATTAAACGGTTAGTGACGTCATTCGAATTTGCAAGAATAAGTTTAATATATGCTGTGGATAACGGTGTGAGTATATGCTGTGGATAACGGTGTGAGTTTCACATTTATATTATATCTTTGTTTATATTATTTGCGCAGATATAATGTGTTGCTGTTTGTTTGTCCCAAATAAATAAATAAATAAATAAAAAAAGCCGAAATAGATCTGTCGAAGCTGGGTATAATTTGTCAAGACCTATGACCCCCCCCAAAGTCTTTGGCGCACAGGCTTGAATCTACTAGAAAGCTTAATCCCAAACGCCCGAGGTAAAAAATAAACAAGGGGCTTGATGACAAGTCGGCATGCGGTAGGTTGAGTAGAAACAAAGAAACTAGATCACTCTTCGATGACTCACTTGGACTCGAAGCTTCAGGGGTATATATTATATACAATCTACTCGCCATCCACAAATATGAAAAGAAGAACAGATGATCCCCGAAAACTACCGTTACATTGTCATAATTTTTTGCATCTCCAAACCCGAGAAATATCAAATCCTTTCGGTCATTGGCATCTCCGCTTTGCCGTCTCTATAAGACCCCCTGTCCCTAATAATCTATCAAGTGTGTTATAGAGCAATAGGAAAGGAGGAAGTGGCATTTGAATCCGTCATCATTGTCATCCTCTAGCTCCCATCCTAATTTATTTTTGGGGTCGGTGCTGGAACCGTCTCTTTCTTCCATACATATTGTCTCTTTTATCTGCCATTAAGGCTGATTTAGACAGGGTAAGTAACTGACTCCAAACTTGAGACAAGCCAAATTCAATTTACACTAGGTAAATATCGGGTCAGCACTGACTTGTCTCGAGTTTGGAGTCAGTTACTTACCCTGTCTAAATCAGCCTTTATGCTTAAAACTCCAAACGCCTCGTGCAAGCTGTTTCGTAACTTGTTTGCAAGTTATGCGGTGTTACGCGCCTCCGAACAGTTAGGAGAGTTCAAGGTTGGTTCCTCCGAACGCATGCGGTATCCGACTATTTACCTCATTCACGATTTGTCTCGCATAAACTTTGGTGGTGTTTATGTAACACATAGTATTTTAATCATGGTTCGGGAACATGGGGAGAAAAAGGTTGGCAACCAAAAAGTCTTATTTATTTTCGCTGTGTGATCAGTTGTGTTTTAAACGTGTCTGTGGTGTATAACTTTTTCATATTTCGGTGTTTAAAAAATGAATGTTTTTTTTTGGTATTGTGTGTTGAATGAGGTCTGTGGAGTGCTGTTTTTGAAAAGAATTTATGGATTGAGTATATTTTTTGCTGGGTAAGAAATTTAATTTTACTTGTGGGCAACAATAATTCTTAGCTAGATGACCCGACAATTCGGACTATTCCGAACATTTTAATACAAAAAATTCCAAATTTGTCCAGCCGTTCTCAAGTGATGCGCTTATCAACGACTAGCATTTCATTATTTTTTTTTTATTTATATAAATTAAACCGACTTAGTTTTAAAGGTTATTACCCAACTGTTATGAAGGGATATAGATGCCTATAGTAAATAGCTCAATTATATCTAGTAATAATAAAAAGAATTAAAAGTATTATTTACTGAGGTAAGAAATGTAAATTATTGTGAAAAACTGGGTCGCAGCTGTAAACTGACAAACACAGAAATATGTAGCTAAACGTTTGTGATTGTAGGTACTCAATTAAAACAGCGGGAAAAAAATACAATGTTGTGGTTAAAAGGACCATTTAGAATAAAATTGAACACTACGTTAGGTAAGTTCTTACCTATGTAGTAAATAAAAAAATATTTTAGGAAAAATAACACCCTTTCGAAATATAAACTAACACATATCAAATAAAATCAAAAGGACCAGAGGACCATTTAGATTAGAAACTATTTTAACGCTACATATTTATCGTAGAGTAGATTTATTCAAACAAGTTTCGTGCGGCTGCGGCCTACTGATCTAATAAATCCCTTTTATCACCAACCTTGAAAACTTTGGTACACATTATTAAGCAAACTGTGATTATTTAGACAACTATAACTTTAGGATAAAACTTGACGTTTGACAGTGGGTCCAGTTCGAGTGGGTCCAGTTGACCAAAGAATGGAGGAGTATTATTTGTTTTCAATCATTAAATTAACGCCACTAATGATTCCTCGTTCAGTCTTTTGGGACGTAACTTAAAGGCGAAATCTGAAATTAACAGAAGTAAGAGGAGACTCGGAGGAGCGACATGCGCTCTATTCTAATTCCGAATTTCGCTGTAAATTGCCATTCTAAAAAAATGCACCCGTAGACCCAATAGGCCCAAAAGTTTGAGACTATTAAAGATTTGCTACCGAGCCAACTAGGTGAATAGGGATGCTTGGGTGAATGTAGTGAAAGCGAACTTTAAAATGGATTTTAACGTTGAAATAATATAGGTACATAGTTTGTTTCCAACAAGGGTACTTAATCGTTAAATATCCTCTTTGGCTACAAACTACAGGACCTATATTATTTCAATGTTAAAATCCTTTTTAAAGTTTTTTCCCGTTTCGACCCTGCATCCCTATTCACCCCGTTTGATGGTAGTTACCTAATTGAATTCCATAAAACTCAATGTAGGTAGTTGATATTTTTAACACGCTTTTTTATTAAAGCTTTTTTATCAGAGCGCGGGAGGCGGGGTCAAGTCTCATCTTTCGTGGCGCGCATTGTACAGACGCCAGCACATCAACCTACTACAATCTGTCAAATTTCTTTAATAGATTTTCAACCTTATCACTAAAGAATAAGGTTCAAAGTTGATTGGGAAAATCTGACAGTTTCGGGTAGGTTGATGTGCTGGCGTCTGTACCCTTCGCATTTTCAACAAGATCTTTTATGAGTGGAATATTGCAAGATTCATCATTGATCATTGAATTTTGAATACTCACAGTAATGTTAGAAACAATCAGTCATTGATAGGTACTTTGTTACCTTTGTTTTACATACGTACCAAACCATTCATTGTAACTGCGTGATTGACATTCTGTGTCCTTTGTTGAATTAGTTAAACATTCCTCCGATTGTATTCCTTGTCTTTCTGTTGTCCTTGTATTTGTATACTTAACCGTATAGTACCTATTTGTAATGCGGGAGATAAAATATTAATTAAATAGGTCATGTACTATCACGAATATAAATACTTTACACTTTACGCAAGATCCGAAATCGATTTTCTCTTAAAATATTGATAAATATTTTATGGTGATGGTGTTACGAAGATGGTATTCTCGAAACCATACTATAATGAAATAGGTCTTTTCTCAAATTGCAATCGTTATTTAATGTTCACGTGAAAATCGCTTATATGATGATTTTGCGTAAGTACACTTTATGCTCGAGACTGCACGTATTTCGTACGCGTTCCGCGGGGCATTTGCGTAACACATTATCAATCGGAATCGGTTTCATTTTGACAGTTCAACAAAATTCATTGCGTTATTTACGTGTTGAGCAGACAAATTTTTCGAACTTATGAAGCAACTAGCTGTGCCCGCGGCAAATACATAGACAAAGCCTGTAATTCCGTAAGAAAATCAATACTGCCTGCTTGCATTCAATGTTTCTTAGCTTTTTGTTGCGGTTTGTTCTATTTCTTCTGTGTACTTTGTTGTTAAGGTGAATGCGCAGTGGTAGCCCGCGAAATTCAAATTTTCTTACGTTTTTGCAATTTTCAGGTCAGTATCAGGTTTTATCTTGATCAAAATTTGATTCGCGACTATAACAGGTACGTATTCACAGAATTTGAATCATCAGAATCATTAGTACATCTTTCTAAGTTAGATTTGTACCATTACAAAAAATCTCTTATGGAATAGTGCTTATGGTACAAATCTAACTTAGAAAGATGTATTAATGATTCGAATGATTATAATTCTATAAATACGTACCTGTTATAGTCGCGAATCAAATTTTGATCAAGATACAACCTGACACTGACCTGCAAATTGCAAAAAACGTAAGAAAATTTGAATTTCGCGGTCTACCATTGCGCATTCACCTTAATAGGTGTCTTTTATGTTCAGTAACCAAGTAGTGACATAAAAAGCCCGATTCAAACTTTATGGTGGCTCGGAACAGGAGTCGAGCCGCTGCGCAGTAACAAATTCACCTGTCAGCGCGGGTGAGAAGGGCAGTACTGCGCAGCGAGTACTTAGCGCACTTCAGAGCCGTCATAAGCCCGTAATACACATGCCTATATTACATGCATAAAAGTATGGGAGTATCTTGCACGCCAATGTGACATTCTCCAATCAGAAGCCGTTATGGCATACTGGCATGCAAGTTACTTCTTACTGTAAAGTTTTGAATCGGGGGAATGTACCCTTGTGTTCAGTATTGAGGCATGCGCATGATTGCAGGTTGGTAGCTGGCTTCGGGTCATCGCTAGCCCTTATCCTGCTAGAGTACTTCACCTTCCTGTCCGGACTAACCATGTTCTCCCCTGCGGCCTGTCTTACTTGTATCCTTTAATGTTTCGCTTTTAAACGTCGCGCGTTAGTGGTAACTAAATTAGCGGGGTAATTGCGTAACACACAATCAATAGCAATCGGTAGCAATGCTTGTCATTTTGACAGTTCAGCCATGTTCATTGCGTTAACGTTGTTGAGCAGACGAATCTTTCAAACCTATGAGGATGAAGCAATGGATATGGAATGGGTTTCCTTCAAAACCCTCGGACTGTCATTGAGAGTGTGTTACGCAATTAAGGTGCTGTACTGCTGTATAATCATTAATCTGTCAAGCGCCGCTAATGAGACACAATTGATTTTCTATTGTTTCGTCGCCGATCGGCGAACCGCACCGCTTGACCGGTTAATCTGGCCTCGCTTTCTATAGAAACTACGTATAGTCACCAAAACTGATAAGTAACCAGTCGTCGGATATACAGGGTGAAATTGAATTCATGATTGGGCATCCTTTTAAGGGGTCATTGTAATCATCATTATGAACAACTTTTACTATGGGACGAAGTTGAAATCGCGAAAAAAAAATCAGCTCTTCCCTACACTTTGACGAGTTATGTGAACATAAATGCAAGGAACAGCTGATTTTTTTTTCGCGATTTTAGGTTTAGTCCCATAGTAAAAGTTGTTCATAATGATGAGTACAATGACCCCTTAAAAGGATGCCCATGAATTTAATTTCACCCTGTAGTTGAAGTTTAGTAAGGCTCCGATGTATGTGGATGTGTGTATTTAATTTAATAAATGTACTGTTAGTTTTCTATTAATAAAATGAATTTTATTCGAAAACATCCATCGGTGTCTTACTAAACTTCAACTATATCCGACGACCCTGGTTACTCATCACTTTTGGTGACCTGCACCTTAATTGCATAACATACTCTCAATCGGAATCTAAATCATTTTGAATCAAATTGCTAACCCATTGCTTCATAAGTTCGAAAAATTTATCTGCTGAACACGTAAATAACGCAATGAATGTTGGTGAACTGCCAAAATGAAACCGATTCCGATTGATAATGTGTTACGCAATTGCCCCGCCGTACAGCGCTAAGCCAGCTCATGGTCGAAGTGTTACCATCGACTTGCGGTCAACTGTACTTGTTGCTATTGTGTAGAATGGTAGGTATGTGTTATTTGGTAGAAATATCTGAAGGACCAGAAACTCCCTAGTGTTTTTTTCTGTCGCGCCTGGCTCGCCAAATTGCTGGTCCTTTGACATTCCACCAATTTATCAGCAACTAGCTGACCCGGCGAACATCGTACCGCGACCGCCATCTATCGAAATCAGACAATCCGTTCTCAAGATATCATCTAAATACCGTTCCATACAAAATGTATGAGAAAACGAATTATTTTTTTTTTTTCGTGAATTTTTCTTATGCTTTAATAGTTATTCGGCTATTCGAGGCGGAGACAAATCCAACAAAGCAATAATCATAAAACTCGGTCCAGCTTGGGTCCAGCCGTTCTTGAGTTATAAATGGTGTAACTAGCCCGACTTTGTTTATATAAGGTGTAAAAAAATTAACCTTAAAAACTTTAAGAGGTGCTTTAGACCATCGAACTGAACAACTTTCACTATGGGACCAACTCTGAAATCACGAAAAAAAAATGAGCTGTTTCATACGTTTTGGCCGAGTAGGTATTGAACTTTTGTATGAAACAGCTGATTTTTTTTTCGTGATTTCGGAGTTGGTCCCATAGTGAAAGTTGTTCAGTTCGATGGTCTAAAGCACCTCTTAAAGTTTTTAAGGTTAATTTTTTTACACTTTGTACAGTACCCGGCGATAAATATTGCACATCGACCTTTGGAAAGAAACAATCGGCTAATTTCGGCTTCGTAGTGCGTTATCGCTGTCGCACACTACCTATGTGACGTTAACTGACGTTTTGTCAGTCGTTGTTCAAGTGCGATAGAGTGCGGTCGCGTCCAGTTCAAAATATATATCTAGAGTTGTTAACACCCCCAAATTTAAATAATTTAAAGTTGTACTATGGCATCTTTAGGAAAAATAGGGGAACCTTTTTATTTTACCCCAACCTAAAGCAATCATTTATAGAAAAATTGGTGTGTTTTATACAAAGAATAAAAAGAATTATCAAAAGAAGCAAATCATAATTGTTTTAACAGCTCCTAATAGATACCGGACTGTTTGTATTTCGTGCGACAGAGATAACGCTCTACGAAGCCGAAATTAGCCGATTGTCTCTTTGCAAAGATCGATGTGCAATATTTATCGCCGGGTACTGTATATGTATAGATATAATAGTAATGGATATAACATATTTTTTTTAATTAGCTGATTACACTAATAAATAAATAAAAAACCTTTACTTGCTCTGTCAAATGTAGGTGTACTTCTAGAGTTAAGCCTTCTTAACTCTTGATAAATTGCTTAGTTTTGACGTTTTTTCGGAGCTTTCCAATCTTTGTTGTTTTATGTGTTTGGGAAATAATAATGCTACCTTTTCTTAGGGCTTTTACAACGAGCAAAGGCAATGTCGACCAATCAATAAAAAAATTAACATACATAATTACGGATTGATTTTTCCATCGCCAAATAACTTTTATTCGAGGAATATAATACTGCCCTCGTAACAGCAAATGCAGTACTAGCAAAATGGCGGTTTCGAGAAAAACGCGTTTAAGTGTTTTTTTTTTCAATCTTGTTTTTTTTCAAATTTTTTCAATTTCATCATGTTCCAGCCATAGAAAAAAAAAATTCTACGTATAGCTTGAAGTCTCCCCATGCCATTTTTGACGAAAATGGATAATCGTAAAAATGTTCTGTCAAAATTTAAAAATTATTCCTCGAATAAAGTTATCAGATGATTGAAAAATCAGCCCTAAGTCGAAATAGTCTGTTAGATAATAGTTGGTCAAAAGTCATTGTGTTACATGGCGAAGCAGACCATAATATCCTTGTAATGTGTTAAGGGCTGGTAATAGTTCAGCTAAAATTCAGATTTTGTCCCCACTTCCCCGCGCTATGTATCATTCTATCCCACTCGCACTGACATACTGATTCAGTTAGGGTGAACTGAACTATTGTTGGAAGGATGTCAAGAAATAAAATGATTAAACTTAACATTAATTTATTACATTCACATTTTATGTACAGTATATATAAAATTCTTTTAAATGGGCAGGTAAATAATAAGTAGGTATAACAAAACAAACATGAGACACTCATCATTCGCATAGCAAATACAGTTTACATCGAAATCCGCAATATAAGTACCTACTTCATTAGTGTTCTATGACCGACCAAAGACCATTGCTCTATCGCCATATATTTGTCACCATAAGACATCGACAGCCAAATAGAGCCGGCGCTCAGCTCACTGACAGCGTGCCACGGCAGGTTGTGCTGCGGCATCCCGCGGCGTTCCGTGGCATCCTGCTAAAAGCCCGCACAGACCGGACTGCGTCCCATTAACCGAAATGACCGCAGCACAAGTTTCAATCTTATTTCAACTAGCTTAGCAATCATAATTCCTCGACACAACGTGACCCACACGTCCCGCGGGATGCAATGGCGCGCCGCGGCATTACGTGGAATGAAACGGCATGACACGTCATGCCGCAGCATCCCTGGCGCGTTGCGTCATGCCGCAGCGTCCCGCGGCACGTCGCGTCATTTCCCGGCATCGTGGTATCGAAATAAAGTAATATGAATTCTAAACTCATTGAAATAAGATTCAAAATAACTTGATTAGTAATAAAATCCTTTGCCATGACAAAGCCTTAAAATTACTTTCTTTTTGCTGAATCTTTGGCCAAAAAATAGGCTAGTCCTCTGGTCACGTGAAGAGTCGACCAATCGCTTGGCGATTTCTCGAAAAATTAAGTAGGCACTCGGACCTTATGGCCCTAGTGTATCAGCCCCAAACGGCTGGTACATATAAGTCGGAATAAGATTAGAGTATCTATTTGCGCTGTTTGAGGTTTTCTGCACCCGCAGTAATCGCACTAGCACAGCCAACCGTAATAGGAAGATGGGGTGGCGCAAGGTAGTCGATACATGTTGCATCACACACCAAAGGCCGACCTAACTTCTAAGGCATTATGGTCAATCTGTCTGGTCTTTTCCAATCGTCGCGAGCCATTGGGTTCTAAAACAGCTGGCAACCCAGCACTGTCAAGAGCACGCAATGGTTATAACGCATAATATAATACGTCATCGGAATGACTGATGTCAATTATAAAGTTTCATACATTTTGGCTTTAACGGAGGTTTGGAATAGAACGAATTTTAAAATAAGTTGTTTTTAACCCCCGACGCAAAAACGACGGGGTGTTATAAGTTTGACGTATCTGTGTGTGTGTGTGTGTGTGTGTGTCATGAGTCTATCAGAAATAGATTTATATCTTGAAAACCGGAATATGACCAGAACGTCATTCCTTTCCTCGTACATCAGGGAAATCATTAATATTAATAACGAGCCAGAAGCTTTAGCCGAAAACGCAGCAAGTACAAGCACCAGCAATGTAATTGACACATCATTATTGCACAAACTGTCAAGGAAACATAGTAAGAGTTCATACCAAGGCATTCAAGGTGATCCAATAGAGCAAGAATGTTGGCGTTACATTGCTGGTGCTGATCCTACAGAACCATAAAATGGTGATTTACTATCCTATTGGAATAATAAAAAAGAAGCATTTCCATCAGGAAATGCTTCTTTTTTATAGAGTAAGGCTCTAGCAAGAGCAGCAAGTCATCTTGCTGCTCTTGCTAGAGCTTTACTCTGTATACCTGCCACTAGCACTCCGAGTAAGAGGGTATTCTCGGTAGCTGGGCTAACAGTTACGGCCAAAAGATCTCGCTTGAGCTCGATTCGGGGTATTAAAATCATATTTATTCATGATAATTATAAAATATGTAAGATGTAAGATTGATTATCAATCTTACATAATTTATAATTATTATTATCTGTGTTTATATTAAAAAATTGTTTACTAGGCTATTAAAGTGTCCCTTTAGAAAACTGTTTTTTTTTTGCACCTGATGACCTGATCTGGACAAGGTATTTACTGTACTGTATAGGACTGACATTTTCCTGTCGTCCGCCTAAAACGATACGGCCGGCTTAAAGAACATAGGGAGTAGATTGCGAGTTTTAGTTGTGAGGTAGTAGAAAACTACGCCGCCGGCGCTACGCCGCCGCCGATTGAAATTGGTCAGCGCGCCGCCGCCGAGAATTTTTAAGGCGGCGCCTACATCTAGTAGAAACATAACTGCTGTTAACTTCCAATTTTCATTAGCCGTCCCCCGACGTGAGGACGCTTGGATCAAAATATTTCGTGCAACTTATATTAAACTTAAAGGGCTAATATATATTATTATTTTACTTTTTAGAGGTTTTTGTTTGAGTCGGGGGTTTTTTAAATTTTTAATTTTTAATGAAAACATTTAAATTAAAAAAAAAAGAATCAAGAGGAGGAGAATGACGAAAGCAAGAACATTTATGTGAATTCCCTTAAATCCCTAATTTCCACATTCCGTGTATGTCTGGTATCACATAACTCTGGCAACATGTAGGTATGATGGATGAGTAAAAATTTGTTAATTTAGGTCTCATGAATTTTGCCCAATAATGATCGTCTTTCTGTATAATTTCAGTTTTGATATGATTTTTACATCCCGATCATACGCCAAAAATACATGTTTTTCTACCAGTTATGTGTAGTTGTCCCTGCACCTGAATGTACCAAAGATGTTTCAAATTTATGGAAAGTCCATCTTTCGTTTTCCTCCAAAACCTTATTTTTTTTTAATCTATTGCATCGTCCAACGAAGTCCTGAATGCAGAAATTGGACACTTTATTTCTACTATTGTGTCTTCTCCCTGCACAACTCCGTCCGGAGTTGCACCTAGAAAAGGTAACTCTTTATCAATAAAAAGACCACAAGGCTCTATTTTTTTAATATTAAATTGTGATGCTAGTTGTTCCATGGTAGTTGTTTCACTTTCTATTCCATGTTTTATGGACGGCACATTACATACATTTTTTGGATATATAAGATTTTTAACTAAAAATAACTTTAATTTCGGAAGTCGGTGGCAAAAAAGTAATATACAAATCCAAAGACACCGACATCCGAAATTAATGTTATTTTTCACTTTGTAGTATTTTTGGGAGTCGGTATTTTTTGTCAAAAATTTTTTGAAGTGAAACTTCTTTAGGCGCGCTTGACTTGGGGAGTAAACTGGCGAACGCGTTACGGAAACGTGTGATCGGGCGAGTAGGGAAGGTACGTATTTATGCGACCGGGTTTTTACACCAGGTATTTGCTTCCAAGTACGGACACAAGTACGTAGGTACTCAAATAGTTCAACAACCGCGTTTGTTTTCGCAAATGCAATCATGCTCCTTATCAGTAAGAGCACAGAATACTTAATAGTACTACGTACAGAAAGGACACTCCCTCGACCTCATATCAGATACAGTTACCGGCACGTAAGTTGGCAAGATTTTTCGTAGTGGGGGAAGTTCGCGCATGTAAAAATGTATGAAATTGTGCATGCGCGAACTTCCCCCACTACAAAATATCTTGCCAACTTACGTGCCGGGTATTATACCGCACCTCACCCCGCACTTCGAGGTATTCGTCGCCGACTCTTTAGCAAGGGCGCTCGCGAACCGCAGCGCTGTATTGCTGATACGAACACACAATTATGCGATTTAAAAGTTTTATTTGAGTTTTAATCACGATGGTTGGATATTGTGATGCTTTTCCGAATTCGTATTTACATAAACTGTTTGTAAGATTTCGCATTTTCATTTGTTTATGTAGTAGTAATAGGTAATTATTTTGCGAGCGTTGTATGGAGTGTCCGAGGTGTGGTAAGAGTCTATGGAACAATTTCGTATGCAAGTATTTTTACTTTAATGCTTTGTAAAAGTATTTTATTTTTAATTATAATTAAAAATATACCATTAAATTTCTGATGCCAAAATGCATTCAGTGATGGATTATTTTTTATTAAATAGTTTTTGTAAATAGATAATAGCTTCATATTTGCAATAAATTACCACCGTTGTGTCATCGCGCTTCTCTTTCTTTTCCTACCGAACCTACGGTCCTGCATGCGGCAGCAGCGGGCAGCATTATATATGTTTATTTCCTTCAAAGGAACTATTTAGTCTCAGTAGTTCCTTCAGCTTTTGCAAAGGGACTACTGATCAAAAAGTTCTCAGTAGTTCCTTCAAAGGAACTGCTAAAGGAAATATCTAGTCTCAGTAGTTCCTTCAGCTTTTGCAAAGGAACTACTGATCCAAAAATTCTCAGTAGTTCCTTCAAAGGAACTACGCGAAGGAACTAGTGAGCATAAACGATATTTTTTACGAAAACAAGTTTTGATATTATAACACAACTTTAAATACCTCCAGGACCCCTGTACAGTTACATGCGGGTGCAAAATTTGCTGTTTGTGGTAGTGCGCATACAGCAAAATTTCACACCAAAAATTAAAGTCGATTTCCAGCAATTACTTTTGTCACAGATCTTTTGTGCAATGTTACTTAGTTTGATGTACGACGGCTATAAGTCTTTTTACACCCTGTATCAATAAATAGATAAAATATTTATAAAAATAGTTTTGCTGAATATATTGAAAACACCATTACACATTGGGAACTGTCTAAAATAGGTACGGTTACCTCCCTAAATTTCTGACAATGTTTTGACATTGACATGAGATTACGATTTTAAACCATTTCAAAAATTATTTTATGAATGAAAACTACAAAATTTGGAAAAAATAAAAATACGAGGCCTTATATTTTACATCTATATTTCATTTTACTTTATTACATAATTTCTTCAGAACATAAAACGTTGTCAATCGGGTCTTTTGAGCGCAAGCAAAGTGACACGGGTTCCCCGTCTGATAGCCGAAGCGGCAGCCTAATTGCGGAACGCCAAATCGTCAAATGATTCTGATCAGTTGGCTTCATTTCTATCACAATTGGCTTCATTTTACGATTTTCGAATTGCGAAACTCTAGTTTCTGCGCAGGGCCTTAACGTTCATAATTGGTTTCATAATAAACTAGAGTTTCGCAATTCGAAAATCGTAAAATGAAGCCAATTGTGATAGAAATGAAGCCAACTGATCAGAATCATTTGACGATTTGGCGTTCCGCAATTAGGCCGCGGTACTGACAAATACTGAATCGGGGTCCTGTCGGGGGCCGGGCGGCAGAGCGGTTCAAGTATAAAGCTGGATATTGACGAACGCGAGCCGCTGTGTTATATAATAATTTATTATTAAAAGAATTAAGCTATTTTGTAAAATGTAACCACAAATTACTTTTCTCTACGTTATTGCCTTTTTTTAGATATAATTTTTTAGTAGTAAAACATTTATAAACTATGAGTAAAACAAGAAAAACATAAAAAAAATATCGATTAAGCCTGTTTTTCGGATTTTTTTTTGATCGAGTGAAGTTTTCGATATCGTGTTTTGAACCACAAATTGTCAAAATACATAAAGTAAACTAGAACAAGTTTTTTTTTTCGATTTAAAAAATCACGATTTCTTTGTTTATTGTTAAATCAAAGTGATGTAAAATTGGGAATACCTGGCCTTAAAAGTTACGCGTAATTAAATAGTCGTTTGTAACTAGTATAATATTGGCCAAAAATGACTCATGCTTATATAGAGTCCGACCGAAAATGGCTTTTTCTTTGCCTGAAAACGAAATTGATTTTCGCCCTGATTTGCATTTTCAAAAAAAAAATTTTTTTGTTTTTTGTTAGGTTTTTGTTTGTTTTTATCATAAAATTTTGCCGTTTAATCTTAAATCACACGAAAATTAACGTTATACTTTTCTCAAAGCCATAATTATTAAAAACGATCGGGTATTAATATGCGAGAAAAGCAATTTTTCTGCATTTCCTCAGTTTTTGTGCTTTTATGGATTGATTGTAAATTAAAGATGGATTTTCTCTGAAAAAATTAAAGGCTGGTGATTATGGATTTGCCGGAACTAATTTTTTTTAGGCAGCTGTCGAAAATATATATTTTTCCCTATTAAAATCAAAATGCCTAAGTAGGTATTTCTGCCGGCAATTGCCGAAAACCGAAAACTAAATTCGGCTGGACAGACTATAATATAACTCATAGTTGAGCTGTCTGTACTACAAAAATGATGATATGTAACACGAAGTAAAACGAATGTTATTCGTGGGTATTCGAAGGTCAATATTGTTATAAATTACTTTACAACATATACAAAAGGTGTTTGTTCGTACTAAAATGGTAGTTAATTCACATTGTTGCTTCGTCTTACATGTTTACTTCTATTGTATATGATGATTAATTGATTATACATAATAATATCTACAAAAAAACCGGCCAAGTGCGAGTCGGACTCGCCCATGAAGGGTTCCGTAGCAGCAAGTAACATAATATAAAAGTTCTTGTAGTTCGTTGTAACTTTGTGAAAGGTAAATTGCGGTTTTCGATTTATGACGTATTAAAAAAAAACTACTTACTAGATCTCGTTCAAACCAATTTTCGGTGGAAGTTTACATGGTAATGTACATTATATATATTTTTTTTAATTTTATCATTCTCTTATTTTAGAAGTTAGAGGGGGGGGGGGGGGACACATTTTACCACTTTGGAAGTGTCTCTCGCGCAAACTATTCAGTTCAGAAAAAAATGATATTAGAAACCTCAATATCATTTTTGAAGACCTATCCATAGATACCCCACACGTACAGGTTTGATGAAAAAAAATTTTTGGAGTTTCAGTTGTAAGTATGGGGAACCCCAAAATTTATTGTTTTTTTTCTATTTTTGTGTGAATATCTTACTGCGGTTCACAGAATACATCTACTTACCAAGTTTCAACAGTATAGTTCTTATAGTTTCGGAAAAAAGGGGCTGTGACATACGGACGGACGGACAGACAGACAGACAGACATGACGAATCCATAAGGGTTCCGTTTTTTGCCATTTGGCTACGGAACCCTAAAAAGTAGGTTGTAATCGAGGAAATATAGATAGTTTCTGCTATGGTTGTTATTACAGCAAGCTTATCAAGATGCTAATTAGAAAACCAGTCTTCAAATTATTGCTTTAATTCCGATTCAAAGTAAAAACATTCAAAATAAGTCTAAAATTGGTACATTCTAAATCAGGTTCCACAGTGAACAAATAAGTTCATGAAAAAATGCAACAAAATAATTTCAATAAGTACTTTTAAGTAGTAATAAAAAAACAACTCGGTCATTAGTCATTACAAATTAAATGGTACAAAGTAAATAAATAACGGTTTCTTCAATCACGCGTACATACCTGCCTACAGTAACCAAGTACAGACGCCAGCACATCAAGCTACTACAATCTGGCAAATTTCTTTAATAGATTTTCAACTTTATTGCTAAAGCATAAAGTTCAAAGTAGATTGGGAAAATTTGACAGCTTCGGGTACCTTGATGTGCTGGCGCCTGTACCTAGATTCTAATAAGCCTCAGTACAGTCACTTTCATAACTTTTACTTCACAAACTTGTTTTAGAGTAGAGGACCTAGCTATCCATAAACTAATTCTTGAACACTTTCCACAGTTTAATGTCTTCAAGTAACCACAGCTTCTAAAGGCCTAAGAAAATCTCTGATTAGTAAATCTGCTTGCTCTTTCATCTCATGAGTTTTATAGCCCTATTTACTTAGCATAATCAGCCTATAATGTTCCCACTGCTGGGACACAGGTCTCCTCTTTTCGAGAGGGAGTGGCTATAATCTACCACGCAAACTCGCAAGACATGTGATATCTACCAACCCGCAGTGGGCCCATTTACATCATACCATAAAATTAAATAGAAGCAACAAATGATTTGCGCCGTCTAAACACTGTTTAGACGGCGTTTCTTGCTGCTATGACATAAAGGCGCTGTCAATGTCAAAAAGGTTCCCACTGATGTGTGACTGTACCTACTGCGCTTCACGTATTACGTTTTAGCCAGATAATGAATGAAGTTATTTAATTCAATAATTAAGACTAATCATTGTATTAAAATGGGCTATAAGGTTATCAATATAAGATAACGTTTGCCTTTAATTTGGACCTACGGCTGGACATAAGGCCCTTTTATAATATAATAATATAATAATAATCTTTATTGCAGTAAGTAACAAGACTCATTTGTGTTAGTAACAATATGCCTTACCCCTATGTTAGTATTCCTATTCTAATCACTTAGCCTAAAAAGAAAAACCACGAAATATATATAAATCACTGCCACGCGCCTAACACCGAGGTGGACAGCTTGCAGCAGTGATTCACATAATACAATTTAAATCGAATGTGAACTGTTACAAGCTGTTCTTACAGACATGCAACTGCACACAATGCCACAATATTGGACAGTTTATTTTTTCCGATACAACGCTCAGAATGCTGTTGCTACTGCCGCGGACCCGACTAAGCAATGACGCCGCTCTCTTTATGTCACGGGAACCACGTCTATAAATTCAGTAAAGTACCTACACATAATTAAGGGCCGATTTTTCAATCGACAGATAATTTTTATTCGTGGAATAAAATTGACGTCTGACAGTATCTGTATGGAAGAATTGTCTAACGCCCAAATTGCAAATTGGCTGATTTTTCCAACGCCAGATAATTTTATCCGAGGAATAATTTTGAATTTTTGACAGTTCTTCCATGCAAAATCTGTCAGAAGTCAATTTTATTGCACGAAGAAAAATTATCTGTCTATTGAAACATCAGCCCTAAAACAGTAGGAACTATGGAGTTTCTTGTCCATTCTTCTCCATACAACTAGAATCAATTCTATTTCCTTATTTTTGACGGTGAAAAATGCCTTTCAAAATCAAAAGTCATTTATTCAAATTAGGCTGAGAATCAGCACTTTTCGAACGTCAAAATTACATAAGAGTCCCCCAAATCTCCCGCCCTTTAACTTCCTAGTGCTTTCGCTGGGAAGAAGAAATGGCGCAACTATGGGCGCAACAAACTCCCCAGCAACATACTTTTATGCGCCTATTTGAAATAAATGATTTGACGGACTGGAATGACGATAATTTAACTGTTCAACACCAATATCCGAATGCACTAACATCCTCAACACATCCTGTCACTGAAACGGAATCACGAGACTCCAAAAATAACACGTCTTAACCCTACACTGCATTCAGTCCCTTATGTGGGACAACCAATATAATTGATATTTTTTCTGATTTGAACTAAGTAGCGACATCTATGATTACGTAATGAAAGTGACAACAATCAATGGCACCTATTTAGTGTATTCGTTGTTGTGTGCGAAAAATGCAGAGTCGAACTTTGTTTAAACAAGGAAAAAAACTGCTCCCGTCTGTTTCACCTCTAGTTAGATTAGCAAATTTAGGTTGGTCATTGCATATTGTGCCACGTATATGGAAATAAATATAAAAAAATATATATTTTCTATTTGTTTATTTTTCATTTTACCTGTACTTCCCCGTGTTCTAGACCACAAATATGATATAGTAAGACTTTTTTCTAAAAAAAAAAATCATGCAGTGTAGGGTTAACTCTTAACAACAAAATTGCTCCGTTCACAATAATAACTCCTTGACGATGTACATCAGCGATTGCCGGTCACGGAGCAGCGACAATAGCTCTCACATACTACGTGATAGAAGGTTGGCTTTGCGACTGGTACTGGCCAATATTCGTCCTGTGTAGCGTGGTCCCGTCAGTCGTAGATGTGGCCGCAGCCTTGCTTTCTATGTGTTCTGTGAAATGGTGAAAGTGGACGTTTTTTAGACTGTATTTAGAATAGTGTTTGTTATTTAGGATAAGTTTTTTTTTGTGCACGCAAAATGAAGATGAAGGATTTTTTAAATTTCTTTGTAAGTTGGTTTCTTGGTATCCTATTTTTTTTTTATTTTAGACAGCCAGGACGTAATTAAGTAAAATAATACTCGTAAATAATGCTAGAGATTTGTTGAAAAATTCTCATAACGCTGTTCAAATGATTGCATTCCCTCACCTTGAATTTATAATGAAATCTCTAGATGCAATAGCAAGTTTTTTTTTTTAATATTGAAACTTTTAGGTATGCGCCTGTAGAATCATCATTCTTTTTATAACTAGAGAAAACGTCACGAACAGCATAGGTAAGTCCTTGGATACCCCTGTTCCATATATCCCTACTGATGTATCCCCACTGGTAGCGATACTTGGAGATTTTTTCTAATTATCGCTACCGGTAGGGAATTAGGGATATATCGAACCTTGTGCTCCATATATCCCTACTGATCCGCACTGAGTGGGATAGTTGGATTTTTTTTCCGTTTATCGCTACCAGTAGGGATAAAAAGATTTAAGGGTTTCTTTATGATTAATAAGGTGTTCCTGAATTACTTGTGATTACAAATATAAAAAAAAAACAAAAGAAATCAATAATGAAAACAATTTTGATTCACACAAACCCGTATTTAATTACCTACTATTGAAAACATAATTTCGATTGAGACAACGGAAAATATAAAATTATAATAATTAATAAGGTAAGGTAATAACGTAAAAAAATTGTACAGGACAATATACGTGGGACACTCAGAAAGTTTTGCGAAAATAAAAAAAAAATATTTAAATATATATTTTCATACTTATCTTTTTTTAAAATGATATTGATACCCAGTGAACAAATACCTCGACCCCGTTTTATAAATATTAAGTCAGTCATTATTGCAAAGTTGCGACATACAAGAGGAAAATAAATTGTATTTATTACACAAAGAAAATTGACAATGTCAAGAAAACATTTTTTTTGAGTCACTGACACAATCAAATTGCCTCACATTTATAAAAAAATTATAATTAATCATAAAGAAACCCTTGAAATCTTTTTATCCCTACTGGTAGCGATAAACGGAAAAAAATCCAACTAAGTATCCCAACCAGTGCGGATCAGTAGGGATGTAAGGAGCACAAGGTTCGATATATCCCTACCGGTAGCTATAATTGGAAAAAAATCTCCAAGTATCCCTACCAGTGGGGATACATCAGTAGGGATATATGGAACAGGGGCTTGGATAGTTGAAGGCTTAAAATTCCGATAAAGCCACCTCTTTCATAATTGTATACCTTGCGCGCGCGCAGTAATCCGCGATCCTGACTGGCACAGTCGGTCTATTCACATAAGCATAAGAACTATATCCCTTTTAAGGAGGACGTAACAAAAGTGAATTTACATAATCATAAAGATTAAAATCATCAATATGACTGTCATGGTTTCATAAAATAGTCATTCAATAGAGTAAATTGATCTTGAAGGTCAGTTCAATTGAAAAAACTTAAGAAAATTTTGATTCAGCGGGATATCCTGGCACTTTCGCCTTAAGGACTCTTGAAAAGCCAATAACCTCCACATGGTGGTGTTCCCAGATAACCAACGAGCATCAGCACCTAACCACATCGCACGACTACAAGGGGGGATGGTCCTTCTACTTGGTTCTTGCTGGGATAGTCACCACACTGGGCTCTTCGCTTCCTGTCGGCTATAATATAGGAGTTGTTAATACACCTGCTGAGGTAAGTGCATATTTTAAGTATTTGTTAACTGCACTGGGGCCGTATTACGAATTATTAATGCCATCATGATTCCTGTGCGGAAAAAGGATGGTGCTATTGGTCATGTATAGCTCCGTCTCTCTCTTACACTGCAATCATGATGGCATAAAACTGTCATAATACGGCACCAGGTCGGTACAGACAGCAGCAATTTATCACACTAATATTATAAATGCGAAAGTTTGTGTGTGTGTGTGTGTTTATATGTTTGTTACTTCTTCACGCTAAAACGGCTGGACCAATTTTGATAAAATTTTGTATGGAGGTAGCTGACACCCTGGATTAACATACAAGCTACTTTTTATCCCGCTATTCCCACGGGATCGAAACTTATGCGGGTGAAACCGCGGGGCGCAGCTAGTTCATTTATAATTTGAAAATGAAATTAATCTCAACTTGTATAGAGTTCAAAATTGCTTGCAAGAGATAGTCATCTTCTCCGTCAGAACCCTCCTGGGGTTCTAAAGGAGAGGAGGGCTTATAATGTAAGCGTCAGAATAGACAGCAGCAATTTATCACACTAATCACATTATTAATATTATAAAGGCGAAAGTTTGTGAGTGTGTGTCTGTGTGTGTGTTTATATATTTGTTACTTCTTCACGCTCAAATGGCTGGACCAATTTTGATAAAATTTTGTATGGAGGTAGCTGACACCCTGGATTAACATACAGGCTACTTTTTATCCCGATATTCCCACGGGACCGAAACTTATACGGATAAAACCGCGGCGCGCAGCTAGTTCATTGATAAAATTTGAAATGAAATTTTGAACTCTATACAAGTTGAGATTAATTTAATTAATCTCAACTTGTATAGAGTTCAAAATTGCGTGTAAGAGATAGTCATCTTCTCCGTCAGAACCCTCCTGGGGTTCTTAAAGGAGAGGAGAGCTAATAATATGTGCACGCTGCTTTGAACTATATGCGAGTTGTTTCAAAGTTATCCATAGATGGGCAGTTTCAGTCTATCTTTGACAAAGACCCCAATTGGAATTTTTCGATTTAAATAATACCAGCCTCTCATAATGTCAAAGCATCTTGAGAAGGAACAAGCAGTGATCACCGCGGTTCCTGATAAGTTTAGCATCAATAAGTTGTAATGATTTCAGAGCGATAAAACGAGTAGTAAATAATTAACCCGCCATCTTAAAATGTTTATGGTTTCTCAAACGTGCATGCAAGAAGAAAGCAATCAACTAGAGTCGCGGATTCATTGATTGCATTTATAGCTTTTATTGCCCATGCTTTATTGGATTGGCAGCCTTATAAGTGTGAAGTAAAACTAAAAAGTGGAAATGTACTCTTATTTATATTACTTTTATGGGCTATTATAGGCTACACAATCAGTTAAATATTTTTTTGATGGGAGATACTCACAGATATAGATACACCTATATAACGCAAGAGCAACTACTTCGCGTGCCAAAAATCGCACCAGCTTAATGTTCGAAAATCATAAGCCGCCACTTTCGCGCTCAGTCCTGCGTACTGCTGGCTGGGTGAGCGTGAGCGAGAGAGCGCGAGCTTGTGACGTCATAGTAGGTAGCCAAAAAGTGGCACGCTTAGTTTTCATACAGTTCGTGATACTTGCGTTATCTAGGTCTATCTATATCTGTGGAGATACTAAACAACTAACTTACAAAATATTATTGGAAGATTTTTTTTTTTATAACTTGACATGTAGTCTGTTATCGTATGGGAAGAATAATTTTGGTCATTTTTGTGGTAATTACCACGAAAATTCAAAATTTTGCTTGCAAATACAATAAAATATTTCATTCGATTTAAATCGGTGCATTTTCCATGCCCTAGTTGTATTTTTATGCCCATGATGGTCACGCTCAAGCCGTCAAAAGTTATTAAAAATTGAAGGTTGAGCTTCACTTACATTAATAATAATATGACTGCATATTGGCCATTAAAAGTATGGTTTCATAGAAAAATTGCAGTCAGTAGGTTCCTAGATACAGTAAGCTTCAAAAAGATGTAAACATCAACAAGAACTCATTTGATTGTCCACAATCATTGTTCCATTCCATAATATGGTATCAATGTGTATCCATAAAACATATTACACACTAGCAGCGCCCCGCGGTTTCACCATCATAACTTACCCGTGGGAATATCGGGATAAAAACTATTCTATGTCCTTTCCCGGGACTCAAACTACCGATGATTGTCGATCCCTTGGGAATATCGGGATAAAAAGTAGCCTATATGTTAATCCAGGGTGTCAGCTACCTCGATACAAAATTTTATCAAAATTGGTCCAGCCGTTTGAGCGTGAAGAAGTAACAAACATATAAACACACACACACACACTCACAAACTTTCGCCTTTATAATATTAGTGTGATAGTATGGATTAGGTACTTCATTAAAGCTACACTTTGTTGTAAGTAAACCTCTGTATGCAGCTCTTTAATATTTATTTCTTGCTGCCAGATTCAAATACTTGACCCTGAACTTCGATACCGGTTCTTTCACTACCTTTCATTCAAACTGGTCGCTAATAATAAATTATGTATGAGAAATGGAGGTCGTTAAACTCACAATATTTTGTTATAGTAAAAAGCCCTGGCCTGTCTGCAAAAGTACAACAAACTTATGGAGCTGAATTAGTACGAAATTAAAATATTTCAGTCTGAAACACGGAATGATGGTGATCAATACTCGTTCTTCCTTTATATAAAAGGAGGACTTGGCGCTCTTTGACTATAACTAAAGTAAATTCTTCATACGAATATGAACATTATACATATACTACTAATGTTCATATTCGAACGAAACGCTTGATCATATTTACTTTTACGAATATGAACTTTTTTTTCATAATGAATAAGATTAATTTACGCTTATCTTAGCAAAACCAAAGTGCAATCTGTAAAGCCCTTAATCACATATTACTCTGATTGGCTGTATGAAGCTAATATTGACTGTCTTTATAACATTTTCCAGGTAATAAAAAGCTTCTGCAACGAGAGTTTCATCACCCGATACGACGTGGTCCTCAACGAAAAATGGCTGAACGTGTTGTGGTCCTCCGTCGTGTCCATCTTCATAGTGGGCGGGTGCACCGGGTCGATACTCGGTGCTGTGCTCGCCAACAGTTTGGGAAGGTAAGAAGAACATGTTAATTTACCATAGAATAGAACAGTTGTAAAACTAAGCTGAAAGTTCTGTTTCATAATCATGGAGATATTGACTGGTCTTTTTCTGTTTCTGACGGTTTTTTTTACGAAAACAAGTTTTTAATGTTATAACAAGGTTATAAACTTTAAATACTCCCACGAACCCTGGACCGTTGCATGTACTAATAAGCACAATGTTTTGCGTACGTTACATTCAGCGCTACCGGAAACAGCGATTTTTCACACCGAAATAAAAGACGCTTCCCAGCAATTCTTTTTGTACAATGTTGTAGATGTAAACAACAATGGCCGCTCGAAATTGAAACATTTATTTTAAGTAATGTTTGTTTTTGTCTAGACGAAAACAAACATTACTTAAAATAAAAATGTTCTTGTATATCGATTTTATTCAATTTCGAGCGGCCATTGTTGTTTACATCTTTGGCAAAAGAAACGCCGGAGTATAGGTAAGACAACGTGTTCTCCAAGAGTGTGAAGCACGAAAGGGTTACTAACTGAAACAAGTTAACGTAACATTAGCTCTCAGATCAAAGTTGCTTCTTGTTGTTTCATAACCATTCCCTCATGATGATTATTGAGCGGAAAAGATCTGCCCATCTACTACTCCACTGCTTCCTAAGTTGAAGGCTTTTCTAACTTTTGAAATGTCTGTAATCGAAAACAAAATTTTTTTCTTTCTTTCTAAAATAGGTCGAAGCCCACATCAAATCATATTCAGTTGAATGTCATATTATCCTAACTAATATTATAAATGCGAAAGTAAGTTTGTTTGTTACCTTTTCACGCCTAAACCACTGAACCGATCATCCTGAAATTTTGCATATACGTTGTCAGGTGTACAGAAACGGACATAGGGTACCTTTCAGCCCGAAACGAAGTGCTGTTCCCGAGGAAAACAACAACAACGTTATTATGATAATAGATGGCGCCACGTGTCTTTCGAAACTTATGCGCGTGAACTCAAAACTCAAAGCATTTATTTCAATTAAACCAATTACAGGCACTTTTGAATTGTCAAGGGGTTGGTCAGTCAGTAAGATGAAGCTAGTTGCCCATTCCAAAGCATAGGTACAGTAAAACGGGGTTACTTTGACTTCAGGGGTTACTTTGACCAGGCCGATCACAACGCTATGACGCGTTCCCCACACCCCGCGCCTCGCGCAATATTACTCGAGGTCACGCACACTTGCTGAGCACACGTGAAAACCGATTTTGGCGCTCTGTCAAAGTAGCTACAAAATCTGTCAAAGTAACTCTGGAAGTCAAAGTAGCCCCGTTTTGCGGTACCTATGGAGAAGGACAAGTATAAAGTTATATACCTTGTACTTTATTTGTTTCAGAAAAATGGCCACAGTACTAACGAACGTGCTGTCCATCGCCGGGGGAGTATTGTTTTTCTTCTGCCAACAAGCTAACTCAGTTGAAATGCTTATTTTAGGAAGATTACTAGTCGGTTTGTCTGGAGGTAAGTATTCACATACAATTTGAAACCCTCTTTCTTTTTTGTTCATCATCTGTCTAGCCTTTTCCCAACTATGTTGGGGTCGGCTTCCAGTCTAACCGGATGCAGCTGAATACCAGTATTTTACATGAAACGACTGCTTATCTGACCTCCACAACCCAGTTACTGGGTAATACGATACCCCTTGGTAAGACTGGTTGTCAGACTATCGGGCTTCTGACGACCCGTAACGACTGTCAAAGATCCACTAATGACAGCCAGGACCAACCGCTTAACGTGCTTTCCGAGGCACAGAGGGGTCTTGGCATGTAAAGATGGTCACACATCCACGGAACAACCGCGGCAAGCGTAGCTTAACCTGATCGATCGACCCGTGCGGCTGTGACTGTGTTGTAGATAAAAATATTGATATATTTGGTTGTCCCCAGGTCTAACCACCAGCATAGTGCCCATGTACCTCACGGAGCTGGCGCCGGCGCGGCTCACGGGTGCCATGGGCGTGGCGTGTCCCATGGGCGTCAACGTGGGCGTGCTCGTCGGGCAGGTCATGGGCTTAGATTTTATATTGGGTAAGCAGGAAAGTGTTAAGGCCAGATATGTATGGTTATATAGTAGTAGTGCTGATTTGCTGGGTTCGTTTTCTCTTCTACCAATCATTTTTCCCCTGAGAGTTCATTTGGTTTATATGTATGTATGTATGTATCTATGTATATATTCTTGTATTTTATAGTCATTCCCAAGGTAGTTATTCTGTATGTTGCACCTGCCATGTTTTGTCTCTGCATCACCCTAAGGTTGACTGGTAGAAAATGCCTCAGGCATTAAGTCCGCCTTTGTACAGTATTTTTTTTACTTGTGCATAAAGTTTTAATAAATAAATATTTAGAGGTATGCGGAACAGGGTCTAAAATTCACTCATCCTCCCAAACGGGTGTTGCCGATTGATGTCGGGACGTTGTATAATATACTAGGTAGCTGACCCGGCGAACTTCGTACCGCCCCGCCAGCCGCTCTGCCCCCGCTTTTGAAATCTCTGATATCTTCTAAGTTATTCATTTTAATGAAAAGCTGCAAAGGGCAATTTTGATCTACTTGAAATGCACAACGTATCTAATGTATTTAATTAGATAAGGAATAATACTGTATTTTTTAAAATAGCTTGGAAAATAACCTATATTGTTTTTGTAATATGTAAAAGATAAAAATGGTTACTGTGGGTTATGCTTAGGAGATAAACATATACCATCGCGGACTTTTTTATTGATATTTTTATGATATACAATTCCGTAGTACATTAATTTGATCTATCTCATAAAGTTTAGCCAGCGTTTGCAATGTAAGCGCACAAAAATATGTTTGTTACGACAACACATCAACATACAAATCTTTGAATTTCTCGGCTTTACTCTACTATAATATGCATGTATTATACATATAAACCTTCCTCTTGAATCACTCTATCTTTTGCTGAAAACTGCATTAAAATCCGTTGCGCAGTTTTAACCTTTTAACCGCCCGACTTTATATCAGTGATCGTGCCCCCAGCGCCCGAAAAAAAAAAAAACGAAAAATAAATCAAACTCAAACTCAAAGCATTTATTTCAATTAAACCAATTACAGGCACTTTTGAATTGTCAAATACCGCTGAAACGAGCTGTGATGATGTAATAATAATACAGATTAAACGAGCTGTGTTATTTGGTCGTATATATACGACTCTGGCGGAATGGACACGAAAATATTTGTCGGATTAATCCGACATAAGCGGTTAAAAGGTTAAAGATCTAAGCATACATAGGGACAGACAGCGGAAAGCGACTTTGTTTTATACTATGTAATGATGCTAGTTGTGCGGTAAACTCTGCTTGCGCGATGCAGGATTTTGCGTGACGTCAGTGTGAAGCGTAGTTCGCATCTGGCGATGTAGATGTCGCCACAGTTATTTTAAATATCTGTTGTATTGTTTCAGGTCGTGATGTTGACTGGCCCTACCTTCTGTCCGTCTACGTGCTGCTAGTCATTGTTTGTTTACCGTTGTTATTTATACTGCCAGAGAGTCCAAAGTACTTATTTGTAGTTAAGAGAAATGAGGAGAGAGCTTTAAAAGGTAAGAAAATAAGTTTATATTGTTCCGCCTAAAGGTCGTAGCACACGTATCAAATCGGAAAGGGATCGGCACCGTATCGCCTATCGCCTCGCCATCAAACAGGCGTCAACCTAACGTAAGCACGTAACTAAAGCGGATCAGAAGCTCCGATACGTCGACTCGGCTACGGCTAGGCGACGCGGCGCTTACGGGTCGCCGACCGCTGGTTAAGGGACTAATCACACTTATTCAGCTCCGTTCGGCTTTTGTCCATAGAAAACAACGATTTTGTATGGAGTCCGTTCAGCTCTCCGCGGCTGAACGGATGCGTACGCATCTCATACAAAATCGTTGTTTTCTATGGACAAAAGCTGAACGGAGCTGAATAAGTGTGGTTAGTCCCTAATGGTGCAGCATGCAGGCCGGAGGGGTGAGAGGGGCAAGGGGGGACGAAGAGACGTAAGCTCGGGAACGACGAGCCGTAACGCACCGCACCGCGGTTCGTGAGCTTGTCCCGAGTTGAGGTGATTACGTTACGATTCCGATTAGTATGCGTTGCAGTAGGGAGTTTCATACAAAGAATACTGAACGGCTCGAGTTGATACGGTGCCGATCCCTTTTTGATTTGATACGTGTGCTACGAACTTAACCCGTGTTATATTTTCCGTGTTCCGTTGTTCCGTGTTATGTTTAACACGTCTGTAATTCTCGAAGGGTTAGGCAGAGGTGTACCTATAGTAGGGCACGCCCACATTTCGCCAGTTATGTTTAACCCATTCGCTATGGCGATAAAAATTACGATTATTAGCCAAATGCTGGACTTTTCTTCGCGAACGTCGATGGGCGTCCTCCGCACCTCATTAGGATAATATGGAACGCCGATTTATTATATTTGTATTTAAAAAACAATGTGCATATATTGCAAGTATAATTTTTTGTGATTTGTTTTTGCCAAGATAAAAGCAATTAAAAAAAATAAACGCCGGTGGGCGTGTTTCGCACCTAAATATTAAATCAAAGCCGTAGCGAATGGGTTATTCTTTAATTTCATGTAATAGGGGACGAGCCTATTTTCAACAAATCTAGACTCCGGACAACATCATAACTTGAACTGCTAGATGCCATATTAAAAAAATAACTGGTATCTTTCCAGAACTGAGTCGCCTCCGCGGCCTTTCCCCAAGTCTTCTGACTGATGACGTGGAACTCCTTCGTGAAGAGGTTCGCTGCGGGGAATCAGCCACAAATAACGAGACCTGGTCTATGGTCCGAGTGTTGCAAGACAAGAGGCTGCGACTGCCACTCCTGCTCACCTGCTCCATGCAAGCAGGCCAGCAGACCAGCGGGATCAATGCTGTGAGTTCTGTATTTATTTATTTAGAGATGTTTACCAACAGCTTCTGTAAACGATATATCTTCCCCATCCTGCCCTTTTTTTTTGCGGTGGTAATCCTCATGGACTTCCTCCATCGTGGGGGTGACAGAGAGGCATGTCGGACTCTTACCGGCTAAAACCACCGCGGTGTTCCATCTCTACCTATGGCCGGGAGTTAGCATGGTTTTTACGAAGTTTAATATTAATGTATAAACCTTCCGGAATATATTCTCTAAATATTTACAAGAACAACGCGATTAAACAGACAGACACGAAAAGCGGCTTCAATTTATAATATGTATACAGGGTGTTACGGAAAGGTTATATCAATACAAACGGGTTGAAGAGTGTATCTGGTCTAGAATCTCTGTACAAAACTTCAGCTCAAAAGCATTAACTTTGAAAATGCTTAATATTTTTTTATTTCGACATCACGGCGCTGCACTGGCGCGCGGCGGCGTGATGTGCGTGTACTAGGCGCACAGACACACTACAGATAATGGATAATGACCCTCGTAGTGCGGTGACACGTTTGTTATGATTTCAATTTAATAAACTATCGAAATAAAAAAATATTAAGCATTTTCAAAGTTAAGTACTGCTTTTGAGCTGAAATTTTATATAGAGATTTTAGACCAGATACACTCTTCAACCCGTTTGTATTGATATACCCTTTCCGTAACACCCTGTAGATAAAGATTTACTAACAGTTTCAGTATACACCCTGTTGTTAACTTTTTATATGCTTAAATACGAGGCTTTTGACTACGTTGTATGTGTATATTTTGTCTTATTTTTAACCGGTCAAGCACCGCGCGTCGCCTATTGGCGACGAAACAATAGAAAACTTATAACACCCCGTCGTTTTTGCGTCGCGGGTTAAAAATCAATTGTGTCTCATTAGCGGAGCTCGACAGATTAATGTGCATTTTGTTAGTGCAGAATAAACATTTTTTTTTCTTCCTTACATTTTGTTCGATGAAAAAAAATCTGTTGATCCATACATTATGTCGAGCGAACATAAATGTATGGATCAGCTGATTTTTTTTTCACGATTTCATTGTTGGTCCCATAGTAAAAGTTGTTCATAATGATGAGTAAAATGACCCCTTTTAAGGGGCTTACATGAGCTAAACGCAAAAAAACGGTAGTTTTCGAAACAATAAAAGTATATGATGGCCTACAGTAAACAAAATCAGAAAAATATATGATATTCTTCAGGATATATGCTAGATAGATAGTGTTTTGAAAACACAATACAACTAATTTGGTACGATAGAAAAAAATCATGAACATACCTCTAAAAAACTTTCTTATTACAATAAAAACCATACTAATATACATACAATCATTCTGATTTTTTGTCAGATTATTCTACAAGTAACATACTAAAATGATAGTGTTTTATTTTTTTATTTAAAACAATAGTTTTTTTGTAAATCGAATATTCATAGTTCCGAACATAAAAAGTGCGCATGTGTGCGTGAACGCCCGTGTAGCGACACTGCCGGCCGAGGCCTGATGCTATACGGACGTGTCGCTCTTTTCGCCGCACTATTTCCGTCAAGATTGTTATGTTTTTGTTAAGTTTTATTTGTAAATTCATTGTTTATTATTATTTGCATATCTTCTTTCCGTAAATATTTTTATTTCGTGTAAATATAAAATACTTTTAAGTTTGTTATGTATGGGTGCAAGGCGCGCGCCATCTATTGTACGGCGAGTCCCAACTCCCGGGCGTTTCACTTGTGTCTCCCGGCAGTGGTCCGCGTAACCTAACAAAGTTAAAATAGGGTAATAATTTGTAAATAAATGGGAAATATAGTGAAACATTCCGTTAGGAGGACTACAAAACGTTCATATAAAACAAAAGCCGAACATAATATGAACGAAAGTAAAAAGTATGAGCATTTTATTTTTAACTGAATATTTTTATTTTTGCAATAAAATGCATAAGGTAAGTATTTTCGACTCCGCGTACATCTGTCACACCGGCGCATGTGGACGACGTGTAGATTTGTATTCGAGAGTCCCCGGGTTCGATTCCCAAGGTTACGAAATCGTACTTTCTTTTTAAATTTTATTTAAATGTATTTTGAATTTTTAAATATATCTATTAAATATTATTATAAATAACTAAAAAAAAGTCTACAAGAGAAAGAAAGTCGAAAATATCAACACGGAAGTTATTTCTAATGCGCAAGTACCTACTCGTTTTCTAAGCTATTATAAAAATAAAAAAAAATCTGACCTAATGTTTTTATTAACAGACCGCGACTTATTGATAATGGGCATAATGAAATAGGTAACAGATTCATCTGAAAATTGCGATGAACATTATCAAAAGCAAGAGTTTAGATTTAAAATTGATTTTGTCTATACTTATCTACACTAATCTACATCTACACTAATATTATAAAGAGGAAAGATTTGTATTTTTGTATGTTACGAATAAACGTAAAAACTACTGGACCGATTTCAAAAATTCTTTTGCCGTTATATTATTATATGTATGTATTGCTAGAAAAAATTAGGGATCCTTAGAAATTCTACTAAAACCAACCCAAGGTGCAAAAAAAATATAAAATGTCTTTCATCGCATGCGCCGCCGAAAGTATTGATGATAGAACAAAAAAATGTTCTACAATATTATAGAACATATCAATATCTACAAAAAACTTCGCGAGACCATATGTCCAACTATTGTAGTTATGTCACTATAACTACTTTTTTTACATTTTAAAAGTTGATAGAAATGCCGATCAAAATCAGACCATGTTATCCATACCTTTGTTTTAATTCTTATCCAAATAAATTATTTTGTATTCAAGACTGTATCAATACCTGTTGATAACTTTTTGAATTATTGAAATCGGACATTCCATTCAAAAGATATTACGAAATTAAAAATGTCAAAATAAACAAAAAATACACGCCGACATACCCGACATGTGTGGCTCCACGCAGCAGCGCAGCGATAAAATTCTCGTGTCAAAGTGTTGGTAACAAAACTCCTCCGAAGCGGCTTGACCGATTCGTATAAAATTTTGTGTGTATATTCAGCCTACTGAATATACACACAAAATTTCATAAGAAAATAGTTTACGTCCTATACTCAGACCTATCTGAGTATAGGACGTAAACTATTTTTATTTTAAAACTATTGATCGTGTAGGGTAGGGGTAAGGTAGGAGTAGGGTAGGGGTACAGTTGGAGTAAGGGTGATGATGATGATGATGGAGCATGGGTAGGAGTAGAGTAGAGGAGTAGGGTAGGGGTACGGTAGGAGTAGGGTCGGGGTAGGGTAGGAGTAGAGTAGGAGTAGGGTAGGGGATCGGTAGGAGTATGGTCGGTAGGAGTAGGGCAGGGGTACGGTAGGAATAGGGTAGGAGTAGAGTAGGAGTATCTGAGTAAGGTAGGAGTAGGGGTAAGGTAGGGGTACGGTAGGAGTAGGGTAGGAATACGGCAGGGGTATGGTAGGAGTAAGGTAGGAGAGGGGTACGGTAGGAGTAGGGTATGAGTAAGGAAGGGGTAAGGGTCCCTAATTTTTTCTAGCAATAAATATAACCTATGTTACTCAGTGATAAAGTAGCTTTCTAACGGCAAAAGAATTTTTGAAATCGGTCCAGTAGTTTTTACGTTTATTCGTAACATACAAAAATACAAATCTTTCCTCTTTATAATATTAGTGTAGATAAGTATAGACAAAATCAATTTTAAATCTAAACTCTTGCTTTTGATAATTTTCATCGCAATTTTCAGATGAATCTGTTACCTATTTCATTATACCCATTATCAATAAGTCGCGGTCTGTTAATAAAAACATTAGGTCAGAATTTTTTTATTTTTATAATAGCTTAGAAAACGTGTAGGTAGGTACTTGCGCATTAGAAATAACTTCCGTGTTGATATTGTCGACTTTCTTGCTTCTGTATACTTTTTTTTTTGTTATTTATAAAAATATTTAATAAATATATTTAAAAATTCAAAATACATTTAAATAAAATTTAAAAAGAAAACTCGATTTCGTAACCTTCGGAATCGAACCCGGGAACACTCGAATACAAATCTACACGTCGTCCACATACGTCAGTGTGACAGTTGTACATCAAGTCGAAAATATTTAACTTATGCGTAATCACTGCACTTTCTTAGATGTTTCCAAAATTCATAGTTTCAAAAAAAAAACACTGCAAAGTTATAAATAACTTTAATTTCGGAAGTCGGTGTCGCTGGTTCCGCATTTTCGTTTTTTGACACCGACTTCCGAAATTATAGTTATTTATCACGTTGTAGTGTTTTTTTTGAAGTCGGTTGTTTTTTTTTAGTTTTTTTTTTTCTTTTTAATTGTACCTACCCCACAAAAATTCAATTAACATTCGTGCATTGAAGAATTGAATACACCGACTACAAGAATCATCAAAATTCGCGTAGAAATGCCAGAGATGCAGTACATTTATGCATGTTAACTTCGGACATACTACATAAGAATAATTACCTAATGTATTATAATATACTAAAACCTTCCTGGAAGTATGTAGATCACATTAGTGAAAGAATGATCAAAATTGGTTCATCAGTTTTTGAGAAAATGTACAAATATATATACAAACATACATACATACATAAAATACATAACTACATACATACGGGTCGAATACACCACCTCCTTTTTTGAAGTCGGTTAAAAATGTTTTAAATTTCATTGAATCAGTTTTATTTCAAAATCACCCACATCCTTATTTTATTCAAGTCATTCAAAAGAAATAAAAATAATTTTGTTGTCACACGTAACTACATAATTAATTGTTTGTTAGATCTTGAAATTATTTGCGCATCGTTTCCGCGCCATCTATTAGAATACTAGGGCGTAATCTCACAAAACCGTTACTTCTAAATCTCATGTATGCTTTATGTCATAATAATTGTGATGGGCGTCGTCGTCAGACGGCGTTCGCGTCGATTTGTACATGTGTGCGTGCGTTTTTCAAGGACACTTAGGTCTACTAAGCCCCTTAAGGATTAAAACGATCATAATGTAACGGTGCATAATAATATCTTAAGTACAATAGGTACCTAACAACAGCCTCGGATTTACACAGTCGTCAATTACAGGTTAACCCTCCGTATGCTTAAACGTGGATCCACGCGAGACGCAATAGCTTTTTAATTGTGTCTGTAATTACGGCATGCAACCGGCTAATAACCATTCCCAGAAATAAGTGATAACTAAACCTTTTTTAACTAACTAAATAAATAAAATTTAAAACTACTTTGAGTAAACTTTGATATGATAATTCTCTGTTATATCTGTTTTAAAGTAAATTCCATTGAATAACTTTTAAGCGTTACGCCGTGATGTCGAAAAAAGTAAAAAAGTAGATATAGCTTTGCAATTTTTTTGTATCGAGGAAAAATCATTGAATCGTATATTCCTTTTACACGATACTAGACAAAAGAGTCAAAAAACATAAACCAAAATGTTAAATCCCTATTCAACATACTTAATAAGTTACACGAAATAGAACGACCACATTTTTTTCAACATATCACCTTAACTTCGGATGAGTAGTTTTTGAGGTAGCTTCCAAATACGTATTTAATCCATCCCACTGATTTTTAAATTAAGATCCTGCAAATGAAGTTTTTCTTATAAAAAAGTTTCATCACTGTCTATACCTGGTTCGACAACTTCATCTCTGTCAAACTGTATTGTCAGTGTCAATAAAATTTTCGTCTATGGTCAACTATGGTGTCAATTTTGGAAACGTTTATTTTGTAACAATTCAATATATATTTTTATATGCTATTTATTTTACTTGACCTTATTCAATCATTCTGAACAAAAATGGATGAATCGGACGAAAGCAATAGTGGGACGATGCCGATCGAAGTCGTCCTCTCGGTCCATTCCGTGGTGAGTTCCGAGGTTCCGCCTATGGAAGAGTGGTCTTCATTAGAAATATTATTGCCTGAAGAAAACAGGAAGAAAGCTTTATACAAGGACGGTTTGTATGACTGTGGTAGCGGCGAAATATGCGGAAAGAACATTACTATGTCAGCTAGTTCTCTGCTTATGCACCCTTACTTCAATTACCGGGCGATCGCAGATCCAGGAATAGAGGATGCTTTGTTTGAATCTGTAGATGCAATCACATATCCGGTCGATGGGCAAGCCTTGTACCTAGCTATCTGCAAGGAGATGAATCAGTGCCCAGTCAGAAGTTTCCATAGAGGGCTCCTTGAAAACCGAATAGATCTGCGGTATTACTGCATCAATCCGAATGGGTTCCGGGCAATGGCCAAAGCTTTGCAATACAATATGACCGTCCAAGAATTAAACCTAACTGATAACTTTTTGAACGATGACGCTTGCTATCATATGGGAGAATTGCTTTCGACAAACACCACAATTACTGAAATAAATTTGCGTGGTTGCAGAATTGGCCCTCAAGGTGCCAAACGCCTGTTTCGTAGCTTGAACAGTAACAAAACACTCAAGGTTCTTGATTTAAGTTATAACAAGTTGGGCGATGAAGCGATGAAGTATTTAGGAAACGCTATACTGTTCGGACTTCCTGTGACTAATCTTAATTTAAGCTACAACAACATAAGTGGGAAAGGCGTCGCGTTACTAGAAGAACCATTCGAAACCTATAATAATTTTACTCACTTAGACCTTTCGTGGAACAGAATATTTACTCCAGGAGGTTCCGCGTTCCTCGTAAAATTTTCAGGAAGTACATGTGTTAAAGTCTTGAATTTGTCATGGAACTCCTTGGCTGGCGCTCGGATTGCCCTGGCCGTCAGTCAAATTTTACTTTGTCCGCGCTTGAAGGAGCTAAATCTTAGCAATAACATGCTAGAAGGAGAAGATATAACGACAATTGTAGAAAAATTAACGAAAGCTAAAAAATTAAAAACGTTGAATTTGTCTTTCAATCCTATGTCCCCCGGGGACGCTTTAAGCGTTATGATGAAAGTAGCGATGAACGCTTCGAAAGTGAAAAATGTACTAATGGAGAACGTGGCCGTTAATAAACAATTTTTAACTTTGCTCGAACGTACAAAAAAGAAGAATTCAAAGAAAAACTTAGTTGTAACGTACGGGAACGTTGAAAGCGTTAAAGTTAAAGAACCGGACCTCAGGGAAATAGTTCTTAACAGAATTGAATATGTTACAAAATCGAAAAAGCGCAAGTCTGATATTGCATTGATAGCGCTCAAACTACAAAAAGATCACGTTATCATGAATATTGAAGATTTTACTACTGCTCTAGAGGCAGGTGGAGCGTATCTAGATGTAAATCTTATACGTGAATTGGTCGACGTTTTTCCGGCACCATCGAAGAGTGCTAAACTGAAAAGTGTAAATATAAACATATTGGTGGAATATATCAAACGAAAATGGCCAGATAGGAAGTTACCTCCCACTCCTCCTCCTGAACCGGAGCCGGAACCGGAACCTGAACCATCGAAAAAGAAAGGAAAAGGCAAAAATGGGAAACAAAAAAAGAAATAAACAGATTTACTTCAATGTAATCATTTTCACATTTGCTTAAATATATTTATGAAGTGAAACTTCTTTACGCACGCTTGACTTGGGGAGTAAGCTGGCGAACGCGTGACGTAAGCGTTACGAAAAGTGTGATCGGGCGAGGCGAACGGGAGTTGAGTGAGGGATATAAGCAAGAGAAAGCAGTGCGCGCGCACATTTTCTTTCTCTCTTCCTCTCATAGCCAAATACGTTTGAAGTTTCACTTCAGTCGTGTGGTCATAAGCACACTCGTTTTTTTTTTGGAATATTTAGATAAAGATTTTATAATGCTAAAACTAGCTAGCTAGTATAGCTTTGATACTTACGTATTTTCTTTCTTTCTTTACCAGTTTTGTTTAGATATACACTCGGCGTCACAAAAATCGCACCTCTTTAAAAATTCCCTTCAAAGTCATTTTAAACCTATTAATTAATGGTAGACATATGACTATAAGGTATCATTGGAAAGGCAATTTATTTAAATTTCAGAATAAATCAATGGATTTGGTTTTTTGTTTACCAGGGAATAAAAAAAAGCAAGCTAATGCAAATGATTAAAAAGTTAAATTTTATTTTATCAGCAAAAATTACATCAAAGTCCTTAAAAACAACTTAAAACCTAGTGTTACCCCCCTAGCCCTGATGACTGCATCCATGCGTTCTCTCATGGACCTAATTAATGTGACAACAGTCTCTTGCGGAATGTTGTCCCATTCTGCAACGACGGCATCTTGGAGGCCTTGGAGAGTGGTAGGGGCAGGATCACGTGCCCGTACTCGCCGTTTCAGTTTTTACCAGGGATAGTGGTAATTAAAACAGCGTTAGTATAGTAATTCACAAACTTAATTTATTAATAAAATTACCTAGCCTATGTACATATTTTGGGTAGCACTGGTGGTGGTGAAGACACCATCCAAAATATTGTCGACCAATCACAGGCGAGCTCACGCGCCTGTGGAACTCTGGTCTTGGTTTGTGCTCCACGTATAAATACCCCGCGCTGGCGCGGGGCGCCTCAGTGTCCGATGCGCGTGCTTGGCGTGCGGTGGTGTCGTCGATGCTTTCAGGTTAGCCGGTACAAGTTCATCCCAAAGGTTCTCAATAGGGTTTAGGTCTGGACTTCGCGCCGGCCAGCGCATAACAGGGATTCCAACTTCTTGCAGGTAGTCTCTTACAATTAAAGCGGTGTGACAGCGGGCGTTATCGTGCATTAACGTGAACCCACTGCCAACAAAACCCGCATAAGGGACAACCTGCTCCTCTAAGATCTCTGTTATGTACCGAGCAGCAGTCAGCGACCCTTGCCCGCGAGCACTTCCAGTCCGAGAAACACACACAAGGTTCGTTTTGCCGTCGATTGACATGCCACCCCAGAACATGCACGAGCCACCCCCGTATTCCACTGTCTCTTGAATACAGGCTTGTGCGAATCGTTCCCCTTGCCTCCTATACACTTTTCGACGCCTATCGTTGCAGAAAAGACACACCCTCGTCTCATCCGAGAAGAGCACAGCCCTCTCAAATTGCAACCGGTCTCTCCTATGCTGTGCAGTCAATTTTGGCCCTGTAGCAGCCCTATGAGCTGCAATTTTCTTCTCCTGCAGTCTTCTTCTAATCGTGGAGACGCTTACAGAAGTTCTGCGAGCTGATCGCAGTTGTTGTTGCAGCTCAACAGCATTGGAGAACCGATTACGTAAAGACGTCGAAACAATGAAGCGATCGTCTCTTTCGGATGCGCACCGTTGTCTTCCAGATCCACGTCTTCGGATATAGCCACCAGTCTCTTGGAAGCGTTGGAACACTCGTCGAACGGCAAAATGACTCAAGTTCAGTTGCCGAGCTACATCACATTGCCGCATCCCTGATTGCAGTAGTGCAATGACTTGAGCGGCTTCATCTGCAGTGGTATCCATCTTCTGGGGTATTTTTCTTGCTGTAGCTGTTCACGTGTGTTCACTTCAAAGGTTGAATAGCGAATGACCCACATTTGTTGTTGTGGAATTCGCGACGCCCCCGTTAGGGGGCGTGGCGAGCGACTCCAGGGCTTCGCCCCCCGGCCGCAGAAATCTATACGGCGGCCCGCCAATACGGGCCTCTCAATATGTAGGCTACATTGGCCTGTGGTAATTTTGGGCATGCGTAAGTTACGCGTGCCCATGTGAGTGATTGCAATGAGTTTTTCTGTAGGCGCGCCGCGACGCTGTTATACAGCGCCGCTTTCTTCACGACACCTAGGCGGTCTGTCCCCGCCAGGTGAGACCCCCAGTTGCCTGGGGGAGGCCCGGCGAGAGACGACCAGCGACTAAGGTGCCGACTCGACGCTCCTACAGAATATAGGTGTGTTGCTCCCGCCCGCCCCGCTTCCAGAGCTAGCTGGTCACGGTCCGGGCTAAGGAGCAGTCATGTGTGTGTGTGAGCGGTATTGTGTTGTGTAACACCGCTCAGTGTCTACGTGCCCGCAGCCCGCACTGCGCGGTCACGTGTGAGTTAGGGTGTCTGTGGAGTGATGAGTGGCTGCGCTCGCTGCGTAACGTGCCTATATTAACCTAGCACACGCTACGCAACGAATGTGTGTACAGTGTGGAGTTCAGTTGTTTCGAGTGAGCCGCGTGTAACCTGGGTGCGGCTCACTCGAGGCGTCAATCCGGTGCGATGGGGTCGTCGTCCGCTACCAGGTCGCGGGGCAGGGGTCTCGCGTCAGGGGGGCGCGCGTGCCAGGGCGCAATATCCTTGACCTGGGGCCAAGTACATGCGTCGGCACGCGCGAACATTCCTTTCGCGAGTTGCCGCACAAACTCATCCAGGCTCTCAATCCCGAGGTCTCTCTGGATGATGTCGTTCCTCACAAAGCGAGGGGCGTCGACTATCGTCCGCAGCGCAAGATTCTGTTGCGCGCGGAGCAGCTTGCGGTTCGTCTCGCTTGTGAGGGCGAACCATGCAGGAGCGGCGTACGTCAAGATTGGGCGCACGTACAACTTGTACACGCCCAACTTGACGCGCGCCGGGATTCGGGACGAGAGCACTGGCTTGAGCAGGTGGCGGGCTACCCTACCCCGTGCGGCGACCGAGCGGACGTGTGGCCCCATCGTGAGCCGACGATCTATGGTGACCCCTAGGTACTTGACCTGGGGCGACCACGCGACGTCGGCTCCTTGTAGTTTCAAGGGTGGCGGGAGGGGCGCTGATCCGGTGATCATCGCCTGCGTCTTACCCACGTTCACCGACAGCCGCCACTTGGACAACCAGTCGGGAAGGAGCTCCAGGGCGCGCTGCATTTTGACCGCCGCGTACTTCGCGTTAAGCGAAGTAGTGATGTACGCGGCGTCGTCAGCATACAGCGCGAGCATCGCTTCCTGTGTAGTGGGGATGTCGTCCGTGTATCGTGAGTAATACGCCGGCGACACGCAGCTGCCCTGCGGCACACCCGCCGAGACGGGATGTGCGCTTGACAGCGCTCCGTCGACCACCACCCTGAAGGACCTGTGGGACAGAAAGGAGGAGACCACCTGTACGACGCGACGGGGCGCGCCTGACGTGGCCAGTTTGTAAATCAGGCCCTCGTGCCATACACGGTCGAAGGCCTTCTCCATGTCGAGGAATACTGCTACTGCATACTCCTTCTTGTTGTGAGCAGCTGTGAGGTGGTGCAGTACCCTCGACAGCTGAAGCGTCGTGCTATGTTCCGCCCGAAAACCAAATTGTTCCGGACGCGGCGTGATGTGCGGCTGGAGGTGTCGCAGCAGGAGTGCTTCGAACACCTTGGAGACTGAGGGCAGCAGCGTGATTGGCCGATAGCTCTCCGGCTTCAGTATATCTTTCCCCGCCTTGGGCAGCATTATGACGCGCCCTTCCTTCCACGAGGCGGGAAAGGCCCCCGTGCGCAGTATCGCCGTAAACAGGCGCGCCAGCGCTGCTACCATACGGTATGGCAGGCGGCGCAGCACTGCGTTGGTGATACCGTCAGCACCGGGGGCCTTCCTGGGCTTCGTCTTAAGGATGGCGCGTCTAACTGCGCCAGGCGAGAAGAAGACGGGGTCCTCATCGGGAGCTATCGGCGTTGCGAAGTAGTCTCCCAGGTGTTTCTCGACTGCTGCGACATGGTCGGTGTCGCCGGTAGGGTTGGGGCGGAACTGACGCTCCAGGTGTTCGGCGAAGACCTCCGCCCGGTCCTCCGCTACATATTTCAGCGCCCCGTCGCTGTTTAGCAGCGGTCGTACCGGGGCTGGGGTATTCGTCAGCTGGCGGCACAACTTGTGCAAAGATGGCCAGCTGTCTGCGGCTGCATCTATTCGATCCTCCCAGCCCGCGTTGGTGAGCGCCTGTAACTCGGCCTTCACCTTCTCCGCGAGACGGTTAAGCTGCGTCTTGAGTGTGGGACATCTCAGTTGTTGCCACTGCTTGCGTAGGCGCCTCTTCTCGGCGATCATCGAGTAGATACGCGCCGGCAGGGGCGGCAATAGCACTCTCCCCTGCGGCTGCGTGCTCGTCGCCGTTTCCAAGGCGCTTTTGATGCAAGCAGTGATGTCCTCCGCCGTCTGGTCTACGTCCGCGGAACAAGTAATAGGCCGAGTCGGCGTGGTGGTCTCCACTCTGTCCGCGAAAATGGTCCAATCCGTGGATCGACGTGGCGCTAGGGGCTTCAGTCGGGTCGGCATACCCGATAGGACGACGAGCACAGGATGATGGTCCGACTGTAGCTCGTCGTCAATCACTTGTTGCGTGATCTGGCAGTGTAGCCCTCGGTGGACTACGATGTCCAGCACGTCCGGCATGTACCGTGCAGCATCTGGATAGTGGGTCGGCGTTTCTGGGCCGGACACCGTGTACCCGAAGGCTTCCGCGTCCGCGAAGAGCCGCCTTCCCTCGGTGTTCATTTTATTCGAATTCCACGCTGGGTGTTTGCTATTAAAATCACCGGCGAGGATGGTCGCATTGCCACTTGATGGCTCCAGTAGGGCCCGCATCTCCCTAAGGTCTATGCGGGCGTTGGGCGGCTTGTAGGCTGCGTAGATGTTTACGTCCTCGCCGGCGATATGCAGCTGGATACCCAGCGCGTAAAAAGTGTCGTTCGGCGGCACGGGGAGCTCTTGGTGAACGACTCTTCGCCTCACTAGTACTGCCAGACCACGGTACCTCATGTGAGCCGACCTTTCATCCTTCCTGTAGACGTGGTATCCCGGAACCCTGACCCTATCTTCGGGTCCCAGGATCGTCTCACTTATTAGCGCCACGTCGATATCTTGTTCCCTCAGGAGATGGCGGAGGGGGGCGACCTTTTCCCTAAGGCCGCGGGCGTTCCAGTGGATCACCCTTAATGGCCTAGCCATGGTACAAGGTTAGTAACGTGGCCAGGCCATCAAGGATGACCGTCTCGATGTCATGACCCTGCCTAATCGCCTTTATCAGGTCCATAAGTAGTTTTATGGCGCAGGTCGTGAATTCCTTTTTGGTCTCGGACTTGGTTTCTAGTTCAGCATTATGCTGTTTAGCGCCGGTGGCGCCGCGGCTCGCAATTCTTGCGAACTGTTGCGATTTTTGATCCGCGTTCTGCCGCGGCGCCGCGCCGGCGCTAGTTGTAGCATCGGCGTTTTTCACGACCTGCGCCCCGCTTTCGGCAGGGTCGGCCTTAGGGTTCTCCTCCTGGGTTGCCTGGGGGGGGGTGGTTTTGGGTTTCTTCCCTTTTCCCTTCCCCCCGCGTCTCTTCTTCCTCCGCTTTGAGGAGGTGGCTTGGGTGGGCCCGTTGGCTGCCGCCATGAGCGTGGCGCTCTGGGCCTCTTCCTCCACCATTTGCGGCCTCTCGATGGCCGCTTGAGACCGGCGCGCGGTGGTCGTGATGGCGGCAGTCCCCGCTCGCTTGTTCCGGGTCTCCGCCTGGAACACGGGGCACTTGTTGTTGCACGCGGGGTGTGGGCCACCGCAGTTGACGCAGGTGGCCGGCTCCTCCCGCGGGCGCGGGCAGTCACGTGCCACGTGTTCGCCTCCGCATCGGACACAAGCGAGCGGGCGGTGACACTGGTGTGAGCTGTGCCTGAATTTCTGACACCGGTGGCACTGGGCGGGCCCACGTTTGCCCCGCCAAGCCTCAATCTTGACACCCCGCATGTACATGAACACGGTGGTGTCGAAGATTGCCCGGGCGTCAGGTGTCCTCTTCAGAATGGCGTGAAATACACAGCCGGGTCTTCCTTGCGCGCCCTTAATGTGGCGCACGTACTCCGGCTGGTACCCCAACGCCCGGAGTTCCTCCTCTATCTCCTGGGGGTCGGTGTCCGCTGGCAGCCCCCTGATGGCGATCTTCATATTACGTTCCGCTGGTAGGGAGTAGGCGAACCATGAGACGCCACTCTCCTTCTCCAGGCCCGTCAGATACCTCTGGACCAGCCGGTACTCGTCCTCGGTGTCGGGGGTAAAACGTACCCCGGACCCGTAGGGGCGAGCGTTAGGCGGCCGGCCCAGTTTGGCAGCGAGGGCCCGGAAATGGGCGGCCCAGTTCGGCAGCTTCTCCACTACCAGCGGAGGGTACCTCAACTTTTTCTTTTTGTTCCCCGGCTGTTGCTCCGTTGACGTCGGGGCGCCGGGGGTGGCCTCAGGGGGAGCAGTATCTGTGGAGGGGGCAGGGGGTGGATTAGGCACACTTACCCCTGCCGTTGATGGTGACGTCGACTGCGGCGGCGGCGGCGGCGGCGTGCGCCGCGCCACGTCGGCGAAGGTGGGCGAAACGGGCGTGGCCCGACCCCGCGGCGCGCGTTCGCGCTGTGGCCGCGGCGGGTCAAGGCAGTACCGCTTCGCCTCCTCCTCGTTGGCGGTTTCGTCAGAGCTCCTTCGGCGCCGCTGGGGTCTGGGCTCGAGTTGGAACTCGAACCCGAAACCGAGCGGCGGCGGTATTGGTGTAGAAGGCGCCGGTGTTTGCGGCGCGGAGGCAGCTCCTCCCTCGGTGGGCCAACGCCCGGATCGCGGGGACGTATCTCGCGACACGTCGGCGCGACCGGACGCGGCCGAGTCCATAGATGCCAGCGACATGCTCGACCCCACGCGTGAGGAGCATGCCGACAGCATTGCTGGCGAGTCGAGGGCGGAGGCCCTGGGGGGCGCCGGTGAGTCAGGCGCCTGCGACTGTAGTGCCGACCGCTCCCGCTCAGCCATCGCCGGTCCCGCCAGCGAGAGGCGGGGGCCGGGTGCGGCGGTGCGCGGAGCTGGCACGGCTTGTTGTTTTGGCGTCGCCGCCGGCGCAGCCCCGGAGGGCGCGGGCGGGGACGCGAAGCTTGGCGGCGCGGCGGGGCGCGCCGGGGGTGCGCGGGGACGCGCGGGTGGTGCGGGTGCGTGCGCGGGCAGCGCGGGCTGCGCTTGCTGTGCGGCGGCACGCATGGTCGGCGCGGTAGTGCGCGCGGGCGCGGTCGTGCGCATGGGCGCAGGTACGCGCGCGGGCGGTACTGCGGGGCGCGCTTGCGGCGCGCGGCCAGGGTTCGCGGCAGGCCCCGGGGCCTGTATGGGCACCGGGCGGAACGCGGCTGGGCGGATCGGAACGGCGTGCTGCCGGCTCGTCGACGGCGTTGGCGCAACGCGCGCAGGCGCCGATGACGTCGGTGGGCTGGCAGCTACTGCGGCTCCCGTACCCCCCCCTCTTCTATCCTCCTCCTTCTCCTTCTTTTTGGGTCCGGCCGTCGGCGCACCGGACGACGCCTTGCCGATGTTCGGCATAGACGCCGTCCGATCCAACGTCGGACGGAGCTCCTTGGACCCGGCATCGCGGCCCAGAGAGCCGCGCTTGCCGGGGTTTGACATCCCGGGGGGATGTGTCCTCCGCGACCGCTGCGGCGGGGGTCCGCCGGGCAGCACGGTGGGCTCCCCTTGTGTTCGCACGAGTGCCTTAGGGAGCTCGCGCAAACACAAGACGAGACGGTTAAAACTTTGCGGTCCGCACGGCACTATTCGCGTACGCGTAGGATGTACTGATAGTGAAGGTCACTGGCCAATCCTGACCCACATTTAACCCGGGTCGCCCGTTTTATACCCTTGTAGGGAGGTGCAATTAGTGGCCGTTGTAATGCGTATTTTGACATTTTTTTTAACGTTACGTGCTAATGAGATCTGTTGTGTTTAGGAATTCTAACTGTTGTTAATTTAAAGGTCGTTAAACATACTTTCAATTGATACCAATATTAATTGGGTTTAATGTATTCGTTGCTGGCGGGATATGCTTTAAACTTATTTTCGAAGAGGTGCGATTTATGTGACGCCGAGTGTAGTTTTGAAGCATGTTTTTTTTATAAAGTTATTTTTTAGAAGTTTTTTTTTTAAATAAATGTATTTTTGTTACTCTTTATATTTTGAATGCTTTCGTATTAAAAAAAAAAACAGACATTTACGTCTTTTTTCTTACGGGATAGAAAAAAACTACACAACGTACTAATCTCTACTGGGTATGTGAATCTGCACCGTCCACATGCGAACTGCGCATCATACTGACTGACGTCACGCAAAGTTCTGCATCGCGCAAACATAGTTTACAGCGCAACTAGCATTGTATAAAACGTCCCGACATCAATCGTCAGGCAGTTGCCCACCAGACACCACACCCGCCTGCTCGGAGGATCGTCCCTTTTCTACGGAGGATGAGTGAACTTTACACCCTATTCCTCATAGCTCTACAGGGTGAAATTAAATTCATCCTTTTAAGGGGTCATTGTACTCCTCATTATGAACAACTTTTACTATGGGACTAAACCTAAAATCGCGAAAAAAAATCAGCTGTTCCTTGCATTTATGTTCACATAACTCGACAAAATGTAGGGAAGAGCTGATTTTTTTTTTCGCGATATCAGGTTTGGTCCCATCGTAAAAGTTGTTCATAATGATGATTACAATGACCCCTTAAAAAGATGCCCATGAATTCAATTTCACCCTGTATAAATAAGACAAATCCGCACATAACGTCACGAGCCGACGTTGGCTGTCGATACCGCATCGGATCGGAGCATCCTCATTTTTACTGGCTGATCTCGATCCAAGGCGATGTCGTTAGGCCCTTTGAACACGGCACGGTTTCTTTACGCTACGGCATGTTACCGCGCCGTAGAAAAATCGTGTGACCTCGTATATGACACGGTTATATGGTATATACGGCTACGGCGCAGTGCCGTAGTGCCGCCGTGTCGTCAACGAACTTCCATAATGATCCATACAATACTGACGACCGTGACTAAATAAAGCGTAGTTTTTGACGGTATGAAAAATGTGTGTGTACAGTCAACAAAAGAGATAAGTATGCAGGATTGTCGGATATATTTGAAGTTTAGTAAGAAACCGATGGACGTTGTTGACTGAAATTTAATTTGATAAATTTTCTGTTTGTTTTCTATTATAAAAATAAATTTTATTCGAGAACAACCATCTGTTTCTTACATAAAGGCCCATTTAGATGGAGAGAGTTTCTCGAACGTTTCTTGACGAGAAATCGTACGCTACTATCGCAAGCAAAAATCGCCATAAGACTATCGTATCATAATGTTTACATACCGGCAAGAACGAAATTCTCGCCTACGATTATGTCATACGAGATTCGTAAGCAATTATCGCTAGGCGATAAATTACTGCGACTGTTAAGGCCCATTTAGATGGAGAGAGTTTCTCGAACGTTTCTTGGCGAGAAATCGTACGCTACTATCGCAAGCAAAAATCGCCATATGACTATCGTATCATAATGTTTACATACAGGCAAGAACGAAATTCTCGCCTACGATTATGTCATACGAGATTCGTAAGCAATTATCGCTAGGCGATAAATTACTGCGACTGTTTAGACAACGAAATATATAGTAAGAAGATTCTTGCTTACGAGTTATCGACTTGTCTATACACGATCTCGTATGACATTTTTTCAAATTCATACGAGTATGGTACAAATCGGTCTGAACGGATTTGAGTGCGAGATTTGCCACATTCCAGTTCAGTGATTAGGTACTACGATATTGTTCTCAAAATGACACAAAAATCATTCAGGTACTGCCGATAGTGTTAAGTTCATTGAAATTTATGCTCCAAAAGTACTTCTTGCTATCCATTTTTTAACCCAATATCTTTTTTCCGTTTTCGTTTTATTAATTATTGTCTCAGAAGAGCAGATATAATTAAAGCACTCTCGGGCACTGCACTCGTGGTAGCGACTAGCACAAAAACTCGAAATACAATTCTCGCTTTGTAGTTCTGTTTACACGGAGACAGATATATTCTATTGCGAGGCAATTGTCGGCCAAGGGGAGGGCGACAATCGTGAATGTTTACACGAAGAGACTTTTTTAATGTTCTTTCGATAATCGTATCTTCGAGTCGAGAAACTCTCTCCATCTAAATGGCCCTTTAGACAACGAAATATATAGTAAGAAGATTCTTGCTTACGAGTTCTCGACTTGTCTATACACGATCTCGTATGACATTTTTTCAAATTCATACGAGTATCGTACAAATCGGTTTGAACCGATTTGAATGCGAGACTTGCCATTCGAGTTCAGTGATTAGGTACTACGATATTGTTCTCAAAATGACACAAAAATCATTTAGGTACTGCCGATAGTGTTAAGTTCATTGAAATTTCTGCTCCAAAAGTACTTCTTGCTATACATTTTTTAACCCAATATCTTTTTTTCCGTTTTCGTTTTATTAATTATTGTCTCAGAAGAGCAGATATAATTAAAGCACTCTCGGGCACTGCACTCGTGGTAGCGACTAGCACAAAAACTCGAAATACAATTCTCGCTTTGTAGTTCTGTTTACACGGAGACAGATATATTCTATTGCGAGGCAATTGTCGGCCAAGGGGCAGGGCGACAATCGTGAATGTTTACACGAAGAGACTTTTTTAATGTTCTTTCGATAATCGTATCTTCGAGTCGAGAAACTCTCTCCATCTAAATGGCCCTTTATTCCATAATTAGCCTATAATGTTCCCACTGCTGGGACACAGGCCTCCTCTCTGTGAGAGGGAGTGGGCCGTAATCCACCACGCGGGCCCAGTGCGGGTTGGCAGATGTCACATGTCTTCGAATTTTTGGTTCTAGGACATGCCGGTTTCCTCACGATGTTTTCCTTCACCGCTTTGAGAGCAGTGGTGATGAAATAATTTACACAAAGTAAAGCGCCTGTCTGGTTTCGAACCTACGACCTACAACTCGTAAGTCGCGGCCGTTACCACTTGGCCACTGCTCTGTGGACCGACTTACGAGCCTCGAACGAGCACGCCTCGCCATATGAATTCGTGCTCCACTCGTGCTCGGCTCGCCTAGCGTAGACTCAGCTTTAGATTTTCTATTGTGTCTGTTGTATGGCAGTCAACGTGTTAAAAATACGTAATACTTTTCAATCAAAGTAGTAAATATAATGCAAACGATAATAAACTTTATGTTGGAAAGGTTTATGATCAAGTTGTATACAATCGCGGCCACTTGAGCGATGTGTTTTGGTTCCTAATGCTTTAACTATTGCTATTGTTGACCGAAGACTTATTTAATTGAACGTTCTTTCCAGGTATTCTACTACTCGCAGACGATCTTCAAGCAAGCTGGTCTGACGCAGAAGAGCTCGCAGTACGCGACGATCGGCTGCGGCTTCATCAACGTGTGCACGGCGGCGCTGATGCTGCAACTGTTGCCGCGCTTCGGGCGCCGCCCGCTGCTGCTGGCGTCGCTGCTCAGCGCCACGCTCATACTGGCCGTGCTGGCCGCTTGCTTGCGGTTTATGGTTCGTATTTTATTGATTCATATCGTTTTTATCAGGGTTCCGTACCCCTTTGGGTAGAAATAGCCCTATCTCTAAGGCTCCGCTGTCCTTCCGTCTGTCTGGCAGCGGGCTGCCATCTCATGAACCGTAATAGATGGATGGTTGAAATTTTTTCAGTGTTTGTAATTCTGTTGCCGTTATAACAACAAATAAAAATATAATAAAGTTAAAAATTAAAGGAGGCACTTGGCCGGTTTTTTTAAGTCACAAAACGTAATCCAGCTTCGCTAGAAAGCGAAGCTCGCGCTCCGAATGCCTTCTAAACGGCGCTAGTACCAAAAAGCAGCAGGTATGTGTGCACGTGTACAAAGTTTGGCAAAAACGTGTATTTAATAAAGCAGACTAGAAAAGAAACTTAAAAATGGCCGGATTGTGGCCTGATACTTGTCGATTTCAGAAATGAAGAGATCCGCAGAACCAAGGTAACGGACATAGCCCGAAGAATTGCCAAACTTAAATGACAGTGGGAGGGCACATTACTCGCAGAACAGATGGCCGATGGGGCCGAAAGGTTCTGGAGTGGCGACCGCTTACCGGAAGGCCTCCCACAAGGTGGACCGACGACCTTGTGAAGGCCGCAGGAACCCGTTGGATGCGAGAAGCACAGAACCGGTCGAAGTGGAGGTGCTTGGGGGAGGCCTATGTCCAGCAGTGAACGTCTTTCGGCTGAAATGATGATGATGATGACCTGTCGATTTTATGAAATAGGCAATTAAATAAGAAACCGATGCATGTTCTCGAATAAAATTTAATTTTATTAATAGAAAACAAACAGCTCGTTTATCAAATTTTTGAGTCGACAACATCCATCGGTTTCTTACTAAACTTCAACTATATTCGACGATCCTGCATACTTAACTTTTTTGTTGACTGTACTTTCATCTGCAGTCCCACTACGGAATGATTATTTAGTAAAAATGTCCCTTGCTCAGAATTGTTTTCTTTGTTTCCAGGACGTGGTGTCCTGGATGCCTAACGTCTGCATGATAGCGGTGATGTCGTATGTTCTAGTCTACGGGTTCGGACTCGGCCCGATACCGTACTTTATTGCCTCGGGTGAGTTATAAAATTTATTAGTTTAATATATATTTTCTCAAACATGCTTGGAAACTTGAGCATTATTTTGACAACCTTCTTCGAGATAAACCGAAATTGCTGTACTGGCCAAATACATGCAAGTAGCGGCCGGCAAAAGTTTTATGAAAATCTATATCTGTCGTGTTTTACGGCCAAATAAATTACATAGTAAACATATCTGTCGTGTTATTTAAAAATGGAACGGTCTTTTACTCCGAAACATGGCAACCAAGGAGATAACTTATCAAAGGTTTTATTTAAATTTCGAACTGGCTTGCAAATAGAAAACTGTTTATTGAAAAGAAAAACAAATGAACACTTTAAGGCTGGCCGCATACGTCCGGTTTCCATTTTGTATGAAAAGCGTGCATTCAGATTCGGAGACCCTGAATGAACGCATTTCACACAAAATCTTCTCTTTAGCGCACACGTTCTTAATTTATTTTCCGTCAGGGTTTTATATGCTAAGTTGACCGAGGAAGAGGGTTGGACCTCTTTCTGTCTGCCCTCCAGCTTTTAACACCCTTCACCAACATTCTTAGGGTCAGTTCACACCGACACATGACGCAACGCGCCCGTTTAAAGATACCAACATAACGAGCCTTTTCAGGAAGAAGATCGTAACCGCCATTTTGCATTTTTACAGGAGAAGGTTTTTTTTTAAATATTTCTCAAAATATTTGCAGCATCAATTTGAAATTTTTACTTAGTTTCAAGGGCACTTCCCTAATAATTCAAATGTTAAGATCTGGCGCTTAATATATATATATATAATCAGTTGATCTAGCGGTTTATATAAAAACAGTTTTTTGGGATTTTTGGCGCTTACGATGTTCTTCCTGAAAAGGCTCGATAATATGGAACTTGATTACTACATGCACAGTTATTCATGGCGAGCATGAACGCGTATCGAATTACGCTGAGATGCGCCGTGCTGCGTATACCTTATTGTATCCTAACTAATATTATAAAAGCGAAAGTAAGTTTGTTTGTTAACTTTTCACGCCTAAACCACTCAAAGTCGAAGTCAAAGCATTTATTTCAAATAGGCACATAAAAGGCACTTTTGAACGTCAAAAATTATCTTATAAAATAGAATTGACTGACCCGATCATCCTGAAATTTTGCATATACGTTTTCAGGTGTACAGAAACGAACATAGGGTACCTTTCATCCCGAAAAAGAGTGCTGTTCCCGAGGAAAACAACAATAACGTTATTATGATAATAGATGGCGCCACGTGTCTATTGAACTTTGTCACATTATTTAATTCTAAGGCGGTACGAAGTTCGCCGGATCAGCTAGTAGTCAATAAGCTCCATTTTGTATCGCGATCTTAAAAAGTGCGTGTCGCGTCGCTTCACATGTCGGCGTGAATTGAACCCTAATGGAAATGCAAAAACGATATTAGAATATGTATTGTTTAAAAATCAAATAAGCAAACTGTTTTTTCTCCCCCTACAGAGATATTCGAAGTAGGTCCCCGGCCGGCAGGCATGGCGTGGGGCTCCCTGGCCAACTGGGGCGGGAACTTCCTCGTCGGGATGTCCTTCCCCAGCATGCGGGAAGCCATCGGACCCTACTCCTTCTTGATCTTCTCCGCCGTCACTGCGTCGCTCTTTGTGTTTCAGAAGTGAGTAATCTGCGTGCGGGATTTATTTGCCAAAAATGTTTAAACAAATATGAATTAATCGAAAAGTAACTTTAATTCCTACATAATAAAGTTCAGTTTACGCTACAACTTCAAACATTTTTATAACTTTTTCAATAGTGCTAGTCACTCTGAAATCAATTTAATAGACATTGAAATAAAGTTGATATTTGTTTAATTTGATGTGGAAGGTTTTTGAATACAGGGTGTATCAGAGAGGTATGGTCAAATTTAGGGGTGTGGTATGGATCACCAAACTGAACTCTATGGGACTAATATCGTAATCTAGAAAAGATAATATCTACCGTTCCTTGAATTACAATTTAAAAAACATTGAAAACGGGAACTATATTTTCTATCACCAAAATTTATATTTGTCATCAAGTTGTATCACCTAATAAATAGATCTATCGCCACGAAATATTTGTATCACCTAATAAATAGATCTATCACCACGAAATATTTTCGTTCTCAGATAGTGGGGCTCCGTCGACATAGGATGCAAGAACTAGCGAAGGGCACCCCGAGGTTCGGTTTGGTTAGGTTACTTTAAACCCTTTACACAGAAATAGGGGCCCCGCGAAGCGGGGCTCCGTCGACATAGGATGCAAGAGCGAGCTAAGGGCACCCCGAGGTTCGGTTTGGTTAGGTCACTTGCATTGTTTGGTGACTACATTTTGGTGACAGATATACTATTTGGAGGACAAACCCTATTATTTAAGAAACACAAAACTAATTAAATTGGTGATAGCTTAAATGATACCCATTGAAAACTTCAAGTCCTACTCGACCCAAATGTATGGGCGTTTGGGTCGAGTAGTGCTTGAGGTTTTCAATGTTTTTTGGGGGGTTTTCGGGACAGCTGATAATTTTTGCCCACAACACCTTTCTAATACACCCCTGTATACGCCTCTAGTTATTGCTATTTCTAGAATAGTAAGAAGCAAATAATCGTTTTATTGAGAATCTTTATCTTTTGGCGCTCGTCGCTCGAATAACGTTGACAGGGAGGTGCTGTCGGTAAAATTTTTTTAAATTGTTTTGTACTTCGCGACCTTTTCCGCCTGAGCACTTAAAAATTTTTTCTCCTAAATCCTGCGGCGGCTCCAATCCGCACCCCCTTACAGTTTTCGCCTATTACGTTGCGAAAGCAATTAGTTGCAGCCTGCACTGCGCAGCTTAGTGACGCATCACGTGTACTCCTTTTATGAATTTTAAGGACGAACTATTTGACTATGGCGCGCTTACTAGAGAGCGCTTCTATTTTATGAGTGCAAGCCACAGATATAGATACACTTAGATAACGCAAGAGCACCTACTTCGCGTGCCAAAAATCGCACCAGTTTACGATCGAAAATCGTAAGCCGCCAATTTCGCGCTCAGTCCTGCGTACTGCTGGCTGGGTGAGTGTGAGCGAGCTTGTGACGTCATAGTAGGTAGTCAAAAAGTGGCAAGCTTAGTTTTCATACAGTTCGAGATACTTGCGTTATCTAGGTATATCTACAGGGTGGTCCAAAAGTCGTGGATCAAACGAAGTAGGGGGATAAAGGAGATCATTTCCAAAACTTTTAAAGTGAGAAAAAATTTTTGGTAATGTTACAAAATTTTTGGAAAAAAATAAATTGCTCTTGAAATTTGATACTCAGAGCTCTAATAGAACTTTGTAGTGCTGATACATTATCTAGTAGTAATACAACATCGTTTGTTTTATTGTTTTATATCACATTTTTTTTAAATTCGTCTAATTGTACAAGAACTCGGTATACACAAATATTCATAACTTTTTAGGGCAATTGAATTATGACCATGCTGTAGAAAGATTTTTTGTTGGAAATGACCTCCTTCATCTCCCTATTTCGTTTGATCCACGACTTTTGGACCACCCTGTATATCTGTGGTGCAAGCAAAAATGAACTTAGTGGTGGTCAGGCGGGAGTGTCCGCGATAGTACATTCACATATTGTAGATCATGGAACAACTATCCCTCCTTCCTCGCCTTGATTGTTATTCCTACATTAATTTATTGTTTTTCTTGCCCAGGATCTACTTCCCAGAAACGCGAGGTAAGACGCCTACCCAGGTGACCCAGTTATGCAGTCGTGGTTTCAAATCGAGACCTCACTCCACCCTCGACCTATCCAGCGTATGACGGCTGAAAACTTTTTTTTTATGTGTAATACGTAAGTGGACTGCGATGTGATTGCAATCAGTTTGGAAGTGAGAATTTGAGAGTTACATGTTGAAATATCTAAAAAAAAAAGTATAAAATATTGCTACCGGTTTAGAGGCCAGGCCTATGTATGAGCTTATGTATGTCTTTTCAACAAGATTTTGTAGCGGTATTTACAACGCCACATGCGAACAACGCATCATACTGATATCACGCAAAGTCCTGCATCTCGCAAGCAGAGTTTACCGCGCAACTAGCATATCGTCGGCTTATTACAAGAACTCATTATCTGCAAAAATCACTAAATACGTTTTTATCTATAGTGGACTTCTTTTGACACATTCTACAAAAGGCAAAAACTCGCTAATTTCTATCTAGTCTAGGATAATATGGGCAAATCAACATAACCACTAACTAAATTGAACTAAAATACCGTTTATCTCAGAATAGTGAATATGTCACATAATGGCGCCGATTCTCTTGTTCACAAACTAAACTAAATTTAAGTTCAGTGCATCTTTTCTTTCTATTTCATTAAGAAAAGGACAGGAGATAAATATTAGTTTAGTCCTGTCAAATTAAGATATTCCATAGACAATTTAGACGTGATTAAAAAATTGGCTATTAAAAATACGTCAATTTACGTCAGGCACTGACTAATTTGACAGGTCTAAACTAATATTTATCTTCTGTCCTTTTCTTAATGAAATAGAAAGATAAAGATGCACTGAAATTAAATTTAGTTTAGTTTGTGAACAAGAGAATCGGCGCCAATGACTTCTTGCAATAAGTCGAAGATATATACAACGGCCCGACATGAATCACGGGGCTGTAGCCCAGTAGATAGTTGTATGTAAAAGGCAGGATGAGTGAACTTTACACCCTGTTCCTCGTACTTCTATAACAGTACAGGAAAATAGTATTCTGTCAAAGAAGTTTATTGATTCAGTCATAGAGCTGGGAGATGCCTCGGCGGCCAATATTAAGCTAAGGTTTCCTAAAAGAGAGTTTCACTAACGGTCGCAGTGACGATTGTCATGAAAATGATGGCAGTGGCTAAGATTTAAATCGTTAGATTCGTCCTACCGCGTCAAAACATAGCCGCATTTCTATGATTTCATGAAAACGTTGTTTTATAATGTACTAGCTGCGTCCCGTGATTTCACCCGCATAAGTGTCGATCCCGTGGGATAAAAAGTATCCTGTGTTAATTCTGGCTATAAACTATCTGTGTGCCAAATTTCATCGAAATTTGTTCAGCCGTTTGTGTGTGAAGAAGTAACAAACATATAAACACACTCGCAAACTTTCGCCTTTATAATATTAGTGTGATGAGCTCACTGTTCTCAGTATGGACACTTTTTCGCGTGAGTAAGTACGGTGGCGGCAAATCTAGCGATTTAAATCTTTAAGCAGCGGGGTTTGACTTAATGTGATGTGATGTACACACGGCTACACTTCAAGCTACATAACCAGTATAAGGTAACTTCTGATTGTACGAAAAACCTATACAATGCGAGGTCAACTCAAACTGGAAATGTATAGCTTGATGTGTAGCCGTGTGTACTGGTGAAAATAACAGATTTTCTTGAAGGCCGTTATAATATGATGGAACCGCTTTCCTAGTAAACCAAAGCTTTAGATACCGTACTGTCAACACTTTTCGTACAACCATCACCCTAATTGCGTAACACACTATTAATCGGAATCAGAAACATTTTGAAGCAAATTGCTAATCCATTGCTTCATAAGTTCGAAAAATTTGTCTGCTCAACACTTAAATAACGCAATGAATGTTGTTGAACTGTCAAAATGAAAGCGATTCCGATTGATAATGTGTTACGTAATTGCCCCGCATGCGTGTCGGTTGCCTCTCACTCTTTACTCATAGAAACTGACGACTCGAGACAAATCTAACAATGCCCTATGAGCAAGCTTGCGCTCAGTTGCACCCGTACACGTATTTTTGTCGTAAAAGCGTGTCTTGTCGTTGCTGGCGCGGAGATTTGGTGCTCTGTGGATTGATTGTTCTCACTTCTACAGCTGGCTAAATTGACAGATGAGCTCAAATTGTTAATAAATAACTAGAGTGCGTTTCAACAAATAGTTCCTATGTTATAATGTTGGCTCCCCTGTCCTCCGCTAGGAGTATGTGTTTTGTGCCCATGTCTGTTAAGATAGTAGATATGGGAAGACGATACTGCGGTTTTTTTTAAGATTTATAAGGTGTCCGTGTTAGAATCATGCCCAAAACATTAAGGAGAGGTGAAGAATAAGAAAGTGGTATACATTGTTGCCAACATAACGGCATAGGAACTATTTGGTGAAACGCACCTTTTCGAAGAATGACAGTACTTTGAAGGCAGCTTGGCAAATATGACTTATTAGAAAAAATTAAAGTATAAAATATCGATTGGTTTTCAAAGGCATCACAAAAAAAAATACATCACAAATTATGTTGATAATAAATGCAATCTCATTTTAAAATGATTCTACTGACTTTGGAATAGTGAATAGATCTGTTCGGTATAAATGATATTAATTAGTAAATCAACTTTTTTAAAAACGCTAGAAGCTCTTCCAGTTTATAATTAAATGCTAATTGAGTAAGGCAGCATATCGATCCTCTGTCTTATATTTTCGATATTTAGCCAAATATCCAATTATATTTTTGTACTAGTCGGCAAGGAAAATAAAATGTATTTTATATCATATTTTGGTGAAATCTCTTGGTACTAGTAGAGAGCCCAAGACCAAATTTCTGCCTTTTCATTTTACGAACAAAACCGTATAAAAAAAAATCAATAGATTCTATATCCTAATTTCGGGAATTTTCCGCGTGACGTCCAAGTCTATCGTTCAATTCCATTCTGAAAATCAGATAGATTGAAAGAAAGAAATTAAAAGTATTTATTGCGACTTTTACAGATGTGAAACAGATCTGTAAATCTTTGACATTTTTGAAAATGCGCTCAGGCTACGTGTGACACGCAAAATGTCTGAAAACATACTTTTTCGTAATAAAATGACAACACCTGAAGGGCAATTCTCGTAATTTTAAGAACGTTCGCAGTCTGATCTCATTGTCAGTCTCAATCTGTCAAAAATAATTCTGATTTCCCTTCATGTTGACAAGTTTTTGACATTTGTTTGTCGCTGAGATGAGACTGCGACTAGATTTTAAACGTTTTAAATTACGAGAATTGGCCTTCTGTGTTCATTTTTTATATCAGACATTGTGATAAAACCGTCTGCCTATTTTTTTGACAGCAGAAATGGGCCCCCATTAAATTGCGACGTTTCTGATTACGAGTCGGGTTCAGAATTATTTAAACTAACGGTATCATACGGTTTTGGCCGTAAAACTATGCGGTTTTGGTCGTGGGCTGTCGTACCATCTAGTATCAAAATTGTTGATTAAACTTTTATTATTTTTGTTAATATAATTTTTGTTTTATGTTAATTTAATGACTTCGGAATACGCCCGTTTTTGTACTATTTTGAAATAGTTATAATATAATTAATTAGCACATTTTAAAAATATAAATATTATTGAAATAAGCCCCAAAATAATTAAATGAAAAATAAGTTTGAAAACTAAAACCCGACTACTGAAAAGGATGAAAGAAGAAAGTGCCTTCCCGTGGTCGCATGCTACCATAGCTCAAATAATGTTAGTACAGCGGCATGCGACCACGGGTTTTAGTTTTAAAACTTATTTTTATCAATATATTAACACAAAATGGCGGCGATAGTTCCGATTTTGGCTACGAGCCAAAAGATCCTTATACAATTAAATGAGATTTGAATTGGGAATCAGAAACCACCCCCAAGAGTTGAACGTGTTATTAAGTGAAGTGTGCTCGGTGCATTTATTTATTATTTCACTAATATTATAGTATAAGTGCACGTTTTTTACAATTTCTATAGTATGCCAAGAGTCCGAGACTTTAAGGTAACTTCCGTTTTTTATTTTGTTACTTAAAGCAAATATCAAGCGCTTCATTTTTTGATAATTCTTATGTTTTGTTTCATTCGACAGAACACAAAATAAAGCAGAAGTGAAAAATAAATTCTTTAGTGAACCAATTAATCAAAAATGACGTTGGAGTTTGGTGCTGCTTTTTTTTTAGTCGTTCACCGAATGATCGAAAAATTAAATGAAAGTGACATGAACGTCCATACCTATGTTATATCGGTATCGTGCGAACGTGGCATGAAAAAAATATGAATCTTCATTCAAGTAAAGCGTTTGATATCGGCCGTAATAATGCTACATTTACATTAGTCACAACTAAAAGCGAATGGGTATGCATTTTAAAAAGGCCTTAGCATCCTTTCAGCAATTAGAGGTCCGATCGCACGTACCGCAACTACACCACAACGACACCAAGTGGATGCCCGTCCATGTGGTGTCGCTAATTAGTATGAAAATGAACAGTCTTATCCACGTGGACCACACTTGGCCGTCAAAATCAACCATGTGGGCGATACCGACCACATCGAGGCGACGTCGCAGCCATAACGTAACCACACCGCAGCTACTAGCGACAACGCAACTGCATGAAGTTGCGGCGACACTATTCGCACGTAACCACTGCCTGCCCACACTTTGTCGCTGCGATCACAGAGTACATTTTATTATGGCTGCGATGTGGTGTGGTTGTGGTACAGACGGCAGCACATCAAGCTACTACAATCTGTCAAATTGATTTAAGAGATTTTCAATTTTATCGCTAAAGCATTAGGTTCAAAATTGATTGAGAAAATTTGACAGTTTTGGGTAGCTTGATGTGCTGGCGTCTGTACATGGAACGGGCCGTAAGTGAAACTGTGACTGATGTAAATTCAACATTATTAAACACTAACCCCTTACTCATAAACGTATTATATCAGATGAATAGTTACACACCGATTTCTCTCTTTCAGTCGTCAGTAGTCGACTTTCGAAAGAAGAAGACAAAGCGTTGTGTAACTATACAGACGCTATACAACGTTTATCAGTAAGTGGGTAGGAACAAATTAGCTATAAGTTTGAAGGAAATAGTTGTAACAATAACCTACTTTGCCTCATCTTCAAGTATCTCAGAGATCCATATTGTTTGGTGCTTGCAAGTTTTATGCCGACCGAAGTTAGAGTACCTAAATGTCAGCACAAAAGTTAAGAAAAGCCCTGTCTCGTTGGTGTAAGGGTCGCAAGTGTGACTGCTGAGTGCGGGGTGCTGTGTTTGTAGTCTAGGACGGGCGGTGTGATTTTGTGTCTTTTCTCCATACAAAATGCTCAGTCCTGCGCTGATCCAGCCTGGATAATCGCAATAGCCTTGCGCAATATGATGTAGGAAATATAACATTCATATAATTGGTATTACATGGGACATATCGCACCTTCGGTGCAACAAAGTCACAAATAACCAAAACTGCAAAATTGAGGTAAGTATGCCAAATTGTCTCAACCATGCCTATCAAACAAACAAAAACATCCACGAAAGTATCTCAAAATTCTACTAGATGGCGCAGGTGCCTTTGTGGTTATAAATGCGAAAAAATGAGGAAATAAATGTGAAAAAAAAATTAAAAGTCCTCTCCTGTAAAATTAAAAAAAAACCGGCCAAGTGCGAGTCGGACTCGCCCATGAAGGGTTCCGTAGCAGCAAGTAACATAATATAAAAGTTCTTGTAGTTCGTTGTAACTTTGTGAAAGGTAAATTGCGGTTTTCGATTTATGACGTATTAAAAAAAAACTACTTACTAGGTCTCGTTCAAACCAATTTTCGGTGGAAGTTTACATGGTAATGTACATTACTTATATATATTTTTTTAATTTTATCATTCTCTTATTTTATAAGTTAGAGGGGGGGGGGGACACATTTTACCACTTTGGAAGTGTCTCTCGCGCAAACTATTCAGTTCAGAAAAAAATGATATTAGAAACCTCAATATCATTTTTGAAGACCTATCCATAGATACCCCACACGTACAGGTTTGATGAAAAAAAATTTTTGTAGTTTCAGTTGTAAGTATGGGGAACCCCAAAATTTATTGTTTTTTTTCTACTTTTGTGTGAAAATCTTACTGCGGTTCACAGAATACATCTACTTACCAAGTTTCAACAGTATAGTTCTTATAGTTTCGGAAAAAAGTGGCTGTGACATACGGACGGACGGACAGACAGACATGACGAATCCATAAGGGTTCCGTTTTTTGCCATTTGGCTACGGAACCCTAAAAATGAGCTGTTGTGACTTTGTTGCACCGAAGATGCGTTATGTACTAAAGGTGCACCTCTGTCTAAGCCTTCGGGTATAACAGCCGTGATTATGTTTTATAATCGCTACTCAAGCTTCGGGACGGTATTCGTCTTCAAGACGTTTTAAAGTACAAAATACTTAGTAACAATTTTAGTTCCGTACTAACTTTGTAAGATTATAAAATAAATGCATACAGGTCTTCCATCCATATTAAAAATAGTAATTTACTTTGGCGTTTAGTATGCTTGGTAATTATCTACCATACTGAATGCCAACTTTCGTGGCAAGCACGGTCTTAAAAAGTGTGAGCGAGATTAAGAAAGTTTAAGAAATCTCGTACTAAATATTCACCGTCCTGCTCACACGTTTTAAGGCCACGACTGCCGTGAGTCTTGGCGTTTAGTGTAATATTGTGATGAATTCATGCTTCGTTTGACTAGTCTAAGGTTTCATTATCATTGGTACGGAACCTACAGTTCGCTAGTTAGCCTCTAGTATGGCAGTTTTTTTATTCAAACATTTTTATAAGGTATCAACGTGTCTTCAATATCGCACAAAGGTTTTTTGTAGGCACTGAATCCTTCCTACTGTAACGTCCATCAACTCGTGTCTTCGAACATATTTACAATTTTTACGAGAACATCACTTTTAGGAGAATATTTCCAGTCGACCCCACATGGAATGCCACCAGGTGGCAATCGGGAATAAAATTCCCATTTGCCACCAGGTGGCGACTGGGAAGCCCCCACTTCAAATCGCTGTACACTTAGGCGTGGAGCGCCAACCCTCCTCATCGCTCTCTATCTTACGGCCGCGATAAGGGGGTTTTGGCGGTCAGACTTTTCCAATGTGGTTTTATTAGTAGATAAGTGATTTTATTAGGGATTTACAAACAAAATTTTCTTCATCGTAGTTCCTTTTAATCACTTTATTAAAAAAAAAAACTTAAAAATAAGTCTTATTAAAATATGCAAGTAACAATCCATGTGGAGGCGACTGGGAATATTCGCTTTTAGCGCATAATTTATAACTAAGTAGAGGGATAAGAATTATTTTGTTTTTTAATTAATTTGTTTTAAATAATTATATATTTGAATGTAAGCTCGAATTGTATGAGTAGAGCATATTTTATCGTGCATTTTTACAATAAACATTGAAGTACCATTTATTTGTGGATTTTATTACTTCTAACATTTCTAGGTTAAAGGAGGATGGGCAAAAATGTATGGAAGCTGGTACCCGCAAAACAATGGCAAAGGGGTTTGAAGGTTTTGGCCCTAAAATCAGCCGCCATTTTGATTTTTTTTCAGAATTGCGGTGCACAACAAAAGTTATATATTTAGATAGAGGACACTTATACAAACAAAAAATGTTATCTAACATAATATCCTAAAGCGTCAGGTTTCGGAGTTATTCACCGAAATATAAGTCGAAAACAAAAAGGGGTTTTTTTGTTTTTTTTCCCTCCAGGTAAGCATATTGAACTATTGAGGTAATAGAAACTTTATGAAACCTTTATGGAGAAGAAAAAAATGAAGAAAAGACATTTTTTAATTAAATAATTAAACACGGCAATTTATAGTTTGTTTTTTAATTCCAGAGACTAATCTGACAAGTGTAATGTCAAACTTCTATACCAAAAAAAACGAAAACACAAAAGACAAATGTCAGATCAGTCTCTGGGATTAAAAAACGAATTATAAATAGCCGTTTTTAATTATTTATTTAAAAAATGTCTATTCTTCATTTGTTTCTTCTCCATAAAGGATTCATAACGTTTCTATTACCTCAATAGTTCAATATGCTTACCTGGAGGGAAAAAAAAAAAAATTCCTTGTTGTTTTCGACTTATATTTCGGTAAATAATTCCGAAACCTGACGCTTTAGGATATTATGTTGTGCACCGCGATCCTGAAAAAAAATCAAAATGGCGGCCGACGATAGGGCCACCCTCCATACAAAAATCTTCAAACCCCTTTATATACAGTTTTAAAGATCGAATTATATAGAGCAATAGTCGTTAGGGGAGATAGTCTCGGTTCGCTGTCCGTTCAGAGATATACAACTTTAAAAGGTTAGGGTAGGTTCGCTGTAGGCGCCCATCCTCCTTTTATAGGCAATTTTATAACTTGTCATCATTTGCCAGCCTTTTCCTAACAATGTTGGGGTCGGCTTCCAGTTTAACCGGATGCAGCTGAATACCAGTATTTTACATGGAGCGACTGCCTATCTGCCTATCAATTCTATATCTTGTAATAAAACTAAATGGCAGCATAGTCTAAAATCGTAAATATTTATGCATAAGATGACTTATTGGGGATCTTCGAAAATGGCCGTTGTCAAAAAAATAAAAATAAAACCTACAATTAACAAATAAAAATAATTTTATTGAAAAAACATGATCATGTAATATTTATACATGTTTTAAAAAAAATAAAATTGTTAAAATAATATGATAAAACTTGTAAATATAACTTGTCTAAGGGCAGATTTTTTAATCACCAGATGACTTTTATCTGAAGAATAAATATGACAGTTTGACATATTTTCTATATGTAAATATAATGTAGGTATTCCGTTAATAAACGATATCTGACTATTGAAAAATCAGTCCTAAATAAAACAATGTATAATAAAATGGTAATGATCCCTTATCACAGAGGTTTCAAGGTTCAATCTCATTATAATTTACACATTTTTGTTGAGATGTGTCAATTCCAGCAACGGAAAAAATCAAAAATATTCTAATGTTAAAATCACGCTAAAAAAAAAATTAAAAATATTTTAAAGTGTTATAACCACGCTACAATAGCTGCCCTCATAATAAAGTAATATATCCTAAATGCGGCACTAAAATGACAAAATGAAAATGTTTAGAGAGTTATTTACGTTTTATTTGTATACATTAGTCCTAACCGTCGTTAGTCGAACTATATCGATATGATTCCATTTACATCGACAGTCTGCGAAGTAGAGGTCACTCAAAAAAAATCTGAATATTACTTTCAACAAAATAAAGTTATCAAGATAATTAAGCTTACCTATAGTTAAAAAAAACTACGTTAAAAAACATAACATCGGCTAGAAAAATCATTTCTGCTCTGATAACAAATTTTAATTCAATTTAAAGCCTGGCTTATAATTTAAGAGGAAATGCGGTCGGAGAGACTTTTGAAAAAGCCTAAGTAAAAACTTTTTACTTAGGCTTTTTCAAAAGTCTTTCAAAAGAATTACTTTTTACTAAAAAGTAATTCAAAGTTTGGCTCTCGCCTATTTCCTCCTCGTATATTGGACCAATTTAAAAGATATTTTATAAACTGAATAAGAAGTACAATACTGTGTCCCTATGTTTTTCTTTTTTCATTAATTAATAGTTGTCAAATTTGTACACTAGGCCTCTGTTGACAGTGGTTTAAATCAGCTTTTTTAGGGTCCTAGTGCTTATAAAAATAATTTATCATCAAAAAAGAAAACATAGAGACATACAAGTATTTAATATTAATTATTCTGTAAAATATCATTGCTTTATGGTCATTAATCTTTTAACCGCTTACGCCGGATTAATCCGACAAATATTGTCGTGTCCATTTCTCCAGGGTCGTATATTTACGACCAAATACCACAGTTCGTTTAATCTGCTTTTTTATTTAATTACGCTGTATTCTATCAGGTATTTACTTTTCGTTTTTTTTTTTAAGTGAAAACTTCTTTAGGCGCGTTGGGCATTTATTGAGATGGGAAAAACCATTGGATTCGCGCCACTGTGACCGTAAGCGACACCGCATCGGATGTGTTCGGCTGTCCTCGGGATATACTCGGTTTTAATGTATATACGATATGTCAGTGAGTGATAGCAAAGTATTCTGCTTGTGTTTTGTTTTCACTTCTGTCGGCACTCCCAGAGTGCCACTGTTTTTTTTTTTCGGGCGCTGGGGGCACGACAACTGATATGAAGTCGGGCGGTTAAAAGGTTAACCAGAAAGAAAACAGGCGAAAGCGTTTCGACCACCCGCATTTCTACTTAAGGGGGTCAACTACGAAGGTAGTCATCAATGTCCTTCAGCTTGTCCCAACAAACAAGCAGCAACACCGTATGGGGGCCAAGTCTTAAGTAGTTAGCCCCTACTCCTTTGTACAAGGACAGTGGTCCTTCGAGCCGGATCATTTTTAAACCGCAGTCGATCATGCCTTTGTAGAGTTTCCCTTTTTTTTCGGCGTCGACAGCTGAAATAAAATGTGTTTAATTAGTCGGCTACGCAGTTTAATTCATTTAGTAATATCTAGTTGCAGATTTTTTTTTTCGCTACAAAGCTCAATTCTGTAACAGTTGACTTCGTGAGTATAAACTGTCTAGCAAGACTTCACAAGGTCTTATAAAAGCAGACAGGTCCCCAAGATACTACCACGGGCTAGTTTAGATTGGGACCACCGCCTAGTTTTGGGGTGGGGATCACCGCTTATAACAAAATGAATATCACCAAGTCACAGATAGAATTATTATGTGAGACTAATGTGGTAATAATTGTAACAATGTATAAATTCTTAGTAATTATGCATGGTTAGTTTTCGCGATCACTATGGGATCTATCGCAAGCGCTACTAGAGATGGTAAAAGAGGTGATAAATCAATGGACAGGTTTAGAAGCGTTTTATTATTTTTTCCAAAAAAGTAAGGTAAATAAATTACTTACGTTGATTACAAAGTCTAGTAGCGATAACATCGAAGGGGTTCAAGCACAGCGTCATGACGATTCCTCCGAGGTTGGCGCCAAAGAACGAAAGCATCAGTGGCTGTTCATTGAACCAGTTGTTTGCACGCAGCCAGTCTTTAGCGTAAGTGAAGCTTAGGATTTGTGAGGCGCTGCCCACCATGCCGCGCGGGATTTGAGGACCAACGCCCCGGAACAAACCTGTAATGGTGATTATTAAAAATAGTTACAATTTTCTTTTCACCTAGTGTCAATTTGACCATTAAAATAATCAAGTCCGGCTGGATTTTAACATATCTGTGATAGCAGAAGCAAAATGGACCTTCGATACAATCTGTGATTTTTAGCACAGTTTTAAACACCCACAACTCACAAGCATGCTTGTGGTAGCTGGTTAATCGACCTCCCACTGATCGGTCTGGTTAAATCTGGTGCTTAAACCGTTGAGTACCGTGTTTTATTTTCATTACTAACTGCGCCCCGCGGTTTCACCCGCATAAGTTTCGATCCCGTGGGAATATCGGGATAAAAAGTAGCCTTTATGTTAATCGAAGGCGTCAGCTACCTCCTTACAAAATTTTATCAATATTGATGTAGCCGTTTGAGCGTGAAGAACTAACCAACATATAAACGCACACACAAACTTTCGCCTTTATAATATTAGTGTGATGGAATTATTAGTTGACTATCTTGTCTCACTCCTGGTTAAATACTTCTCTCCATTTCCTGACGATTCAGTGTTACTTTTTTCCAGTTTATAATTACTGCTCAAATCAATGTAATACCTTTAACACCTTCATTTTTAAATATATCAGTCAGTGCGCTCATGGTGCCTGTGATTTCATGCTGATGTCCCACAGCTATAGCCCTGGCTGCCTGGGACTGCAGCCTGACCTTCACCAGGTAGTAAGGAGTACCGGTTATGGAGCCCAGGGCTCCGCCGACGCCCGCGACGCCTGCGCCCCTTAGCAACGATGTGGTGCCTGTTGAGTCTTTTAGTATGCCCCGTCTTTCAGCTATTCGGAAGGAACCTAATCTGAAAATGTGAGAATAGAAAAGATTAGAATACTCTCATTGTGTACACCATATGTATAAGGAGAGGCGCCTATGTCCGCAGTGGACTGCTGTAGCCTGATGATGCTGTATAAATTAAGAAACTTTCCATAGGGTGACACAATGGGCGGTCTTATTGTTAAGGTTGCGGTTCCACTGAGGCGGAGCGGAGACGAGCTGTGCCGTGATTCACCAATCACATGGCTTGAAATCCACATCTCAAACACCGAGCGTGCGCGCGCGTGCAGCTCAGCCCCGCTTTACTCCGCCTCAGTGGAACCGCAGCCTAAAAGCGATTTTTGTACATATAGGTATACATGAATTGTTTCCTAGCAATTGTTGACTGGGATACGTCTTCGCTTAGGCTATACGTATAATATGTTTATTCATTATTTTACCCATGCCTGTTTTTAACTAATCCGGCTCGAAGGACCAAAACATCATTAAGAGGTCTGGTTTGTAGATATTTTAATATAATTTCATTTATTTTTAATCTTACCTGAAAATATTCAAAAAGAACTGAAACCCAACCATAGCGGTCAGTCCACTCTGAAGCGCAACAAATCCTTCATTCTTCCCCACAATATAGAGGGCGTGGGGTACGTTCTTGTAGAATATAGCATGTGTCCCGCTCGCCTTCAGTTCCCCTTGCAGTTGCATCCTGACCTTCACTACTTCTACGGGGTTTGTGAAGACGGATGCAAACATGGCCGACACACCACCCATTAGCAAGTCATTTATGTCACGACCAAACAGGTGTTTCATTTTCCTTATCTTTTCTTAAGTTCTGTGGAAGATCAGATAATTTTGTTGTTAAGTCTCTAAAGCTATAATTTTAAGAAAATTATCTAGTCATCTATGTATGTACTATCTCACTCAAGCGCATACAGTGGAATAATTGAAGCTAAGCGAGTTATCCTCGTTTTCACTAACGTCAAGCGCGGTGTCTTGCGTGAGCGACGAATACGACGCGACGCGACACTGCGAACGCGACGAACGCGTTCAACTTAACGGCATACCCTTCTTGCGGCCTATATAACAGTCTGCGGCGAGACGCGACGTAACGCGTACTTGTTTTGAGGGCGACCAGACGCGACACCACGAATTAAATATGAACTTTCGAGCAAAATTGTACTGTCCTTCTCCACGATTCGAGAAGTAATGACCAAAATCACGTAGGACATTTGTCGCGTGTAGCATCGCGTCACATTACGTCGCGTCGTATTCGTCGCTCACGCAGGACACCGCGTAACCAAAGCCAAGTTACGTAATGTTTGTCTAATATTTTTCTGGGCTAAGTAACTGCTTAATGTTTACGCAATACATATATAATTATGTAGATATCCTCTAGGATGAAAACGGGAATAAATGTCGTTTTTAAGTAACTACGTGTCCACGTTTCAAGTTAAAGGTGAGTATAAACTAGAGCATTTACTAATTGTAACAGAACATCGAGCATTCGCAGTTTTATAAATTTATCGAACCTCATTTCGAACACGAAGCTCGATGTTTTGTTTCATCCCGATTTTTAAAACCAACGAGCATGTTGGACTCACATTTTATCGACCAAAGGCACAAGTGATCAAGAACGCACAATCATTAAAAATTAACGCAAGGTAGAAATAAAGGTTACAGGTAAATGCTCACGGCGTACGTCGAGGTCGAACGTACCGTAAAATGAGGCTACTTTGCTCCGGTTTTTGCTCCAAATTTTGCAAAGTGTGATTGACGTAAAATGCTTCTTTGTTATGGCTTTTGAGAATATTTCCACAACTTATATAACATTCTGGCTCTAATATTTCAATGACAAAAATAGTTGTTTACTTTGATTTTCATTCATTTTTTTAATTTTAATAATGGAGCAATGTTACCCACCCTTTCGGAAACATTGCTCCTACATTTAACTTGTACAAAAACAGGCACATTTTTGAGACGGTGGCAAAGTTAAACTGCCTCAGCTGTTACTAATCTCCAAAAATAATAATAAGGATGCAATTTTTTATTTCTCGTCTTATTGATATGGTTTGAACACATTAAAGGAACTTTTCTATTTATATTTTATTATTTATCGGATGCGTTCAAAAATATTTCAATTTCCTTGGAGTTTTAGAGATTTGGAGCATATTTAACTTCACGGAGCAAAGTAGCCTCATTTTACCGGTACGTTACGTTGCATGAAATGTTTTTGGAAACTGAGCTTTTGCCTGTACCTATTGTAAAATTCGAACGAACGTTAAATTACATGGAAATGCTCTAGGGTATATTCACCTTAGTAAAAACGACCGTTGTTTTAAGCTGAAACGTTGTCACGTAGTGGGTACGTTTATGCATCACGTTTTATGTCATTCGAAAAAATCAAATAAGGAAAAATAATATCAAAAATATAGTAAGCATACTTTTATGAAGGAACTTGAAAGCTTTGCAACGATGAACACGTTGGGTTCCGGATTCCATGTTGTCTTCTTAGGGATGTAAACTCCATATTTTAATGTTTTTTTTTTGTTACTGAAACATTTTATTTAATACTGAGTTGAGAAAATCTGAATCATTTGTCTTAAATAAGAAATATTCTAAGCAGACTTTCTACGAATTAAATCCAAGATATTAAGGGCAATTAATCAAAATTTCTTGCCTCTCCAAAAGTGATAACTATGGGCAATAAAAAACGTGTGTATAAGCAATAAATGAAACACCGTAATCAATTTAAAACTTTATTGCTACTCACATAAAGCTCAACTTTCAATAGCACTACGCCAAAAACATGATTGTACATTTTTCTACATTTATTCATTTAGGGCTAACAATACAAAATTTGTTTAAAAAGGCACTGATATTTGTTTAACAAAGGAGTTTGCAACATTTTACAGGATATTTAGCAAAACATAATTTTTCTAAGAGAAAAATGTATCTATACTTTTAATCCGATTATGGAGAAGTTATAAAATGGTCTTTAGTTCCGCACATGTAGTCGACCTCGTAATTTAACTACAATTTGACCCATTTGACAATAATTCACAGTAAATTGAAACTACACTAAGGTTTAAAATATTACATAGACAAATAGACCTTATCGTTTTATGACGTGCAAATAAAATTCAAACTTAAGGTTAAGGCACCTTAAGGTTGAATGTTGGTTTGACTGGTCTTCGATTAACAATAGTACTCGATTTCTTATTGGTCTTATTTTGCAACATAGTTTTTTCAACCTTATTGCTTAGAAATATTTTTTATTATTCCATAAATATATTCGTTTTATTTAAAAAAAAAAACGTTTAGTTTTCAATCAAAGTAGTAAATACATTACAAACTATAATGAACTTTATACAGGGTGTTACGGAAAGGGTATATCAATACAAACGGGTTGAAGAGTGTATCTGGTCTAGAATCTCTGTGCAAAATTTCAGCTCAAAAGCAGTAACTTTGAAAATGCTTAATATTTTTCTATTTCGATAGTTTATTAAATTGAAATCATAACAAACGTGTCACAGCACTACGAGGGTCATTATCCATTATCTGTAGTGTCTGTGCGCCTAGTACACGCGCATCACGCCGCCGCGCGCCAGTGCAGAGCGCCGTGATGTCGAAATAAAAAAATATTAAGCATTTTCAAAGTTAATGCTTTTGAGCTGTGTACAGAGATTCTAGACCAGATACACTCTTCAACCCGTTTGTATAGATATACCCTTTCCGTAACACCCTGTATTTGAAAGTTAAGGTTTATAATCAAGTTTTATACAATCACGGCCACTCGAGCGATGAGTTTTTGTTCCTAATCCTTCATCTAGTGCTATTTAATTGTTGATCGAAGTGCCTGGTAAAGGAATTACGAGGACGACAACACTATTTTTCTCTAATCCAATCGTTTTAGTGTATTTTAAGAAATAACAACAATGTCGACATTAACAATGTAAATAATAAACAATACAAATGTGGTTTAACTATACAAATAATAACATGGTAACAAAATTATTAGTCACATTGCTTTGGCTAAGATATAAAATAATATCAACTATTTTACTTGAGGACAACACTATTTGTACTATGATAGAATTCGATTAAAATAGTATTTTTACATCAATTCTACTTCAGTTAAATGCTATTATTGTAAAGAAATACTAATTAAGTAAATTAAAATGCTTAGAATAAGGTATTCGTTTGCAATAATACTGAAATACACAGGGCTCGGGGATATTAATTATGATAAAATAATCTGGTTCTAAATTATACGTAAAACTACTTTGTAACAATAGCACTTTCAGCTTAAAATTACTAATATTTACTGTCAATGTAGTAAAACCGTTTCCTGCACTATTAAAATGTATTTTTAAGTAAAAAGTATATTTTTATCGTACCTATGCTAAAATAAAATACTATCTGGACATACGACCTTTACTGATTACAAGCGGAAGTGAAAATATACGTTATGCAAATACATAACACCACCCACCGCCACTAAGATAATGTCAGAAATATGTAAACTAAGCAAAAACTAACATCAAAGATTCACTCAAGGTCGTGACGCAAACTGACGGTAAACTAGGCTCAAGGAAGACATTTTCAGAACACAATATCAATGTTTTATCAAACGTGTTTGTTACGTTATCACTTGATTTACAACATTCGCGATAGTTAAATAAAACATTTAAGTTATAATATCATGTATGTAACATTTTATAGTGCCTAAAACGATTAAAAAAAATTGGATAAAATTTCTTCGATTTTAAATAAATTAACTTACTTAAGTTTTTAAGTAGGTATAGGTACCTATTTAAAAAATTAATAAAAGTATAAAAGTTAATAACACTGTAAAGACAATCTTAAATTCATCAGAATAAACAATAATCTCACTTTTCTATTTTACGCCTCGAAACGAGGCATACACGCATACACCTTTCCGCGAGGCATAAAAAAATTCACCTACAAAATTAAATAATAATAATAACTACGTGTGCAATTCAATACTTTTTTGCAGATCTTTAAGCATATCCCAGAAAACTAATAGCAGAACAGTGTGAGGCGCTTGCCGTAAGTAGGACGGTCCCATGCCTTTACAAAAGGCTAAAAGGCCTTCTGCCTTGACGATCTTTCTTGCACAGTCTGCGATGCCGGCGTACATAACGCCTTTACCGTTCGCGTCAACAGCTGAAACAAATATTTTCGTTTAGACTTGGTATGTTTGATAACCTATATTTTTTATAGATGACTATGACTGACACTCGGGAATACTATAGCTTCCTATTCGCGAAAGAGTTTTCGGAATCCGATGCGTAGTTCCAAAGATTATCCACCCCCTTGTAAACTCACTAATTTTACCTCTTTATAATATTACTATAGTTAGTTAGTTAAAACAACAATGCTTCATGACTTTCTTGCTTCATGGCTTCATGACAAAATTTCTGTTTTTTACACAGAAAATAAAAAACGAATCAATGTTCGTGTGTAGATAGATGATTTCAAATAAATACACACATAGTATTTTTGGGTTGGTATCAGAATGACTAGATCGCAAATTGGCCACGTCGCTCTTAGTCCAAATCTCAAAATACCTAAGTCGCAAAATGACTACATCGCTTTTAGTCCACATCTCGCAATTTTGATAAGGTATATATTTTTGTAGGGTCTTTCACGCCCGATAGCGCAAAGGTATGCTCTACCTTCAATGCTAATGCGCATGGCACATTAACACAGGTTGGGTGCAAGAATTTTAGCCAAGTAATATACCAAATTTAAAACATAACCCGTCTTTGCTGTAACCAAGTCGGGTAAAAAGGCATACAAGTGCCTTTTTAATTGGTATATTGCCAAAATTGCAGAAGCTTCTAGAAAAAGGACGCCATACCTTGGTTGTAAAGCCGCGTCATAATGACATCCATTGGGTTCAGGAACACAGTTTTCACCAGCGCTCCGATGTTACTCGCTATGAATGCTGACAAATACCTGGATTGTTGAAAAACGTTGTTGTTGTCCATCCATTCTTTACACCTGGAAATACAAGAAAATACACGTAATTATCATAAATGTGGCTGGCTGGATAATAGTGGTTAATAATCGAGATAGATGGCGTAATGAGAAACCACATAAAATGTATTTTCTTTTTTTCTTTCTTTCTTGTTTTTCTTTCTGTTTTTTCTTTCCTTCTTTTCTTTCTTTTTTTACATAGGCCTTACAAATCGGTCAGCAGTAAGTCTGACCAATTTGTGAGGTTTATGTGGTTATAGCAGTCGCTATAATCGAGTGATGATAAGAATCGTCATCTGCCTAGCCTTTTTCCAACGATCTTGGGCTCGACTTCCAGTCTAACCGGATGCAGCTGAATACCAGTATTTTACATGGAGCACCTGCCTATCTGAGGTCCACAACCCAGTTACTTGGTAGTATCGTGTTACCCGATAGCTGGGTTGTGGAGGTCAAAGAAGACCTCGGTGGCACTGGTTTGTCAGACTTTCGGTCCTCTGACTACTCAAGAATATTCTCAAGATTTTCTAGCCACTGTAAACTTAGTGTTATTTATTTACTAGCTTCTGCCCGCGACTTAAATTCGTCGGCGTGAAATTTCTTATTGCCCCGACCCACCCCGCCGCGTCGCATCGCCTACCTTCACTATTACTTTGTTCTGACTTTTTTTCTTTTTGCGCGGCCCTTTAAGGTCCTATACTCCATTTATTATAACATTAGAAAAAAGAGGCTCGCAGAAGCAGGAGTACGAAACCTTTTTATTTTTAAGTTAAGTTCAAACAATTTTAATAAATAATGTGTATGTGTATGTGCTTTTTTTGCAAGTAACAATGTATGGCATACAATAAAGCATATTCTATCTATCTACTCGCCACGATGCTTGGATAAGTACTTGAAATGAAACAATTTTTAATAACAATCAGTTCCTTAAAATCAACTTTATATAAACCGACCAAATAAAAAAACACGTGCTGCCACAACTTATGAAGGGAATAGGGAACATTTTAGAATTGGTAGAGTTATAGTGACATGAAAAACGTTCCCGGTACTGTCCGCCCCTTCTTCTTTTAGATTTTAAACATTGACACGACAATATTTTATGTAAAAACTAAATAATATTAAATGAAAGCCTTGTAATTTCAGAAGGTAGATAGGTTAAATAAGTACAATTAAGTGTGACTGCTGTTATTTAAATTGTTTATATTTAACTCCACATCAATCTTGACTGTTATAATGTTTGTTGTATTTTTATTACAAAGTGTGTGTGCCCCTAAAAGAGCCTTTTTAGGGTTCCGTAGCCAAATGGCAAAAAACGGAACCCTTATGGATTCGTCATGTCTGTCTGTCTGTCTATCTGTCCGTCCGTCCGTATGTCACAGCCACTTTTTTCCGAAACTATAAGAACTATACTGTTGAAACTTGGTAAGTAGATGTATTCTGTGAACCGCAGTAAGATTTTCACACAAAAATAGAAAAAAAACAATAAATTTTGGGGTTCCCCATACTTACAACTGAAACTCCAAAAATTTTTTTTCATCAAACCTGTACGTGTGGGGTATCTATGGATAGGTCTTCAAAAATGATATTGAGGTTTCTAATATCATTTTTTTCTGAACTGAATAGTTTGCGCGAGAGACACTTCCAAAGTGGTAAAATGTGTCCCCCCCCCCCCTCTAACTTCTAAAATAAGAGAATGATAAAATTAAAAAAATATATATAATGTACATTACCATGTAAACTTCCACCGAAAATTGGTTTGAACGAGATCTAGTAAGTAGTTTTTTTTTAATACGTCATAAATCGAAAACCGCAATTTACCTTTCACAAAGTTACAACGAACTACAAGAACTTTTATATTATGTTACTTGCTGCTACGGAACCCTTCATGGGCGAGTCCGACTCGCACTTGACCGGTTTTTTTTAACTTCTGTCTAATGCTATAGTAAACGGAGCATAGACTGATATTATTCAGCCTTCCTCAAGAATGGGGCTAGCAAAGGCAAAAATATTTTTTCTTATCCGACGTTAGCGCGTTCAAACAAACAAAAAAACTCTTCAATAATTTTATTATTAGTACCTACAGATTTTCTAAGCACATAATTTTTACATGTTCAAAGGGTCCCTGAAAATTAATGAATGAATGATGATGAATCCCTTAAAGGGGCATAAAGGTTTTAATTGTGGACTGTGGACTTGTGGACGATTGTGGGTATATTACACAAAGCGATTGATATCTTATTAGTTTGATAGTAGAGGTCAGTGTTACATGTCTTGGCTGCAAATAACCGGGTGCTTTGGCTACGTTATCGCTAACGAGGCGCGTGCAACTAACTTAGCATCTGTATAATAATAGAATGAGATAACAATCAGGCTACGGTCACCCAGAGCGTCCTTAGGTACAGTTAGCAACAGAAGTCGATTACATCTGTTACATCACATCACACTAATATTATAAAGGCGAAAGTTTGTGAGCGTGTACTTCTTCACGCTCAAACAGCTGGACCAATTTTGAAAAAAAATTGTATGGACGTAGCTTACACCCTGGATTAACATATAGCTACTTTTTATCCCGATTTTTTACTTTTTATCCCACGGGATCGACATTTACGAGGGTGAAACCGCGGGGCGTAGCTAGTTATTACTAATAATAAAAGCTGAAGAGTTTGTTTGAACGCGCTAATCTCAGGAACTACCACATGGATAAGATTTTTGCATTATTTTGATAACCCATTTCTCGAGAAAGTTTATAGATAGGCTATCATCACGCTACGACCCTTAGGAGCCGAAAACAAACAGAAAAAAGGTGAGAAAGAACACGAAAACGACATAATAGCGCAGGCAGGCGACCGATCTCTGACGCAAGAAGGCGTTGTCTAGCAGTGGCACTGCGATATGTCGTGATGATAAATAAACAATCCTCAAGTAGCGACAGTTTCATCAGCTGACTAGCAACACACTACGTCAGTAATTCAGTATGTCTTTCTTATCACTGTTATTTTAATTAACAATTTTTGAAATGAAAACGTCTTTAGGCGCATCGGGCATTTTTTGAGATGGGAAAAAACCATTGAATTCGCGCCACTGTTACCGTAACCAACACCGCTTCGGATGTGTTCGGCTGTCCTCGGGATGTACTCGGTTTTAATGTATATCCGATATGTCAGTGAGTGATGGCAAAGTATTCTGTTTGTGTTAGGTTTTCACTTCTGTCGGCACTCCCGGAGTGCCACTGTTTTTTTTTTCAACGCATAATTTGTTGCGGTCTGAAATCCGCCATTTTGATTTTTTTTTTGAGCAGTGGTGGCCGCAGTAGTACCGGCCTCGACTTACGAGTGGATTCTTTAGTTTGGGTAAACAATTTCATCACCACCTTCACCACTGCTCTCAAACTGGTGATGAAAAACATCGCGAGGAAACAGCCATGTACCAGAACCAAAATTTCGAAGACATGTGATATCTACAACCGGCCCTGGCCGCGTGGTGGATTATGACCCACTCCCTTTCGAAGAGACAGGGCCTGTGTCCCAGCAGTGGGAACATTATAGGCTGATTCTGCAAATTTTTGGCCCGGTCTCTTGTTCACTGCAAATATATTTCGAACCCAAACTCAAAGCATTTGTTTCGATTAAACCATCTATGTTCTGTATTTGAGGGTTAGGTTTCTGCACTTAGTCCTTCAGGTGGACCATTGTGCGTGGGCCATGGACGCCGTCAGTGGTTATTCAATTAAACAATTCACAGGCACTTCTGAATTGACAAAAGAGTCAGTCAGTCAGAAAGACGAAACTAGTCGCTAGCTATTGAAAATGGACAATATCTTATATGTATCCTGTAATTCATTGGGGGGCATCCATTAATTACGTGAAGCTTTTAGGGGAGGGGAGAGCCGAGAGGGTCAAGCCAATTCTCACACAATCATGAAACAGTGTAAAATTACAAGAAAACTGGGTTGAATTGAGCAAAACGTTTAACAATTTTTTCACTGTAATTCTAGACTACGATCTTAGTAATCGTAAATACTAATCTTAACTAGTCACACTAATATTATAAATGCGAAAGTTTGTGAGTGTGTGTGTGCGTGTGTTTATGTTTGTTACTTCTTCACGCTCAAACGGCTGGACCAATTTTGATAAAATTTTGTATGTATGTAGTTGACAACCCTTTTTTTTTATGGATGGGAAATCATCAAATGACCCCTCCCGCACTGGGTGGAGCGGAAGGGAGTGTCAGACTCTTACTGACTAAAACCCATCCGTGTTCCTTCCTTAGCCCTTTATGTTCCGGGGTAGCGGTAAACCTTTCGGACAATCCCGCACCCCCGGCAGGCTTCGGCCCTGGCAGGCCCCTTCCTTTATGCTGACATCTCTTCGAGGCGCGCGTGGAACACGTACGCGCCGTCCGGCACGGGCCTGGTCCTGATCGGACGGTGAGCTACCCATTACTCTCCGTCCGCAGGCCCGCGCCTACGGTGGCCGGGAGTCGTCACGCGGCTCCCGACGCCCGGAGCGTCTCCCGCGGCGGCTGGGGTGTGAGGCTCTCTCCCTCAGCCGTTCCGCCACCTCCTTCGCTAGCATGACTGCTTCGCAGAAGGAGGTGACCGCCTCCCACTCCCTCTCGCCCCGGACCATGGCTTGAACCAGGGCCGGACGCGAGAGGTCGCCGCCGCTGTAGTTGACACCCTGGATTAACATATAGGCTATTTTTATCCCGATATTCTTACGGGATTGACATTTACGCGGGTGAAACCGCGGGGCGCAGCAAGTCTTAAATAAAAATAATTAAACAAATTGGTTATTTTACCAAAAATCCAACGCATTGAAGCATAGATTAACGTATTTACAATGAAAATACTCATTTTGAACAATCTCACGTGACCTTACAGGGAGGGGGAGGGGGTCGAGCCAAATCTCACGATATCTCACGAGGGAGGAGGGGGGGTCCAAAAATCGCCAAAATCATCTCACATAATTAATGGACGCCCCCTTGCTTGGTTGGACTTGCAGTAGCATCTAAAGATTTAAGCATTATGGTTTTTGGTCTCTTTGGTACAAAAAATTATAAACACTTTATAAAACTACTTACACAGCAAAAGAAGCAATTTGCGACGCAGACCCAACGGAGTTCCTCATCATCATTCCGTGGGCACCTCTCCACAATCCTAATAGACCATTCTTCTTGTAAATATTCTTCATAGCCACTACCATCCCTGGGTGAGCATGTTGGGTCCCCACAGCTATCTTCTGTGAGGAGTAGGACATCAGCTGAGTCTTCACCAGTTGTAGGGGGCTCCCACAAAGTCCCCCACACATGCCTGATATGCAGCCGAAGAAGAGACTGTTTAAGAATTTAGTTTTGTTGTCCTTGTCTCTCAAGAGGCCATAGTCATCTGCATGCTGGTAGATGCCTAACCTACAATGGAATTACTTATCAGTGAAAGTTTTAAAATGATTTAATTCTAATATTTTATTGTGACTTACGCAGAGGTATTTTTTTTTATTTTGGTCCATGGAATGAATTTACTTTTTGATTAAAACCATGTTCTTGGTTTTCAGATCTTTCTTTTAATTGCTTTTTTTTTAATTTACGTCGATATTTTACTACAACAATACATATTGAAAAAACAATGCAAAAAAAAAACATGCTTAATAAAAACATAAAAACCTTACATCAGATCACCAACATACAACATGCGTTTGTGGATTCTATAGGTAATAACTGACAGCTCAAATTCAATCAAAACATTACCATAAACAAACCAAAAAAAAAAACACATTAACTAAACAAAACCAAAAACAGCTTACCTTACCCCGTTTACAACAAGTTGGAACCACAAAGCAGGTACAAGTCCCTTCTGCAACGCAGCAAATCCATCATGTTTCACAATGTTGAACATTGCATGGGGCACATTTTTATAGTGGACAGCGTGCTTTCCCCGGGCCCTGAGCTCCCCTTGCAACTGCATGCGGGTCTTCACAACATCGAATGGGTTGCTGAAGAACCCAGCACCCACCCCCGCCAAACCACCCACCATGAAGTCCATTGTACTACGGAAGGTATGTTCTTTCAGCGCACAATGTTAAAAAACTACCATAAGGCAATAAGCTAATACTTATTCGATGCCCAGAAAGTTATAAGATTGTAAGGAAGGCTTATTGATTTTGCATGAACATAATTCTAATAAAATTTTTAGAACAATAAATATTAATATTTTTAAAGAGAACAGCATGCAATCTTTATTTCACATGTAAAGTATTAGTATTCAAATCTATCTCAAAAAAATACACAATTAATTAAGCAAATAGAAATGCTAATTACATGTACACACGGCTACACATCAAGCAATACATTTCCAGTTTTAGTTCACCTCGCATTGTATAGGTTTTTCGTTCAATCAGAAGTTACCTTATACTCAAATGAAATCAAAAGTCATTTATTCAAACTAGGCTGAGAATCAGCACTTTTCGAACATCAAAATTACAAAAGACAGTCAGTCCCTCAAAACGCCCACCCTTCGCCACTTCCTAGTGCTTTCGCTGGGGAGAAGAAGTGGCGGAACAAACTCCCCAGCAGCACAGCAGTCCGTTCTGATATTGGTAATGTATAGCTTGATGTGTAGCAGTGTGTACAATATAGCTGTAGGTTATCTATTAATGACACATCTAGAAGGTAGCTATTTGTAATTGGCTCTGTTTCCAGTGCTTAATTATATTCCTATATATTATCTTGTTTGTCATTTAAAACATGATTTAAGAGTGTCATAGATACTTGATGAATCAATCATATGTTTTCTTTATTTATGTACACACTGTTCACACTCGACGCAGACAGTTTTGCTAAATAATTGCCGAATGACCCAGTATTTCTAATGACAAATAAGTATTTTCTATTTATATTGCTTTAAATATGTATCAAGGCTATAGGCTATTACAGAGAAGCAATGTAGTGAAAAGAATTAAAAAAAAACTTGAAACAATTTGAATTAAAAATATATAATTCAGTTTGGTCATGCCAAGTGAGAGTTACTTTAACTTTCAGTTCAAGAATCAAAGAAAAAGGAAGGAAGAGAATCAGAGAAGAATAACTTTTTAATTTGAATAAGAATAGAATATTATTTCTGTAGCTAGTCAAAATAATAAAAGTATCTTTGTAGATCAAGTTTAGTTCTTGTACAGACGCCAGCACATCAACCTACCCGAAACTGTCACATTTTCCCAATCAACTTTGAACCTTATACTTTAGTAATAAAGTTGAAAATCGATTAAAGAAATTTGACAGATTGTAGTTGGTTGATGTGCTGGCGTCTGTACTTTTTTATTCTTAACTTAGTATCTGATCAGACTTCTGTGGCTTTTAGGGGTTTACAGAATAAACTAAAATACTGTATTAAAAAAGATTTACACACCTTGTTCAGCAAAGCACACGTTATACAACAGCCAAATGTTAACATTGCATCGCACAAATACTCTCTTACATCTTCAGAATGATTAATAATATTAGATCTTGATTTTATTCACAACAGTCGATTTTAGATTATTTTATTGTTCAAAATAATCTACAGAGTATTGTTATACAATATTTTAGTCCCGGGATATTTGTAACGAAAGTTTAAACTTTAGTCAATATGAGTACCGAGTACTTTTAATTAGTAAAAAAGAGGATTCCGATTTTCACACGGTACCTTGTTGTAGTAGGTAGTCACGTGTGAATTGACGCAAAAATTAACGAACTGTGATGCAATAACAGTTAATTTACTCTGTATTATCGCACGTGCGTCACTCAAAACACTATATTATCAATATTTTATTTAGAGATGAAATACGTGCATTTGCAACATCACTTACCTAAATATTCAGTGTCGTTGAATAATATGCTGCAATCATCTATTGTATTCTATTAATGATATATGGGTCACCATTATGGGCCGCTGTAAACTCGATTACGCCACGGGAAACTTATGGGAAAATGTTATAATTATATTTCCACTATGATTTCGTAATACACGGGATTTTTCTTATGTCAAACAAACACTTAACACTGAGACAGACAGACTTGTCAAATTTGAAATTGATAGCAAGCAATCAGCTGATAAAAAAGTGCGTTCGCGTTCATTCGTCCAAATGATGAGTTCTGAACTCATCATTTCAGCTGAAAGATATCCACTGCTTCCATTGGACCGGTTTTGTGCTTCTCGCATCCAGTGGATTCCTGCAGCCTTCACCAGGTCATCGTTCATCGGTACATCTTGTGGGAGACCTTCCAACGCTCCGTCTTCCAATACGCATTCGCCACTCCAGAACCTTTCGGCCCCATCAGCCATCACTACCACTTAATTAATTAAGAGCGTTCATCCCGCGCGGGCTGGCAACGTTGTATTTCTAGTGGTTTTTCAGATTATTTTATTTAAACCAAAGTATATACAGTAAAACGGGGCTACTTTGAACAGGCCGATCACAACGCAATGACGCGTTCCCCACACCCCGCGCCTCGCGCAATATTACTCGAGGTCACGCACACTTGCTGAGCACACGTGAAAACCGATTTTGACGCTCTGTCAAAGTAGCTCCAAAATCTGGAAGTCAAAGTAGCCCCTTTTTGCGGTATTTACTTACTACTTTTTTCTTTATGTCGTTGGTGCCACATGCCACATGTAGATGTGACATGCCGGTGTCCTCACGATGTTTTCCTTCACCGTTTAAGAACAGTGGTGACAGGCGCGGTCGCAGCCCAAGATTTTGGGGGGGGGGGTCATCATGGGTGGCGAGGAATACTTTAAGGGAGGTACATCTCCTCGCTGGTCTAGTGGTCGCAAGCGTTACTGCTGAGAATGAGGTCCTAGCTGGGTTCGATTCCTAGGTCGGGTAAAGTGTTAAAGGGTTTTTCCATCAGAAATTTCTCAGAAGCAGCTTGGAGTCTGGATTTGTGCCCGGTTGGCGGCAGTAGGCTCGCCCTCTATGACATTCCACTTAATAACTGGCGAAATGTGGGTGTAAGTACTATATGAAGGTACACCCCTGCCCAACCCTTTGGGGATTAAAGGCGTGATGATAATAATATGTTAAGGTTCATGTACATCTCCAGCTCCACATTACTTATGCTATTCAAGGACGCAGCTTTTACATAGGGGGTGTTACTTAAATGCTGCCAAATTGGTCGTATGTATTGGAACGGTAGATTATGTAGGGTGGGGAAAGCGAGCGAAGCGAGCTCGAAAATTTTGACAATCCGCCTCTGTTGATTAGGTATTGTTTAATATTTTCAATTAGAAATAGGAGTTACATTGTCGACTTATGCAGGCAAGTTCAAGCAGCTATCAGAACCTAAAACGCAAGAGCGAGCGAAGCGAGCTCGAAAATTTTGCACACTCTCGGATAGGTTCGATTTTCTTTCAATCGTTCCAAAAGGACTAGGAATTACTTGCTTTGTCGACTTTTGAAGAAAAGCTCAAGAACCAATGTAAATTGCAAGAACGAGCGTAGCGAGCCTGAAAATTTTAGCACCCCACCTTGAATAGTCTCTGTTTTCTTTTACCCATCATACAAAAAGAGAACTTACTTTATCGAATTATAACGAAAAGCTTAAACTCGTTTTACAGCAGTTTAGGTTTTGGAATCTGGTCTTACCTAAGCCTTTCAACCTTACGTACGAGCGGGGTGCCCAATATCCCGCGTTTGCTTCGCTCGCTCTTAAATCCTGAATTCTATATTTTTATAACAGGCTTTTTAAAGGAAAATATTTATTAGGCGCGTTAAAAACCCACTGTCATTTCATGGTTTTAAGTCAAAAGTCAAAGCATTTATTTCAAATAGGCACATAAAAGGCACTTTTGAACGTCAAAAATTATTTTAAAATAGAATTGATTCTAGTCGCCCATTCCAAAAGGTAGTTTTCGTATGGAGAAGAATGGGCAAGAAACTCCACCGTTACTCTTTGAAAATGTTTTAGGTTCAATATTTTGCATGGGTATGTAGCGGTATCTACAACGCCACATGCGAACAACGCGTCATACTGACGTCACGCAAATCCTGCATCGCGCAAGCAGAGTTTACCACGCAACTAGCAATATATACAACAGCCCGACATGACTCATTGGGCAGTTGCCCGCCAGACACGACACCCGTCTGGTCGGAGGATCCTCCCTTTTCTATGGAGGTTGAGTGAACTTTACACCCTGTTCCTCATACCTCTATACTGGTGACCCCGAACATGAACGTCAGCGCAGCCTTCGTGCACCTACTTCAGCGTGACGTCATCATCACTCCCGCAAGCTTTAGAGCGGCGAGTCACCCAGCCAGCCAGCACCCATGGCTTCAACGGGTATCCTGACCACCAGCATGCAGCGACCGCGCATACCTGGTCATCACCCTCAGCCTCATCAGCAACCTCGGCACAGCACACTGCACTTTCGGCCGGTCTACAAGCAGAGCCCTTCTCTCCTGGTCGACGCCAGCAGTCAGCCTCAACCCAGCGCTGTACCACATCCGACGCACTGGAGCATAACGCAGCGCCACCCCGACTCACTGGGGACATCTTCGCAGACAGTTCCGACTCACCGTGAACTATGCGGCAACCGGTTCCGACTCACTGGAACCTCAGCTGGCCTGGCAAGCATCGCAAGATACAAGACTCAGCCCACTATCGACCTCCGGTCTCCGGGGGGGAGTGATGTAGCGGTATCTACAACGCCACATGCGAACAACGCGTCATACTGACGTCACGCAAATCCTGCATCGCGCAAGCAGAGTTTACCACGCAACTAGCAATATATACAACAGCCCGACATGACTCATTGGGCAGTTGCCCGCCAGACACGACACCCGTCTGGTCGGAGGATCCTCCCTTTTCTATGGAGGTTGAGTGAACTTTACACCCTGTTCCTCATACCTCTATAGGTACATTAATTATATAATAACATGTGAGGACGATGCACCTAAAATAAAATTACTATACCACAATAGGTAAAAGAATTAAAAACGAAACCATGACATATAAATTAATTATCTGATAGATACATGGTGCTCACATATTACCTACAAACAAAACGATTTTAATAATAAAAAAAATAAATAAACAAGTAATAAGTCAGGGTGTGAGTAATGAATGTAAGAAAAGAATAAAAAAAATTTACAATTAAATTAGCAACCAGTTTGATTTTGTCTAGACTCTAGATTGTCTTATGGAGCAGGACCAGCATGTTTCCAACCGTTCTTATCTTGGATATAATCTTCTAATTTATAGTACCTATGCGTGTTTACAATGTGTACGTTTAATGTGAGTTTTAAATTTTCTTTCATTTAGGTAATTGCAATATATCACAAGGTATTTTATTGTAACATTTAACACAGTACCAGTATCTTTATTTCTTGTATTAAAGTTATGTCTATCGCTTATTTTATAAAAATATGTAGATTTTTTCTTACATACATAATATTTTCATAAATGAATTGGCAAGGTACCGTCATAATATTAATCCTTTTAAATAGTTCCCTGAGAGATTCGCGGCGACGTAGATTAGGTATAAATGGCTCTGACAGCTCTCTTTTGCAAAATAAAGATGGATTCAATGACAGCAGCTCGACCCCATAGTAAAATGCCGTACGACATAATGCTGTGAAAGTAGCTAAAATAGACTAAACGCGCGGTTTCTACATCTGTTAACTGTCTTATCTTCCTAACAGCATAAGCGGCCGAGCTAAGCCGCCCCGCAAGAGATGTTATGTAAGGTCCCCATTGTAATTTCTCGTCTAGCGTGATTCCCAGAAAAACCGTTTGATCAACAAAAGTTTTTACTTCAATCGGCAGTCCCCGTGTTTGCCGACGTTCTTAAAGTTTTTGAATATGCCAATCGGGGTTTTCGTGGCTCAAGTACAGTTTTAAGTTAGTAAGGCAAGTAAATCATTCAGACTCTCGACTGCTTGAATGATTTTGGGGGGGGTCATGACCCCCACGACCCCCCCCCCCTCGGACCGCGCATGAGTGGTGATGAGATAATTTACGGGTAGTTCTTCAGGGACAAAATTTTCGATGTCTGTGGGTATATTTCTGTAACCAGCCAACAAAACGGCATGTAATATTTTTTTTTGTACAGTTTAGCTTTATCCCTTACTAGGACAAATTATATTTTTTAAATATTTGCTGTCTAGGTACAAAATAAAAATATTTGAAGTTCGTTCTTCTGATTCATATAACACGTCCGTTTGCCATTTTCCGGAACAAAATGGTCAATGTCGCATTTTCCCTTTGATTCATCAAAATAAATTATAATTATATCGAAAGGAAATGAGTTGTCCTCTTACAAAAAAAATGTGTATTAGTTATAACTACGTTAGTGTGTTTATAAATAAGTAAATAAGAAGTGTCCGGCGTATAATACTGATTAATGTGGCGTAAGCTGCACTTGACCGTACTTGTTCAGGTAATAATAATGAGAGCCTGGCTTCCCGCGTGGGGGGGAGCCAGTGGTGCAACGGACAAGCTAGAAAGCGGACGTGCGGCTGGTTGGCTTAGATCCCGGAATTACGAAGGAAAACATCTGATTCATCTGTGTTTGGTTCAGGTGGCACTCTGATTACAATTCCTACCTTATAAAATTTATTTAATTGTTTTAAAACTTCAATCTATGTTTCGTGTGATGCTTTTGGGTTATAGATTCGTGTAGTAAAATGACAATAATGAAGTCTGTATGTATGATGAGTTATGCATGATTGTAGGCAAAATTCTGATACAACTGTGCCTGATTCGTATGGTCAATACCCCATATAAATAATAAAATAAATTAGATTTCCCCTCTCTAGCACGAAAAGAGTGCTTTTATTGCATTATAATGTCCAATTTTTGACCGTGTACAAGTCAGTAGTTCTAGTCTTACTTATTATTATTTACCCTTTTGAATAATTAAAAAATGACAGGAGTATAAATTTGTTCTAAATATGGCACTTTTGATATGTCTTAGTCTTAGTTAAGAATTAATAATTATTGTTTAGAATTAACAATCATAACTAACGGTGTATTTATTACTTTTTGTTTCTGTTTCTGATTCATCTGGGCACAAAATATTCGAACGTCGATATCTTGAAAACTACTTTATAAAAACGAGTCCCTCATACAAACATATGTTATTTGGTATACCTATTTTCATATGAACATGTGTTACAGAGCTGAAAGTGAAATTAAATTTTGGCCATATGGATCAGTCGAAGAATCAAATTTCGAAGAACTACCCTTACACAAAGTAAAGCGCCTGTCTGTGTTCGAACCTACGACCTTATAAGTCGTAAGTCGCGGCCCGTTGCCACTTGGCCACCTCCGTGGCCACCACTGATTTTATTGGTTGGAGAAGCTCCAATTAAGCCATTAGCATTGCAGTTCCTAACTCCATGTCAACCAAGGACGCAGTTTTAATTATGACTTCCAAGTGTTTCAAGAAATTATGTTTAGCTCAGATTTATAGCTTGCAATTCTGTTCGATGATTTAGATCTTTCACACCAAAAAATGTTGCGTGGAAAGGTCGTACTTAATAGTAATAAATGATCTGGCTGAAAATAAATAGTATGGAGAGAAAAAAAATGTCAACAGAGTAAACAAATAATATCGTTTGACAATTTATATAATAAAAAAAAATAAAAGGTTTGGGCTACTAAATTTAATAAAATTACACTACAATGTAATTTAAATTACACATATTTAAACCAAATTTAATAAAGAAACCAAAAAAAAAAACATGGCCGTCAGGACTTCAATGTTCCTTTTCGAAGTGGTGTTGGAAAGCATCAAGAGTGTGAGTGTGCTACAGACTCGAGGCTTGGTTATAAAAAGTGATTTTGCTAACATATTTTCATTGGAACTTAAAGATCCGAAACAAATGCATATAGTTATGCCAGAACCGCTCCCTCTACCACCTGAGCCACCTGGAAAAAAAAAAAAAAAAAAAAAAAAAAAACCCCCAAAGAAGGGCAAAAAACGTAAGGGTGCGGTGGAGGAACCACCACCGGAACCAGTTATACAATCCGGCCAGTCTGTATTATTCGCAAGTAGCGCAGAGATATTAATAAAAAATATGATGAACTCGCCTATGGAGCTGTCCTTATGGAGTAACGAAGACAATTTAGTCTTTATCGGCACAACTACCATACCTTGGGATCCAATATTTATAACATATTTATCACAGATAGCTAATTGCGAGGTACCTCCTCCTGTGACCTTAAAAGACGAGTACAATATATTTGAAGAAGACAAAGGGATACTGATAGCGAAAATATCAATCCAAGTTAAACTATCATTCCTGAGCGATAAGCTTACAACAGCATTTCGTACACTTTCAGAGGATCCTTCTATCAGAAAATTTCTCTACACTGGAATTAATTCAAAAACGACGTCTTACATGTGTACTTTGAAGTCGACGGATGAAGCTTTTGAGGAGAATTGTAAAAAGATAGAAACTAAATTTACTATAGACAAGCCCAATAAAATGGTTTTTGCCGATTACAAAAATGCTCCTGGGGCCAATCTCACCTTCTTCAATGAAGGCGATTATTGTTGTATGGGTCATGCGGATAAACCTCCCGAATCGATTTACAAAACGCCTGAGACTTGTCCGGACATCGATTATATTATTGACTACGTTAGGAAGATCATTGTGTCCTGTAATGATAATTTGAGAATGTTAACACCTCGACCAACAATAGCTCCGAGAGTGAAAGCTACCGATATTGACAGACTTTGCTACTGTCGGGAGACAGCATGGCCCAAGGGCGCATTCGCTGAACGGTTTAAGAACGAAGCACTAACTGGTCCGTGCCCACTCTGTATCGATTCTGGCAAAAAACCCAAGGGATCTAGGGCCGCAACATTCGACATTGCTAATATTCGAGGTCCATGCGGTAAACCAGAATGTAAAATTGCGAGAGATATAAGGGCCTATATTGAAAACCTCGTAGATGAGGAAAATGAAGAATTTAAAATCGATGATCTTATAGGGCCGTGCGGATCCAAAGAGTGTACAATAGCTGCAACAATTCAAGACTTTCTGCGGCATGAAGGCGTGTTTACTCACGGAGCAACACACGAGGGCACGTCTACTCAATGCGCTTGCATAGAAAAGATGAAAGAGTCACTGACCAAGAGAGAGTCATGCGAATCTGTATGTAGTAAAGATTGCGAGAATGCGTCGAGCGGAGCGAGTGTCTGTGAAGGGAAAGGGTGCCCTTTTAGTAAAGTGAAAGTGTATGATGTGTTTTATTTCACAGTGCAATATGATTTTGAAAATAAACCTGATGATAGTCCATCGCCATCAGGCAAATCAACCGGTACAACTACTCCAGAAAGTAAAGTAACCGGTTCAAAAGGCAAATCATCCGGTGCAACTACTCCTGAAAGTAAAGTATCCGGTTCAAAAGGCAAATCATCCGGTATAACTACTCCTGAAAGTAAAGCAGACGGTTCAAAAACACCTGAAGGCAACAATAAAATTTGTCATCGTGAATGCCCTTATGGACCGGAGGAGATGCCATGCTCTAGACCCGTGTGTAATGTCGAGATTGATCAACAAGATGACCCCGAGTCTCTGAAGTGTATTGCACCAGAATGTCCAACATTACACGATTTCCCTCCTAGTCCTGCGGACAGTGATATAGAATTACGATTCGACGACATTCACAATATGTGTTGCGTAAAGTCATGTGACGCAGCCGCAATAGTTAAAGATTTTATCGCTGAAGGGGTGAAAAAGAAACAAAAATGCCAAGATAATGAAAAAACGGACCCTTGCTTCTGTGACTGCGTATGTACATTTAAATTTTCTAATAAAACTACTTATTGTGCGGTTTGCGGAGGCTACGAGTGTCTGGGCGACGATATGCGATACCAGCCAGAGCATATTAAGCCTCATCCATGTCCGGTGTACCACAAACTGTACGATAAAAAGTATATAAAAGTTAAAAGTCCTTGGGAAGACGATCAACCGAATGAAACTGGAAGTATAAAGAGTTCAAGAGTCGGTTCAAGAGCTGGAGATAGGAGTAGAGGTTCAAAAGGAGTTGTTGATAAAAAGAGTGTTCTTGAAAAAAAAGTGCCAGAAGAGAAAAAAAGAAGAAGTATAGATAAGAAGGAAGGAGAGTCGCCAGCTCAAGAAGGTGCTGAAGAAGAAAAAGTTAAGAAGAAGCAGAAAGCTGACAAGAGAGAAGGTGATGGGAACAAGGGAAACAAACTTAAAATGGAGAAACCTGGTAAGCCTCGAAGCCTCCTGCCGCAACGAACTTGGTTAGGTAATCTACTTATTTTCATGTTATCTTTCAGTTGTGCAAAAAGCACCAATCAAAAAGGAAGATTTGAAATATAAATATCACTATCCTCCCGTTCCCGGTAATATGGGTTGGAATTGGGTAGCGGAAGACATACCGGGAATGAAAGTAAGACATTTGATTTAGTTTTTTGATTTCGTTTTATGCGCTTATAGTCAACTATGTCCACGTCTACGTCACGTCCATAGAAAAATTCACTATAGACAGCGCCTTTATGTGTCGTAGAATTAAGGTGAATGCGCAGTAATTGTACCCCGCGAAATTAAAATTTTTCTTAGGTTTTTTGCAATTTTCAGGTTGTATCTTGATCAAAATATTATGATTCACGACTATAACAGGTACTTATTTACAGAATTATAATCATTAGAATCATTAATACATCTTTCTAAGTTAGATTTGTACCATAAGAACAAATCTCTTATGGAAAAGTGCTTATGGTACAAATCTAACTTACAGATATATTTCAATTTAAAGATTTTAATGACTATAATAATGTAAATACATATCTAAGTCGCGAATCATATTTTGATCAAGATACAACCTGACACTGACCTGCAAATTGCAAAAAACATAAGAAAATTGCGTTTTTTTGCAATTTGCTGGTCAGCAGTATTAAGTTGTACGTTGATTAAAATATGATTCGCGACCATACAAAATATTTATTTACAGAATTATAATCATTAGAATCAGTAGGGGAGAGGGGGGCATAATGGGGACGTTAAGGAAAATACACAATAAAATAATCAACGCAATGTATTTATTAATTAAAACTAATCACAACACTTTGGTTACTTATTATACTGTCATTTGGCATAGAATTTGGTGATGTAAATAATCATATGACGTTATAATTTAAATTTTTTGAAACTATAATGAAAACCCCATCGTGCCCCAGGGTAGGGGCAGTATGGGGTACATATTTATTTTGCATCACAGTACAAGCAGATGTGGATTTCTTCTGTATTGTCGTCGTCTACACCAGCTGCAAGCTGTATGAGCCCACCGTCCACATAGTTGGCAAGCCACCCAACCTTCCGAAGACTTTAAATAAGTGTGGTTCACGTCAAGGCAGTACAGGCACATGGGATCCTCGTCGGTATTTTCTACACCAGAGGGAGCTTTTTGGGTCTTCTGTTTCTTAGAGTTCTTCTTTAACTTGGGGTCATTTGGACTAGAACACTTCTTTGTTCTCTTAAGTTATATACGTAACGGGGTACCCCATCGTACCCCGTATCCATGTCCCCGTTATTCCCCAATTCTCACATTATTTAAAATAACAAACCAAATAAAATAACTGAGGGTTAGAGTATTTTTGTTCAAGACATATCAATAAGTAACTTATCTGGAAAAACAAAATAAATACATGATAGTAGTGACATAAATACTTACCTTTTTATATGCGTATTCGTAGTCACTCAAAATTACGTTGAAAATCGTTTTTTGTTTTAAAAATCAAACGCGCGCAGTCTAGTCGCCGGTCACTGTCAGACCAAAGAGAGATACAAAATGGCTACCTATTAGCGAAAACAAAACACATCTAGAGCGTATAGTTTTTTGTAAGTGTGGATGGCCCCGTCGTGGCTCGCGTCCCCATTATGCCCCCCTCTCCCCTAATACAACTTGTTAAGTTAGTATAATCCTAAAATGTCAAGATTTCATGAAATAGTCATTCAGTAGGATTACTTGGTCTTAGAGAGTTGTGTTGATGACTGCCTTAAGTGAAAGTGTCCTAGAAGAGCGGTCCCCGCCACGTAACGGCTGCAGCGACCGCTGTCATGAAAATGATGGCAGCGGGGTCTAACCAAAAAACACAAAGGTACAGAAGTCAATCTACATACAAAGTGCGCTCGAGCAACGTATGCAGAGACACAGCTCACGGACACGATATCTCGGAACGGTTGGAAACAGTGCGAGCGCGAGTGCCATCCGCTTGAGACACGCGTCTGTGAAGTGCAAAAATTGAGCAACGAAAATGTTTGTTTTTTTGCATGTCATTAGCATTTTATAACAATGGGTAAAAGACTTTAATTTAACTTTATACCATACGTAATAAGTACTTTTTATGGAACTTTAACGTTATAGTACCTATTATATTTTTTAGGTCCGGCCGAACTGGAAACCTGGCGCTGCAAACGCAATCTTGGTGAGAAGGTATAGGGCGCAAAGAGAGGGTGGGGACATGTTGAACAAGAAGAAGCGAGCGCTGATGCAGCGCAAGAAGAAAATCGAAATGAAGCCCACATTGGTCGTTTCAAAGCGTGACGGAGAGATCACAGTCCAAATGGAAGTGTTCAAGAAATTCTCTAAAGAGCGACTCCTATTTCAGTATCCGTACGATGAAAAACCGCCTCTTATATACACAATAGGAAAGACGGCAGAAGAGAAACACAAAATTCAGAAGCATCGCGATAGAAGAGAACGCAGGGAGACTAGAAGAAAAAGTAGACTATTGCAGTCCACGTTCAGGGACAGGTGCCAAGAGATTTGTCTAAAAGCGTACAATCAAGCGATGGGGGTACTTCCTTTACCAAACCCTAACTCACCGGACTGCCCTTGCGCAGGTAAACCTTTGAATGTCGATCCACCTATTATAGATTCCTGTTCGTGCTCTGATGACGCTAGTGGGGTTTCGACCAGTGATACTGATAATGATGAATGGGTCATAGAATTCACACCACCTACAGCAAGATGGGATGCCAAAGCTAAACATCCACCAGTCCTTGTTGATGGTGAAACTACGTACAGTTATTTAGATTATAAAGTGAAAGTACTCGATAAGTCTGGCAACCAAGTGCCGAGGTTTTTCAAGGGTCCTGATGGAAATAAGGAATGCAGCGATTTAGGCGGATTCTGGGGTAAGGTTAAAAATGTGAGAACGTGGTTGGAGATAAATAAAGATGGTTTTATAGGGCCAGATGAACGGTGGGTGCCAGCGAACTTTACAGGACCTGATGGAATGATGTATTCATCAGAAGAAGGTGTTTTCACAGACAGTCAGTTGCGGGTATGGAAAATAGGTGTGGACGGATATGTAGACAAGGATGGTATCTGGGCATTCTATTCTAAGAAGAAAGGAGTAAGTCCACAAAAATCAAAGACTACCCCCACGGCGTCAACAACAGATGCGAAGAAAGGGGTAAAACTTTCCCCGACTGGATCAGCGAAGGCTGGTAATGTCAAAAACAACAAAAAAGAAGCCACAGGAACAAAAGCCAAAGCATTGGATGATAAGAACAAAACTGTAAAAGTAACTGCAGCAACACCATCCCCAACACTGAAATCCCCTAAAAACTCGGCAAATGTAAAGCATTCCACTAATGCTCATAAAACTAAAACCCCTATAGTCATGAGCTTTTCTACGAACTTTCACAGAAAGCCACGTGCCACACGGGTGTTCCGTAAGCTGCATAAAGAGCAGAGCGCATTGGAAAGGTATCGTGAAATAATAGAAGAACTAAGAGCATACGACGATATAGGAGCACTAAAGCCCCTTCAAAGAGCTAATAGAGCTTCGAATACGCCACTATCTCAGCTATCCACCTTCACAATGCAGGGTTATTATAATAAGAAGTCGCCAACATTTACAGTGGATAAGCCTTTTGAATTCGGGACACCAAGCAGTTTGTCACCCGCTAATTCGCTGATTGGTAAATTCATTTGTGTAGAATAACAGAGAATCTCCAACATAATTTATTAAAATATTTTACATGACTGTGTAAAACCAAAGAGAACACTATTAAGTATGAGATACCATAATTTGTTTAGCTGTACTCGTAGTCTTCATTTTTTTTAATGTTATATAAAAAGATAAAGTTATTAAATGCTTGTTTTGTTGTAGTTTAGCTGAAACACCACTGAATCACAATATTAAAGCTCTTTGAATGTTTCATCATCATCTTTTTTTCTTCTCCCCTTCACAGCTCCTCTACCCTTCCGAACACCTGGCGTCAAGCTAATACACTATATTGCACGGAACACTAATACCTCAGGCGGGCTATATTGTGTAGTCCAACGTGTCCTTGAATGTCACAACTCACACAATTTATTTTATTTTAACGTGAACACTGAGAGCGCATTCCATCAAACTTTTATACATAGAATAAGTTTCAGGCTGGCAGCATTCGTACGGTTTCCCGATCAGGAATTTGGAGACCCTGAATGCACGTATTTCATACAAAATCGTCTCTAAGCGCATAAAATTAGAATTGATTCTAGTCGGCCCTTCCGAAAGGTAATTTACAGTCCTCACTCCTCAGTGAAATGTTTACTACAAAGATGGTAATTGGATTTAGGACTCCAATTTTCCATTTTCATGTTTTTCATGAGTTGGTGGAAAATCTGAAATTAAGTAAGTAGGTACTCGTATATAAATAAAGTAAAAATGACTAAAGTATACAGCACATTGTAGATGACAAGTTTTATTTCGATGTTAGGTCTTTACTTCGGAAAAAGTACAGACGCCAGCACATCAACCTACCCGAAACTGTCAGATTTTCCCAACCAACTTTGAACCTTATGCTTTAGTGATAAAGTTGAAAATCTATTAAAGAAATATGACAGATTGTAGTAGGCTGATGTGCTGGCGTCTGTATCTACACATTACATAAATAATATTTATCTCTTGAAATTAGAAACTAAGATTTCCTAATTTGTTTTAGGTAGGTAATCAAATTGCAGAAATTTCCGGCGACACTAAATTTCTATTTGAACAAAGAGATTTAAGTTAGAGTAAATAATTTAATGTCTTTGTATTTGAAAGACATTTAAATTAAAGAGGTTCCGACATTTTTGTATGGAAGCTGGCATACCTAACCGTCCGCCATTTTGAAAAAAACCTGTTTTGGCGGCCAGGGATGAAACAACATGTGTCAATTGATAGCCATGATTGATAGAGTTTGCAATCACTTGCAAACAAAAAATTTTTAGTAATGAATCTCGTAAGTGATACAGTTTCTGAGATAGGTATTTGAGGTCAAAGACGTGAAAAAATAAAGCATTTAATTTTTGTTTTTAATTTAGTGGAGCACAAATGAGTCGGCGAAGTTCGTCCGTGCTGTATGAAACCATTTTGCCAAATAAATGATTTTGATATGTTTGGAAATAAACTGTATTCACCAAAAATAACTTATTTGATTTTATTTCAAATACCTACCTATTTGTTATTATTACTAAATCGACTATGCTGCATACATTAGCATAATATTATTATGTCAATATCAACTAAACTCATAAAATTGCTAATTTTAATGTTTTATTTTTTACATTTTTGAACTCTAATATCTCAGAAACTGTATCACTTACGAGATTCATCTCTGCAAAGTTTTGTTTATAATCAGTTACTCTGTCGATTGGCACATGTTTCATCGCTGGCCGCCAAAACCGGTTTTTTCCAAAATGGTGGACGGTGTAGGTATGCCAACGAAGTCGGATGTTCTTTAAAATTATTCACTGTCTGAAGAAAATTGTCGACATGGAACATTTACAACCCTATTCAAATGATTAAATTCAATATAGGTATGTTTATGTGAAAACTGAGCCCTAACCCTAATTACCATAGAAATATCTATGCTAATTACACTTAAATATGATGAGATATTAATGAAAACATAAATTCTAAATATAAAATAGTATTAAAAATGCTCACACAAGCAATCGAAACATAGTCATAAAAATTTACACTTCCTTGTGCAATCTTATTCCGCTGCCTTTTCGATAGCGAATTTTACAAAATGCGCATGCTTTCATAATAAAAATGATCTAAATATCACGTAGTAAACACAAAATACATAAAAAGGCGTATTCCACGATTTAGACCTAAATCATCAGAAACGAACCAAACAACTCAACGTCCATTTGAAAGAACGTGCCAATTTTAGTTCCTGAGAACCTCGAGCGGGGCGCTTTGAATCGGTACAAAAAATAACTGTCATTTCGTAGAGTAGGTATAGTTAGTCCAGCCTATAATAAGTCCATGGTCCAGCCTTCTTGTATGATAGAGGTCAGTCACACAGTCATTTTGTTAGCAAAACCTTTCAAAACTTATCGAGGTAAGGTTGAATTGTGCTGAATCTTTTTTTTATAAAACAAAATGCATAATGTCAAATACATGGCTTTCTCGATTGATGCCTTCAAAAATCATAGAAAATTTTTAAATTTATGACACCATGTTTCTGGCAAAGTTTTAAATTGAAAACATTCTGAAAGCTAAATTTTATAGTTCTTTGTTTAATTCTGTACGTGAAAGGTGCGGAAGGGCGCATAATTTTAATTAAATACCAGTCAACATATTATATAAGTGTACCTAAATAATGAATAATGGCTCACACAGATTCAATGTTCTTGTTAGAGATTATAGTTGAACAATTGAGTAGCAGTTGCAGAGAGTGTAGCATCAGAGGTCAGTTTGCAGACGTGTTTAGTGTTCAACTAAAAGATCCCGATGAACAAGAACGTGTTTTGCCAAAGCGGCTTGGGAGACTGAAAAGTCAGCGGAAAACAAAAACTAAGAACAGCAAGGGCCCGGACCTGGACAGATCGCCGTCGACGAATGCATTGCAGACGGGGCAAACCATTTTATTTGCGGCCAATGTCGACACACTGATTTCAAACATGAAACTGTATCCATTAGAGTTGTCGCTGTGGAGTAAGGTTGTACCAGACTATAAAGTAGGATCGACTTACATTCCGTGGGGTGCGCCGTATTACGAATATTTGAACAAGCTCCACAGGAAGCAAGGACAGCAATCGATCTGTGTTAGAGGCAATTACAATGTGTTTGACGAGGTCACTTCTCAACGTATGGCCGAAATTAAACTGAACGTAAAATTGAGGCACTTTAAAGATAAAATTACTACTCAAGTTAGGTCTTTGTTTCCGGAAACCCAACAGACTGTTATGAATACTGACTTAAATTCTAAGCCCATTAGCACGTCAAGCAGAACGATTAAAGATAGCCCAATTAACTTAACTGAAGAGACTGGTACTATTAAAACTATTTATAGTGATGACAAACGTAGACCTTTTCGAACCAAAAAGAGGAACATCAAAAAGAAAGAATCTAGGAGTATTGAAGACCTTAGCAGTAAAGAACGCGTCACTGAAGTCGAAAGTGCTGAAGTGGATAGTAAAATCAATAATAGAAGATTAAATAGTCGCATTATCACTTTAGTAAGAAGTGATAGGAACTTAGACAAAAATCCAACGTTATCTGTTATAAGATCCAAATCTTGTTCATCAATTCTTCAAAGAGATTCTAACATATTAAATAAATATATTTTCGGGGGCACGCCTGCAGGGCCATTTGGTAACCAGGCCTATTGTGTTAGTTATTTTACGGTAAAAGACTTTGCCGACTCCCCAAAGTCTGTGTCTCCAAGCCCTCCGTCTCCAAAATCTGAAAAATCTGGGATAGTCGGCTCTGAAAAATCGAAATCCGAAAAATCTGACGAATTGCAAGAGATAGAAAAATACAAAATTAGAATATGCGAGAGTGAATGTACTAATGTAAAAAGAAAATCTGGGTTACCTGGCACACAAAGTACTTGTTCTTTGGATTTACCACTAAAAGCATCACATTTGATCACAGTGAAAAAATGTGATGATGTCACATGCGGATTTGAAAAAATGAGGGAAGTTCCCACGCCGCCAGAGGATCGCATTTTTTTAGACCTGAGTACGCGCAGAGCAGACTGTTGCGATCTCACGGAGAAAGTGGAAGAAGTGGTAGCGGGGATAAAAGCGAAGATGAAATTATTTGGTAGCGAACCTTGTTATTGTGAATGCGAATGTCAATTTGGCATCAAGAAAACAACATATTGTGAAATATGCAGAGGCTTTGAGCAGTTTGGTGAAGACTCTGGAAGAAAACCTGAATACGAACTACTTTTTCCCTGTCCAATATTCCACAAACTAACCGAAAAAAAGAAGGTGGCTGCGTCTGGAAGCGACACTAAGAGTAAAGTGAAGCCAGAACCCGAGAAAGAAGTAACAAAAAAGGGGAAAAAAAAAACAGACAGCAGATTCAAGTTTAACTACGGCTATACAGGTATACGTACGTATTTTTTATTTTTTTTTTTACTTCTGGATATGCTATCTACTACTATATCTACTACTGAATTTTATTTGATTATTATCTATGTAATTTCCTTCACATTATAGCGCCTCATATTGGTCACAGTCGCTGCGCATTGCCTTGTGTTGGAACTTTGAATCCGGTACCCAAGCGAATGGGTTGGCTCTGGACTTGTGAAAACGTACCTGGAATGAAGGTACGTACTAATGGCTATAGCTTTCACCTATTGGAAATAGTGAAGATTTTTATTTATTTTTTTGTTTATAGTACCGTCCGTCGTGGAAGCCTGGTGCGTCGAATAAATATGTAGTGAGGTCACTTAAAATGGCCAAGAATCCTGGCGAATTCTTGGCTAAAATGAAAAGGAAAGTTGCAGCAAAGGCAGCAAAGAGACCACTAAAGAGGCCGTTACTAACTGTGCATAAGAAAGATGGTGAATACACTGTGACTATGGAAACCATGAAAACTTTCACAAAACCAAGGACTTTTAATCAATACCCATATGAAGACAAGCCTTTGGTGACTTACACGATCGGGAGGACTTCAGAAGAAAACCTACAAAGAAAGATAAAGAAAGAACGTGCGCACAGACGGCTGGTGAGATTTCAACGCGACTTCGTTCAAAGCGCATTCAGAGATATGTGTAAGGATATTTGTATGAAGACATACCAACAAGCGCTTGATATACTGCCCGATGCCGAACAGCCCGACTGTACCTGTTACCCAGCACAGCCTAGTCCTGAGGACGTAGACCAGGATCATTCCTGCTCTTGTTCCGAAGACAAGGACTTGTCCGAGTCTGACACTGACTCTGATGAATGGATAGTTGAATTCACTCCCCCTACTGCTACATTTGATCCAACGTTCAAATCCAAAAAAGTGATAACTGCAGACAACACAACTCAATATACGTACATGGATTACAAAGTAAAACTATTAGATAGGTTAGGAAATCCAGTGCCAAGATTCTTTAAAGGTCCTGATGGTAAGCAGCAATGCAGCGATTTAGGTGGATTTTGGGACCCAGATCATAAATGGCTGGAGATTAACGTGGACGGTTTTATAGGACCTGACGAGAGATGGGCTCCGAACATTTTCCTAGGGCCTAATGGAGAGCCAGTCGATGGTGAGCATGGAAAATTCCAAGCCATGGATGGTCAGTGGTTGGTTGTTGGAGTTGATGGATATGTTGATCAAGGCAAATGGAAGTTCTACGCTGTTTCAAAAAGTCCAGTGCCCAAAAAGCATAAGTCTCGGAAAAAAAAGGCAGCTCATCAACCAAAGCAAGACAAGCGATCCGAGACCACTTGGAGTTGCTTCGGCAGTGTATCTCCGGGACAGTTATCTAAAATGGGGATTGTCGGTCATGGACAAGATAAGAAGGTATTATATTCAAAATTAAAAGAAATGTTGGCGCAAGGAAAAAATGTAAATATTCCACAGCCTAAAACAGTACCGCGGTCAAATAGGCCTAAAGGAAAACTTCGCGCTGATCGAACCCGCACTGTTGCTGAGAAAGTACAATGTAAACATGCCACTCCTTCTGATAAAGGAATAGTGGCTGTAGATGGTCATGGGAATAAAGCATATTTTAGATTGAAAGCTTATGATAATAAGAGGCCCAAAGAAAGGATAGCCTCGCTTACAAATAAGGGTATTAGTGTAAGCTCATTCCATGTACCGTGTTTTCATTCGTTCATTAGTCAAGAAATTATGAAAAAGCAACAGTATGAACGCCTGGTGGCGCTCGCTGAACGTCGGGCAGCGACTAACTCCGGGGAGCAAAGCACTGCCGCATCCACACAAGCCGACTATAAGGGTGTCTACGTAGTATAATTTAGTTCTGGGTTCATAATATATGAAACGATTTGGTTTTAGGAATTTATAAGGTTTAGACAGTTGAACTTTTAAGTAGAATTTATTTGGTATACGTCCTAAGTCAAATTTTGTAACGTTATGGTAACTTGTAAGATAAATAAATAATTTATTTATATTGGCCTTTTAAAAAAAATTATGATTTTACATTTTTATAATTATTATTATAATACTAGCAGCGCCCCGCGGTTTCACCCACATAAGTTCAATCCTGTGGGAATACCGGGATAAAAACTATCCTATGTCCTTTCCCGGGACTCAAACTATCTCTATACCAAATTTAATCTAAATCGGTTTAGCGGTTTACGCGTGAAGAGGTAACAGACAGACAGACACACTTTCGCATTTATAATACTAGCTGCGCCCCGCGGTTTCACCCGCGTAAATGTCGATCCCGTGGGAATATCGGGATAAAAACTATCCTATGTCCTTTTCCGCGACTTAAACTATCTATATACCAAATTTCATCTAAATCGATTCAGTGGTTTAGGCGTGAAGAAGTAACAAACATATAAACACACACACACACACACTCACAAACTTTCGCCTTTATAATATTAGTGTGATTACTATATGGACTATGGATTGGATCTGATGACCATTCGTCACATTGGCCATTTCGTCGCTATCCCTAATAGGTCACATTCACTAATACGTCACCTTGTGCATCTGGTCAGTTTCTTAAGTCGTTTCATTCTGTATTTGGACTCATTCCCAACTCGTCCGACAACGTACAGTCAGCGTTAAAAATGCCGGGATGAACAGACTGTTCACAATGATCTCAACACCTAAAAAGTTAAACTTTATTTTGTTTGGATACTGTGTTCATTCTAAAACATTCCTCGTGTAATTAGGTTAAAGTTTAGTGTTCATAGTTGTTTAGATAATTTTGAACAGTTTGTTCGTCCCGATATTATTGACGCTTACTGTCTCGTTATCTATACAGGGTGAAATTGAAAACATGCGACAAATCGAAATGGGAGATTGTACTCATCATTATGAACAACTTTTACTATGGGACCAAACCTGAAATCGCGAAAAAAAAAATCAGCTGTACATTTTACGATCCTACGAGTTATGCGAACATAATTGTAGGGAACAGCTGATTTTATTTTTCGCGATTTCGGGTTTGGTCCCATAGTAAAAGTTGTTCATAATGATGAGTACAATCTCCCATTTCGATTTGTCGCATGTTTTCAATTTCAACCTGTATATGAGGTGTAAAAAAATTAACTGCAAGAACTTTAAGAGGTGCTTTAGACCATCGAACTGAACAACTTTCACTATGGGACCAACTCTGAAATCACGAAAAAAAAATGAGCTGTTTCATACATTTTGGCCGAGTACTTAGGTATTGAACTTTTGTATGAAACAGCTGATTTTTTTTTTCGTGATTTCGGAGTTGGTCTCATAGTGAAAGTTGTTCAGTTCGATGGTCTAATGCACCTCTTAAAGTTCTTGCAGTTAATTTTTTTACACCTTATAATATAAAATTATGAAGTTTGGCATTTTTAGTTTTTCTAAACTACCTCCTAAAGAGGGATTGGGGGGTCTCAAAATTTGTATGGAAGAATTTTAACACTCTGTCTGATTATCTCGAAACTAAACTGGACTCGATTTTGTGTAAATTAAAATGCTAGGTACCTACCTATTTATGTTACGAGAGAGTCCATTTTTAAGTTGAGTTTTTTTTTTCTTTATCTTCTTTCTAGTAAACAAGTGCGAGTACCTACTACCTAATTTATAATAAAATTTTGTTGTACTGAAAATGTTTGTTTTTGTGCTTAATTGTAGATACATATCCATCGGACGAGTTGGCAATGAGTCGAAATACAGCATGAAACGAGTTAAGAAACTGACCAGAGCCCTGATTCACAACCATACGACAGGCTATCGTATCGAAAACCTGACATTTTGATAACCTGATTTGACTTCCCCTCAACAGCAAACAGCTGTTGGAAGAATAGCGGGCGTCTATTTGATTTAAACTGACAAAATTTTCGGGTTTTGGACTTGTGAACAGCGTTTAGAAGACTCCTACGATAGCAATGATTAATGTTCGATACGATACGGAAGCGTATCGAGTGTTTGTGAATAGCTATGCAGATGCACAAGGTGACGTATTAGTGAATGTGACCTATTAGGGATAGCGCGCGACGAAATGGCCACAGATTTGTAACAGGGTCTCGTCTTTTCATTATGGACGCTTTTAACGTTCTGCATCGTTCTCACATGTATAATTTTTAACATGAATGATGTAACCAAGACTTTGTAACCATATTATTTTGATTTAAAAGAGTGTCCATGGAGTTTCTTGCCCGTTTTTCTCCATAGGTACCTACGCTTTGGAATGGGCAACTAGCTTCATCTTTGACTGACCGACCCCTTGACAATTGCCTGTAATTGGTTTAATTGAAATAAATGCTTTCGAGTTTGAGTTTGAGGGTTCTGCCATTGATGAAGTGTTTTTTTTTTTAATTTTTACATTTTAAAAATAACTAGCTGCGCCCCGCGGTTTCACCCGCATAAGTTTCGATCCCGTGGGAATATCGGGATAAAAAGTAGCCTATGTCCTTTCCCGAGACTCAAACTATCTCTATACCAAATTTCATCTAAATCGGTTCAGCGGTTTGAGCGTGAAGAAGTAACAAACATATAAACACACACACACACACTCACAAACTTTCGCCTTTATAATATTAGTGTGATTACATTTTATACACATCACACACAATCAAACTTAAATCTTTCCACAGCTATGAGTCGGGCTGGTTTATTCTATGAGTCCTCAGTATAGCATAGGTAGAGGGCCACAGATATAGATATACCTAGATAACGCAAGTATCACGAACTGTATGAAAACTAAGCGTGCCACTTTTTGACTACCTACTATGACGTCACAAGCTCGCGCTCTCTCGGTCACGCTCACCCAGCCAGCAGTACGCAGGACTGAGCGCGAAAATGGCGGCTTATGATTTTCAATCGTAAACTGGTGCGATTTTTGACACGCGAAGTAGGTGCTCTTGCGTTATCTAGGTGTGTCTATATCTGTGGTAGGGCCATGCACAAAGTGATTTCAACAACGACTTCCCGCGACTTCGTCCGCGTGAAATTTCTCGTGCTCCGACCCACCCCGTCGTCGTCGCAACGCATCGCCTTCTGCTTACTTCGTTTTCGCTCAGAACTTTTTTTTTTTGCTCGGCTCCTAAAGGCCCTAGCGTGATGTTACATAGCCTATAGCCTTCCTCAAGAATTGGGCTATTAAATGCAAGATTATTTTAAATCCAACTGGTAGTTCAGATCGGAGATCCCCCTACATACAAACAAATTTTACAATATTATAATTATATAGATTCAGTGATCGGAATAGGTAGAGCTATTTAGGTTCATTGACCGCAAACATTGATGTTAATATGGATATTCCACGGGATTCCGACTGATACTACGGGATTTTTGTCATATAAATTCGCTTCACTAACATCAACAGATGTTGAACGCTCGTTTTCCACATATAAATGGGTGTTAGATGTAAAAAGAAATAGATTAAAATTAGATAATTTAGAAAAAATAATGGTGATTTATTTTAACTCTGGTCATACTCAGTACTTCTACTGAAGCTGAAGACGAACCAGATCAATGACATTTTTTGTTTAAATAAGTGAATTATTGTTGAAGCGTATTGATTATTTTAATTAAGATTTTATTGTAAATACAATTTTTTTTATTTGATAATGTTTTGATTTTACTGAGGAACAAATAATTTGTATGGTAATATGTTTTTGTACAACTTCAGAATAAAAATGTTTAAATGATTGTTGATTCTTGGATAAGAAATTGGTGCCGATTCTCTTGTACACAGAACTAAACTAACTAAACTATCACTAAAATTCCTTACTTTTTGCTATGGGAATCTTACAGCTATTCTGCATAAAAAAATCTCTAAATTTAAAAATAATTTTGACACAACAAAAATCGAATTTGACAATCGCGACTCGTTGACACGTGGCACTCATTTTCCCTACCCCGTGAATGGTTTTTTAGAGCCGCAGGCGCGGAGGGGGCAGCCTTGACGTGTTTTTTAAGGAATTTTTCACTTTTTGTATGGAAAATATGAAAAATTTATACCTACATGTTGAGTTTTAGGAGTTTATAGGTTTCATAGAGGGGGTCGAAATTTTCATTATTTTTGCAATAGGACACACCATTTTCGAGATATAAGCAAAAGAAAAAAAAATACAGACAGTACTGTTTTTGCACCTGAAGTCGAGGTGTTGGTGTGAATTTCTATTCATGACAACTAATTTTATTCCACACCTTTTTAATCGCGGTTAAAAATAGTCAGATTTAGTTCGATTTAGTTAGACAATCAAAATTTTAGGTGAAAAACGTGAAATTCAGAATAGCAAAATTGCCATCTTCAATAGATTAATAACTCAGTGCCATCTTAGTGCTGTCAAACTAAAATATAGTTAAGTTGCGTCACTTTAGTCAATTTCAGAATGGGAAATCGTCGCTTGACAGGAATAAATTAAATTTTAGTGATTTTTAGTCTAGTTTAGAGGCACTTGTGACTAGAAAATCGGCACCATTGTTACGTAAAAAAATATATGTGGTTTAATGAATCAAGTTTATCTATTTATTATACTATCCTTAATCCCGTCCTTCTTATATTTACCCGTCAGAATGGAAGTGTAATCTTTCATTAGTCCCGAAGGCGTGAATAGTTTTTATGATTTTACTACTCAAAAACCAAATCCCAGGGCTCGGGAAATATCCATATTATTCTAACCAACCAATTATTCTAAGCAAGTACGTAAAACAGCTCTACCTATTCCGATCTATGATTCATACGCATCGTAAGACCTATTTCAACCTACCAGTACGAAACAACTTATCTCGTTGTTATCTGAATCAAGTAAGCTATTTTATTTTATTGTTTTTTTCATTTGGTGAAATGTGGATGTACAATAAGTTACGAATACTGCGCCCACAGAGGTGTACTTCTACTTAACCCTACATGTAATACAGGCTTCAAATTGTTTTTTTTTTTGTTTTCATTAACGCTATTTAAAATTTTTGATCGTAGAGAATTCATTATCATTTTCTCCAATTTCAGGTGGCTCAGGGTTGGAAGCCAGGTGCGATATCCAATCGTCTTCTTAAGAAATTAAACAAAGTAAAACGGCAAACGCAACCAGAGCAAAGAGTGAAACCGGCAAAGAAGACGAAAAAGAGGGTTGAGGATAAACCAACTCTCATCATTTGTAAGAGGAGCGGGGAGTACCGCGTCGAGATGCAGGTCTCTCCCGAGGACAGTGACGTGAATATAGACCAGCAGCAATGCGGTCCACTGGTATACAGGATCAGCAGAGAAGACAATGAGGAGAGGATTGAAAAACGGTTGAGGAAACGGCGACGTCTTGTTAAAGAGGCCGTCGAAAAAGTTTGGGTCGATCCCTATCATCCCGAAGTTTGCGAGAAGACCTGTCTTAGAGCCTACAAAGAGGCCATAGGACTGTCCAACCCTAACAATCCTGAGTGCACATGCAGCGAAGAAGAAGATGAATATGAATGTAGTTGTTGTAATGACGAAGAGGATAATGTTGACAGCTCTGATTGCAGTTCCTTAGATCTCGAATGGGAGATACACTTTTCTCCACCGATCGCGGCCCAAGCTTGATTTTTTTTTTCTGTCCTACATTTCTTGTTTTTGAAGTATTTTGAGGTGAAATAAAAAAAAAAACACAGTTTAAACGACGACTTTACTATCCATTTTACTGTTCGCCAGAAGGTTGTTTAGCATGTCCCATATGACGAGTGAAAGGGTAGTGTGAGGTGCTATCCTCAAGTAGAGTGGTCCTAATCCTTTGTAGAGTCCGTGGATGCCTTCGGTTCTGTATATTTTGGACAGGCAGTCGAGTACTCCGGTGTATAAGACGGCACCGGTTGCTGCAGACCCTGGAAATTGAGTTGGACGTTAGAATAGCAGTAATATCTATTATGTTATTGTAAAGATGACAGTGAAAGCTTTAGAGGAAGTCATAGGAAAGTATAGTTATCTAAGATATTCAATACATACACTCAAGTCATAGAAAAAACAAATAAGAAAGCCAACTCGAGCCCCGAGCGAGCGATAATAGCCTAAACACGTAGGGCTGTCACTTATAGTTTATTCAATCGTCAAAAATGCATAGTCAATCTCTCTACAAAAATACAGTGGTATCGTTTAACTTTAAGTCCCACCGTACCACCAGGGGTACGGCCACGGGTACGGTGGGTCTGCAATGGACTAGTGGATAGGGGGGCCAACAGGCATGGATTGCTTAGGGGCCATCTCCACGAGCGAGAGAATCGCGGCGATATTATCGTCGTGCCACGTATTTCTATACACTCTCTTAGAACGTGTCTCCACACGGCGATCGATATCATCGCGGCGAAAATTTGATGGCACGGCGTGACTATCGCCGCGATTCTTTCGCTCGTGGAGACGGCCCCTTATCAATCAATCTTAATCTGGCACTGGGTACCTATAGTAATAATAACTTTAGTAAGATCGAGAACAGAGTATCTATGGTTTTGCAGCTCTATTAACACATTCACTGCGTTACGGGAAGTATTTGGTTGTAATTGAGTTCTGCTCTGTGCGGCAGCTAGTTGTCCTTGTTTTTGCACTCCGTGCGGGGGTAATTTTTTCAAGTATTCGTACAAGTAAAAAAGAGACGCCTACATTGCCGGTGTCCTTGCTTGAAGTGTATTAAAATTTACGAATAAAAATGTACGGGAATTATTTTTTCGTAACGCACAGAAAGGTAATTATTTTACAACAGTGCGATACGGGAACTATTTGGCCGTATCCAAGACCTCGTACCGCACTGAACGTGCGCGCGCGCGGAGCTTTAGTTAGTCGTAGTGCTGTGCCCAGTTAATACGTTTTCACAGAACGCAATATTTTATTCGTCACACTTAAGTAGGTAAATTGTACATAAACAATGAAACGTTCACGTAAAAAACTTATTATGGGGAAAGGTGTAAAGACAGAAGGTAAAGAGGCTAGAAACATTATTGTGCAGAGTACTGGTTCCAGTTTACCGAATCCCAAACCATCTAGTACAAAAACGCCCAGTTCTTTTTTTTTAAGTCCATCAACAGGAAGTGAATTTCGTATATTAGAAGAAGTAATAATTAATTAGAATAAAAAGACTGATCCTGATTCATTATCCCTGGACAACATTTCTGTGAGTAATCTAGTACCAGCGCTCGAAACATCACTAAATTCTGAAATGGTGTCTGAACTGTTGTCAACACCCCGAAGTAAGTTTTCAAGAAATGAGTTTTCACAGTTTAATACACCAACGTGTTCTACATCTAGAAATACCGATGGAAATATTAAAATTTTCCAAACGCCAACTTCAAAACAATAAATAATAAATCTGAAACAAAAAAATATTTTACTTATTACGAGTACACCCCATCCCTAGCATTATGACTGTTGTATGCGCCACGCCAAGTATTTTCCCGTAAAATCAACCATTTCCAAAAATACCTGTAACTTTTAAGATATTACTTAGAACCCCGTGCGACTGCAGCTGTGTATACACAAGGATGTAACCTATTGATTGGTACAACAAAAAAAATCAGCTGTGGACTTTCCATGTCTCTGTGGAGGTTTGAAGTCAGGACTACGTACGGGAAAATAGACGTCGTAACGCATATCAGGCATTCTTGATACGGGAAGTATGTGACTTGTACAGCACTGGAAGTAAGTTTTAATCTAGCGCAGCCGCAGTGAATGTGTTAAATTAAGTGTAAAACTACTTAGATCTACTTCTACATTGCCTTTACTTGGAGAATAATTTAGAAATGAAACGAGTAGAAAACTGAAGTAGAATAACCCACTGGACAGTTAAACATACAACCGGTTATTGCGTTAATCCACCCCAAAAAAAAATCCACCCTAAGGGCCTGTGCACACCACGTTTTTTAAACGCGCCGTTGACGCGCGCTTGTAGCGATACAGACGTGATACGCACGCGAGTCAGACGCAGCCTGTAGACCTTCTGCAGGATAAAAGCGCGCCGTCGACGCACGTTTCTAAAACGCGCGTCAACGGTGCGTTTAAAAAACGTGGTGCGCACAGGCCCTAAGGTGGATACGCGGAAACGCATGTCCAAGTTAAAGGTTGAATTTTTGGGATGGAACGGAATAACCCCATAAAACAGACTGAAGTATCATCAGCAGATAGTCCATCTACAGCTTGGGACTAAAACCCAAAAACATCTACTTGTATCAAGACACATTAAAAGCCAGTATATCACTTGACCAAAGCTCCCCATAGTCATGCACCAGAGAGCACCCGACCACCAAAAAGCGGCGACAACGTTACCCTGATTAAAAAGCCGCGTATTCACAACATCCATCGGTGTTTCAACACAGACAACGATCACACCGCATACGATGCTCGCCACGAAAGACAAAGTCACTGGCGACTCTTCGAAATACCCCCGTGCAAGTAGACTTTCCTTGAACCTGTAAATAAACTTTAGAATGTAGTGTACGAACCCTGGTTGTATAAACGGACGGTGGTGACGTCGAAGGGGCAAATTGCGAGGGCTACTACCACCCCGCTCACAGCGCTGGCCCCGAAGGCGAGTCCAAGCGGAGAGTTTGTGAAAAAGCCATGTGACAGCAACTCCTCTTTGGCTCTGAAGTGGAAAATATTTGTTGAGTGATTGGTTCTAATATTTTCCCGGACTGTTCTTTTTAGGGTTCCGTATCCGAAGAGCATCGGTGCTCCATGGACCAATTGAAAGACCGATTGGTCTATGGGGAAAATTACATCCATCTTCCAAATACAAACTGGACTATGGAGTAATGAGAAATGTTCCACTGCCCAGTTTAATAGTATAGTAAAGCCTTGTCCATACTATTTAAAAAAAAAATAGAGCTATCGGAGGCCCCGTTGGCTCTTATTACTGAGGCTTAGTTATAGGGTCCCGTTGGCGCTCTTCGTAAGTCGCTGTCCGTCTGTCCGTCCGTCTGTCTGGCCTACAGCGGGCTGTATCTCATGAACCATAATAGGTAGATAGTTGAAAATTTAAAAGTGTTGCCGCTATAATATAATGAATAAAATAAAGTAAAAAATTTATGGTACAGACGCCAGCACATCAAGCTACTACAATCTGTCAAATTTCTTTAATAGATTTTCAACTTTATCGCTAATGCATAAGGTTCAAGTTTGATTGGGAAAATTTGACAGTTTTGGATAGCTTGATGTGCTGGCTTCTGTACTTAACCTATTTTTTTCAGCGTTTTTTGCCTTGTGGTACGGAACCCTTTGTGTGCGAGTTATTTTAATCATATTTTTGTAAAGGACCATACCTGGGAACGTTCTGGTTACCGAGATATTGAAGGTTAAAATTCCAACTTTTACGAACTTTTGTTTTATGTAAACAAGTTTTTAATTTTATTTTTAAAGTTGTGTTATACCCTGACACCTACCGTTGCATGCATCCATACCTAAGCACGATGTTTTGCGTGTTACATTGCGCACTACCGCAAACAGCAAATTTTCACACCAAATAATTTATAATAATAGTTGTTTCCCATACATAATCATTGGCATCCTTGATCCACCCACTGCTGAATATAGGTAACTACCAACTAGGCCTAGGGTGGATGGCGGCGCGCCGTGTTCCGCGCGCGCCTCTCTGTAGAGGAATGGTGGCCGTTTGCGGCCGCTGAAGGTGACGGGGTCCGCATGATGCGGGCCAACCTGGCCGGGGGAGCGTGACGAAATGCGCAAGCACTCCAGCACCTCGGCTAAAGGTAGCAGCAGGACACCGTGTGGTTTTAGTCAGTAAGAGTCTGACAGACGCCTCCACCCACCCCGGAGTGGTGGACATCCATGAGGATTTCCACACGATAAAGAAAAAAAAAAGGCCTAGGGTGGATCCAATTTACGGCGGATTTTTTGGGGTGGATAAACGGAATAACCGTTACTAGTAGGCCTTTCCAGCAGTGGAGCTTTCTTACTTGGAAAATGTGGTGAGTTGTGCAGCGCTGCCTATGGCCAGTCTCGTGCAGGTCGCGGAGACTCCCGCGAAGAACCCCCTCAAACCTTCAGTCTTGTAAATCCTGACGACTCCGTCACACATTCCTGGAACGATAGGCAACAGGTGAAATGCATTTAAGGGAGTATGTTCTGTTCGAGACGATTGGGTCCTGATGATTTGGAAAGGAAAGGGCTCTGGGAAGGGCACACTCCAAAGCTCAATAATTTACGTTGGTAACACTTTGAGCGGAGCAACGTTATAATACGTAAAATTTGACGTTTAATCACGTCAGCAAAAACTATTATGTCTTTCTTAAAACAACGTGTATAAACGGCTGCGGCTTATAACAATTCCTTCAAGCTACGTCATCGCGCCGTATCACTTTAAATTGTCGGACTGCTAGCGCCACTCCACGTTAGTTTTTGAAGTGAAAACTTCTTTAGCGGCGTTGCACACTTTTTTGTAATGGGTAAAAAATGTTAAACTCGCGTCAGGACACGTGACCGTCAGGAGAGATCCCCCCCCCCCCCCATCTCTTTCTACGGCGGCGCCAACCGAAGTGAACCAAGTGAGACACGATAATGGATGGATGGATGGATGGTGATGGTGATGGCGATGGCGATGGTGATGGCGATGGTGATGGCGATGGTGATGGCAATGGTGATGGTGGTGGCGATGGTGATGGCGATGGCGATGGTGATGGTGATGTGATGTGATGGTGATGGTGGACGCGGACGCGGACGTGGATGGACAGCTGATGGCTCGACCGTCTGTGTAGTAGCCACACTGCTGTGTATTCGTAAAATTCGTGTATATAAAGTGTTTCAAAAAATGAAAATTGAACAAAGTGCATCGATTAATGAAAAAAGTGACGCAGAAATAGTGAAAAAAACTTAGTTATATTAATTCAATTAATAATTGATTTATTTCAACGTTAATATTCAAGTTTTCAATTCTGCCGGCACTCCCGGAGTGCAACCCGTCTTTTTTTTTTTGTACACTTTGTAAGGCTACTCACACACATACATTTTGTATGAGGAAAATAGTGCGCCGCGCAACAAACATTTGAATACCCAGATGTTCCGCTCAAAGTGGTAATTTAGTCAGTTACAAGTTGACTTATGGTATATATCGTAGTTGTTATGGTGGACCAACATAGACACTAGATTAATTATTATGCACTATACATATTAGGCCATTCATGGCAATATCTTTCTGCATCTTTTGTTAATATTACTCGCCCTAATTATGACCGTCAGCACAACCGTGATCAACCTCGATAAACCAACCTCTCTCTACAACAATAAAACCGACTGGAATGACTTCCGACACTACCTGGAAAATAATATAAAATTAAATATTAGGCTTAAAACAGAAAATGACATTGATGAAGCTACTGAGTACTTCACTAAATTAGTCCAAGAAGCCTGTTGGAAATGTACACCCGAAATTGACAGAAAAATTAAAACTCAAAATCTGCCAAAAGAATTAAAGGCTATATACTGGAAAAAAGGAGACTTCGTAGGGTATGGCACACAAGCAAACACCCCGACGACAGGAAAAAGTACAATAAAATGACAAAACTGCTTAAATCGGCACTCAAAGAAGCAGAGGACCTCACCCTGGAAGCACAACTTGAAAGCCTAACGGCCACGTCTGCCACGAATTATTCCTTATGGAAATACACAGCAAAATATGATCAACCCCAAGAAGTGAAACCTCCTCTAAAATTGAACAACAATCAATGGGCAAGAACGAGTGAGCAAAAAGCAAACGCATTCGCTAAACATCTGGCTGCTGTATTTGTCCCAAATGAACCTAGGAACCGGAGCAGTGACAAAGACTCAAATATAGATGAAACCCTGAAACAAGACTTGACCAAATGGAGCTGCCACCCAAACCAATAACACCTCAGGAAGTAATGACACAGATAAAAAGACTCAAGGACAAGAAAGCTCCTGGGTATGATCTTATTACAAAGAAAGTACTGGTTGAGTTGCCAAGGAGGGCTATTGTTTTTCTAACAGTGCTTTATAATGCAATTCTAAGAGTGGGCTATTTCCCTTCGCAGTGGAAAGTATCACAAATTAAAATGATATACAAGCATGGAAAACCAGATAATGAGATCACTTCGTACAGACCAATCAGCCTATTGCCCATCAACTCAAAATTATTGGAAAAGTTAATCTTAGACCAGCTTAAACCACTATTAGCACAGAACAATGTGATACCTGATCATCAGTTTGGGTTCCGTGAGAGGCATTCCACAATAGAGCAAGTTCATCGAGTGTGTAACAAAATACGACAGTCACTTGAGCTAGGAGAATATTGCGCTTCTGTATTCTTAGATGTGCAACAGGCATTTGACCGAGTATGGCACAAGGGCCTACTCTTCAAAATTAAAACAAACCTACCTCACAGTTACTATAGACTTCTCGAGTCCTATCTAACAGATCGCCTGTTTCAAGTAAGAGAAGAGAATAGCTACTCTGAGCTCCATGAAATAAGAGCAGGAGTTCCACAAGGCTCTGTTCTTGGTCCCGTTCTCTACACTATCTTCACATTAGATATACCACAAATTCCAGATGTTACAACTGCTACTTTTGCCGATGACTCAGCCATTATGACTAGCAACAAAGACCCAATAGAAGCTTCGAGAAAGCTGCAAGAGACACTAGAATTAATAGATGGTTGGCTTGAAAAGTGGAGAATTACTGCAAGCGTATCAAAATCAACACAAGTGACATTCACACTCAAAAAAGGTGATTGCCCTGTGGTCAAGCTGGGAAGCAATGACTTGCCACACAAAGACGTTGTCAAGTACCTGGGTATGCATTTGGACAGGCGACTAACGTGGAAAACCCACATCAAAGCCAAAAGGGACCAAGCTAATATCACTTTTAGGAATTTGTACTGGTTACTGGGAAGAAAGTCTAAACTCTCACTCGAGAACAAGTTACTGGTTTACAAAGCCGTGATACGGCCAATATGGACTTACGGGATGCAGCTATGGGGTAGTGCCTCTGATTCAAACATCAACATAGTGCAACGACTACAAAACTCAATTCTGAAGTCAATTTCCAATGCCCCTTGGTTCATCACCAATGCAGAAATCCACGAGCTATTAAAAGTAAACACAGTAAAGGAGAATATACTGATAGTAGAGAATGCATACAAGGACAGACTCAAAAACCATCCAAATCAGTTGGCCGTAGACCTGCTTCATGCCAATATCACCAAGCGCCTCAAAAGGCACCACATCCTCGAGCTGAACAAATAATTAAGCACCATACTTGCGGTGCTCACTGGAGCCCTGCATAGCCACGCCATGAACCAACAACACATTTGCTTATAGCCGAAAGGCTGATTGCAGATACAAGTAAAAAAAAAAAAAAAAAAAAAAAAAAATTACTCGCCCTTTCCTGTTTTCCGCTCTTCAATACAAGAACATGTCACATAATTATTATTTAAGTAATTTATCCACACTATTTACTAAGTTACTTTAAATATCCATCATCTTTTTTTACCTTTTCCAGCCAAGCAGTTTTCCAGTCGGACTCCTTGGTAAGACTGGTTGTCACACTTTCGGGCTTCTGACGACCCGTAACGACTGCCAAAGATTCCACAAAGGTGGTCACCCATCCACGGACCAACCGCGGCAGCGTAGCTTAACTTGATCGATCGACCCGTGCGGCTGTTATTACTTAGCCAGAACCACGTCCTTAAAGGTTACATTAATCCACATACCTAGTAGTAATCACCGACCGTTTTCAAATTGGTCCTTCGAGGCTAGATCGAACAAAATATACTGGCCTTCGCTTGTTGCTCTACATTAGCTGACGAGACGTGATAGGTATCGATATCTAAAAAGCAATATAACTTCAAACAAAAAGACCTGAATTTACCATTATATTTATGCTGCCTTCCAACAGCTATGCTAGGGTGCGCGCCTGCCTGTATCCTGGTCTTCACCACCGAGGCAGGGTTGCCAGTAACTCCGCTCATGATACCACTCACTCCTGACCAGAATATGGCCTTTTCTATGCTTATTTCGCCATCTTTGTTTTTAGTCCAGCCGTTGACCTCTGCCACGTGGTACATGCCTAGCCTGAAATGGTGGTGTTTTGGGATGTTATTCTATTGCAGTTAATGAGATATAAAGTCGAATTGTTACCATAATTGTTCATCAAATTATATATCAGAGTGTAGATGATAAAGATGTAGTCGTATTTAAGGGTGCCATCTAACAGAACAACTTTAATATTACCTCACAGAATTCATAGTGAACCCCAATACCATAGCTGGTGCTAATCCCTTCTGCAATGCCATCGCACCATCGGCCCTCGCGATCACATACAACGCGTGGAAGATCCCCCGATACCGCGTATTGGCTTCGGTGCGCGCGCGCAGTTCTCCTTGCAGCTGCAGCCGAGTCTTCACGACGTCCATCGGGTTTGTGAAGATGGTCGCGCCGGCGCCGGCTAGGCCGCCAATTACAAAGTCCATTTTTAAGTTACTGCAATTTTAAGACCAGAAATATTATTGTCGTAAATTAAATACAAACAGAATTATGACTGTCGTAGGAATACAATAATAGTAAATATATAATTTACAAAAGTATTCTTGATGACAAATCAAAAAAAGAAAAAAAAAATGCAATAAAACCAATGCAGATAATACCAGATGCAGGTCAATACCAAGAAACTGTCGAACGTATAAATGTCTGGCACATCGCCATCAGCACTGATAGATATCATATGTTAGAAGCCATTTAATTAATTACTTATAAACATAAACAACATGTTTGATACACGTGGCTTTCTGGAGTTCCTAACTATGTTGGGGTAAGTTCGGCGCTGGGTAAGACCGTAGAAATCAAATTAAGACTTATAAGGTAGGTAGTTGCGGTAGACTTGGCCAAATATTGCCAAATTATCTGGAAATTTGATTCGTACGGTCTTACCCCAGCGTCGAACTTACCCCAACATACTTTATAGACTAAATCTATGCGACCCACAGACCCCACAGTACCTACCCTTATGGAAAAGGCGTAACTACATATAAGGTGTTGTGATAAGGAGAACTATTCAGGGTGGCAGGACACCGAGCGACGCCAACCTTTTACCATGGATTCACCTACATGAGTCTGTCCCCCCTTTTGTTTGTGGATGGGAAATCATCAAATGACCCCTCCCGCTCTGGGTGGTGCGGAAGGGAGTGGCAGACTCATACTGACTAAAACCCACCCGTGTTCCTTCCTTAGCCCTTTATGTTCCGGGGTAGCGGTAACCCTTTCGGACAATCCCGCACCCCCGGCAGGCTTCGACCCTAATAGGCCCCTTCCTTTATCCTGACATCTCTTTGAGGCGCGCGTGGAACACGTACGCGCCGTCCGGCACGGGCCTGGTCGTGATCGCACGGTGAGCTACCCATTACTCTCCGTCCGCAGGCCCGCGCCTACGGTGGCCGGGAGTCGTCACGCGGCTCCCGACGCCCAGAGCGTCTCCCGCAGCGGCTGGGACGTGAGGCTCTGACCCCCCCCTGCGTTTAATTTTTTCGTCGGTTATAAAAAAATTGCTATTCAGTACATTTTGCCCGCGTAGGTACTTCGTCGGTGCGTACTTTTCTATGAAACAGCAGATTTTTTTTTGATAATGGACGTATTTCTACCCTAGGGCTAGAATCATGGGCTGAATTCATGGTTACAGTTTGCGCATCGATGTTCCTGCCATCCTGTACTTTATTTGGCACCCTAATTGCGTAACACATTATCTATCTCAATCTGAATCGTTTTGAAGGATATTGCTATTCCGTTGCTTCTTATTTTCGAAAAATATGTCTACTTAACAGCGTAAATAACGCAATGAATGTTGTTGAACTGTCAAAATGAAACCCATCATTGCTACTGATACTGTGTTACGCAATTACCCCGCAGCAGTGGACTGCGATAGGCCATATAAATTCTAAAGAAAATATCTAATAGTTACAGGAGTTTGTGTCAACTTAACAATGAAGAGAAATAAAGTAGGTAAAAGCTATATACCAGTATTACACTATACACTAACACACACTACTATCACACACACACACACACACACACACACTACACTACTCCCTATTATATGTATAAATAAGGTCCCATTAAAATAAATGGACAAACTTTTAGAAATCATTCAGACCAACAAAATAAGGACGATGGTAAAAAAATATATAAGAAAAACGCATTAGATACTTACAAGAAAAATAATCAGCTAACGAAAATACACTAATGTGCCGGCAATTTATTATTTTAGGTCGAAATAATTTTTTTTTTGTTTGGATATCTTTGGTTAGACGTACTGAGCGCTGTGTTATTTGTCCATTTATTTTAATGGGACCCAGTATATGCGTGACTACAATATCTCCATTGATTAACCGTTCTCTGACGTATTCTATTATCATAACGTGACTATATGACGCCGTTCATTATCATTACATCTCGTCAAGAGTCATCGTGAGGCCAGTGATTATGCTGACATGCAATCAAATTGGTCGTACAGTTTCTGACGCACGTGTCAAAGATAGCTAGAAGTAGAAAAAAAAAACATAGGCAGTCATGGGAACTGCTGGCAGAAGTGAAAACTTAAAACTATGCATAGCTACAGATATACTGTTATACACTGGTATATTATGAGGAAATCAGTCCTACCTACAGGGTGTAAAACGACCCTTTCCTTCCTCGTGGTCAAACTTAATGGTCAAACTGATTTGACCACGAGGAATTCTGCAGCCTAATTGCGGAACGCCAAATCGTCAAATGATTCTGATCAGTTGGCTTCATTTCTATCACAATTGGCTTCATTTTACGATTTTCGAATTGCGAAACTCTAGTTTCTGCGCAGGGCCTTAACGTTCATAATTGGTTTCATAATAAACTGGAGTTTCGCAATTCGAAAATCGTAAAATGAAGCCAATTGTGATAGAAATGAAGCCAACTGATCAGAATCATTTGACGATTTGGCGTTCCGCAATTAGGCTGCTGTTCCGGATAGTAAAACTACTTAGTTTAACAAAAAATATCCACCCTTTGTTAGTTCGTAAATACAGGAAGATTTTTTTAACACCATCCAAATTTTTACAGGCTGTTCTACCCATGAATATGAACAACTTTCACTATGAGACCAACTCTGAAATCACGAAAAAAAAAATCAGCTGTTTCATACATTTTGGTCAATTAGGTACCGTATTGAACTTTTGTATGAAACAGCTGATTTTTTTTTTTTTCGTGATTTCAGAGTTGGTCTCATAATGAAAGTTGTTCATATTCATGGGTGAACACCCTGTAAAAATTTGGATGGTGATAAAAAAAAATTCCTGTGTACTTGTACAGTCATTAACAAAAATAATGTCCTTCCTCATGGTCAAACTTAATGGTCAAACTGATTTGACCTGAATTCTGTTCCGGATAGTCAAACTGAGCGCCATCACATAGCCGTCGACTACGCATTCTGTACATGAAACTAAGTAACATTGCACAAAAATAATTGCTGGTAAACGACTTTTGTTTTTGGTGTGAACATTTAGATCATACTGCTTGCGATATACAATCAAGTATTTTCTAACTGAACAGACAGCTGTGCTGCTGGGGAGGTTGTTGCGTTTGCGCCACTTCCTCCCAGCGAAAGCACTAGGAAGTGGTGAAGGGCGGACGTTTTGGGGGACTGTCTTTTGTAATTTTGACATTCGAAAAGTGCTGATTCTCAGCCTAATTTGAATAAATGACTTTTGATTTTGGTAGTACTCAATGTAACGCACGCAATACCTTGTGCTTATGGGTACATTATACATGCAACGGTACCTAAAGGGGTCTTGCGGGTATGTAAAGTTGTGCTATAACATTAAAAACTTGTTTTTATAAAAAAACGTCAGTAATTTTGACATTCAATATCTCCGTAACCAGAAGGTTCCCAGGTATGGTCCAGTACAAAAATGATTACAATGACGGGGAGCACAAGTGACTCTCGGCTTCTTTAAGTGTCTTTTTACAACCGTTATATCTACAATTAATTCCAAAATCTTTAGGGCTGAGTCGTTAGTTAATTATTATTTACCTAGGTCATTAAAGTTGTATCGTTAAAGTGCATCAGACATGTAAAAACATCAAATTAGGGGTTTAATAACATGAAATATTTAATCCTTTAATCTAACAATAGCATTTTTCTATGTTTGTGTTTGTTTATTGAGGTCAGCTTCATGTCAAACTCGAAGCTTACTGCATTGCGGGTATTAGCAATGGTATTATTCAAATGTCATAATAATAATGTTTTAATCGGCTTTACTTGCCATAATTAAAAATAGATAGAATAAAATTTTAAAAAGTAGGTAAGTACCTACTTTTTCACATTATTTTGTCCATATTATAAAGTTTAATAAAGATATGAACAAATGAAGCATAATTTGTTAGATTTTATCACTTACAATAATCAAGAAATTATAGCCAATGGAATTATTAATTAACCCCACTACTTAACATAAGACAATTAATAAATAGTCATACGCAATTCAAGAATACAAAAAAAAAACAGTTAAACTCACCTTCTACTATAATAATAAGCGTTATGTTATATCACAATCAATACATTAATTACTAAATAAATTAAAACAAGAACCGCATTGACGTTACATCGTCCAATTTGTTATCACAATACAAACTATAGCGACATATGACCGAAAACGTTATCAATCGCTCGTGACATTGAAATATACAGGTATAGGCGTAACAGACGCGAGTTTTAAATTCAAGCGATTATCACTACTATTTCAATAGATTTAGAGTTAAAAATCGAGCTAAAATGATTTGACAGTTGAAGTACCACGTGTCTTGGTATGTAATGTCAGAAAATGACGTATGGGTGACGTAAGAAATAATTTTGGCGCGCGAATGCGGAAGTGCGACTGTGTTACGTAACTCAGTCGACGGCTCGGCGGTTGAGCGACTACTGGCAAGATTGCACGGGTTATCACGGCCACTCAAATGCTGTTGAATGAACGACTTTGTTCCCAGGTTTTGGCATTGGGGATTTCCTATAATATGGGGAAATTCCCTTCTTGAATGACATAAAACGTAGCGTATTTATCTACGATTGTTTTATTTGTTTAATGTGTAGAGTGCGACTCATAGATATATTTACATTTCTATGGTATGGTGCGACCTCAGAATACAGTCTGTTGTTCTGTATTCTGAGGGTGCGACTTGTGAGTGTACGTAGTACTTTAAGTATTCTGTGGTATGAGTGTGAGCCTGACTCGAAGGACCAAATACTTTGGCAGGCGGAATAAAGGCTTACCCCAAGTTACATAATACCACAGAATACTTAAAGTACTACGTACAGAAAGGCCACTCCCTTCCCCGCACTAACATCAGTTACCGCACCTCACCCCGCACTTCGAGGTTACCGTCGCAGTTCTTTAACAAAGAGCGCTCGCAAACACAAGTACCTCACGCACACATTCATACGTATACAAACGTCATTTTTTAATGTAGTAGTAGTAGGTAATTATTTTGCGAGCGTTGTATGGAGTGTCCGGGGTGTGATAATACATAACATTACGCCTGTAATCCCCAAGGGGATAAGCAAAAGTGTATCTATAGTACACCCACATTTCTCGAGATAAGGTAAGTCCCATGGAGTGATTCGTCAACTCGTCCTACATGCCTACGGCCCTTTTGGGACGACTTGACGAAAATTATTTTGAACTAGCTGCTGCCCGCAACTTCTTTCGCGTGAAATTTCTTATTCCCTCGACCCATCTCGTCGTATTGCATCACTTGCCCGCGTCTCCTGCTCTATCACTTCGTTTCCCAATAGCGCTTTTGCTCGGCTCCTAAGGGTCATAGCGTGATGTTAAATAGCCTATAGCCTTCCTCAAGAATTGGGCTATCAAATGCAAGAAGAATTTTTGAAATTCGACTGGTAGTTCCAGAGATTACCCCCTACATACAAACTTTTAAGGGTAGTTCTTCAAAAAGTATTCTCCGCGTAACTTTCATGGCGAATTTATTTTTTTGAATAATCTACAAATAAATGTACACACATTTAGGATGCTATAAAAATAATACGTATTTTTTTATTTTATGTAAATTGGTGCATAAACTAAAGAGATATTTTATTTTGAAATTTCTGTGCCCACGAAAGTTACGAAAGACGGCACGAAAGTTACAGACGTATTTTCTACAAGCAAAATATAGTTTGAAATCCTTATTTTTTCTCAAATTTCCAGTTTATAAATTGCCATTGTATATTTTTAGCGTTCGATAATTTTTTTTTGTGGTGTACAATAAAGTATATATAAATAAATAATAAATAAAATACTTATTTTTTATGAATCAACTTGTATTTGAGAAAACAATTATAGTGTTTTGAGATCAGCATAGCTATTCACAAACACTCGATACGCTTCCGTATCGTATCGAACATTAATCATTGTTATCGTAGGAGTCTTCTAAACGCTGTTCACAAGTCCAAAACCCGAAAATTTTGTCAGTTTAAATCAAATAGACGACCGCTATTCTTCCAACAGCTATTTGCTGTTGAGGGCAAGTCAAATCAGGTTATCGAAATGTCAGGTTTTTGATACGATAGCCTGTCGTATGGTTGTAAATCAGGGCACAGATTATTAGTTCTCATCACTCATTATTAACTTAGGTTGGTGATTTAGGAGAGCATAGTGGATCTTGAACCAAATTTGGAGATTCGGGGCACTCGATCATATTTTCCTGAAAAGCAACGTTCTCTCGCTCTTTCATTCTTTGACGATAAAGTCGGCTTTTTATGCGGTTTTGCTCTCTCACGGCTCTTTTCCTTCCTACTCATTTCACTAACTGGGATGATATTCCCTTCTGCTTTTCTTTTGTAGTACCTTTCTCTTGCCTTCATTTTTACTGCATTGTGTAACTCTGTATCATTTTTTATTCTTCCTCTTCTTCTTATCTCTGCTAGACGCTTTTTCTCCCGTCGCTCCTTTGCATTTTGCGGTGCAATAGTTTCGGTTTGAACGTAATCTAAAAATAATTTTAACCAGAAAAAATTAACACGACTGCTGTGAGTAATTAATGTAAAGTACAAGACAATCAGAAAGTATGACGGTCACGTTGGGACTTTTTAAGCAAGAGGGATACAATTGGTAAAACAGCCCAGTTTGGGATGGGAAAAATTGTTAAATTGACTACGAGAAAACCTACAAAACAGAAACACATACCTACTACGAGTCGTTAAATGAAAAAAATTGAAACACATATATACATGCATAAACACTTATACAAATACATGACACCTTTTTTGACCTTCGCGATAATCGAGTAAATGCATTTGCAGCATCACAAGTAATTTAAATTTATCATTCAATGGAGATATATAACTTTCGTGGTGCGCTAGCTAACTTTTGTGGACAAATAACCACGAAAGTTGTGCCACGAAAGTTACGAAAATTTCACATTTTTGAGAATTACGATTAAACTTATAAGTAAATAAACAAACAAAGTACTTGAGAATAATCTAGAAGATCTATCTTATTCCTTAATACAAAATGATTTGGAAAATTATAAGCATTATCCTTCAAAATATGTGCATGAAAGTTTCTAGACCAAGGCTACTTGAAAATATTCAAAGAATAACTCACCTTGTATTTTTTTTGTTTAGAAGCGATGAACGTACATGTCTTGCGCACTGACGCCGGGAAACTACTGAGCATCCGCGCAGCTAAAACGGGTAGCGACAAGCTGGCGCTCTTGGAAGATAGGTGCAGTTTTGTTGCGCGCTCTCGAAACTAACAAAATCGTGTGACAGAGACATAAAGCCTATTAACTATTGTCACTTAAGAGATAAAATTAATGTTCTTTGATAATTATGATGCATAGTTAAATACAATTAATTTGATGTATTACACTATATGCTTATGAATTGAATACAAAAGTTATCAAAGTTTTCCGTGAGCGCGAACAGAGTGTGACGCGCGAAGAACACCGATTTTGCTCCCGTTTTCGACATTAGATATTTTTTTTAATAAAAATTATAAATAATTTTAGATGTTTAATGTTTAAATTATGTACACATATAAATAAAGATTAATCTGTATTTGGTCCTAAGACTGTATGTTTAATAGGTTACGAATTAAGACCGTGTGACCGCGTTTTGAGGGACCTCGAAGAACTACCCTTAACTCTTTATAATATTATAGATTTCGCTAGGTCGTCCCAAATGGGCCGTAGGCATGTAGGACGCGTTGACGAATCACTCGTCCCATGAAATGGGGGGCGAGCCCTTCAGCCGGGTTCTAAACCAGACTTCGGGCTGCTACTTGCTACTAAGAAATTCCTGATAGAATAAGACGACCCACTGACCACACCAACCGGGGGTTATCCTTGGGTGCACTTGCATAGTGCATACAGGGATAATCGTCGGTTTGTGCCGCATTTCATTATTTCCTAAGGGGCTCCTGCGAGTTGGCTTCGGCCTCTCTTACGCCTTGCAAAGGACCGGGAGTCCGGGAAGCCATGGTAACGAGAAATAAAAAAAATAAATCGCCTATCAGGGTTTGAAGCTACGACCTACAACTCGTAAGACGTAGTCTTTACCACTGGGCCACCACTGCTTACTTAGTCTGCACAAAAGTTTAAATGACTACATTATTATCAAGTAAAATTCCGTCCTGTTTTTTTTTTTTTTTTTATTTAATCACAATTTCATTTTGGGATTTTATCCGTTTCGTATTTTAATATAGTTTATAAGTATTAACTGTGTGAGTGTGAAACTATGAACTAGAATATGTCTGAAATAAATATATTATTCTATTATATTTGTCGATTTGAGGAAAACAGGTCAACGTACTTCTGGGTCACAAGATTCTCGATAAATAGGTTAGTAGGTCACAATGTCACAATCGTCTCAAAAGGTCGCTGCGTTGCGTTGCCAAGACAAACAAAATTTTGATTTTTCCTTACTCTGCACAAAATAGTTAAAAGGCTGTTGTATGACATTGAACTTTTGCAACAGAGCACTAAGGTATAAATTAAATGTTTTTCCTGTACGTTAAAGAAGCATTAGTTAGCGAGCTAGGTATATTGAGTGTCTAATCCTTTCTCGTTTTTTAACCGACTTCAAAAAAGGAGGTTCCGTATTCCACCCGCATGTATGTATGTATGTTTGTATGTCCGCGTTTTTCTCAAAAACTAGTGAACCGATTTTGATGATTCTTTCATTAATGTGATCTACATACTTCAGGAAGGTTTTAATATATAATAGTCATCGACGCGCAAACTGATACCATGAATTCTACCTCCCTACTCCTAGCAGAGAAATTGTTGATTTGAATTAATAGTTGTCAAGTTAAGCTACGATTGACGCGGTCGGTCCATGGATGGGTAACAATCTTAACATACCGAGACCCCTCCGTGCTTCGGCACGTTAAGCTGGTCCCGGTTGTCATTCGTGGATCTTTGACAGTCGGTACGGGTCGTCAGGATCCCGAAAGTCTGACAACCAGTTAAGTATACGAAGGGGTATCGTATAACCAGAAACTGGGTTGTGGAGGTCAGATAGGCAATCGCTCCATGTAAATCCGTTGGTCCCGTTAAGTAATGTATGGTTACCCATCCTCGAACCGACCGCGGCAAGTGTAGCTTAACCTTTAATTGACCCGCGCGATTTTTATCATGTACCCACGAGGACCTACCCAACTGTTCCACAGTTACTTACTCTGTAATTTATCATGCGTCAGGTAGCTGTCACAATTACCGATAAAACTATATTAGTTGTATAAAATTGAACTGAAAAGTAATTAGTATCGATGTGTTATCAGAATATAAATAAGTAATGATGATAATTAGGTACTTTCGTTCAATTGTCGTAACGACCTCGCCCCAACAACTCGACAAAATTGCAATTATTCACTGAGCTGTATGCTGTATGCAAATAAATTATTGTTTTTACGTGTATTTTAATACCCGGGCCCGTGGCTAAATAATAACAGCCGCACAGGTCAATCGATCAGGTTAAGCTACGCTTGCCGCGGTTGGTCTATGGATGGGTGACCATCTTTACATACCGAGACCCCTCCGTGCCTCGGAAAGTACGTTAAGCCGTTGCTCCCGGCTGTCATTCATGGATCTTTGACAGTCGTTACGGGTCGTCAGAAGCCCTAAAGTCTGACAATCAGTCTTACCAAGGGGTATCGCATTATCTAGTAAATGGGTTGTGGAGGTCAGATAGAGGCAGTCGCTCCATGTAAAATACTATTTATTATACAGCTGCGTCTGGTTAGACTGGAAGCCGACCCCAACGTAGTTAGGAAAAGGCTAGGCAGATGATGATGTGTATTTTAATACACATAAAGGAGGAGCAGTGGTGGCCCAGTGGTCACCGCCACGACTTACGAGTTGTAGGTCGTAGGTTCGAGCCTAGTTGGGGGCTTTACTTTGTGTAAATTATTTCATCACCACTGCCACTGCTCTCTGCTGCCGCACTGCTGCGCTGCTGCTATTGTTGATGGCGAATTGCTGTAGACGCGAGATTTGAGGTATCCCTACAGGAATAAACACATTACCACTCCTTTACGTCGCGCAGTTGGATAAAAAGTCGCAAGGCGTCAGATCAGGTGATCTAGGGGCCAGGCTATGCATTTGGTAGCCTAATTTTAAGAAAGGGTATTTAAAATCACGCTAGGTCTCTTAGGGGCCCTGCGAAAAAAAGTAAGAAAGAACGCTAAGGGAAAACGAAGTCCTAATAGCGCTGACAGGGGCTATACAATACGACGAGGTGGGTTGCGGGAACAAGAAATTTCACGCGGACACATTTTGACACCAACAGTGTTCACCGTATACAATCAATCAATCAACTCAGCCTATCGCAGTCCACTGCTGGACATAGGCCTCTCCCAGACTGCGCCACAGCACCCTGTCCTCCGCCTTCCGCATCCAGTCTACCCCAGCCACCTTCTTTAGGTCGTCCATCCATCTAGCTGGGAAGCGTCCCACACTACGCTTGTCGGTACGCGGTCTCCACTCCAGGACTCGTCTGCTCCACCGGCCGTCGGTCCTTCGACAGACATGGCCAGCCCACTGACACTTCAGTTTGCTTACTCTGCAAGCTTTGTCGGTAACTCCGGTTCTTTTCCGGATGATTTCATTCCTGATTTTATCCTTCAAAGAGACTCCGAGTATAGCTCGCTCCATAGCGCGCTGAGCGACCTTGAATTTGTGGACCAGCCCGACCGTCAGTGTCCACGTTTCAGCACCGTACGTCGGGACGGGCAGGACGCACTGGTTGAAGACCTTAATCTTCAAAAACTGCGGGATAGGCGACGAGAAGACTTGATGGAGTTTTCCAAATGCTGCCCAACCCAACTGGATCCTTCTGTCAGCTTCCTTCTCAAAGTTGTGTCTACCGAGCTAGATGACTTGCCCTTGGTAGACATAATCCTTCACCGTACACAAACAATAGAAATACAACAATAACATAATATCAGGTTGAAGTATTAATTAAAAACACGTCAGAAACAAAAGGAATCAATATCATTAATGTTAATAAACACCATTGTCTCCATGTGCGTTGATAACAGGTAAGTTCTTATGTACAGACGGCAGCACATCAAGCTACCCGAAACTGTCAAATTTTCCCAATCAACCTTGAACCTTATGTTGAAAATCTATTAAAGAAATTTGACAGATTGTCGTAGCTTGATGTGCTGGCGTCTGTATTTTACAGAATATCAGGTGACTTGAAAGAGAAGTGTTGTGGTCTTGACGTGCATTACCTAACCGCTCTTTCATGTCAATCACGCTATTGTTTGTAACGTGTCCATTAGAGCGACGACTCAGTGACGTCGTGGCGTCAGATAAAGTTACATTTACTTTTGTGTTTCATATAAGTATAATTTCATAAATAATAGACTGAGAGAAAGAGCAGTGGTAACCCAGTGGTAACCTGATCTTGTCATTTTGCGACACGCATCATGCATTTCTGACAATTTGCTAATCCGTCATTTTGCGTTTCTGACGTTCTTCGCCCAAACCGTTTTCAATGGTTTGGGCGAAGAACTCTAGTCGCAATCTCATCTCAGCGACATTCAATGTCAAGAACTTGTCAAAAATTACATTTGAGACTGTAAACGTTCTTAAAGGGGTTTGAAGGTTTTGGCCCTAAAATCAGCCGCCATTTTGATTTTTTTTCAGAATCGCGGTGCACAACAAAAGTTATATATTTAGATAGAGGACACTTATACAAACAAAAGTGTAATATTATAACATAATATCCTAAAGTGTCAGGTTTCGGAGTTATTCACCAAAATATAAGTCGAAAACAACAAGGATTTTTTTGTTTTTTTCCCTCTAGGTAAGCATATTGAACTATTGAGGTAATAGAAACGTTATGAAACATTTATGGAGCAGAAACAAAAGAAGAATAGACATTTTTTAAATAAATAATTAAACACCGCAATTTATAGTTCGTTTTTTAATCCTAGAGACTAATCTGACAAGTGTAATGTCAAACTTCTGTACCTACTAAAAAAAACGAAAACACCAAAGATTTAAATGTCAGATTAGTCTCTGGGATTAAAAACCAACCCCATAGGGCATATAGGGCAGCACACTCAGCAGACTGAGTGCTGCCCTATAACCTTTTGCCCCAATCAGTAACACTTACAACAGAATGCTTATGGGTAACAGATTTCCAGATTAGGTACGCCAAAAAGGTCTTACGCATCAATTAGATTGTATTTCTATGCAAATTCTCAGATATCTTGGTCTGCGATCGCTAAAAGCGAAGGAATTACTCAGGCTCGTCTCCGGTGTACACGCGAAGGTTAGAAGGTCACTCATTCATGAAGAAAGTCAAGGTCAATATCATAATCAAACGTTTCAAGGTCAAGTGCTGTTGACTAATACATTTCCTTAGATATTTGAGTACGACCTTTAGTATCCGAATTTGCCTGTTTTAGTATCAATTCATACTTCCATACTATATGTATGTATACTATAATACTTATTATAAATTCGAAAGTAACTCTGTCTGTCTGTCTGTATGTTACCTTTTCACGCCTAAACCACTGAACCAATTTAGATGAAATTTGGTATAGAGATAGTTTGAGTCTCGGGAAAGGACATAGGATACTTTTTATCCCGATATTCCCGATATCAAGATGGATGAACCCATACAAAGTTTTATGTTTCTCAAAGTTGCAAGCGATATTCAATGTGAGAATCTCTTTTGTTATACATATTATTTGTGCGTGTTGTCGTACACATCAAATATGTTTAGTCCCTCGACATTTACTTACAAAATACATATTATTGATTATTACGATGAACATTGTTTAAATGCCTGTTATTTCCACCCCATAAGTTCATATACAGACACAAGCCGAGGTAATGATAACCACGTATACGTACTATGGACAAATAAAGTTCATTATACAACCACATGTTAAGGATCCGATACATTTTTGATGGGAACGTAACACGACCTCGACATGTTATAAATAATACCTTATCTTGCCCCAAATAACGTAACAACTAAATACTGTCTACTGTGATTTTATTTAGCTTTCTAGTAGTAATTGCAACAGCGAGGTTAAAACGAGTTTTTCCCAGTGGCTAAATAATTATGGAGTAGCCTTGATCGCATCAGAAATGTAGATTTGTAGAAGAATCAAACACAGTCACAGCAGTGGTGATCAAATAAATTACAAAAATATAAGCGCCTGTCTGGGTTCGAACTTACGACCTACAACTCGTAAGTCGAGGCTGTTACCACTGGGCTACCACTTCTTTAGAGTCCCTACAGTTATTTACGAGAATTCTCATTTGAAAATTGTATTATAAGTACTGTTATTGCAGTTAATAATGCTTCCATCAGTAATTGTTCGTCCTTGGCTCTGACTATTCACTCATTTATAATTCAGTATCATTTTAACCGCGCATTAGCTGCAATTTGCAACCAATCATCCACTTCAAGTAGGTACTTACTAGGGGTTTCGAATAACAGATTTTTCAAAACCGGTATTAACACTTTCGCGGACAGAACGCAACTGTACGTCATGATTTGAGATTTTGATACGGCACAACGTATGATGACGTTCAAAAACAAAATATTATTTACGGCAGGACGTTGATGCCCGTTGAATTTTAAAGCAAAAATTCGGTATATTGTACCTTGTGTCACAACATATCGAAAACCCAAAACTTTACCGTCACGTGAACTTTATTTTTAACCGTTTTAAAAATGTGCTGTTGATAATGTGCAGCGACACTACACAGATAGGCACAACGTGATTATACGTCTCTCGCGCCTCTCGCGTCCCTACACTCAGTGCGGCAGTGTCACGGTAGCGAGGTTCGCGCGTTCCATCAGCGCGGGATTGGCGAATCGTAATATTTTCAGACAAATAAACATCGTAAGTATTTAGATTATGTTATTATCTTATTAACACTAGGTTGTAAACTAATTCAATTATAACTCTATTGTATGAAAATTGTATGTCATGAGTTATTTTGTTTGTTTTAGATGGATAAGCGCAAGAGAAATATGATGAGAATTTTTGAAGATTCCGATGACTCAACCGAGGTGGACCCATTCCAGGATCTGCTGAGGAGTTTGTTGCGCCACTTTTTCTTCCCAGCGAAAGCACTAGACAGTGGTGAAGGGCGGCGTTTTGGGGGACTGTCTTATGTAATTTTGACATTCAAAAAGTGCTGATTCTCAGCCTAATTTGAATAAATGACTTATGATTTTGATGTCTTTTTTATCGTGATGGCTACTTTGGACATGACTAAGATTTTATCCCTCAAGGATATCTCCTTCTCGACCAGATGTATCCATCTGGTAGTTTTCTCGTATTTGTTACTGCCAGAAATCGTCAAAAACCTCTGCTAAAGTACATTCAAACGATGACGTGATAAGACGTTTCTGTCATATTGTCTTTTAAACATCTAATATCATACAACACAACGTATTTAAACGTCAAATATATTTGTATGGCAATTTGTTGTGTCATTCTAGAACACGATTTTAAAAATTGAGACTGTCCGCGAAAGTGTTAATACCGCATAGAAAATTTCCAATACCGGGATCCCGGTATTAGATTGAGTCTAATACCAGGATCCCGGTGTTAGAAATTTTTGTCCAAAATTTGTTTTGGTGTGTAAATAAATAGCCCCTTTCTGCAAAGCAATTAACATTTCTAAAAAGTTAAGGAGTCTCCTAAGACCGTTTTCCTATAGCTACAACAGCTGAGGTACCTGCCCTTACTGCTCCATCTCAAAAATCCACCCTGTATATGTATAGTATAGTTATATATTAAAAAAAATTGTTAAATCCCATTATTTAGCTGCGCAAGTAGTAGAACTGTCTAAATAAATCACAAGATAATTAAAATACGCAGTTTTTAAAACTTATCCAGATAAAAAATTGGTTAGAAAAACAATACGCAATAGAACGAAATTGTGTTAGCTAGTTTGTACTGAAAATAAAATAAAATCACCAATATCGGGATCCCGGGTTTGGATATTTCAATACTGGTATTGAAAAATTACAAAAAATGTCCAGGATCCCGGTATTAGCCAATAGCGGGATCGCGGTATTGGAAGCCCTAGTACTTACACAGAAGCTGTAGGTATGGCACTTTCCCACAGTCTGTTTGCCACATAACTTTCGACTTGAAAACAACGGCAATAAAGTGGGTTATTGGCATATGATATTTGTATGATAAACTGTAACCACCCACCTGCTAGGTTCTTAGGATAAAGACCGTAGGTTTTAATAATACCTATTACATTTTATGATAAAATAAAAATAAATTAATTTGCTGAGGTTTTTTTTTTTTTTGGGGTCATCAACCACCGATAATGTGTTGTCACTTTAAATAATATCTGTTTTTTTGTGTTCACTTCACAGACGTGATTGATATATCGATTCCTCAACACGGTTAAACCGATTTTGTCAAGTCACACTTCAAGGAACAAAATTACCGGCGGACATTGACCCCAAAAAAACATGAAATCTCCTTTTTAACCGACTTCAAAAAAAGGAGGAGGTTATCAATTCGACTGTATTTTTTTTTTTTTTTTTTATGTTTGTTACCTCATAACTTGCGACTGGGTGAACCGATTTTCATGATTCTTTTTTTATTTGAAAGCTGGTGCTTCCCGTGTGGTCCCATTGTCACCATTTCAATATCTGATGATGGAATCTTAGAGAAATCGAGGGCAACCCTCATATTTTATAGGCTCACTTATTGTTTTTCGCATGTTTTATGAAGTATCTTGTGTATTTGCGTATGGTTGTCACCATCTCAGGTAGCTGGGCTGATGATGGAAGGTACAACTCCTTAACAGTAAGAAGTTACTCGCACAGGAAAGGACTGTTTTAGTAAATTGTTTTGATGTTTGATAGGGCATTTGCCACATTTGGTCTCATGATCATCAAGTCATGACCTGATGCTGCAGTCAGGATAGTCTGCAGAGTACCTAACTCCTCGACAACTAACAGCAGATATATCGTGTTTAGGCTCATTGAAAAGGGCTCGATGTGTGGATAAACGTACTGTTAATGAGGAACACCGAAATACATAAAGACCTGATGCTGAAGCCAGGAGCATCAGAAAAAGTACCAACCTTGAAATTACAGCACCGTAGTCGTGTTTGGGCTCATTTTAAACAGGACTAAATTTTAAGTTCAATGTAATGTTGACATAAGTCTGGCCTGATGCTGCAGCCAGGATTATCAGCATCTAGTCTAAAAGCATCAGGTCAAGATTTGATGATGGGATACTGGAGAAATCGAAGGAACTCTTCAAATATTATAGGCACACCTATAGCGATTTGGGTATTTTTTATAGTAACTCGTGCATTTGCTCTCGGAAAGCACTATTTGGTGAAGTGGAACTGATGATGAAGACCACAGATGGCCATCGGAAGTACTCAATAATATCTAAGTATTTCACGGGTTGCGATTCGATTACTTTAATATGGTTGCTAAGCAATTTATGCTCGTCACAATGTGAATGGTGATATGGAGCTAATGGTGGACCTGGAGAACTCCTCAACAATTAACTTCCCTGTATCGGGAAAAGCAATATTTTGTTTGTAAGGCGATGATCACTAGGCTATTGTAACTTAGATAAATTATAAGCAGACCCACTAAAAAGCGTGAAATAAAAACTTTTTAAGAAAAAAAAAACCGACTTCCAAAAAAACACTACAAAGTGAAAAATAACTTTATTTCGGAAGTCGGTGGCAAAAAACTAAAATACAGATCCAAAGACACCGACTTCCGAAATAAAGTTATTTTTCACTTTGTAGTGTTTTTTTGGAAGTCGGTTTTTTTTTTCTTAAAAAGTTTTTTATTTTGTCGTGTTAGAGAAATTTTTATTTATTTTGCATATTTACATAATTTAAAAAGCTAACAATCTTAAAATAATAATATGTACAAGTAAATAAAAAGTGAGGGAAAATAATCAAAGGGCATCAAAAAATTCGTCCGCATCACTGTCAACGGGAAACGTGCCCAAAAGGCTGGCAGCATTGCCACGCTGTATGGCAATGCTGATTCTTTGGCCAAAAAATAGGCCAGCCCTCTGGTCACGTGATGAGTCGACCAACCGCTTGGCGATGTCTCGAAATATTGTTAGTAATAGTCGTGTTTAGAATTGTTGGGAATCGAACCCAACACAATACATTGCACGCGGCCTGCACGCGCAGACAGCGTGATCAGCGCGTCATCGACAAGCTGAGGCGTGTGGCGAGACTGTGCATAAACCACAAAATAATGCAATTTTAGTTAACAATAAAGATCGCCATCCCACCTTCCTGGATCGGCATGCTGTGCTGACGCTGCTGCTGCGGCTGCGGATAACCTCAAGCGGCGAAAATATAATAATCTTATCGGAAATTATATTTTCGAGCCGTTTGGGGTTGAAACCCTCGGGCCGTGAGGTCTGAGTGCTCATGGTCTTTTCAAGGAAATTTCAAAACGGCTGGTTGACACTTCCCGTGACCCAAGGGCTGGCTTTTACCTTGGCCAAAGGCTAAGCATTGCCATACAACGTGGTAATGCCGCCAGTCTCTTGGGTACATTACCAGTCGACAGCGATGCGGATGAATTTTTCGACGCTATATTTTAGTTTTTGTATAGTTAGTTTTAGTTAAGTTAAGTTTTAATATCATTAAAAAATAAAATACCAAAAAAAAAACAATCAAGATGGACCTCGAATCTTCTTGGAATGAAACCACTCAAGCTCTACCGACAACAATGATCGGCTTGGCCGACTAGTCGGACAAAGTCATAGCCGGCTCATCCCTAGTTGTGATGCCGGGGTAGCGGGATTGTCCGAAAGGGTTACCGCTTACCCCGGAACACAAAGGGCTAAGGAAGGAACACGGATGGGTTTTAGTCAGTAAGAGTCTGACACTCCCTTCTGCTCCACCCAGAGCGGGAGGAGTCATTTGATGATTTCCCATAAAAAAAAAAAATCCCTAGTTGTGATCTATGAATACCGGCTGTTGGGATGTTTACAGATGTCAACGCGGAGTTGCGAGCCTGGCGGTGTTTTATCGGATACATTTCTGAGAGTTTGCATTGGAATGGCTCAATTCGACTCCATCCAGCTGTTTCAGTCCTTTCCAGGATATATGCTACGGATCCGTGGTGGCCCAGTGGTAACGACGAGTTGTAGGTTCGAACCCGGACAGGCTTTACTCTGTGTAAATTATTTCTTCACCACTGCTCTCAAAACGGTGAAAGAAAACATCGCGAGAAAACGTGCACGTCCTAGAACCAAAAAAAAAAATCGAAGACATGTGACATCTACCAACCCGCACTGGACCCGCGTAGTCCCTCTAACAGAGAGGAGGCCTGTGTCCCAGCAGTGGGAACATTATAGGCTGATTATGCTATGTTATGCCATATCAAATTAATCATACTGAAGGATGTATGTCCATACGCGTGTGTCACCTGACAAACAATATTTTTCCGACTCGCCTGCCTGAAGGTCATCGCAGTCGATCGATGGTGGTAACTGGTAATAATGGTCATTACTCCTCGTCCCGCAGTCCCGCCGTCCCGCCCAGCGTGACGATATTAAAGTGTGATAGGTGGTAAGTACCCCTTAAAGTAATCTTTTATTTGTCACGCTACTAAAGATGTTTATTTTTTTGGCTGATGTTGTACATTTATGTCCGAGCGAGGGGCAATTCTCGTAATTTTAAGAATGTTCACTGTCGTGGTCCGATCTCAGTCTCAGTCTGTCAAAAATACCTCTATTTCACTACATTTTAACAAGTTTTTGGCATTGATTGTCGCTGAGATGAGATTGTGACTAGATTTTGAATGTTTTTAATTAAAGGATAGTGTGCCTGAACTCTTAAACAGCTTTGGTGTGATAATTATTGTGACATTTGGTGGATAGTATGCTTACGCCGGAGCAGCAAACACTGCGTTACCATGCTTCGGGTGACAGATCTCGGAGTCCAGGGATGTGTGGCCGGCTTTGGGTTTCACCTCGATGGGTCTCTTGAACGCAAAGAATGACGCAGTGAGTTTTGCGGTAGAAATCAGAAATAATTTCAGATGTCCTGTCAGCTGCACGTTACAGGAACTGATGGACGCTAGTGATGGCGCCAAACAAGTGGCCGAATTCTGGGCCGAGTACATTTAGATTGCTATTGACACGCTAAGAAGATTATTGTGGCACTATTTATTATTCTAGGGACTTTCTCGATATCCAGTAACCCAAGCCCGATTGTTAAATAATTGTCTTTGGTTCAATCCCAAGGTAAAGTGTGATTGAGTTTTTGCATCACGAAATTCTGTTTTAGAAAAGGAAATGTGTCCGATTAATGACAATAAGCTGCCCATGATTATATGGCACTGCTTATTATAACTTAATGGCTTAAACACGAAGGGTAAGCAGTACATTTTGTTACGGAACAAAATATTTCCTCATTTTGCTAGACTAAACTGTCTACCTATTAAGTATTGGTAAGTAGATATGTAGAAATCTGAGGTTAACAAATTCACTTTTGTTTAGCCTGAATATTGGGGAGTTGAAATTGATAGTTGCTACAATTAAGCACTTACCTATAGGTGCATTGAAACGTTGGACAACCTACATAGTTTTATTTGTACATACTATTAGTATGTAATTAATTTGGATATTTAACTATTACTTACTTTTACTTTTTACTAGTTATTTTTTATTTTTTTATTTAACTTAGTACTAGAGTTCAACAAAAAGTATTTGCACACGTGCAACAAAACCATACTGGCTACTTTTAAGACCCCGTGACAGTTGTTTCGACAATTAATTTAGGAAAAAACTATGAAATCGTCCAAATAACTGAAATGCCAAGAAATGAATGTGCTTCGAGAAAATTTAGAAACTGCAGCGGTCGCCGACCGTTGAGGGATACGGTGGTTACAAGGTGCGTTGCTCGTTTAGACGCCGTGCGTTGTTGCAGCGGTGTGCTTGTGTGCGCACGTGGTCAAGCGGAGAGCAGCGCGCGTGAGCGACGCACGGGGGGGCGACGTCAGCCAAGGCCGGACGCGGCTGTCGGCGGGCAGGCTCGCGCGCCTCCGCACGCCCCATGCTGCCCGGGACACTCGCGCCGCTCGACCCGCACAAAACGCGCGCGCTCACCACAATATACGCGCCGCGGAAGCTCAACACGCGGAAGAACAAAACGGCACAAATGAGAATGCTCGACAACGACATTCAAATCAAACCGTCCCTATCTCCCTTCCATCCTCTGCCGGCCATCGGACAGAAGCTGGAGAGGTCCAACACAAAAGTGATCGTGTTTGACCTGAACAAGAACGAATCAGGGTCGTTGGACAGCTCCGTCAAAATTCGCGATGTGCTCAAGCCTCTGACTCCGTTGCGGATACATGGGTTCGCGAGGCAGAGTTCCCTGGACCAGCTGGACGTGAAAAGGCCACAACAGTTACTCAGAGAGAACACGTACGATGTTATAAAACCGATATTTGTGACTGCAGAAAATGTTAATTTGAGTAAGGATGACATGTCAATTACAAAGAAGACGCAAACAATACATCCAGCATCAAATTCAGAGAATACGATAAAGAAGATAGAACAGCCAAAAGCATCACCAAAAACGAGGTTTAAGAAAGCAGCTCTGCAGGTAGCGAAGATGTCGACGATGCCGGAGACTGGAAAGCTGCTGTGTTTGAGAGAGAGACAGACTTACAAGGTCTGTAGGGTTGAAGAGGACAAGAGTATATGCAAACTGCAGGAGTTACCGCAGAGCCCCGCGCAGAATCTAGACAAGTTATCCGAGATATTCCAGTGCTTAGAAATGAAAGGTCGCCATAGAGACAAGATGAAAAAGGAGAACAGTTGGTTCTAAAACTTACTTAGTTTAAGAGAGTGCAATCATTTACTTGAATATGTGAATATCCGTTGACAGACATCGTGTTAGTTTGTTACTATGTTAAAGTAAAAGTTTATTTTTGTTAACGTTGAATGTATGACTAAGATATTGATATTGCTCAAAATGTAGTGTTGTGTCCGTCTTGATATTTTATTAAAGTGTGTCGAACTTTCTAATAGAGGCTGTTATTTATTAAATCCTTGGAAGAGTATACACCGTTTTCAGACCATGGAAATAAGCATTTTTCATTATGGACACATTAGTGAATTCTTATTTTTTATTTTTTGTTAATTTTCATATAAACTATATGCATGCCTCTTTATCCGAATTGGCAACGATTCAACGTATTTTCATTCAATAAAATTTGGCGGGCTGCAACTTGTCAAAACTGAGTTAGACCCTTTCTTACTGCATAGCTCAATTAAATTTACTAAATGAAATTACAAATATCTTTGTAACGAAGCCTTTTTGTAAGTACTACTTCTTTGTTAGATTTAATTTGTAAAAGCTATAGAAGCGTGTGACAGAGTTTATGGATATCGTGAAGAACACGGTGTATATTATAATCTTTCCGTCATCGATAATGGGTGAGTGGGAAAGGTCATGTGTACAGAGTAGAATCAATGTCGTGACCTTGAATGAGTTTGTCAACAAGTGGCGGCTTGAGGCTTGCGTGATTTTTCACCGGCTCTTAATGAACCTTTTACACAATCGCCAGTGTTGGCCATACTTCTACATCCACTGAGGAATTATTAAGAGTATTGATTAAGCTATTGTAAATAAACACCGCGATGGATATCGAATTGACAAACAGCGTGGGTGTACGACAGCACAAAAAGCGCGATTTTATCGGTAAATGATGCTGATTCATATTTCCAGCAAATGATTCATTCCTGTGGTTTCATGTCGAATACGAATGATCGATGGGTAAACTGAATGGAACTTGTCGTACTAAAGGGCATTAATGTTCTAACTACAAAAGCTAAATAAGTTCCACTAGGACACTAAGTGTAGGCGATGTAACGAAGCAAGGTCAAAGTCAAACGCTGACCTGGGAGCCTAAGAATCATAAAAAGATAACATCAATCATAAGAAAAGTCGTAAAATGGTCACAAACTGACAATTCATAATATTATTATTGCGTACAATTTCATATCACGCAATTCATCTGTTTGACAGTTTTGTATGGAGATTAAATAGTAGTCTATGATCCGTCTATGATGGAGATTCGTAAAATGGTCCACGAAATATGAATTGCTTTAATGTCAAATAATATTATGAATTGTCAGTTTGTGACCATTTTACGACTTTTATTATCACACTAATATTATAAGTAAGTCTTAAGTTAATTTTAAGACCACGCTATCGCATTAGGTATACACCTGTAATGATAGTGATAAGGGAGATTTTAATAAATAAATCACACTATTATATAAAGGCGAAAGTTTGTGAGTGTGTGTTTATATGTTTCTTACTTCCTCAAACGGCTGGACCAATTTTGATAACATTTTATATGGAGGTAGCTGACACCCTGGATTAACATATAGGCTACTTTTTATCCCGATATTCCCACGGGATCGACATTTACACGGATGAAACCGCGGGGCGCAGCTAGTGATTCATAATTTTATCCTTTTATGGTTCTGACAAAGTGGCCTTTTTAAGTCCCCTGTATTGTACGCTTGTTTAATAGAGGTCAGTGAAGTCAAATCATTTATTTTTCAACTAGCAGCCCGCCCCAGCTTCGTAAAGGTGCAATTTTTTTTCGAATTTTCGAAATTTTCTATCATACAAACCTTTTCCTGGCAATATCGACCAAAACAAAAAAAAAAAAATATCCAATTTGGTGCAGTAATTCGGAAGATATGCGCGCACAGACATTTCGGCGACTTTGTTTTATACTATGCAAGGATGAGTCACATAAAAGGCACTTTTGAATGACAAAAACTACAAGAAAATAGCCGTCGGTGCTCCAGGGACCAATTGAAATTTTACCAATTGGCATTGATTCTAGTCGCCCCATTAATTAAAGTCAAAGAAAGTTGCAATCACTCGTAGCGAGTTCGTAGCGTAGCCCGTAGCACATCTTGTTGCGTAGTACGTAGCATAGCATCTCATTCGTAGCTATAATTCGTAGACGCTCCCGTTTCGTAGCGAGGTCGTAGCAGACTGGAATATCTATTGTTGGTCTACGATCTAAAAAGTAGGTACCTTATCCTCATATTTACTAAGGTATTCTTTTTTTTTTCGTTTCTATAAGGGTTCCATACTTCATAAGGAATAAACGGAACCCTTATAGAATTCACTTCGTTGTCTATCCGTTTGACTGCCTGTCGGGCACTCTGTTAGTCTGTCAAGACCCTTTTTCTCAGGAACGCGTGGAGATATCAAGTTGAAATTAATATCAAATACGTAGGTCTACGGCCCCTTAGAGCTCAAAAAACATCAACCTTGTAACCAACTTCTAACGCAATAAAAAAGGCGACATATTTTGATACTCGCAAATAAATCAAAACCTATCATAAAATTTGGCAAGGAGCACAGCACAATAGTCCATCCAATAAATCACCCATAAGGGGTTGTAGAGTGCGTGAGCAAGGCCCTAAGCAATTACTTCAGAAAATTGTTCAGGGTGCTTAGAGAGTTAACATACTAAAAGTCCTGACATCTAGGGGGTGAGGCGGAGTGGGGGGAGGGGGTTAAAGTTCCCATTTTTCAGTTTTTCGCTAATATCTTTAAAACGGTATGTTTTAGAGAAAAGAAGTTTTCTGGGCAATGAAAGCTTATAAAATTTCCTTCAACTGTAGTCTTATATACTCTTTCGGATTACTACCCATTTTTACATATACATTCTAAAATAGTGAAAATTTTCGAAAAAACTACTTTTATGAATCTCTACCTGTTGCCTGCTACTTTGTTTGCGTTATTTCGGGATAAAAGTAGCCTAAAAATCCAAATCATTAATCATAACGAATTTCATCCAAATCGGTTCAGCAGTTGAGTAATCAAAACTTGTATCTTTGATACATATTATCTTTTATCTTTTAATTCGTTTAGGCTGTGAGGGTCCTGACAATGGTTCTTTTTCCAAGGCTCCCTCATCCTCAGTAGATGGTACTTGCTGAAGAGGCTCTACGTCGTCTTCATCATCGTCAACGTCAACAGACACGCCACTTCCAGCCATGAAGTAACCTATGCCGCCCAAAAAGGACATCAGCAAATGAAACCCTCCGAGGCGCACTACACAGTTCGATATCTTAGTCAAGAGGTGCAGCAGCGACTATTTCCCGCGCTTTCCAGTACAGTGGCTGGTCAAAGGTTATTATTACTTTTAGGTGGTTGCTTTGGTCATCCTTGTCAGTTACTTGGGTCAACTCGCAGGCATAGTGTAAAGCCGTATAGATGGTGTCATACTTCGAAGGTGGCGCATTGATGATTGGAAGGGTAATCACGCTAGTTTTTTCACTGTAATCCCCTGTTGTTATGGTCGTCATGTACCCTTTCCATAAGGGCAGGGACATATCCTGGTGTTTGGCAACGAACCAAAGGACAGGAAATATGGAATGAAAAGTGACGACCCGCTTCTGCTCCATTACCACTGGTAGAAAACGAGATCTCAAACTGTTACCGCCTTCACCGCTTCGAGGTACTCCCAGCTTATGTTATCAATAAAATACCTAATTTATATACTATTAGCTCATATTTAACATTCGGTAATGCTTGTCACATCACACTAAATGAACTCCATTTTCACTTTCTTCGGAGCACGATACTCGAACACTGGTGAAAATTTGGAAAAAGTGTATAAGACAAGTGTAGATAAAAGTTTTGATATCCCAACGGCTGTACAGATTTGGATAAAATTTATTAAATTGATATAGTAGGAGTTGATTTAAGATATAAGACACTTTTTATCCCCAAATAACGTGAAGGAAGTAGTATCAAAAGGTAGTGTTCAATTTAAGTAGCTTTTTTTCAATTTTCACTTTTCCGGAATGTGTAGTTCGAAAATAGGTAGGAATGTGAAAAAGTGTATAAGATAAAAGTTGTACATAATTTTATAAGCTTTCATTGCGTAGAAGACTTCTTATCTCCATGACGCACCGTTTAAAAGATATTAGCGAAAAACTGAGAAATGGGAACTTTAACCCCCTCCCCCCACTCCGCCTCACCCCCTAGATGTCAGGACTTTTAGTATGTTAACTCTCTAAGCACCCTGAACAATTTTCTGAAGTAATTGCTTAGGGCCTTGCTCACGCACTCTACAATCTCTTTGTTGGATGGACTACAAATAAAAGAAATAGTCCAAAATCGTTAATATGTAGTTTTATAATGGGATCATGTATTATGTAATACATGTACAAACTTCTAATACTAAATAAACTACAAACCCAATAAAATAAATATATGACATCCTACCTAACTAAAATTATTAAAAAACTAAAATACTGCGTCGAAATATTCATCCGCATCGCTGTCGACTGGTAATGTACCCGAGAGACTGGCGGCATTACCACGTTGTATGGCAATGCTTATCCTTTGGCCAAGGTAAAAGCCAGCCCTTGGGTTTCAAAGTTTCAATACAATTAGAAAATAATATTTTTTTGCGGGCATAAACTTATATTTGCAGTTGGACAATATCAACGGTTGGGTCATGCCGGTTTTGATGTACTCTTTCGGCATACTCAAATGGACTCAGACCGAACTCGACGCCCTGGATAGGGGGATCCGTACGCTGCTGACCACAAATCGAACGCATCACCCACGGCCATCGGTAATATTAAAAAAAAAGTATGTTGTCTCACTCATAGAACAATATAAATGAGTGCCCTTGCTTGTTAGCCTTGAATGGGCTATCTTTACAATAACTATGCTGTTAATTGGCCAGTTGGCCACATTAACATCGATCGAGGCATGCGGGTGATAAGTTACAACATTTCACCTTGTGACACTTGTTTGACAGTAGATATACTTTTTTTTAAAGATTGAATCACTTTTATTAACCGACTTTTTAACCGACTTTAAAAAAGGAGGTTCTGTATTCGACCCGTATGTATGTATGTATGTTTGTATGTCCGCGATTGTCTCAAAAACTACTGAACCGATTTTGATCATTCTTTCATGAGTGTGATCTACATACTTTCAGGAAGGTTTTAGTATATAATACATTAGGTAATTATTCTTATGTACGATGTTATATGCATAAATGTACTGCATCTCCGGCATTTTTATGTGAATTTTGATGATTCTTCGAGTCGTGTCTTCAATGCACTAGTGTTAATTGAATTTGTGTGGGGTAGGTACAACTAAAAAGTGAAAAATAAAAACTTTTTTACAAAAAAAACAACCGACTTCAAAAAAAACACTACAAAAAGTTAAAAATAACTTTAATTTCGGAAGTCGGTGTCAAAAAACGAAAATGCTGAAGCAACGACACCGACTTCCGAAATTAAAGTTATTTTTAACTTTGTAGTGTTTTTTTTGAAGTCGGTTGATTTTTTTGTAAAAAAAGTTTTTTTTATAACTTGAGAAAATGTAACTAATTATTTACACTAAATGCTAAAATAAATGACTAACTAAGTTACTATACATAGATAGTAGGTATACTAAGTTATTTGTAATGATTTTAGGTTGCAGAATATAAAGTGTCAAATTAAATTTGCTAGCCAAACCCTGCAGACTTGATAGGCAACATGTAACATAATTAACGCACATCCTGAAATAGTTTGTTCAGAATCGTTTACTTAATCGATTTCTACTTTTTATCCCAAAAATAATTAAAATTACGTAAATTACTGTCACACGCAGAGAGCAGTGGTGGCCCAGTGGTATCAGCCGCGACTTACAAGTTGTAGGTCGTAGGTTCGAACCCCGACAGGCGCTTTACTTTGTGTAAATTATTTCATCACCACTGCTCTCAAAATGGTGAAGGAAAACATCGTGAGGAAACCGCCATGTCCTAGAACCAAAAATTCGAAGACATGTGACATTCACCAACCCGCACTGGGCCCGCGTGGTGGATTACGGCCCACTCCCTCTCACAGAGAGGAGGCCTGTGTCCCAGCAGTGGGAACGTTATAGGCTGATTATGTGTACCCTTGTACAGTCAAAACAAACTGAAATGGATCGTAACTCAAGGCAACTAGACTTTTAAAAGTGCAGTTTTATTTGTATTAATACAAATCCCGTCATTTAATACAAAATAAAGAAAAATGAACCTTATTTCAAGCATATTATAAAGTCTTTACAAATACAGTTAAGTAAACGTTAACACGATAAATAAAATAAAATAATACTTATTTGGTTTTTTTTGGGGTCAACGACCGCTGGTATTATTGTTAGGTACTTGAAGTATACGTTGAGGAAATCTGTTTTCATTTGTTTTATCGTATTTAGACATTGATAACCACAGATATAGATACACCTAGATAACGCAAGAGCAACTACTTCGCGTGCCAAAAATCGCACCAGCTTACGTACAAAAATCGTAAGCCGCCACTTTTGCGCTCAGTCTTGTATACTGCTGGCTGGGTGAGCGTGAGCGCTGGCGCAAGGCCCCGGGGGTGGGGCAAGACGGGTACCGCACGCGACGGCGTCTTTGAATCAATTTGATTTTCCCTCTTGAATCTCTTGAATCTCTTTGAATCAATTTGATTTTCAATTTTTATTTTGAATCAATCTCAATCATATACAGTTTTTTTTTGTGAAAACTTTAAGATTTTTTTAAAAATAGAGTAAACAAAATTGGCACATGGGAGTTCTACTCGTGCATTTGTAGTGAACTATTGAGTAGAAATATTCAATAAAAAGCTGATGCCACTTTTTTGGGGCAATAAAAACACTGTGCATAGTAGGTAGTCAAAAAACGCTACGCTTGGTTTTCATACAGATCGTGATTTGCGTTTAGGTCTATCTATTATATCTGTGTCGATAACCCATCACGTCTGTGAATTTTACACATACTATACAGGGTGTTACAGAAAGGGTATATCAATACAAACGGGTTGAAGAGTGTATCTGGTCTAGAATCTCTGTATAAAATTTCAGCTCTAAAGCAGTAACTTTGATTTTTTTATTTCGATAGTTTATTAAATTGAAATCATAAAAAACGTGTCACCGCACTACGAGGGTCATTATCCATTATCTGTAGTGTGTCTGTGCGCCTAGTACACGCACATCACGCTGCCGCGCGCCAGTGCAGCGCCGTGATGTCGAAATACAAAAATATTAAGCATTTTCAAAGTTAATGCTTTTGAGCTGAAATTTTGTACAGAGATTCTAGACCAGATACACTCTTCAACCCGTTTGTATTGATATACCCTTTCCGTAACACCCTGTATAATTCTCGTCTAACTTGTCCTCAATTTTCACTATCACTATGCAGTATATGCCTAGAATTTCGTCGACTACCTACACAGCTAATAACTAGCATGATGCCGATACAACAGATAGCTGCACGCTTCACGTCAGCGTGTTCACGCGATCTGTCGAACGACGCTCTTTGGATAACCTCGATATAGCGTTTGTTGACCAAATTAAACGCTTTAAAGACTCATTTAATTGTTTGGTAACTTTTGAATTTCTCTTTTTATTAAAATGAGAAATGATTTATTTCTGTAAGTGGGTTTGTACAAACACATTTACACGTCGGTCATATTTTTTTTAAATGGATGTGGTCGGCGTTTCCTATCTGACTACTCTGAGAAGAAAGGCCGAAACAAACTTCGGAGTTTGTTTCGGTTACAGTCTCTTTTAAAGTCCAGACATAATTAGAAAAAAAAACACTACAAAGTGATAAATAACTTTAATTTCGGAAGTCGGTGTCAAAAAAGAAAATGCGGAATCAAAGACACCGACTTTCGAAATTAAAGTTATTTATTACTTTGTAGTGTTTTTTTTGAAGTCGGTTGTTTTTTTTGTAAAAAAACCTTTTTATTTTTCACTTTTTAGTTGTACCTACCTCACACAAATTCAATTAACACTAGTGCACTGAAGAATTGAAGACACCGACTAGAAGAATCATCAAAATTCGCAAAGAAATGCCGGAGATGCAGTAATGCATACAACTTCGTACATAAGAATAATTATCTAATGTATTATATACTAAAACCTTCCTGAAAGTATGTAAATCACATTAGTGAAAGAATTTATCAAAATCGGTTCATTAGTTTTTGAGAAAATCGTGGACTTACAAACATACATACATACATACGGGTCGAATACAGACTACTCCTTTTTTGAAGTCGGTTAAAAAAGAGGGTTAATTGGTCATACTACGACTCACAGATCCATTGGTGCGTGGTTCTAGTAGTAGCTGAAGAAAGCACGACTGTACAGCGCAGCGTTATCGGGTTCCAGGTTTGAGTCCCAGGTCGGGCAAAGTAAATATAGCTAGCATAATCAGCATAGGTATCATGTTCCCACTGCTGGGACACAGGCCTCCTTTCTTCGGGAGGGATTTGACTGTCCACCACGCGGGCCTTTGCGGGTTGGTCACATATGTCTTCGAATTGTTGGTTATAGGACATGTCGGTTTCCTCACGATGTTTTCTTTCACCGTTTTGAGAGCAGTGGTGATAAAATTATTAACACAAAGTAAAGCGCCTGTCTGGGTTCGAACCCACCACCTCGTAAATCGGGGCCGATACCACTGCGCCACCAGTCCACCACCAAATATAGATGGCCATAGCCTAAACCTATATTTTTCCATGTTCCCATAGGAACACCTGTGTCTACCACTTTGAGAAATAGTTGTACAGGCGTAATGTTATGTGATAATTACCTACCACCAAATACTTATACAATGCTATATTTAGGTTTGTTGGCAAACTGACGGAAAAGTCCATTAATATAATAACTCTTTTGTGTTAGGTTTTCGTGTTTGAATGCAACGATGAATGTTTTCATCAATGTGGGTCAATTAGGTAAATATATCAGGTACCTGTATGTCAATTCTATTGAATTAGGTAGTTCAATGTCCCGAGGTTTCAAATCAATAGATTTACAAAAATAGCTAGTTCTTAACAACGTCACGTTTAGCGATAAGTAAAAGGCGCGTTCAGCTCCAATTTGTTTAATTGTTTTACTTATTTTTAACTATAAGTCATCATCTGCCTAGCCTTTTCTCAACTATGTGGGGGTCGGCTTCCAGTCTAACCGAATGCAGCTGCCTATCTGACCTACCTCCACAATCCACTTATTGGGTAATACCCCCCCCCCCCACCCCCTTAGTAAGACTGGTTGTCACACTTCCGGGCTTCTGACGACCCGTAACGACTGTAAAAGATCTACGTATGACAGCCGGGACAAACGGCTTAACGTGCATTCCGAGGCACGGAGGTTTCTTGGTATGGTCACCCATCCACGGACTAACCGCGGCAAGCGTAGCTTTACCTGATCCATCGAACCATTGCGGCTGTTATTTCTTACCCACAAGCCCCTATTTTTTTTTTAAATATAAGTACAAGCACAATATTACAGAATACAATCCGAAGCCGTTACAGTGCAATTTACAAACTTAAATAATATGTGACATACATACAAAGTAGGTAAGTAAGTAGGTTACGTAAAATACAATTCAAAATATAAATATATATACGGGGTCAAATTAAATTAGCTAGCACAACTCTGCAGACGTGATGGCGTATTAAAAAAAAAAAAAAAAAAAAAAAAAATAAAATTCGTTTATTTTTAGTCAAATTGTTTATTTTATTATTTTAACAGACTCATACCAACTAATGACCGCTGTACTATTTAAACTTCATAGTCATTTTAAATTATAGCCGTTCAGTCTAAAGTTCATAAGATGTTGACGTATAACTCTTGCGGCCATAGGCAAAGGCCACGCGTGGGAGTGCCTGCACTATGAGTACCTAACTAAGAGTTTTGAATGTGAAGGCCCCGGAATAGCAGAGTACATGATTCATAAATGCCATGGTTCCGAAAGTAATGACTGGAAAAAATGATGGATATTGATCGCATAAATGTACAGACGCCAGCACGTCAATCTGTCAAATTTCTTTAATAGATTTTCAACTTTATCCCTAAAGCATAAGGTTCAATGTTGATTGGGAAAATTTGACAGTTTCGGGTGGGTAAGTAATATATAAAACGATTAAACTATCGGTCAGTGGTCGTCTTAGGGGCGGCCGCTCCGATTTCGCGAAATCTCCTAAAGATCGCGGTAACAATAGAAAAAGTAATTTTGTCTCATCATAGTGACAGTTGAACTATTAATTATGTAAAGATCATCAGTCTATACTAATCTATACTAATATTATAAAGAGGTAAGTTTGTATGTAGGGGGTAATCTCTGGAACTACCAGTCGGATTTGAAAAATTCTTCTTGCATTTGATAGCCCAATTCTTGAGGAAGGCTATAGGCTATTTAACATCACGCTATGACCCTTAGGAGCCGAGCAAAAAGAAAAAAAGTCAAAAAGAATGTTAAGTGATAGCGCAGGCGGGTGATGCGATACGACGGGGTGGCTCGGGGGAAACAAGAAGTTTCACGCGAACAAAGTCGCGGGCTGAAGCTAGTTTACTTATATTGATTGGGAATAATTGATGACGTTCTGAAGTTACGAGTACTTTACTCTCTGGGAAGATGCGTACGTGTGTTTATGTGTGTATAAATTTCAATTGGAAAAGCCCTTTCCTAGAGATCGAATTTAGGACCGCTTAGCGATGAGCGGTGCAGTGGTGGCCTAGTGGTAACGACCGTGATTTACGAGTTGTAGGTCGTAGATTCGAACCCAGACAGGCGCTTTACTATGTGTAAATTATTTCATCACCACTGCTCTCAAAACGGTGAAGGAAAACATCGTGAGAAAACCGGCATGTCGTAGAACCAAAAATTCGAAGGCCAATCTACCAACCCGCAGTGGGCCCGCGTGATGGATTACGGCCCACACCCTCTCACCGAGAAAAGGCCTGTGTCCCAGCAGTGGACACATTAGCTGATTATACGAACAACGATACTGTAGGTCTACAGTCTACTGCCACGGGATTCTTTGCCAGTAAGTACCTAAAGGTACCTACCTAAGTTACTTAGTGGGAATAACAAATCAATTTTTGCGACGTTGAACTTCAGCGAAACATCGATCGATATCAATATCAAAAGTGGCAGCTAAATCGCTTAGGCTTATATCGCTCTAAGACACCATGGTGGCGCAACTATGGTCGCGCTACTATGGTCGCGCTGGCAGCAAAATATACGTACAGTCAACAAAAGAGTTAAGTATGCAGGACCGTCGGATACAGTTGAAGTTTAGTAAGAAACCGATGGATGTTGTCGACTGAAAAATTAGATAAATGAGCTGTTTATGCTTCCTATTAATTTTATTTTATTTTATTCGAGAACATCCATCGGTTTCTCGACGATCCTGCATACTTATCTCTTTTGTTGACTGTACACAGCTTTATGGTGGGTAGGTAAAGGTATTTCACAGCTCACCAGGCGTCCGATCGGTTGCGCAACCAACCATACATTTTTTGTCAGTGCGACCACGGTTGCGCCGCCACTGGTGTCCTTCAAAGGGCTCATAAAAAGAGAAATTGTGAAAATATCTAGTCTAGTTTTGCAACATTCAAAAACCTACCTACAATAAGTAAGAATTCTACGACTCTCGCGTTGGTTTCTGGTTAAAGACATTTAATTCTCATAAAGAAATTTACATTTCACTTACATGAGAACAAATTTAAACATAAAGTAAAAACTAATCATTGTCCTTCGACACTCGGACTTACAATAGACTGACTTATATTAAATAATACAGTAATACAGTAAACTGACGCATTTGGCTAATATTAATACGTTGGTATTACAAACTATTTTAGGTTCGTGGGTACTCCAAAAAATCTAACACTGTGCCACTATGCGTAACTACCCTGCCATTGACATAATATTTTTATTATCATTTTATTATCATTTTTATTATATTCGTTTTCGTACTGGGTTTGTTAAGTTTAGTTAGTTAACTGATATTTTGAAGAATATATTTTATAAGTTTGGTTTTCGAAATATTTGTTCACATAATAACATCACGCTAATTCTTCCGGACGGATTGGCAGAAGTGTATACACTGACTTGTCATGTTTTGCTATACTTAGATTCGTTTATAGGTTTGCCCCATGTTATAGAAATCTAAGGCCATTTACTAGGCAGTGGCCTAGCTGCGGGTCACCTACTACTTGCCCGACCCGGGTATCAAACCCAAAACCTCACGTTCATAGCAGCCGAACTAGAGAGCACTACACCAACGAGACAGTTTTGTTAACATTCATCTGCCTAGCCTTTTCTGTTGGGGTCGGCTTCCAGTCTAACCGGATGCAGCTGCAGTATTTTACATGGAGCGACTGCCTATCTGCCCTCCACAAACCAGTTACCTACTGGGTAATACGATACCCCTTGATAAGACTGGTTGTCAGACTTTCGGGCTTCTGACTACCCATAACGACTGTCAAAGATCCGCGAATGACAGCCGGGACCAACGCCGAGGCACCAGGGCACGGAAGGGTCTCGGTATGTAAAGGTCACCCATCCACAGACCAACCGCGGCAAGCAGTTTTGTTAACATTCTAAAATAAATTAATATATTCATATCTCGCTTGATGGATCATGTTTGATATCCATAGGTAGTTGACAAGTTACCAATACCATCGCGAGCGACTGCGGATCGATAGCAAACAACTAACATTGTATTGTAGCTAAAAATAGGACGTAATGATGGCTAGGGGGTAAGTACCTAAGTTAAGTGATTATGAGCAGTCTATCAAGCTGTTGAAAGACAGGACTTTGTTAGCTTGGGTAAAACAACTGCTCAAAGTACAAAGGTTTCTGTCGGTACAGCCAGCCTCAAAAAGATGTTTACGAGTATGTACATCGACAAGAGTTCATGTATGACAATGTTACGAGTATGTCAATGTCTATCTATCTATATATACTAATAATAATAACATAACCGTCCCGTATGATGAGAACCTCGTAAAAGCTGAGAAAGATAAACAAATCAAGTATCTTGACTTGGCTCGCGAGGTTGTCGACATGTGGGATGTTGACTCAGCAATCATTGTGCCGATAGTCGTTACAGCCAATGGATTGATAGTCAAGAGCCTCGACCAACACCTGAGGAGGCTCTCGTTGGGCAGCTGGATCAAGGGCTTGATTCAGAAAGCAGTACCTACTTCTGGACACGGCTCGCATTGTCAGGAGGTACCTCGTTCTGGAGACCTGACCGCCGCCGGTAGCTTGGACCCTGTTCTCGATACCGGTGGGCTACTATTTTTTATATGTATTTTTAAATGTTTTTATATTCTATTTAAAAATATAATCTATATGTATTTAGCTGAATAAAGGAGATAATAATAAATGGGGCTACAAAGGGAGTTATTAACCTTACAGCGTACCGAGGTCGGATGCTCTCTCTCTGTTTCAGGTCCAGCCATCAACGTCTCGGTCCATCGATTGTCGGATCAATTGCGCGTCATTCAAATAATCGTAGATTGGATAACGCTATACCGGACATGCAGAGAAGCTCTGCCCTATCCCATCCCAGAATTTCGTGCATGCGCCCGCCGAGGTACCACTGCGGGTAAACCAGCATGAGGAGGAGGACGGGCTATATCTGCAGATAACCTGTCAACCTGTGCAATGTGGGATTAGGGAGCATTCTGGAGGATGCGATCCGTGAGTACCGTTTGACATCACGTGACCTTAGATCACGGTTCGTAGATCCCGGAATAATTTGTCGATAATTTATGTTGAATAAGAAGGCCTATGACTCGGTGCCATATACAGGGCTCATCTGCTGGTCAAAGTCAAAGTTTTTTATTTGTTAAACATAGGTGTAAAAATAGTTGTTTAAAATAAAATAGGTACAGAGATCTCTATGTTTTGCCGTTAACGGCGTACAAACGTGGTGTTGTAGGTACAACGCAATTCTACGCACCCTTCTTGATGTCGTGTATGTGGCAATGGAGGACGGTTCTTCTCTATCCAGGATGTCGACAGATCCGGGGGATCGATGAACCGATCCGGATTGAGCGCCGAATATTTCAGGGTGATAGTTTGAACCTGCCTTTGTACATTATGGATGCAATAAAGATTGAATTGAATTAAAAAAATTGGTTTCCAAAATTTTCTGGAATTGAATCTAGGGCGGCAATCAGGTATACGACTTTTTGTAGACTATAGACGTATTAGGAACAGGGTGTTCACTCCTCCATAGAAAAGGGAGGATCCTCCGACCAGACAGGTGTCGTGTCTTTCGGGACGTTGCACATAATTATGCTAGTCGCGCGGTAAACTCTGCTTGCGCGATGCAGGATTTTGCGTGACGTCAGTCTGGTGCGTAGTTCGCATGTAGCGTTATAGATGTCGCTACAAGACTAATGAGCAATATTAATAAAACGACAGATTCCACATCTTAATTTATTTACTTTTATTAAAATGATCACATAAGAGAATACAATTTTCAGTAGGTACGGTACGTACCTAATACTCTTTCCTAGACTTAACATAAAGGGGTTAGAAGATTTTTGTATGGAGGGTGGCCCTAAGGTCGGCCGCCATTTTGATTTTTTTTCAGAATCGCGGTGTACAACAAAAGTTATATATTTAGATAGAGGACGCTTATACAAACAAAAAATGTTATGTAACATAATATCCTAAAGCGTCAGGTTTCGGAGTTATTCACCGAAATATAAGTCGAAAACAACAAGGATTTTTTTGTTTTTTTTCCCTCCAGGAAAACACATTGAACTATTGGGGTAATAGAAACGTTATGAAACCTTTATGAAACCTTTATGGAGAAGAAACAAATGAAGAATAGACATTTTTTAAACAAATAATTAAAAACGGCTATTTATAGTTCGTTTTTTAATCCCAGAGACTAATCTGACATTTAAGTCTATTGTGTTTTCGTTTTTTTTTAGTATAGAAGTTTGACTTTACACTTGTCAGATTAGTCTCTGGGATTAAAAAACGAACTATAAATTGCCGTGTTTAATTATTTATTTAAAAAATGTCTATTCTTCATTTGTTTCTTCTCCATAAAGGTTTCATAACGTTTCTATTACCTCAATAGTTCAATATGCTTACCTGGAGGGAAAAAAACAAAAAAATCCTTGTAGTTTTCGACTTATATTTCGGTGAATAACTCCGAAACCTGACGCTTTAGGATATTATGTTATATAACATTTTTTGTTCGTATAAGTGTTTTCTATCTAAATATATAACTTTTGTTGTGCACCGCGATTCTGAAAAAAAATCAATATGGCGGCTGATTTTAGGGCCAAAACCTTCAAACCCCTTTCAAAAACTTCACGATGCTACACTCCATTTTAAGGTTCCGTAGCCACATAGCAAAAACCGAACCCTTATTTTTTTAACATTTAGATTCAAAACTTATATTCGTTTAAAATATCGGATGTTTACTTTTACCCATATCAGTCTTCTTTTCTTGCCATTAAATTACAACTTTTCAACGTACTCAAGTACTTTTCAAAGGACATCATTCATTTCGTACCCAAAAATAAAGTAGGTACTGTTTTCTTATGGGAAATAACCCCTCTTGAACATTTTTTACTATAAACACGAAAGTTCTACATTAACTCCCCGGCTGCTATTTGAGATTGAAAATGCCAAAAATGGACCCATTTTTGCAAACAAGAACCAACCCACAGCAGATTACTTTCGAGAAAATGAAACTTTTGTAAACAAAGTGTGCAAAATGCATACTTAGTATATTAATGAATGATTACTTGTTGACCATATGTGGCATACTGTAGGCTATCTAGGAATAAGTGTTTAGGGGACCATGCCGTATAGTTCTTTACAGTTTATTAAAAGGTGGCCAAAGTGGGTTGGTTCCGCAAGTGACAGTGTTGTATCTCTGTTGTTAGTCGGTGAAAAGGAACCATTTTTTTAGAGAAGCTAGAATGCGTGATTTGAGCGCCATCTATGTACTAAACTCAATTTCACTCAAACTGTGGGTTGGTTCTTGTTTGCAAAAATGGGTCCAAATCATATTTTTATAGCAAGAGTTAACACATGTTCAGGATGTTAAATTCAATTAAAAGTTGGTATTTTTTTATTGTTATGGTTAAAACACTTGTTATAAAAATATGATTTTTGGCATTTTCAATCTAAAATAGCAGCCGGGGGGTTAATAAAAGACTTTCGCTGTAATAGTAAAAAATGCTCAAGATGTTATTTACCATTAGAAAATCGTACTTTTTTGGCTCATTAATAATACTTTAATTTTTGGGTATAAAATGTTCGACATTTGAATGATGTTCTTTCGCGGTCACATAATTATGCACTTGTAATTATTATTATGTAAAATCCACCTTACCTCTAAAATCTACGTACAGACATATTAATATTTTAATGAGCATAAAAGTGCTTCACAAAGGGGTTTGAAGATTTTTGTATGGAGGGTGGCCCTAAGGTCGGCCGCCATTTTGATTTTTTTTCAGAATCGCGGTGCACAACAAAAGTTATATATTTAGATAGAGGACACTTATACAAACAAAAAATGGTATGTAACATAATATCCTAAAGCGTCAGGTTTCGGAGTTATTCACCGAAATATAAGTCGAAAACAACAAGGATTTTTTTGTTTTCTTCCCCTACAGGTAACCATATTGAACTATTGAGGTAATAGAAACGTTATAAAACCTTTATGGAGAAAAAAAAAATGAAGAATAGATATTTTTTTAATAAATAATTAAACACGGCAATTTATTGATCCTTTTTTTAATCCCAGAGACTAAAAGGAAGGAAAAAAAACAAAAAAATCTTAGTAGTTTTCGACTTATATTTCGGTGAATAACTCCGAAACCTGACGCTTTAGGATATTATGTTAATTACATTTTTTGTTTGCCTAAGTGTCCTCTATCTAAATATATAACTTTTGTAGTGCACCGCGATTCTGTAAAAAAATCAAAATGGCGGCTGATTTTAGGGCCAAAACCTTCAAACCCCTTTAAAATCAAAACCACACAAAATGCTTGAATGACTATACAGGGTCAAATTAAATTAGTTATTTAATCATTAAATTATTTTAATTAATTCCACAGTCGTTAACAGGCTAAAATAAAAATTAAAAAAAATGGTTTTTTTTTTTGGGGCTAGCGACCGAGATGGTAGCTATTGTTGTTACTTCAAAAATGAGGTGTTTCTTTTGTTTAGTCTTATTAAGATATCGATATATTATATTATATATTATAATTTATCGCAATTTATCCTAATTTCTATCTAATTTCATCTAATTTTGACAATTTTTTTTTTCACTTTATTTAATTTCATCTTTTTATTATGTGATTTAACCTAATTTTATGATTGTATGGCATGTGTAATTATTAATATTGACTAGTAACTTGTATGTGTGGTGCAAACTGTCAATATGAGTTGGTTATTAATAAATAAAATAAATAGATATAAGTCACGGCTGTGACGTTTGCACAAATATGAAAATATTTCTAAAATTGTTGTTGTTGTAATAGTAGATTGTACAACTAAGGCATAAAAGAAGCTATTTTCCCCGAGACGTTTATATCCACGCGAGCCGCAGGCGAGGGTGGATAGTTAAGTCGAGGGGTAAAATGGCTCGTTTATGCCTGAGTTATACACTCTGCTTTTCACTTCGATTGCGAGAAAATGAAACAGGCATAAAGTATACAGTACATAATTAATGAAAAATGTTGCAAAGCATAGCTAATTCCCGCCACCACAGATAATACCGCCACGAAACTTTTTAAAAGTTTTTTTTTTATTTCAACATTTGTCATTCGACTTGGGTACTTCATACTGCCAAGTCATAAAAACGTTTCTTTGCGTTTTTAAATAATAAATGACAACTATTTTACCTGAATTTATTAAATTAACGATAGAAAACACGGAAGTGATATAAATTAAAGAAAATGAAATAAATCACGACTTTAATCTGCGAAGTTTTATTCTGCGTGTGGCTGTTGGGCCTGATTACCTTAGTCTCAGAAAAAAAAAATTACTTTATGCACTAGAACATAAAAAGCGATTTTATGTCGCCTAAGCACAACATAAAGACGAACTTTTAGAGCATGAGAAGTGAAAATTGTATTTGTCTGTCCTTCCCATTTTTAATCCCTCCAAATGTTGTCTTTAAAAGATCGCTCTTAGCGATAAGACCGTCCATTGTGTCACCCATTGGAAAGTTTCTATATTTATGTCTGTAATTTATATGGTGTACATAATAAAGAGTATTCTATTGATATTTCAAGTGACTAGACTGAATGCGGTCGATGATTGTTCTACCTATACAGGGTGTTACGGAAAGGGTATATCAATACAAACGGATTGAAGAGTGTATCTGAGCCCTGATTCACAACCATACGACAGGCTATCGTATCGAAAACCTGACATTTCGATAACCTGATTTGACTTCCCCTCAACAGCAAATAGCTGTTGGAAGAATAGCGGGCGTCTATTTGATTTAAACTGACAAAATTTTCGGGTTTTGGACTTGTGAACAGCGTTGAGAAGACTCCTACGATAACAATGATTAATGTTCGATACGATACGGAAGCATATCGAGGGTTTGTGAATAAGGGGGCTGGTCTAGAATCTCTGTACAAAATTTCAGCTCAAAAGCATTAACTTTGAAAATGCTAATTTTTTTTTTTTTTTTTTGTCTGCCAAGTTTCGCTAGCTAATTTAACTTGACCCTGTCTGCTAAGTGCTGGTTTTCACTACAGATTTACTTTAAATACATATATGGAAAAAACCACCCAGAGGAACATTAACCTTTTAACCGCATAAAATATTTTCGTGTGCATTCCGCCCGGGTCGTATACAGGGTTATTTGAAAAACACCAACAACCTCTTAAGAGGTCATTGTACTCATCATTATGAACAACTTTTACTATGGGACCAAACCTGAAATCGCGAAAAAAAAATCAGCTGTTCCCTACATTTATGTTCGTAGAACTCTTCAAAATGTATGGAACAGCTGATTTTTTTTCGCGATTTCAGGTTTGGTCCCATAGTAAAAGTTGTTCATAATGTACAATGACCTCTTAAGAGGTTGTTGGTGTTTTTCCAATAACCCTGTATACGACCAAATAACACATAATCGGTATTTATTTCTCGTTTTTTTTTTTTTTTTTTTTCTGGCGCTGTGGGCATGACAACTGATGTAAAGTCGGGCGGTTAAAAGGTTAAAAACACAGTAGGCTAAATATTTTGTAGATGTTTAGATGGTTAAGGGTGAGTTTCACGAATGAAATTGAAGGAGATCAACTCTAAAACGCTGTTTGGACGTGCTGATCGAGTTAGTCCATTGGTGAAATTCGACTGATGCGACAAATTCAGACGGAGACGGAGACGGACGGAAGGCGCCCACGAGCAACTTTGGTCTCCGCAACTAATTTGTGTTGTACGGGTTTGTTTGAAAGTGCGCGCAAGAGGCGACGCGACAGCTGGGAGACTTTTTTGTGCGCGGGTTTGGACGCAACTGTCGCCCGTCTATTGGTTGCAATACAATTGCACGTATGGCGACAAAAAAGTTGCCGGCCAGCCAGTAAAAAAGTTGCATTGCTGTCGCTCTCATGTGCGTATCGTCCAAATCTCGGCGAGGAGACAAAAACAGAGACAAAAAAGTTGCCCAGCAACTTTTTTGTCTCTCACATCAAGTCTGCGGGTTTGTATGAAAGTGCGCGTGTGTAGCGACGCGACAGCATCAGACTTTTTGTGCACGGGTTTGGACGCAACTGTCGCCCGTCTATTGGTTGCAATACAATTGCACGTATGGCGACAAAAAAGTTGCCGGCCAGCCAGTAAAAAAGTAACATTGCTGTCACTCTCATGTGCGTGTCGTCCAAATCTCGGCGAGGAGACAGCAACAGAGACAAAAAAGTGGCCCAGCAACTTTTTTGGGGTCCATATTGGCTCAACTAAAGTTCTTTACCCGAAATTGTTCTTCCTAACGATTTGTAATCCGAATGATCACTCTTCCTAAAATTTTTCATCCTAAAGTTTTCATTCATACTATTTGTAGTGCTACCGGCGATGTTCATAACACTCATGCTTCCGAAAATTGTAATCAATAATATCATTCATGTAAATATTTTAAACTCCTACTGTTTTTTATCATAACGCTTTTATCCCTAAACATAACTACCATAATATTTTCATGGCTTGGGGGTTTATACGGGTAAGTAATATATGATATAATTACAAAACCTCTAATATTTACAAGATATAACAACTAAAACTATAATTTTATTTTATATAATGATCGATCAGTTAATATAATAAACGATTAATATAATTTTAATGTAACTAATTTCTATAAGAATAACAGACAATATAAAATCGTTTGATATACCACTCAATAGACATAAAACCTATTTAGTCTAATATGATAAACACTTTTTTTTTTCATCCTATGTCATCCTATGTCGAGGGAGCCGCTTCGCGGGGCCCCTATTTCTGTGTAAAGGGTTTGAAGTAACCTAACCAAACCGAACCTTGGGGTGCCCTTCGCTCGCCCTTGCATCCTATGTCGACGGAGCCCCGCTTCGCGGGGCCCCTATTTCTGTGTAAAGGGTTTAAAGTAACCTAACCAAACCGAACCTCGGGGTGCCCTTCGCTCGTTTTTGCATCCTATGTCGACAATCTAAACAAAAAACATATGACTTTGAATAATAGTGTAAAAGATGGTTATGTTGAGAAAATATAGGAAAACAAATAATAGTATAATAGATGTTTATTGCTACTGACATTATGAAGTTGAATGATTCGGAATTATGAACATTAGAGACAGAGTAGTTAGGAATTGTGATTGTTAGGATGAAAAATGTTAGGAAGAACATTTTCGGATTTCCAATTATCGGAGTTGAAAATTTAGGTGAACTTTGGCGCACCCACTTTTTTGTCTCTCACATCAAGTCTGCGGGTTTGTATGAAAGTGCGCGTGTGTAGCGACGCGACAGCATCAGACTTTTTGTGCACGGGTTTGGACGCAACTGTCGCCCGTCTATTGGTTGCAATACAATTGCGCGTACGGCGACAAAATAGTTGCCGGCCAGCCAGTAAAAAAGTTGCATTGCTGTCGCTCTCATGTGCGCATAGTCCAAATCAAATCTCGGCGAGGAGACAGCAACAAAGACAAAAAAGTTGCTGGGCAACTTTTTTGTCTCTCACATCAAGTCTACGGGTTTGTATATAAGTGCGCGTGTGTAGCGACGACGCGACAGACAGCACTTTCATACTTTTATTGTGAACGGCAAATAAGTTGCCAGACAACTAAGTTGCTCGTGGGCGCCCTTCCTAAACACATTAGTCCTTTTTGGCAACCAACTATATTATGGAACTGTTAAAATCCCTTTTAAAGTTTCGTCTCGATTCACCCTCGCATCCCTATTCACCTCGTCTGTACGAATAGGTACAGTCAACAAAAGAGATAAGTATGCATGATCGTCGGATATAGTTGAAGCTTAGTAAGAAACCGATGGATGTTCTCTAATAAAATTTAATTTTATTAATAGGAAACAAACAGCTCATTTATCAAATTAAATATCAGTCGACAACATCCATCGGTTTCTTACTAAACTTCAACTATATCTGACGATCCTGCATACTTATCTCTTTTGTTGACTGTACTATCGCGGACACTCCCGCCTGACCACCACTAAGTTCATTTTTGCTTGCAGTCTAAAAATAGAAGCGCTCTCTAGTAAGCGCGCCAAAATCAACTAGTTGGTCCGTAAAATTCACAAAAGGAGTACACGTGATGCGTCACTGAGCTGCGCAATGCAGGCTGCAACTAATTACATTATCGCTTTCTTAATAGACGAAAACTTTAAGAGGACGTGGCTTGGCGCCGCCGCAGGATTTAGGCGAAAAATTTTTTAAGTGGTCAGGCCACAGATATAGATACACCTAGATAACGCAAGAGCACCTACTTCGCGTGCCAAAAATCGCACCGGCTTACGATCGAAAATCATAAGCCGCCACTTTCGCGCTCAGTCCCGCGTACTGCTGGCTGGGTGAGCGTGAGCGAGAGAGCGCGAGCTTGTGACGTCATAGTAGGTAGTCAAAAAGTGGCACGCTTAGTTTTCATACAGTTCGTGATACTTGCGTTATCTAGGTATATCTATATCTGTGGGTCAGGCGGAAAAGGCCGCGATGGTACATTCTAATAATTATATTTTTATATTATTCTTTCTTATCAATAAAAGTTATATCCCAGTCAACATACTACCGCTCACACTATTCTGTAGCTTCGCTATTTCGTCTTTGAACTTAGCGATGGTTTCCTTGGCCAGGTGCAGCTTGTCCTTAAGTTCAGATATCTCCGTGCGGACCTTTGCTTGTGCAGTTACAATCTTTTGTAGGGATTTTTCTTTCTTGTCTTCAACTGAAATAAAACGAAAAGTTTATTAGCATCATCATTTCAGCCGAAACACGTCCACTGGTGGACATAGGCCTCCCCCAAGCATCGCCACTTCGATCGGTTTTGTGCTTCTCGCCTCCAATGGATTCCTGCAGCGTTTGCCAAGTCATCCATCAAAAGTGTATAATATAAATAAATAAAAAGGATCTCTGTTGGTATCTTTCTATTTAGAATTGTTTTTATAATAACCCCCTTATTCATAAAACTTATCAAACCTATTTTAGTTAAAATGGGGTTTGTCTCTTTCTTACACACAGAAATGACAGTGTGACAGATAAAGACAAACGTTCTATAAACCTATTTTAGCTAAAATAGAGATAAAATAGGATTATGAATAACAGGGTAAATATATTATGTTGTTTAACTAATAATTTTACACAAAAAAAAACCCAAGGAAATGTGTGCTGGGGCGCACATTTCATACATTTCCTTGAGTATTTTTTTTACTAATGGCCATTAAATTTAGAGTATATATTTGTCAGAAACATGAGCACACATGGTATGCAAGATGTAACATAAAATTACCACAGTCATGTTAATGTGAATGTGTGTGTGTGTAGGGTGTCAATATGTGAATGTTTATGAATTTTTCCTTACATTTTCATCTACACTGTTTTATCTCACGAAGCGGCGCGCGTTTTACTTGTGGTTACCAAGTGTACAAGCACGCTGTGAATGTGTGTGTGAGTGCAGGAGCTTTCGGTACCGTCGTCCGAGAGAATGGCGCTTTCGTATCATAAGTATGCGTGTGTGCGCGCATGTGTATTATGTGCTAACGCTACTCGTCTTCATGCATATATTCACAGCATGCCTGTACACTTGGGTACCACAAGTAAAGCGCGCGTCGCTTCGTGAGATAAAAATCCTATACCTACAGTGACTTCCTTCCCATGCTACCTAAGGTCGCAGCATACGATGTTCTCAGGTAAAACCCATAACATTTAAGACATATTTATTAGGAATTTTCTTTCTTTTTTTTTGCTATAGAATACAAAACAGCCATTATGTATAATATATCAAACTTACAATCAGTATCATGGATCCAAGGTCCATTAGTGATGGGCTTCACATTGTTGAGCAAATGCTGCATTAGCTGCGTCGGCTCCTGGAAGACTATCTCCTCATAGGCCTCACTGACGAGGTTCCGGCCCACCGTGGGTTGGGCACTGGCACCCTCTGTTGCCGGTGATTGGAACAGCTTCAGAATGTGGTATAGGGTTACCTGTAATATATTGTTTTGTTAGTTTTGATGGCCTTAGTGTGTCTAGGTGTGATAAATAAGTGTTTGCTCATCTTCTATAGAAAAGGGAGGATCCTCCGACCAGACTGGTATTGTATCGTATAGGCAACTGCCCGACGATTGATGTTGGGACGTTGTATACAGGAATATTTTTTTATCACCATCCAAATTTTTACAGGGTATTCTGCCCATGAATATGAACAACTTTCACTATGGGACCAACCCTAAAATCACGAAAAAAAATCTGCTGTTTCATACAAAAGTTCAATGCCTACTTGACCAAAATGAAACAAAACAAAACAGCAGATTTTTTTTTCGTGATTTCAGAGTTGGTCCCATAGTGAAAGTTGTTTATATTCATGGGTAGAACACCATGTAAAAATTTGGATGGGGATAAAAAATATCCCTGTATATGCTAGTTCCGTACGCAAAATACGCGCATTGACGTGGAGTTGCGGACACCAACCCGTATTACCCGTATATGCTAGTTACGCAGGAAACTGCTTGCGCGATGCAGGATTTTGCGTGACGGTATTATGAGTATTTTTAGAAAATTTAATCATTAATGGTAGTTCCTAGTCTTTTAAAGATTAATTTTGTGTGGCTAAAACCAAAATGTAAATTAGGATTAAGTGTTTTGGAAATAAAAAAATTATAAAAAATAAATTACTAGCTTCATGTCAATGTTCTTAAAAAAGATTTTGGTTGTTGAGTTGAGTAAAGCTGAATATGTCAAGTATGTCAATTTATTTATTTGCAAATAAAATACTAAGATCATCATCACCAAAAAAATTAAATAGAATTAGAAACTCACAGGTCTCTCATTAGGATCATGGAAGTATATTTTGATGACAATCTCGAACTCTCCCCAGCCAGTCTCCGTCAACTCGTATGGTGGCTTTGTTATTATCCTGTTGGGGTTAGCGTAACTCTCGTGCAGTTTGAAGTGAATTTTCTTGATGTACGCTGACATGTCCTCGTTCTCATAAGGCTTGACATACACTGTCCATTGATGAGTATGGCCATCTTCCTCACGTTTTTTACCAAAGTATCTTGCTATGTTACCATATATCACAGGTTTTACGATTACTAGACCCTGAAATGTATATGAATTATGTTTGTTAGATGCAATAGTCTACAGGGTTACAGGGACATTGATGTGCAAACTGAAACCATGAATTCAGTTCATGGTTTTAGACCCTAACATAGAAATTTTTCGTTGGATATGAAAAAAAAAAATCAGCAGTTCCATAGTAGAAAAGTGCAATACCTACACGGTCAAAATGTATGGAACAGCATTTTTTTTTTAATAACCGGTCATAAAGTTCAGCCACACCCCGGACACTCCATCGCAAAATAATTACCTACTACTACTACATTAAAAAATGATGTTTGTGTACGTATGAATGTGTGCATGAGGTACTTGTGTTTGCGAGCACTCTTGTTAAAGAACTGCGACGAATACGCCGAAGTGCGGGGTGAGGTGCGGTAACTGATTAAGTATTCTGCGGCTCAGCACAGATATGTTCAGAATCATATATGTACTGAATAAACTATGGTGACAGGTTGCGCATTGATGTGGTCTGTAAGTCCACACAACAAAGATAAATATTTTAATAATATTATTTATTTTTATTATATTCTAATATTTAAAAATATCCATACTAATATTATAATTGCGAAAGTGTGTCTGTCTGTTACCTCTTCACACTTAAACCGCTGAACCAATTTAGATGAAATTTGGTATAGAGATAGTTTGAGTCCCGGGAAAGGACATAGGGTAGTTTTTATCCCAATATTCCCACGGGATCGAAACTTATGCGGGTGAAACCGCGAAGCGCTGCTAGTAAATTATATACTTACAGTATTTAATGAGGATATGATAATAATAAAACATACATTAAATGAATATTAACGAGTTAAGTAAACGAATAAAACCGCTCTTTAATGAGTGTTGAAAAACTTCCCGCCCGAGTTTAACCTTATAAGGACATTTAATTTAGATACTGCAAACACAAATGCAATCCATTGTGTATGTATTTATTTGAGAAGACGTAGTATTTACAGAATTAGAGACATCAATAACTCAACGTTGCGATGTACTGGATATGGGTATGTTCAGAGATGATACCGGCTATTTATTTTCAAGATTTAGCCTAGTATATTTTTACTATTGTGAATGTCAACAAGAGTTCGTAAAAAAAACCATAGTAAACAACATAGTTACGGTAACATACCTTGACTCTTCCCCCTGAGTCGGGTCCGAAGTCTGTTTGCAAGCTCATATCCAAATCCTTTTTGGCCGACAGCTTGGAAATTGTAATTTTAGCTCTTTTGTATACAAATATAACCTCACTTTTGTGAGGAATTTGTGCAATAATCCCAACATCAACAATCACTTTGACACTAGGTTTTTTTTATAAGTGCTTGGGTTCATGTATTTTAATACCTACTTATTTTGGAATCTAATTATAATAAAAAGGACTACATACACCCAGTTCCAGATAGTTAGCAAATTAAGCAATTGCTTAGGGCATCTCGTCTCGGAAGGCACCATAAACAGCACCGAAAAAATATTTGCTAGCACATGAAAGGCGAGGCTTTTTGTCTGTTTTGTGATTTGCGTTGACGTTGGAAAGGCTCTATGCTTTATCAATATTGTATAGAGGTAGATATCATAATAAACGTTGAACTTCAAAACTATTGTCAGCAAATTAATGGATCACTGACCTATATCATACAGTACTTGTATGATAGAGGTCAGTGCCATGGACTTATGCGAATACCTACGTTTTTTTTTTTTAAGACCGAGTAAACTTCTTTGCCGTGTCGATAGCACGACAGTGGATTAGATTTTATTGACCCAAAAGATCGCTACTTCCAAATTCCACGGCATCGACCGTGGCAGCGCAGAGGTCACGGTCACTACCGCTGCATTTTTTTGGGCACAGAGGGCAGAACAAAACGTGAATTATAATTGATAACATATAATAATAAGTACTACCTAACCTAACCTAATTTTAAGTTTTTTTTTATTTTTTATCATTGTTCCTCTCAACCAAAGCACCTGCCATCTAATCTCTTCACCACCCTTGGTTGACTGGTAGAGAATGCCTAAGGCATTAAGTCCGCCTTTGTACCTTTTTGTGCGAAAAGTTTAAATAAATAAATAAATAAGTGAGGGATAACAATAATGAGTGCCTCATTTGTCTAGTGATCGCAAGCGCTACTACTGAGCATGAGATCCTGGGTCAAGTCGGCCAAAGAACACTTTATCTGACTCAACCCAGGACCTCATGAAGCCTTCATCAAGAATTTGTAACTAGCAGCCTGGGCCCCGGAGTCTGGATTTGTGCTCGGTTGATGGCAGTAGGCTCGTCCTCTATTACATGAGCCTTAAACATACCTAGCAAAATGAGGGTGTACTATAGGTACACGTCTGCCTAACCCTTTGGGCATTATAGGTTCTAATGTTATTATACCAATTTTTTTAATAAAAAAATTGTGTTGCCAGAATGTTTAATTATTTTACCTTATTTCCTTGTTGTGCTACGTGGCGCGGCGTAGAAAGGCTAGTGACCGAAGCTATTTAATTGCTCCATAGAAGTAGGTATTCCTCGTAATGTTTCAAGGTACCTAAAATTATATATTTTGACCTTATCAACAAGTTTGTGGGTGTCAATATTTACATATAATACAGTACTGAGTATAGATCCGAAGCTTATCAAATGAAACACACGGCTTATATTTCATATTTATTATTACATCTTATTAGGAGGCAAGTGAACAATGGTCCAACAAGCTCTTTTCTTAATCGCGATATCATATTTGAATAATTAACATTAAAAACTAACTACATAATCGCATAGGCTCTAAGATATAATGAGCACAGTAAACAATCACAACATTAAGAATTGAATGTGTCGTCGTCACACGGCTACGGTGTAGGTTGGGGGTTCAATATTTAGGCCGTTTGGCAAAAATACACCAATATTAGGATCTTACGCTATTACATGCATCTATGAACATCGATGGGGATCATAATCAAGGGCAGGGGATTGGGATCATAATCATAATTAGAGCATATATTTATAAAAAGTAGGTATATAAGCAATCATTTAGCCTCGTGTGACATTTAAAATTTGTGGTCCGTGCGTGTGTTTTCTGAATCTGCCAGTAGTGGATCGCTTTCCTCCTTGAACTTTGACGAGCGTGAGCCATGTCGCGACGCTGATACTCTCTGTGAGAACGTGAGCAGGGTAGGTACAAGAGAACTGCACGGTGTGGCTGGTGCAGAGCGCGATGAAGTCCGAGTTCCGGGTGAGATTCGTGAAGTCCTAACGGGGTAAGCGACCGATAATGGCATGTATAAGCTCGTTTTTCTTTGCCTTGGCGTTTTTTTTACGCTTTCAAGGCGTCGATGGCGACGTTCGTCACTCGTCCTCCTCAATGTTGAATCCCTGGATGTCTGTGTGGGGCTCGTTGGCTGCGGGGGTGACTCAGGTGGATCAGGTTTACCAGTGTAGTACTGTCTCAAACTGCCGTATGCCTCATGCATGTACATATTGTTGTCATCGTCTTCATCGAGGTTCTGTTGAATTGGTGGGGATGACCCGAGCCTCGGCTTACACCCTCCATCGCAGTACATCTCGCAATCAATAAGCTCCAATTCAAGGTCAAAGTTAGAGTCCTGAAAAAGTATATAAAAATGTGAATTGATGATGACGTGATAATTTGGCAATAATCTCTTTTATTAACATCAGTCATGATTGAATGACCTAACATTGGAAATTGGACTATGCATAATATTGTTATTTCTACATTTTTCTTTGTAACAAAATAAATGTGTCTCAGAGTAAACCCACTAACCAAGGGTTGGACTGGCGAAGTAATAAGATTGTCCCGGAAGGCGGCAGGTGGTTCACGGGGTCTGGTGGGCGTGGGTTCTGTGCGGGAGCGCTGGGGGACGGGGGCGGCGGTGGTGCGCTGCTCAGTCAGCGAGGACAGGGATCGTAGCAGCGGTCCGCACCCCACGCCGCACTCTTCGTAGTTGCTCGCGCACGAGTACGGTGGTGGAATGATTGAATTTGCCTGAAGAAAATATGGGATTCCATTATTTTTGCCCTAAAGCCTCCTAAGCATAGGCTTTACCTAAAACAGCGATAGAGATGGCGTCTGTGGTGTTCCCTGTAATCTACCATTAGGGGCTTAGGGTTTAGGAATAAAACGGCCGAATTATCAGTAAGTACACAACCACCCAAAGGGAACGTCCTGTCGCGCCAACGGCTAAAAGTAAAGTGACAGCTCCAGTGTTACCAGTGAGTTGAGTCTACATTTAATAGTACATCACATCTCTTCCTTTTTATATAAGTTAATTAAGTGATTTAGATGTTAACTTATGAAACGTCAGAAGCTAGGTGCACGGTTCCAAATGGTCGTTTCCTATGGAGAAGAACCGGCAAGAAACTCCATGGTTACTCTTTTGAAAATAATTGGCTTTTACAATGTTTTCAAATTACAATAGGTATGAGGACAGCGTAGGCCTATCAACAAGTAGGTACCAGGTACTTGATGAAATAAAATGTCTACCGATCTAGTCTACCAGGCCTACCAAGTCCTCACATTTACACTTTTAAGTACAATACAGTAATAGCATTTATACTGAACTCCCATATCTGAATTTTCGTTATCTTTAACATTCCATTTACCTTCCTTCCTTTCCTTCCTTCTTTATTTCCTTTTCCTTATTTTTTGTTAAATTGTGTTGTCACTAAGTTTTGAATTTCGTAGCTATTTTTGAGATCTGTTAATCCGTTTGTGTCTTGCGTACAGGTAGATTCCATGATTTCAATCTCTTTGGATCGATTACAATAATATTATTAATGATCACGGAAAGCTTTCGCCGTCATTGTTTATTTTCGGCCACCAGACCTTAGTGCGTAACCTATCCTTTATGTTGACAGTGCTTGGTTGGCGTTGCCCTTCATGAGCTGCTTCTGATAGGTACCTGTTTTCTTAAATGAGTTAAATGACTTTTTAACCGGTCAAGCTCCGCGCGTCGCCTATCGCCGACGAAACGATAGAAAATCAGTTGTGTCTCATTAACGGAGCTTGACAGATTAATTATATGTTTGTAATCTAAGGATTCATCACTTGATTTGCGTGCGAAACCGTGATTTCGTGTCAAATATAACGTCTAGAGTCCGTCATTGTTTATTATCGACATGGCAATATTTGTTAAAACAAATGCGAACTTATTTACCAAGGTCTCGGACATCAGAAAAAGCCCCGTGAGAAACCAATATAAAAACTTTTAATTGTCGGTGGCTACAAAACTGCACGATTAAGAAAAAGTGTCATTTGTATGGGATATTTAATAAATTACCGAAATATTTAAAAATGACACATTTTAATATTTCAAACACAAACTTAAGGCTTTTCTAGGGGAAAAATGGTATTACTCCATTAATTAATTTCTAAATGACCGATTATTACAGACCTTGAAATTTGTTTAATTAAATCAATTGAATCTTGAATATTTTCAAGATTTGAATTGTACTTTGACATTTTAAGTGTATTTTGACATTTTGGTCTTCTTTTGACTATTATGTATTTATTGATTGTATTGAACTGTTATTTTATTTTTATCTGATAATCGTGTTTAAAATATTCTTATTTATTATTAGTTAAAGCATCGTATTCATTCATTTAAATTTTGCATGTCGAATCTTAGGCAGAATGTATGGCCCAACTTTAATTCTTCACGACCTTATTTGCCTGCATTCTAGCAAATAAATAATAATTTGATTTGACTTGGTTTTTTTTTTTTTTTTTTGAATTTTTCCGATGGTTTCCGGTGGTCTACATGTCTCAATTGCTTTGATGTATGTATTTGTCAAGTGGTTTAATGCTTGATGATGAAAGCTAGTAACCCAGAAAATAAATAGCTTTTCGATAAACATTTTTTTTTTTTTAGTAAAACATGTTGCCTTCGAGCTCTGTTAATAATACGTTTTTTTTTTTTTTTTTTTTAAGCACCTGGCATCATGTTTTTTTTATCACATCCAACACAATTAAGACGTCATCTACTATTGTCATGCGAACTTGTTTTATCACGCAACCTTATTTTATCACGCTGCTAAATATTAGCATATTTTTGGCATCATTTTGATAGTTCACACTTGATGTCAGCACTAACTGCTGACTATTTGTGCCTCAACACACACACATATATTTTTTTTTAACGTTATATTTTTTAGTATCATTACAATTTTTTTTTGAACTATAACATTAGTGGTAACGGAACGAAATTCATTTCGTTTTCAAGTCCGTACACACACACGTTTCACACGTTGTTAGATACTACATATTTTGGATATTAATATAATTATGTACTTGTATGTGTTTGCGTATTACAAGTAACTCTGCATCTAAACAAACCAACAGTATAGGACCGGGACTAACCCTGATTTATTTTGTTACATTGCATATACTGGTCGGTTACACCAATGTATGTACTTGATGAGTTTTCACCCATTGATTGCATAACTAGTATAGTTTTATACCAATGTATGTACTTGATGAGTTTTTACCCATTTATTGCATAACTAGTATAGTTTCATACCAATGTATGTACTTGATGAGTTTTCACCCATTGATTGCATACAGTCGGTTATCCAATTACTTTTACATCGGACTTTATACTGTTTATTTGACCTTTATTTTTTATTTTTGTTTTTATCTTATGTATGTATCTGGTGTATTGTGTGTCTTTTAGTTTGTGCTAAATAAATGTATTTTCTTTCTTTTGTCTTTCAACATTATAATAGCAGAAAGCCGTAGAAAAATCCAAACAAGCTGTATTATATATAAGCAGAATAATTAAGTCAAGTCGCACTGATAAATTTAAAGAAGCATACATACTATGAAATTATTTTACATAAACAGTTTGTATTTACCATTTACTCATAAATGGTAAATCCATCCATCAACTGGTTAACGATCGCTTACTCTGAGTGTGCGGTATTAGTAGTAGTAGAACATTATGCAGGTATTTTATTACAATCGACCAACTACACAACAATGGAACATTTGTATTGGTAAGCGTTAACTGGCACTGTTTTTAAAGCAGCCTGCTTACTTGAATTAGATTCAATAATTTATCGAATATATCAAATATTATAACATTGTTTCCGTTTTCAAGGTTGGAACTTGTTTCACTTGTGCTCTGGCTATCGTTGAACTTGTTCGAATGCCGTTCTGCAGATCTTTGGAAGTTTGCTTCTGCTACGTTTTTTTTTTTTTTTTTTTGAAAATATTATTTCTTATGTTTAGTCAAGCTGCTCTACACTTCATCTGTAATCAAGAATTTTGTGTTGCGGCAAGCTGTAATGAATTCTATGAATTCTTTTGTTGATTGCAATTGCCAGTGCAAAATGCATTTGATTTTACTAAAATTAGTTCAATCATTAACCTTTTCAGATTTTATGACACTAGTTACTTTACTTCGATTTTATCGAAGTGGAACTTTTGTTAAAACTGGTACTTATATATACAAGGATATATACAAGCTTATCCATTTATCTGGTACCTTTCAGAGATAACTGAATTACCACTTTAACAACAACAAGGATATATAAAAGTTTATCCATTTATCTGGTACCTTTCAGAGATAACTGAATTACCACTTTAACAACAACAAGGATATATAAAAGTTTATCCATTTATCTGGTACCTTTCAGAGATAACTGAATTACCACTTTAACAACAACAAGGATATATACAAGTTTATCCATTTATCAGGTACCTTCCAGAGATAACTGAATTACCACTTTAACAAGAACTCATTTGTTATGACCAAAATGGAACGAAAGAGATTAAAATAAAATACTTTGTCAGTTGCAAACAGAACAACTGGGCTATAGTTACCATCAAAAATATATTATTATTCATTCATATATAATATAGTGTAATTATAGTAAACCAATTGTCTGTATTTAATTTGGTCATCATAAAATATGAAGTAATACTTGGAAGGTAGACCGAACGTACCAAAGAAATATTGTTCGATGGTATGTTTTACTTATTTTTTTCTTTTAAGTTTAAAGTACTTAAGTGTATAATATAATTACGACATTGTGGGTAGATTAATTAAACTTCAAATCTTGTTGAAATTATTAGCCTTACAAAGGACATGTAAAATTAAACAGAATGTATGAGTTATTGTTAACTTATAGGTACCCACTATTAATTTAATAGTTTACCTTTTCAAATTACTTCGTAATGTTTTGATACCGATTAACCACATAATCTATCAGTATCGCGACGTCCGCGATCTTATTTGCCTAATTTTAGGCAATTGTGTTAACCAAACATTTAATGGCTTAGTTGGGTTGGCACCTATCAACAAATGAGGTTATAGGAAATAAAAGTAAAAATTATAAATTCACTGTGCATAATTATTAAACATTTATGCTTAATATGCACAATTAAAATGCAGTACAAATAACCTCCTCCTTTTTGAAGTCGGTTAATAACATAGTAATTTGTTTTCGACCTTGGATTGAGTTCATTATTTAAGTGAAAATAACGGGTGCATTACATAATTACGAAAAAAAAAATTCGTCACAATTATGAATTTCAAAATAACGATTTTCAATAGTAGAATTACGCTCCAATTTTCCATTATTTTTACGATAGGACGCACCGTTTTTGAGATATAAGCAAATTTAGAACCAGCTACGACTCCATGACGCGCGCTCGCTACGCTCGCATGTTCCCGAAAATAACACTTGTGCGTTCCGTGCTTACAAATTTAAACTCAATAATGCTATATTTCACCACTCATTATTTGGAGGGACACTTTATTTACTAAATAAAACCTCATTCGTTAATTTGCCAGTATAAATCGCAACCATTAGGTTGTTATTTTTTTTCATATATCTGCACGACATACCTTAATCCTCGTCGCCAATGTGGTGTTCCCTGTAATCTACCATTAGGGGCTTAGGGTTTAGGAATAAAACGGCCGAATTATCAGTAAGTACACAACCACCCAAAGGGAACGTCCTGTCGCGCCAACGGCTAAAAGTAAAGTGACAGCTCCAGTGTTACCAGTGAGTTGAGTCTACATTTAATAGTACATCACAGCGTCTCTATAAAGAGCATTTTTACGACCCCATACAGTCGAATTGCATCGGTACCGGCCAATAGGTGGCTGCCACCTGTATCTTAGAAAACCCCAGTCTAAGCATTCACAGTTAGCCATGAGTTAGTCTTAATTGATTATATGATAGGTAATAGGTATTGTTAGTAATCACAATTCACAACGCTCAGTAATTAGGTTAGAATCAGCAAATATTGCCACTGCATTATATTGTGTTTCCCAACTGGAGATTGAAGATGCCACACCTACAGATAGGTAGATGAAGACTGAAGCCCCACTTACGACAACAAAATGTATGTAGGCACATATGCAACTGTAACCTCCTAACCAGTTTCTTCCAGTTACTGTAACATAGCATAGCTAATGAATTTTACTAGCGCACCCTTTCGTATTAGACTTTCATACATTAATATACAATTAGTTTACCTACAGTACCTATGTAATTTAATGCCTTATCATATTTCCGCGTATGGACACTGTAAACGTCTTTCACAGTCTCACGACCGGTTCATGATAGTGGAGGTGGTGGTGAGGGTGGTTCACCCTGGCGCATGACGGGCCAATCAATCGATCGTGCGGTTCAAATGTCGGATTCAATATTTACCTCATTTGCCGCGTTGCATATGAAACTGGAGTTGAGAGATTCTGCAGTACTCGTCGCTGATAGAGAGCCTGAAATTATGAGGAACTTAATAAAACACACTGGAATTTTTAGTAACCTCTGTCGTTGGCCAAATTCATACTGACTGTGGTAACGTTAAGTTTGGCAAGTCTCAACACTCCTTCGCGTTTTTTAAAAGCTTTTTTGACGGGATCCAACATTTTTGAAGATCGCAACCGGGCAACCGTTTGAACTGATACACGTTTTTACAACAACTGTAAAGTTTACGCTGCGAGTATAGTTACATTATTACTACTAACTAATTCAATTAGGTTGAAAACTGGTTGCGCTTCCTGTCTCGTCGATAAAGGCGATTAAATGCAAATCGCTTGGATGGTATTCATTTTAATTATTTATATGAAAAGTAAATACATTTATGGGAATATCTGACTGACTAGTATGACTAAAGTGACTGTAATTTCAGATGAAATCACTAAAAAAATTAAAAAAGATGAATTTAATATTAATGGAGTTAATCTCCTTTTTTTATTTGAAATGGGCTTGCTCTTGACTCTAGTCTAGGTCAAAGGTGACAGAGACAAAGTCGACGATGGAGCGAGCTTACCCAGAATAAGCCTGTTTACTCTCACTTTAAAGAGATTCGGGTTGTATACTTTCTAAAAAAAGTGTGAAAACATAAGTACCTGGTGCACGAAATACGTAGTTCCTGAAGTAGTGAACCATGAGATAGTTTCCGGCTTTACCATCTCCTTCTCCGCAAGTGATGACAAGTGGGTAAAGATCAGGCTTAGATGCAACCTGCGATAATAGAAGAAAATGTTGAAAAGAGAATAATAAATAAATAAAAGGTTTTTAATTTATAATTAAAAATACACATCAAAAACTATTATGAAAAAAGCTCTTTAACCCCTTATCATACTCATTTTAATAAAACATAAAAACAGCATACAAAACATGCAAACATCGAAAACAACGAACAGCCCAGTTTCTGTTTCCATAAGTAAATGATAAGTAAGTAGGTATCAAGAAAAATAAAACTGGCGAAAACAAATAAACCTCCAACTGTAGTAGTTTCACAATAAATCACTTCAGAATAGGGTGGTGGAGCCTGATGGAAGGATCCACAGCGGCTGTAGCGAGGCGGAGGGTACACGGAGCCGGCTGAGTCGTGCTCAGAGGTGGGCCGACGCACGCAGCATGCCATCGAACACATGTACACGCCATGGGTAGAAGACCTCTTGAAGAACAGGCACCAGAACCAGATGCAGCAAATCAAAATACCACCGAGAGTTCCCAGAAGAAAAAGCACGGGCCTGTGAAATAACAAACAATAAGAATTTAATTTTAAGAAAGTAAATAATAATAATTTATTTCAGACATAATTAAATAAAATAATTAAATGCAGGTGATGTAGATCTGTGGCACATTAATACAGTTGACTGTAGTTTACAGCAACTGAGATCTAAATCCAAACAGCAAATATAACTTTCACAGATAGATTAGTTTCCTAATGATTACCTAATTCCAAAAAGTACTCTGTGCCTAATTCATAAAAAGGGTATTTCTTTAAACGTGGCAACACCCCAGCATCATTTTACTCTATCACCAAGCAGTAGGCACAAGTTTATTCTGCCAAAAGCATGGAATTAATAAGTACTATCGTACATCGCGATCTTTTTCGGCACAAAAACTTCAAATTCGTCTTATAATATTTGAAATCCTCACCACTCCGCATACCAAGCATAAGTGTATGGTAAGTTATGTTCCTTGAGCGGTGTACCGTCGGCATCTCGAGGAAGCGGCGCGGGCGGAGTGATATTGAGGTGCATCTGTGTCATGTTGATGCGCCGCGGCTTGGCCATACCGGTGCTGATCTCGCAACAACCGAGGTCGCAGCACACCCAGTGTTGTGGGCATAGACGCCCTTCCCTGCATTCTGCTTCAGACACGCACTAGAAAAAATTGCGACTTGTTAGACTTATTAAGCTATACGTTGGCCTATTTAGTTCTAGTAAATGAGTTAGAGCCCGAACACACGTACCACAACCGCAACACAACAACAACAACAAGTGGACGGGCTCATTTGTAAGATAATGAATAGTTTATGCACACGGACCACGTGGCCGACAAAATAAACCGTGTGGGCGATACCGACCACAACCACATCAAGGCCACGTCGCAGCCACAACGCAAACACCAGCGAGACCACGCCTTATAATATATCTAATAATAATAAATTTATTTCAGACCATAAGTCCAAGCGGCCGGCCGCATCGCAAACGTAACGTTGCGTCTTGCGTCGACCTGGGTCCTCTACGAAAGCCGTAATCGATCTCTCTATCTGCAATCACTAGCCACAAAGTAACCACATCGTAACCACTGCTTGCCCACATTTTGTCACTGGGATGTGAAAAGTTATTGTAGGTTATATGTATAAAAAATAACTATTCCATACATTTGACGGTTGACCACGTCGTTATGGTACTTTTCTATGAAACAGCATGTTTTTTTTTTGTAACCGGTGAAAAATTTCTACTCTATGGCCTGAGTTCACCAACATTCTAACCACGGGTTAGGTATTTAAACAGTTGGTTTATGTCAAATTTCCTAAGGAAATTATAAACATAGAACTGATTAAATATTTAATCAGTTGATTTAAATGTTGGTGAACACAAGGCTATGGGGTCTAGAATCATAAATGCTGAATAATTCATGGTTACGGTTAGGTATAGTTACTTAGGTACTCTATGGTTTGAGCGTCGATGTCCCTGCCACTTTGTATTCCGACAATTCAACCTAAATTAAAAATAACAGACGACCCTAAGCCCTAAAGCCAGTTAGTGCGTCATTCCAGAGGGTCAATTCTCGTAATTTAAAACGTTCAAAGTCTAGTCACAGTCTCGTGAACGTTTTTAATTACGGGAATTGGCCGTCTGCTCCATTTCCATCTGACACATCAACTATCTAATTTCAAAAAACCGAATTTTTTAAACTTGTTTAAGAATCCCTATTTCCCGCCATATTTTTTATTTCAATTTGATGTCGATATTTTAATGCAAATGAGTTGGAAAATGCGGCGAACCCACTTTGATTGATATGAAGGTTTTAGCTCTATGAAAAGCGCATGAAGTAGGCTCTTACATTAGGTAGTGAATATAACCTATATAGGACAGAACGCAGACTGGCTTTTCGCAATGAAAGCTATGCATTTTCTAAAAGATGCTTCAATAGGTCGACTTCTTTCTGAGTGGCTCTTCCAAGAGATAGTGGTCGTTTTCTCATTTGTGACTTGTTTGCTTTTCTTGGTTCTTTCGGTAGGTAGTTATTTTTGGGAGACTTGGCGTCAAAATTAAAAATTTCTTACATTTTTTTTTTGCAATTTGCAGGTTATTGTCAGTCTTCAATGTTACCTGTGTTGTATGTTGATCGAAATATGATTCGCGGCTGTAACAGATATTTCTTTATAGTATTATACAGGGTGTTACAGAAAGGGTATATCAATACAAACGGGTTGAAGAGTATATCTGGTCTAGAATCTCTGTACAAAATTTCAGCTCAAAAGCAGTAATTTTGAAAATGCTTAATATTTTTTTATTTCGATAGTTTATTAAATTGAAATCATAACAAACGTGTCACCGGACTACGAGGGTCATTATCCATTATCTGCAGTGGCGTGCACTCCATACATGCAAATAAGCTCTGCATGCCCTGTAGTCCCATACATACATACATGCCCGTCTAAATGATAAATAACTATAATTTCAAAAAATCATGGTAATTTAGTTTACGCGCCATCTATTATTTTTTTTTGGAACTAACTCGTTGGGTCGGCGAACATCTGCCGCCGCGCAACGCGCTGGTAGCGCTCCCGTGAGCAAAAGCAATACTACGCCTTGCTTATTCTTCATACAACGCATCTCGTGTAGTACACAGCAAAAGTGTGACTGTGTGCGTGAAAATGTATGCGTGTGTTGGAGTTTTGGAAGCATAGCTTACATTGCAAACCGTCCAAATTGAGAACACGTAAAAGCACCGCTTAATTGTTGATTGCAGAGGGTCCACTTTTTTTAGTCGGATTGTTCGTAATAGTTTGTAACGTAAACATTGCAGTTTTTCGCTTTTTGTTGGATTTGTTTTTTTTTATTTTTGATTTTATTTAATTTATTTGTTATGTTTTTTTATCAATTTATGTCGTGTGGCAAGGGCGTTTAAGTACCTATTTACTTGAAATAAATGAATTTATTTATTATTGTTTTCTTTGCGCAAGTGATTAACTGTCGAGTAATTATTTAGTAAGTTTATTGTAAAAAATGTAAATTTATACCTGTGAGACCTGTGCTGGCGATGTGTGTTTTAATATATTAAAATCGGCCGCGTTTTCGCCGTTACCTTTTGAGGAAAAAGTTAAATTGATTGCAAAGGGAAGGTGTGTACCCGGGATAGATTTATCTAAAAGAAAAGGTAATAAGTACTACTCGTTATTTTCATAAAAAGTTTTATGATAAGTATTACTGGCTAACTGGTTGTGTACACATACACACAAACACATTGTATTGCTTCCCTTGAATTTTGTTTACCTACTACCTAATCAAGATAAAAATTATGTTTGGAACTATATAGCGGCTACGCGCCTGCGGTAAGTCAGGTAGGCAGAGTAGGTACAATAAGCTGAAACTGGCAAGATTTTTGTTTTGTGCATACCCTTTCTGAAATCTCTGTGCACGCCACTGATTATCTGTAGTGTGTCTGTGCGCCTAGTACACGCACATCACGCCGCCGCGCGCCAGTGCAGCGCCGTAATGTCGAAATAAAAAAAATATTAAGCATTTTCAAAATTTTAATGCTTTTGAGCTGAAATTTTGTACAGAGATTCTAGACCAGATACACTCTTCAACCCGTTTGTATTGATATACCCTTTCTGTAACACCCTGTAATAACACTATATTTTACAATAACCCTGGGTTGTCTCACAGCAGGGTAAATGCAGGCCCCTTTTCTCTTTCCACCTTTCCTGGTCTACTGCGATTGTAGGCCAATCGTTTAAGAACCGCATTAGGAACTCCATACTTCGTTCCAAAACAAAATAGCGGCCGTACAGCTGCTGAACAAAAGTGGAACTGGGCTGGCTACATCTGGATCTGACGCATGTCGAAGCAGCAATAGACAAAAACCATTGTGTAGTGTATCTATTAAATAGATATGTAAACACTGTCTCATTCACACAAGCGGGGTAGCTGCACTGACGTATAACGTCAGTGGGTAGCTGCTGTCACTTATGTCATCTGTCAGTTACGAGGAATGGCGGGAAACAGACAAAGTGAAGCGGGCTATATATATACGAAGGCGCTTGGTGTGGTAGTGAGCCAGTGAAGTGATATGTTCAACATAAATACGGAATCAACAAGATTCTACACATTGGATCCCAAATAGCAGGAAACTACTACGCGACAAGCCCAGTAAGAGATGGCGGGATGAGCTGCATGCACTCGTTCTATCATTGCTGTAAAAGGGGTGCCATATGCAATTTAATGTGACGTCACATAGCCAATAACCAGCGGACGATCAAGACGCTTCAAACGATACCTTATTTGTCCAATTATGACAAGTAGGTACTTACTTTAAAAGTTATGAGGGGACAGATGAACATACATACCTACGTACAGTCAACAGCAAAAGTAGATGATGAAAATCAGAAATTCAATACTAATGAACGGAGTTCGCGTCAGAACTGTGTGGCCATTGTGTGGCGTCGAAGTGATTCAAAAGTATGTGATTGTTGACTTTTCCTAAGGGTTCATTAGAAAACCAGCGTCAGACAGCATCTGTCTGGCATTAATGCTGAAATGAACCTTTTTGGCGCATCCGTGAGGCACACACTATTGTTGTCTGAAACATTATTTTTTTTTATTTTTTTATTAATTTTGTATTTTGTGTTTCACGAACTGTGTCCAAATAAACATTTTTGTTTCTTTCTTTCTATTGTAAATTATACCAAACTACCTACTATCTTATCAGTTTTGATTTTGAGTCGCTAAAATGATATTTAGGTACTTATACGGTATTGAGTAAATTGGTTAAAAACGAGTCGGACTCGCCCATGAAGGGTTCCGTAGCAGCAAGTAACATAATATAAAAGTTCTTGTAGTTCGTTGTAACTTTGTGAAAGGTAAATTGCGGTTTTCGATTTATGACGTATTAAAAAAAAACTACTTACTAGATCTCGTTCAAACCAATTTTCGGTTGAAGTTTACATGGTAATGTACATTATATATATTTTTTTTAATTTTATCATTCTCTTATTTTAGAAGTTAGAGGGGGACACACACACATTTTACCACTTTGGAAGTGTCTCTCGCGCAAACTATTCAATTCAGAAAAAAATTATATTAGAAACCTCAATATCATTTTTGAAGACCTATCCATAGATACCCCACACGTACAGGTTTGATGAAAAAAAATTTTTGGAGTTTCAGTTGTAAGTATGGGGAACCCCAAAATTTATTGTTTTTTTTTTCTATTTTTGTGTGAAAATCTTACTGCGGTTCACAGAATACAGTATAGTTCTTATAGTTTCGGAAAAAAGTGGCTGTGACGTACGGACGGACGGACAGACAGACAGACAGACATGACGAATCCATAAGGGTTCCGTTTTTTGCCATTTGGCTACGGAACCCTAAAAAACGAGTTTACAAGTGTTTTTTTTTTGTTATTGAAGCTAAATAAGGTCCTATAGGGCGTCACCTCCTTCTGCGAAGCAGTCATGCTAGCGAAGGAGGTGGCGGGATGGCTGAGGGTGATAGCCTCACGTCCCAGCCGCCGCGGGAGACGCTGCGGGCGTCGGGAGCCGCGTGACGACTCCCGGCCACCGTTGGCGCGGGCCTGCGGACGGAGAGTAATGGGTAGCTCACCGTCCGATCAGGACCAGGCCCGTGCCGGACGGCGCGTATGTGTTCCACGCGCGCCTCAAAGAGATGTCAGCAAAAAGGAAGGGGCCTGTTAGGGCCGAAGCCTGCCGGGGTAGCGGGATTGTCCGAAAGGGTTACCGCTACCCCGGAACACAAAGGGCTAAGGAAGGAACATGGATGGGTTTTAGTCAGTAAGAGTCTGACACTCCCTTTCGCTCCACCCAGAGCGGGAGCGGTCATTTGATGACTTCTCATCCAAAAATAAAAAGGGCGACTGCTCTGAATACCGAAACAAACTCGGCGGTCAAAATCTCTCTTTAACCGACTTCATTAATTCCATATTTACCTACAATCCTTTAACACCTTACTAATAAACGTATTATTATCAGATGAATGGTTTTATTAAGGGTGTAAGTATATTCAATCAAAACAATATAAGTATGTAAGTAAGGATGTCGTACTTAAGTAGGTACCTACCTACATACTTACTTAATTTTTTTTTTCAAAATGTGGTAAGTAAATTAAACACAGCGAAGTTCACGCCTCGAGCGAGTTTTTTAGTTCTACCACACCCCGGACACTCCATACAACGCTCGCAAAATAATTACCTACTACTACTACATTAAAAAACCGGCCAAGTGCGAGTCGGACTCGCCAATGAAGGGTTCCGTAGCAGCAAGTAACATAATATAAAAGTTCTTGTAGTTCGTTGTAACTTTGTGAAAGGTAAATTGCGGTTTTCGATTTATGACGTATTAAAAAAAAAACTACTTACTAGATCTCGTTCAAACCAATTTTCGGTGGAAGTTTACATGGTAATGTACATTATATATATTTTTTTAATTTTATCATTCTCTTATTTTAGAAGTTAGAGGGGGGCGGGACACACATTTTACCACTTTGGAAGTGTCTCTCGCGCAAACTATTCAGTTCAGAAAAAAATGATATTAGAAACCTCAATATCATTTTTGAAGACCTATCCATAGATACCCCACACGTACAGGTTTGATGAAAAAACATTTTTGGAGTTTCAGTTGTAAGTATGGGGAACCCCAAAATTTATTGTTTTTTTTCTATTTTTGTGTGAAAATCTTACTGCGGTTCACAGAATACATCTACTTACCAAGTTTCAACAGTATAGTTCTTATAGTTTCGGAAAAAAGTGGCTGTGACATACGGACGGACGGACAGACAGACAGACAGACAGACATGACGAATCCATAAGGGTTCCGTTTTTGCCATTTGGCTACGGAACCCTAAAAATGACGTTTGTATACGTATGAATGTGTGCGTGAGGTACTTGTGTTTGCGAGCGCTCTTGTTAAAGAACTGCGACGAATACGCCGAAGTGCGGGGTGAGGTGCGGTAACTGATGTTAGTGCGGGGAAGGGAGTGTCCTTTCTGTACGTAGTACTTTAAGTATTCTGTGGTTCTACCCAAGACAAGAACGAAGCTCAACAAAACAATGCTTAGCTATGCAGGCGCAGATATTTACAATAAGCTACCGTCGACAATTAAAAATGTAAGCTCCTATAATGTATTCAAAGTACAACTTGCCGGACATGTAGGTAGTCGAAAAATACCGATAATTAATACTCCACGCCAAGTAATACTGGATACATTATAGAAGTACCTACTTATACAAAAAAAAAAACGAACGACGAAAACTCTAAATATTACATATTATTGTATTTCTCATGTAAGTGACTGTAGTCTTTTATGAGAATAAATTTCTTTAAACACATATTAAAGGTCTGGTTGCCATACCAACCCACGTTGTTTTGAGTTACGATGGCCATTGTTTTGTTGAAACATTTTCAATTTCTAAAACTTAAAAAATAGTTACTTGTATTAAAAGAGAACTTATAAAATGGCCTTCTTAAATCCTGTGCGTCGTAATATTACGAAATGCAAGGCTTACTTTGAAAAGATAAAGTTATTTTCATCCAGTTTTCAATCCAATTCCGTTCAACTCTCTCCCTCCCGCCCACACGGAACACGGGGGCATAGTTCATACAGCCACAAATCAATACTCCGTTGCATCCTCGTTAATAATACAGGTGACCAATGATAAAAATACGACGTAGGTACGTAGGTAGTTTTAGCGGGAAACCGGGTGGCCTGCAACGCGCATGATTTCCACCGATCGATCGCGATGTCAAACCGGGCACAGACAAAGCTACAAGTGCTTCTATATACAGCCTTGTTACCTAGATCTGAGCTAAAATTAGCTACCTATTACCTATTTCATTTATTATTTATTGCGCGGAAATATTTTGGTTAAGAAACTGTCTGAGTTTGAGGAAATATGGTTTGAATTGACGCTATGGGCATTCGCTTTCACGGTATTTTGATAATTAATGTTTGTAATACGTGTTAATTTTTAAATAAGTATGTATATAAGTACTGTGATTTAAAAAAAAAAAACATTGTATTTGAAGAATTAGTTATACCTATTCTTAAAGGCTATTAGAAAACCACACCAAAAAAAAAAATACACAAAAATTAAAAATAGAATAAACAAAGTACTTACAGGAGCAGGTTTTGTCATTAAAATCCCGATCATAAAAAAAGCATATAAGACGAAAATCATTGTGGATGTAATGAGCACCAATTTCTGGCACGACATGGAGTAATTAATCACATCATTATTTATAATCAACGAAAGTGCAGTGTGCACTAAAACCTAAGTCACTGGGCGGATGTAAAGGCTATGTTTTGGCCATCTTGACATCTATCCTCACCGCGGGCGCGCGTGCCACTGGCAGGTTCTCCCTCTGCCGCTATGCCGACGCTAGTACTATATCAAATGCAGAACCATAGAAGGCCAAGTCCAAACAATGTTACACGTGCTACAAAAATCTTTTGGCGCTTGAAATGACGTTGACAGAGGGGCGTTGTAGTTAAACATTTTGTGCAATATTGTTTTCTCTTTATAATTGCCGCGGTTGGTCCGTGGATGGGTGACCAAGACAATTTTTACATACCTAACAACCAAGATCCCTCCGTGCCTCGGAAAGCACGTTGAGCCGTTGGTCCCGGCTCTCATTCATGGATCTTTGACAGTCGTTACGGGTCGTCAGAAGCCCGAAAGTCTGACAACCAGTCTTACCATGTGGTATTACCCAATAACTGGGTTGTGGAGGTCAGATAGGCAGTAAGGCTAGGCGGATGATGATAGTGTTGAAGTATAGGAAATTATATGTTGTTTGTTGGTAAGAGCATCACTTGAGTAAGCGCTTTAGTTGCCCTTCTGTATTCATTTACTAGTGGTTCGATACATCCCCTTCCACACCCGTTATAAATATAGATGCTGCCGCGAACAAGCGTGGGTCTGTAACACTGGACACTTGGTTTTTTTCCACCAACATTACATTTTGCGGCTGAGAAAGAGAAAAGTTTCCACTAAATGGTCGGTTGTTGCGGGAACATTGTTCGAAACATCTTGTCTATGTCGTTGGTCCCGCATTTTCGTTTTTTGACACCGACTTCCGAAATTAAAGTTATTTATTACTTTGTAATGTTTTTTTTTTAAGTTGGTTGTTTTTTTTTGTGAAAACGTTTTTATTATTCACTTTTTAGTTGTACAGTCACGAGCACCAACATGTCAACACTTGACGATTTATTCGTGAAATAACGAATGCAACGTTGAAATATAGACGTGACTGTACCTACCCCACCAAATTCAATTAATAAAACTAGTGCATTGAAGAATTCAAGACACCGACTAGAAGAATCATCGGAATTCGCATAGAAATGCCGGAGGTGCAGTATATTTCAAGTAAATATACCAACATCGGTCGATGGTCCCACAAAAAATATGATAAAATTAATTTATTAATTAGTTTATACATGTTTAGATATCGATTCCTGTCACGTCTGCAGAGTTCCGTTAGCTAGTTTAATTTGACCCTGGGTCAGGGCAGCAAAATACTACACAAAAAAAAACATAAATAGTACACAGTCGGACTAAGAATACATAAACTCCTTCAAAGTATATATTACCATAAAACCAGATGTCCTAGTACATGTACGTATTATCCCACTTGTCTGCACGATTAGCCTTGACCTCTGCTAGACCCAGATTAAATATGGCGCAATGAAAGTCATATAAAATATTTTATTCAGGCGCCGCGCTGGCTACGGCGTAGCGATGTCGTAGCGATGCTCGTAGCACCGTAGCACCGTAGTAAACTCACTGAATTCAATAAGTTTGTAGAAAAAATATGTCCAACGTAGGAGTCAATTCCCTTGAGATGTATGTTTTGGATGTTAGAGGAAATTGGGGTTTTCTATGTAGGTAGTTTTGTACTTTATAAAAAAAACTAGCTGACCTGGCGAACTTCGTACCACCCCCAGCCGCTCTGCCCCCAGGTTTTTAAATCTCTGATATCGTCTAAGATATTCATTTTTATGACTAAAACATATTAGGTAACATAATAAGTAACTAACTATATACACTAGATACTAAAATAAATGATTAACTAACTTACAATACAAATATATAAAAATAAAAAAACAAAGGACACTTAGGCGTCGAAGTATTCATCCGCATCGCTGTCATCCGGAAACGTGCCCAGAAGACTGGCAGCATTGCCACGTTGAATGGCAATGCTAATTCTTTGGCCAAAGAACGACCCAGCCCTCTGGTCACGTGAAGTATCGACCAGCCGGCGAGAAATTTCCTTTTAATGATATACTGTAAAGGGCAATTTGATCTACATGAAAAGCACAACGTATCTAATATATTATTATTTAATTGGATAAGGAATAATACTGTATTGTTTAAAATAGCTTGGTAATTTACCCATATTTTTTTGTAATAAGTGAAAGATAAACATGGTTACCTGTGGGTTATCCTTAGGAGATAAACATATACCATCGCGGACTTTTTATTGATCTTTTTATTAACATATACAATTCCGTAGTACATTAATTTGATATATCTCGTAAGGTTTAGCCAGCGATTGCAATGTAGCCGCACAAAAATATATTTGTTACGACATCACATTACAAATCTTTGAATTTCTCGGCTTTCCTCTACTATAATAATATGCTTGTATTATTTAACACTTGCTGCGCCCCGCGGTTTCACCCGCATAAGTCTCGATCCCGTGGGAATATCGGGATAAAAAGTATCGTATGTCCTTTCCCAGGACTCAAACTATCTCTATACCAAATTTCATCTAAATCGGTTCAGCGGTTTAGGCGTGAAAAGGTAACATACAGACAGACAAACAGTTACTTTCGAATAATTTATAATATTAGTTTAGATTGTTGTTGCTACGCCGTAGCACAGGTGCTACGCCATGCGTAGCAACAACGACATTCTGTCGGTAATCACTTAGGGCTGATTTTTCAATAGTCAAATAATCTTTATCTGAAGAATAACTATATATCCTTTTTATCTTATATTATCTATTTAATATATCTTTTTTTTGAGCGTAATGTCTTATTTTTTAACCCCATTTTAAGGGAAGTTCCGACGTATTTCACAAATGTTTATGACTACCAACAAATAATAAAAAAAGCATAAATAATAAAATAAAACTGAAGTTAAGAATGCTTGAATTTCAAATTCTGGAAAAATCTCAATAAAATATAAAAATTGACATATCGCTCAACTACAGTATAATGACACATCTACTTTTTTCTTATTTTACAGAAATGAGGGTCAAAGATTTTACAAATGTTTGAAACGAAGTTATGACTTCATTTTACACGTAACGCCCTCTCTCAACAAATAGGAAAACTAACACCGTGCCGTTATACCTACCGCTTTATAAATTATACACATTTAAACACTTAGGCCGTAAAAACTCAATTTCGCTTTTTTGTAAATGTGCCATTATACTGCTAGGTGAGCGATATCTCCTAAACTTTATCTAGGAAAAGTAAGGTCTAATAATGAGCAAATGAGCAAATGACCCCTCCTCCTAATGTAAAAAAAAATATACCGACTAATAGTTTCAATGATGATCTAGAATCATGTTTTAAATTATTTTTTTTCCTGTATACTAAAATATATATTTTTTAATTCTATGCGTCGACCACACTAGCAATAAATTGTGTTAAATGAGGGTGATAATGAAATTTATGAAATAAAAGAACATCGTTTTTTTTTTTGTTGCCTTTATTGAGATCAGATCTAAGTTTTACAACACTGATTATTTTTATTAACTTAACTATGAGTATTTCACTCAGGTATTATTATTATTTGTTGTTAGACACATTTCCTTGATGTTAATTGTGTTCTCGACAGCGAGATTGGTAGTTCGGTAATTATGGAGTAACAACATCGACAAATAATTAATTATATGTATACGTATCTAAACATTCATACTTTCAAAATTGCCTGTTGGCTTTCCTATCATACTATTTAAAATGTATTAATATTTAAGTTTAACTTACTACTTAATATGATTTAAATAATACGTAAATAGTAGTACATATAATTAAAAAAAATCACAGACGTTTTGTATAGAGCTGACCCGAAAATACAATAACAGTTAATTAATTAAATTAATTTAATAAGATGATACACACGAATTACGATTTCATAATTCCCTTATTCACTAAGAACATCGATAATGAATTGATAATTAATCTCTAACACTGACAATAATAATAATATGATTAAAATGCGGTTAAATATATTTGGCTTTCGCCCCTGTATTACCAGTATCATTCGAAATTCCACCTCATTCATTCCGAAATATTAACACACATTCAATGTGATTCATTCTGCATTGTAAACAATTTCTTTATCACACAAATTCCGCCCTTATCTTCCACCCTGATCAGTCCGAATAACATTCACCCTCATTCTCTACATTTGTCCACTCTCATCCACCCTCGTCCTCCTCCACCCACCCTCATCCTCCTCCACCCACCCTCATCCTCGTCCATCCACCCATCGTCCTCGTCCATCCACCACTTAGTTGTCGCCGCAGCGATGCTTCCACAGGTCCTTAATCATGTGGATGCGGCTCTGGATAGTAGCAATATGCTCCACGAGCTCGCGGGACACGATCTGGAGACGATCTAGCTGGTTCTCCAGGATTTGCTTCTGAGGCTCGCCATCATCTGTGAATCAGACAATAATACTATTTTAATTATATTTTTTGGAGAAATTTGTCCTACATTGAACTTCTCCTGTACCTATAGTCGGGTGCGCAATGTTAAATAGCATACCATATCCCTTCGTGTTTAGTTAGTTTCGTAGTGTGATAATAATGTTGTATGTATTTATAGTATTTTTAAGTTATATTAATATTGTATTTTATGTGTTTTTATATGGGCCTTGATGCCTGAAATAAATGGATAAATAAAAAATATAAAAAATATCCTGCAATGTAATTTTGTACCACATTAACAGTAGCCATGGCTTTCATTTTGACAGTTCAACGACATTCATTGCGTTATTTACGTTGTTGAGCAGACAAATATTTCGAACATATGGAGCAATGGATTAGCAATATCCTTCAAAATGATACAGATTGTGATTGATAGTGTGTTACGCAAGGGTGCATATATGGGCCACAACTGCTCGTACGAACATAGTATTGTGGAAACCGTGCGTGCTATTATGAAATAGGTATTTTCTCAAGTTCATCATCACCATTTCAGCCGAAAGACGTCCACTGCTAGACATAGGCTTTCTCAAGTTATTTTCTCTTTATAATTTTGCGAAACTATTTAGCTGTTCATGCCTGTACCTACTCGTGTACTTAGTTCCATACTCACCAATATTTTCATCAAAGATGGTCTTGAGTTTCTTTGTCACATCAGCTGGGTCTGAAATTAAAATACATTCGAGTTATAATTAGTATTTAACTTTTTACTCTTTTGGAAAGAATCTCTCTCTCTTAGCGTGTCGATGGCAAAAATAACACTAAAAAGTATTTTGTTTTTAATTTTTTTTTGGCCCAAATTTCAGCAACGCGAATACCGTTTGCTGTCGCAGCCTTTAGGTCCTCACGTGTGTGAGTGACAGGGCATGTGATGCAAGATGAGAGGTGAGCCATTGTCTGTGAAAAGACACCGCATACACACCGGAGGTCTGGGCCGTCCGTGAACCCCTAGATGTGGAGGTTGCCTACTTGGGTACGAAATCTATTTAAGGAAAGAATTGCAGGATATTATGAAGTTCTAAAAAGCCATCAGTGTTCTTTTGGGAAAAAGGGATACCGCCATTTTGGCTGGTATGGCTCTATCATAGTCTCGCAGTGGAACACCACCTTAGTGGTTTTAGTACCTCATAATACGATCCCAGAACTTGAGTTTTGATTGCTTCCAAGGGAACAATTTCTCACCAATAGGATCATCTTCCTTCACGTGAATGGTCCTCTTCTTAGGTCCATCTGGGCAGGCGTTTTCGTCATTCGTAGAATGGAATACATTCATCAGCTGGACCTTCACCTTTATACCATTATCTGAAGCGCCAGAGATGTCTTGCTTGGGCTCCTCGGCACCGAAATTGCCCGTGTAGGTCACATCCTGGGATAAATAATGTTCGGTAAATGCTGGTTTAGAAAGTAAGATCGAATTAGATAATCTATGGGGCTGTTACGAATATTGAACTGTGCACAGTCTGTGCTGTCTGTGTGCTGTATCTGGTGTATTGTGTGTCTTTTAGCCTGTGCTAAATAAATGTTTTTTCTTTCTTTCTTTCTTTTCTTTCATAGCTATTCACAAACACTCTATTCGCTTCCGTATCGTATCGAACATTAATCATTGTTATCGTAGGAGTCTTCTAAACGCTGTTCACAAGTCCAAAACCCGAAAATATTGTCAGTTTAAATCAAATAGACGCCCGCTATTCTTCCAACAGCTATTTGCTGTTGAGGGCAAGTCAAATCAGGTTATCGAAATGTCAGGTTTTCGATACGATAGCCTGTCGTATGGTTGTGAATCAGGGCTCTGGTGAGTTTTCTACCCCTTGTTGTATGAAAGTCCTCTTATAGTAAAATATCATCGTCGTTTTTTTTTTGTTATGTTTTTTTCTGGTGTAGGTACCAACAAAGTAGATATAAATAAATTTGTCCATAATTTTCCATATTTCTAAAATGTCTGTGTGGGTAAGTAATAAGACTGTTTAAACAGTCATATTTTGCTAGTGTGTGTGTGTGTACTCATATGTATAAAAACCTCACTTTGATTTAATCTTGAAACTATTTAAGCGTAGGTAAACTTACGACAATCTCCTTGGCATCTTCCTTCTTCATGAAATTGTAGAAACGCCTTTCCAAACGAGTCAGTTCCTTAGCTTCTTTATGTGTGATGGCTGGATTTGCCTTGTTGAATGCAAGCCGCTCTTTGGACATCACGTCCACCCCTTTCTTTACGTTGTCGGCCCAGTAACGCAGCACCTGTTGTAGAAGATTTACGATTTTCGGCTTATTTACCAAAATACTGTAGGTAGGTATTTCAATCCAAAGTCGAAGCAATAGCTCTGGATCGGACATCGGCTATTCAAAACCAGCTGTATACAGCGGGGTAATTGCAGCACCTGTTGTAGAAGATTTACGATTTTCGGCTTATTTACCAAAATACTGTAGGTAGGTATTTCAATCCAGCGTGAAAGCAATAGCTCTGGATTGGCCATCGGCTATTCAAAACCAGCTGGATACGGCGGGGTAATTGCGTACTAACTAAATTTGTCCTATAGGTACTTATTGAACTTCTTCTGTACCTATAGACGGGTGCGCAATGTTAATAGCATACCATATCCTGCGATGTAATTGTGTAACACATTAACTGTAGCCATGGCTTTCATTTTGACAGTTCAATAACATTCATTGCGTTATTTAGGTTGTTGAGCTGACAAATTTTTCGAACATCTGAGGCAATGGATTAGCAATATCCTTCAAAATCATTGAGATTGTGATCGGTAGTGTGTTACGCAATTAGGGTAGTGTTTGTACCTATTGGTATATAAAGAGGCATTGGTCGAACATAGATTCAGCGTCACTGGTTTGAAATAGATATAGGTTACATGTAAATCAGCTTTTACGGAGGGGATCGTCGGGTCGACCATGAGTCAGGGACAAAGGAAAGATCAATGAAAGAAAAATCTACTAACATTTTAATTTATCTTGAGAAAATTGCAGAATAAAAAGGGATAATCAGGGGTAATTATAGATTAAGAAAGAATTGTTTTAATTTTTGTTCATGTATATTTCCATGGTGTAAATGATTAATATCCTTGCAACGAAAAATAAGTTTGCGGTTGTGTGAGAGCACGCTTGCGAGCGCTATGTGCATCTATAGTTTTTGATAACTACAAAGCCCCACGCAAAGATTATGTTTCATAGCAAGGACTGTAAGTATAAAGACTTAAGACTTACATATTTCCAGTGTTGAGTATCAAGAAGTGCGCCGCCGTAAACTTCGTTCAATTTATCAGAGAGATCCAGCCATTTATGAATGTTCAGGAAAGAGATCATGTCGGACTCTGATGCGTTGTACAACGACGGGTCATTCTCGATTGCCGTTAACAGTATCCGTAGCTGAGATACCGACACTTTCGGCTTGGGCCTGGGTCTGGGTCTGAGTCCAGTCCTAGTGGCCATCTAGAGGTAAAACAAGAAAAAGATTTAAGTAGGGTAATATAGATCGAGTCGTCTCCGCTCTTTTTCAAGCTTCGCTCCGCTCATCTCTACTCTGCTCCGTCTCAGTGGAAACGCACCCTAAGATTGAGCGTATATACTTAGATATACAGGGTGTTACAGAAAGGGTATATCAATACAAACGGGTTGAAGAGTGTATCTGGTCTAGAATCTCTGTACAAAATTTCAGCTCAAAAGCATTAACTTTGAAAATGCTTTTTTTTATTTCGACATCACGGCGCTGCACTGGCGCGCGGCGGCGTGATGTGCGTGTACTAGGCGCACAGACACACTACAGATAATGGATAATGACACTCGTAGTGCGGTGACACGTTTTTTATGATTTCAATTTAATAAACTATCGAAATAAAAAAAAATTAAGCATTTTCAAAGTTACTGCTTTTGAGCTGAAATTTTGTACAGAGACTCTATAGACCAGATACACTCTTCAACCTGTTTGTATTGATATACCCTTTCTGTAACACCCTGTATAAGTGATTTAATAGACCTAAGTAGTTTTAATACCCAACTTATTAGAGTACCTTCGTCGCTGCGTACAGACAGCAACGAAATAGGTACAGTTAACCATTTTTTTTAATCGTAAGTGAACGCCGCCGAGGTCGACCCAGAAAGCAGTGGCGAGATGACCTGGACGCGTACCGCGAGGGCTGGTTCGAGGTGGCGCGGGAATAGTTCCAGGAAGGACTTGGGGAAGGCCTTTGCCCAGCAGTGGGACAGTATAGGAACAATAAATAAAAAAGTGAACACCATAATATAGAAAAACGCAAAAAATATCGTTCAGTCAATCCCAAATCCATTATAACTCTTTAACTACGAAAACCGCGCTTACTGCTACGAAATAAACACACTTTCGATGTCGAACTTACAGTATGCGCATGCAGCTGACTGTACCTGCATTAAAATAACACTATTTCGACGACTCCGTAAAATACGAATCCAAAGTATTAAAAAAAAATCCATTTGGATTTTAACCGACTTCCGTTGCTGAAGCGCTGGTACTATGGCTGGGTACCTATATACTATATACATGTATAACTTCGGGAGGAACTAAGTTGACAAGAACAAAGGATGTCCGCGGCGCAGCATTACAAAATATAATCCACCTCAATGCCGTAACTGGGTAAGCTCCTACAGGGTATCAAAAATATACACAATGCACACATGATAACAAAATAGCAATTTAAATAAACAATATGCAAAAGCCTTATCGCTATTTCTGAAAGATATGATGGGTATAGCTACCCTAACAAATGGCCGCCCGCCGTACAAATATACCGACGGTAATGTGGGCGGCTAAATAATTTCCTCCAATATACGAGATTTCGAAATCTCACGTAGCTCCAGCACCTAGTCCATTATAAAACGCTAAGCTCGTACATGTTACTTAAATTATAAAAGAATAGCACATAAAAAATTGGACGTGGATAAAAGGAGAAATAAAAGGAGGAAAATACCTAATAAAATGGAAGAGGAGTAAAACCGAATTTATAGATCTAGAAAAGAGCAAAAACAGTGCTTATTTTTTTTTAAATTAAGTTATGTAAATATTGAAAGTAATTAGCATATTACCTTTAATATTTTGCAAGGTGCACCGCGATGCAAAGGGCAGCAGCAGCAAAAAGGAAACAGTATCAGAGATTTATCGATCCAGAAGTGAAGGGACAATGCACTAAATTTTTATTGCCAATGTTTAGATATCAAAATATTGGCACAGCCTGCTCCTCTGATTACCCCACAAAGATAAAAACCGAGAAGATGATACCATGGCATTGTCATTTGTGACATGCAAGCAAGAAAAGTACTATGGAAAAGTAGAAAAGTGGACATGCAAGTAAAAATGTCAAACTGTAAAATACTTTTGTTCTTTGACTTTTGTAATGTATTATTAATCCCAAGATAAGCAAAATTAGCCTATGATTTCTGCTATATAGTTACACTGAGGTCTACGCTTTTGGGTTATAAAATAATATTATAAGAATGGTTTATTATTTTAACAGAAACCATATTAGTCGATTAATCAAATTGAAAACTTATTACTATTCGTATTTGATACCAATAACATCACTATAGTCCAGCCAGCTGGTGAGTTGTCATTGTCAAATTCATTTGTCAAAAAAAAGGAAAACCGTAGCCGCAGGTTTGTCCCAGTATTGCACAAAAGTAACATGATTTTTAAATTAAAAATAGATTGAGTCAGGCTTTATAACATGCGGTGGTGTTTATTGGTTTTGTTTACGCTCGTTTTGGGTGCGAAGGCGTGGGATGATGGTGACTTGGAAGTGTTCGACGTGGTCGAAGAAGTAAACCAGAATTTTTACGAATTAATAGGAGTTGCACAGGTAAGAGCTAAGTTTTGCTTTACAGAGTAACTACGAAGCTTAATTTTATATAGGAAAAACCATCAAAAATGATAATAGACGAGTTTCAGACGTTGGAATAACCAAGTAGACTGGTACTTTGCAAGTTTCGTCTTCCTTCGGCAGATTTAGTCGTTATCGTTAAATACAGATAATATTCTTGTATAAGATAATTGAAATCTTAATCCAAGTATTAATTAAAAGAGTTAAATACCCAATTATAATGAAAATATATAAATTTATATTATATTAAGGCATTGACTGCCATTGCGGTCAATGGTGACAGTGAACAATAATTTTTCTGTTGTGTCTGTTGGCTGGCAGTCAATGCCTCATCTGACTCATAGCTTGTTTAGTAAGCTGCTACACTTATTGTGGCATTATTTCTTAACATGACTCATGATAATCAACATTCATTTACTACAAGCTAATTAGACATGGTATAGTCTTCACATATAGCACCTCTTGTTTCCGGAAGCCTGAACAAATTCCAGACCAAGTAAAACTGTTGTCAGATCTTATAGTAAAAACAAAACTAAATGTGACATATTCTACAATATTATTATTTCAATTAACATTTGCAGGATGCTTCACCATCAGAAATCAAGTCTGCATTTAAGAAGCTCACATTGAAACTCCATCCGGATAAGAATGACTCTCCTGATGCCGATGTTCAGTTCAGGAACTTGGTGTCAGTGCACAACATACTCAAGGACCCAGGGAAAAGAGAAAAGTATGTAGTTTCAGAATCCACCCAATCAAAAAGTACTAAAATATAAACTAAAATTTTAAGTAGTTGAAGTTACTTTAGGTGCTAACATTGGCAAAACTTTTAGACTCACTGACACCACAAATCACTAAATGCATTTAATCCTTATTATATTTAAAGGGAGCAGTGGTGGCCCAGTGGTATCGTCCTAACTTACGAGTAGTAGGTCCTGAGTACGAACCCAGGCAGGTACTTTAATTTGTGTATTTAATTACATCACCACTGCTCTCAAAACATGAAGGAAAATATTGTGAGGAAATTGGCTTATCTTAGAACAAAAAAAAATTGAAGACATGTGGCATCCACCAACCCGCACTGGGTCCGCGTGGTGGATTAGGGCCCATTTCCTCTCACAGAGAGAAGGCCTGTTTCACAGACTCCCAACTGTGAGAAAATTATAGGCTGATCATACTGATAGTTAAAGCATCATCATATTCAAATGATTGACAGAATATTGTCTTAAATTCACGTAGCACTACAAGCATTTAGTGAATTTTGTTGCCAATGCATGGACTTAATCTAAGACAATGTCATTGCTATAACCTATGTTCTGTTTACATAAGCTGTCATGCTATCAATTTTGAATTGCAAACTTTCAACTATGAGATAAGAAATGAAAATTAGTGTAGCACATGAAGCATATCATTTTTAACCGACTCCAAAAACGAAGGAGGTTCTCAATTTGGATATTTATATTATATATTTTTTTTTTGTGAATGTCTGAGATAGGTTTTGGGTAACAAGTAAAGCACCTTGTATTATTGTATAGTATAACATGATGGTGTCCGCAACTCCAGGTCCAAGCGTGTATTTTGTGCAGGTACAGGTGGGAAAATTGATCATTTGATCCACCCCGGTTCTAACCGAAAAAACCTTAAACATAGCATTTCTACCAACATAAATTTCTACTTTAGGTATAATGAGGTGCTCAAGAATGGTCTTCCAAATTGGCGGTCCGCCATATACTACTACCGCCACGTGAGGAAGATGGGCCTGGCTGAGGGCTCCATCATCCTGTTCATCATCATCACATTCGGGCAGTACGCTGTTGGCTGGGCAGCTTATGCTGAGAAACGGTTTACTGCGGTAAGTGAATACTTAGCCGGCTGGCTGGTTGGTTGGCTTTATGGTTTTTGGTATGCTTGGAATCTCATAGTCTTCTTCTAAAGCTGAATGTGGAGGTTTTCCTAATACTTCTTTTTCAAGTTATAAAGAATTTGGTCTCTTTCACGTTACATAAAGAATTATGCATGGTAAAATTCATACTATGCTTGTGTTGTAACAGTATAAAATATGAAAGAAAGAAAAAAGAAAAAAAAAATACATTTATTTAGCACAGACTAAAAGACACACAATACACCAGATAGATCAGATAAAAAAACAAAAAATAAAGATCAAATAAAAAGCGTAAAGCCCGATGTAAGTAATTAGCAGGAAAGTGTGCCTCACGGCTGCGCCAAAAAGGCCCAGTTCAGCAATAATGCCAGACAACTAGTGCCTGACGCTGGTTTTCAACTGGACCTGATGTGTGAGGTGACGGATGTAAATCAGTTTTACACTGCAACGTAACGTCACATTTTTCCAAATCCACAGAAAAGCAGTTGCAACCATTTTCAGATTATGTCTGGACTTTAAAAGAGACTGTGACCTCGCAGTCTGTTCCGGCCTTTCTTCTCAAAGTAGTCAGACAGTAAACGCCGACCTCTTCAAGCTTATTTTTTATTTTTATTTATAATATTATGTGTAAAAGTGATTCCGATATTTTATTTAAGTAAGGAGCAGTGGTGGCCCAGTGGTATCGGCCGCGACTTACGAGTTGTAGGTCGTAGGTTCGAACCCAGACCGGCGCTTTACTTTGTGTAAATTATTTCATCACCACTGCTCTCAAAACGGTGAAGGAAAACATCGTGAGGAAACCGGCATGTCCAAGAACCAAAAATTCAAAGACATGTGACATCTACCAACCCGCACTGGGCCCGCGTGGTAGATTACGGCCCACTCCCTCTCACAGAGAGGAGGCCTGTGTCCCAGCAGTGGGAACATTATAGGCTGATGATGATGATGATGATTTAAGTACAGAAACAATTTCATTTCTTGTGAGTCTGTCCTGGGTGCAATTTTAATTGAAATTTCCAATTTATATCACACTAATAAGTATTAATTTTTCCAGGAGCAAATACTAAATAGTAGAGGCAAGAAACACTCCAAAAAGTCGGGATTCGACCAGGGCTTGTCAGAAATCTTGGACCAGCTGCCCAAACCCAGTGTTAAAGACACATTGCCATTCCAAATCCCGAGGTGTGCGTGGTGGATGGTGACGGCCATACCATATGGAATCATAGAGCTTAGGAGAAGGTTGAAAGAGCAAGAGGAAGAAGCTAAGAGGCAGAAAAAGAGGTATGTTATTATTATTTATATTATAGTAGCATGTGAAATGAAATTTCTCGCTCTCCCGACCCGCATCACCCGCCCGTGCTGTAACTTTGTTGGCATTCATTCTAATTTTTTTCTTTTTGCTCGGCTCCTAAAGTTTCGAGCGTGATGTTAAATAGCATAATAGTCTTCCTCAAGAATTGGGCTAACAAATGCAAAAACAAATCCGACCGGTATAGTTCCAGAGATTAGTGGGTTCAAACAAACAAACACATGTGAAAATTGATAGTCCTTGGAGTTTCTTGCCCGTTCTTCTCCATAGAGATCTACGTTTTGGGATGGGCAACTAGCTTCAACTTTCTGACTAACTGACCGACTATTTAATTTTGATAATTCAAAAGTGCCTGTAAACGGTTTAATTGAAATAAATGGTTTGAGTTTGAATAGTCCCTCTTTACTTAATATAAGTGAATTTGCAACATATTTGTCAAAAACTTAGAAAATTTACACATTTTCATGACTGGTCCTGTTTACTAAAACCGAAAACTGTAAAAGAATTGTTTTTTTGTTAGGTACAAGTCATATATCGTCGGCTAAGTATTCTAAGCTGCTAACTCCATTTTTGGCTTAACTGACTATTTAGTATCAAATGAAAGAGAAAATTCTATTTTTATTCTAAAGATACAGTTAAGCAATGTTATGCAATATCGCTGGCACATATACCTACCCTTCCAGGTGAGTTACGGCAGAAATAGGTGAGGTTTCTCTTTCATTTCATACTAAATATCAGTTAAGCCAAAAATGGAGTTAGCAGCTTAGAATATTTAGCCGACGATATGTACTTTCTTATGCGTTTAGTAAAAAACTGTTATTTTGACTTCACAGACACTTTAATTTTATTTATTTGAATAGATTGGCCTAAACCTATTGTATTTTCGATGCCCAGTCTATTTTAGGTTGTATCGTGAAATTGAAATCGAATTGCGTTGCTGCACGAAATAAAACGACACGACGTTGATAAATAGTTGCCGTACTGCAATAGTTTCAATAGCAACGCATGAATGACTTTCGTTGAAGTATTGCAGACAATTGAATCAATATTATGTAACAAAAAGCCACGCAATAGTAGGTGCTATAGTTGTATTAAAATAATAAACACAGTGGCTAACGAATTGCCAATTTGATGATTAGTCAAGGGTTAAATACGGTAATTGCGTTGCGACTGTAATATGTATCGAAGCGTATCAAGATGGATTTACAAAAGTTCTGCACTCAGTAAAACGACTACTTAGGTATTTATAGAGATGCTTATTTTTGGCGCTTATCATTAATTTGATAAAAGCGTAGGTATGCTGTTTTTGTTACACAAGCTCGTAACGAGTTGTTAATTTAAATTAAACTTGAATTGGATGTGAGTTTATTGATTCAAATAATGAAAATAAAAATGTATAATTCGTTGTGTATGTACTTATAATAAATTAACTATAGCTAACTATTTATACACGTCAAATAATTTAAAAAAAACAATGATATATCCTTAATAAACTTAACAAAAAACTAAAATATGGCGTAAAAAAAAACAATAAAAAAAACTGGCACTCCGGGAGTGCCGATAGAAATGATAACTTGAACAATTACGTGTGTATTTTTTGATTCGTCATATAAACAAAACACAAACATAATACTTTTTGCCATCACTCACCTCACATCGACGAACACATCCGAAGTGGTGTCGGTTACGGTAACAGTGGCGCGAATTCAATGGTTTTTTCCCATTAAAAAAAATGCCAAACGCGCTTAAAGAAGTTTTCACTTCAAAAAAATATCCCCTCTCGCCAAACTGCACCGTGCCTTTGTGTCAACTGGTATAGAGGTGTTCAAACTGGCGAAAATAGTTGCGTGACTTCCTAATTACCTATCTTTATTACTAGCTTCTGCCCGCGACCTCGTCCGCATGAAATTTCTTGTTCTCCCGACCCACCCTGTCGCATTCGTTCTTCTTTCTGACTGTTTTTTGCTCGTCTCCTAAAGGTCCTAGCGTGATGTTAAATAGCCTTTAGATTTCTTTAAATGGGTTACCAAAATCAAAAATATTTTTTCAAATCCGACTGGTAGCTCCAGAGATTAGCTCAAGTAAACAAACAAACTCTTCAGCGCTATAATCTGTACATCTTTACAAATAAATAAAATTGGAGTGTCTGTTTGTAATATTAAAATAACCATACATAATCAGCCTATAACGTTCCCACTGCTGGGACACAGGCCTCCTCTCTGTGAGAGGGAGTGGGCCGTAATCCACCACGCGGGCCCAGTGCGGGTTGGTGGATGTCACATGTCTTCGAATTTTTGGTTCTAGGACATGCCGGTTTCCTCACGATGTTATCCTTCACCGTTTTGAGAGCAGTGGTGATTTATTTATTTATTTATTAAAATCTCCCTTATCACTATCATTACAGGTGTATACCTAATGCGATAGCGTGGTCTTACATATCTTAAGTACTTACAATTTAATACTATGACAAAAGTAAAAACTATTAGTACTTATAATTATATAAAAAAAAAAAATATTGTTCCCTAAATAAAACATAGTACAATATAAAACAAAATAACAAAATAAAAACAACAACATATTATAGCCTACTCTAATCTACATTATAACATAAAAGGAACATCAGTATTTTTGCGAGTTCACTCAAATGGCATGTAAATACATCGATCTTCACGTGAAGATCGTTAATAACCCGAATTGCGCGGGTCAATGGTGTTTTGGCGAGAAGGTTGGTCCTGGCTACCGGCACAGCCAGCAGTGGCGGGCGGCGCCGCCTCCACACGTAGCGGTCTGGTACACATACACTCAGGCGCTGTAGTACTCCTGGGTTATGCTCAATGCCACGAAGTAACCTAACCAGATACGCGACAAGCGTGAATTCCCGTCGTACCCTCAGTTGGTTGTAACCGACCATACCGAGCACAAACAGAGTGGGGTAAATCGTACTCCTGGGTTATGCTCAATGCCACGAAGTAACCTAACCAGATACGCGACAAGCGTGAATTCCCGTCGTACCCTCAGTTGGTTGTAACCGACCATACCGAGCACAAACAGAGTGGGGTAAATCGTACTCCTGGGTTATGCTCAATGCCACGAAGTAACCTAACCAGATACGCGACAAGCGTGAATTCCCGTCGTACCCTCAGTTGGTTGTAACCGACCATACCGAGCACAAACAGAGTGGGGTAAATCGTACTCCTGGGTTATGCTCAATGCCACGAAGTAACCTAACCAGATACGCGACAAGCGTGAATTCCCGTCGTACCCTCAGTTGGTTGTAACCGACCATACCGAGCACAAACAGAGTGGGGTAAATCGTACTCCTGGGTTATGCTCAATGCCACGAAGTAACCTAACCAGATACGCGACAAGCGTGAATTCCCGTCGTACCCTCAGTTGGTTGTAACCGACCATACCGAGCACAAACAGAGTGGGGTAAATCGTACTCCTGGGTTATGCTCAATGCCACGAAGTAACCTAACCAGATACGCGACAAGCGTGAATTCCCGTCGTACCCTCAGTTGGTTGTAACCGACCATACCGAGCACAAACAGAGTGGGGTAAATCGTACTCCTGGGTTATGCTCAATGCCACGAAGTAACCTAACCAGATACGCGACAAGCGTGAATTCCCGTCGTACCCTCAGTTGGTTGTAACCGACCATACCGAGCACAAACAGAGTGGGGTAAATCGTACTCCTGGGTTATGCTCAATGCCACGAAGTAACCTAACCAGATACGCGACAAGCGTGAATTCCCGTCGTACCCTCAGTTGGTTGTAACCGACCATACCGAGCACAAACAGAGTGGGGTAAATCGTACTCCTGGGTTATGCTCAATGCCACGAAGTAACCTAACCAGATACGCGACAAGCGTGAATTCCCGTCGTACCCTCAGTTGGTTGTAACCGACCATACCGAGCACAAACAGAGTGGGGTAAATCGTACTCCTGGGTTATGCTCAATGCCACGAAGTAACCTAACCAGATACGCGACAAGCGTGAATTCCCGTCGTACCCTCAGTTGGTTGTAACCGACCATACCGAGCACAAACAGAGTGGGGTAAATCGTACTCCTGGGTTATGCTCAATGCCACGAAGTAACCTAACCAGATACGCGACAAGCGTGAATTCCCGTCGTACCCTCAGTTGGTTGTAACCGACCATACCGAGCACAAACAGAGTGGGGTAAATCGTACTCCTGGGTTATGCTCAATGCCACGAAGTAACCTAACCAGATACGCGACAAGCGTGAATTCCCGTCGTACCCTCAGTTGGTTGTAACCGACCATACCGAGCACAAACAGAGTGGGGTAAATCGTACTCCTGGGTTATGCTCAATGCCACGAAGTAACCTAACCAGATACGCGACAAGCGTGAATTCCCGTCGTACCCTCAGTTGGTTGTAACCGACCATACCGAGCACAAACAGAGTGGGGTAAATCGTACTCCTGGGTTATGCTCAATGCCACGAAGTAACCTAACCAGATACGCGACAAGCGTGAATTCCCGTCGTACCCTCAGTTGGTTGTAACCGACCATACCGAGCACAAACAGAGTGGGGTAAATCGTACTCCTGGGTTATGCTCAATGCCACGAAGTAACCTAACCAGATACGCGACAAGCGTGAATTCCCGTCGTACCCTCAGTTGGTTGTAACCGACCATACCGAGCACAAACAGAGTGGGGTAAATCGTACTCCTGGGTTATGCTCAATGCCACGAAGTAACCTAACCAGATACGCGACAAGCGTGAATTCCCGTCGTACCCTCAGTTGGTTGTAACCGACCATACCGAGCACAAACAGAGTGGGGTAAATCGTACTCCTGGGTTATGCTCAATGCCACGAAGTAACCTAACCAGATACGCGACAAGCGTGAATTCCCGTCGTACCCTCAGTTGGTTGTAACCGACCATACCGAGCACAAACAGAGTGGGGTAAATCGTACTCCTGGGTTATGCTCAATGCCACGAAGTAACCTAACCAGATACGCGACAAGCGTGAATTCCCGTCGTACCCTCAGTTGGTTGTAACCGACCATACCGAGCACAAACAGAGTGGGGTAAATCGTACTCCTGGGTTATGCTCAATGCCACGAAGTAACCTAACCAGATACGCGACAAGCGTGAATTCCCGTCGTACCCTCAGTTGGTTGTAACCGACCATACCGAGCACAAACAGAGTGGGGTAAATCGTACTCCTGGGTTATGCTCAATGCCACGAAGTAACCTAACCAGATACGCGACAAGCGTGAATTCCCGTCGTACCCTCAGTTGGTTGTAACCGACCATACCGAGCACAAACAGAGTGGGGTAAATCGTACTCCTGGGTTATGCTCAATGCCACGAAGTAACCTAACCAGATACGCGACAAGCGTGAATTCCCGTCGTACCCTCAGTTGGTTGTAACCGACCATACCGAGCACAAACAGAGTGGGGTAAATCGTACCCCTGGGTTATGCTCAATGCCACGAAGTAACCTAACCAGATACGCGACAAGCGTGAATTCCCGTCGTACCCTCAGTTGGTTGTAACCGACCATACCGAGCACAAACAGAGTGGGGTAAATCGTACTCCTGGGTTATGCTCAATGCCACGAAGTAACCTAACCAGATACGCGACAAGCGTGAATTCCCGTCGTACCCTCAGTTGGTTGTAACCGACCATACCGAGCACAAACAGAGTGGGGTAAATCGTACTCCTGGGTTATGCTCAATGCCACGAAGTAACCTAACCAGATACGCGACAAGCGTGAATTCCCGTCGTACCCTCAGTTGGTTGTAACCGACCATACCGAGCACAAACAGAGTGGGGTAAATCGTACTCCTGGGTTATGCTCAATGCCACGAAGTAACCTAACCAGATACGCGACAAGCGTGAATTCCCGTCGTACCCTCAGTTGGTTGTAACCGACCATACCGAGCACAAACAGAGTGGGGTAAATCGTACTCCTGGGTTATGCTCAATGCCACGAAGTAACCTAACCAGATACGCGACAAGCGTGAATTCCCGTCGTACCCTCAGTTGGTTGTAACCGACCATACCGAGCACAAACAGAGTGGGGTAAATCGTACTCCTGGGTTATGCTCAATGCCACGAAGTAACCTAACCAGATACGCGACAAGCGTGAATTCCCGTCGTACCCTCAGTTGGTTGTAACCGACCATACCGAGCACAAACAGAGTGGGGTAAATCGTACTCCTGGGTTATGCTCAATGCCACGAAGTAACCTAACCAGATACGCGACAAGCGTGAATTCCCGTCGTACCCTCAGTTGGTTGTAACCGACCATACCGAGCACAAACAGAGTGGGGTAAATCGTACTCCTGGGTTATGCTCAATGCCACGAAGTAACCTAACCAGATACGCGACAAGCGTGAATTCCCGTCGTACCCTCAGTTGGTTGTAACCGACCATACCGAGCACAAACAGAGTGGGGTAAATCGTACTCCTGGGTTATGCTCAATGCCACGAAGTAACCTAACCAGATACGCGACAAGCGTGAATTCCCGTCGTACCCTCAGTTGGTTGTAACCGACCATACCGAGCACAAACAGAGTGGGGTAAATCGTACTCCTGGGTTATGCTCAATGCCACGAAGTAACCTAACCAGATACGCGACAAGCGTGAATTCCCGTCGTACCCTCAGTTGGTTGTAACCGACCATACCGAGCACAAACAGAGTGGGGTAAATCGTACTCCTGGGTTATGCTCAATGCCACGAAGTAACCTAACCAGATACGCGACAAGCGTGAATTCCCGTCGTACCCTCAGTTGGTTGTAACCGACCATACCGAGCACAAACAGAGTGGGGTAAATCGTACTCCTGGGTTATGCTCAATGCCACGAAGTAACCTAACCAGATACGCGACAAGCGTGAATTCCCGTCGTACCCTCAGTTGGTTGTAACCGACCATACCGAGCACAAACAGAGTGGGGTAAATCGTACTCCTGGGTTATGCTCAATGCCACGAAGTAACCTAACCAGATACGCGACAAGCGTGAATTCCCGTCGTACCCTCAGTTGGTTGTAACCGACCATACCGAGCACAAACAGAGTGGGGTAAATCGTACTCCTGGGTTATGCTCAATGCCACGAAGTAACCTAACCAGATACGCGACAAGCGTGAATTCCCGTCGTACCCTCAGTTGGTTGTAACCGACCATACCGAGCACAAACAGAGTGGGGTAAATCGTACTCCTGGGTTATGCTCAATGCCACGAAGTAACCTAACCAGATACGCGACAAGCGTGAATTCCCGTCGTACCCTCAGTTGGTTGTAACCGACCATACCGAGCACAAACAGAGTGGGGTAAATCGTACTCCTGGGTTATGCTCAATGCCACGAAGTAACCTAACCAGATACGCGACAAGCGTGAATTCCCGTCGTACCCTCAGTTGGTTGTAACCGACCATACCGAGCACAAACAGAGTGGGGTAAATCGTACTCCTGGGTTATGCTCAATGCCACGAAGTAACCTAACCAGATACGCGACAAGCGTGAATTCCCGTCGTACCCTCAGTTGGTTGTAACCGACCATACCGAGCACAAACAGAGTGGGGTAAATCGTACTCCTGGGTTATGCTCAATGCCACGAAGTAACCTAACCAGATACGCGACAAGCGTGAATTCCCGTCGTACCCTCAGTTGGTTGTAACCGACCATACCGAGCACAAACAGAGTGGGGTAAATCGTACTCCTGGGTTATGCTCAATGCCACGAAGTAACCTAACCAGATACGCGACAAGCGTGAATTCCCGTCGTACCCTCAGTTGGTTGTAACCGACCATACCGAGCACAAACAGAGTGGGGTAAATCGTACTCCTGGGTTATGCTCAATGCCACGAAGTAACCTAACCAGATACGCGACAAGCGTGAATTCCCGTCGTACCCTCAGTTGGTTGTAACCGACCATACCGAGCACAAACAGAGTGGGGTAAATCGTACTCCTGGGTTATGCTCAATGCCACGAAGTAACCTAACCAGATACGCGACAAGCGTGAATTCCCGTCGTACCCTCAGTTGGTTGTAACCGACCATACCGAGCACAAACAGAGTGGGGTAAATCAACGGGTAAAATGGATATACCCCATACAGTTTCTTGTACAAGTGGCGCGTAAACTTGTTCTGTACTCGTTCCAGCATAACTGAGTACTTGGCCTCATGCGGAGCCCATGAAATAATTATGTGATGAAATAATTTACACAAAGTAAAGCACCTGTCGGGGTTCGAACCTACGACCTACAACATGTAAGTCGCGGCTGATACCACTGGGCCACCACTGATCTTAAAATAACCGCTTTTTACTAAATGCATATGGATGTATAAACGGTACATACACCAAAATAACATTTTTTACAATTTTTTTCTGTCTGTTTGTTTGTTCCGGCTAATCTCTGAAACGGCTGGACCGATTTTGACGGGACTTTCACTGGCTAATAGCTGATGTAATAAGGAGTAACTTAGGCTTACTTTTATTTTAGAAAAGAATTAGGGTTCCGCGCAAAAAAATTAAAACGTTTTCCGTCGTGCACGCGAAAGAAGTCGCGACCGGGAAGTTAGTATATAAAATTATAGATAACAACCAACGCATGCATTGTCTTGCGCTTTATTAACCTTAACTTTTCCCAAGTTCATTTACTAAATTATAACCTTATTATCCTCAGGGAAGAAGATGAAAGAGCTCGTGCAGACCGCGAGGCGGCCGCAGCGGCTGAAGCCAAAGCAGCTGGCGGCGGCGTGCGCAAGCGACGCGGGTTCGTGCCGCCGGCGAGAGACGCGGACTGTTTGTTGGATCCTGCGGATGAGCCTGAAGGGGGACCTGTCGTAATGGCTGTTAAACAGGTAACTTTTAGTTATAAATTCTTCAATATTGAAGTGTATCTATTCATACACGAAATTCAATTAATTTCAAATTCAATACAATGTCAATTTTTTGAAAAAAAAAGTAAAATTGAAGTAGTTACATGGATAAATTTAAAAAATTACTTGACATACAATAAATACTGGCTCCTTCTTATTTTTTGACAACCTTTGCGCTAGTTTCGTAGTATATGTCGGGGTTTATACCACTCGGCCACCACTGCTCCGTTACCCCAATGACTTACCGATTGGTTGAAACATACCGTTCTATGTTATGGGTTTGGTTTCCGCACTTAGTCCTTCAAGTGGACCATTGTGCGTGAGCCATGGCGGCCGTCGGTGGTTATTCCAACCAGCCCACCTCCCTCCAGAAGCTGAGTAGGTCTCCTGGTCTGTTGAGAATATCTGTGTATGATTTGGGTGTCCCGAGGGTCTCTGATCTAATCTGGGTGACGCCTGTGCACTCAAAGAGCACATGCGCAACGGTTTCATCAGCCTCTATGCAAGCCCTGCACAGGGGACTGTCCGTTATGCCTATAGTGTGGAAGTGTTTGTTCAGCGAGCATTGTCTCGTGATGGTCTCCGTCACAAGGCGCAGGCCTTTCACACATACCGTTTCTTTTATTTTATTTTCCAGCCCGTCACCCCATTGGTAACCGGCGGTCTCTGGACAGACGACGACTTGGCCGAGTTAGTGCGCCTCGTGAAGAAGTACCCGGGGGGCTCGGCAGAGCGCTGGGAACGCATCGCGGAAGCCATGTGCCGGAGTGTGCCGGAAGTGACGCATATGGCCGCCAAAATGAAGGTATCCAAGTGAATTAATTTCTTAAAATAATACATGTAGAAAAGTTTATTTCTCTCAATTTAAATAGACCCAACACACACCGTTGGGTCTATTAAATTATTGGAACAAAAATAAAAGTATATAATTGTAAAACACAGCATAAGGGCACAAACAGGAAATATGGGAAAAATATATAAAAACAATCAAAACTATTCTACGCGAGTCGCGAGCGTGGCGTACGGACTCGCGTTCTTTCGTCCACTATCGGTTAGTGCGGGAGCGCGGGCGAAGGTGTATGGTCCCCGTTCCCGCGCATAAGGGCATGTTCACACACATTCTAAAATGGCCGTGTCGTGTTACATAAAATTACCTGTGTGGTATAGTAATTTTATTTTAGGTGCATCGTCCTCACATATTATTATATAATTAATGTACCTAGCAAAATATTGTAAAACATTTTAAAAGAGTAACGGTGAAGTTTCTTGCCCATTCTTCTCCATACGAAAACTAGCTTTTGGAAGGGGCTACTAGAATCAATTCTATTTTATTGTAATTTTTGACGTTCAAAAGTGCCTATTTGAAATAAATGCTTTGACTTTGACCTGTTTCCCAGAGGGTTGGGCAGAGGTCTGCTTATAGTACACCCACATTTCACCAGTTATGTTTAAGTCTCATGTAATAGGGAGCCTACATATTGCCATTAATCGGGCACAAATACAGGGTCCGAGCTGCTACTGAGAAAAAAAATACGTCATTATGTGCACGCCGAAATTAAAGGCAGACTAACGGCCTGGCCACGACCTCGCCGCAATCAAGGCCAGCTTAGCGCGGGGCGGCGAGCGGTAAAAACAAATATACCAAAATGTAAATAACTATAGAGGTATGAGGAATAGGGTGTAAAGTTCACTCATACTCTATAGAAAAGAGAGGATCCTCCGACCAGACGGGCGTCGTGCCGGCGGGCAACTGTGCAATGATTCATGTTGGGCCGTTGTATCTATGCTAGTTGCGCGGTAAACTCTGCTTGCGAGATGCAGGATTTGCGTGACGTCAGTATGACGCGTTGTTCGCATGTGGCGTTGTAGATACCGCTACATAACCATAACAATGTAAATAACAACGCTAGGCAAAAGAAACCGCGCCGCTTGCCGCTAAGCCAAAATTCGTGGCCGGGCTGTAAGGCTGCGTTTCCACCAGGAGATGAGCGAGTATACGTAGCGAGGGATGTGTGTGAAACTAACCAATAACAACGCTAACTTAGTTCAAGCTATGAAAATGAAGCGATGTTATTGGTTTGTTTCACGCACATCCCTCGCTACGCATCCTCATACATCTCTGGTGGAAACGCAGCCTAATACCCGGATTCACAATCATTACTATTAGGTTTCGCAGTGACGCACAGGGTTCCAAAAACCTATTCATAGACAATACTTGAGTGGCGATAGGCACTATGCGTCCCTTAGTGATAATGAATTTAAAGGCTTGTCTTATGGAACGCCAATGCGTTAAAATACCTTACTTCGCATAGTATTGCTACTTTACTTAGACAGGTATTGTTTGTGAATACAGGGGGGTAATTCTCGTAATTTTAATAACGTTCACAGTCTGATCTTAGTCTCAATCTGTCAAAAAATACTTCTGATTTCCCTACATTTTGACATTTGTTTATCGCCGAGATGAGACTGCAACTAGATTTTGAACGTTTTAAATTACGAGAATTGGCCTTCTGGTGTAAAAAGCCTATGTACTTTATGCTACGGTCTCATATGACGTCACATGCTACCGACTGCGTGCGGTGACGTCACGACGGATTACTGACATGCCGCCGGTTGCCTAAACGTTCGTTACCTGGCGGTCGCAAGCGGCGTGCGAGCGAGACCGCGTACGTGTATTTACGAACACAGCATTCGGCCGTCGTCGGTGACGGACGGCTACACGTCGTCGGTCGCGGTCCGCGTGTGATCAGACAGACGGCCCAGCCTAAGAACTTTCGGTACCTTATTTACGCAATTTTTTTTTTTTGCAGGAGAATTGCTATAAGATACCTGGACAGGAGCCTGAAGTCCCGGTAGTGGTGGAGGCGCCTAAGAAGGTTAGTTTAAATAATATGTGTTTTTAACTTTTCAAAGCCTGTTTGGACGATAGTTCTGTTGAAGCTATTTTTACAGTCAACAAAAGAGATAAGTATGCAGGATCGTCGGATATAGTTGAAGTTTAGTAAGAAACCGATGGATGTTGTCGACTGAAATTCAATTTGATAAATGAGCTGTTTGTTTTCTATTAATAAAATAAAATTTTATTTGAGAACATCATCGGTTTCTTACTAAACTTCAACTATATCCGACGATCCTGCATACTTATCTCTTTTGTTGACTGTACATTGGCTCACTTGATCGGTCAAGTACCACGTCAGCGCAGATTATCCAAAGACCGATTCCCGTAATTAAAAACGTTCAAAATATAGTCGCTATCTCATCTCATTGTCAGTGACAACAAGCACTTTATGAATGCTTCAGGTAGCCCGCGAAATTCAAATTTTCTTACGTTTTTTGACAACATTTCATATTTTTAACCTGCATGTATTATTATGTTATATAAAAGTAAATTCAAATCTAGGGCACCCATATTTTTTCGTTTTTCGAAATTATGTACTTTTCATTCATAATTTTAACTTTGAAATTCGGTGTATTCTAAAAAGACGTAAGTGCCAGATGGCGGTAGAATGGCGATACTACCTTTGCTTTACTGTGGCCCGTCAAAAAAACTGTTAGATGTCACTTGTCTCAGTCGTTGTTTTGGTTCCGTCATTGGCGTATATTTTTCATTGGGATCCATTTTATTGGCGAAATATCAATCAAAAATTGATAATATTAACAGTAAGCAGCGTGTCGAGTTGATAGGAAAAAATATTGTTGAATTCAATTCAGTTTTTTAGTTGTTTTCTAGTTACACTTCTTAGGTGACATTGACATGTCTTGTTTGATGTAATGTTTTCAATCAAAGACATTGGAATGCGCAAAGGTAACTACCTCATTCCGCCGTTTATGTGACATCATCACATGTTTTTTGATTTTTATTTTTTTTCTCAGAAATTTAGAAATAAAAAAATAAAATAAAAATATATTTGAACTCAGAATACGAAAATAAAGAAATAGTATTTTTGTTTTAAGGTCATGTCAGGTTTGAAATGTTGTCAATTTGCAAGTCAGTATTAGGTTATATGGTGATCAAAATTTGAGTCGCGGTTGTAACAAGGATGTATTTACAGAATTATAATCATTAAAGTCATCAAAACAACTCTATAAGACCAGGTAATCCTAACTACGACAATTTCATGATGTTAGGATTACGTGGTCTTAAAAAAATTGTATTCATTCACCTTAAGTCATGCTTTGCTGTGTAAAAATGGACTACTTAAATCACAAAAACGCGTGACTTAAGTGCGGGTTTAGGTCACACAGTTCTATAAAAGACTTTGCCAACACAACGGCAAAGATATCAGGAAGGAACTAATTCCAAGTCGTTACTCTTGTTTCCAGGTAAAAACGCGCAAAGCAGAGGAGACGAGTAGCGGCAACTGGTCGCAGACGCAACAGAAGGCGCTAGAGAACGCGCTCGCCAAATATCCCAAGGGCGGCGCCGGCGACCGTTGGCAGAAGATAGCCAACACTGTGCCCGGGAAGACCAAAGTACGTTCTGTACAAACATTTTCAGATCTAATCTTGTATATGTATATCTATACTTTTTTTTGTGGATGGGAAATCATCAAATGACCCCTCCCGCTCTGGGTGGAGCGGAAGGGAGTGTTTTAGACTCTTACTGACTAAAACCCATCCGTGTTCCTTCCTTAGCCCTTTATGTTCCGGGGTAGCGGTAACCCTTTTGGACAATTATTATAAAATCAAAAGTAACTCTGTCTGTCTGTCTGTATGTTACCTTTTCACAAACCACTGAACGGATTTAGATGAAATTTGGCAGAGAGATAGGTTGCATCCCGGAGAAGGACATAGACGTGTAAAAAGGGGGGTGGAGACTTGTAGTGAATCAATAAAAAGGACTATAATACTTTCATCGCGGGTGAAACCGCGGGGCACAGCTAGTGTACTATGTAACACTGTGTGACCTAAACCCGCACTTATGTCATGCTTTTCTGCGACTTAAGTAGTCCATTTTTTACATAGAAAAACATGACTTAAGTGCGGGTTTAGGTCACACGGGCTATAAAATAGTATAAGCTACGATACGATGGACTCACAGATATAGATATACCTAGATAACGCAAGTATCACGAACTGTATGAAAACTAAGCGTGCCACTTTTTGACTACCTACTATGACGTCACAAGCTCGCGCTCTCTCGCTCACGCTCACCCAGCCAGCAGTACGCAGGACTGAGCGCGAAAGTGGCGGCTTGTGATTTTCGAACATAAGCTGGTGCGATTTTTGGCACGCGAAGTAGTTGCTCTTGCGTTATCTAGGTTGTCTGTGGATGGACTACTTAACGTCACATGTACCGTAATGTATTGTTATGCTTTGACATTATTGTAACTACTTTTATTATTCATATTACAGGAGGAATGCATGCAAAGGTGTAAATATCTATCAGACATGGTCAGAAAACAGAAGCAGAAGGAAGAAGAAGAAGCGCAGCAGAACGCAGAAGGTGAGGTCATCACAGAAGATCAGCAAGACGAAGAGTGATAATAGGAATAGGTACTAATTGAAACTCGACACACGATTCACAACTTTATGTTGTCAAGCATAAGGTTCAATATACACTATATGAAATTGAATCAGTTTGATATGTTATGGTATCCGGTTTTTGTTTTGGTACCGCTAAATAAAATATTGAAATTGAAATTATTTATGTTTTTTTTTTATTTCTCATCACATTACTCATCTTTTTAATCACCCAGAGTTGACTGGCAGAAAATACCTAGGGAATGAGCGGCTGTACATTATCTTCAAGAGGCCACAGGCTATATTATCTTTCATGTACGCTCAATTATACAGGGTGTAAAAAGACCCATCACATAGCTATCAACTACGTATACTGTACATCAAACTTTGTGCAACAATAATTAACGACACGATGCGAAACCAACACGACGGAACGACTTTCATTTTTGTTGGTGTTAAAATTTGCTGTTTACGATAGTGCGCAACGTAACGCACGCAAAACATTGTGCTTATTGGTGCATGCATCCATTTACCGTATAGGTTAATTGTTGGCGTATTTAAAGTTGTGTTATAACATTAAAAACTTGTTTTCGTAAAAAAACGTCAGTAAAAGTTGGAATGTTGGCCTTCAATATCTCCGTAACCAGAAGGTTCCCAAGTATGGTCCAGTACAAAAAATATATTACAATGACGGAGAAGTGGCTCTCTGATTCGTTGTCTTTTTTCAACCTTTATTTGTACAAACTAAAGTTCAGGCAGAAACTTTTCAAGATTGCAGAGCTATGTGTGCTACGCTGCCCTCCCATACCTTACATTTTTTTTTTTGTTAGCCTATACTGTCCCACTGCTGGGCAAAGGCCTTCCCCAAATCCTTCCAGGAACTCTTTTCCCGCGCCACCTCGAGCCAGCCCTCGTGGTACGCGTCCAGGTCATCTCGGCCTCGGCGGCGCCGTCCATCTTCAGGCACCCATTCTGTGGAGATTTTTGCCCAGCGGTCATCGTGCATACGGCTGATGTGACGTGTGTGTTTGGAACGCAGCGTGGTGTTCCGAATTCTGTCCTGTCATTATCAATACCTTACATACCTACTGTAATTTGAAAACATTATAAAAACCAATTATTTTTAAAAGAGTAACCCGTGGAGTTTCTTGCCGGCTCTTCTCCATAGGTACTCCCATGTAGATTTATGTGAAATAAAATATTTTGATTTTATGGAACCATTAAACCTCTGATTTTCTATTTAATTATCAACTTTGTTGTTGAAAAATTGCCAAACGTATCTAATACATTTAAATCTATAGAGGTTTGAGGAACAGGGTGTAATGGTCACTCATCCTCCATAGAAAAGGGAGGATCTTCCGACCAGACGGGTTTTGCGTCTGGTGGACTATTGCCCGACGATTGATGTCGAGACGTTGTATATATGCTAGTCGCGCGGTAAACTTTGCTTGCGCGATGCAGGATTTTGCGTGACGTCAGTATAATGCTTGGTTCGTATGTGGCGGTGTAGAGGCCGCTACAAGTCGATTAGGTATTGAAGTTTTGTATGGGACAGTTTATAATTTTAAAATTTGACCACTACTTCCTGATATATCGACGGCGAAGTGCCAATAACACCTAACTGACAAAGTCAAAAATTTACGCAAACTGAAATAAACGTTCAAAAATAGACACGTTGGTTTAGTTGGGAGGTATCTCCACATTTTAATTTAATGCTGCTGGTGTTGCAACTAAAAATACACTTAGGAGATTTCTCTGAAACATGCGAATAACGCCTTTAAATTCAAAGCGATAAAAAGTTAATTTCTCGAAAAATGTCACTTAGGGGGTATTGGCATTTCGCCGTCGATATGCTGTATAATCGAAATTTTAATAAATTAAACCAGAATTATTTTTCAATAGTTGCTTTATTTCTTATTTACACAAATATTACTGGTTTCACACACAGTAGTCTAATAAACTATTTGAGCAAAGTACCTATTGCGATTGCATATTATCGTTTGAACTTTAATGCGTTGAGTTAAGGAGTATTATCGTTTATCGTATCGGGCGAGGGGACGTTCCAAATCGTTGGTATATCTCAGGAATGACGTCCTCTTCGTAACTTTGTGGTCTTGGAGGAGTCTTCACTCCAGCGTAACCTGTAATTAAAATATAGATTTTTTTAAAGCAAACGATAAATTATATAATTAATTAGTTAACTCTGCCTTCAAAGCAAGAGTGTACAGGCATCTTCTGGGCACGCTCGTTCCATCATAGATCTCATCCATCGCTTTCGATCAGGCGTGATCGAGGTCAACACATCCAGGCTCATTCAAAAATAAAAAGAGAAATTGTGAATAAATCATATTTTTTTTATAGTGTCTAAAGTTTTGGAACGGCAAAAGAAGTTGCAGAAATCTTGCTTGGCTCAGCATTCATCTCACCAAAAAAAATATAGATTTGTTGGAGGGGACTATATTTTTCTTAGACTCGCTTACCCAACACAATCTCAAATGTTTTTTTAAATCATCAGTCCATTCCAGCCAACAATTTGAAGTCATGCTAGCGAGTCATAAAATTATAGACAAAAATAATAACAGCCGCAGGGGTCGACCGAAGGTCAAGCTGCGCTTGCCGCGGTCGGTTCGTGGATGGGTGAACATCCATTAGATATCGTGATCCCTTCGTGGCTTGGAAGGCACGTTAAGTAGTTGGTCTGCGTAGACATTCGTAGATCTTTGACCCATCTTGAGCAAGCGTGGTGATCAATGCCCGTGCCTTCTCTGAATGAGAAGAGTTTTTTGCCCAGCAGTGGGACAGTAACAGGCTGGTATTGTAATATAACTAGCTTCCGCCCGCGATTTCGTCCTCGTGAAATTTCACCATCTCAACATTCACCCTCTTAGGAGTGGAATTTCGAAAAACCCTTTCTTAGTGGATACCTACTCTTCACAAAGAACACACCCTCCAAATTTCATGTCTCTAGGACCAGCGGTTTAGGCTGTGCGTTGATATATCAGTCAGTCAGGACTTTGAATTTTATATACAGAGATGGCAATATTGTCATAGTAATGTACGTTTACGTTACCTGGTTTAGTCTTGCTGGGCCACAGCGGCTTGTCGCCCCCCCCGCAGGCTGCGCAGGCGCAGGTGAGCGGCGAGGCCACGCGGTGCGGCTGTGACGTGCCGTCCTGGCAGCTCAGCGTCACGTCTAGCGGACCGTACTTAGTCGCCTGGCAACACTCGCATTTGGAGTCGTGGACACCGGTTTCTGAAAGAAAATAAATAGATTTTAAAACTGGCTAAAAGAAAATTAGAAAATCGATTAGCTATTTCATCGTCTCATCCAAAAAGTTAAACAACATTAATCAATAACTTTGAAAGATTTTAAAACTTCAGAATAATTGGAGAGACACTAAGTATCACTAGAGGAATACATCGATAAAAAATTAATTCAATATAATCTCCGTTGTAGTTTTACGTGAATTTATTAAGCGGGCCTTAAAAACTTTGCATTTTAAGATCTATACAGTATAAAACAAAGTCGCTTTTTAGTTTTGTCGGTACGAACGCTAAGATCTCCTAAAATACACAATGGATTTTAATGCGGGTTTCACCATCATTCCGGAAGGTTAAATACATAATTATTTAACTAAGATTCGTGTATTCCCGTTCGTCCCCCCGACTTCGTCCACCTAGTGGGACGCACGGGAATTCGTTATTTTTTTCCCGATCGTCCCACTGATTTTGTTGGTGGGACGAACGGGAATAATTTATTGTTTTATAGCCTTGCATGGGATTTAAACATAACTGACGAAATGTGGCTGTACTATCGCGGACACTCCCGCCTGACCACCGCTAAGTTCATTTTTGCTTGCACTCAAAAAATAGAAGCGCTCTCTAGTAAGCGCGCCGTAGTCAAATAGTTCGTCCGTGAAATTCACAAAAAGAGTACACGTGATGCGTCACTAAGCTGCGCAGTGCAGGCTGCAACTAATTGCGTTATCGCTTTCCTAATAGGCGAAAACTTTAAGGCGCGTCGCCCACACGAGCTACATACCTATATTTATTCCTATAGAAAACGTGCGCCCGCGCCTCGACGCCGCCTCGACTATAGCTCGTGTGGGCGACGCGTCTAAGGGGGCTAGTCTTGGCGCTGCCACAGGATTTAGGCGAAAAAAATTTTAAGTGGTCAGGCAGAAAAGTCTGTGATGGTACATGAAAATAGCATGTACACCTTTTGGGGAATTACAGCCGTTATGTTATAGTAAGAAATAACATTACTTACGGTTATTGTAGAGAGTGCCCGAGTCGCAAGTACCGCGGCACTCCTTGAACCCTTTGAGCGGCTGCTTGTTGACGCACAGCCCGTGCACGCCCAGCTGGATGCGGAGCAGGCCCACTGACTCCGTGGGAGCTATGCTTGTGGGCACACATTTACCTGGAAAGATGCGTTTTATAAGTTTCCTATGAAATAAGTGTTTTAATTTTCTTGACATCTGTTGAAAACGTCTTTTGCAATGTATGATTGAAATGTATATTTGTAAACTAGCAGCGCCCCGCGGTTTTACCCGCCCAAGTTACGATCCCGTGGGAATATCGGACAAAATGTATCCTATGTCCTTTCCCGGAACTCAAACTATCTCTATACCAAATTTCATCTAAATCAGTTCAGCGGTTTAAGCGTGAAGAGGTAACAGACAGACACTTTCGCATTTATAATATTAGTATGGATAATATGGATATAACCTCATGAGAAATCCATAAGTAGATATCGAAATTGATGAAGAAACGTTTAATCACAGTTTAATTGTTGTTTGTTAAACGACAAGCAACTTATCATGCCATGATTTGAAGTTACGATAACCTAGGGTTACAAAATCGTGTTTTCTATCAATACGTTGGCTAGGAAAGGTTGACCTTGCTTGACCCCTCAAAATAAATTCATAGCTAAGTAAAGTATGAGGGGATATTATTAATATACATTTGGGATCACTTAAAAGTACAATTTTACCTCCAGAAAAAAAAAGTTAAAAATATTGCACCTTAATTTAAAATCAAATCAAATAATTTATTTCAGGTATACACCCATATACAATTTAAACAAATTAGAAGTTATTCATTAATCAAAAATTATTAAAAATATATATTTAACAACTTCCCTGTCCAATGAGTCATATATGACTCATAGGAACGTACTAGAATAAGTTCATGAGTCACAGGTGACTCATTTCTCTATACAATTTGAGGCACATTTTTTGGTATGAACGTGACATGATATTTATTTAAATCATACGTGTGGACGTATAGCAAAAAGCCTGAAGCCTAACCTGTGGACGTAGGGCATTATCAAAATGAGTTGTATGGGGACAGGGAAGTTGTTAAACAACGTAGATTAATTTACAGACTCGGTTTTTGCTAGTAAAATAACGCTGTTTTATTTTCTTCTTTATATTGTTATTAAATGTCTATAATCAATCAATTATAATTCCGATAGCAGTAAAATATTGCTCCAGGCGAGGCTCGAACTCGCAACCCCGGCATCGCTCACGAACACTGTCTTATAAGTACCGTGCGCTAACCAATTGCGCCACTGGAGCTATGTAAATGCTTGCCTAATATACGAGTAGCTATGTCTTCGAACCTATTTCATTGTTAGTTAGTGTATTGTTGAAATGCGGGGTGGAATGCTTAACGCAAAAGTAATAGTAATGTTTTTATTGTTATTGCCAATTTAATTACATTCTGTAGAACTAGGCACGTGTATATTATAGGATTCTCATATACCGGGTGATTTTTTTACCGATTCCAAATTTTGTACAGGGTGTTCTACCCATGAATATGAATAACTTTCATTATGGAACCAACTCGGAAATCACGAAAAGAAAATCTGCTGTTTAATACAAAAGTTCAATACCTACTTGACCAATACATATGTATGAAACAGCTGATTTTTTGAGTGACTTTCTGTAATACGGGACTAAGACCATGGCTCTGTAGGCAAAGACTCCGTACCTATGTGAATACAGAGTAGTTACCCACATAACTACAGTTTCTACAAACACAGCTACTAATATAAAGTTCCACTTACTCAACGCCTCAGGGCGCTCCTCGCACACCTGGCAGCAAGTGTCGTTGACGATGTTCTCGGGCGCACACGATGACACGTCGGGACAGAACTGTCGCGATGTCGTCACGAACAACTCGTCGCCGGCTGTGTCGCAGGAGTAGGTGGTGCAGTTGTCCTCTGAATGCCATGTTGTGCCTGGAGATGGTCGAATTAAGGGGATAAGTGTATGGTGGTGATATCAGTAGAAAATTCTATGATTTTACTGCTAGTTTCTGTTCTTGAGCTTGTCAATCCTTGTGTTGCTTATTTTGGGAAATCATTGACAAGGATTAATTTGAGATTTTATAGCAGATTTCTGCCTGCGACTCTGTTCGCGTGAAATTTCTTGTTTTAACATAAAATAAGTATACTACATATGACATTCGGCATTCGTAAAATTATTAGTTCTGAAGATTACCCCTTAGGCCCCCTATACATAAGCTGATATATTTTCTCTTTTTATAATATTAGACGTGATCAGGCTTCTAAAAACTAACGATCTCTTAGCGTGGTGCTGCACGACAACGATTTGGGTAAGAACGCCATTAAATAAGATAGTTTTCAAGCCTTTGCTTCTCGCCATCAGTAAACTCAGCTTTCGTAAAAGAATGAATAGGTGTTGTAGCAAACATATTTTTTGTACTTTCGGAATGAGGAGTTAATTTTGAACTTCCTATTTTCCAAATTTTTCCAAATGCGTTATCTGCCCCGACTCCTTCCCAATAGTAAGTGCCGACAGAAATGAAAACTTGTACAATTACGTGTGTATTTTTTTAATCGTCATATAAACAAAACACAGACAGAATACTTTGCCATCACTCACTGACATATCGGAAATACATTAAAACCGAGTACATCCCGAGGACAGCCGAACACATCTGAAGCGGTGTCAGTTACGGTAACAGTGGCGCGAATTCAATGGTTTTTTCCCATCTCAAAAAATGCCCAACGCGCCTTAAGAAGTTTTCACTTCAATGATGGTCTACCCTAAGTCTTACCCGGTTCAACCAGCTTGTCATCGTCCACACAAGCAGTCTGCTGGCAGTGTCCGCAGCACTGGCCCTTGGGCGGTGCGCGGTAAGTCCACCCGCGGCGACAGTCGCGGCTGCAGGCGGCGACGCGCTCCGTGTGCGCGAGCTGCCCGCGGTAGTCGCGCGCGCATGTGATGTTCTTGCAGGGGTCGTCGGGGGAGGGCCAGGTTTGTCCTTCCTGGGTGCGGTGGGTGGTGTGTGGTCAGGTAGGGGGAGAAATCATGATTTAGGTAGAGATCGAATTGACTTTCATCAAACTGTTTTGACACCATGTAATCCGATCAAATCCAAAGTTGGCACTATTAACGTAAACTAACTTAATTACTAAAGGTATATTTAGCTAAACAGTTTCCATCTTTAGCCAAATAAAAAATACGTTGGATTTTTATTAAGATCAAGAAAACGACCCTCAAAGACTCCGCCTTGAAGTGTAAATGTGGTGCTGTTCCACAAACAATGGGACATTTAATGCGTGTCCTGTCAGCTGCACGTTACAGGAACTGGTGGACGCTGGTAATGACGCCAAACGAGTAGCCGAATTCTGGGCCAAGTCCATTTAAATTGCTATCGACACGCTAAGAAGTAAACTCTCAAAATGCAAAGATGACAAAGATTATAATAATATTTCATGGCACAGTAATATTTTATAGCATCGCATTGACACAATTTTGCTGTAATATTGTTCTAAAAATTTACGAACTTTTGAATAAATGACAATAACAAAGTTTTTTTATTTTTATTTAAAGTACTAGTAGCGCCCCGCGGTTTCACCCGCATAAGTTTCGATCCCGTGGGAATATTTGGATAAAAACTATCCCATATCCCTTCCCGGGACTCAAACTATCTCTATACCAAATTTCATCTAAATCGGTTCAGCGGTTTAAGCGTGTAGAGGAAACAGATAGACAAACACACTTTCGCATTTATAACATTATACAGGATGTCCCTGGAAGTATGGATCAAATCGAATAGAGTCGTGGGCAAGGTCGTTTCCAAACGTTTTAGCAAAAAAAAAAAACTAAAAAAAAAGAGAAGAGAAATCGAATCGTTTTACAAAAATCTTAAAAAAAAACTATAAGGGCTATCAAATTATTTTTTTTAGATAGCCCTGATAATATTTTTTTATGATTATTTTCTTTGAGCACCATGCGGAGTGATAGAAAAAGAAATTAAAATTGGTCATAACTTTTGAACCGTAAAAAAATTTACCGACATTCTCAGTGTGAAAAAGTTTGGAAATGACCTTGCCCACGCCCCTATTCGATTTGATCCATACTTCCAGGGACACCCTGTATAGCATGGATATGTTTTCTCATACTTCTGTGTACGTACCTACTCCCCAGTCCGATTCATTTATTCTTATAGTATGTATAGTGTACCTGATAGATTTTGTTGCCAACTCTGCAAGCGACGGGCTCTTCATTGGGACAGCATTTGCCCGGCAACTTCTCTTGCTTCAGCACGAACTGTTTCTTAGTGGCGTCCGACACTTCTGCGCATGTCTCGTTTGAGCATTGTACTTGTAGCTAGAACAAGAAATATAAGGATGGTGTTATTTTTTCCAGCAACATCTTGCGGGGGGGGAAAGACTATTCAAGTGACAATTTCAACACATACAAGGAGTAAGGATCGGAATGATGGCGTGAGTTTATGTCATCATCATCTGCCTAGCCTTTTCCCAACTATGTTGGGGTCGGCTTCCAGCCTAACCGGATGCAGCTGAATACCATGCAGATTTTACGTGGAGCGACGGCCTATCCGCATAGCTATTCACAACTTTACGACAGGCTATCGTATCGAAAACGAAACATTTCGATAACCTGATTTGACTTGCCCCCGACAGCAAATAGCTATTGACAGAATAGCGGGCGTCTATTTGATTTAAACTGACAAAATTTTCGGGTATTGGATTTATGAACGGCGTTGAGAAGACTCCTACGATAACATTGATTGATGTTCGATACGATACGGAAGCGTATCGAGTGCTTGTGAATAGCTATGCTGACCTTCACAACCCAGTTACTGGGTAATACGATACCTCTTGGTAAGACTGGTTGTCACAGTTTCGGGCTTCTGACTACCCGTAAGACTGTCAAAGATCCACGAATGACAGCCGGGAACAACGGCTTAACGTTAAACAAATATCAACTTTATTTTAATGGTTATTAAGTTGATTTCAGAGTGACTAGCACTATTGAAAAAGATTGATTTTTATTAAAAATGTTTGGAGTTGTAGCGTACACTGCACTTTATTGTGTAGGAAGTAAAGTTATTTTTCCATAAACTCATATTTGATTACATGTTTGGCAAATAAGTTGCGAATACAGATTCAATTGAATGTCATTCACAATGAACAAAGTTCTCAATTCTCGAAAATAAGTAAAAAAATTAAATTAAGTGACGAAACTTTACACACGTAATGGGTATAGATATCTAATAATATAATGAAAAAAAAAAGATGTTTAATTTTTAATCTCATAATTTCAAGTAGGTATGTGCGACAGATATAGATATATCTAGATAACGCAAGTATCACGAACTGTATGAAAACTAAGCGTGCCACTTTTTGACTACGTACTATGACGTCACAAGCTCGCGCTCTCTCGCTCGCGCTCACCCAGCCAGCAGTACGCAGGACTGAGCGCGAAAGTGGCGGCTTATGATTTTCGATCGTAAACTGGTGCGATTTTTGGCACGCGAAGTAGGTGCTCTTGCGTTATCTAGGTGTATCTATATCTGTGGTATGTGCTGCTAACAAAGGTTTACGGGGTCAACGGCCGATAGTAGTGAAGTTATTTTAAATTATGAGTTAAGAATATTTTTTGTTTGTTCTATCGTCATTAGATATCGATATTTTCCACCTACTTACATATTTCTATCCTGTGCTGTTTTTTGAGTTTATTTATCTTTTTTTGTCTGCACGTGTGTCTGTGTTAAATAAACCTATTATTCTGACGTCATGCAAAATCCTGCATCGCGCAAGCAGAGTTTACCGCGTGACTAGCATATTTACAACGTCCCAAAATCAATCGTCGGGCAGTCGCCCGCTAGACACAACACCGGTCTGGTCGGAGGATCCCTTTTCTATGGAGGATGAGTGAACTTTACACCCTGTTCCTCATACCTCTAGAGACTTAAATGTATGAGACGGCTGAGAATTTTTTCGCGATTACCATGTTGGTCCTATGGAGGTCCTTTTTACTACGTCTGTTTTAAATTTAATTCAGCAGTTAATTAAAAGTATCGTTTTTTTTTCGTTAGCCTCTACTGTCCCACTGCTGGGCAAAGGCCGCCCCTATTTTATTCCACATATCCTTGTTCTGTGCCTTCTCCGTCCAGTCGTATTCATCTTTATTAAAAAAAAAACTATAGAATGTACTAACCGTCCCGTCCAAATCGACACAGGTATAGTTGGCGCAGAAATCTGAAGAAGTCCACTTCTCTCCGATGGCTCGTTCCTTACCGTCCACAACACATGCGACAGGCTTGCAGTTTCCGCAGCATTCTTTGCTCTCAGGAGTAGCTGGGAAGTACTTCGAACCCTGGAGAGTAATAAGGGGCGGGGGGGGGGGGGTTAGTTTAAGAAAGAGCAAATCTTGAAAGGCACTTTTAAGGACCTTACCGATTACAAGACAAATTGATTTCTAGATAGATTCTTAAACGTACCCTAGCAGGGATAGCACCTGTTCATATCTTTATCTTGCACTCTAATTGCGTAAAACACTATCAATCACTATCTGAATAATTTTGAAGCATATTGCTAATACATTGCTTCATTATGTACGAAAAATTTGTCTGCTCAACAACGTAAATAACGCAATGAATATTGTTGAACTGTCAAAATTAAAGACATTGATACTGTTAATGTGTTACGCAATTATTCCGCTGTATCTGTTTTGCGTGCAACAAGAAATAAATAAAAAATTATATAGGTAGGCAAGAAATCTCCAGAAAAAAATATTTTGTGTAGAATTCATATTGGGTTTTATACGAGTTTGCGTTAAGACACCTGCAAAGAGTTTTGGCTAGAAATGGTGGCATTTTATTATCATTGCACATCTTGTATCATTATTTCGCAAAATTGTACGGATAACAATTTTCAGTCTGGAGAAAGCAGGACCATAAGAATATAATTTTGACTGCCGGATTGCATCAATCCCTGTAATGCACCTTTGTCCAAACCTATAGGACACGAAGTGTTTACTCACCAGCTGGCATTCAGTGTGACATTGTTGAACTGTGGTGATCTTCTCAAGCTTGCCTCCTGTATCGGTCTGCTCACACTTGTAGCTCTCGCACGGATTCGTTGGGGACGTCCAGTTTTCGCCGACCTATACGGATTAAATGATTACTGCAGGTGAAATAACATAATTTATGTTTTGAAAACTGAAATGTAATTCAACTAACATAGGAATATCAAAAAAAAAAGTGGCTCTCCGGGAGTGCCGACAGAAGTGAAAACATGAACAATTAAGTGTGTATTTTTTGAATCGTCATATAAACAAAACACAAACAGAATACTTTGCCATCACTCACTGACATATATTATCGGAAATACATTAAAACCGAGTACATCCCGAGTAAATACCGAGGACACATCCGAATGTAGTGCGGTGTCGGTTACGGTAACAGTGTCGCGAGTTCAATGGTTTTTTCACATCTCAAAAAATGCACAACGCGCTTAAAGAAGTTTTCACTTAAAAAATGCAGTGTTTCAATCGGTTACTTCTAGGACGACTACGGGATGGTATTTTTGAACATAAGTTGACATCAGCAGTATGAAACTTTCTTTTTATTACTATAGCAGTGTTCATAATCTCAGATAATTTACATTCAATCGCCACTTAATCAATTATCTACTTTAGTGAAATGTATTCTAAGTTGATTTTTGAGTGACCATTTACCATTTGGAACAAAAAGGTCCAGGTAAGTTTGCGGTTGCAATGGAATTTGAACTTTGTTAAGTGTGACATTCAGTTTCTTATTCTATAACTTGAAAATTATCTCAAATATAGAGAATGCAATCCTGCAAGATAATCTTATTATTTGAGGGACTTATAGTTCGTAGTCCCGCGGAAACCAGAGAGGCAATTCTCGTAATTATAAGAACTTTCACAGTCTGATCTCAGTCTCAATCTGTCAAAAATACCTATAATTTCCCTACATTTTGACAAGTTTTTGACATTTGTTTGTCGCCGAGATGAGACTGCGACTAGATGTTGAACGTTTTAAATTACGAGAATTGGCCTTCTGGTACATGCGGGACGTGTACGTGTGCGAAAGTCTTTTGCCAAAGATCATAAAGTAAGTAATGTGTAAGAAGAGACGGGAGTCCCATAGAAAAATATGAAAACGTCGCTTGTATGAAACTTGTACTAAAACTGAATACCAACATAACAAAAATGACACAGACTATGCACAGACTGCACATGTTAAAGCGAGACAGCGATAGCCGCCATTATGTTTACTTGTTTAGTACACGTTTCATAGTTTCTTTTTTTATTAGACAGTTGCGTCAGACTGCCAAAGATGATGATGGTGTTGTTACCTTGTAAATATTATCAGCATCTCTACACGCGACATGCTGCGGTTGCGGACAGCACTGGAAGGGCACAGGCCGGGGCTCCAGCACGAACTGCTCCGTGCTCACGATGGCGCGGCACTCCGTGAGCGTGCAGCGAGCTGATGCTCCTAGAGACGTAGACTCACAGCGGCACGTGCGGCATGGGCCGTCCAGCCAGACAGCGTCGATCTGGGTGGAGGAATTCAAGGTGAGATAATAATAATAAATTTAACGGAGAAGGCATGTGTGTATCGTTATTATCAGCCATATTTTAACTACTGTGGGTAAACCGTGTTTCTATTGCGCAATAACCAACACTGGTTATTGCGCAATAGAAACACGGTTTGCAGTTCAAATCAAATTATAATTTCACGAACAATTTAATCACACTAGCAAATCACACACTATAGGTACACGATACAACCAGATACGGAACTCGGGACAGTTTCTGAGCGCATGTTGTTCGTATGATGTCCGATCTCCAAGAGGGCCGCTCTACCTCTCTGCACGCTCTCTTGTACTCCCCACGAACTCAGGCTAGACTCTGTCGAGCGCCACTAGATGACGCTGGCGTTCCGAATAGTCAAACGAATGACCGGATGCGACAAAGTATTTATTTTTCAAAAAAGTTAACAATAACACTAGTAACTATGATACGCTAAAACTGTGTTACCAGATTTTTTTTTTAAACTAGCGTATTTCGAACTCTGGTATTCAAAGTAAGATCTAAGTTGTGTTATGACTTCCAGGTGCAAGTCTTAAAATTTTCTTACACTTATTTCATTTCCCTATTTCATTTTCGATCCTATTAAAATGGTTACGAAACTGAGGAGTTTATTACTGCCATTTTAGGGTTATTGTCAAATAAGGAAGATACAGTATAATGAAGTAAAAAAATTAAGAAGATACAGTAGTATCTTCTTAATTTTGGAATGGTATGGAAACAGAGAGCAGTGGTGGCCAAGTGGTAACGGTCGCGACTTACGAGGTGTAGGTAGTAGGTTCGAACCCAGTAAGGCGCTTTACTTTGTGTAAATTATTTCATCACCACTGCTCTCAAAACGGTGAAGGATAACATCGCGAGGAAACTGGCATGTCCTAAAACCAAAAAGTTCGTAGAAATGTAACTCAAATTCAAAGCATTTATTTCAATTAAACCATTACAGGTGCTTTTGAATTGTCAAAACATCTACCAACCCGCTCTGAGCACGCGTGGTGGATTACGACCCACTCTCTTTCACCGAAAGGAGGCTTGAATCTCAGCAGTGAGAACTTTATAGGCTGATTATTATGCAGTATCATTCTGCGTTACCTTTTCCACAAAAGAATTTTGAAAAACATCAAGAAATCAATCTCAAATGGTGTCAAAAATGAGAAAATCAAATGGGGTTTTAAACTTACGTCTTTCAAGATGGTTTGCGGTGTGGTACGAGATTTCTCGCCACCCTTAGACGCTGCTTCCCATTCCAGTGTCACCACACATTTGTCCTTAGGCAGTTCTGAAACACATTACACAACATTTCAACCTGTTATCCCCGTTTAGACCAATTGCAGTATCTCAGTAAATCTGCGTTCGTCACTGTAGCTTATCTCATTTTAGCCATTTTGATTGGTTGACCAATTAGCCAAGTCATCATTTAAACGAGATTTCACTGAAGGTGACTCGGTCTTTGAGACAAAAATGGGGTTACATGTTAACAAAATCAAGAAAAAAGTAGCCAAATTTTAAAATACCGTTCATCATCTTTTAGAAAGAAATACTCTTTTGTATTGTTTGTATTGTATACCCGTCGCAAGGTACTTCCCACTAACATTATTTAAAGAAAGAAAGAAAATACGTTTATTTGCGGTGAAAATGACGCAAAAAGAACATAAACACAAAAAAATAAAATAAAAAGGTAGGGGGAAACATGCTTCACATCCACGCAAAACGGCTATCGCTCAGCATTATGCTGCGACCCTATGCAAGACAGAGCCCCAGCGCTGGTTTTCAGCGACAGCCGGCGCTGACGTAATGTCGTCGTCCGGTGCAGCAAACAATTATTAAAATACAGTGTACTTAAAGAAAAATAATTGAATTTAAAAGTGAAAGAATATTATACTAAACAGGAAATAGACATAGGTACAGTACTCGTACATGCTATGAGAATATCATATTTGAACTATTGTTGAATTTTATCCTTTTAACCGCTTACGGCGGATTAATCTGAGAAATGTTGTCGTGTCCATTTCGCCAGGGTCGTATATTTACGACCAAATACCACAGCTCGTTTAATCAGCTTTTTTATTTAATGACGCTGTATTCTATTAGGTATTTATTTTTCGTTTTTTTTTAGCGCTGGGGCCTCGACAATTGATATGAGGTCGGGCGGTCAAAAGGTTAACCTGGAACTTGGGACGGACTGGTGGTTGACTCCACTCGATAGAAATCAGAATAGAATACTCTTTATTATGTACGCAATTTAAATATACAGAGGAACTGCACATGAGGACAATACCCACTGTTGTCTACTACTTTTGACTTTTAAGATGACCAGCATAGCTATTCACAAACACTCGATACGCTTCCGTATCGTATCGAACATTAATCATTGTTATCGTAGGAGTCTTCTAAACGTTGTTCACAAGTCCAAAACCCGAAAATTTTGTCAGTTTAAATCAAATACACGCCCGCTATTCTTCCAACAGCTATTTGCTGTTGAGGGGAAGTCAAATCAGGTTATCGAAATGTCAGGTTTTCGATACGATAGCCTGTACTATGGTTGTGAATCAGGGCTCTGCTTACTGTTATATCACTTACCACATTTATACTCCGCGCAGCACTTCCCAGTAACATTATAGGTCTTCAAGTCCTGGAACTTGGGGCACTCGGGTGGTTTAGGACATGTCTCCACTCGACAGATGTACTGCGCACGGGGACAGCACCCACTGTTGTCTACGACTCGCTCCATGCCTGGTTCGAACACTTCTACGTCTTTGTCGTTGAGGGAGGCGCATTGGTCGGTTGGCATACATTCTGGAAGAGTAGAAACGTTTTATACACCAATACTGACCTGCTTTCGCGTTTTAATTTCTAAACTTGTGATTATGGAAAAAACAACTAACTCAAACTTTTAAAACTTACACATAAAGTTTAGTTTGCACTACAACTTCAAAATATTTTTATTGCTTTTTGAATAGAGCTAATCATTTTGAAATCAACTTAATTCACATTACTATAAAGTTGATATTCGTTTCAGTGGAAATAACATCAATTGTATCAACCAAGTATTGAATAAATTTTAGATGTGATTTACGAGATGTAATGCAATATGTAGGTACAGTATCTAGGTTTTAATGTGGTAATTGACTGTCACGCAGGTAGGTAACTATAACACGACCGCTAACTGAGACGTTGCCTGAGGTAGCTGCGCGGTGCGGGAGGGGTGATAGTTGTCACAAGTTGACGAATCACTGAGCTCTCGCATGACGTCACCACACCCCTCCCTCACCGCGCTGCTACCTCAGGCAACGTCTCTGTTTTGCGGTCGACCTATAAAAAGCTGTTTTGTTTTATAAAATTCGATGTCATAACAGGCCCGCACATAAGATTTATAATAAATAATAAAGTCGACCAGAGAGCGGTGATGACCATTTTTTTTTAATTTTAAACTAACATAAAGCGACCAAACGCGAATTACATGAGTTAAAAATCGTGAAGGACCATTTCTTCTGTTTGGTATAAAATGCTTACCACAAGCGAATTCTGTGCATCCATCAGGCGTGGTCTTCTGCTTCAGGACTTGTCCGAAACCGCAGTCCATCTTCTTGGCTTCAGTGCAGTTCTTCTTCGGTTTTGGTACTAGAAGACAAATTATTTACTTTACATAATGGAAATAAAGAAAGTTTCTTTTGACTTGTTTACGTGGCTTTATTAACAGCCCATTGGTAGTTATTTGCACACCATCTCATGTAGGGCCAAGCTTCTAAGGGCCAAAGCACACACGCTACTTTTCGCATCAGCGATCGGCGATTTTGCGGCTGCATCACGTTTTGGCGACTCTGCGCGTTCGGACGCGGTATCGGAATCGCGCGTTTTAGCGACTGCTCCGATGCTGGCGCATATGCCAAGTCGCTGCGACCGGCATCCGAATGTGTGCGGAGTGTAGCGTTCAGCCGCTGTATCGAGCTTCCGAAAAGCGACTGAATCGCCGCGTTTGGCGTATTTAAGTGTGCGGTGTGGAAGGCTTGGTCGCTGCATTTAGCTTCTAAAAAGCGGCTAAATCGCCGATCGCCGATGCTAAAAGTAGCGTGTGTGCTTTGGCCCTAACTCTACAAACTTTAACTTCACAAACTCTATACCTTAGTCAAAATATGTGGTGGGCCGTTTTGCTACCGTGACATGGGCGTAAGGTGAAAAATTTATTCACTGTTAATTACTTTTCTGTTATACTACAATAGTTCTTGTAGTAATGAAACGGCCAAGCCTCATATTTTGTCTAAGGTGTAGAGTTTGTGCCGTTGCGCTTCGCTTGGCTCGTCTTGGGCGGGGGCGCTCCCGTGCCCAGATGCTCTTACCACACAAGTAGTCGGCGCAGCAGTCCCCAGGCTTGGCAGGCTTGGTGATGAGGTCCTCGAGCTGTGAGCACACAGGCGCCACACACGTTTGTGTAGTGCACGACACGTGCGCTGTGTTGTCTCCCGATAGTTTGCTGCACGTGCATTTTGTGCACGCGTCCTCCTGTGAACACAAATTGTGTTTGAACGTCCGAATACCTTGAAAAACTAAATACGAATATTTTCTGTGGCCTGTTTATTGTCTTCGTGAGGACGTCGCTACCACTCAAAATACTAATACGGTTTGCTTTCATAATAGGAAAATTTTCGCCTTGAATTAATTTTTGTTTTTTTGGAAAAAGCCTTTGCATCGATTTAAATACACAGAATTTTTCCAACATGGTTAAATTGTTCTTACCTGCCATTCGTCGCCAGCATAGTGTTCCTTATTAGCATCACATGGGAAGCATTTAGTGGGTTCTATGCACGTGTTGTTTACTCGCACCTAGAAATTATAGACCACCAATATAATTCAAATAGCAGCGGTTACATAATTAAGACATAATTAAAACCTTAAAAAAGATTAGTACCTAATGAGCAGAAAAAGTTGCAGTTCATTTTGGGCTTTTGATAATTTACTATCATGTAAGGTAACAATAGTTTTAAATAAACGATGGTCGATTGGTGATGTGTTTACGGATGAATGAAGTAAAATTATGCGTATAATTATGTCTGTTGTTCTGTGAGAGAAAGTATACAAGAGAGTCCACTGTTCCATGTTAGTTTTAAATTAAATTATTGTCTACGTTATATGTGTCTCTATGTTAATTTGGTGTTGTACCGTTTTAATTAACCATACTTAAATAAATAATATTAAATAAATAGGTATTCTGCTCTTTAATATATTTTTACAAACGAGTAAGATTAGCAACTTATGACGTGAATACGTCTTCAAAATTGCTTCCATAGTGGGGGGCAAGTCAAAAAAACCAATGATTACAAAATCGGGGGATACAGTTTGGTGTTGCAGCTTCATATCTATCATATCCATTCTAAATTCAATTGCACCATTGGATAGCAAAAGATTCAAAGAATTAATTACGCTAAGTGAGGACTGTGACGCATCGCGCGCGGTGGAGGGGGAAGCGCCGCCATTTTTTGTGTTTTTCTTGCTATACCTGGCAAATGGCGTCAAAATAAGGAAACATTATATTTTCATTACCTTTCCTTCAGGACAGAAGCATCCTTCAACAGCTGGTTTGTCGCACTTGTCAGGGTTCTTGGTCAGCTCGTCACTGTTCTCGCATGTCATTTCGCACTTAACACAAGTGCGGTACACTAAAGGCTCCTCACTACGAAACAAACAAATACAATTTCTTGTTAAGCATACAAGAAAGTATTCTTCACATTTGCACATAATAATTATAATAGGTACTTATTCGGACAAATAATATAATGCTAGCGTACCAAAATTCCTTTGGAAATTCAATGTTATTACCCTAATTTTCCATGTTTTTCTTAAAACACATTAAGGTAATTCCCAAAAGTTTCAGGAGAATGCCCTCCACGCTGTCATTTGGCTAGCTAAACATATTTACCACATTCTTAAAATGTAGGACATCTATAGGTACTTACAGGAAAACAAAACCAGTGTGCAAACTGTAATCATGAATTCAGTAATCATTCTAGACAGAAAAAAAAAACGTAGAAACATTTCGTCAGTTAAAAAAAAAATGTTTTTCAATATTGCAGTTTTCCATGGAACAGCATTTTTTTATGACCGACGAAGAATTTGTACGCTACGTCTAGAATCTAATGCATGAATTCAGGATATGGTTACAGTTTTTAATTTCTTTCCTATAAGTTCTTTTAGATGTCAAAAAACTTGATATTGATTTAGAACAATTGGGGCCACTCAAAAGGACTTTGTTTTTCTATTTTCTAAAAGGTCACTCACCAAGGGAACGGACAAAGGTCAGTCCTCCAGTCTTGCAGACACACTCCTTGTCTCCTACACTCGGCGACGTATCGCTCCGCCGCGACACAGAAGTCCGTTGCGTTTGCGCACAGATCCGCCTCACAAGCTTCCACGAATGACTGCGGTTCTACTAGCGCGTGGCACTAGACATACAGACAACTTTATATTAGAAAAAACAGGCCAGCAGGATGGTTTAATACATTTAACATAATATGACATTTTTACTAGGACTTTTGTATGTTTCCGATCTGAGCCCTGATTCACAACCATACGACAGGCTATCGTATCGAAAACCTGACATTTCGATAACCTGATTTGACTTCCCCTCAACAGCAAATAGCTGTCGGAAAAATAGCGGGCGTCTATTTGATTTAAACTGACAAAATTTTCGGGTTTTGGACTTGTGAAAAGCATTGAGAAGACTCCTACGATAACAATGATTAATGTTCGATACGATACGGAAGCATATCGAGTGTTTGTGAATAAGGGGGCTGATGGTTTTGGGGATAAACACAGAAATAAGTTGTACAATTTAGTCCTACAAGCACTACAAGACTCAAAGATCTTAAGAATTATAATAAATCCCAAAACAATACTTTTTGTTGCCGGCAAGCACCGTCCCGTTTTAAACGGTGTGGGTGTTATTGTAATTACAGGAAAATTAGACATTTTAGTTATGTCTCCACTCCTGCGACTCAAAGGTCGTGGGTTCAAACGCAGTCTTTGCCACTGCTCTCAAAACGGTGAAGAAAATCATCCTGAGGAAACCGGTATGTCCTAGAACCAGAAGTTCGAAGACAGGTGACGTCTACCAACCCGCACTAGGTCCGCGTGATGGATTGCGGCCCACTCCCTCTCAAAAAGAGAGGTCTGTGTCCCAGCAGTGGGAACATTATAGGCTGATTGTGTTAAATCCGCAGCAATAACCACATACCAGTTAGTGAACTGCCTGCTTATTTACCATCAAATAACATTAATATGTGTTATACTTACAGCTCCAAACCTATCAGCATTATAGAGGTTGTAGCAAGGGTTAGACTCGGGCGGCGGTAGCACACACTCCGGTATGAGAGGCTGGTCACACTGCGCTTGTTCCGATATGTCCAGGGTTTTCAGGGTGTCAGGGGAAGCTTGCCAGGACTTGCCGTACTGGTGGGGTGAAATAAGACATAATTATGGTGCTGTCTAATTAAATTAAGCAGAAAATGTATGGAAGAAACTTTTCAAATTGTCGCGTGTCGTCTGTCGGTTTTATTAATTAGGCCCCTGAAATCCCATCTTAAAAAATCACCCAGTGTATCTTACCTCCTCAAAGTCCTCAGTTTCCGTGCCGTTGCTAGTTATCAACACTTCTTGGTAACCTGCGCACACGCCGCACAGGCCTTCCGTTTTGTTAGCGTATACGTAGGACGGAACGCGGACTCTAAACTCCATCTTGGATTGGAGGACTGTTAGCTGTTGAATGTAGGATAAAATATAATGTTAGATTAACGAAATTTTTATTTGAACAGAAAAAGTTTTAAGTGATGGTACAGACGCCAGCACATCAACCTACTACAAACTGTCAAATTTCTTTAATAGATTTTCAACTTTATCACTAAAGCATAAGGTTCAAAGTTGATTGGGAAAATTTGACAGTTTCGGGTAGGTTGATGTGCTGGCGTCTGTACACTAAATGGAAAGAATAAGGGGGATGCGCTAAGGTAAGGCCCACGAAATCCAAATTTACTTACGTTTTTTTGCAATTTGCTGCACCCTAATTGCGTATCGCACTATTAATCACAATCTGAATCATTTTGAAGGATATTGCTAATCCATTGCTTCATATGTTCGAAAAATTTGTCTGCTCAACAACTTAAATAACGCAATGAATGTTTTTGAACTATCAAAATGAAAGTCATTGCTACCGATAGTGTGTTACGCAATTACCCCGCAGGTCAGTGTCAGGTTGTATGTTGATTAAAATACTATTCGCGACCGTAAAAAATATTTATTTATTTAAAATTATAATTATAAATACCATTATTACAACTCTCCCAAGTTCATTATACCCTATTGAATGAGTATTTCATGAAATCATGACATTCGAGGCACAAGTGGTACAAATAAATATACACCAGCTCGTCCTAATGAAGAAAGCGCCTCCATTTACATCTTACCTCAACATGTATATCCGGCAGTAGTATGGTAACGTCTTGTCCGTTGTCCTGGCTGATGGTGACCCAATCCTTCTTCACTGGGTACTTGAACTGTGCCTCATCGTCGATCGTTGTTAGCAACTGTCAAAGATGTTGTATTTTAGTTTATTTGGAACTAGCTGCTCCCCGCGGTTTCACCCGCATAAGTGTTGATCCCGTGGAAATATCGGGATAAAAGTAGCCTATGTGTTAATCCAGGGTGTCAGCTACCTCCATACCAAATCTTATCAAAATTGGTCCAGCCGTTTGTGCGTGAAGAAGTAACAAACATATAAATACACACACACACACACTCACAAACTTTCGCCTTTATAATATTAGTGTGATAGTGTGATTATAATACGACCGTGTAAAGCAGAACTATAGCCGTCATGAGTAACCACACCTCCAGGACGATTGACGCAGTTAATCCTGTTACCTTAAAGATTTGCCCTAAGAGATTTTAAGATAAAGAAGATGTAATTTTTTTTATGCTACTGTTTGAACTAATCTATACTCTAGCTGAAGAGTTTGTTTGCTTGTTTGAACGCGTTAATCTCTGGGACTACCAGTCGGATTAGAAAAATTATTTTTGCATTTGATAGCCCAATTCTTGAGAAAGGCAAGCTAAGCTAGGTTGTAGCTAGGTTATAAAGGAAGATTTTTTTATCACCATCCAAATTTTTACAGGTTGTTCTACCCATGAATATGAACAACTTTCACTGTGGGACCAACTCTGAAATCACGAAAAAAAAATCAGCTGTTTCATACAAAAGTTCAATACCTACTTGACCAAAATGTATGAAACAGCTGACTTATATTCATGGGTAGAACACCCTGTATAAATTGGATGGTGATAAAAAAATCTTCCTGTACCTATAGTAATCTGTGGAAACTGTTTCTGGATTGTGTTGAATTAATTGTATACTTATGTTTGTTATTGTATCTGTTTGTTTCCCAAATAAAATAAAATAGCTATAGCATCACGCAAGAACTTTTAGGGGCTGAACATAAAGATAAAAAGTCACAAAGAACACTATGCGAAAATGAAGTAACAGCGCGAGCAGGCGATGCGATGCAACCGGGTGGATCGGGGGAACAAGAAATCGCGGGCAGAAGCTATATTCGTGGATCGGGGGAACAAGAAATCGCGGGCAGAAGCTATATTCTTCTATAGTTTGTGCCGACACGAAAGGATAAGGCTGGCTGGCTGGCTGGCTGAGGCTGGTCAATAGTAGAAGGTACACTGATTACAATTAGCATACAAGTAACGAGGGCTCCGCGGCGGTGTATTTAAGGTAGGTGTGCGCATCGTCAGCCGCTGGTCCGGCGTGCGGCGGTGTATATAGTTTTTAAGGTTAATTTTTTTACATTTTGTATAAGGTGTAAAAAAATTAACCTTAAAAACTTTAAGAGGTGCTTTAGACCATCGAACTGAACAACTTTCACTATGGGACCAACTCCGAAATCACGAAAAAAAAATGAGCTGTTTCATACAAAAGTTCAATACCTACTCGGCCAAAATGTATGAAACGGGTGCGCCAAAGTTCACCTAAATTTTCAACTCCGATAATTGGAAATCCGAAAATGTTCTTCCTAACATTTTTCATCCTAACAATCACAATTCCTAACTACTCTGTATCTAATGTTTATAATTCCGAATCATTCTACTTCATAATGTCAGTAGCAATAAACATCTATTATACTTTTATTTGTTTTCCTATATTTTCTCAACATAACCATCTTTTACACTATTATTCAAAGTCATATCTTTTTTGTTTAGATCGTCAACATAGGATGCAAAAGCGAGCAAAGGGCACCCCGAGGTTCGGTTTGGTTAGGTTACTTTAAACCCTTTACACAGAAATAGGGGCCCCGCGAAGCGGGGCTTCGTCGACATAGGATGCAAGGGCGAGCGAAGGGCACCCCGAGGTTCGGTTTGGTTAGGTTACTTTAAACCCTTTACACAGAAATAGGGGCCCCGCGAAGCGGGGCTCCGTCGACATAGGATGACATAGGATGAAAAAAAGTTTTTATCATATTAGACTAAATAGGTTTTATGTCTATTGAGTGGTATATCAAACGATTTTATATTAATTGTCTGTTATTCTTATAGAAATTAGTTACATTAAAATTATATCAATCGTTTATTATATTAACTGATCATTATATCAAATAAAATTATAGGTTCAGTTGTTATATCTTGTAAATATTAGAGGTTTTGTAATTATATCATATATTACTTACCCGTATAAACTCCCAGGCCATGAAAATATTATGGTAATTATGTTTAGGGATAAAAGCGTTATGATAAAAAACAGTAGGAGTTTAAAATATTTACACTAATGATATTATTAATTACAATTTTCGGATACATGAGTGTTATGAACATCGCCGGTAGCACTACAAATAGTATGAATGAAAACTTTAGGATGAAAAATTTTAGGAAGAGTGATCATTCGGATTAAAAATCGTTAGGAAGAACAATTTCGGGTAAAGAACTTTAGTTGAGCCAATATGGACCCGTATGAAACAGCTCATTTTTTTTTCGTGATTTCAGAGTTGGTCCCATAGCGAAAGTTGTTCAGTTCGATGGTCTAAAGCACCTCTTAAAGTTTTTAAGGTTAATTTTTTTACACCTTATACATATAATGATAGATAAATTAATAAATACAATAAGTTGCCTACAAGGCGAAAAGAATTGATAACTCACCTTCTTAGTTTCAGCATTCTTGCTAACATGTATAACCTTTTTTTCATAAAGCAGATGTACCACTTGAGTGCAGACAACGTCACTGTTGTCCTCACAAGGTCCATTTGTAGAGTACACCTCATACTTGTGCTGGCCGCTCTCGTTCCTGTCTCTAGAGGCTAAGTAGGTGCAGTTGCCCAGGAATGGAAGGTCGTCACCTTCGAAGGTCACGTACTTGGCTGGGGTTCCTACTCCGTTACAGGCGCCTAGGGAAATAGGGGTGGATAGTTTCGACGTGGTTCTAGTTTTGTCAATATAGTATGTTAGTTTGGTTGGAAACTCCTCTAGAATTTCGATTTTAGGTTATTTTTATTTTAAAACGTATGCAAAAATTACATGAAAAAGGAACCTGTTTGAACAAGGTGTAAATTGAAATAACTGATAACCTGAAAAGGAGCCGGAGTTTATAGGGTTGAACGCATAACAAAAGTTAATAAAAAAAAAAAAACATTGTTGCCGAAAAGATTACAGAGCTTTTTACATTGGGCCTTAACTAGGCAAGCTTGTATTTTGGGCCTAAGTTAGGTTAGGTTGGAGTTTGGGTGTTTGTTCATAATAAAGTTTCTACACTAAGAAGTGATCAAGTGCGGGCGTTTTGGAGCTGTCTTACGATAAATGATTTATTAAAAAAAAAAAAAAAAAAAAAAAAAAAAAATTAAAAAAAAAAACATGTTTTAAAACTAGATGAAGTTGGTATTTCCTATCCGACTACTCCGAGAGGAAACACCGAAAAAAAACTCAGAGGTCACAGTCTCTTTTAAAGTCTAGACTTTAAAAGAGACATGAGAGAGATGTCTAGGCATAATCTTGGTCAGGTCATATGGAGACTGTAGCGGTATCTACAACGCCACATACGAACAACGCGTCATACTGACGTCACGCAAAATCCTGCATCTCGCAAGCAGAGTTTACCGCGCAACTAGCATAGATACAACGGCCCGTCACGAAGCATCGGGCAGTTGCCCGCCAGATACAACACCCCCCGGAGGATCCTCCCTTTTCTATGGAGGATGAGTGAACTTTACACCCTGTTCCTCATACCTCTATAAGACCATGCAGATTGGTGTATGAGATGGTAATTTGAAATTATGCACCATTCTACCTGCAAAAACGACTAATTCTCAGCCTGTTCATCTTATTTCCTCAATACTCACAATCTAGACATTCAGTAGGCGGTATACACTGGTCTTTCATCCTCAGCTTGCCCTCGGGACAGTAGCAGCCCGGGAAGCACTGGCCGTCTTCAGTGGGACAGGAGTGGGTGACAGCGCCGTACTGTGAGCAACTCGGCTCGCATTGTTTGCGGTAGCAGTCGTAGTGGACGAGGGGGGCCGGGCAGTCGGCAGCTGTGGGAAAAGAAAGGGATAAAACATTTATCAAAGCAAGGTTTTGCTATAACATCTGAGGCGAAATAAGTTATTCAATGGGCAAGTAAGTATCGTAAATACAAAGAAATTAGCGTCTGCGTCTAAGCGATAGACGCAGACGCTAATGTCTTTGTATATTCATGGATTTATCACCCGGGCCCGTGGCTAAATAATAATAGCCGCACAGGTTGATCGATCAGGTTAAGCTACGCTTGCCGCGGTTGGACTGTGGATGGGTGCCCATCTTTACATACCGAGACATCTCCGTGCTTCGGAAAGCACGTTAAGCTGTTGGTCCCGGCTGCCATTCGTGGATCTTTGACAGTCGTTACGGGTAGTCAGTAGCCCGAAAGTCTGATAACCAGTCTTACCAAGGGGTATCGTATTACCCAGTAACTGGGTTGTGGGGGTGAGATAGCCAGTCGCTCCATGTAAAATACTGGTATTCAGCTGCATCCGGTTAGATTGGAAGCCAACCCTAACATAGTTAGGAAAAGGCTAGGAGATGATGAGACCAACGGCTTAACGTGCTTTCCGTGGCACGGAGGGGTCTTGATATGTAAATATGATCACCCATCCTCGGACCAACCACGGCAAGCGTAGCGTATTTAAATTGTTGCCATTATCGATCGTCCCGTGCGGCTGTTATTACTTAGCCACAAGCCCCTCAGTACAAGATAGAAGATACTTGACTAAAGATTGCTAAAAATAATCTTCATATCGTCGTTGATAGTCCAATTCCACGTAACTAAAGTTGTTAAATACCGCGTATGTACACTTTCGCTAGTTTTACATGAGGGTCAAAAAACTAACCCCCTTATTCATAATCCTATTTTATCTCTATTTTAGCTAAAATAGGTTTATAGAACGTTTGTCTTTATCTGTCACGTTGTCATTTCTGTGTGTAAGAAAGAGACAAACCCCATTTTAACTAAAATAGGTTTTATAAGTTTTATGAATAAGGGGGTTTGTTTCTAAAAAACTAATAGGCCGAATTTTGAATTAAGGAGAATTTATAGGAGGATAGACAATTTTGAACGAACTTGAATATAGGACCGGTTCGTTATTATACAGGAAGATTTTTTTATCACCATCCAAATTTTTACAGGTTGTTCTACCCATGAATATGAACAACTTTCACTATGGGACCAACTCTGAAATCACGAAAAAAAAAAATCTGCTGTTTCATACATTTTGGTCAAGTAGGTATTGAACTTTTGTATTAAACAGCTGATTTTTTTTTCGTGATTTCAGAGTTGGTCTCATAGTGAAAGTTGTTCATATTCATGGGTAGAACAACCTGTAAAAATTTGGATGGTGATAAAAAAATCTTCCTGTATTAGTTTTTCCCTCATGTAAAACTAGCGGAAGTGTACATACGCGGGTATTTAACAACGTTAGTTACCTTTTAATGCTCTAAGTTAGTTACGAGTAATTGGACTATCAACGACAATATTAATACTTACGGCAATCCATCATCATCCTCCAGTTAGACAGGTCTACATTCTTGTCAGCGGCGAGACACTCGGCCACCAGCTGCTCCACCAGCAGACAGCGACACTCCTCCTCCGTCCGATGGGTTCCGTTGACGATCAGTTGAGAGCACTCGCAGATCTTCTCCAAGCAGATGTTGCGCCATTTGTGGAGGTTGAGGACGTTGCCGCATTGGGAGAGAGGTTCTTTCCTGGCGGGAGGATTAGATTATGTGATTATGAAGTGTCACGTAAAAACTATTTTTTGTTGTTTGTGTAATCTATACATCCATACAAATAAATAAAATTGGAGTGTCTGTTTGTAATATTAAAATAACCGGTTTTTACTAAATACACGGTACATACACCAAAATAACATTTTTTACAATTTTTGTCTGTCTGTCTGTCTGTATGTTCCGGCTAATCTCTGAAACGGCTGGACGGATTTTGACAGGACTTCACTAGCAGATAGCTGATGTAATAAGGAGTAACTTAGGCTTTACTTTTATTTTAGAAAAAGAATTAGGGTTCCACGCAAAAAATTAAAACGTTTTCCGTTATGCACGCGAACGAAGTCGCGGGCACAGCTAGTACTACTATAAAAACTAAACTTGTCCACGATGACCCTTGCTACAATAGTTTAAGTACCATAAATTCCATGATTTATTTAATTTGTGCTTCTTTTTATTAATTTAGTATTGATAGTATAAGGCTTGAAGCAAAGTTCTCTCGGAAATTTCTACTCACGGAAAGACATTATTAGGACGTAGAATGGAATAGAGGAGTTTTGCTACCTAATAATTAAAACAAATCGGCAGGATTTTCAACGCCGCTAAGCATTGCATTGAAAATCCATTGCGATATTTTTACGTCCATACGAACGAGGACTAAAAACTTACTTAACTTAACTTTGACTTTAACTTTAACCAAAGCGGATCAGAAGCTCCGATACGTCGACTCGGCTACGACTAGGCGACGCCGCGCTCACGGCTCGCCGACCGCTGGTTGATGGTGCAGCAAGCCGCGGGAGGGGGGAGAGGGGCAAGGGGGGACGAAGAGACGTAATGCACCGCACCGCGGTTCGTGAGCTTGTCCCGAGGCGAAGCGATTACGGTATGATTCAGATTAGTCAGCGTTGTAGTAGGGAGTTTCATACAAAGAATACTGAATGGCTCGAGTTGATACGGTGACGATCCCTTTCCGAGTTGATATGTGTGCCTTAACACGTATAAGTTCCCTAAGTCTCTTCATTAAGCCTCATCACAGAAACGTGTTTAAATCTCGTTTGACCAGTCAGATCTTCTTACACCAAACACAATACTAACGTAATAACTTCACAGAGCGCCCAAGCCTTCCTCTGCTTCTGATCGGAGATGATCTTGGTCTGGCACGCGTTAGCGGGCAGGCCAGGCTTGGCCCACGCTCGGCCAAACTCGTCGATGCTGGTCGCCAGCCTGCCGTCGGGGAGACGTCGGTCGTTGTTAGGTTCGCCATCGAAAGCGCCGCAGAGGCCGTCCACAGCTCCCATGTAGCTTTTGAATACCTGGCAAAGGGTGCATTTTAACGTTATTTTCTTGAATTTCAGATTATAAATCAGTATGGGCTGATTTTTCCAACATCTGATAATTTTATCCGAGGAATAATTTAAAATTGTTGACAGTTCTCCCATACAAAATCTGTCAGAAGTCAATTTTATTCTACGAATAATAATTATCTGTCGATGTCTTGAAAAATAAGCCCTACGTAGTACATATTTGTTGCCGTGCCATGCCAGGATTCATGTTTGTAACATTATGTACCTTTGTACACAACATGAATATAATGAACGAATATGAAGTTTTTTCCGAAAAAACCGCAAGGTGTTTGATGATATTTAACTGTTATTGTTACAGTTAAATGTCCCGAAATCACACAAGGAGGACGTGCCTTTGCAAAAAAAATTAAATTAGGGTTACTAAGTATTATGGCATAAGCTAAACTCGACCAAAAAATTTGCGTTTTTTGAAACTTTGCATAATAATAGGCTGGAAAACAGGTTTCCATTTTTTTTCCATCACATTCATAAGCACCTGCCCAAGGGATTTGCCAAAGCGTTGTCAACTGTAGAGGCTAACCTGAAATGCCTAGGCAAGTAATTTCATAATTTTAAATATATAAGGTGTTTCAAGATTAATCCAACAAACTTTAAGGCATTGACTGCCGCCGCGGTCACCAGTGACCGCGAACAATAGATTTTATATTGTGTCTGTTGTCTGGCAGTCAACGAGAGGTGCTTTAGTTAAACCATCGAACTGAACAACTTTCAATATGATACCAATGAAATCACGAAAAAAAAATCTGCTGTTTCATACATTTTGCTCGAATAGATATTGAACTTTTGTATTAAACAGCAGATTTTTTTTTCGTGATTTCAGATTTCGTCCCATAGTGAAAGTTGTTCAGTATGATGGTCTAAAGCACCTCTTCAAGTTTTTTGGGTTATTTTTGAAATACCTTAAATTCTAAAAAGAGCTTATTTATTTAGAACATAAAACTCACCCCAATCTTAATATCTCCTTCAGAACTATACAGCACGGTAAAGTTGTACTTCCTGGACTTGATAGCGATTCCATTGCCCAGCCGGTCCACGTTGAAGCTGTTCTTTTGGAAGCATATCTTGCTGGTCTGTTCCACCGTATACTCGTAGTTGTCGTACTCGATCATCATGTTCGGTTTCACAAGGATGAGCTGGTCGTCTTGCAGAATTAGGAGCTCGTTTTGGCAGCCTTCTAGGCGGCACTTCTTGCGGACTGTGGGGAAAAGTACGTTTTAATTTTTGAAAAGTAGAAGAAGAAGAGAAAGGAGAAGAAGTATGTTTTTTTTTTTATTTTGCGCAGTTCGTCTGCGCGTTCGTACAATGGAGTGTCCTTTCCATTATGGTAGAGGTTTTTTAGGCTGTGTGTCAAGGTATCAAGTTATTTTGCAGCCAAAGAATTATGAATCATTTCAGTGAATTTATTCTGATCATCATGACATAGTTAATTTTACTAATTTAACCTTTTTGTTACTGCTGTCGCCCTCAGGGCGATTACCGCGCGCTCCGTGAAGCCTTGGTGGAACCTCCGGATGAAGAATGAAGGCAATTACGCCCAGTGGCGTGGCGCACACAATAGGCATAACGGACAGTCCCCTGTGCAGGGTTTGCACGGAGGCTGATGAAAACGTTACATATGTGCTCTTTGAGTGCACAGGCGTCACCCAGATTAGGTCAGAAACCCTCGGGACACCCAGATCTTACACAGATATTCTCGACAGACCAGGAGACTTGATCAGCTTCTGGAGGGAGGTGGGCTGGTTGGAATAACCACCGACGGCCACCATGGCTCACACACAAAGGTCCACTTGAAGGACTGAGTGCGGAAACCAAACCCCATAGAACATAGAACGCCCAGTGGCGCAGTAACTGTGGCAGTGACGGTATTTCACAGTTTCGCTCGTATTTTAAAAGTACTTGTGAGTCACACATCTACTTTCTGTTCTTTTTTTAAACTTCTCTGCATTTTAAATCGTATGCAGCAGATTTATGATTCCAATGAATCTGTTCATAAATAAATAATTTGACACGTGCGACAAGGATGGTTTCATCAAAGTGGAGAAGAAGAAGAAGAAACCTCCTTGTCGGAACCAGTGCGGCACCGCGCCGCTGGCAGGACCCAACATGCTGCTGCGTCCAGCAATCCCGACGACGCAGTTATACGTGTCCAGACTGCACCACTCCACGAAGGTTGAGGAGATCGTGGAGTACTTGCGTGTGAAGACCAACTGGACTTTGAGGGTCGAGAAGTTGGAGTCGCGTCACAACACGAACTTCAAGTCGTTCGTGGTGCGTGTTCCGACACACCATCTCAAGAAGTTCCTCAAGGAAGAGTTCTGGCCGAAGGGTGTTGTGTATCGCCGGTTTCGTGGCCGGCTACATGACACCAGTCAGCGAAACACGACGCCGACACCTCGTGTTTAGTTAGTTTCTTAGTGTGATAATAATGTTGTATGTATTTATAGTATTTTTAAGTTATATTAATATTGTATTTTATGTGTTTTTATATGGGCCTTGATGCCTGAAATAAATGGATAAATAAAATAAATAAATGTTGACTAGCACATCATCTTCTGCGTAGCCTTTTCCCAACCATGTTGGGGTCGGCTTCCAGTCTAACCAGATACAGCTGAATACCAGTATTTTACATGGAGCGACTGCCTATCTGACCTCCACAAACCAGTTACTGGGTAATACGATACCCCTTTTAGTAAGACTGTTTGTCATACTTTCGGGCTTCTGATTACCCGTAACGACTGTCAAAGATCCGCGAATGACAGCCGGGACAACGGCTTACGTGCTTTCCAAGGCACGGAGGGGTCTCGGTATGTAAAGATGGTCACCCATCCACAGACCAACCGCGGCAAGCGTAGCTTAACCTGATCGATCGACCTGTGCGGCTGTTATTATTTAGCTACGGGCCCCTCCAAATCGCCAAATGGTGACTAGCACATGCCACCACTTTATTTCCAGCCAGAACTTACCTAATATAGTCCATGCGTCGAATCTGTTCTCCCTGGCGAGGATGTGGAAGCAGGCGTCGTACTTGTACTCGGTGCCGTCGAACGTGTTGAACGTGCGTCCTGTCACGTTGCAGAATACTTGGCGTTCGGGCGGAGGCACGCACTCGTACCTGATGGTGGGAATAAGAATGGTAAGTAGAATTCTTGCTGTTTACAGAGACTGTGCGATCGCCATTGATGGACCCAGTGGCGGATTTACCAATAGGCTGAGTAGGCTGGAGCCTAGGGCGGCAGATTTTAGGGGCTGTAAATTTGGAGCTAACATTTTTTTTAAATGTCTTATTGAAATTAAAAGGATTAATATTTATATACCTACCATGTTTTTTTTTTTGGAAAGAATAAACAAAGTGAATGCTCAAATTCAGGCTTCTTCCGTAGATTTTATCACAGTTGCCGATCTTTACAAATCTCTTTGCAAGTTTTTCGTAGCTGATAAACGAGAACATTTTATATATTTTGAAGAAAAGGCGAAGCAGTATACAAAAGATATGGGACATTATTGTAGAGGTCGGTAGGGGCGACAAAATTTGAATAGCCTACTGGCGGCAAATGTGTAAATCCGCCACTATGGACCAATGTAGTTTCGGTCATTTTGCCACAAGATGGCATTTCGAAAAAGGAGGATTCTCCGACCAGACGGGTGTTGTGTCTAATTGGCTACTGCCCGACGATTGATGACTAGTCGCGCGGTAAACTCTTCTTGCGCGATGCAGGATTTTGCGTGCCGTTAGTACGACGCGTAGTTCGCGTGTGGCGATGTAGATGTCGCCACTAAATATTTACTCAACAGGAGATGGCATAGGCTCATGTTGCTTAACAATCAAATGTTGACCTATGTTATATCAAATGGTCTTCGTTAGTAAAGTTAAAAGGACACGAGGTCAAGCCTTTGCCCAGGAGTGGGATGTCATAGTAAGTGCCTACTAGTAGCAGTGCTATCATTAAGTAAGTATTAGGTAAGTGACTTCTCTCCAATAGTCAACAAATCACACTAATATTATAAAGGCGAAAGTTTGTGAGTGTGTGTGTTTATATGTTTGTTACATCTTCACGCTCAAACGGCTGGACCAATTTTGATATTTTTTTATAGAGGTAGCTGACACCCTGGAATAACATATAGGCTACTTTTTATTCCGATATTCCCACGGGATCGAAACTTATGCGGGTGAAACCGCGGGGCGCAGCTAGTGTGAAATTATTAAAATGAATTTATATATCTCGGGACCATGGGGTCCCGTATTATAATACTAAACAATTTTAATAGAATAGAAAACTTTTATTTCAGACAGGAGTCTATAGGGCTAGTAATAATTTTAGTTAATTTCTAATATTAATAGGTTACAGAAACAGAAAAACTGCAGTAAAAAGTTCAAGATAATATTTTTTTCCCCTTAAATTGTATCAACTGTAATATGATGAAAATAAATTAACATGCTCAGTCTTGGCATGTTAATTTACTTTTCTTTTTCTCAAATTTCATAATTTATTTTATTATTATTTATTTTCTCTATTTCTATTTTTTATCGTGTTTACACCTATTTATATGTGCATGCTGTGATCTCCTGTAATTGAAGAAATCCTTTAAATGCGTAAAATAACCTTTTGTATTATTGTGGTTTATATTTACCCCCTTATTCATAATCCTATTTTATCTCTATTTTAGCTAAAATAGGTTTATAGAACGTTTGTCTTTATCTGTCACGTTGTCATTTCTGTGTGTAAGAAAGAGACAAACCCCATTTTAACTAAAATAGGTTTGATAAGTTTTATGAATAAGGGGGTTAGTACCTATATTCTTTGTTAGAGACCCCTAATAGTTTCCTGCGGCTGCGGAAAACCTCAAGCGGCGAAAATATAATAACCTTATCGGAAATTATATTTTTGAGCCGTTTGGGGTTGAAACCCTCGGGCCGTGGGGTCCGAGTGCTCATGGTCTTTTTAAGGAAATTTCAAAACGGCTCGTTGACACTTTCCGTGACCCAAGGGCTGGCTTTTACCTTAGCCAAAGGCTCAGCATTGCCATACAACGTGGTAATGCCGCCAGTCTCTTGGGTACATTACCAGTCGACAGCGATGCGGATGAATTTTTCGACGCTATATTTTAGGGATCCTGCCGTTTTGCCGAAAAGATTTTGCCAAATTTTCATTACCCAAACAAAGGGGTTAGAAGATTTTTGTATGGAGGGTGGCCCTAAGGTCGGCCGCCATTTTGATTTTTTTTCAGAATCGCGGTGCACAACAAAAGTTATATATTTAGATAGAGGACACGTATACAAACAAAAAATGTAATGTAACATAATATCCTAAAGCGTCAGGTTTCGGAGTTATTCACAAAAATATAAGTCGAAAACAACAAGGATTTTTTTGTTTTTTTTACCTCCAGGTAAGCATATTGAACTATTGAGGTAATAGAAACGTTATAAAACCTTTATTGAGAAGAAACAAATGAAGAATAGACATTTTTTTAAATAAATAATTAAACACGGCAATTTATAATTAGTTTTTTAATCCCAGAGACTAATTTGACATTTAAGTCTTTTGTGTTTTCGTTTTTTTTAGTATCGAAGTTTGACATTACACTTGTCAGATTAGTATCTGGGATTAAAAAACTAACTATAAATTGCGGTATTTAATTATTTATTTAAAAAATGTCTATTCTTCTTTTGTTTCTTCTCCATAAAGGTTTCATAACGTTTCTATTACCTCAATAGTTCAATATGCTTACCTAGAGGGGAAAAAAAACAAAAAAATCCTTGTTGTTTTCGACTTATATTTTGGTGAATAACTCCGAAACCTGACGCTTTAGGATATTATGTTATATTACATTTTTTGTTTGTATAAGTGTCCTCTATCTAAATATATAACTTTTGTTGTGCACCGCGATTCTGAAAAAAAATCAAAATGGCGGCTGATTTTAGGGCCAAAACCTTCAAACCCCTTTAGCAACCTTTTTTTATACCAATGTAATATTTGGAATAATTTTAGTACACAAATTTTCATTTGGTCAAAGAACAATGGGTAAAGTTGTATGGGCCCCGTACCCAAAAAAAAAGATGAATGTAGCATTATGAGCTATATCGGTATTCGTTGCCCTCATAGAGTAGTTTAATTAATCCTAAGACAGCATGTCTGAATTCACTTGGAGAAAAAAGATATTTAAGGAAGTTAAATTGGTTTTGAGAAGACGGTACCCAGAGACAAGGTTAATTGTAGCATTATGAACTATGTCGGTATTTATTGACCTCATGGAGTAGTTTAATTAATCCTAAGACAGCATGTCTGAATTCACTTGGAGAAAAAAGATATTTAAGGAAGTTAAATTGGTTTTGAAAAGACGGTACCTACCCAGAGACAAGGTTAATTGTAGCATTATGAACTATGTCGGAATTCGTTGACCTCATGGAGTAGTTTAATTAATCCTAAGACAGCATGTCTGAATTCACTTGGAGAAAAAATATATTTAAGGAAGTTAAATTGGTTTTGAGAAGACGGTACCTACCCAGAGACAAGGTTAATTGTAACATTATGAACTATGTCGGAATTTGTTGACCTCATGGAGTAGTTTAATTAATCCTAAGACAGCATGTCTGAATTCACTTGGAGAAAAAAAATATTTAAGGAAGTTAAATTGTTTTAATAAAATAATAGGAAAGTTCATTATCTTTATTCATTATTGTAATTATCATACTTATATTGGTTCTTATTCAATACTAGCTGACCCAGCAAACTTCGTACCACCTTTAATTTTTTTTTTTTTGTTAATTTTATCCATGTTTTAATAGCTATTCTGCTATTCGGGGCAGAGATTATGAGCTATGTCGGTATTCGTTGCCCTCATGGAGTAGTTTGATTAATTCTTAGTCAGCATGTCTGCTGGCAACCGAAAATGCAGCATAAAATGAGATTCAAAAAAGAAATAAAAACAAAACACAATACAAGTTCTAAATCAATTTTAAGTAATTTTTAATCAAGTTCTGTTAATTTTCTAAATCGCTGGAGCCTTATTGAACACGTTCCGTGATCCATTGTAGAATAATCCACACGCTAACAACATTGTCGAAATAATAGAAGACAGAATTAACGTTTCCAACAGGTTTGGTGACTAATATGTTGTGGACTGTAATATCAACCGCCAAAGGGTACGTTTTACAGCAATGGAAGAAAGCGATGTACCATTTCCTAGCCTCAACGAGGAGGAACTTATCTTGTTTAGTTTAGACACATACCAATTAAAACTCGCAAAATCATACGTGTCGAGAGCATTTGCGAAGAGGCATCTAGGTACCCTATAGAGGTATGCGTAGAACCAAGTCCTAATATGAGATATGGCGCAAGTGATTGACTGTCGAGTAATGATTATTTAGTAAGATTATTGTAAAAATGGAAAATTATACTTGTGAGACCTGCTGGTGAAGAACTTCCTTAAATATCTTTTTTCTCCAAGTGAATTCAGACATGCTGTCTTAGGATTAATTAAACTACTCCAAGAGGTCAACAAATACCGACATAGTTCATAATGCTACAATTAACCTTGTCTCTGGATACCGCCTTCTCAAAACCAATTTAACTTCCTTAAATATCTTTTTTCTCCAAGTGAATTTAGACATGCTGTCTTAGGATTAATTAAACTACTCCATGAGGTCAACATATACCGACATAGTCCATAATGCTACAATTAACTTTGTCTCTGGGTACGGTCTTACTCGTTCTCCTTTTTACTCGGCAGAATATTACTTGGGATAATGTCATTAAGGCATTTGGTCTTTAATCAAATGATTTATTACAGCAAACAATCTTTACACAATGAACATTTAGTAAAATTTTCGCTGTGAAAAAAAATACAAAAATATTTTTTTTTGGGAATTACGAATTAAAAATGGGGAATTATAAAACGAGCGAATAAAAAAAAACTTAGCGACTGACTCCGTCGACATAGGATGCAAGAGCGAGCGAAGGGCACCCCGAGGTTATGTTTGGTTAGGTTACTTTAAACCCTTTACACAGAAATAGGGGCCCCGCAAAGCGGGGCTCCGTCGACATAGGATGCAAGAGCGAGCGAAGGGCACCCCGAGGTTAGGTTTGGTTAGGTTACTTTAAACCCTTTACTCAGAAATAGGGGCCCCGCGAAGCGGGGCTCCGTCAACATAGGATGCAAGAGCGAGCGAAGGGCACCCTGAGGTTAGGTTTGGTTAGGTTACTTTAAACCCTTTACACAGGAATAGGGGCCCCGCGAAGCGGGGCTCCGTCGACATAGGATGCAAGAGCGAGGGAAGGGCACCCCGAGGTTAGGTTTGAAAAATATGTTATACCAACTGAAATATTTGACTAGATAAAAAATGGTAAAAGTACTAGTTGGTGAACAAGTTATTGTTCAAACGTTCACTTGCCAAACATAGGTTTTCGTAACAATTATTTGTAAAGAGATTTTTTGGTAAGTAATAATTTGGCAAATGAAATTATGCGAAAATTTGTTTGGGAAGTGATAATTTGGCAATTTCTTTTCGGTAAAACAAGGGAGACCCTATATTTTAGTTTGTGTATAGTGTAAGTTAAGTTAGGTATTAATTTTGTTAAATAAATAATTAAGTATAGAAAAAATTTAATTAAAATTAGAAGAAGAAGCGATCTAGTAGAGATGACGAGAGCCCATGAGGTGGTAAAATGTGTGCTGGTCTAGCCTACTTACTGGGGACACTTGTTGTATCCTTTCGCAGTGGTTTCCAACTTCAAGGAGTAGCCAGTTGGACAGGTGACTACAGAACAGATGGGCGCTGGAGTCACACCTCCAGGTATGTAAGGAGGAAGCTTCGGGATGCACTTGAACTGCTGACATTCTTGTTTGGGAGTCTGAGGAGTTGTGTTCACGCCTGGTTTGTCGAGGGAGAAGGCCTGGTTTGGACGAGATGGTGGTGGCAGACCTGTGGAAGACATTGTAGTTAAGTAACATATTTTAAAAAGACCTGGTTGCTTTTGCTCCAAAAAGGTGTTAAGCCGGTTTCATATTACTGTGTTGTGTCGTGTCGTGATGCCTTCTGACGCAGTTTTAGCCAATCAAAACTCGTTGTGATTTGAAGTATTCCTGAACAGATTCGTTTGATTGGTGTATCCCGAGTCACGGCACAACACGACACAGTAACGTATCAGTGGCTTTAGTTGTTGAGCTATAAGATGTCGGTTGAAATCAGTCAGTCTGAGTAGAAAACAGCTGAATAGACTTTTTCTCTTAAGCATAGCGAAAAGTTTTTTTAAGGACTTCTGAAGAGTGAAAAGAACTTTCTTGAGGCAGAAAAGAACTTTCTTGAGACAGAAAAGAACTTTCTTGAGACAGAAAAGAACTTTCTTGAGACATATTAATGGTTTACGGTTTTAATTAAATATGTTATGGGAATGTCCAACAGAACTCTCAATCAAGAGCTCATCACACGTATTTATACTGAAAACAGTTCAAATTCCAATGGGGAATCAATTTTGAAATACAATGTACAAGAACAACATAAAAATATTCTTACCATAACCTCCTTTAGAGTATCCTCCCTTAGAGTAACCGCCCTTCGAGAATCCAGTCTTGGTGTATCCACCCTTGGAATATCCTCCTTTAGAGTACCCTCCTTTAGAGTACCCTCCTCTCTGGTACCTCTGATAGGAGTACCTGGGTCTTGGCGGTGGCAGTTCAGTGGCAGAACCGTATGAAGATCGAGAGGAACTAGGTTCAGTGGTTATATAGTGGATGCTATAGCCTGGTGGACATTCTACCTTCGGACATACTAGAGCTGAAAGAAATTGTGGTAGTTAAGATTTAAGTTGGACTTTTTCGGCCTTGTTACAAAACAAGGCTTTTCTATAGACATTGATTAAACCATAGAGCAAGTTTTTGCAATAAGAACCTAACTATCATCGAAATAAAGTTCTTTATGCAAAACTGACAACTTAGGCCGGTACCAAGTTGCCGGTTTTGTATTAAGAACTTTTCCTTAGTCGGAATAAAGGTATTTGAGAACCAATGAAAGACACAGTTATAATTTCCACTGATTTATTTATTATATTTATTTGACCAAGCGAGAGTGCATCACACGTCTCACATAATATTAGCAAACACACCTTCCAATATATAAATAAAAGGATAATAAACGTATTATTGAAATCCTTAGAACGGACTTTCCTTTGATGTTCCTCCATTAACCCTAACAGTTTACAACAACTTGCTCGAAGGTTTAGACTCTGGCTACAGTTAGATCTTGTTTTGTAATAAGACGATTTAGGTTTGGTTAATTTTGAGTTGTTAAATTGTTATGTTATGTAAAGTCATCAATTTGGAGTCAATTGGCCAATTCAAAGTCATTTTGGTGTTGTATAATTCGTCTTTTCATATTAAAATGATCAAGTCATGGTCAATGACGATGGTGATCACTATTTTTGGGTTGATACCCAAGGATGATGGAAAATAATCATCAACAGATTTTCGTAAGGAATGGGCAAAATAAACTTGCTCATGATCTTTGCTATGTAAAGGTTTGGCGACTAGTTGGCAAAATGACAGCTTTTTTTTTTTGCAATTACAATGGGCTCAATCTCAATTCTTGGTAATAATAAATCCTTACCACGTGGTTTAGTATTAATTTTGTGGTATAATTTAGTACGCCCATGGGTTTTGAGGGGACGAAGTCGGGAAGCTCTCCTTCTTGAGGATGCTAGCTTTCTTGTAATGGGCCTAGACCGGCCAGCAAAACGGTATCCTAAAACCATATACAAATTATTGTTTTTCGTCCAATTCAATACCAATTTAATAAGTCAAAAAAATCATATTGGTTGCGTCATCACAGTCCAGTCAAGTTGTTAACCGGCGACGCGAACGAGCCCCTTATCTAAAATTGCATTCACCGATGCGATCTACTGCGATTTTTTTTGCCGCACGTATCATCGAAAAATTAACATTTTGTGACTAAATACAGGGTGAAATTGAATTCATGGGCATCCTTTTAAGGGGTCATTGTAATCATCATTTTAAACAACTTTTACTATGGGACCAAACCTGAAATAGTGAAAAAAAATCAACTCTTCCCTACATTTTGACGAGTTACGTGAACATAAATGCAAGGAACAGCTGATTTTTTTTTCGCGCTTTTAGGTTTAGTCCCATAGTAAAAGTTGTTCATAATGATGATTACAATGACCCTTTAAAAGGATGCCCATGAATTCAATTTCACCCTGTATAATTTATCACCATACTACTAACGTAAATTAACTGCCGTCGACAACGTGCCGCCCGTGTATTTGGGTACGGGGCTCCAATACACGAGCGGCATGTTGTCGACGGCTGCAGTTGTCACTGCTGTTGACACGTGTCGCCCGTGTGTATAAGCACTTATACATAGACATGGATAAAAAAGTGGCACTCCGGGAGTGCCGACAGAAGTGAAAACATGAACGATTACGTGTGTATTTTTTTAATCTTCATATAAACAAAACACAAACAGAATACTTTGCTATCACTCACTGACATATCGGAAATACATTAAAACCGAGTACATCCTGAGGACAGCCGAACCCACCCGAATGTAGCGCGGTGACGGTAACAGTGTCGCGAGTTCAACGGTTTTTTCCCCATCTCAAAAAATGCCAGACGCGCCTAAAGAACTTCAAAAATTGCTTGCAACAAGTGTTTGTGTTGCAAAGACACAAAACATAGTCCTACAACTCTTCAACAGTTCTGCTGGATAAGCTGGATTTACAAAGAGTTTTAAGTAAATTGAGTGAATTTTCAGTATTCAAAGTAAAGGTTGCTGGTTGTAGTATTGTCTAATAAAAAGTACAATTGAAAAGTTAAAATTGGTACGCTTAAATGGAATTGGGCTAGACACATCTGCCGCATGACAGACGATCAATGGGCCAAACTTACGACCCAGTGGGTCCCGCTTAGTGGTAAACGACATTGCGGTAGGCCCAGACGGAGATGGCGGGATGAGCTGGACTCTTTTATTATAGATTGGTCATTAGCAGCTCTAGACAGAGAGAGGTGGAAAGAGAGTAAGGAGGTCTTTGGCTAGAAATGGGACAATAATCCTACCCTAACTAATATTGTAAATGCGAATGTAAGTATGTTTGTTTGTTTGTTACCTTTTCACGCCTAAACCACTGAACCGGTCATCCTGAAAATTTGCACATACGTTGTCAGGAGTACAGAAACAGACATAGAGTACCTTTCATCCCGAAAAAAGTGCTGTTCCCGAGGAAAACAACAATAACGTTATTATGATAATAGATGGCGCCACGCGTATTGTTGTTTTCCTCGGGAACAGCACTTTTTTCGAGATGAAAGGTACCTTATGTCCTTTTCTGTACACCTGACAACGTAAATGCAAAATTTCAGTATGATCGGTTCAGTGGTTTAGGCGTGAAAAGGTAACAAACAAACAAACTTACTTTTAGTTAGGATAGGATTTCACGCGGACGAAGTCGCGGACAGCAGCTAGTGGCTAGTAAAAAAAAACCGAGTGTGCTTCATCATTCAGCCGAAAGACGTCCACTGCTGGACATAGGCCTCCCCCAAGCACCTCCACTTCGACCGGTTTTGTGCTTCTCGCATCCAACGAGTTCCTGCGGCCTTCACAAGGTCGTCGGTCCACCTTGTGGGAGGCCTTCCAACGCTACGCCTTCCGGTACGCGGTCGCCACTCCAGAACCTTTCGGCCCCATCGGCCATCTGTTCTGCGAGCAATGTGCCCTGCCCACTGCCACTTAAGTTTGGCAATTCTTCGGGCTATGTCGGTTACCTTGGTTCTCCTGCGGATCTCTTCATTTCTGATTCGATCCCGCAGGGAAACTCCAAGCATAGCCCTCTCCATTGCCCTTTGGGTGACTTTCAGCCTTCTAATAAGGCCCAATGAGAGTGTGCTTATGACCACACAACTGAAGTGAAACTTCAAACGTATTTGGCTATGATAGGAAGAGAGAAAGAAAATGTGCGCGCGCACTGCTTACTCTTGCTTATATCCCCCACTCAACCCCCGTTCGCCTCGCCCGATCACACTTTTTGTAACGCTTACGTCACGCCTTCGCCAGCTTACTCCCCAAGTCAAACGTGCGTCAAGAAGTTTCACTTCAAAAATGTAATAAATACAGTTAAAGTCACTCTATCAAACACTACTCACGTTTAGCCGTAGTGACAGCAGCAGCAACCGTAGCTGGCGTTTGAGTGCTAACAACCACTGGTTCGGTGACCGTTGTCCTCGGCGTGGTGACCGTGCTGGTGGTGCAATCCTTCTCATCGTCAGGGCAGTCTTGCAGGCCGTCGCACCACTTCTCGAGAGGCAGGCAGAGCTTGCTTGTGGGACAGATCTTGGTACCAGCGGGACAAGGCTCGCAGATGCATTCACAGGTCGATGGAGAGAGCTTTGGTACTAGGTCCTAGAGAGGAAAGTATGGATTTTATAGTTGACTAGCTGCGCTCCGCGGTATCACCCGCGTAAATGTTGATCCCGTGGGAATATCGGGATAAACAGTACCAGTTATGTTAATACAGGAGTCGGCTACCTCCATACAAAATTTTATCGAAATTGGTTCAGCCGTTTGAGCGTGAAGAAGTAACAAACATATAAACACACACACACAAACTTTCGCCTTTATAATATTAGTGTGATAGTTGAAACAGCTGTTGTCTGTGGTTTTAATTGGCCTTACCTATATGGGAACTTATTTATGTAACCGTATTAAAAGTGTACTCATTAAGCAATAAAAAAATTACTTTACTAAGAGCAGTGGTGGCCCAGTGGTATCGGCCGCGACTTACGAGTTGTAGGTCGTAGGTTCGAACCCAGACAGGCGCTTTACTTTGTGTAAATTATTTCATCACCACTGCTCTCAAAACGGTGAAGGAAAACATCGTGAGGAAACCGGCATGTCCTAGAACCAAAAATTCAAAGACATGTGACATCTACCAACCCGCACTGGGCCCGCGTGGTAGATTACGGCCCACTCCCTCTCACAGAGAGGAGGCCTGTGTCCCAGCAGTGGGAACATTATAGGCTGATGATGATGATGATGATTAAATTACTCTACTGTTATATTACTTACCGGTGAACAGTTACATTTCTTAACAGGCTCGCACGCGGTGATACCTCCGAGCTTGCAAACGCATTCATCGCAGTTAGCACCACGGAACGTTGATCCTACTGGGTACCTGTTGAAATAACCAGGCCATATTTTATAGTCTGCATACTAATTGCGGAACACACTCACGATCACAATCCTATTTCATTTTGACAATTCGAAAATATTCATTGCGTTTTTTATGTAAACGTTGTCGTGCAGACGATTTTTTCAAATATGAAGCAATGGATAATTTAGTTTTTCTTTTTTTTCAAAATAACTGTGAGTTATCGCATGGCATAAAAAAAATTGCGATTTTCATACGGATTGACATTGTCATATGAAAATCACAATTTTTTTTACCATGCAATTCTGGTAGACCCATAGTTACGCAAGTGCTGGATTACTACAATTATTTCCGTAACTAAGAGAAGTCTAGTAAGAAACTGGATTTCAGTTCAATCGGGTTTCAGTTCTGACCGTTTTTAACCGACTCCAAAAACAGGAGGAGGTTCTCAATTTGTTAGATAACTTAGAAAACGGCTAGACATAACGATAAGCATTGAATTAAGGTTTTTATAATAGTCTGTATACGTGGTGTTAAAATTTAAGTAGCCACCAAAGCAATAGCAGTGTTTTCAGCGTAGGTCTGGAGCGGTGAATGCTTATGCGAATCCCGCGCCTCCGGCCATAGGTAGAGGTGGTACACCGCGGTGGTTTTAGCCGGTAATAGTCCGGCATGCCTCTCTGTCACCCCCACTATGGAGGAAGTCCGTGAGAATATCAAACGCGCAAAAAAAAAGTGTCACTCCGGGGGTGCCGACAGAAGGGAAAACTTGAACAATTACGTGTGTATTTTTTTTATCGTCATACAAACAAACCACAAACAGAATACTTTTCCATCACTCACTGACATATCGGAAATACATTAAAACCGAGTACATCCCGAGGACAGCCGATCACATCCGAAGCAGTGTCGGTTACGGTAACAGTGGCGCGAATTCAATGGTTTTTTCCCATCTCAAAAAATAATCAAATCACTTAAAAAAAAGGACTCGGCACAGATATACCTAGATAACGCAAGTATCACGAACTGTATGAAAACAAAGCGTGCCACTTTTTGACTACCTACTATGACGTCACAAGCTCGCGCTCTCTCGCTCACGCTCACCCAGCCAGCAGTACGCAGGACTGAGCGCGAAAGTGGCGGCTTATGATTTTCGATCGTAAACTGGTGCGGTTTTTGGCACGCGAAGTAGGTGCTCTTGCGTTATCTAGGTGTATCTATATCTGTGGACTCGGCCATATCTGGTGACAATAATTTCTTCTCTTCAATTAGTTTTTCAACGTTTTGTACGATACTCACGACATAAAGGACTCGATACAGGGACACTGGTCCCTGGTGACGCAGTTCTCTCCGTCGTAGTATTTGGCAGGTGCCATGCAGTTGCAAGCGTCTTCCTCAGTCTTCTGTACTCCGGGACAAAGGTCGCAGGTTGTACGCTCTGTGACTATTGGTTCACGGTACCGGGATGTTGTTACTTCTGGCAGCTTCTCGGTTACGGCTAGGGGAAGAGTATCTTTGGTTAATTACAATTTAGTTGTGCGTAAATCTATACAGGGTGTTACGGAAAGGGTATATCAATACAAACGGGTTAAAGAGTGTATCTGGTCTAGAATCTCTGTACAAAATTTCAGCTCAAAAGCAGTAACTTTGAAAATGCTTAATATTTTTTTATTTCGATAGTTTATTAAATAGAAATCATAACAAACGTGTCACCGCACTCCGAGGGTCATTATCCATTATCTGTAGTGTGTCTGTGCGCCTAGTACACGCACATCACGCCGCCGCGCGCCAGTGCAGCGCCGTGATGTCGAAATAAAAAAATATTAAGCATTTTTAAAGTTAATGCTTTTGAGCTGAAATTTTGTACAGAGATTCTAGACCATATACACTCTTCAACCCGTTTGTATTGATATACCCTTTCCGTAACACCCTGTATATTAATAATTAAGCTAAAGAGTTTCTTTGTTTGAACGCGCTAATCTCATGAAAAAATCTATATGTAATTCAATGTTATGTACATTACTGCAGTGGCCAGCAAAAGAGGTATTGATGGACGAACGTGTAAATTCGGGCCGAGGCGAAGTCGAGACACACAAAGTCCATCAATGCCTATTTGCGGCCAAGGCTTGTATAGTACTTTTCTCAAATAATGCGCGGAAATTAAAACTAAGTAGTACCTAGGCAGAACCTTTTTGTCAAACAATTACTTTTTAAAATCAATGATGAACAACAATAATTTTTCCCACGTTAATGTTCATTCATTTTTTTTTCAATAAACAGCTTTCTATTTGCAAGCCAGTTCGAAATTTAAATAAAACCTTTGATAAGTTACTTCCTTGGTTGCCATGGCTCTTAGTAAAAGATCGTTCCAGTTTTAAATTACACGACAGATACGAGTTTACTATGTAATTTATTTGGCCGCTCAACGACGACAGATATGGATTTTCATACAACTTTTGCCGGCCGCTGCTCGCATGTATTTAGGAAGATTGTCAAAATAATGCTCTTTCCAAGCATGTTTGAGAAATAATACAAAGTACAAAAAAAGAACTCACGGTAAGGCTCAAAGCAGCCAATGGGCTCAATCCTCATCTCAATATTATCCTTCCACGTCAAAGGCAACACCTTCAAGTACTGCGCATGTATCGGGGGGTAGAACTCTGTAAATTCTACGGTATCTCTATCAAAGTTCCCTGGGAACACCTGGTCTGCCCCCTTCCTGTCCACTACAGGGTTGAAGGTGGACAAGTCTGAGGTGTACATTATCTTGAAGGTGGACACCCACCCGTAGGGACCGCCTTTAGATTTGATGCCTGTTATGTTGCGCGGTGAAGTGAAGTTGAACTGGAAATATAGTTGTTAGATTAAAATTTTTGTTTTTGTTGTTTAATTTTTGTTTGCTCAAGATTTGAGGGTAGACAACTAGACTGATAGATAGAACTTCAAAGTGCAATCATTTTTTGCGAGAACTATTGCTACAATGTTCAGAAAAGTTCAAGGAGGTTTTTATACAGGGTGAAATTGAATTCATGGACATCCTTTTAAGGGATCATTGTAATCATCATTTTGAACAACTTTTATTATGGGACCAAACCTGAAATCGTGAAAAAAAAATCAGCTCTTCCCTACATTTTGACGAGTTATGTGAACATAAATATGGAAGGAACAGCTGATTTTTTTTTCGCGATTTTATGTTTAGTCCCATAGTAAAAGTTGTTCATAATGATGATTACAATGACCCTTTAAAAGGATGCCCATAAAATCAATGTCACCCTGTATAAATGTTTATGTTTTATGAGTTCTCACCATGATCCATTCCCCAGGCGTACTGTACAACGGCCTCCAGCCCCTGTCTCCGTCCAGCTTGAAGTACTGCCGCGCATCATTGTTGGAGCTCACTTCTATCATCTCCACTGGGAGGTTAGCGCCTAAGCCGAGAGGATCCATGCAGCGTTCGGGAGGAGGCTGTGGGAAAACGGGAGAAATTATTGTTTGAAATGTCCAAGGAGACAACTATCTCAAAAGTAATTAAGCCACTGGAAGAAGCTTTTCAACGTTGAGGTACGCTTGCACCATAAATCACTAAATGCAAACGCATTTAAGAGTGCTGAACATATTAAAAAAAAAAAATTCTAAATCCGTCATCTTCAAACGATTGATTGAAACAGAGCAAAGTTTTTAAGAAGGCTAGATTCTTAAAAACTTTGCTCTGTTTCAATCAATCGTTTGAAGATGACGGATTTAGAATGATTTTTTTTTTAAATATGTTTAGCACTCTAAGATGGAAGATGGGAGGAATCATTTTTATTGGTTGGTTAAAGTCGACGTAGCAGAATTTTGGTTGATGGCGAATTAAAAAATTGTAGGTGGAACTTTCTGCAGGGACAATCCACAGTGAAACCAAACCCAGGACGGTTTTTATAGACAAAATAATATCGACTTTGCGCGTGATGAAAAGAGACGATTTTCTTACCGCTTTGATATTTTGTTGATAACAGTGGATAAGTTTATTTATAGGTTGACTAGAGGTCAACATGTGAAGTTAAAAATGTTAAGTTTTTATTAGTGAAAATTCACATCGAAAAGGAGTTAATTTTTTTTTATACATTAAAAAAAAAAATTTGACCTAACGTAACGTTACGTAGGTTGATTCTATGTTCAAATTTCCAAAAATATCGATGAATTAATCCATTCTATTATTTTAAATGAAATGAAACTTACTTGAACAGTAGTGGTCGTAGTGTCCATATTGGAAGGTTCCCTGCAGCCAATGAGCTCGAACCTGACGGCGATCTCTTCGTGCCACGTCAGAGGCTGCACGCGGTACACCTTGGCTTCTATTGGAGGCTCTATCATCTGCTTTGATGGGGTCTTATGGTCTACTGGGCCGCGGAAGACCTAGGGGAATAGGAAATAAAGGGTAGTAAACAAAATTAAATCAAACATTTGAAATTACGCGTTTCATTTCCCATAAAATAGACATAAATAGGTCTATTGCCATCGACCGGGTACGATTCTAGACTCCAGGCTGCTACTCTGAAATTTTAATGAGAAAACCCAATAACAATTTCCCAATCTGGGTTGTCCCAGGACGTCGTGCTCTATAGGGGTTGTTCCACTGCGCTCCAAAACCCATTGTTCTCATAATTTTAATGTTCATACATTGATTCCACTGCGCTCCAAGAAATGTTGAGTAGAGTTAAAAAAATATTAATTAAGCATGAAACATTATATTAGGTAAATATCATAAAAAAAAAGAAAAAAGTGCATATCAAATTATATGTTTATTCAGTCACACTATGGCCATGAAGTGCGAAATGGCCTTGAGCATTTTTGACACACGAGATGAATCCACGGGAAAAAAAATACTACCGATATTTATGTTTGTGTATAACAAACAACTTATGGTTTGCCTTTTATGTTGACTCTACATATTTTATTTTGGAGCGCAGTGGAACAACCCCTCTATAGTAGCGCTTGTAGAACACAAAGCAGCTTATTTTAAGATTTTAAACACAGATATAGATAGATCTAGATAACGCAAGTATTCCGAACTGTATAAAAACCAAGCGTGCCATTTTTTGACTAGCTACTATGACAAGCTCGCGCTCTCGCTCACGCTCACCCAGCCAACAGTACACAGGATTGAGCGCGAAAATGGTGGCTTACGATTTTTGAACGTAAGCTGGTGCGATTTTTGGCACGCGAAGTAGTTGCTCTTGCGTTATCTAGGTGTATCTATATCTGTGATTTTAAACTACAATCATTCAGTATCTCATTTAATTATCAATTTTAAGACATACATGACTAAGTTCAAATTCCATTGCAACCAAAGGAACTTTTCATCACTCAAAAACCAACTTAGACTACATAACGCTTAAGTTTAAAGTTGAGTAAGTTGCAATGAATGTAAATTATCTATGGTTTTCAATTCACGTTTAGAAACGTATAATTCAACTAGCTTCTGCCCGCGACTTCGTCCGCATGAAATTGCACCCTTTCCTCCATTCACCCTCTTAGGGGTGGAATTTCGAATAACACTTTCTTAGTGGATGCCTACTCTTCACTAAGAACACACCCTCCAAATGTTCATGTCTCTAGGACCAGCGGTTTAGGCTGTGCGTTGATATATCAGTCAGTCAGGACTTTGAATTTTATATGTATGGATGCAGGAAAAATTCCTTTCTCACCTTCGGCTTCCCATCAGGTCCATTAACAGTGGAGAAGGTGTTGCCATCGTCTCCATACAACACTTGGTAGCTGGTGACGTACTGGTCGAAGAGCGGGCTGCCCTGCATCACCACGCCATACACAGGCTCCCGCCGAGGGAACTGCACTTGGATGTACTGGTTCGTGTCCTGGGTTGCTGGGTTCCAGCTGCCGCCTAAATAAAATTTACAGTTGAAGTAAAATGTAGTATGATTTCAGTTTTCACAATATTGCTTTTGAATGGCATAAAAAAATATTATTTATTTATTTAATACTTCGAGCACATATACAGAGGCGGACTTAATGCCATAGGCATTTTCTGCCAGTCAACCTTCACACATTTCACAAAATTGTTTCAACCAAAAAATAGTTATTCTGTTGTGCAACAAGCCTGGAAAGTTTGTGAATGCTTTATAAAGATTTCCGATTTCATGAATAGACATATACAGGGTGTCCGGTAATTAATGGATAACCTCTTCACGGGTCATTGTATTTATCATTATGAACAACTATTACTATGGGACCAAACCTGAAATCGCGAAAAAAGAATCAGCAGTTTCCTACATTTTGACCAGTTATGCGAACATATTTAAATGTTCCCGACATTTAAATATGTTCGTGTATGTTGTGTTGTCTGTACATGTTGTTGTTCGTATAATTATGTGTATGTATGTGGTTCTTTTTTCGCGATTTCATGTTTGGTTCCGTAGTAAAAGTTGTTCATGATAATAAGTACAATGACCCCTTAAGAGGTTATCCATTAATTACCGGACACCCTGTATATTGAACACCAATAACAGAATTGCACAGAACATTGAATATACGTTGAAATCGAAAACGTTTCTGAGTAACCCCTCGGCTACTCAGAAACTTTTTCGTTTTCTTACCTCTAAGACGGACAAAAAATAAGGCGCCAAAGAGTAGTTGTTAGTCATCTAATCGGCACTATAAAGACAGCTTTTGAATGTAATCTTTTGTGGGCCAAAAAAAAAAACATATATCGTGGGTTGACAAGTGAAAGTCATTAAATACAATTTTTGGTAAAAATTACTTTTCTTCATTAAATACATTTTTCCTGCTATTTTTAGAAAAATACTAATGTACAGTACCCGGCGATAAATGTTGCACATCGATCTGTGGAAAGAGACAATCGGCTAATTTCGGCTTCGTAGAGCGTTATCTCTGTCGCACGAAATACAAACAGTTCGGTATCTATTAGGAGCTGTTAAAACTATTATGATTTGCTTCTTTTGATAATTCTTTTTATTCTTTGTATAAAATACACCAATTTTTCTATAAATGATTGCTTTAGGTTGGGGTAAAATAAAAATTTTCCCCTATTTTTCCTAAAGATGCCATAGTACAACTTTAAATTATTTAAATTTGGGGGTGTTAACAACTCTAGATATATATTTTGAACTGGACGCGACCGCACTCTATCGCACTTGAACAACGACTGACAAAACGTCAGTTAACGTCACATAGGTAGTGTGCGACAGAGATAACGCACTACGAAGCCGAAATTAGCCGATTGTTTCTTTCCAAAGGTCGATGTGCAATATTTATCGCCGGGTACTGTATCATTTTGACCAAAAATTATATTTAATGACTTTTACTTGTCAACCCACGATGTAAATTTTTTACTCTTATTACCTGTGACATCAAGGGGTTTTCCGTTGAGTTTGGCGTACTGCGGCTCAAACAGTCCGCTAGCGATGGAACTGGCGCTGAACGAGGAGTCAGGGAGTGGCTGGTCTCCAAACATGAGGTCTATGTAGCTGCAATATAGAGATAAATTTAGGTTGGTGTTATTGAAAAAAAAAAACTTATAATTTTAATGTGGGTTGCATCATCATCATCATCATCATCATTTCAGCCGAAAGACGTCCACTGCTGAACATAGGCCTCCCCCAAGCACCTCCATTTCGACCGGTTTTGCACTTCTCGCATCCAACGAGTTCCTGCGGCCTTCACAAGGTCATCGGTCCACCTTGTGGGAGGCCTTTCAACGCTACGTCGCGTGGGTTGCATACTGTTATTGTTTATATACAGTATCCTAACTAATATTATAAATGTGAAAGTTAGTTTGTTTGTTTGTTAAGCTTTCACGCTAAAACGGCTGAACCGATTTTGATGCACACAGATAGACCATGACATTGGTAAGGACATAGGCCACTTTTCATCCTGATTCGCAGATACAAAGTCGCGGGCACCGGCTAGTACAATATAATCTTAAGAGTCATCAATCACATTTTGGACAAGAAACCTTGACAAATACGCTCACAAATATGATACCCTGGTAGCGAGGGCTTTGCCACTGGATAGTCTAAGAAATGTTGATTCAAATATATGAATGCCAGGGAATAATATATTAGTTGACCCGGCGACCTTCGTACCGCCTCAGAATTAAATAATGTGACAAAGTTCAATAGACCAGTGGCGCCATCTATTATCATTATCATAATAACGTTACTGTTGTTTTCCTCGGGAACAGCACTTTTTTTCGGGATGAAAGGTACCCTATGTCCGTTTCTGCACACCTGACAACGTATATGCAAAATTTCAGGATGATCGGTTAAGAGTGGTTTAGGCGTGAAAAGGTAACAAACAAAATTACTTTCGCATTTATAATATTACTAGCTGCACCCCGCAGTTACACTCGCATAAGTCTCGATCCCGTGAGAATATCGGGATAAAAAGTATTCTATGTCCTTTCCCGGGACTCAAACTATCTCTATACCAAATTTCATCTAAATCGGTTCAGCGGTTTAGGCGTGAAAAGGTAACATACAGACAGACAGAGTTACTTTCGAGTTTATAATAATTAGTATGGATTATAGTTAGGATTAGGATATCGGCTGACTTTTTTTACCTTCTGGACAAAAACAGGATTTTTTTACGTCTTAAAATATGTTGTATGTTATGAATATATCTATACTAATATTATAAATCTATACTTCTATACTAATATTATAAAGAGGTAAAATTTGTTTGTAAGTTTGTATGTAGGGGGTAATCTCTGGAACTACCCATCGGATTTGAAAAATTCTTCTTGCATTTGATAGCCCAATTCTTGAGGAAGGCTATAGGCTATTTAACGTCACGCTATGACCCTTAGGAGCCGAGCAAAAGCGCTATGGGGAAACGAAGTGATAGAACAGGAGACGCGGGCAAGTGATGCAATACGACGAGATGGGTCGAGGGAATAAGAAATTTCACGCGAACGAAGTCGCGGGCAGAAGCTAGTTGTATATAAAATGAAATTAGCCTATCAATAAATACTATTACTACATGTAAACTTTTCATACAACAAGTCTCACCTGTCGGGATTACACTGAGGCGGCGGAGACACAGTACTCGTTATAATCAGTGGAGCAGCAATCGTAGTCTTAGGCACAGGCGTAGTTGGCGTCGTAGGCGTAGTCACCGTTGTAGACTTAGTCTCTTCAACCTCGGTAGTTGACGCTAGTGAGATAGATAGAATACTTACTGTATTACCACACCAAAAAAAGGAATATATATATATAAAAAAAATATATAAATGCTTGCATATCGCGTTTAGCGATTTTTGTCAGAAACTTTACATTAAAAACTATAATATTAACCCATTCGCTACGGCGATCAAAATTACGATTATTAGCCAAGTGCTGGACTTTTCGTCGCGAACGTCGATGGGCGTCCTCCGCACCTCATAAGGATAATGGAACGCCGATTTATTATATATTTGTATTTAAAAGACAATGTGCATATATTGCAAGTATAATTTTTTGTGACTTGTTTTTGCCAAGATAAAAGCAATTAAAAAAAACGCCGATGGGCGTATTTCGCACCTAAATATTAAATAAAAAACGCCGAAAGGCGTCCGCCGTAGCGAATGGGTTAAACGTATTTTTAATTGGTTTGCGAAGCTTCACTGTTTACTTGAAGTTGTGATTTTAGCAAATAATTTTATTCTTGTTTCATTGTTATTAGGGCGAATATCACCTCCTTGAAGAGCTGTCAGTGTCAATATTCCATAACAATGTTAACAAATTTAGATATGCCGATCTCCTTCAGTTTCATTGGTGAAATTGGCCCTTAGACGCCAATACCTAAATCTTCCATGAATTTTCACCAACTAATTGATACCCTGTTTACTTTAATAATCACACACGTACTTGGTTCCTTGCAGCCAATGAGCTCGAACCTGACGGCGATCTCTTCGTGCCACGTCAGCGGACGGATGCGCAGGACCTTGGCTTCTACTGGTGGCTCTATCATCTGCTTCTTGGGAGTGTTGTTGTTTGAGGGTCCTTCGAATACCTGAAGGAAATTTATGTAGCTTTGTTAAGCAGTTTTTAAGGTTCTTTGATTCAGTATCTGGCTTTTCTATTTTCAGATGTGAAAATCAAAAGTGAACCTACACCAGGCAAAGCTGAGTGCAGTTTGGTTTAAATTCCAAACGATTATGAACTTTACATACTTTGAAATAAGATGGAAGAGCAGAAATCATAACCACATACTTGGATGCTTATATTTTTAACATTATCTCAATAGGCGCAAGGTTGAAAACAGCCAAAATGAAAATCCAAGATGGCGGCTGCAAAAATGCTAAATGACGAAAATGTGTACTGTAACGGGGTATGTGTGAGGAGATAAACTAAACCCACAATACGTATAACAACAATTATTTATTTAAAACTAACCTAGACAGAATTACAATAACAAGATGAAATGTTGGAGAAAATAGTCTGATAAGTACAATAAAGCTAATTACAAGGTTGGTGTCTAACTAAAAGAGAAGGTTGACAATCTAAAGAATCCCTACGCGCGTTGTATATTGTCTGGGTGATGTGGTGGTCCGCTAACGACACCAACACAGTCAAACAAACAATACACGCCGCTAGCTCAAATTCAGCAAGAGGCGAGGTAATCGTGACCGACCTAAGTCGATGCGGAGAGTACTCTCGGAGCGTGCCGAACTCGAACTGCCGCTGCTAGCTCCTGAGAGGGCTTTTATAGGCGGTCGAGGCCACGGCGGGGACGCGTAGCGCGGGGAGGAGGCGATGACTCGTCGGGTTGAACGGACGGCGCGGGAGCAGCGATGCCGCGTTATGTTCGTCGCGTTACAGTACATTTTTGCAGTCTTCGTCTTGGGATATTCATTTTGACCTCACTTTCAGCTTTCACCCTCGAAAACGACACCCATAATGAAATATTTCAAAATTTCGCAGCCGCCCTCTTGGATTTTCATTTAGACCTCACTATCGGCTTCAGCGCCCTCGAAAACCATAAAAACGACACCCATGACGAAAATTTGAGAAATTTTGCAACCGCCATCTTGCATTTTCATTTTGACCTCACTATCGGCTTCAGCAACCTCAAAAACCATGAAAAGTATCTGTCCATCTCTCTCTCTCCCTCTCTGTCTCTTTCTTCATTACATATAATAAAAAGTCGCATAACGCTTTTTCGTTACGTGAATATTTCTACCAGTTTTCTTCTACCGCAAGCTCCGTAAAAGAACTTCGTTTAAAATGAAGTCATAATATGGCGCCAAAAATCCGCCATTTTGTTTTTTTTTTTTATTTTAATATCGAATCTAACGACAGCTCTCAAGCTAAAATCCATCAAGCCGTTCAGGCCAAAGAGCGTGCCAAACAATTACACATACATACATACCGTCAAGCGGGGTGAATAGAGATGCAGGGGTGAATTGGGATGAAACTTTAAAAGGGATTTTACATTGATATATTATAATTTGTTGCCAAAAAGGACTCCAATGTGCTAACTGTATTATAATTAACGATTAAATGTCCTTGTTGGCAACAAACTATATTATTTCATCGTTAAAATCCATTTTAAAATTTCGTCCCGATTCACCCTTGCATCCCTATTCACCCCGTTTGACGGTACTCTCGAAAAACATAACCCTCTTTCTGGCGCAGTCGGGTAAAAAAATAGAGAAATATTGTTGCTATATCTATATTATAGTCCATTATATTCTCGCGCCTTGTAACCACATCAGTAGGCATGTATGGAGAATTAACGTATATAGACTTTGCAAACCATGACCATGAGTACCTACCTTAGGTTTCCCATCAGGTCCCTTCACTACGTTCAACTTTTCAGGACTATCTCCATACAAGACTTCGTAGCTGGTGACGTACTGGTCGAAGAGCGGGCTGCCCTGCATCACCACGCCGAATATAGGCTCAGGATAGGGTAATTCTACTTGGATGTACTGGTTTGTGTCTTGAGTTGCAGGGTTCCAAGAGCCGGCTGGAAAACAGTTTGAAAAAAATTAAAAATAGTGACTTTTTGAGAATTTTCCCCCTTACAAGACCCATCTACAGACAAGAAAAAAAGTTTATAAGTTCGATTTCAGAGGACTCTTGAACGGTTTTTTAGTTTTTGAAATAGCAAATTTTTTATCATCTGTTTTAGACTCTAACGAAGCTCTTTACTAGTGATGTCATAACGTGATAAATAATGATGACGGTCGATAATGTGATGATTATAAGTTCTGGTCAAATTCATAACTAAACGCGGAAACCCGAAATTGACAAAACAGTAAAGCCCTAAACATTTTTTGTCTCACAAAAGTAATAACATCTGTAGCGGTATCTATACCGCCACGTGCGAACTACGAATCATACTGACGTCACGCAAAATCCTGCATCGCGCAAGCAGAGTTTACCGCATGACTAGCATATTATATACAACAGCCCGACATGAAGCATCGGGCAGTTGCCAGCCAGACACGACACCCGTCTGGTCAGAGGATCCTCTCTTTTCTATGGAGGATGAGTGAACTTTACACCCTGTTACTCATACCTCTATACATCTATTGGAATATAATTATAAACTTAACCTCGATGTTTTTGAACAATTCGCGCGTCCACCGTATTAGTGTGTTTCTCAACGAACTTTTCTCTGTCAGCAGTTAAGCACTTGTCTTTTGTTTTTTTTCTTTGATAAGTACCATTGTTGTAACCGTTTCTAATAAAATAGTTGTAAGTACTTTTTCGAGAGTATGTATGTATGTATGTATAATTGTTTGGCACGCTCTGCGGCCTGAACGGCTCGATGTATTTTAGCTTAAGAGGTGTCGTTAGATTCGTATTTACTGTGAGAGTGACACTGGGTATATCAAAATAAAATAAAAAACAAAATGGCGGATTTTTGGCGCCATATTATGCCTTCACAATTTTTTTTTTTCTCAAATCCTATCAAGTGGGGTATAAAAATAAAGGTTTTTTATCTTATTGTTTCATTACATTAACATCAATAATTACCTGTGACCTCAAGGGGTTTTCCGTTGAGTTTGGCGTACTGCGGCTCAAACAGTCCGCTAGCGATGGAACTGGCGCTGAATGCGGAGTCAGGGAGTGGCTGGTCTCCCCACATGAGGTCCATGTAGCTGTAAGGATAAGGTGGAAATGAAAGGTACACAGAAGAGAGAGAGAGGAGATAGGGGAGATTAACAGGGTCCAAGGTTGTTTCGGCCAACGAAAAACGGATGAATAAAATCAGTAAAACTTCTCCAGTTTTGCGAGAAAAGTGAGAAGATTTCAGAAGAAATCATTTCAAAACTAAATTCCGAGTTCATGAAATCGGAGTTGTTTAACGCAAGGACTAAAAAGAGATAACTAAATCAAAGAAAAATTCTGATTAAAAAATCTAACCTCATCATGCAGCAGTTTTTCTCACATTAAAATCACATTCATGGCTAAAATAAATAGCCATTATATAAATCTGCAAGTTCCTTACTCATCCGGATTACATTCAGGCGGCGTGACCACAGTCGTCGGCTTCTCCGTAGTAGTGGTGCGGTGTCGCGGTGTCCTGGTGCTGGGAGTGGGCAGGATGTGAGGCTCGATGATGGGCTGGTGAGTGGAGCCTTCCAGCGGAGTACTGATGACCACGCAGTCGCTGGAGTCGCAGTGGAACTCGTTGTTGAGGCACTGGCATTTGATGCAGCCGTCTACTACCACGCCGCCTGGCTGTTGGGGGAAACGAGGATTTTGAATTTTGGCAAATAAACAAGAAGTCTCATCCCATGGAATGTGATTATGCAAAACTCTGGCCCCATCTATCTACAAATTAAAAATGAAATTCTATTCGTTGGTAAGCGCATTAATTCAGAACGGCTGGACTGTTTCAGCATTTTTTTTTATGTTTGTAATTGTCCGAGTCAGGTTCTTACGCAATGAAAAACTAAAAGTGCATTTTCTATTGGAATTTTATATGAATGATTGAAATTTGGACGGGACGGGTGTCGGATGAGCTAGTCAAAATAATATAACAAAAAAAAAATTCGGGATAAAACCTATCCTATGTCCTTTCCCGGGACTCAAACTATAACAGTGGTTTAGGCGTGAAAAGGTAACATACATACAGACAGAGTTACTTTCGAATGTATAATATTAGTATGGATTTTCAGTAGTGTCGTTTCTGACATACCTTAACGATTTTTTCATCAGAGAAGCAGGTACAGTCCTTCTTGGGCACGCAGGTCTTCTCGTCACGCCAGTAAAAGTTGGAATCGCACGGTAGACCAACGCAGCCTTCAACGCACATCTGTAAAAGGAAGAACATTTAGCAGGTATCTTGTTATTTAGTAGAATATTGGCATATTTGCTCATATTTCGAGTAGACACACACATACACACACACTTATTTATTTATTTATTTACTTGAGGAGATTTGGGTGCTTTTTCCGGCGAAAACCGCTGGTATCATTTACGATATCTTCATAAGAAGACGCCAGCACATTAAGCTACTACAATCTGTCAAATTTCTTTAATAGATTTTAAACTTTATCGCTAAAGCCTAAGGTTCAAAGTTGATTGGTAAAATTTGACAGTTTCGGGTAGGTTGATGTGCTGGCGTCTGTACCATAGAACTATAAATCTAAAATGATCAGATTAGAAGGGTATCAATTGTTTTATATTTTACTAGCTGCGCCCCGCGGTTTCACCCGCATAAGTTTCGATCCCGTGGGAATATCGGGATAAAAACTATCCTATGTCCTTTTCCGGGACTCAAACTATCTCTATACCAAATTTCATCTAAATCGGTTCAGTGGTTTAGGCGTGAAGAGGTAACAAACATATAAACACACACACACACACACACACACTCACAAACTTTCGCCTTTATAATATTAGTGTGATGATGTAAACAAATAAATACAAAATCCAAAAGTATATAAATAGAGATCGGATATTCGGATGCATATTTACCTAAAGTTGAGATGTTGGCTAATATGGAATGCGCTTTTGTATTGAAAAAATCCCGCGGTTCCGGAATTTTGTGTTTCTTTCTGACTATAGAATCAGATGCATATCTACCTACCTAATATTGTACAGTAAGTAGGTAGATACCAAACTGCAATAACAAACAACGTCAAAATAAGATAACGGACTACATATATTTAGAATAATTTTCATTATGTAGTTGCTTCCTTCCATACTATAAGTACACCCGACTAGTTATGCATTCCGTGTTAATGGCATCCCGGGATTTTTTACAGAATAAAATATTTTAAGAAGCCGCTTCCATACTTTCATAGAAAAAATTCACTTTAGGTAAATATGCATCCGAATATCCGATCTCTATATACAAGGTGTTTTTTTTTGATATCCCATAACTCTAGGGGGTCATTGTACTCATCATTATGAACAACTTTTACTATGGGACCAAATCTGAAATCGCGAAAAAAAAATCAGCTGTTCCCTACATTTTGACGAGTTATGCGAACATAAATGTAGGGAAAAGCAGATTTTTTTTAAAAACACGTTGTATAAATGATACATTCTAGCAAAGTACAACTAGAACGCAGAAAGTCGTTTCTGTTACTCATATCTGTATGACTGTTTCTTTCACTGTCTCTTTCTAAACCTCGAAGTATCATATTAACGCCCCGGTACTGTACAGTTCGACACAACTTAGATGTAGCATCGGCAAAATTCGTAAAACGTTCGTAATTTGTAATTCGTATTCGTAAATCTTTATTACCACTTTAGGAAAAATTGATAAATTTTTCCTAAAGTAGTAATAAAGATTGGTGATTTTGAAGGCGCACTTAGTTCGGATGTGATCGGTGTTACGAATTTTGCCGATGCTACATCTAAGTTGTGTCGAACTGTACTTCAAGTTCTTTGTGTCCTTACCTCTCCAATGCAGCGTCCTTTAGCAACGAGCGACCTTCGGAAGTAGTCGCACAGTCTGTCACACCGGTAGGCGCACGCGCTGTACTCTTGTCCGGGAGGACAACGTGACGTAGTCGTCGTAGGAGTGTATTCCTGTGATGATCCTGGAGAGAAATAAACACCAGGTAATTTTTTTGTGGTAAGAAATAATTTCCCTGACAATGAAACCAATGGGGTAATTGCGTAATACACTATCAGTAGCAATGGCTATCATTTTGACAATTCAAAAACATTCATTGCGTCATTTACTTTGATGAGCAGACAAATTTTTCGAACATATGAAGAGAAAAACCGGACAAGTGCGAGTCGGATGCACGCACCGAGGGTTCCGGACAAATTTTTAGGTATGTAAATAGTTTATCACAGGTTTTTTTTTTAATGTAACTACGAATTTACGGATTTCGGATTTTTTCCTTTACTTGTGCTACATGACCTTGGTTCTAGGTCAACGGGAAGTACCCTTATTCATTCCCTTGAGTGACGTTTTTTGCGACATAAACGGCTGTATCAATTTTTTAAGTTAGGTAACTTAGAAGTTTGATATTTTCACAGCTTCAAGGGACCGCAGACTTGAGTATATAGTTTTAATTTCAACTCGATACCTCCATGCGTTCCCGAGATAAAGGATCTTGACAGACAGACAGACGGACAACAAAGTGATCGTATAAGGGTTCCGTTTTTTCCTTTTGAGGTACGGAACCCTAAAAATGACACATTTAACAGATCGAGATTGATAGTGTGTTACGAAATTAGGAATCAGCAGTGGGATAAAAGTGATAAAAAAAAGATTTCAATTCTAGTCAATGTTTAGACTTAAAGATAAGCTTGGAACGAAGGAAACTTTAGGTTGAAGGAATATTGGAGATAACTTTATAAAGCACTAGCTGCGCCCCGCGGTTTCACCTGCGTAAATGTCGATCCCGTGGGAATATCGGGATCAAAACTATCCTATGTCCTTCCCCGGGATGCAATCTATCTCTCTGCCAAATTTCATCTAAATCGGTTCAGCGGTTTAGGCGTGAAAAGTTAACATACAAACAGACAGACAGACAGATAGACAGAGTTACTTTCGAATTTATAATATTAGTGTGGATTATGACAAATTGATTGCGGTTGGTTGAGACGTACCTGGCGCCACTGTTGTGGGTGTCGTCGAGATGGTCGTCTTTACAGCACCTACAAATTAATTATTACAGAAATATTAAGAAAAAAAAAATTGCCAACATTTAAGAAAATACGTGTCCGTCGGAGTCCTGTTTTTTTTTTTGCCTTAATTGAGTTCAGAATGGCCCTGTCGTTTCTCACATAATAGGTAGGGTAGGCCAGACGAACCCCAGAGTAAGTTAAGAAGGGGAACTTTTCTGAATACCTTTTGAGCCATGCAAATTACGCCATTTTACATTTGTCTGGCCCAGCTCCGAAACGGATAATTTATTTTTGAATTACATTTCGACTTTAAGAAGTCCTTCTTAACTAAGACCGACAAAAAACCAGCGAGGTAATTACGTATAACACACAAAATGACAATTGATCGCAATCACTTTCATTTTGACAATTCAACCAAGTTCATTGCGTTATTTACGTTATTAAGCAGACGAATTTTTGAAACGTATGAAGCAATGGATTAGGAATTTCGTTCAAAACCTTTGGATGTGATTGAAAGTGTGCTGTTTCAGGTTGAGACTGAGCGAATGCCTAACTAATGTAACAAATAGAAACAAATTCTCCTTCTCCTCTCGCTCCCTCTGAACATCAGGACGGCAACCAGTCGGTTATCTTTTAAAGTGAAGGCACGTGAACATATTCGGCAGAAGTTGGCCGTAACATCCCAGCGCTGATTTGCTGGATTCGTTTTCTTCTCTACCGATCATTTTTCCCCTGAGAGTTCATTTGGTTTATATGTATGTATCTATGCATATTATATTCTTGTATTTTATAGTCATTTCGTAGCTAGTTATCCTGTGTGTTGCACCTGCCATGTTTTGTCTCTGCATCACCCTAAGGTTGACTGGTAGAAAATGCCTCAGGCATTAAGTCCGCCTTTGTACAGTATTTTTTTTTACTTGTGCATAAAGTTTTAATAAAATAAATAATTTCTACTTACCAACAGTAGTGCCCCCACACTCGGGCCTGATCACGACCACATTGTAAGGCCAATCGCACACCATAGTAACGTTGTTGTACATAGTGCCGGGGCCACACGACTTTAGTACGGGGCCGCTCGGGGCGCATTCGTAGAACTTCGTGCAATCCGTCGGGTGCGGCTCGTTCGGACGGACTGAGTTCTCGCAGAGAGACGGTTCTGTACAAATGACAAGAAATTGAATTACCTAAACAGCATTTTCATAAGCACTTTGGATTGACAACAGTTGCATTGATGAGACTGAGGTATCCTTAACATTCTTTTTGGTTGGTTTCTGAGGGCAACACAATATTAACAGATGACGGCTGCGATTGGCTGATTGAAATAGCAACAGCTCAATCAAATCTCAGGGCATGTGTTTGATAGCGTGTTATATATTATGATGAATATCTTGGGAACCTGGCGATATTAATCGTAAAATATCCATACCTAATATTATAAATGCGAAAGTGTGTCTGTCTGTCTGTCTGTTACCTCTTCACGCTTAAACCGCTGAACCGATTTAGATGAAATTTAGTATAAAGATAGTTTGAGTCCCAGGAAAGGACATATGATAGTTTGTATCCCGGTATTCCCACGGGATCGACACTTATGCGGGCGAAACCACGGGCCGCTGCTAGTAGTTTTATAAAATAAAATTCAGATAAGACCTTTTTTCGATAACTGTTTATAATCAAATCCTGTCATATAGCTACTGAAAACACCTTCAGATAATCGACCACTCCAACCTTTATAATGGTCAAATGTTTTCAGTATATAATCTATAAGTTTAAAAACTAAAACCCGACTACTGAAAAGGATGAAACAAGAAATTACCTTCCCGTGTCACATGCCGTTGTACTAACATATTATAAGCTATGGTATCATGCGACCACGGGAAGGTACTTTCTTGTTTCATCCTTTTCAGTAGTCGGATTTTAGTTTGTAAACTTATTTTTTATTTAATTATTTTGGGGCTTATATCAGTAATATTTATATTTTTTAAATGTGCTAATTAAGCCCTTTCATTTGATACACAACTAGACACGATTAAAAAAAAATGTTTTTAGATCATGACTTTTTGTCCGCTAGAGGTCGCCATATTCAATTTAATATGACGTTACATAGCCTATAACCAGCGGACGATCAAGACGCTTCCAACGATACCTCATTTATCCAATTATTACAAGGAGTTTAGAAGTTATGAGGGAACAGATGAACATACATACATACATACATACCGGTCAAAATCATAACCCTCCTTTTTGCTTCGCCTTAGTCAGGTAAAAACTTTTAATACTCAAACTATTGGTACTCACCCTCACACTCGCAGTACACTCTAATCTCGAAGTCTAAACACTTCTTCCCGACCTCCTTGCAGTATAGCCCTCGTTGTAAGCTACATTCCACGTCCAGTCCTGTCTCTTTGGGAGACTTGTGGTCTCCCACTGTGCGGCATTCTATCTCCTTCATCATGCTTTCTTTGCACATTGGTGTGCCGATTGCCTGTTTATGTGGAAACATATTTATATTATTGAAAGTAAACAGACTCATTTGCTGTGATAATGACAAGTAGTGACAATATTATCTTGTATGGCCATTCTTAATGGACGAGAAAATTTACTCGTGTAAATGCAGCGCCTTAGAATATATAGGGTGAAATTAAATTCATGGGCATCCTTTTAAGGGGTCATTGTACTCATCATTATGAACAACTTTTACTATGGGACTAAACCGAAAATCGCGAAAAAAAATCAGCGGTTCCTTGCATTTATGTTCACATATCTCGACAAAATGTAGGGAAGAGCTGATTTTTTTTTCGCGATTTCAGGTTTGGTCCCATAGTAAAAGTTGTTCATAATGATGATTACAATGACCCCTTAAAAGGATGCCCATGAATTCAATTTCACCCTGGATATTCTAAGGCGCATTTACACGAGTAAATTTTCTCGTCCATTAAGAATGTCCATAGAAGATTATATTGTCACTACTTGTCATTATCACAGCTTCATCATTAGGGCTCATTTACACGAGGAGAGTTTTTCATAGTGAAATAAAACTTGACTCGTGTAAACTGTGTCACTGTTGTACAACTCAATCTTTGCAGGTTTTGTTGGTTGGTTTGCAGAGTCATCAGCCCAGATATTGCACAAGACAGGGAGATTTGGAAGGTAGGAGGGGAGGCCTTTGCGCGAAAAAAAAATCAGCTGTTCCTTCCATTTATGTTCACATAACTCGTCAAAATGTAGGAAAGAGCTGATTTTTTTTCACGATTTCAGGTTTGGTCCCATAGTAAAAGTTGTTTAAAATGATGATTACAATGACCCCTTAAAAGGATGCCCATAAATTCAATTTCACCCTGTAGACTAAAAAAAAGTATATATTGCTTATGTATTATAGTTTCTTACCAGTTCGTTGGGTCGTGGTAGTGGCTCGTTGTCAATCGATTCTCCGTTGGGCCCTGTCTCGGGCGCTCCTCTGTTGACCCAAGACGTCCAGCCGGTCACGCACTTCAGTGGTTCGTCGTGAGGTTTCGGGGATGTCACTTCTTGCGGCTGCGCAATAAGTTCGAGTTAATCTTACATTACATTTCGACGGAATTCTCCAAAGGGGTAGGTTTCATGTGTCAAACTTACTAAAATAGAGGTAATGAAATACTGAAGACCTCCCACCCGGACATGAGTTACCTTGGGTAATCTGGAAGTCTTTAAACAGACTCCGGACCCAGGTTGGCCGAAGCAAGGAAAACCTGTTCAGGTGGAGATTCATAGACGACTCCACCTTGGAGTGTAAATGTGGTGCTGTTCCACAAACGATGGGATACTTAATATCGTGTACTGCGTGTCCTGTCAGCTGCACGTTACAGGAACTGATGGACGCTAGTGATGGCGCTAAACCAAGTAGCCGAATTCTGGGCCGAGTACATTTAGATTGCTATCGACACGCTAAGAAGAAGATTAAATACTTAAAGAGCATGAAGGTCATTCAGTTTTAAATTTTTGCGCGGAATCCAATTTTATTTTCTAACATAAAAGTAGCTAATAACATTAGCTATCTGCCAGTGAAAGTCCCATCCATACCGGTCAAGCCGTTTCGGAGATTAGCCGTATCAACAGACCGACTGCCAAAAATTCTAAAAAATATTTTTTGTTATAAGTACCGTAAATACTTTCATTATGTTATTTTGAGATCACAAACAGAAACTTTAATTTTATTTATTTGTATAGATTTATGCTTTGAGTTTGAACAAATGAGTTTTGAACAGATGAGCAAGTCTGAATTTTTAATTTTCCCTTCTGTCTTTCAACACCCCTACTCTTTAAAAATATAAAAATACTTACCGCCTCAATAGTAGTACAAGGCTGGCCCGTACAAATCTTCTGCTTCTTGGAGCAGCGGCAGGTGTGGCACTCATCCTCCTCCACGACCTCTCCCTCCGCGACCTCCCGCCCGTCCTCTAGAGTCATGCACACTGGCTTGCACTTAGCGCGCGGCACGCAGTCCTTGTGGGTACTGTTCTTGTACACTTGGCCTTCGGGACACGATTTTTTGGGTTTGCAACCTGTGAATAGGTGTTTATATTGTATTTAAATTGAAAACTTCTTTAGGCGCGTTGAACATTTTTTGAGATGGGAAAAAACCATTGAATTCGCGCCACTGTTACCGTAAGCGACACTGCTTCGGATGTGTTCGGCTGTCCTCGGGATGTACTCGGTTTTAATGTATATCCGATATTTCAGTGAGTGATGGCAAAATATTCTGTTTGTGTTTTGTTTTCAATTCTGTCGGCACTCCCGGAGTGCCACTTTTTTGTGTTTTATAAAATGTTAGAAGAGAAAAATAACGACTTAGTCTGCGATCCAGGAGGAAAAGTAAGCCTATGGCCTTCTTCAGGTCATGGTCTATCCATGTGCCAATTTTCATCTAAATCTATTTAGCTATTTTAGCATGAAAGCGTACCGCATAGCATCGTCAGCCAATGTTCCCACTGCTAGGATACAGGTCGCCTCTCTTCGAGAGGGAGCGGGCTGTAATCTACCATGGCCCAGTGCGGGTTGATAGATGTCACATGTCTTCGAATTTTTGGTTCTAGGACATACCGGTTTCCTCACGATGTTTTCCTTCACCGTTTAAAAAGCATATGGAGGTATGAGGAACAGAGTGTAAAGTTCACTCATACTCCTTAGATAAGGGAGGATCCTCCGATCAGACGGGTGTCGTGTCTAGCGGGTAACTGCCCGATGATTCATGTCGGGCCGGCGTTGTATAAAGGGTGTGCCTGGAAGTATGGATCAAATCGAATAGGGGCGTGGGCAAGTTCATTTCCAAAGATTAAAAAAAAAAACCGAATCGTTTTAAAAAAACCGTAACAAGAAGCTATCGGGGCTATCAATTTATTTTTTTTAGATAGCCCTGATAGTATTTTTTTATGATTATTTTCTTTGAGCACTATGCGAAGTGATTGAAAATAAAATAAAAATTGGTCATAACTGTTAAACCGTAAAAAAATTCACCGACATTATCAGGGTTAAAAAGTTTGGAAATGACCTTGCCCACGCCCCTATTCGATTTGATCCAGACTTCCAGGGACACCCTGTATATGCTAGTTGCGCGGTAAACTCTGCTTGCGAGACGCAGGATTTCGCGCGACGTCAGTATAATTCGTTGTTCGCATGTGGCGTTATAGATACCGCTACAAGCAGATATTTATTTTGTCGTGAAAAATACTGCTCCATGTATTCACAAATTTACCTTCAACACAAGTTTCCTGTTCACAGTTGGTCTTCATTTCAGGGTAGTACAGGGTGTTGTCGCAAGTCTCCACTGGGCACGCAGATAGACACGCGTCGTAGTTGGAGCATTCCTCGTCACATTGCATTGCTGTTAGGCACATAAATATTCACATTTTAGTTCTAGAGTGATTGTAACATTAGGAATTGATTCCTGTTTTAAGAGGACATTAAGTGCGTTAAGTAATTAGCAGTGATCGGAATAGGCTGAGTATATTTACCTAAAGTTTAAAGAACAGAGACGGAATACGGAGACTTCAATACCTAAATTTTTTTTTTGAACATTTCAATATAACTTGAATATATTAATGAGTCATTAATACATTCATGTTATATTGAAATGTTCAACAAACAAAAAAAAAAAAATATTTTTAATATTGCCTATTTTATGAACCAAAACATTGATTATGATTTATTAAAGAATTTACAATGTTAATGATAAAATAAGATATTGAAAGTTACATAATTAAAGGTCCGGTAAAAAAAAATTGTCGTAAAGAAGTCTCGGATTTCCGTCTTTGTTTAAATATACTCAGCCTATTCCGATCACTAGTAATTAGGCAGGTTTTAAGTGGGTAAAATCCACGAAGATGATAAATATTTTCCACATTTCCTATGGCTATTGACAAAGCTCCGACTGACAATAGGTGACATAACAATCCAACTTAGCATAATCAGACTAAAACGTTCCCACTACTGGGACACAGGTCTCTCCATGAGAGGGAGTGGGCCGTAATCCACCACGCGGACCTAGAGCGAGTTGGTAGATGTCACTTTTCTTCGAACTTTTGCTTCTAGGACATAACGGTTTCCTCACGATGTTTTCCGTCTTAGTTTTGAGACCAGTGGTGATGAAATAAATTGCACAAAGTAATGTGCCTGCCCGGATTCGAACCTACGACCACTCGAATCGTAAGTCAGGGCCATTATCACTGCTCTTGACAATAGAACTTACTAATCTGTAAACCCTGGAATAGGCATCAGAATATCTATAGTCTACTTACATCCTTTTTTTAAATCGCATTTTGATTTTCGATAGTTGTCTTAACAACAGGTTCAATAAATCTTCAGTGAATACTTACGACAAGTAGCCTGCGTCCTCCACTTAAACGTAACGCCTCTAGCAGCACACGCGTGCGCGTACTCCGCCAGCGCGGCGCACGCACAGTCGCAGTCGGCGCCCGCGTCGCACGCGCACGCGTCGCGCGTGCAGCGCTCGATGTACGGCGAGGGAGACACCTCCGCGTGGCAGCGGGTGAAGGGGTACTGTTTCATTGTGCTGCAGATTGAGGACGCCCATTCTTTGCGTTCGGGGCGTTGTTTGCAATGGTCCTGTATAAAAAAAAAAACCGAGTGTGGTTATGACCAACTGAAGTGAAACTTCAAACGTATTTGGCTATGAGAGGAAGAGAGAAAGAAAATGTGCGCGCGCACTACTTTCTCCTGCTTATATCCCCCAATCAACTCCCGTTCGCCTCGCCCGATCACACTTTTCGTAACGCGTTCGCCAGCTTACTCCCCAAGTCAAGCGTGCGTAAAGAAGTTTCACTTCAAAAAATTGCTGAATACTTGAAGCAACAGTTTTCTTTAAGCCAATGATTAAGGTAAGTGAAATGACCGTAGAAATACTAATTAGCTTGAGTTATGACCTTGGAACTGTACAAGATACTTTTCTCAAGGGACTTACCAAAAGCCGTTGCGGTTTAGGGCACGTAGGTTTAAGTTTCCAGGAGTCAGCGAAGATAAGTGCTGAAGACTCCGCCATGCCACCTCCTGAAGGCGTCTGGAAGTCATCGCGTCTGTCACTGTTGTAGTTGCCGCATAGACCTTTCACCTAAAAAGAGAAGGTTTGTTAGTTTACCAGTAAACAGATCGGAATCAAGTTGAAGTTTCTATCTTTCGCAGGGTAAAGAAAGCTTAATTTTCATCCAGGAGTAAAGCTACTTCTTGCTCATGATGAAATAGGTAAGCACTGCAAAAGATCTAGCATTTTTTTGAAATGCAGACGATATTCATAAGAGTCCATGCAAGTGATGAAAGGAAAGCCTTTTAATATCATCGTCATGGGGTCGGCTTCCAGTATAACCCGATGCAGCTGAATACCAGTATTTTACATGGAGCGACTGCCTATCTGGCCTCCACAACCCAGTTACTGGATAATACGATACCCCTTGGTAAGACTGGTTGTCTGACTTTCGGGCTTCTGACTACTCGTAAGGACTGTCAAAGATCCATGAATGACAGCCGGAACCAACGGCTTAACGTGCTTTCCGAGGCACGGAGGGGTCTCGGTATGTAAAGATGGTCACCCGTCCACAGACCAACCGCGGCAAGCGTACCTTAACCTGATATATCGACCTGTGTGGCTGTTATTATTTAGCCACGGGCCCCTCTTTTAATGTATAACTAGCGATATAATGCATAAGAAACCGGCCAAGTGCGTGTCGGACCACGCACAATGAAGGGTTCCGTAGTTGGAATGAATTTATCCCAAGAACAAACTTAACGTTGTAGTTGAAAATCATGTTCTTCCATACATTGCAACTGCAAATTTTAGTTGGTCGACTGTTACTCGTAAAAAGTCTACTTAGCTGTGATCAAATTATATCTTTCTAGTACAGTCAACAGCAAAAGTAGATGATGATTGAGTTTATAACTTTTGGAGTCAAAACTGATCACGAATATATGGTAGCTGTACTAGTAGTACATTTTTGGTATAAAAATTGGTCTGCTATTCAATCTCCTTCACAATCCTGAAACACCTTCCTATCTGCGGGAGCGTTTTTCCTACGCCCGTCCTTCAGATGCGCCTTGCAGGTCGCATCTTAAAAAGCTCCTTAAGTCCCCTCCCCACTCCACTGACTTCTACTCCTACTCCTTCACAGTGCACGCGGTGCGGCTGTGGAATACACTACCGCCTGCAATTAGGGACTGCCAAACTATTGCAGTTTTTAAAAGAAGAGTGAAAGAACACTATCTCTCCACCCTATCATAGTTGTGTATGTATTTTTATTTACATTCGAGTGTTATTTATTTTAGAAGTATGTATGTTTATTTGTATTTATGTAAGTATATTCTTGTATTATTTGTTTAGTTTTATTAAGTGAATTGTTTTTTAGGTTTTATGTATTTTTTGTCTCCTTTACTCTTTAACACGCTGTCTACATCTCTTTATTTCTTGTCCTATCGCAGGTATGCTGGAAGAGATTTCTTATGAAATAAGCATCACCTTTGTACCTATTTTTCTGTTCTGTTTTTTCTTGTCTGTTTATATATGTGTGTACATAAATGGTAAAATAAATAAAAATAAATAAATAAATATAATTTACAATCACATACTTTTCAATCAATTCGACGCCACACAGTTCTGACACGAACTCCGTTCATTAGTATTGAATTTCTGATTTTCATCATCTACTTTTGCTGATGACTGTACTAAATCTCTGAGCTAAGCTGCGGACGGACGGACAGACGGTCATGGCAAAACTATAAGGGTTCCTTGTTGACTACGGAACCCTAAAAAAGAAGCAACTTGCAATGTTCTGGTGATGATTATAACTCACCCTTCCTTGCCAGATGGAGTCAACTTTGACGTACACTCTCATGCCTCTGTCCCACTGCAGGCTCATCCCAAGTGATGGGACATCCAGGAAAACGTAAGCACCCGCCATACGCATCTTAATCCTAGAGGAAGAATGTATTGTGTAAAGATTATTTTGTTTTGTTATGATTTCATAACATACCAAAAACATCAGCTAGGATTGTGGTCCAATGGAATACCAGGTTTATAGGATCTCGTAAACTTTAACCATGCTCAGGATTGCACTACAATAGCGTTTTTTTTTAAACTACCTACTAGTATAAGTATCATTGAAAAGATGTCTGTTTGTATACCTCTTTAGCTTGGAGATGTCGGGTATGGGTGAATCCTTGGTCAGTGAGACGATCTCTTCATTACCGCCGCCGCCAACCTTCAGAGTCACGGACTTAGAGCAGGTGGCTCCGGTTGTACCGCATGGAACATTCTATGGAAAACAAAACAGTTTATTTTACTACTGAACAAAGAAAGTTATTTGAAAAATACGGTGGAATAATCGTAATAGTTCCGTCAGTTTTACGTTAAATTCACGACGTTTAAACGAGGACGACGTCGTCGGACGTTTATTGGTGTATATGTCACGGCTAATAGCCGAAATGCGGCTACACCTAGGTTTAGCCGGGTACAAGTAGGCAACAAAAGAGATAAGTATGCAGGATCTTCGGATATAGTTGAAGTTTAGTAAGAAAACGATGGATTTTCTTAAATAAAATTTAATTTTATTAATCGAAAACAAACAGCTCATTTATGAAATTAAATTTCAGTCGAAAACATCCATCGTTTTCTTACTAAACTTCAACTATATCCGACGATCCTGCATATTTATCTCTTTTGTTGGGTGTACTTCGGGTGACATCGGTTGCATGGTTGCGGTCGGTAGATAGGCGACGTAGGATGCAAGAGCGAGCGAAGGGCACCCCGAGGTTAGGTTTGGTTAGGTTACTTTAAACCCTTTACACAGAAATAGGAGCCCGTCGACGTGGGATGCTGCACCTAGTTGTACCCGGCTAAAACTAGATGTAGCCGCACTTCGGCTATTAGCCGTAACATATACAAAGTATTGTAAAACATTTTAAGAGAGTAACGGTGGAGTTTCTTGCCCATTCTTCTCCATACGAAAACTACCTTTTGGAAGGGGCGACTAGAATAAATTCTATTTTATTATAAATTTTGACGTTGAAAAGTGCTTTTTATGTGCCTATTTGAAACAAATGCTTTGACTTTGACTTTAATTCCCAAGTACGTTTACGTCAACTATCTCGAGGTGTAGTTTGTAATAAGTAAAGCATTCTTATATGGTCACCTCCTTCAGGCTCCTTCATCGCTACGATGAACACAACTGTTCATCGTAGTGTTGCCAATATTTTTTAAAACTTATTGACACCTCTTAAGAGGGTGCGTTTGAACTGGTTTGGAAATAAAAGAATAGAGGAAATCTACGTCTCACCTCACCTTAATCTGATTGGTCTTTTCCTATCTTGGCTTCTCTTCGCCTCAGTGCAAACGTTGCCTTAAGGTCATAGCACACATATCAACTCGAAAAAGGATCGTCACCGTATCGCCTTTCGCCTCAACGTCAACCTAACGTAAGTACGTAACCAAAGCGGATCAGAAGCTCCGCTACGTCGACTCGGCTACGGCTAGGCGACGACGCGCTTACAGCTCGCCGACCGCTGGTTGGTGGTGCAGCAAGCCGCGGGAGGGGTGAGAGAGGCAAGGGGGGACGAAGAGACGTAAGCGCGGGGACGACGAGCCGTGTAACGCACCGCACCGCGGTTCGTGAGCTTGTCCCGAGGCGAGGCTATTACCACAGAATACTTAAAGTACTACGTACAGAAAGGACCAGAGCGCTCGCAAACACAAGTACCTCACGCACACATTCATACGTATACAAACGTCATTTTTTAATGTAGTAGTAGTAGGTAATTATTTTGCGAGCGTTGTATGGAGTGTCCGGGGTGTGCTATTACGTTACGATTCCGAATAATGTGCAGTAGGGAGATTCATACAAAGAATAGTGTAGGGAGTTTCATACAAAGAATAGTGAACGGCTCGAGTTGATACGATAACGATCCCTTTCCGATTTGATACGTGTGCTACGACCTTTGTCCTCATTTACACGAATCTACAAGCTAACAACCTCTCACCTGAATTTCGACATCGAATCCATCTTTGCTGTCCATGACGCCCTTAGCCAGCAGATAGGTGCAGACCCCTTCGAAGTCGTAGTCGGTTCCGTCGAAGGTGACCACGTGCGAGTCGCCCCATGCTGAACACACGCCGGCGCATTTACGTTGACTGCACGACCAGTTGCCGCTCTTGCATTCGCTGTGCAAAAAAATGTTATTATAATTATTTAAATCTCTAAATATATAATCAATAATAATCCCTATTATAGTGTAGTAGCTTCTGCCCGCGACTTCGTCCGCATGAAATTTCACCCTCCCCCCATTCACCCTCTTAGGGGTGGAATTTCGAAAAACCCTTTCTTAGTGGATACCTACTCTTCACTAAGAACGCTACCTCCAAATTTCATGTCTCTAGGACCAGCGGTTTAGGCTGTGCGTTGATATATCAGTCAGTCAGTCAGGACTTTGAATTTTATATGTACTTATAGATTATTTTGCACCACTGACAACCCTATGTTTTTATATCCACGTAATCACTGTCCATTTAAAGGTTGCCTGGAAGAGATCACAGACACGATAAGGCCGCCCATTGTATGTTTTATATTAATAATCATTTTTTTTTTTTGTTATGTTTTTTTCTGGTGTACAATAAAGTATGTACCTATAAATAAATCTCTAGCGCTTGTTACTTCTCAAGAAGCAGTCAACTTAACGACGATGATAAATGCAGGTATCAAATTCCAATTCCAATTATATTAAAGGAACTTAAAAATGCAGAGGTACTGTTACGTACAGTAAACAAACATTATCTCAATTTAATTTATGATTTTTATCATCAGTAATAAATATTAATACAAGAAGTTAGATATTTCTTGCTATCTTGGCCCATTCATTAAGCCTACAGTACCCGGCGATAAATATTGCACATCGATCTTTGGAAAGAGACAATCGGCTAATTTCGGCTTCGTAGAGCGTTATCTCTGTCGCACGAAATACAAACAGTCCGGTATCTATTAGGAGCTGTTAAAACAATTATGATTTGCTTCTTTTGATAATTCTTTTTATTTTTTGTATAAAATACACCAATTTTTCTATAAATGATTGCTTTAGGTTGGGGTAAAATAAAAAGGTTCCCCTATTTTTCCTAAAGATGCCATAGTACAACTTTAAATTATTTAAATTTGGGGGTGTTAACAACTCTAGATATATATTTTGAACTGGACGCGACCGCACTCTATCGCACTTGAACAACGACTGACAAAACGTCAGTTAACTTCACATAGGTAGTGTGCGACAGAGATAACGCACTACGAAGCCGAAATTAGCCGATTGTTTCTTTCCAAAGGTCGATGTGCAATATTTATCGCCGGGTACTGTACTTCCGTTATACCATTAGATAAGACTTCACTTTTTGGGTTGATAAGACATGAAGACGAGTTTTCAGTAAAAATACGCACAAGTAACCCAAATTGGCATCATGCCAGGAATATTTATAGTATATTTAATTATACACCGTGTTCTTCACGATATCCATAAACTTTGTCAAACGCTTCTATAGCTTTTACAAATTAAATCTAACAAAGGAAGTAGTACTTAAAAAGGCTTCGTTACAAACATATTTGTGATTTCATTTAGTGAAATTTAATTGAGCTATGCAGTAAGTTTTGACAAGTTGCAGCCCGCCAAATCTTATGAATGACAATACGTGTCGTTGTCAATTCGGATAAAGAGGCATCCATATCGGGCGATTTACGTCAAGGTATTTAGTTTATATGAAAATTAACAAAAAATAAATAATAATAATTCATTAATGTGTCCATAATGAAAAATGCTTATTTCCATGGTCTGAACATCTGGTCGAAGTTTATGTATATCGTCCGGAACACGGTCTAATAGGTATTAACTTCCGAATATTGGAGCGAAGTACAATTACAGTGTCATCGGTGAGGAGTAAATTAAAGATAACATTTTCTTCCTTTTTAAAGGAGTACAGGAAAATGAAAAAGATAAAATTTAACAATATTTTTCTTTAAAGTTTTTTCTGTACCTACTGTAAACCAGTTTGCTGGAGTAATAGTGTGCCAATGCTGATAAAGCAGCATCGATAACACCTTGGCTCACGTTCTACAACGAAAGTGAAAGGCACGTACGCATAATACATACAAATATACGCAATGTCCACTAAGTATTGTTTTATTTGAAATCAAGATATAACGGGGGCGTAGCTCAGATGGTAGAGCGCTCGCTTAGCATGCGAGAGGTACCGGGATCGATACCCGGCGCCTCCAAACATTAGTATTTTTTTGAGGGAACGTTAGTTTTTCTTTAAAAATAAATAAACAAACACTCCGGGAGTGCCGACAGAAGTGAAAACTAGAACAATTACGTGTGTATTTTTTGAATCGTCATATAAACAAACGGAATACTGTGCCATCATTTACTGACATATCGGAAATACATTAAAACCGAGTACATCCCGAATATAGCCGAACACATCCGAATGTAGCGCGGTGTCGGTAACGGTGTCGTGAGTTCAATGGTTTTTTCCTATCTCAAAAAAATGCCCAACGTGCCTAAAGAAAATTTCACTTTAAAAAAAAAGTTTTTTTATACTCTCAAATCTTGCCTAAGATTGTATACACTCACATCCCCTTACTAATAAACATATTATATCAGATGAATAGTTACACTCCGATTTCTCTCTTTCAGTCGTCAGTCATTTGACTTTCGAAAGAAGAAGACAAAGCGTTGTGTACCTGGTCTATCTATACAGACGCTATACAACGTTTATTAGCAAGGGGGGGTTATGAGAGAACAGATGAACATACATACATACATACCGGTCAAAATCATAACCCTCCTTTTTGCTTCGCCAATCGCCGTAGTCGAGCGAGTAATAAAGTCAAACTTTAAAACGTTTGACTCATCAAAAATTTTCAGTAAAAAAAATACTATTGTATTAAATAAATTGAAATAAACTCTAACAAGCGAGAAATCGAGCACCGTCTTATACCAGCCACGGTAACGAAACCATAGCGACTCCTACTTTGGCCCGTAACGCCATCTATCGAGTTGAGAGTCAAACTTGTATATTCCATTGTTATACCATGTTGTAGTATAAGTTCTTTTTGAAGTTTTCGGCAAAGTATTGTCAGAATTTAAAACGAAAAATATACCTAGTTATTATAAAAAAAAAACAGACATTTGAATTACAAGTCGAAGTGTTATTTGTTTTGTGGGTTGTTGGGTTTGGCACTTCTTGCGATGCGCGGCACGCCTCCGTCACCGTACAATTATGAACATCGTTAGTTTATAATCTATCTCACGAGATTATTAGATTATAGATTTCTAACCTAACCTAACTCATTTGGTCGGGGTCCCCTGGCTTAGTTTTACTGCGACTAATTTGGCTACGACCAAGACAGACAATCCTATTGGATAACTAGACGATGGACACCTACGAAGTTCGGTTTCCTGCTAACTTATTGGCACAATAGAGACAAGGCACCAGTGAACGTCCCGGAAAAATCTAAGAACAATCAATGAACAAAGATCACTAAATTACCTTAAATTTAAAGGTATAACCAAATCAAATTAACAATGCAACGTGAAATCTCCAGCGATAAACATTAACATTCCAAACAAAAACAAAAGTGCGCTTTCCGCACTACCACTCGCAACGATATTAATTTGCTTGTTTGGCGCCGACTCAAAATTACTTAGGTATATGTACATTAGTTTAAGAATTTATTTATTAAGGTTAAATAATTTTTTACTTTTCAGTTTTTTCGGTCGTTTTTTTTTTGTTAAAAAGTTTTTTATAAGTAGCACAGTTCTTCAAGAGGGTTATAGGGTCTTTAACATCATGGCAGGAACCTTAGTAGCCGAGCAAAAAGAAAAAAAACAGAAAGAACACTAAAAGCGAAAGCGAAAATGCGATGGGGTGGGTACGCGGAAAGAAGCTAGTATTTTCTATAAAGCTACTAACCATTTATTGCACTCCTCCTGCATCATATGTCCGTCAGGGTAGCTCCTGCCTCCGTGGTGACAGGGGCACTGAGATGGTGGCAAACATTTCTTGGACATAGTGTCTAGGACGAAACCTTTCTTGCACTGACAGCCTGGGCGACATTCTGCGGTTGTTGATGTCGGCGGGAGATGCATATTCTGTGTACGAATAGTAAACGTTAGAAAATGGGAGAATAAGGATCAGTACACACCGCGACGCGACGCGGCGCGCAGTTTTCAAGATAGCAATACAATTATAGACCTTACCTTCTACACAAAAAGGTACACAATTCTGTGCGCCTACTACGTCGAGCTACGCCGCGCGCCACACATCAGTGAGGAGGGCAGCGCGGCGCCGCGCTGCCCTCCTCACTGATGTGTACTTTTTGTATAGTAGATAAGGTCTATAATTGTATTGCTATCTTGAAAACTGCGCGCCGCGTCGCGTCACGGTTTGAACTGACCCTAAGGTTTCTGTTTTCTTATGTTACTCCAGATTAAATTGACAGAAGATAAATATTAGTTTAGTCCTGTCAAATTAAGATACTCTACAGGGTGTTACGGAAAGGGTATATCAATACAAACGGGTTGAAGAGTGTATTTGGTCTAGAATCTCTGTACAAAATTTCAGCTCAAGAGCATTAACTTTGAAAATGCTTAATATTTTTTTATTTCGACATCACGGCGCTGCACTGGCGCGCGGCGGCGTGATGTGCGTGTACTAGGCGCACAGACACACTACAGATAATGGATAATGACCCTCGTAGTGCGGTGACACGTTTGTTATGATTTCAATTTAATAAACTATCGAAATAAAAAAATATTAAGCATTTTCAAAGTTACTGCTTTTGAGCTGAAATTTTGTACAGAGATTCTAGATCAGATACACCCTTCAACCCGTTTGTATTGATATACCCTTTCCGTAACACCTGTCTATACTAACATTTGTGGCATAATTATCGAATCAAAGGTAGCTAAGTGCCTCCATGTCATGTTTTCAGGAACCGAAAAGAACGTTTTACTAATTTAAGAGTCAGGGGTTTTCATACTCTCTGAGTGTATTCTCCACACTTAGTTAATTTTATTAAAGTGTGGCGCTTAGCTGCCTTTGATTCTGTATACCTCAATTATCTTCTGTCCTTTTCTTAATGAAATATAAAGAAAAACATTCACTGAACTTAAATTTTGTTTAGTTTGTGAACAAGGGAATCGGCGCCATTATGGATTTTTTTTTTGTGACCAAAAAAATCCAACATGTAACTATGAAGATTCCGTTTGACTACGGAATGCTAAAAAGTGTCGTCATCAGTAACAAGTAGTCTGTCAGATTAATAATTTCAATTCATAATTATAATACATTTAATTTTATATAACTTAGGTATGCGAGAAGCACAGAATCGGTAAGTGGCGGTGTTTGGGGGAGGCCTATGTCCAGCAGTGGACGTCTTTCGGCTGAAATGATGATGATGATAAATGCCTTGACTCAAAAGGAACCTTGTAATCTGCATTCGCGAACCATTTGCCAAAAATGTAAACAAAAATGAGTTTATGGAAAAATAACTTTAAATCCTACACCACAAAGTTCAGTTTACTCTACAACTTCAAACATTTTTATAACTTTTTCAATAATACTAGTCACTCTGAAATCAACTTAATTACCATTAAAATAAAGTTGATATTTGTTTAACTTGAAATATTATTCATTTGAAACATAAGTTTGAATAGACTAAAGTTTAGTATAGGTACATACCTTGCAAGTAAGCGGCTCAGCGATCTCACAAGTAGTAAACTCCATGTTGTTAGACGCGCTACAGTTACTGCGCAGGTCTTCAGCTGGCGGGTAGTTCTGTATCTCCATCGGAGTGGCTGGTTTGCAGTCCCAGCGAGCACCAACGCATGTACTGGGTGAATACAGGACAATAGTCAATAAAAATAATAGGTATTTTGGTGACAGCAGTGGTGGCCCAGTGGTATCAGCCGCGACTTATGAGTTGTAGGTCGTAGGTTCAAACCCAGACAGGCGCTTTACTTTGTGTAAATTATTTCATCACCACTGCTCTCAAAACGGTGAAGGAAAACATCGTGAGGAAACCGGCATGTCCTAGAACCAAAAATTCAAAGACATGTGACATCTACCAACCCGCACTGGGCCCGCGTGGTGGATTAGGGCCTCTCCCTCTCACAGAGAGGAGGCCTGTGTCCCAGCAGTGGGAACATTATAGGCTGATTATGTTGGGGACTTAAAACTATGCTTGAAGGATTTTAAGAGAAGTTCTCGCTAATAATAATCAGTTCATTTTTTTTCGGGTATTTAACACATATTGCCAAACATAAATCAAAAAAATATCATGTCAGTCCAAGGACAAGAAGGTTTATAGCTGGTCTGGTAAAGAACAGCTCCATAAATCTTCTGTCCATTAATTGGTGTGTGTTCATTTGGTGTTTTTATGGTATGGATAGCGTATAGAAGAAGTTGTAAGTTTAACTTTATTTCTATTATTGCCGTTTCGTTGATTTTTTAACAGGATAAGTAAAGTCCAGCCGCGCCAGATTTGCCAAAGATGTAAACAACAATGGCTGCTCGAAAATGAATAAAATCGATGTATATCGATTTTGAAGAACATTTATTTTAACACATTCACTGCCGTGTAGATCACCGGTGACCGCGAACAATAGATTTTCTATTGTGTCTGTTGTCTGGCAGTCAACGTGTTAAGTAATGTTAGTTTTCATCTAGTTAGCTCGAAGATTTAGACGAAAACAAACATTACTAATATTAAATGTTCTTGTATATCGATTTTATACAATTTTGAGCCGCCATTGTTGTTTACATCTTTGGCAAATTTGGCGCGGCCGGACCTTAGAAGTAAAATGAGAGGGACGACGTAAAATCACGGGAATATCAAAAAAAAGTGTGATAGTAAGGAACTCTTGACGGAAAACGGAATGAACATTAATTAATACCTTAGTACAGGGATGGCGAACCAATCGCACTCCATCAAGATAATTTAGACACTCTATCAATTTTTCGATATCGGATAGGTAATTAATTAATTAATTAATTTTCGGACAACAATATACTTAGTCCATTTTGTTAGTAAAATATCTTATAACTAGTGTTAGTAGTACACAAAACAAGGAGAAGAATACTAAGGAGAACAACAGTAGGTGGCAGAGGCAGGATGTGCAGAGAACCATAACGCAAAGAATTAACTACCTGTCCATTCTCCCCACATAGTGCCTCAGAAAAGGGTGAGTAAGGACTCTCCACCACTGTTTTCAGGATGCTATTGTCAGGTTGTTAATGCGAACCTGGTATAAGTTTGTATCAGTAGAAGTCGCACTTATTTGTTCTTTCATTCAAATAAATATAAAATGGTAAATGTTGAGATGAATGAATAATAGTATTTTACATGGCGCGACTGTTTCTGTTTGCAAATAAGGAGTATTATTCTGAAACTGTTGCGTTATTTTTCCAGTAATCAAGAAGTCAAGATTGTTTGTTGGCACGTCATGGCCACATTCAATATTTATTTGGAAAAGATGAAGAAAAATAGAGGTTCGCCATCCCTGTCATAGTAGGTACGGTCAGCAACAAAAGTCACTTAACACTGTCATTTTTACAAGTTATTAAATTGACAACAATTTTTTTCAATAAGTAAACTGCTTTTTAAAAATTGTACTTCTGCTGCAATTTTGAACAAATATTTAGCTCAATAACTAAGATTAAAAAAACTGAAGTGCTAATCGACTTTTGTTGCTGACTGTACAGTCAGCGACAAAAGTAGATTAGGTCAATTCCGAAATGATCAGTAAATTGTGTCACTGTCTGTACCATTAATATTCAAACAAGTTTCGCGGATTGCGAGCATGAATGAAATGATGCAATTTAAACTACGCGAAGTGAAAGGTACGCAAGTTTTACGTAATGTCAACCATAGTGCAGGTTAATTTCGATGTAGTTCACAACGGGGGCGTAGCTCAGATGGTAGAGCGCTCGCTTAGCATGCGAGAGGTACCGGGATCGATACCCGGCGCCTCCAAAACTATCTTTTTAATTATATTTTTTCCGACTTTTTAAAGATGTTTGCAAGTGGTAGTGAATATAAGCACCTGGTTTTGTGTCCGATACTGTCCGAGATCTTACCCGGCACTGTCTACCAAATAAATAATAAATCGAGCAGAATTTGCAATGAATATCTGCCAAGGTGCCAGATAAGTTAACCGGAACTTATCGGGAAAACGGAGAAAAAGAAAACCAATTTCGATTTTGTAAGTAGTACTTATGGCATTAGATAATATTTGAAGCGGACGGGTCAGTATTCCATAAGCTGATTTTTTGCAATTATTAACCTCCCCCTCCCCCTCGTCAGCAAAAATAAGCAAAGCTCTCCCGCCCTCTCATGCTGACGTAATCATCATCCACACCCCTCCAACCCCCCATTTCATAAAAAATAAGCAAAATAAAGCCCCCCGCCCCCGTTGTGAAAATCTTTTCATACAAAATTGAGTCTCTCTGAAATCTCAAGTCAGTCAATTTGGTATTTCTAAAAATCTTACCATAATTCCCTCTCTCGTCTTCCGGCCCTGACTTCTTTGTATCCAGCATTGAACTGCAGTCCTTTGTGGTAGCATGGACATAGCCCAGTCGGCACGCATACGTTGTTGTCATCTAACAGCTATAAAAAAAAAACATAAACCGTCTTATAACAAAACAAGTTCCAACGCTAGACCTAGCCTAAGGCCCGGACTCCATTGAAGCGGAGCTGGGCGGAGAGGAGCGGAGACGTGCAGGAATCGTCCAATCACAGACGAGACGAGTGACGCGATGAGGATTTCAACCATTGTGGTTGGTCGATTCCTGCACGTCTCCGCTCCGCTCCGCCCAGCTCCGCTTTAGTGGAGTCCGGGCCTTAACCTTCGTGCCAGTTACTGCATTTTGAACTTTATTCCGGCAAACGTAAAGTTCTTAATGCAAAATTGACAACTTAGACTCGGGTTTAACGACAGTTTTTGTAATAAGAATTTTTAATTAAGGGTTCGATGGTTTAAACCTGGGTCTATAGATGAACCATGTTTTGTATTAAGGCCGTAAAAGTGGAAAACCATCAGAAAACCCATACATTTATACTTACATCGCGTCATTGTATCTGCACATATTAGGGGCTTCTGCCAGTGGCGGATTTACACGTTTGCCGCTAGTAGGCTATTCAAATTTTGCCGCGCCTACCGACCTCTACAATAATGTCCCATGTTTTTTGTATACTGCTTCGCCTTTTCTTCAAAATACTTAAAATGTTCTCGTTCATCAGCTACGAAAAACTTGCAAAGAGATTTGTAAAGATCGGCAACTGTGATAAAATCTACGGTAGAAGCGTGAATTTGACCATTCACTTTGTTTATTCTTTCCAAAAAAACATGGTAGGTATATAAATATTAATCTTTTTAATTTCAGTAAGACATTAAAAAAATGTTAGCCCCTAACCGCCCCTAAAATCAGCCGCCCTAGGCTCCAGCCTACTCAGCCTATTGGTAAATCCACCACTGGCTTCTGCACCTCCTCAGGCTTTTAGGTTAGGTCATTGTCCCATTATGGATGAGAAATGAAAATGGAATAAAAATCACTTGGAACTTTCTCATATACCGGATGATTTTTTTTACCGGTTCCAATTTTTTACAGAGTGTTCTACCCATGAATATGAACAACTTTCAACATGGGACCAACTCTGAAATCACGAAAAAAAAATCAACTGTTTCATACATTTTGGTCAAGTAGGTATTAACTTTTGTATTAAACAGCAAATTTTTTTTTTCATGATTTCAGAGTTGGGTTTTTTTGCTGTCAAAAGGCTAAGTGTACCTGTCCCGGCGGACAGGCGCAGCCCTCGACGCAGCACGGCTTGCACGTGCCGCTGGCGGACAGCGACATGTCGGCGCACTTGCGCAGGCAGCTGTCCGCACACACGGTGTACTCTTGTCCCCCCGTGCATTGAAGTTCTGGAGAAAACGTGCTTGGTTAAAGTCTTATACAGGTTTCCAAAGAAAAGTAGTTACACGCTTCGGGAATCATCGTCTATTTTCGGACGTACGAACGTGCGGTGATGAGATCTAATATAGAGTTGTTACAACCTTGGAGGTACTTGTCGATTTTTTATTACTAGATTTTTTTTTAAATTTTAGATTAACAACTCTATGCAATTCCAAAAACTTTTTAAAACTTGTGAGTAACAAATGACTTGAGACCGGATTAGCTAACCCGACAGAAAGAAAACTTTAGAAAGAAGTTATTGTCTCAAATGTCATGATTTCATGAAATTGTCATTAAATAGGATCATTTGGTTTTAGAGAGTTGTATTGATGGTTTTTATGATTGTAACTAGCGGCGCCCCGCGGTTTCACCCGCATAAGTTTCGATCCCGTAGAAATATCGGGATAAAAACTATCCTATGTCCTTTCCCGGGACTGAAACTATCTCTATACCTTTCATCTAAATCGGTTCAGTGGTTTAGGCGTGAAAAGGTAACATACAGACAGAGTTACTTTCGAATTTATAATATTAGTAAGTATGGATTCTGTAAATCCACACTTGTTACGGTCGCGATTCACATTTTGATACAATCTAATATTGACCTGAAGGTTGCAAAAAATCGTAAGAAAATTTGAGTTTCGTAGGCTACCCTAGCGTTACTTCATTTTCTAATGACCTGTGGTCACAAAAGGCATAAGGATCAAACTTCTCTGTACACATACCGCACTCCTCCACATTGTACCGCCACTGTATGACGACGCCCGCCTTAGCGCAGGTCATGGCGTAGTCGCCCAGCACGGGACACAGGCAGCGCGTGACGTCAGAGCCGCACGCGCACATATCGTACACGCACGCTTCGTAGTACGGTTCTACGTCCACGTACCAGTGGCAAGCTGGGGAAAGAAACGTTGGTTAATATTATTTTTATCTTCAATCTGTTACCATAAACAGCTGTAATGTTTTTTTTTTTTTTTTTTGTAAATGGAAATAATACGATCTTATTTTGGTACAGTTCCAAAATACCATCAATATGGCTATCCGTCCGTCGGGTAGACGGGTAACGTAACGTCGAAGTAACAACTCTCATTATTACATAATTGGGCCAAATCAAATAATATATGGAGACAGAGGACCTAGTAGATAAAAGGCTTCACTTTCAATTATTTTTTAATCCCATAATGGGATTTGTGATTTCTGTGGTATCGCAGCGGGTCCATAATACCAGCACTGCCAGGGTATTTATTTTTTAAACTAGCAGCGCCCCACGGTTTCACCCGCGTAAGTGTCGATCCCGTGGGAATATCGGGATAAAAAGTATCCTGTGTGTTAATCCTGGCTATAAACATCTGTGTGCCAAATTTCATCCAAATCCGTTCAACGGTTTACGCGTGATTGTGTAACAAACATCCAAACATCTTCACAAACATTCACATTTATAATATTAGTAGGATATCGCAGCATTGTGCTTAGATAGGAGCCTTTTTGGTTTATTTATCTTTTTGGTTATTTTTAATGTAACTTTGTTAGTTTTACATGCTCCTTTGTACATTATTTCGTTTATGCTCACTAGTTCCTTTAGTAGTTCCTTTGAAGGAACTACTGAGAACTTTTGGATCAGTAGTTCCTTTGCAAAAGCTAAAGGAACTACTGAGACTGGATAGTTCCTTTAGCAGTTCCTTTGAAGGAAACAAACATATATAAAGCTGCCGCATGCTGGACCGTAGGTTCGCTAGATGTACTAAATAAGTAAATATAACTCTTTTTTGGGCATATTGCATATTATATGCAACCAGAACCAACGACGTAAAGAGAGACCGTATCATCATCATCATCATCATCAGCCTATAATGTTCCCACTGCTGGGACACAGGCCTCCTCTCTGTGAGAGGGAGTGGGCCGTAATCCACCACGCGGGCCCAGTGCGGGTTGGTAGATGTCACATGTCACAAGAGAGACCGTATGTGAAAAAGTAATCAAAATATTGTAGAAATTAACTAATTCAAAAGAGTTAGACCAAAATAGTTATATAATATATTAATTAGTTAATTTCTATTTTGATTACTTTTTCACATACGGTCTCTCTTAACGTCGTTGCAGCATACATGTTTCCTTCAAAGGAACTGCTAAAGGAACTATCTAGTCTCAGTAGTTCCTTTAGCTTTTGCAAAGGAACTACTGATCCAAAAATTCTCAGTAGTTCCTTCAAAGGAAGTACTAAAGGAACTATCTAGTCTCAGTAGTTCCTTTAGCTTTTGCAAAGGAACTACTGATCCAAAAATTCTCAGTAGTTCCTTCAAAGGAACTGCTAAAGGAACTATCTAAACTCATTAATTCCTTTAGCTTTTGCAAAGGAACTACTGATCCAAAAATTCTCAGTAGTTCCTTCAAAGGAACTGCTAAAGGAACTATCTAGTCTCAGTAATTCCGTTAGCTTTTGCAAAGGAACTACTGATCCAAAAATTCTCAGTAGTTCCTTCAAAGGAACTACTAAAGGAACTAGTGAGCATAAACGCATTATTTGTATTTCCTGAGTGTGTCTCAAATAAAATATTTTTCTTTCTTTCAATAACGAGGTTCCAAAACCGATGATTTTGATTATTTCATCCTCACAACGCATCCTTACTACATGAAGGATACGTTGAGATGAATGAATTAGTAACTATTAAAAATTAATATCAATTACAACGTTTCACAATGGTCAAGCTCACGACGTAACACTTACAAAACTGTATCAAGAGAAAGGTACGTGACATTTCGAAGGTTGTTTTATTAAGTCTCGAATGTGGCGTTTAATTTTATCTAGAGTAACAACGGGGGCGTAGCTCAGATGGTAGAGCGCTCGCTTAGCATGCGAGAGGTACCGGGATCGATACCCGGCGCCTCCAAACTACCCTTTTATTTTTATTTTTTTAGCTAGAGGACTTCTAAACAAAGAAAACGTAGCTTTAGCAAGGCTTAAAATTCAATTATTTTAGGGTAGGAGTGTTCGTGGCATCACAGCGGGCCCTATCGGAATACCAGCGCTGCGGTATTTATTTTTTAAATATCGCAGCATTAGGTATACTGAGATAGGAGCCTTTTGGCCGCGCACAGGTCTTTTTTTTTGGTTTATTTATTTTTTGGTTGTTTCTAATAAATTTGTTAGTTTTAAATGCTCCTTTTTACACTATTTGTATTTCCTGAATGTGTCCCAAATAAAATATTTTTCTTTCTTTCTTTCAATAACGAGGTTCCAAAACCTAAAATTTTGATTATTTCATCCTTACAACGCATTCTTATTAAGGTGCACCCAGACAGAGCGAGGCATGCGCCGCAAATAATTTTTTTTTTATATGTACGGTTGCCTCAGGCTGAGGCATCTAACACAATTATAAAAAAAACACCTGCGGCGCATGCCTCGCTCTGTCTGGATGCACCGTTACATGAAGGATGCGTTGTGGTGGATAAATTATTAGCGATAAAAAATCGATATCAATTTATTTATTTATTTATTTTATTTTACAGAAAGCTTACAGACTAATAACAGAATTAGAAATCGTTCGTAGGTAAAAAAAAAAATTGCTAATTACAAGCTTCCACATATTTACAATGTTAACGTTTCACAATGGTCAAGCTCACGACATAACTCTTACAAAACTGTATCAAGAGAAAGGTACGTGACATTTCGAAGGTTATTTTATTAAGTCTCGAATGTGGCGTTTAATTTTATCTAGAGTAACAACGGGGGCGTAGCTCAGATGGTAGAGCGCTCGCTTAGCATGCGAGAGGTACCGGGATCGATACCCGGCGCCTCCAAACTACCCTTTTATTTTTATTTTTTTAACTAATATTTAGGAAATCTTAAAGTTATGAAATGCAAGCCTAGCATTCAAAAGGCTACAAGTTAATTATAACCGTTATAACAACATGGGTTTCTTCTAAAATTCTCTGTAAAAAAACATTTTAATGCCCAAACAATAACTTTGCGTGGATTGTAACAAAGATTACTGATACCTATTTTCACTAACACTAGATGATGAAATGAACGAATGCCCAAATAAAAGCGAGCTGTTTGATTCTCAATGCTCGGCTCAGTGTCTAAAGTTGAGAATCCAACAGTGCTTTTAGTTAGCCATTCATTTAGGGACCAGTATTATATCAGACGAATAATTTACCATTTTTGGATTAAAGAACCTACCTTCAAACACCTTACTCTTCAGTTTACTGCAGTACTTCTCAGCAGCCTCCTTGTTCTCCATATTGGCCTTACAAGGATGCTCGGGCTCTTTCGTGTCTATGTCGGAACAGAACTCTCTGGTCTTCCACTTGTTGGCGAACGCCAGAGCTGATTGTTCGATGTCGTTTTCTGGGGTTAGGAAGTCGTCTTTTTGGTTCAAGTTGAAGGTGCCGCAGAGACCCTGGATGAAAAACGTAAATGAACAACATACATACATAATCAGCCTGTAATGTTCCCACTGCTGCGACACAGGCCTACTCTCTGTGAGAGGGAGTGGGCCGTAATCCACCACGCGGGCCCAGTGCGGGTTGGTAGATGTCACATGTCTTCGAATTTTTGGTTCTAGGACACGCCGGTTTCCTCACGATGTTTTCCTTCACCGTTTTGAGAGCAGTGGTGATGAAATAATTTACACAAAGTGAAGCGCCCGTCAGGGTTCGAACCTCCGACTATATCTCGTAAGTCGCGGTCGTTACCACTGGGCAACCACTGCTCTCAAAATGAACAAACTACACAATAATCTTTGTGTGTGTACTATAAGCTGAATGAGCTATTGAGAGTGAGGGAAGAAGGAGTGCACCTGTGTCTGCGCGCACACATGTGCACTATATTTCACTATAATATCTTCCCGCGCCGAAGGCTAGTCTCCGTTGAGATTGGCCGCCGTGGCCGAAATACGGTTTGGAGGACTTTATTTATTTACGAGCTGAATGCGTAGGACGGTAGGACCCAAACCCACACTGGGCCAGTGTGGTGGATTACAACGAAATCGCTTTCAGTGAGTTCTGAATCCCAGCAGTTGAAGATTACAAGATGATGATTTTATTCTCCACAGGCCTCAAATTCAATTATTACTGATCCGTTTACCCAAAAATGACGGATATAGGTAGCCTTTTTTATGGGTGGGAAATCATCAAATGACTCCTCCCGCTCTGGGTGGAGCGGAAGGGAGTGTAAGACTCTTACTGACTAAAACCCATCCGTGTTCCTTCCTTAGCTCTTTATGTTCCGGGGTAGCGGTAACCCTTTCGGACAATCCCGCACCCCCGGCAGGCTTTTTCCTTTATGCTGACATCTCTTGCTCAGCCTTGAGATCAGTAAAGACATTAGGCAAAAGTGCATACAAGCTGTTGTCATTCTTACCTTGGTCTTTCCTTGGAATTCAGCAGGCACGTCAATGAAGACACGAGTGTTACCATCCCACCACAAGTCCACTTTGTTGGGCAGTTGCACTAAAATCAAAGAAAAACACATCAACAATCTAGTGACTGACAATCGCTAATAGATCCCCCTAAAATGTCGCCAAGATACAGGCACCGCCTAGTTTGGGGACCACCGCATGTCACCAACAGTTACAGACAAAATTATTATGTTAATAATATTAAGGTAATAATTATAACAATCATCATCTGCCTAGCCTTTTCCCAACTATGTTGGGGTCGCCTTCCAGTCTAACCGAATGCAGCTGAATACCAGTAATTTTAAATTTAGCGTCTGCCTATCTGACCTCCACAATCCAGTTACTTTGGGTTATACGATACCCCTTGGTAAGACTGGTTGTCAGATTTTCGGGCTTCTGACGACCCGTAACGACTGTCAAAGATCCATGAATGACAGCCGGGACCAACGGCTTAACGTGCTTTCCGAGGCACGGAGGGGTCTTGGTATGTAAAGATGGTCGCCCATCCACGGACTAACCGCGGCAAGCGTAGCTTGACCTGATCGATCGATCCGTGAAGCTGTTATTACTTAGCCACAAGCCCCTCTCAATAATTGTAACAATGTAATTAGTACATAAATTTTATTATTATTAAATTTTAATATAATGTTTCTTTTTTGCCTTACGAAATACTTTTTATGAGTTACAGAAAGTACCCCATACTTGTTCAGTCTTTCTGATTATAGACGTCGACATCTTGGTCACAAGGGTAATGAAAAAATTGTATTCAATTTAGATGGCCTCAATATCGTGAACCGATGACAATTAATGCTATAAATTATAAGAATAGTATGATATAATATAAAATGTATGATTAATTACAATTAATATAATATAATGTAAACTGTATAACTGTAATAATGAGTAAGTACTTATACTTTTTTAATATTGATAACCATTTAAATTGCAATGCCTTAACAGGCAACAAAGTTCTAAGAACCTACCTACCTATTGTTAACATCTTCATAATTCTGTACATTTAGTTCGCAATAAAGAATTTGAATTAGATTTCTTATACGAGATCTCTATGTTAGTTATTACTCTGCAATTTCAACTTACCAATAATGAACATAGAAGAAGCAGCTCTAATCCTAACATCGCCAACCATGACGGGGAGCGTAGAAACCTCTTTCCCATTCACAAGAATAAAGCCTCCTTGCTTCATGTGCACGTTTGCTCCGTCGTAGTTCAGGTTGACGGCTTTAGTACAGGACGGCTTGCCTTCGCCTTTGTAAGGGCTTAGATTCATTGCCTAGAAAATAAAAGGAGTTTTTAATGTTTATTTGAATTGGTAACTTAAAAAAAAAACCGAGTGTGCTTATGACCACACGACTGAAGTGAAACTTCAAACGTATTTGGCTATGAGAAGAAGAGAGAAAGAAAATGTGCGCGCGCACTGCTTTCTCTTGCTTATATCCCCCACTCAACTCCCGTTCGCCTCGCCTGATCACACTTTTCCTAACGCGTTTGCCAGCTTACTCCCCAAGTCAAGTGTGCGTAAAGAAGTTTCACTTTAAATATGATTTCTAAAGAGAAAAATTTTGGATATTGTTGCCTGACCAACAAATGCAGAATTAAATATTTTTTTACTTTCGTAAACAAGTATTAGTTTGGCTGTCTTCCAGGGTTAGGACCCACGATATCCTGAACAATCAGTCTGCCTAGCCTTTTCCTAACTATGTTGGGGTCGGCTTCTAGTTTAACTGGATGCAGCTTAACACCAGTATTTTATATGGAGCTGACTATCTGACCCTTGGTAAGACTGGTTGTCAGACCGTTATACTTCTGACTACGTAACGACAGCCGGGACCAACGGCTTAACGTGCTTTCCGTGGCGCGGAGAGGTCGCGATATAACGTAATGGATGGTCACCCATCCACAAACCGACCGCGGCAAGCGTAGCTTAACCTGCGATCGACCGGCGTGGCTGCTATCACTTAGACCGAAGATAGCCTGATCTATGAGCTGTAATACCATAATTACTAACTTTGGCGTATAACAGAACAACTCATAAAGTGTTCAAATCTGGAAGTTAGTGAAGCCTAGACATTCAATGACAACGATTGAAACTGAACTTTGACTTCGTTAAAATATGACTGAAATTACTTTAACACCCGGCTGGTCTTCTGTCACACTTTTTTTTTTTCTAGATTTTCCATACCTCAGTAATAGCTCCAGAACACGCCACATTTTCGACCTCGATCGTCAGGTTGTTAGCCTGCAGCATCGTGTAGGTGCAGTGGCCCATGAAGTCATACCGCAACCCGTCGAACGTGGAGTAGTGCGGGTCACCTACTGCCCCGCATCGGGCACCGCATGCTACTTTCGTGCATGTCCATTCGCCTGATTGGCATGTGCTATAGAGGGTAGAGAATAGAAAATGAGTTGAAATTATCCTCTAGGGTCGAAAACCAGCACCTTAATTGCGTAACACACTATCAATCGGAATCAGAAGCATTTCGAAACCAATTGCTTCATAAGTTCAAAAAATTTGTCTGCTCAACGCGTAAATAACGCAATGAATGTTGTTGAACTGTCAAAATGAAACCGATTCCGATTGATAAAGTGTTACACAATTGCCCCACAGTTTAAAAATAGTCCAGTACTCCAGTACGGCGACGCGTATACTCCCGGTGACACGCCACACATAAGTTTCGTAAAAAAAAAACAATTATAGGTCTGCCCCCGATAGGAAAAAAGACGCATCTAACATTTTTTTCAGATTTGAGTTCCATCATCATCTTCATCATTTCAGCCGAAAGACGTCCACTGCTGGACGTAGGCCTCCCCCAAGCACCTCCACTTCGACCGGTTTTGTGCTTCTCGCATCCAACGAGTTACGTAAGCAAGCACAAACAATACTTGAGTTACGTACATTTCCGGAATCAGAAAAAAGCGGCCAAGTGCGAGTCGGACTCGCCCATGAAGGGTTCCGTAGCAGCAAGTAACATAATATAAAAGTTCTTGTAGTTCGTTGTAACTTTGTGAAAGGTAAATTGCGGTTTTCGATTTATGACGTATTAAAAAAAACTACTTACTAGATCTCGTTCAAACCAATTTTCGGTGGAAGTTTACATGGTAATGTACATTATATATATTTTTTTAATTTTATCATTCTCTTATTTTAGAAGTTAGAGGGGGGGGGACACACATTTTACCGCTTTGGAAGTGTCTCTCGCGCAAACTATTCAGTTCAGAAAAAAATGATATTAGAAACCTCAATATCATTTTTGAAGACCTATCCATAGATACCCCACACGTACAGGTTAGATGAAAAAAAATTTTTGGAGTTTCAGTTGTAAGTATGGGGAACCCCAAAATTTATTGTTTTTTTTCTATTTTTGTGTGAAAATCTTACTGCGGTTCACAGAATACATCTACTTACCAAGTTTCAACAGTATAGTTCTTATAGTTTCGGAAAAAAGTGGCTGTGACATACGGACGGACGGACAGACAGACAGACAGACAGACAGACAGACAGACAGACAGACAGACAGACATGACGAATCCATAAGGGTTCCGTTTTTGCCATTTGGCTACGGAACCCTAAAAAACGACGCCTGTATTTTTAATATTTTCCTAACTTCCTCCAGTAATTAATTTCCCAATCGACAGCAATTAATTTCCCGTTTCATTCATTAAAACATTTATTTCTCTATTTTTACTTTTTGTTAGATACGTCTTTTTAACTATTCGGGGTAGAGGTCCTGCGATTGCTTATCCGTCTACCAAGACTAGTAAATAATATCGTCTGACTGAAAATTAAAGCAGCCATAGCGTCAGAAAATAGTAGATTGTACAACTAAGGCATAAAAGAAGCTATTTTACCCCGAGACGTTTATATCCACGCGAGCCGCAGGCGAGGGTGGATAGTTAAGTCGAGGGGTAAAATGGCTCGTTTATGCCTGAGTTATACACTCTGCTTTTCACTTCGATTGCGAGAAAATGAAACAGGCATAAAGACGACATAACTAATCAGAGACATAATTAATCAAAAATGTTGCAAAGCATAGCTAATTCCCGCCACCACAGATAATACCGCCACGAAACTTTTTTAAAGTTTTTTTTTTTAATTTCAACATTTGTCATTCGGCTTGGGTACTTCATACTACCAAGTCATAAAAACGTTTGTTTGCGTTTTTAAAGAATAAATGACAACTATTTTACCTGATTTTATTAATTTAACGATAGAAAACACGGAAGTGGTATAAATGAAAGAAAATGAAATAAATCACGACTTTAATCTGCGAAGTTTTATTGTGCGTGTGGCTGTTGGGCCTGATTACCTTAGTCTCAGAAGAAAAATTTACTTTATGCACTAGAACATAAAAAGCGATTTTATGTCGCCTAAGCACAACATAAAGACGAACTTTTAGAGCATGAGAAGTGAAAAAAGTATTTCTGACTGGTATGATTTGAAAAATAAGAAGTACCTACAACAATTTATTGGATGCGAAGGTATTATTCTTACAAAAGATCTAACCATATTCCATAAACATCATCTGCCTAGCCTGTTCCCAACTATGTTGGGGTCGGCTTCCAGTCTAACAACCGGATGCAACTGAATACCAGTATTTTACATGGAGTGACTGCCTATCTGACCTCCACAACCCAGTTATTGGGTAATACGATACCCCTTGGTAAGACTGGTTGTCAGACTTTCGGGCTTCTGACGACCCGTAACGACAGTCAAAGATCCATGAATGACAGCCGGGACCAACGGCTTGACGTGCTTTCCGAGGCACAGAGGGGTCTTGGTATGTAAAGAAACCCATCCACGGACCAACCGCGGCAAGCATAGCTTAACCTGATCGATCGAACCGCGCGCCTGTTATTTCTTCCATATACAACATGGTAAAATATACACCGTGAAATTTTAATCACCGTTTTCCTCTAAAAGGGTCATTGTACTCATCATTACTATGGGACCAAACATGAAATCGCGAAAAAAAAATCTGCTGTTCTCTACATTTTGACAGCTGATTATTTTTCATGATTTCAGGTTTGGTCCCATAGTAAGAGTTGTTCATAATGACAAGTACAATGAACTCTTAAGAGGAAAACGGTGATTAAAATTTCACGGTGTATAAAATCTCAAAAAAAAAAAAAAAAAGCACGTTGAACACTTACCAAGTATTACAATCCTTCCTTATCGTCGCTCCAGGCTTGAAGTTCTTATTCCTCAACCTACAGGGACACTCGGTCTTGGGCACACACTTGCCGCCCTCCAGCAGCAACCCTTCGGGACAGAAGCACCCTTCCACGCAGGAACTGTTGCCAGTGTTAGCTGGGACCAGGGGGAAGGCACAGCTGGGTTGGGAGTCGGGCCCGCAGGACTTGTAGATCTTGCCTTCGGGACACTTCATTGCTGTTTGGAAGGTGAATGGAAATAAGTACGGGGTTACAGATGTTTGGTTATCGGTTTCTAAGAGCCTGCTGGTAAATTCATTGGTCAGAATACTTTAAAGCCAATTCTCGTAATTAAAAACGTTCAAAATCTAGACGCAATATACAGGGTGAAATTAAATTCATGGGCATCCTTTTAAGGGGTCGTTGTACTCATCATTACGAACAACTTTTACTATGGGACTACACCTAAAATCGCGGAAAAAATTCGCTGTTCCTTGTATTTATGTTCACATAACTTGTCAAAATGTAGGGAAGAGCTGATTTTCTTTCGCGATTTCAGGTTTCGTCCTATAGTAAAAGTTGTTCATAATGATGATTACAATGACCCCCTAAAAAGATGCCCATGAACTCAATTCCACCCTGTATAATCTGATCTCAGCGACAATCAATGTTAAAGACTTGTCAAACATGCAGGGAAATTAGAGGTATTTTTGACAGATTGAGACTGAGATCAGACTGTGAACGTTCTTAAAAAAAAAAGGTCAAGTGCGAGTCGGACTCGCGCACCGAGTGTTCCGTACATATTCGTAGGTATGTAAATAGTTTATCAAGAGTTTTTTTTTTTAATATAACTAAAAAATCACGTTTGTTGTATGGGAGCCCCCCTTAAATATTTATTTTATTCTGTTTTTAGTATTTGTTGTTATAGCGGCCACAGAAATACATCATCTGTGAAAATTTCAACTGTCTAGCTATCACGGTTCCTGAGATACAGCCTGGTGACAGACAAACAGACAGACGGACAGTGGAGTCTTAGTAATAGGGTCCTGTTTTTACCCTTTGGGTACGGAGAGTGTGTTACGTGACTTAGAAAAGTGTAACACGAATAACACGTCCCCGTAAGTTTATTACTACGAAACACGAGATACCTTATTCGAGATCGCATGGCAGTGGCGTTGAGTTTTTCGTGGTAGCGTGCATTCGTTGTTAAGTGTTTCGTAATTGTAAACTTACGGGGCCGTGTTATTCGATGTTACACTTTTCTAAGTCACGTAACACACCCGTTCATACAACCCTATTGATTGATATTTCATGAAATAGTCATTAAATACATAATACACAGTGGAGTGAGATTTGTCAGCAGATTAAGTTGAATATTATTTTTCAACACACTTGCTCGTAAAATGGCTCTTACTGCACAGCTTTTAGATCCATAATGCAGTGTATTACAAACGCGTGCTTTTTCTTTACGTTACGGTACTTGTGCTTTATTTCCACAGATAACTATTTAATTTACTAGTCGGAGGTCGGAGAAGTGCGTTTTTTTTTTAATCTCTTCAAAGAGACTTCATGCCAAAAAGAATCCGAGAGCCATATTTTTTTTTTTTTTAAATAGTCTGAATTGTCCTTGGTCCCAAGACTCCCAAGATGAACTAAAATTTATTTACCTTAACTACAATTTGACATACGACAACACTACGATCAGTCTAAACATTATTTTGTGTTTATTATATTTTTTCTATAGGCTGTTTATCGGTTTTGTATGTGCCTTTAGGAATGACCATTACTTACTCTATGGGTAAACCTGCGCGCGCACGCCAGCGCGGCGCGCGGAATGACAAACCCAGCCCACCATTATCCATACAAGTTAATATTTAACAATACAAGTCTGTTTTTTTCCTCACAAGTGTGTTGAAAAACGTCGTATGATACGCGTGTGCATTGATAATTAAACTCTCGGCTACCTTATCGCGCTTGCCTACGGCTCGCGCGAATAATACCGCCTCGAGTTTAATGATCAACATAGCACACATGTATCATAATGTACTATTTTGTAATACATATCAATATATCTATGAAAATATCATGTACGTAAGGAAAAACCTACATCTTTTTAGTAAAAGAGGGGAAAGACACAATTATATCACTAGAAATAGGGACCAATTAGTTCAACCAGGTTTCAGGCTGGCTAAAGTAGACTCATCTTTCATGGGCTACTGTCTAAAATGTTACAATAAAATACCTACCCACATACTTGATCTGAATGAAACGAAATTTAAATCTTGTATAAAACGCACACTATGCAGCCAGGCATATTATAAATTGGGGGATTACATCACTGATAAAAATGCTTGGCTAAATGCTGGTCCTGCTCCATAAGGACGCACAAATAAATTGATTAGCATTGGAAAATACCTACTGTTGGAGCTGCTGAAGATTTTAAAATACTATTTTTGCATTATATAAATTCAATCTCCTTGTATTGTATAATTGCATAGCACATGTGTGAGTACTATGTACATACTATAAAGCTACCATTTACTGGGTACGTCTTTCATTGACTTGAATGTGCTCTGGCGGCTGAGAGTATGTCATGCTCACTCAAATGTCTCGCTGATGGTGGCGCGTGTGTTGGATCATTTAGCTCCCTTCAAAATGGTTGAGCTGAATGGTGCTAATACATGCGTCATGTTCGTGAACGGGCGCCGTCAGTAGGGACTGGTCATCTCTTTGCTGCCACGGCTTATTTTAATTTAATATTTGAATTGTTTTTTCTCATCTTCTCATTATGGACGCTTTTAACGTTCTGCATCGTTCTCACATGTATAATTTTTAACATGAATGATGTAACCAAGACTTTGTAACCATATTATTTTGATTTAAAAGAGTGTCCATGGAGTTTCTTGCCCGTTCTTCTCCATAGGTACCTACTCTTTGGAATGGGCAACTAGCTTCATCTTTCTGACTGACCGACCCCTTGACAATTCAAAAGTGCCTGTAATTGGTTTAATTGAAATAAATGCTTTGAGTTTGAGTTTGAGTTTGAGTTCATAGAACAGTGAAAACCCAAAGATGAAAAATTTCTACAGATTTATAGATATTACAGTCAAGTTAGTCGTACGTATACAAGATGGTAACAAAAACTATGCAGAAAAGAAAAGAAAAGTCAGGGCTTCATATTAAAAATCAAAAGGAATTTCATACATACATAATTAGCCTATAGTGTTCCCACTGCTGGGACACAGGCCTCCTCTCTGTGAGAGGGAGTGGGCCGTAATCCAACACGCGGGCCCAGTACGGGTTGTTAGATGTAACAAGTCTTCGAATTTTTGGCTCTAAGACATGCCGGTTTCCTCACGATGTTTTCCTTCACCGTTTTGAGAGCAATGGTGATGAAATAATTTACACAAAGTAAAGCGCTTGTCTAGGTTCGAACCTACGACCTACAAGTCGTAAGTCGCGGCCGTTACCACTGGGCCAAAGGAATTTCATATCTCTCTGACAATTATAGAAGACTAGCTGCGCTGCGCCCCGCGGTTTCACCCGCATAACTCTCTATCCCGTGGAAATATCGGGATATAAACTATCCTATGTCCTTTCCCGGAAATCAAACTATCTCTATACTCGTACCAAATTTCAACTAAATCGGTTCAGTGGTTTAGGCGTGAAAAGGTAACATACAGACAGACAGACGGAGTTACTTTCGAATTTATAATATTAAAAGTATGGATATTGAAGTACTTACGACAAGTTTCAGCGTCACGCCAGTCCTTCATCTCTTCAATTCCATGTCTCAAACATTCCTTCGCGTACACAGACACTGTGCTGCACGCACATTCCTCAGGACCTGAATAAAAACACAGAGATTAGTTTAGAAATATACCTTAACCGTCTGACCGCCATGCAAAATTTCATCTATCTTGCCCCCAACGCCGCGACCGTATTGCAAATCATTTATCGTACGATTGGCTAGTGATGTGTAACACGTAAAATATACAGTAGTAATATTAAATATTTTGAAGTGCGATGAACGCTTGAAGACGTCATTGGCGTCTCGATCAAGTTATTGAATGACGCTTTAATGCGTCCTTGGCGGTCAAAGGGTTAAGAATTATTATTTTGGGGGTAGTTACTCACTCAAACTGGTGGTGCAAGCGCAGAAGTCCCATTGACAGGCGTCGAGCAAGAGCGAGACGTCCATAACCTATAAAAAAAAAGTTGATCAAGAATATAAAACAATAACAAATGCAAATTTTGAATAATGCAAAATAACAGTAGGATACCATAATATACAGGAAGATTTTTTTATCACCATGCAAATTTTTACAGGCTGTTCTACCCATGAACATGAACAACTTTCACTATGGGACCAACTCTGAAATCACGAAAAAAAAATCAGCTGTTTCATACATTTTGGTCAAGTAAGTAGGTATTGAACTTTTGTATTAAACAGCAGATTTTTTTTTCGTGATTTCAGAATTGGTTCCATAGTGAAAGTTGTACATATTTATGGGTAGAACACCCTGTAAAAATTTGGATGGTGATAAACAAAACCTTCCTGTATAGAACATAGAAGTAATCGCAGATAACAAGGTAAAACTGAAACATCAAAGTTGGAGTAAGTACCTATTTAAATAAAATTTTTGGGATGCATGAAGAAGCCTCCTCGTGTAACGCAGTTTGTTCCACCAGTTACTTAACTGAAACGAGCGCTCGGCGCATCTTGGACAGTCACATCAACACCTTACAACCTGCCAACTCTTCCCTCATCGATGCGTGGGAGTTCCAGTGCCTTAGGGATCTTCTGGGCACGCTCGTACCATCATAGACTTCATCCATCGCTTTCCATCAGGCGTGATCGAGGTCAAGAGCGAGTCCATTCAGCAAAAAAAAAGGTTGCTCTAAATATTTTTACATGGAACTCACCTTAGAGCATTTCCTGAATTTTTCTTTAGCGAAGATCGTGGTGCAGAACTGCTGAGCTTTCTTCATATCATCGTCAGATTTGGAAGCACAAGCACTAGTCTCAGTAGGTTTACTGTCGCATACATCTGCAGAATAAAAATCAAATTAAAATCTGCCAGCCTTAATTGAAGACGTGAAAACTGAAATCGTGGGAGTAATATTTTCATAGATCTTAATTACTTATAACAGATCTTGTGTGGTCCGGCTGCATAATTTGGGAACATAAATAAATTCCTTGTAAAATCAATAAGCCAAAATAAAGTTAAACTAAAGACTATTATACTATACTAGCTGCGCCCCGCGGTTTCACCCGCGTAAGTGTCGATCCCGTGGGAATATCGGGATAAAAAGAGGCCTATATGTTAATCCAGTGTGTCGGCTACCTCCACACAAAATTTTATCAAAAGTGGTCCAGACATTTGACCTTGAAGAAGTAACAAACATATAAACACACAAACAAACTTTCGCCTTTATAATATTAGTGTGATTATTTTATTATATATAGTGTGAAGTGTGATATAGTGTGATATTTATTATATAAGCTAACACACTTAAAATAATAATATCTACATGTATATAAAAAAGAGGAAAAAAATCATTGAACATCGAAAAATTTGTCCGCATCGCTGTCAACAGGAAAATTGCCCAAAAGTCTGGCAGCATTGTCACGTTGTATGGCGATGCCGATTCTTTGGCCAAAAAAATAATAAAAGTAAAACGTATTAACATACCTCCAATCTTATTAACCTGCCACGACGACGCGAGCACAGACTTGGTCTTAGCAATAGTTTTGTCTCTTGTCATGAAGTCATTCTCAGGGTTTCCATCTAACGTCCCACAGAGACCTTCCGTATTGTTCCAAAGCAGGACTGAACCTTCCACCAGGATTATGTTCTGAAAAACGGTTTTATGTTACAAACGCATAAGACAGAGTTCATGTGACTTTTAATTTAATTATCTATAGGCTGGCAGGGACATCGATGCTAAACTGTAACCATTATACAGGGTGTTACGGAAAGGGTATATCAATACAAACGGGTTGAAGAGTGTATCTGGTCTAGAATCTCTGTACAAAATTTCAGCTCAAAAGCATTAACTTTGAAAATGCTTAATATTTTTTTATTTCGACATCACGGCGCTGCACTGGCGCGCGGCGGCGTGATGTGCGTGTACTAGGCGCACAGACACACTACAGATAATGGATAATGACCCTCGTAGTACGGTGACACGTTTGTTATGATTTCAATTTAATAAACTATCGAAATAAAAAAAATATTAAGCATTTTCAAAGTTACTGCTTTTGTGCTGAAATTTTGTACAGAGATTCTAGACCAGATACACTCTTCAAACCGTTTGTATTGATATACCATTTCCGTAACAACCTGTATAATTCACCTCATGATTTACGATAAATATGAGCAGTGGTGGCCCAGTGGTCATGGCCGCGACTTATGAGTTGTAGGTCGTAGGTTCGAACTAATCGGCTTTACTTTGTGTAAATTATATCATCAACACTGCTCTCAAAACGGTGAAGGAAAACATCGTGAAGAAACCGGCATCATCGTCCTAGAACCAAAAATTCGAAGACATGTGACATAGTACCAACCCGTATTGGGCCCGCGTGGTAGATTATGGCCCACCCCCTCTCAGAGAGAGGAGGCCTGTGTCCCAGCAGTGGGAACATTATAGGCTGAGCATAGTGAGTATTTATGTATGTACGAGTATATGTAAATAAATGTATTGCTTTGCCAGACCATGGTAATGTTATCTAATTACCGTGGCCAAACAGTTTGGTAAAGCTTGTTTTATTTATATACAACAGATAACAAGACTAGTCATAGTTGCTATAAGAAGTATTTTTAATTATCGAAATATTCTCTTCTAAAATTATAATCCATGTATTTTTTAAGTGCTATATTTTTATTTGTAATTATTTTTTTGCCACTGTCCACGACGCAATTTGAATTACGTTTTTTTTTTTCATACATAATTGGTAAAGACTTTTATTTTAAATCAGAGTTTAGTTGGCTAACTTTAGTATTACAACAGGCTTTGTTAATCCTAGTTTAGAACAATATTTATTTATTTGCATTACAATATAAATCCAAACTTATTCATATATAGGATGCAGACAGAACGGATGTAGATTATCCAGCATCATAATAATATTAACGGATGTTCGATAAGTCAAATGTCCCGAAAAAAAACTAAATGAAGGTCATAGACACTTCGCTAAACATTACAGTAAAACGGGGCTACTTTGACAGGCGGGGCTACTTTGACCAGGCCGATTACAACGCTATGATGCGTTCCCCACACCCCGCGCCTCGCGCAATATTACTCGAGGTCACGCACACTTGCTGAGCACACGTGAAAACCGATTTTTTGGCGCTCTGTCAAAGTAGCTACAACATCTGTCAAAGTAACCCTGGAAGTCAAAGTAGCCCCGTTTTGCGGTATAAACTTTTATGTAAAATGGTTGACCTAACATGGTCATAGAAGAGCTTATCACCGAATTTCTGAAAGTCAATTTAATTGATTTGACTAGCGTTTGTTATTTCGACCAACAAATCAAAACAGAGCAGAGAAGCCAGCAAGCATCATGCTACTACAATCTGTCAAATTTCTTTAATAGATTTTCAACTTTATCGCTAAAGCATAAGGTTCAAAGTTTTACAGTTTCGGGTAGCTTGATGTGCTGGCATCTGTACTTACCTATATGAGATCTGAGGGCCAATTCTCATAATTAAAAATGTTCAAAATCTAGTAACAGTCTCATCGACAATCAATGTCAAAAACTTGCCAAAAATGTAGGGAAATTAGAGGTATTTTTGAAAGCTTGAGACTGTCATCAGACTGTGAACGTTCTTAAAATTACGAGAATTGTCCCTTTATAGGAGATTAACTAATTTGGCTTTCAGAAACTGGGTGCAAGTTATTTCGGACAAGCTGCACCCCGCGGTTTCACCCGCATAAGCCTAGATTTCGAAGGTATATCGGGACAAAACGTATCCTTTGTCCTAATCCAGGTCATGGTCTACGCATGTGGTAAATTTGTCTCAAATTTCATCCAAATCCGCTCAGCCGTTTTAGCGTGACAGCGTAATAACTAATAAACAATCAAATGTATGTCTGTTACCATTTCCCATAAAAGCATTTTTCATTACATATTTTTTTTCTTATATTTAGTTATTAATACACACATACACAACAAATACACGTACTTAAAACCTAATATTACTATGATAACAACAAAATAAAATAACATGAAAAAAAAAAAACAATAACTGCAAAAGTACCCGTGGGTCGAAACCAGACTAGACTAAAGCTTATATACACAAGCTTCATAGGTTGAGGTCCTTAGTACAGTCAACAGCAAAAGTACATGATGAAAATCAGAAATTCAATACTAATGAAAGGAGTTCGCGTCAGAACTGTGTGACGTCGAAGTGATTCAAAAGTATGTGATTGTAAATTATACCAAACATTTACTACTAGTACAGCTGCCATACCGGTCGAAGTGGAGGTGCTTGGGGGAGGCCTATGTCCAGCAGTGGACGTCTTTCGGCTGAAATGATGATGATGATGATGACAGCTGCCATATATTCGTGATCAGTTTTGACTCCAAAAGTTATAAACTCAATTCATCATCTACTTTTGCTGTTGACTGTACAATATGGCAGGGACATTGATGCGCCAACTGTGACCATGAATAGTACTGCACATGATTCTAGTTCGTAGCGTATAAATATTTCGTCGGTTATAAAATAAAACAGCTGTTTCATAGAAAAAAGCAATACCTACGCGATCAAAATGTATGGAACAGCAAATTTGTTTAATGGTTCAGAATCAATGTACAACGATAACTTAATTATTTCACTCTTTTTGAAGGAACGCAGTCAACCTTTCACATAGTTTGACTTTGACTCTGCCTTTATTTCGTAGCAGTAAGGACGGTTTTTGTAGCTCGAGTGTTAAAAATAACGTGCTGTGGACCGTAACTTAAAAACATTTTGACAAACTTTTTTTATTACTACCAATAGCACGCATAGTGCCGATCGCCACTCAAGTATTGTCTATAAATAGGTTTTTGGAACCCTGTGCGTCCATGCGCACTATGAGTCCTATTCATAGTACTAATGTTTGTGGATACGGGTATTAGGGTATTATAGTTTCCACCAGAGATGAGCGAGGATGCGTAGCGAGGAATGTGTGTAAAACTAACCAATAACAACGCTAACTTAGTTCAAGCTATGAAAATGAAGCGATGTTATTGGTTGGTTTCACACACATCCCTCGCTACGCATCCTCGCACATCTCTGGTGGAAACGCAGCCTTAGGCCCGGACTCCACTGAATCGGAGCTGAGCTGAGCGAAGCGGAGATGTGCAGGAATCGATCAATCACAATTCTCATCGCGTCACTCGTCTCGTCTGTGATTTGACGATTCCTGCACATCTCCGCTTCGCTCAGCTCAGCTCCGCTTCAGTGGAGTCCGGGCCTTATCCTACCCTTCACGTAACGTTTTGTTTTTTTTATTTCACCGACAAACTTCACAAATCAGCACCAATCTAACTAGAACAAATAAAGTGAAGTATATCCTTACGTTGGTATCCCATTTGATGGTGACGCCCACAGCATCCAGGTTGATGAGCACGAAGTCGCTGGGCATGGCCACGCGGATGCCGGGGAGGGAAGCCGGCATTGGGATCAGGCGCTTGGTGTTCCGGAATAGTACGGAGCCGTCCTCTGTTGGAGACACAAGAAATATACAGGGTTATTGGAAAAAACAGCAACAACCTCTTAAGAGGTCATTGTACTCATCATTATGAACAACTTTCACTATGGGACCAATTCTGAAATCACGAAAAAAAAAATCAGCTGTTTCATACATTTTGGTCAAGTAAGTAGGTATTGAACTTTTGTATTAAACAGCAGATTTTTTTTTTCGCGATTCCTGGTTTGGTCCCATAGTAAAAGTTGTTCATAATGATGAGTACAATGACCCCTTAAGAGGTTGTTGGTGTTTTTCCAATAACCCTGTATAAGAGTCAAAATCCAGTAAGAAATGAATCCAAAGGGGAATATAGGCCATGTTTTATACCTTGCCTGTATGGCTGTAGCTCCTTGTTAAGACAACATAACAGAAATTCCTCTAATAAACCCTTTTGGAAGAATTTAACACATCACACAAAGAATCGACTAAGACAGAGTAGCTGTAGACTAAAAGTTATCTATATATTAAAACATACTGAATACGGAAAAGTGTACAAGTAAGCGCCAAATAATATATTCACGATATTGAACCTTATAACACAGAGAGCAAGGTTGTTTTATTTAATAGGTATTTTTCAGGTACATGACAACCTTTATCTCTGTCTCTAGGATGCATCTGGATCTGGATGATCTCAACGCAACAGCGATGCCTCTGGTATGTCCAGGCGACGAGGCGGAGTAGCTGCTTGTTGGCCATACAATAACTTAAAAAAGTAATATACAGGGTGAAATTTTAATCACCACTTTCCTCTTAAGGGGTCATTGTACTCATCATTATGAACAACTTTTACTATGGGACCAAACCTGAAATCGTGAAAAAAAAAATCAGCTGTTCCCTACACTTATGTTCGCATAACTCGTCAAAATGTAGGGAACAGCTGATTTTATTTTCGCGATTTCAGGTTTGGTCCCATAGTAAAAGTTATTCCGAATGATGAGTACCTACAATGACTCCGTACGAGGAAAACGGTGCTTGAAATTTCACCCTGTAAGTATAGAAGTTTTTACCTCCCACAGAGAGTACGTAGAACTTCTCATCAAGGTAGACTGTCAGCTCGCTGGGGCAGTTCGCCGAGTTCTTGCACTCGCCATGTTTGACCTCTACTGAGTATGTGTGTTCCTTAGCGTCGCGGACCAAGATGTGTTGGCAAGGGGATTGGAAGCTGTGGAGAATGCATGTTGTTTAGTAAAAAGAAATAAATCTGTTAAGAGGCAGTTTTCGAGAAAAATGTTTGTGGCAGACAGGTTAATCATATCGATGGTCATACGTTGACAACTCCTAACCCACATTTTTTCGCAAAATGAGTTACGTATATCAATTTCTTTTTTAATAAAGCGCCAAATCTTCCCATTGATAACTCGTAATGCGCAAAAAAATGTCACTCGAACAATTTATGCCACTTACTTTTTATTTATTTATTTTCGAAATTGTACAGTTCTTCCACTCTCCTGTAAAATTTGATACATTGCAGTTACATGGTGTCAACCTTTGACCATCGATATAATGAATGATTTTCCTATGAACTATTTTCCTTTCAAGAAACAAATAACGAAAAAATGCTGAAATTAATGCACTGGTAGCCTTGACTAGATACTTTCACATACACAACTTATCTTTCAAGAAAAAATATTAGGACTTCTAAAGAAAAGACTATTTATTAATACAGAAAAGTCAGATCCCAGAGATCGCAAGCATAATTTATGGTTTTTCCAATATATTGCAAAGGTGCAACTTATGAACATTCTCATGGTCGTTAGGTCTAAAAATTCTCCAGAAATTCAGGACCTCAAAAATAATTAACTTACCTATAAATCTTCCCATCAAAAGTCTTATAATGCACACCAGCCCAGCTAAGACAGGTCCCTCCTTTGGGCGTCATATCCTGCACAACAATGATAGGCCGACCCGTGCCGTACGTGCTGAGCGTGCCGTGCATGCCGTGCGACGCGTGCGCATCCTGCGAGCTCGAGCCGTACGTGCTGCCCGTCATGGAGTGGTGTGTGTGACTCTCGCTGACTTGTTGCTGGTGGCCGTGGGACTCGCTTGTCGTTTCGGAGTAGTAGGTGTAGGTCTGGAGGCAAAAGTTGTGGTTTAAAAGAAGTTATGTTATTAAGTAGCTGCGCCCCGCGGTTTCACCTGCATAAGTTTTGATCCCGTGGAAATATCGTGATAAAAAGTATCCTACGTGTTAATCCTGGTTATAAACTATCCATCCAAATCCGTTTAGTAGATTTAGCGTGAAAGAGTAACAAACATACTCACAAACTTTCGCCTTTATAAGATTAAGTGTGACTAGCTGCGCCCCGCGATTTCACCCGCGTAAATGTCGAACCCGTGGGAATATTAGGATAAAAAGTAGCCTATATGTTAATCCAGGGTGTCAGCTGCCTCCATGCAAAATTTTATCAAAATTCGTCCAGCCGTTTGAGCGTGAAGAAGTAACAAACATATAAACACACACACACACTTACAAACTTTCACCTTTATAATATTAGTGTGATAAGTGTGATAACTTTAAAGTAATTAGGTGATAATCAAGCAGATGCCCACCTGATGCCTAAGTGGATACCGCCGGTTATGTACAGTCAACAAAAGAGATAAGTATGCAGGATCGTCGGATATAGTTAAAGCTTAGTAAGAAACCGATGGATATTGTCGACTGAAATTTAATTTGATAAGTGAGCTGTTTGTTTTCTATTAATAAAATTAAATTTTATTCGAGAACATCCATCGGTTTCTTACTAAGCTTCAACTATATCCGACGATCCTGCATACTTATCTCTTTTATTGACTGTACCTCTGCAATACCACAGGCAGTCCTCCTAGCGTTTATATTGTCAACAAAAAATAAGAAGACTTGCAATCGAGTTTACTTACGCTATTGTATCGATGACTGCCTGGCGTGATAACGACGACTTCGGCTGTAATAAAGAAATTGTTATTTAATTACCTACTTATCAATAAAAAAAAAGTGATAAATAAAAACTTTTTTACAAACACATGACTTATAAAAAACAAGCACTACAATAAAAAAAAACTAAGCAATATCCTCCTTTTTTGAAGTCGGGTAAAAACGGTCCATGTTGGTTACTTAAATTAGTACTTAGTCTGTATTTTTTAACATTCCCACGTCAATTTCAATTTAGCATTCAGGCACTAAGCTAGCAACCCAAATTCTCAAACATCAAACTACTGTACCCTTTAAATCAGACGCTATTCAGTAGGATCTAAACTCACGGTAAACGCAGTGTGGTATGGGCTGCGGTTCGAACACTCCCGTAGAGTATTTGCACGTGTACAGCTCAGCGGCCGGGGAGCTGTAGGTACTGCCGGATGGACACGTCAACATACAGCTTGAAGACTCGCTGTCGCCGAAGCAGTCGTAGGCGCCGTTGAAGGCTAGCTTGCGGACGTCGCATTCGCTAACGGCTGCAAGAATACAGGTGATGAAAAGGAGGATCAATTCTCCAAGATTCCCGCATTTTCTTTGATTAATAGTATTTAAACAATCAATCAATCTGGCTAGCCTTTTCCCATCTATGTTGGGGTCGGCTTCCAGTCTAACGGGATGCAGCGGAATACCAGTATTTTAAATCGAGAGACTGCCTATCTGACCTCCACAACCCAGGTACTGGGTAACACGATACCCCGATATAATTCATAATTATAAAGTAGAGCTCTTCAATAACCTCCTCTTAACAGACATAAGAAACAACGAATACGCCTATTTCTTCGATAGCAATAGTACCTTATCGCATGAAATGTTTTCGTATAATACTGGGAGAATAAATAAATACGGATGGAAAAACATCTTTGACCAGATCATGTCCAGGATAATGTTTGACTACGACTTGTTCGGTTTTCAAGAAATTGGTGCGAACTCAGAGATTCAGACTGATGCCAGAGCTTCTACAATCAACAATACCGAGACTCCAACCTACCAAGATAACCAGTTTTTTCTATTATAAACACTTGCATCGCATTCAATATGAACAAATTATTCAAAATAAAGGTAAAAAGTCCTTTGAAAACAAATATGTCCAGGTAAACTTAGATTCTGACAAACACGTAGTAGTCAATAAATCAGCCAATAATAATCAAACAGCTGAAATTAAAACACAGACGAATACTTTTTTCGTGAATAAAAATGTATACATTATGCACCAAAATATTGCAGGACTCCTAGCAAAATCTGACATGCTCACTGTGTGTCTATGTGAGTTATTAGAAAAAAGTATGCAAGTGGACCTATTATGTATTACGGAGCATTTCATGATGGAAGGCTATGAAGTCCATCTCAATATACCTAACTATTGTTTAGCTGCATGCTTTAGTCGCAAGGAAAATAAAAGAGGTGGTGCTTGTATACTCATAAGAAATGGTCATCAGTGGAGGGAATTACCGAAAATCGCTAATTTATCCATAACGGGTATCTTTGAATGTTGCGCCATAGAACTTGTAAATTATAGAATTGTAATTGTATGTATATATAGAGTACCAAATCCAGGTAACTTTAATGAATTTATGAGTAGATTAGAGATATTATTACGTGTTCTGATAAAAAAATCCTTTAAAAATGTTGTACTGGCGGGTGATTTTAATATAGATATATTGAAGAAAACCAAACAGACTCTAGAATTTGAAAATTTGTTATTAAGTTTTAATTTAAAATTATCTATACGTCAACCTACTCGTTTAAAGAGCAAGACATGCATCGACAATTTTGCGCATAATTTTGATAGAAGTCGTAAAGCTATAGTTTTGGAACTGGCTCTGTCTGACCATACGGCACAACTACTCAATTGCCCGGTTAGCACTGCAATCACTAGAAATCATTGGCGGACCACTAGACGGGACTATAGTAAAGAGAACATAGACAAATTTAAATCCTACCTTAATTGCCTATCGTTTGCTGATGTATATGAAGCCAAGGACCCAAACATTGCTTACAATGCCTTCACAGAAATGTTTTCTTTCTTATATACACAGTGCTTCCCTGAAATCCTTATTTCTGTAAAAGTGAAAAGACAGCCTAGTTGGGTCTCTCATGGTATTAAAATATGTAGCAAAAAGAAGCGCCAGTTATTATGGCAATATAGACAAAAACATTCCGAAATTAATAAAAATAAATTTAAGAATTATTCAAAATTGCTCAAAAAAATTATTTATTTAACTCAACGCGCACAAAATATACATAAAATTAAAACATCAAATAATAGATCTAAGACTACTTGGGAAATAATAAACCAAACAAAACTAAACGTACCAAAAAACACTATAGACAAAATTCGATATAATAACGAAACGGTAACTGATCCCAAAGTTATTGCAAATATATTTAACGATTACTTTATAGATAAAATTAAACCTATGACTAGCTCGGGAACCACAGACACCAAACATATATTAGCCAGAAAAGACTCAATGTTCATGGCCCCAAGTCTAGCACCTGATATACTAAACATTATCGCGGCCTTAAAAAATACAAACAGTGTGGGATACGATGGCATATGTACAAAAATAATTAAGACTGTAGCATATGAAGTCTGTGGCCCCATAAGCTACATTATTAATTTAAGCATCAGTGAAGGGATATTTCCGAATGCGCTAAAAAAATCTATTGTGAAACCTCTATTTAAAAAACAGGATAGGGAACTAATAGAATTTTACAGGCCAATATCATTGATACCAATAATTTCAAAAATTATCGAAAAATATATTTACAGGGAACTTAATAACTATTTTGAAACAAATCATATACTCTGTGATGAACAAAAGGGATTTCGGAAAAAAAAAACAATTAACTTGGCCATATACGATTTCTTGCATACTGTTATGACAAACATGGATAAAAATACTCCAGTCTGTGCCATTTTCTGCGACATGACACAGGCGTTCGATTATGTCCAACATAATATATTGCTAAATAAACTTGATGCATATGGGATAAGAGGAAACCTATTTAATCTAATACAATCATACCTTCAAGACAGAAAACAAGTAACGCAAATTAGTAGAATAAATATGAGCTCCAGACGTGAAGAGATTTTCACGTCATGCGAGCGTTCCGTCCCTCATGGAGTTCCGCAGGGCAGTGTACTCGGACCACCCCTATTTACAGTCTATATTAATGACTTCCCTAGATCCATTAAACATCCCATGACACTGTTTGCGGATGACAGTACAATAACTATACCATGCCATAATAAGAATGAATATGAAACTGACATAAAAAATACATTAAATGAAGCGGTAATGTGGCTGAATAATAATAATTTGAAAATTAATATAAATAAAACTTTGATTATGCACTTTAGCCAACGATCATCATTATTCTCTAGTCTTGACATCGAATATAATAATAATAAAATACAGGCAGCTACTACTACAAAATTTTTAGGACTAACAATCGACAGAAACTTGAATTGGAAAGCGCATATTGAGGCTCTAGCCAAAAGAATAAGTAGTGGTGCATATGCGTTATATAAATTATCACGTACTCTAAATATAGAAGCGCTATTAACGGCCTACTATGGTTTAGTTGAATCCGTCATTAGATATGGTGTTATCTTCTGGGGTAACTCAACCGATAGGGATATCATCTTTAAAAGACAAAAGTGCTGCGTAAGATCGATGTTTAATCTCAAAACTACCGATAGTTGTAAAAATTATTTCACTAAATATAATATATTAACATTGCCTTCACTTTATATATTAGAAATAGTAATGTTTGTAAAAGCAAATTCACATTTGTTTCCTCGTATGGCAGACAAATTTCCAAGAAATAGACGTGATGATAGCAAACTATGTGGACATACATCAAAAACTGCACTTATGAGCAAAAGTGTTTTTTGCATGGCACCAATTATCTACAATAAATTGCCCAAAAGTTGGAAAGAGCAAACTATACCGAAACTTAAACATACAATGAAATTGTTTTTGGCACAAAAAGCATATTATAGTATTAGAGAATTTTTAAACGACTCATGGTGATTATTATAAATTAATAATATAACTAACATTATAGTAATTATGGTCATGTAGTGGTGAAAAACCTAAATAATTGAATGCTTGTTAATGTTTTCTTTATTTATGTCTGTAATTTATATGGTGTACACAATGGAGAGTATTCTATTCTATTCTAATGCTTGATAATTTTTGTAATCTGTAATAATAATAATTGATTCAATAGTAATAAATTGTACCTAAGATATTTGCACGCCATGAGAAATGGCAGACATGTCGTGAGCCACTCTTATTTTAAGATCTTATATGCATGTATTATTTTAATTCTGTATGTATACACATGTTCGAGCAAATAAAATTTTCTTTCTTTCTTTCTTTCCCTTGGTAAGACTGTCAGAGTTTCAGGCTTCTGACTACCCGTAACGACTGTCAAAGATCAACGAATGACAGCCGGGATCAACGGCTTGACCCGCTTTCCGAGTTACAAAGGTTACTCGATATGTAATGGATGGTCACCCATCCATGCACCGACCGCGACAAGCGTAGCTTAACCTTCGACCGACCCGTGCGGCTGCTACCACCAGCCCACTTAGATTAATAGTTTCTGGACGCCTGCAAGATTCTATTTTTTATTATTGCTGAATGGGTCCGCTCTTGACCTCGATCACGCCTGATGAAAAGCGATGGATGAGGTCTATGATGGAACGAGCGTGCCCAGAAGTTGCCTAAGGCACTGGAACTCCCAAGCATCGACGAAACACAGCAGGCTACTTGACGCCGGACTCCGGTGAGAGAGTGGTCGCAAACCAGGCGGGTGTTAGCCCTACCCCCGCAAGGGATGATTTGGCCAGTCAAATAAGGTGTTGGGTGTGACTGTCCAGGATGCGCTGAGCGCTTGGTTCAGTTGAGTAACTGGCGGAACAAACTGCACTACACAAGGAGGCTTCTCCATGCATTCCAAAATTTCCCAAAATTCAAATCATTAGGTACCAAACAAAGCTAGCAAAAATAGGTACAAGTCATACTCACAATATTGGCACTGAGCCCCCCTAAACTCAGCCGGACACTCGCACATGTCCACTGCTAGACAAACCCCCCCGTTCGTACAAGGCGGGCTGCACTCGGGCATACAGTCAGGGATGGTGGAGAAGTCGGCTCGGGTTGGCTGCCATTGGCCGTCAGTACAACGCATGTTGGCGACGTTGGAGCCGTCCATGAATTTGTGGCCTTCTATGCAGGTTATCGTGCATGTTCTAAAGAGGAAACATTGTTTTAGTATGTTGTTTCAATAAAGTAAATGGTTTTAAAATATTTAAGGAAAAAGGATGTTTTGACCAGGATGGTCAAAAGAGGCCATTACCTCGTTTCGACTCGTGAAGGGTCAGTTCCATTTTTTTTTTGGGTGGGATATTATCAAATAACTTCTCCCCCTCTGGGAGAAGCGGGATCATGTCAGACTTTTACTGACTAAAACCCATCCGCGTTCCTTCAGTTGCCTGTGTCAGGGGCCACGGTAACTCTTTCGAACAACCCGCGACCCTTGCAGAAGGGTCACTACCATCACATACAAACTCGACTAAACAATCAGCGCTTCAGCTTATTTAACGCTGACAATTTAATAAGCACATTCTCTTTAGATGAACAATATAAAACAAAAGAAAGACAGCCACCGAACTTCGAAAGCCCAACCTTCATTCCTACCTAGTGATTAAGTTGAGAATCAGAAGTGGCGTTGCTTAAAGCTCTCAGCAAAAATCTCAAATCGTTTATTGCAATGTACAATTACAGGTGGTAAATAAAAAATAATAGAAACAATTATGGACCCTGTCGGGCACAGCAAATTTGCAACACGACTTTGATAAGAGGTCTTTTAATTCTGTCATCTAAAAAGCTAGGTTTAATTTCAAAATCAAGATAACTTACTCAGGTGAGCATTTCCTCGCAGAGTTCATAGGTAGAGGAGGGTAGGAGAGACACGGCTTCTTCTCAAACTCGCAGTACTTGCCGTGGAAGTTGGCGGGGCACTCGCAGGTGTTTGTGTCGATGCAGATGCCAGAGTTCTTGCAGCCCGGCTCGCATTTTGCTGTTAGAGATAAGAGAGAATTATAAAAGTGTAGTTTTAAGCCGAACATACAGGCTTGAATAGGAAAAAAATCTTCGAAGATCTAAGTTTTCTTCCGTCTTTCTTTGTTCACTAGGTATAGAATGTAGGGGAGGCCCCTTTACAGTCTCCCCAGGCATGTGCCTTACAGGCGTTGCACGGGGGGTTTCCGGAATTGGTCTTTTAAGAGGAACCGGGACCACCCCTATGTGCTGATGGTGATCACCGGGGTGGTTTTAGTGAGGTAAAAATCCCACACTCCCCGACCTCCCTCCCCGGAGGTCGGGTGCCTTTTGAAGGTTTCCCCCCGACAACAAAAAAAAAAGGTATAGAATGTAGATAATTCCTTTTGCCAAAAGTGACACTATGCCCTATGGCATATTCATAAGAAGTGGTATTTGTTAAAAATATAAACTGTGGGCCCCTGCCTCGACAATGCGGGAACCCACCGGGGGGGAGCGGCTGGTAACCACAGCTAAGGTAACGGCTGGTAACTTTAGCCGATTGCATGCAGTCGCTGCACGTGCTGTCGGCAGTTGCAGTTGGCAGCGCGGTTCCAAATTGTACCTTAAAACAAGTCTATTTTCCGCTCAAAATCCTTGATCTATCAAGGAACAGACTCCTGAAACCATCAGTCAGACTATCCTGTAACCTAGTCTAGGACACAACCCTGACCTGAACTGCATCAACTCCTTGCATTATCACTGACATTGGCGGTAAATTAGGTCGCAGTTTGTTATTTGCAAATCGGACGGACGGCAACGCCGGGCGCCGGCTTAGATTTGAGCCGCTTCCGTTAGAACAGATAGCGTGCCCACGCGCATTGATAATCGCTTATACCTACTCTGATAGGTACCTATTGTTTCTATTTTGATCTTATCAGGACTGTTGTTAAGTTTGGTTTGGATTTCAAGTTCGTTTAGGTATTTTAGAAGTTTGATGCTACTATGAGTTATCAATTTATCCGGCTTATCTATGGGCAGAATTCACAGAGCGCATTGTGAGCGTTTCATACGAATACGAACATTAGTGTTAGAGAATATTTATATTCGTATGCGACGCTTAGTTTAGGTACCTATATAGTAGATACCTACCTACTAAGTGTAGGTATTTATTAGGCTTACCTAATAATAATCTCTCAAAGAGGTCTCTACAGTACCTATACTGTAGAGACCTCGTTGAGAGATTCTGACCTCCTTGCGAGACAGGCCGCTAATATTTGACGGCATATTCAATTCGAAGGTTCAAGCAGGTGTCATAGGGAGTCGTAGGTTTGACGTCTAAGAAATAAGTCGATATAATTATAAAATATGATAAAAGACTCCTAAAATATATCCCATTAAACTCTAAAGGGAGTTTAATTTAGTAACATAATTCCCCCCGTGGCTGAAGTCCCACATTTGGTGGAGGCGCCGGGTACGGGGGGAACTATGTTACTAAATTAAACTCCCTTTAAAGTTTAATGGGATATATTTTAGGAGTCTTTTATCATATTTTATAATTATACCGACTTATTGTAGAATCTTATCTACGAAGGGGCTATTTTATTTTAATAAATCGACTGGACTGATCCGATTCGTTATTTTCATCCTTGTGTTCACTCTCGAACACTTCTAACGGCTCCTTGTGTAGGAACTAACTGCAGAGAGAGCTATTTATTTAAATGAAACTCCTATCGGATTTCATAAGATAAGGTAAACGCGGGTGAAGTCGACAGTGACCCAGAAGTCGTCAAATTGTCTAAAAACATCAATAACTTTTTCTACTAAACATTTAACTGGCCCATTTTTATGGCAACATATTTTTGGTAACATATTGCACAATTAAAATAAAACACAGAGTTTTAACTGTAATGGTGGCTGAGATATCTCACTTAAAAAGTGGGTCCCACAATTTTTTCATTTTTTTGCAAGTTTAGCTGCTAAATGTCAAACTCGGCACGTAGTTTTGTGTTTTGATTTACGAACCTTCTGTGGGGTATGTGGTAAGTCTGATTGTTTAATGAATTAGTTAAGTTAATTTACTAATGATATAACTTGAAGTTCAGAACACTGTTATCATAAAAGTATAGTTTTTTTAACGTGACATCTATTGGTACCTAAAAATTCCTAAATGACCCAAAAGTCGTTATTTTAAGTACTTTTTTGACGATTACTGGGACACGCTTAATACTTGCCTCTAAACTCGTCATATTGTAAATATTTTCAACTTTATTGCTTCAGCATAAGGTTCAAAGTTGATTGGGAAATTATTAATTAGACAGTTTCGGGTAGCTTGATGTGCTGACGTCTGTACAAACATATAATAAGGTTTAGGCTACATTTGATGATAAAACTGGGTTTCTCTTAAGCTGTTTTCGCTTCGCTTACTCATTGCTTGAGTAAGCGTGCTCTGCTTAGTTGTCGCGTCATTGGGCTCGCTTCGCTAGCTCGGCACGAAACTGTGCTCGCGCGTCACTCGTGATAGAGCTCGCTTCGCTCGCTCTTGTCATGTGTAAGTGCGTTCGGCTCACTCGTGTCGAAGATGGGCTCGCTTCGCTTGCTGGTTTAAGAAGCTGTTAAGACTAGCAAGAGAAATAAGTCCATCTTCTGATTAAGCGAGGTCATCGTGTAATTAAGCGTGCTTTGCTTATTTGTATCTAGGAAGGGCTCGCTTCGCACGCTGTATTCTAAGCGCGCTCCAATCTTTCGGCCTGTAAAAAGTATTCTCAGGTATAACCTAAACTGCCTTACTGAGAAAGGTATAATAATGAGCTGTAATAAGCCCTGGATAATTGATGGTAGTTTTTTAACAGTACCTCACTCAAATCGAGTTTGGATATTACAGTTCCAATCAAATCCTCACATATACAGGAATATTTTTTTATCACCATCCAAATTTTTACAGGGTGTTCTACCCATGAATGTGAACAACTTTCACTATGGGACCAACTCTGAAATCACGAAAAAAAAATCAGTTGTTTCATACATTTTGGTCAAGTAGGTATTAAACTTTTGTATTAAACATCTGATTTTTTTTTCGTGATTTCAGAGTTGGTCCCATAGTGATAGTTGTTCATATTCATGGGTAGAACACCCTGTAAAAATTTGGATGGTGATAAAAAAATCTTCCTGTATAGCGGTGTCTTCTTACTAAGTCTTCTGCCGTTGAATCTTCCTAATATTCTCATAATCTTCACACATACTTGCACGATGACAGGCCGAGGCGCCGTCCATTAATAACATGGCGATTGGCGATGATTTTAGGTACTACCCTAGCTTTTGAATTCGCTCATAAGTATATTTTGTAGGCTTATTGTGTTTCTTATGATTTAAAACTTTCTTTTATTGGCTTTTGGCTGGGCTGATACCTAGTCGGAGGTGCGGCGAATGTACAAGTATCTCCCGGGCCCCGGACTCATGGTACTAGAAGGAACAGTCGTTTTAGTCGGTAGGAGTCCGACATAACCCTCAGTTCTTCCCAGACGAAGGGTATCCATGAGGATTTCCCCACGAAAAAAAAAGGCTCATTGCATTTAATATACATTTCACCGTATGTGATATTTTTCAGTTCTAAGCAGATTTGCGGTCGATATGAGACGACATCTTTAACTTTTTTAGATTTTCTTACGTTTTCTGATACTGCCGTAGCTATTGTATTTGCTTGGTACTAGGCTTTTTTTGAGGCTCATTGAACTCCTTATGATGCAAGATTACTTTTATTGAGATATTTTTCATTTTTGGCCAGACTAACGGCCGATATGAGACGACATATTTTGAAATTATTTTGCTATTGTCAACTTCAAATGCATTTTTAGCTCGGCCAATATTTCTGTTAGTTCTCTTTAGGCCCTAGTAGTGCTGTGTCAATTCTTGACAATGGCACCTAGTAGCTAAAAATTTGTTTGTGAATTAAAATTTCAACGCATAGTAAAAAGGAGGGTCGGGCCCACTGCACTTGCGATGTGACGTCAAACACAAATTAGATCCTGCTTCAAAATTGGTACAATTATTTATTATTATTATTATTAATTTATAATAATAAATATTATTTAGAACTACTACGACAATTTCTTCAGCCGTTTTTTAAAGTTGAAAAAAATCTAGTTTTATAAATTTTAATAAAATATATTAACTACTGATTGGCGAAAATAAAAGAAAGGTGACCTTAAACACGTATTACCTACAATGACAAAAAACCTCTGCGAGTGTTACTATAACTATTTTTTGCTTATATACATAGTTCTAAAATCAGGGCTTTAAAATGTATACAACTTTATTTTTCAACTTAAAAAAAGCAGAAGGAATAGAATAGAATAAATTGCGTCGAATCGCTAAGACCAAGGAATGGTCTTAGCGATTCGACGCAATAGTAAAAAATTATAAGGAGGTCTTCCCCAACCAGGGTAATACATTTTTTTCGTTGGCCGGCCATTTTGGGTTTTGGGCCTAATGTGGCTGATTTATTTATTTACTTTGTTGTACACCACAAAAATACACAACATAAAAAAAACATTAAACACTTTATATACAATGGGCTCCTTTATTCTGATAAAAAACTGATTCTGTGATACGGGCATCTTAATTTTTTAAGCTAAAATATATTAGAATTTACCTAACTAGTCTGATTTTTTGCGATTTGGTTTTCTACCTATTTTTTGTTTCTTAGACTTGCCACTCATATGAAAGACAATCACAATTATGTTTTAATGTGTGTAATCATCTTGAACTCTATGTTCAAGGCATGAAAGTTCATATTTGCATCAAAAATTGACGACTACTGGGTCATTTTGATGAGTAATAGTACAAATCTGGCGAGTACTGGTACAAATCGCCCTTTTTACACATTTGATTAAATAAGTATTTATTATCACTAAAAATTACAAAAATTAACAACTTATTTAGAATAACGGATAATTTTTCTATTTCGTCATGCAAAAAGTTTCATTCTAAAGGAAATACTTCTCACGCAGCAGTTCTTCAAAATCAGTGAATATCAAAACCCGACGAGTATTGGTACATTTACCTTAATTATTTTGGGAATTTTCACATTACATATATAAAATTAGCCCATCTTATTTATTACACGTCAAACGTAATCTCATTGAATGACACACGCTTAAACGTTCGAATGGAACATGCCTTCAAATATGACCGGCCTGTATTTCAAAATATAGAGAACCTCTACCGTACCCACTACCTAAATTAGCCGGGTAAAGTCAATGCGGTCTGTGAATCTTGCTAAGTGTTAATTTTACTTTGAACATGAGTCATGACGTAATTAGACCAATTATGACCTCTGGCAGTACAGAACTAAATTAGAGAAAACAAACCGTTCACATATCAAATTAAATTTCATTCGAAATTATCCATCAGTTTCTTACTATTTCCGACGAACCTGGTTAGTTATCTCTTTTGGTGACTGTACTAATAAATGCTAATAACGCGCAAAACCTGGCCACGTAACTAACCTACAGTCAGTCTCAGTCATCATACCTCCCATGAATAATACCGCTTTTTGAGGAAAACAAATTAGGAGCGAAAACGAGTCATAGCGATAATGACTCTTATTTTCTTGAAATTACTCTGTAGAAGAATACTCAGCCTTGTTTCTGAAAATCTATTCAAATTAAACTGTAGCCTGACGTCACCTTTTGACTGGTGATGATTAGTTGTATTTGTCAAACAAGAGTTATAGCTTAAGGCGGTACATAAGGAGGTAAAGTATTTACTTACGCATAAATGGCTGGTTGGCGTTGTTGTGGAATTCGTAGTAGTTGGGCCTGAAACATGGGTATGAGATTGTAAATATGGCTCTCCTTGTGCAAGATTCCACGTACATTTCTGCGTCGGTTAAAGGCAAGAAGCTTAGAGGTAAAAATGGAGACAACACTCTAAATACCTAAGTGAAAACGACTGTGGTCGGACTCTCTCTTTCTAAATACATACATATGACAAAGAAAACAGATATCACTGTCTCGTTCTTATGTGTGTATTAAGAAAAAGAGTGTCCGACAACAGTCGTCTTCACTTAGGTATTCAGAGTGTTGCCTCCATTTTTATCTACATATAAGGTTCTTGGTTAAAGGTAGTGTTACACGAAGAATAAGAAAGACATAAAAGGAAGTCTAAAAGTTTTGTTTCTTTTTAAAAATAAAGGAAAGTTTCTTTTAAGTAAAATAATCTATCTTAAGGATTCAAGATGGTTTCCCCTCAGGGCCCATTGATTTTTTTAAACCCTGTATAATCAAAATTGTCATGTATGTACATTAGTCCTTTAGTTATTAAAATTATTCTAGCATAAGTTTAATGTACAGACGCCAGCACATCAAGCTACCCGAAACTGTCAAATTTTCCCAATCAACTTTAAACCTTATGCTTTAGTGATAAAGTTCAAAATCTATTAAAGAAATTTGACAGATTGTAGTAGTTTGATGTGCTGGCGTCGGTACGTGATGTGGCTGTACTTTTTTTAAATAAATAAATAAATAAGAGAAGGTACTTACGTGGCTCCATTATTAGTGTACCAAGTTTTACTCTCGGAATATTTAGACTTAGTCCCAGAATACCCATTCTTGGTACCCGAATACCCGGTTTTAGTCCCACTATAACCGGTTTTCGTCCCGCTATAAGTTTTCGTCCCGCTATAACCGGTTTTCGTCCCACCATAACCAGTTTTAGTTCCTCCGTAAACGGTTTTGGTTCCACTGTAACCGGTTTTAGTCCCACCGTATCCTGTTTTAGTACCGTACCCATACCGTTGGTTCTTTAAATACGGCGGTACGTATTCTGGGGCTTGCACGTCCGATTGTCTGTAAAGTTAAAATATTTGTAATATAGTCTGTTATTTTAAGCTTGAGTTTCTTGCTTATCCATGAAAGAACACATGATAAGCAAGTGATAAGCTCGGCCGAGATAATTACATAGAGTCAAATCAAATTAGCGAGCCAAACTCCGCAGACGTGATGAGTATCTATTTACAAGTAAATAATCCAAACTAATATTATAAATGCGAAAGTAACTCTGGTCTGTCTGTCTGTCATTTCTTCACGCCTAAACTACTGAACCGATTTCGATGAAATTTGGTATAGAGATAGTTTGAGTCCCGGGAAAGGACATAGGATAGTTTTTATCCCGATATTCCCGCGGGATCGAAAGTTACGCGGGTGAAACCACGGGGCGCAGCTAGTTATCTATATTTATGAAAGTAGACAACTTTAAAGTACAGACGCTAGCACATCAACCTACCCGAAACTGTCAAATTTTCCCAATCAACTTTGAACCTTATGCTTTAGTAATAAAGTTGAAAATCTATTAAAGAAATTTGACAGATTGTAGTAGGTTGATGTGCTGGCGTCTGTACATTGCGTTTCTAGTTCAGCTACCAAATTCCTATGAGTAGTATATTTTAAAGTAGTCCGAGTTTCTTTGTAATGTACAATGCACGCAGCGAGCATTATATAAACGTTTGGAGATTATAGAATAGAATAGAATAGTCTTTATTATGTACACCATATAAATTACTGACATAAATATAGAAACTTTACAATGGGTGACACAATGGGCGATATTATATTATTGTTTTAAGGGTTATTATAGTTTTTGTTAAGCCCGCTACCCTAAGCCCGTATTGATAGAGAAAGGCAGACATCGTGGTATAGTCACAGCCTTTGAATAATAATTAGGTACCTCCCTAATAGATAGGTGGCTAGGATAGGTGGCACCCTAGGTGGCTATTGAGTTTCTTGCCCATTCTTCGAAACTACTGTTTGGAACTACTGTTTGGAACCCATAGAAATAATTCTATTTTCTCGTGAATTTTTTGAAGTTCTAAAAGGTATTTTAATGGCCTATTTGAAATAAATTATTTTGACTTTGACTAGGATAAATTCGCAAATATGGCGAAAATCTTTGGTATCCAATCCTACCAACCAACTACGCATTAGGTACGCACACGTTACAAAAACAAATTAAAGGTAAAGGTAAATGCTTCCATTCTTGGGTATGAGTTCTAGTTTCTGCTTTACATTTTTGTTATATTTTAGAAGAGTTTTCACAGAAAAATCAAGTTTGACGTTTTACCTAAGAAAAATAATAAAATTATTTCTAAATAAATATTTTTTAAATAATGCCTAACGCTGTCAAAGGTGGTAAAATCAAACAGCCTATTAAAAAAAAATACCCGGCGGGCTAACACAAAATGGCGCGAAAATGAATTATAGGCTACAGTGGTATTGTTTCATACAACCACAAGTCAAAAATGTGAAAGAAACTTACCCATAATGGTCGCCAGATGATGCCGGTATCCCATATCCAGCATTGCTGAGATATGTTGCTAGTAATAAAATAATTACTTGAGTTACCAAATACATTTTTACTGTAATTAATTATCCATGAATTAGAGTTCTAATAAACCACAGTTGTCGTGTCGGATGACACGAGCAAACTGAGTCCCGAATGGTTTTGCGGTATATTTATCTTCAGTTTATATAACACAGGATACTCAGAAATCATCCTCCTGATAACTGAAAAGTTATCAACAATTGCAGGATTTAGGAGTCAATTGCAAATAATTTCAGACGAGAGGAAACTGAGTTTTATGCTGAAACAATATGTATCACATATATCATAAACAAAAGAAAATTGAATAAAAAAGTTCTATCCAAACCATAGATCCAAACAAGAGCAGCGTTTAAAAAAAAACTTAAAAAAAAAAATATCTTACTTTTTTCAAAAAAGGCGCCAAACTAATTTCGTGACCCCACCAGTGTTATTGCGAAGAAATAAATAAAATGCCTAAAAAAAGAAATACATCTTGGTCCCGAAATAAGAAAGAGGTGAGAACTGATTATACTTACCTACTAAAAGTATTGGAAAATGTTTGGGAAAGTAATCTGTTGTACAATTTGTATTTGCATAGGTGCCTACAGACCTTAGGCTTGAAGTGACGTGTATTTCTTAGGGGCTGTCTCCACGAGCGAGAGAATCGCGGCGATAGTCTCGCCATGCCTTCAAATTTTCGCCGCGATGATATCGCCGTGTGGAGACACGTTCTAAGAGAGTGTATAGAAATACGTGCCACGACGATAATATCGCCATGATTCTCTCGCTCGTGGAGATGGTCCCTTAGCCCTGTCTTGCAAGAGTTAAGCTTTTCACGGCGAAGTTAGCAAGGGAAAGCCCCGTAGTTATCTACTGATTCGTTCGGGACTTTTCCTTACTAATTGCGTTTAGTCAATTTGTTTTTTATTTCCATGTCCTAACTCTGATAGTGCTGGGCATATTGTTGTATAATTTTTTAATAGTTATGTAATCAAATGTACCTCATATTCACTGCAAACGCGTTTTTTTCTGGCTATCGTGTTGCCCACATCCGCTAGCCGACCTTTTCAAAAACTACGGTAATACTTGAGACCTCTGCCACCAAGAGACTATATTTAAAGACATGATTGTAGCAAGCATGGCTGAATTTCCCATTATACATTATTCCTCCATCAGTAGGAAGGTATAGTCGACCTAATTGCTTCATAACCCTAAGGTTGAATATCACTTGCACGTCTTAAAATGACAAGGTCTGTGTGTGTGACTGTTAGATAGATTCCACTTTAGAGAAGTTTTAATTTACTGGAGTAACGTGGACTTTCTTACCGGCTCTTCTTCATAAAAAACGACTTATTGGAACTTGAAACCGTGAACTATCTTCTGGCTTTTCAAAGTGCCTATGTAGGTTTATGTGAATTAAAATATTTTGAACTTGAATTTGACAGGGAGGTGTTGTCAAAAGTGGAAAAGAAATTACGAGGTCGACAATACCTACTAACCCAGGGAGGAAGTACCATGCATGTAGAATCAAGCCATGCTTGCTTAAATCATGTCTTTGTGTGTCCGTTTGTGGTGGCAGAGGTCACAGTTATTACTGTCGTTTTTTGAAAAAGTTGACTAGCGGATATGGACATGATGGCCAGAAAAAAACGCGATTTCAATAAATAGCTATTTTAGACTACCTATTTATAGAAATCGCGTTTTTTTTCTGCCTACCTATAGTGTCCATATTCTCTAGTCGACTGCACCCATCTACTACATTTTATTTATTTATTTTTATTGCTGAATGGGCCCGGTCTTGACCTCGATCACGCCTGATTTAAAGCGATGGAGGAGGTCTATGATGGAACGAGCGTGCCCAGAAGATGCCTAAGGCACTGGAACTACCACTCCTCCATGATTTTATCTACACTTGTTACAGAAACAAATCATAACTGCAAGGCTGATTGAAATAAGCCTCAAAGTAGACGATTACATTTATAAACACAAGCTGATCCCAGTATGTGAAGCAGAACAATACATGAGAGAGGTGTGCTCCTACAAAACACAATGCAACCAAGACGAGCGTTCCTTGCAGGTAGGAATTACTTACGACGTTTTTATATCTTTCATAGGTAATAAGAATAACATTGGCCCGTTAATGTAGTTTAGGATGGGAGGATCCTCCGACCAGACGGGTGTTGTGTCTGGCGGGCAACTGCCCTATGAATCGTGTCAGGCCGTTGTATCTAAGCTAGTTGCAAACTCTGCTTGCGAGATGCAGGATTTTGCGTGACGTCAGTTTGACGCATTGTCCGCATGTGGCGTTGTAGATACCGCTAGTCTAATCCTAACTACAATATTATAATCCTAACTAATGCGAAAGTAAGTTTGTGTGTTTGTTACCTTTTCACGCCTAAACCACTGAACCGATCATCCTGAAATTTTGCATTTTAAAGGTTTCAGGTATACAGAAACGGACATAGGGTACCTTTCATTCCGAAAAAAAGTGGTGTTCCCGAGGAAAACAAAAATAACGTTATTATGATAATAGATGGCGCCACGTGTCTATTGAACTTTGTCACATTATTTAATTCTGAGGCGGTACAGTTCGACACAACTTAGATGTAGCATCGGCAAAATTCGCAAAACCGATCACATCCGAACTAAGTGCGCCTTCAAAATCACCAATCTTTATTACTACTTTAGGAAAAATTGATCAATTTTTCCTAAAGAACGAATACGAATTACGAACGTTTTACGAATTTTGCCGATGCTACATCTAAGTTGTGTCGAACTGTACGAAGTTCGCCGGGTCAGCTAGTATTATTATTGGTAGTAAATACATAAGCTCACGCCTTTTTCCATGGGGGTAGGTAGAAACTACAGAACGCCACCTACTACGATCCTTAACGAAGCAAAAAGAGTATTTAGTTTTGCTTCGGTTACGTCAGACGTCTGGTCATACACCACGCCGGTTGCGAATATATACTACACACCTGGACTTCTGAAGAACGTCACCAATAAGGTCTAGATGTACTTCTAGGTCGTCCTGTGGTAATAGCAGAGGTTTTAATGAAGGAGGTGAATTGGGGAAGTTTTACTACCATCTGGAATCTATCTGGAACTGGTCCTTAGCAGCTTTGAACAGAGAGAAGTGGACAGTAGGGAGGCCTTTGCCCTGCAGTGGGACATCACAGGCTTTTAATAATAATAATAATAAGTTAATTAAGTTAATTAATTAATTAATAAGTTAATTAAGTATCTTGACTTGGCTCGCGAGGTTGTCGACATGTGGGATGTGGACTCAGCGATCATTGTGCCGATAGTCGTTACAGCCAATGGTTTGATAGCCAAGAGCCTCGACCAACACCTAAGGAGGCTCTCGTTGGGCAGCTGGATCAAGGGCTTGATTCAGAAAGCGGTACTTCTGGACACGGCTCGCATTGTCAGGAGGTTCCTCTCTCTGGAGCCCTGACCGCCGGTAGCTTGGACCCTGTTCCCGATACCGGTGGGCTACTATTTTTTATATCTTTAAATGTTTTTATATATTTTTTATACTAATATTTAAAAATATAATTTATATGTATATAGTGAAATAAAGGAAATAATAATAACATTTGTCTAGCCTTTTCCCAACTATGTGACCGCAACATGGTCGGGTTTGCAGTTTAAGGCGCTTTCAGGACCTAAACGCAAAAAACGCAAGTTTTAGAAACAATAAAAGCATATGATTGACTACAGCAAACAAAACCATAAAAATATATGATATTCTTCAGAATATACGCTAGGTAGACAGAGTGTTGAAAACATAATACAACTAATTTGTTACGATAGAAAAAAATCATGAAGATACCTCTAAAAACTTTCTTTTTACTAAATAAAAACTATAGGTACTAATATACATCTAATAATTATTATGTTTGTCAGATTATTCTACAAGCAACATACTAAAGCAATTTATTTTTTTAGTCCAAACAATAGATTTTTTGTAAATAAATAATTGCTACATATTTTGCAATAAATTACCAGCGTTGTGTCGTCGCCCTTCTCTTTCTTTTCTATGCAGCCCGACAGTAACCGCGCTTTAGGTCATGAAGTCCCCTTAACCGAATGCAGTCGAATATTTTACTACCATATACCTAAATTTCTGCCGCCAAGAAGTGTTGCTGTGTTCCGGTTTGAAGGTGCCGCTGTAATTACATTCATATGAGACCAGCTTTGTATCTGTAATGACAGCGCACCTGCAATATCTCTCGTATTGTAGGTTACCATATAGGCGGGGACCAGTTACCAGCACATGGATAACCCTTGTTAACCACCTAATAACATAAAATAAAATCATTAGTCGGTAACACTTTGATAGGTACAGTCAACAAAAGAGATAAGTATGTAGGATCGTCGGACATAATTGAAGTTTAGTAAGAAACCGATGGATGTTCTCGAAGAAAAGTTAATTTTTATAATAAAAAACAAACAGCTCTTTTATCAAATTAAATTTCAGTCGACAACATCCATCGGTTTCTTACTAAACTTCAACTATCCGACGATCCTGCATACTTGTCTCTTTTGTTGACTGTACATTGTTTTGCGTGATCTCATACAGTTTGGTTTTAAAGCTTATCAACGTTAGCCAAACTAATCTTTATCCGTTACAAAGTACTAAAAATAAATTGCAATTTGCGTTTAGTAACAGAGCCATGAATTATTACGTTTAGATAAACAGCGGTGCCACGCAGACCGTCTGACAGTAACGGTACTGGTACTGTCCCTAAAAATACCTAACCACCGCTTTCTTATCAAGAGATTCTTTAAAATTTTATAACCGTTACTGTTACTTATCATGAAAGTAGCATAAAGACTAATCAGCCTAGAATATTCCTACTGCTGGGACACAGGCCTTCTCTCTTCGAAAGGGAGTGGGCTGTAATCCACCACGCGGGCCCAGTGCGGGTTGGTAGATATCACGTCTTCGAATTTTTGTTTCAACGACAGGCCGGATCCCTCACGATGTTTTCCTTCACCGTTTTGAGAGCAGTGGTGATGATATTAATAATACCTGCCTGGGTCTGAACCAACGACGTACAACTCGTAAGTCGGGGGCGTTACCACAGCTGCAATCATGAATGTGCTTAATTTAAATTTTGTAAAAAGAATTATTTGTCCGTAATGTGTAAAGAAGGATTTTGTTTTACCATGATGTCGGAGACACGCATATTTTATCAGCCGAGTATGTGCACACGGAAATCAATTTACCAGTATTCATCTTCCCAATTCTGAGTTCTTCCCCTATCCTAAAAATCATAAGAACAAAATAATGAAGTATGAAAACATGTCCTTTTGGCTTCAGAATTACCCTTTTGACATAGGACATGGGATGTGATACCCACTAGCGCCGGCGCTACTTCCGAACGGAAACTCAGAGGCGTAGATATCTAGATCTTCTTGGAATTATGCATATTATTAATTTTCCCTTTAATTTATAATTAAATGCGTTAATTGATAATGATTGTACAGTTTTTCTACGTATTTCAGTGGATTTCATGGCGCGTTGTTTACCCATAGGACTGATAAGCCCACTGATTGCAAAATCAGTTGAAAAAATATAGTACTTAACTGTTTTGCTCCCACATTTTTTATTAAGATAATAAAATTCCAATTCTGATGACCCAGATTTGAAAATAAAATTCAGGTCCAAAAATACATTTTGATTTATTCGACTTTAACTGCATCCTCTTTTTCAGGTTATTGAGAAACTAACTCGGTGCATGAAAGCAATAATTTTCGATCATCAAGAACTAAGACCTAACATTCATGGCGAAAACCATGACAGTTCTATCGCAGACGGTGGTGATCGCGCCGGTTCCATATCACCAGTATACTCTTTAGCTGATGAAGACAGGACTCAACTCACACAAATTGCTGAAGCAATACCTGTAGACATTACGGAAGCAAATAAAGATGCTGAAATTATAGACCTCATCAACATGGACGATGATGATGATTTAATTAATAATTATACTAATACTGCAACAGTCGATTATGCAGGTTCTAAAATACCTGTTGAAGTTGAAATACATAGAGGTATGTCTAGTCTTTCCCTGAGAGATGTAGAAGCCCCACATATAATATCTTCTGATGTAAATTGTTCACAAAGTTTACTCAATAACTTTGAAGGCATAGATCAAACGCAGCGGAATGAGATAAATATAGTTTCTAAAGAAGCTGTTGCTGGTGAGTTAGTGAGTAATTTTGTTGATGAAGGAAAAACTATAAACGTAATGCAGGCTGGCAGCAACACTACTTTTGGTAAAATACCGAACGAGCAGACTACCCCTATTAATGAGCTTAATAAAACAAATAAGCCAATAATTCTTCGTAATACTAACAGCAATTTAAAATACAACACTGTCGTACAAAAAAAAGAACCCACCAGTGTGATTAATACTGCTAACTACAGTCTAACAATGACTTCCAATCAAAATGATAATATCACCTCATCGCTACAACCATTTTGTCCAATAACCAATAACATTCCTGAAAGTCAAAGCCAAACTTGGTATGATTCGAACAGGACATGCACAATCAATGATTACAGCCATAAATTGAAAGATGTTAATCATTTCACTCAACCTGCACAGATTTATAAAGTTGTGAACCCAATACTAGTTAAAAAGGTAGATAAAATGAAGGTCAATATTCCAACAAATACTTTTAACGCAGCTGAGATCAAAGCTGCTGAAAATCCAAAAGCACTTACTAATAATACAGCTATCGTACAAGACAATACCACAACTATTAAAAAGAAAAGATGTCGCAAGAAGAAAGCTTTAGATGAAAAAGAAATGAAACCTAAAAATAAAAGAGTATATAATCGAGCGCCCAAAAGTAATAAAGAGAATACTTTTACTGAATCTGCTAAAAACAAAATAATACCGATATACAATGAAAATGTTATAAACGATCTATCATGGATAGAGAATATAAGATACGTCAGGGAAATAAAAGTCGATGAAAATGATCCGAAACTTAATTTAGAAGAATCTTTTTGGGATAATTATTACTTACCCGCTAACTGGAGTGAGAATGAGTTTATGTAATGTTTGATTTGAATTATATTAAAATTATTGTCATGTATGCACTTCCTGTTTTCAATTTGTGTTCTCGTCCTGTACGGTCCAAAGTGAGGCTGTGTTGTATTTCTATTCAATAAACATATTTTCCTTCTTTCTTTCTGTATAAGGGCTGATTTTTTCAACTCAGAATGAAGTCATTCCGAGTTGAAAAATCCAAGGAATAATATTGAATGTTCAACGGTTTTTTCATACAAAACAAGTCAGTCATCTGCCTAGCCTTTTCCCAAGTATGTTAGAGTTGCCTTAGCTAAATACCAGTATTTAACATGGAGCGACTGCTATCTGACCTCCACAACCAAACTGTCTAGACAACAATTTTATTCCACGAAAAAAGATATCTGCCGTTTGAGAGTAAGGGGTTTAGTTTATAAACGTCGGCGTCGCTTATAGGGCTTTGAAGATCTATGGCATACCCGTCGCGCCATTTTTTTTTTCAAAATGGCTTCCCCGCATGGGGCCTATATAAATCATAGCTGACATTAATGCAAACAGAAAACATACTAGGACCAAACCCCGTACAGCGTCAAGTTTCCAATAAGTATCTATTATGTTTAACGTTCAAAGTTGATCATGTGACATCCATATTTTTTTAACTATCTTGTTGCATAGATGTTTGGAATAATCACTCTGAATGTTTAAAGTAAGCAAACATCTATGCAAGATGTATGCAAGTATAAAAAATTGTGAGGCCGCCATTTTGAAAAAAAAAACGACAAAATGGCGCGACAGTAGGTACAGACGCCAGCACATCAAGCTACTTCAATCTGTCAAATTTCTTTAATAGATTTTCAACTTTATCGCTAAAGCATTAGGTTCAAGGTTGATTGGTGATTTGACAGTTTCGGGTAGCTTGGTGTGCTGGCGTCTGCACGCCAGGCTCCATATAAAAATCTTTAATCCCCTTAAGTAATGATTAACGTGTGCTTGACCATAGTTTTTTGACATTTCAGTTTAAGAGAATTTCTTTTCGTAGTTTACCCATGCTTGTCAATCGACATCTATTCTTTTGGTGATGTAGGTGTGTTGTCAATAAAACTACATAAAATTATGATTCAAATATTTAATAGATATAGTTAAAGATAATAAGACAAACTTCAATGACACGAAGGTAAAAACTATACGAATACACAAACAGCAACGTAATATAATTTGTATAATTATTAGTCTATTATTGTATGTAAATGTGTAAATATAATATTTTCTGTGATAGCATAACAGTTACAAACTTTCTATGCTTATTATTGCTTCACTTGGTATATTTGCAAATTTTCACATCATTTTGGTAACACAAAATATACTTCATTCAAATAGCAATAGGTTATATTTTGTATTGGCCAATTGACGCAAATATTTTGACAAATATCCAAGTTGAGTGCTAGCATTAGAACCATTTTTTAGTGTAGGCCTTCAAAACATGAACGCACCCTTAAAAGTATTGTGTTTGGTGTTATTTAATAAGTAATTTAATTATTTATATCGCTGATCTAACTTGACCAGATTGGCCAATGCTGAATGCCAGACCTAGCATTAAACTGTTTTTCAATACCGGATGACTTTTTTACCGGTTCCAAATTTTTACAGGGTGTGCTACCCATGAATATGAACAATTTTCACTATGGGACCAACTCTGAAATCACGAAAAAAAAAATCTGCTGTTTCATACAAAAGTTCAATACCTACTTGAGCAATATGTATGAAACAGCTGATTTTTTTTCGTGATTTCAGAGTTGGTCCCATAGTGAAAGTTGTTGATATTCATGGGTAGAACATCCTGTAAAAATTTGGAACCGGTAAAAAAAATCACCTGTATAAGTAATTATAACTAGTACATTATTTATGAAACCACGTGAAGCACACTCATCAATAACATTGTTAAACACCATCAAATCGTGTTTTTGTGACATCGAACTGCAATAACAATTTATTAGTACATTTTATAAACATTTAATTTATTAATTATTACGTTAGACCAGATATGTAAGGGTATTTTTCAATATACTGTTATACATATTTTGTTAGACCTTCACTCATAACTTCAACGTATTTCAATTACCCAACCGTGCTTTAAAAGATACCGAAATGCCGCTTTATCAATACAAAAAATAGAAAAACTTTGCTAACTCATAAAATATAATATATTATAATATAACTAATAGTAATCTCTGAAAGCCGAATCAATTGAAATCTACGTTCATTTTCATTACCTAGGTATATACAATCACATTAACCTTTTAACCGCTTACGTCGGATTAATCCGACAAATATTTTCGTGTCCATTCCGCCAGAGTCGTATATATACGACCAAATAACACAGCTCGTTTAATCTGTATTATTATTACATCATCACAGCTCGTTTCATCGGTATATATTTTTCGTTTTTTTTTTTTTTGTCGGGCGCTGGGGGCACGAAAACTATGTATATCAGAACGTTCGGCCAGTCGAGATAGGGAGCTGGCTGCTACTCCAGTTTTTAGTGACGATTATGTGACGCATTAAGATGCCAGTCAAAGAATTTGTGACGGAACAGTTCGAAAGTTAGAAGCATTTATTTATGGCCGAACGACCTGATATCAGGTCGTTCGGCCAACCTGAATCTCCATAACTGAGGACCTTAGAGAAACTGTTACTGAATAAAGATTTAGTGACGATTTGGTGACAAACAACCAATGCTTTACTTTTACTCGTAATGCCACCGGTTAAAAGTAAAATGAATTTTGCTTCCTGGAACATCAGGACGTTCGGCCAACGTAATCTCCATAACTGAGGACCTGAGAGAAACCGTTAATGAATAAAGATTTAGTGACGAGACTGAAACGAATTTTTATTGCTTTATTTTTTTTTGTGACGGCCCCTTTAAATAGTAAATTGAAAATTTAACATATATAACCTCAAAACATTGGGATTATCGATTCCTCCACAACGAAGAAGCCCAGAGAAACCGTTAATCAATAAAGATTTAGTGACGGCACTGAAACGAACTTTTAGTGTTTTATTTTTTTTTGTGACGGCCCCTTTATATAGTAAATTGAAAATTTAACATATATAACCTCAAAACATTGGGATTATCGATTCCTCCACAACGAAGAAGCCCAGAGAAACCGTTAATCAATAAAGATTTAGTGACGGCACTGAAACGAACTTTTAGTGTTTTATTTTTTTTTGTGACGGCCCCTTTATGTAGTAAATTGAAAATTTAACATATATAACCTCAAAACATTGGGATTATCGATTCCTCCACAACGAAGAAGCCCAGAGAAACCGTTAATCAATAAAGATTTAGTGACTGCACTGAAACGAACTTTTAGTGTTTTATTTTTTTTTGTGACGACCCCTTTTATAGTAAATTGAAAATTTAACATATATAACCTCAAAACATTGGGATTATCGATCCCTCCACAACGAATAAGCCTAGAAGACTCGTAAAACCCCTGATGTGTTATAGGTTTTCAATGCAATGGTGTCAGTATTTTTGTTGATTCACTATTCCGCACTATGGCGGATGGCGACTGAAATAGGGTGACCATGTATTCCAACGAAACAAATATTTATCGAGTCGGTAGGTACCTATTTATCTACTGAATGAAGCAAAACACATCGAAATAGTTGAAATACGGTGACGATGTAGGTATTGCAACAAAATAAATAGTTACGCGGACGGAGGAATATCAGAAGTGCAAATAACTAATATTAGGTCCTTACATATGAAATTGGCGTTTTTCGTACTGGCCACTTTAATCACGAATTTCTCCTCTTTGGTAAGGAATTCCAAATTCAAATTTGTACAGCTATTTACTCATGTATTTGTGCTTCGATGACCGTCATTCATTTGTTTTTTTTCTTCTGTTTTTTCTGTTTGCGTCACTCATTTTACAAAATGGAAAATTTAAAATATCGCATTATTTACGAGTACGAGTTCCGCCGTGGCACTAGTGCTGCGGAAACGACTCGAAGGGTGAATGATGTGTATGGCGGTCATGTTGCAAAAGAAAACACAGTTCGTTTTTGGTTCCAACGTTTTCGTTCTGGAAATTTCGACCTGCAGAACAAGCCCCGTGGACGGCCTGAGACCCAAGTTGATAATGGAGAATTGAAGGCTATTGTGGAAGCGGACCCATCGCAAACCACGTCCGAGTTAGCTGCAGGCTTCGATGTTAGTGATAAAATTGTTTTAATTCACTTGAAGCAAATTGGGAAGATTAAAAAGCTTGAAAGGTGGGTACCTCACGAATTGACTGAAACAAACCGGCAAACGCGCGTCGACTGCTGCGTTACATTACTGAACCGGCACAACAATGAAGGTATTTTAAACCGAATCATTACCTGTGATGAAAAATGGATTCTTTACGATAATCGGAAGCGCTCAGCGCAATGGTTGGATCCTGGCCAGCCAGCCAAATCCTGCCCCAAGCGAAAATTAACCCCAAAAAAGTTACTTGTAAGCGTTTGGTGGACTAGTGCCGGTATTGTTCATTACAGTTTTCTCAAATCTGGCCAGACTATTACAGCTGATGTCTATTGTCAGCAATTACAAACCATGATGGAAAAGCTAGCGGCTAAACAACCAAGGCTGGTCAATCGCTCCACGCCACTGCTGCTTCACGACAACGCCAGACCACACACTGCGCAACAGACGGCTACCAAATTAGAAGAGCTTGAATTGGAATGTCTTAGACATCCTCCGTACTCCCCGGACCTTGCTCCAACAGATTACCATTTTTTTCGCAATTTGGATAACTTTTTGCAAGGGAAAAAATTCAACTCCGATGGGGCAGACCAAATCGCCTTCAAAGATTGTATTGATTCCCGTCCGACTGGTTTTTTTAGTAAAGGGATCAATGAACTACCTATAAGATGGCAAAAGTGCATTGAAAACAATGGTTCATACTTTGATTAATTAAATATATTATATTAAAAAATATTCGACTTTTTGTTCCTTCCATACAAAACGCCAATTTCATATGTAAGGACCTAATATTTTATATAATATGCATTAGAAACGACCGGTCATTGATTTGTGCCGAATATGCGAAAAAGAAATTCGTAAGAATTTGAACGATAAAAATCAACTCAGTTCAAAAATAACCAATCAATTTATCGTTTCAAATTCACTGAAACATTTTGTAGGAAAAGAACTTTTTCCTAATATTGCACATCATGCTTATGATAACGGGTTAATTAACCATACTTTAGAATTAGCGAATGTGATTATGGACAAGTACCTACACAAATGTCCGTTTATCCTTTTTAATCAAAAAAGTAGATCCGGAGAAATGTGTTCGACATGTATATAATAAACTGGTACATTTCAAAAATCAATAATATCGTCTAGTTGTCATCATTTAGACATATAAAACTATGAACTAGACTATGGCTATGAAGCCACACCCGCATGTTTTCCTATCTAAGATATCAAACACATCATCGAGTTTGTTTAATCATTTAGCTAGGCAATACCGAACTCAAATAGTTCTAAAAGAACAAAAAACGGACGTGTAAAAGTGTTATTAATAACAAAATAATAAAAGTATATTTGATTGATTGTATTATTTTATTATTTATATTCTACCCTTTCCTACTTTTTGACACGTATGTATTTATTGAAAGCTCGTATTAAAGTACGGGGCTCAAGTATGTATCCCGAATTGCTAAATGCAGAATGATAGGAAAGCAATATAATATTATTAAGTAATCAGAAAAAATGTTTGATTATAAAAATAAATACAATCGTTCTTTTTCTATAGCACTAAAATTGTTTTGTAATTACTGGCTACCTATGTACTTTCGCAGTCACTAATCATATTACGTATTTTTTGTACAAGAAAATAAATCAGAATTTTTTATTCATTCATGCATGCACTGAAATACGAGTACCACTCCTTGCTTGTGCCACATCACTAGCACTCTGTGTTTGATGTCATAGGACAATTGCATAGATACGCACAAATTTGACAATGTGTGTGTGTTTTGTTATTGTGTGTCTATTATTTTTTCGTGTGCGTTTGTAGCAATAGGAAGCATCTACCTGTGTGTAATTTTCAAATTGAAGTAGTGTGCTGTATGTGTTTTCCTCGCCTCCCGCAGAAAGTGGCAGAAAAAGTTGTTCGGTGATTCGCGAAGCCAACATTGAACGATGGCAAGAGGTCGAAAAGCTAAAGTTGACCTGAGTAGGCAGAAAAAAATATTTACCAAGTTTAAACCGTTCCTTTAGAGACTCGCGCCTGCGGAGATTATAATATATATGGCTCTTTTCTGCAGAATAAAAATAGAACCGGTGTAGTTATCTTACTGTGATTTATCTATACAACTGTTATTTAATTGTAAAATGATTGTCGGGCCACCTCCGAAAGAAATCCGATTTGACAAGTTTCAAGTCAATCACCTAGCAGTAAACACAAGAAGCTGTCAAATTTCTCTCGTGGTGAACCAATTTAACTGTAATTCTAAAAAGTACTTACAAATTATTATGTACCTAACAACCTACTGCTATTTTTGGATGATTGATTACAAATAAAGCATTTTTTAATTTGTGTACCTATTTATTTAAGTATTCTTGTACTCCCTCTCACAGAGAGGAGGCCTGTGTCCCAGCAGTGGGAACATTATAGGCTGATGATGATGATTCTTGTACTTAGTCAAATTTCCCAATCTCCAATGTCAGTCACCATTCCACTTTCGTTTGCTTTTAGCCAAAATAGACTCAAGTAATATAACAAAACCTCACAAGTGGACACTGGTATGCAGGCATCAGCTCAACGTTGCTTGTACTTATATAATTTAATATTACGACGTGTGTTGCTTCATTATTTAGGTAGGGTAGGTAATTAAGTACTTGATAAATACTTGTTTCGTTGGAATACATGGTCACCCTATTTCAGTCGCCATCCGCCATATTGCGGAATAGTTAATCAACAAAAATACTGACACCATTGCACTGAAAACCTATAACACATCAGGGGTTTTACGAGTCTTCTAGGCTTATTCGTTTTGGAGGAATCGATAATCCCAATGTTTTGAGGTTATATATGTTACATTTTCAATTTACTATATAAAGGGGCCGTCACAAAAAAAAAAAAACTCTAAAAGTTCGTTTCAGTGCCGTCACTAAATCTTTATTGATTAACGGTTTCTCTGGGCTTCTTCGTTGTGGAGGAATCGATAATCCCAATGTTTTGAGGTTATATATGTTAAATTTTCAATTTACTATTTAAAGGGGCCGTCACAAAAAAAAAATAAAGCAATAAAAATTCGTTTCAGTCTCGTCACTAAATCTTTATTCATTAACGGTTTCTCTCAGGTCCTCAGTTATGGAGATTACGTTGGCCGAACGTCCTGATGTTCCAGGAAGCAAAATTCATTTTACTTTTAACCGGTGGCATTACGAGTAAAAGTAAAGCATTGGTTGTTTGTCACCAAATCGTCACTAAATCTTTATTCAGTAACAGTTTCTCTAAGGTTCTCAGTTATGGAGATTCAGGTTGGCCGAACGACCTGATATCAGGTCGTTCGGCCATAAATAAATGCTTCTAACTTTCGAACTGTTCCGTCACAAATTCTTTGACTGGCATCTTAATGCGTCACATAATCGTCACTAAAAACTGGAGTAGCAGCCAGCTCCCTATCTCGACTGGCCGAACGTTCTGATATACATCGAAAACTGATATAAAGTCCGGCGGTTAAAAGGTTAATCTTCGAGCCCGTTTATAAAACATGTATCAGAAAGGTAGGGTCATAATTTTAAGAGTGCGGTTCAGGGGGTCTAGTCTCTAAGCCCGTCGACGAAGATACGGTCCCGTCCGAAAAACATCGCGAGTAGGAACAATTGTGAAATCGTGTCGTCAATAATTCTTAGTTCGAAGCGAACTAATCTTACGTCCATAGGTGATAGGCATGGAGGACGACGAGACAGCGGCACGTGTGCTTCTAAGCTGCCCGGTGGTCGCCACGTACAGGGCAAAGAACTTCGGTAACCCAGGTACCCTACGAGAGACGGTCAGTAACATCAAGGCGTTGCTGGCCTTCCTTGAGGAGCTGGGGTGGATCGAATAATCGATTTTCCCACCCGTACGCAAAATACGCGCATTGACGTGGAGTTGCGGACACCAGCCCGTATTACCTATTACCTATAGGTGATAGGGGTTGTTCATTTATTTGTGTAAGGTAATTTTGACCACTTTTTGAGCGCTTCTCCTCCACTTTTATTATGCGCTCAGCCAAAGTGTGGAACTCTCTGTGTTCCCTCCCACATTTAACCCGTCTTCCTTCAAATCAAGAGTGAACAGGCATCTTCTGGGCACGCTCGTTCCATCATAGACCTCATCTATCGCTTTCCATCAGGCGTGATCGGGGTCAAGAGCACGCCCATTGAGCAATAAAGAAAAAACCTCTCTCCCCACGTAAGAAAAAGTAAGACTTGGATGAACCCCCCCTCCCCTTTCAATCTTACGTAAGATCATTATCTATTAGAAAAAATAAAAGCTTCCTTTTGAGATCTTACGTAAGAACAATCTAGAAAAAAATAAGACTAGTTTGGACCCCCTCCCCCCTCAAATCGTCTTACGTAATAAATGAACAGCCCCATACGGAGTAGCAAACGCCAATAGTTTGGGCCAAAACTACGGATTTCGTGCTTAATGAGTAGACCTATAGACTATCAAATCGAATAAGTTTCTCCATGAGACCAACATTGTAATCGGACTGTTGTGAAGTCGCTGACCAATCTTTTATTGTTATTCCAACGGAATCAGGGTGGAAATTACATTATTGTTACTAACACACCGCATTCTAATACTAATAATAATTAATAACTGCACAAACAAATTCCAAAAATATGTAAATATATCAATGTATAACCCATTCGCGGTAAGTTTGCCGGTCCGTGGAATACAGGTACCCTCCCCCCAACCGCCTACCGCGCCACTGAGTCGTCCTCTCAGTCCCATAAAACCTTGTCCAGAAGGGGCGAAAATGCCGCGAAAAGTTTCGCGCGTTAACGAGATACTAGGCGCCAATACACCGCGTCCACGAGCATTGCGCGATTTCAAAATACGCGCGTAATTCGCGTGAAGTTCGTCAGACTCTCGACTCGCGCTTGAATCGCGCGTATTGCGCGCGAGTCGAGATACTAGAGACTCCTTGTTGTGTCCAGTTGACGCGCGAACTCTTAGCGTTCAACTCCATGTTTTCTACTGACAAATGAAATTCGAACCCAAATGCTCGCACGTGGCTACGCTCCTTCCGGACGCAACGGTCGCGCGTAATACGCACAAGAGAATCGCGGCGAATACGCCCTTTCTGGACAATCTCTAAGCAACGTCATCGCGTGTGTTTATTACTTATTCGGTACTTTCATATTCTTCAGTTTTCTCAATATTTCTTAGTTTTACTGACGGTCAGCGGCAAACTTAGCGCGAACGGGTTGTAAGTACCTAATTCATTAACTTCAAACCTTCAAAAGCCATTATTACAAATTATATTTATACACAGCACATAATTAAGTATAACATCAACTAAGTATATTCTACGAGTATATAAAGTATATTTACATAAACTTTAAGCACATAATCTAATGGTAAATACATCCAACTATGTATAACTAACAAAATATAACTATATTTTAAACTATGAAGAAAGATACAGTTTAATAAATAAATATTATAAAAAGTATATTTTTTATAAAACAATGCCAAACATAAATAATAAAATCGAGGCCAAAATACCTATGCATAGGATAGAAATTGCAAACATCAAAAGTATTGTCAAAGAACCTATATGACGAGCCTTAAAGATTCATATTATATTTTACTAGTTTATGGCAGCGGTTTCGCCTGCGTGTATGTCGGACATTATTCCACACGGACGTGATACCAGGACAAAAAGCGTCCGCTATCTGCCAGTGAAAGTCCCGTCAAAATTGGTCCAGCCGTTTCGGAGATTAGCCGGAACAAACAGACGGGCAAAAATTTTAATAAATGTTCTTTTGTTATAAGCAGCGTATATATACTTTCACATGCTGTTATTTTGATATTACAAACAGACACTTCAATTTTATTTGTTTTTTTTTTAGATGTACAGATATAAGAAGTATAGATTAAACATAATAATCATGATAGCCGTACATAATAATCACAATATTTCTGAGCAAAACTTACACTAAGTACAGCAGATACTCAATTAATGATTATAATACCTAATTGTTATTATGATTATGAAATTGTCATTAGAAAATGTGATGTAATGGAACATTCTATGACTATTATATGAGCAAAATTAATAAATGCAATCAATATGTAATTTTACATAAATAATAGTAAGTATAGTGGTTTGAACATAAATAAATAGGTACATAAGTTATTATATTTTTTTTGTAACAACAAATATTAATATTAACAGTGCTATAATTTATCGATATATGAACAGCACTAGCCCAATTCCTTCAGTCGTTGTTTTAATAGACTAGCTACATTCAATGATTTTCTTTTGTTTTCAAGTTCAAACATGTGAGTTTATATGGACGTACTTATGCAAACCGGCTGAAAAAAGAGGATATATTCATAATTTTTTTTTTTATGTTCGCCACGTTGCCCTATCTATTATGAAGTTTACTTTCACATTATTTTATTCAAAACAGTTTTTTCTCGAAACTGTACTCAATAGTTTTATTGCATTCCAAATGTAGATTTTTTTAGGTGGTAAACTTATATTTAGAGCATATTATGGACAGCAAAATAAGTTAGTTAGGAGAGAGGAAGCATTTGTTAATTATATATTACTTAACAAACTAATATATTATAATAATGATGTTGGTATGTTATGTGTGTGTGTAGCATTAATTTATAAATAGGTATCTATGGAGAGTTGTAAAAATAATTAATAAATAAATAAAATTAAAAGTCTCGAGTACTTAAGTTATGACTTTAGAAGTCTATGATAGATATTCGTTTACCGAGTAGTAGTAGCTTTTATTTAGCAAAAATTGTTTAAGTTTTTTTTTTTTAATATGTTAATTTTCTCTTCTTTTTTTCTTTCTGCGTGGGTTGGTTCCCTTTTGCATAAGTACGCCCATTTCATCGTCTTTTCGACTGACACTATGTCTGCCAGAGACTGCTATAGGATATCTTATGTAGTTTTTATAAATACATATATTATTATTTTGATGTATCGTAATATTAGCCACCTATACTCCATTTACTATAGCATTAGACAGAAGTTAAAAAAGTCTTTTTTAGGGGCACACTTTGTAATAAAAGTACAACAAACATTATTACAGTCAAGATCGATGTGGAGTTAAATATAATCAATTTAAATAACAGCAGTCACACTTAATTGTACTTATTTAACCTATCTATCTTCTGAGGCTTTCATTTAATATTATTAAGTTTTTACATAAAATATTGTCGTGTCAATGTTTAAAATCTAAAAGAAGCAGGGGCGGACAGTACCGGTAACGTTTTTCATGTCACTATAACTCAACCAAATCTAAAATGTTCCCTATTCCCTTCATAATAGGCTCCCAACCTAGGCTAGAGTCAAGAGCAAGCCCATTTCAAATAAAACAAAAAAAAAATAAGTTGTGGCAGCACGTGTTTTTTTTATTTGGTCGGTTTATATAATTTGTTTTCAATAAACTGATTGTTACTAAAAATTGTTTTATTTCATGTACAGACGCCAGCACATCAACCTACTACAATCTGTCAAATTTCTTTAATAGATTTTCAACTTTATCACTAAAGCATAAGGTTCAAAGTTGATTGGGAAAATGTGACAGTTTCGGGTAGGTTGATGTGCTGGCGTCTGTACCTATCCAAGCATAGTGACGAGTAGATAGATAGAATATGCTTTATTGTATGCCATACATTGTTACTTACAAAAAAAGCACGTACATTATTTATTAAAATTGTTATTAAAATTGTTTGAACTTAACTTGAAAATAAAAGGTTTCGTACTCCTGCTTCTGCGAGCCTGTTTTTTCTAATGATATAATAAATGGAGTATAGATGACTTATGGATTGTTACAATTATGTTTATTATAACAAATACATAAAGTATGTATATTATTTGATTTGATGCAAAAGCTACGATACTCTATTCAATATTCTCATTCTAATGTCAATCATGTTGTTATTGTATTTTGAGACTATTTTCTTATCACTTACTCATATACAACATTTTTAACTCCTTTACGAATATTTTATAATAACCATGAACAAGCTTAACGCTCTATAGAACTCTAGCATTCGCATTTAATTTTAAATAAATTATACAGGGTGAAATTGAATTCATGCGCATCCTTTTAAGGAGTCATTGTAATCATCATTATAAACAACTTTTACTATGGGATCAAACCTTAAATCGCGAAAAAAATCAGCTCTTCCCTGCATTTTGACGAGTTATGTGAACATAAATGCAAGGAACAGCTGATTTTTTTTCGCTAGTTTAGGTTTAGTCCCATAGTAAAAGTTGTTTATAATTATGAGTACAATGACCCCTTAAAAGGATGCCCATGAATTTAATTTCACCCTGTATAGAAACTTGAAAGACAATTTATTATTAAGAAATGTATTTTTTTTTATAATTGAGAGATATTATTATATTTTAGAGTTTAAAATTATTTTCCAATGTTTATCAAATTGGCTATACATATATTGGTGATAAAAAACCATAAATGTTTATTTTTTACAATTAGTAGACTACATTTCATTCGAGAACATTGTGCTGGGGCACAAGAAGATCTCGATATAACCTAGAATGAGATGCATGTAGTTAAAAACCAAACACAGTGTATTTTACAAAACAACGTAACCAAAAAAAAATATTTTTTATAATGTGGCTAATTTAAAACTATTACCCACGCCTTCGTCCGCTTGTATTTTCTTTCGTGGGACCCTATTTTTTTTCTAAAATAAAACAGCTTAAGTTACTCCCTATTACCGACACCACCACCAGCTATCTGCCAGTGAAAGTCCCGTCAAAATCGGTCCAGCCGTTTCAGAGATTAGCCGGAACAAACAGACAGACAAAAATTGTAAAAAAAAAATTATTTTGGTATATGTACCGTGTATACATCCATATGCATTTAGTAAAAAGCGGTTATATTATTAATATTACAAACAGACACTCCAATTCTATTTATTTGTAGTACGTATGTATAGATGTATAGATTATCACAAGCAAATAATGCCCTAAAACCAAGAATTCACGACGCGTTCTTTCCTGCTGCGGTCCCGATTAGTCTTTTAGGGACCTGCCCCACCGCCGGCGATTAGCGAGAAGCGAGTAGGGCTAGCAACTAAAAACTAGTTTTTTGTTTGACAGAGTGCTCATCGGTGGAGTGAACAGTCAGCGATCAACTATATTTTATGTATCTCATTACTGAGACGGGACCTTTTTTTTGAAGTGAAACTTCTTTACGCACGCTTAACTTGGGGAGTAAGCTGGCGAACGCGTGACGTAAGCGTTACGAAAAGTGTGATCGGGCGAGGCGAACGGGAGTTGAGTGGGGGATATAAGCAAGAGAAAGCAGTGCGCGCGCACATTTTCTTTCTCTCTTCCTCTCATAGCCAAATACGTTTGAAGTTTCACTTCAGTCGTGTGGTCATAAGCACACTCGGTTTTTTGTTTTCTGGGGGATACCTTCAAACAATCTTTTACTACTACTCTTGAGCGACAATTTGTCTATAGCTCGTCGCTTCCTCAAACACAGCCAAGACGGAAATCTCGGGCGCTTAGACTTGTTCGTACCTGATGGCTGATTGTAGGCAATGATGCCACCGACGATGGTGCATGTTTAAAAGTCGTCTATACAGGAAGATTTTTTTGTCGCCATCCTAATTTTTCATACATTTTGATCAAGTAGGTATTAAACAGCTGATTTTTTTTTCGTGATTTCAGAGTTGGTCCCATAGTGAAAGTTGTTCATATTCATGGGTAGAACACCCTGTAAAAATTTGGACGGTGATAAAAAATCTTCCTGTATACTCGAGATTTTTTAATATTTCTGGTTATAGCTAACGGAATACAGCTCGATTCGACTAGCAGCAACTTCTAACCACAGTAGCTGCTACTGGAATTCCAACTTTGAATTTTACTTCTAGTTATAGACCTACAACCGCGTAGTGACATTTTTTTTTTAGTTTATCTGCACTGTCCCATTGCTGAGCAAAGACCTCCCCCAAATTCTTCCAGGCATCTTTGTCTAGAGCCACCTCGATCCAACCCTTGCGGTACACGGCTAGGTCGCCTCGCCTCCCTTTCACTTCACCATTGTGACTATAGAAAACTTATTTAAATGTAGGCACACAAGGTGCAAAATCGCAATTCCAAAGGCGCGTGCGGACATCGTGTCTTGGTCTCCTAGTCTAAAACTTATATCTCTTTTCAATCCTACCCCCATCTCTTTCTAACGTGAGCTTCTAATAAGCCTTTTGGCGAGATAACGCGCATTAAACCAGTCACAAGCTGCATCGCTCCCAGTAATATATTATTTAACTATAATAAGGCCTAGAACATACGAATATTTATTTAAGTAATTTAACAATATTATTATTATTGATTAAGTACTCGTAAACTGGAACCTTGTTATGTTCACTTTTTAATTACAGCTACATATCAAAATAATAACAATAAATGCAATTTGAACAAAACTATAGAAAATAAGACAAGTAAGTAAACCCCATCTCTTAGAACTCTCTCTTAGAGTTCTTTTAACCAGACTTTTTATCCGATTGCTTCAAATCCCAAAACAAGTGTTTTTTTTTAGAGAACATTCAGTTACATCTCAGCGATCAAGAAAACCGAAGACCGAACAATGAAAATTCTTCACTAGGTATTCACAATAATAATATTCAGACAATTATGTTACGGCTTCTTTTATAAATAACTCTAGCTATTAAACATAACAAAGTCCCTTCATCATCTAACTAGCTTCAATTTTATAACATCGCCATTAACAACTGTAATCTCATCATAATAATAATATTCCTTAACAAAGGGTTGTACCTTCAAAGAAGCCTTCTTAGAAGCTGAACTTCCCCCTGACCTTGAAGAACCCCATGCCAGTCTTGTTGTGGAGTAGTGACGTCACTCCTACGTAGCTCTGGATGACTATGGGGGAGTGGTGTATGCAGCACGCTGATGACGTCATGTGCTCTATCGCTCTTTGTATCTTTGTGGCGAATGTTTCCATGTCGTAGGTAGATTTTTCCTCTGCTGTTCCCTCTGGAAATAAATTATGGTAGGTGTGAATATGTGTATAATACCACCTTTTGGCTTCCGACGACTTTGTTGCCATTGCTGGTAGAACCTGCTCCAGGTTCTACCTGGATGAGGCTAGCACAGGATCATGGGGATTGAAGAAAAGAGATACCTATGCCCAACAGTGGGGGAAGCCAGTCAAGCGACACGCGTGCGCGTCTCCAGAAGGCCAATTTTCGTAATTTGAAACGTTCAAAATCTAGTCGCAGTCTCATCTCGGCGACAAACAAACGTCAAAAACTTGTCAAAATGTAGGGAAATTCGAGGTTTTTATTTTTGACAGATTGAGACTGAGATCAGACTGAAAACGTTCTTGAAATTACGAGAATTACCCCTCTGATTCCGTTCGTCGCTCTGCAAGTCGTGCGCGGTGACTCGGCATGCCCTAAATAACTACTTTCAATTGTTTTCTTCGCATTCGTTGTTTCAAGACACGTGTCATCTAAGCGTGTAGCTCGTGTCCACGAGGTAACTGGTCGAAGTCACGACTGCTGATCCTATCCTAGGCTTTAACAGACACAAACACATATATAACAAAAAAGTTGTCTGTACATATCACCTTCACCTTTATGCCAGAAGATGGGATGCGAGGCGTACGTGAGGAATGGCACGTCGTGACTGAAGGGGTTCCACACCGTCTTCAAGGGAACTGGCTCGCCTTTGTTCCACATCAGGCGCACGCCGCGGAGGTGGCGCTCTCTATAGTCAATATTTATGTAATTAGCAATCTTTTCTTTAATAATAGGGTGGGAAGGTCGAGTTTGTTCATTGGGTGTGTTAGAGTAAAAGGTTTGTTGGGCGTCAACAGGAACCTTTCTCCTTTTCGGAAGCCGTCATTTCGCAAAATGAATGCCTATAAATTAAGGCCGGCCGAAAATAGGGGATTTTCGCATCATAATGCTGTAAACGTTTAAGAGAGCAACTGTGAGAAGAAAGATAAAAGTATTGATTTGTATATCGATGTTGTTGTCTTTCTTCACGACAACTCGTCTTGGGAAATACAAAAGCGATTAATACAACTTAATAATAATATTTTTTTAGATAACAAGCTAAACTAATGCAACTAGAAACATGCATGTTTTACAATGAATTATGAAAAGTTAAAGTGTAAATAATATTAATTTTGTGAATTAGATGAAAATATCTTATTTCAATATAGTGTTCATAGCCATTCTGAAAATTATACATGCATGGCAACATTTTAGTAGTTTTTGTGTGACCAGGCATCTAGTGGGCACGCTCCATCATATACCTTATCCATCGCTTTCCATCAGGCGTGATCGAGGTCAAAACCAGGCCTATTCAAATTAGCCACATTGAATAACGCTATGTACACACGCTAGGCGTTGCGCAGCATGACGCAGCAAAACAATTAACACTTGTTTAGCAACAATGTTTGTGCAACAACAAGGCGCCCGTAAAGTTGCTAGCAACAGCATGCGCTGTTGTTGCATTGTCACGCCTATTGATGCCTTGCAAATACAAAGCTTTACTGTTGTCTACTTTCTAATTGTATACTATACCTGCTCGGAAACTATCTTACTTATCACTTTTTTAAAAATGAGGCAGAATGTTCGAAACAATTCTAATATAAACTTCACTTTGAAAAAATGTCTTTTATTTTCCTCCTAGATATAGTGTAAAGCACTATGAATCACTCGGAAGAAAATGCGATTCCTAATTCGTGTGTATCAAGGTCCTCGGCTGAGGCTCGGGCCTCAAACTACAACCTAGTTCGTAATCGGTCACTTTCTTCCCTCGGTGAACTATGTACAGACGCCAGCACATAAGCTACTAAAATCTGTCAAATTTCTTTAATAGATTTTCAACTTTATCGCTAAAGCATAAGCTTTAAAGTTGATTGGGATAATTTTACAGTTTCGGGTAGCTTGATGTGCTGGCGTCTGTACTATTACAACATCGAGATATTACAAAAGCGCAATCATATTCATGATCATCATTCTTCTCCCCTTATCCCAAGTTATGTGGGGTCATCGCAGCATGGCTTCTTCCATACTTCTCTATTAATCATCATGTCAGTATAAGAATATTTTTTTCATTTCTCATACTCGGAAAGTAATGTTTGTTTGATCCAAATAGCGGGTGGAAGACGCTGCTTCCCACCACAGGGCGGGAAAGACTCATAGTAATTACTTCCCTCTTTAGGGTGGGAATGAATTTTAAAAATAGAACTGTAGTCAGCTACGAAATTTTTTACATAAATTAAGAAAAATGCTGCAGTCTTGTGAGTGTATAAACAGCCAGTGTGAATTTAAAAAAAAAACCTATTAAGCGGGACAGCCCGCGGCGATGACGCGGTGTGTTCCATATTTAAAATAAAAAAGACAATAGTATTATTTGGCGGGATACTAACCCTGTAAGCTGTACCAAAATTCAAAAACTTTGCATGTTATTGTTATCAATAAATATTTTAGAAAAACTACTACTTTTTACTTTCCTTATATTCGAAATGAAAGGTAGAGTGTTTAACACGGGTGAAAGTCATCAATTCCTTTCGACCCTTGCATAACAATCTACTATTTATTACTCTAAACTAAGTAGTACATCCCGAACATATTCTACACAAGGAAAATAATCTGTTTGTGGTCAGCTAGGCGAGAAAACTTAGTTGCAATTATTATAATTACTCTTGAGTGTTAAAAATTCCCCATTAAACTAATGAAGAAACCACAAATAAATGAGAATAGCCAGGCAAAAACAGAAAACCTGTTAGTTAATTAATGTATTGCAGAAATTATGTTTGTTTTAGGTATAGTTCGTCTGCATTTTGTCTACAAAATTTAGTCCATGTTAGGTAGGCATTACCCAGAAGCTCTAGTGTCCGTTTCTAAAGTAAGATAATAGATTTAACGCGAAAAACAATAACGGTCTTATTACAAAACTAGTTGTGCATGTCGGAAAACAAATTGGATTTCATGGGATTTTTTGTGCGGAACTCTAATTATTTTTCTAAAATAAAATCTGCCAGTAATAGTCCCATAGTAAAATTAGTCCAGCCGTTTCGGAGATTAGCCGGAACAAACAGACAGACAAACAAAAAAAATAAAATTGATTTTTGTTTTAAGTACCGTACGTATACTTTCATATGCATTTATTAAAAGCTGTTATTTTGACATTACGAACAGACACTTCAATTTGATTTATTAGTATAAGTAGATGTTAAGAAAAAGTTTTTGTTTTGACATGGACATTTAGAATAGAATAGAATACTCTTTATTATGTACACCATATTTTCATCGAGACAGTTTTTTTTTAAATAAGAGCCTAACTGTGATTGATATAAAGTTCTTTATACAAAACTGAAGTTAAGTTAGCTAAGTTGTCAGTCTTGTATTAAGAACTTTACCAATGTCGGAATAAAGTTCAAAATTTAAAAATGGCTCGATGATTTAAACCTGCGTCTGAAGACAAATCTTGTTTTGTAATAAGGCCTTTAGCGTTAAATGAAAAAAAAAAACTTACACTAGACAGCACATACATTCTCAACATCAAGCTACGCAAATATACATCAAAATACGAAATTAACCCAAAAGAAGCTAGCAACGTTTAGTAACGTGTATCCTACAGCAACTGAAAGGTACCTAGGTTCAAAATACTTGGGATCGAACAGTTTGCTGTTCTGGTGGTCCACGTCTTCGTGCGAGGGTCGGCGGCACAGCCGGTCTATGACGCAGTCTTTCACGACCGTTGTGACGCCGGAAGCGATGCCGTTCAGGCGACTGTGTACCAACAGATGGGTTAGGAACACAGATATAGATACACTTAGATAACGCAAGAGCACCTACTTCGCGTGCCAAAAATCGCACCAGTTTACGTTCGAAAATCATAAGCCGCCACTTTCGCGCTCAGTCCTGCGTACTGCTGGCTGGGTGAGTGTGAGCGAGAGAGCGCGAGCTTGTGACGTCATAGTAGGTAGTCAAAAAGTAATATAATAATAATATTCCACAACTATCACACAACGCCATCTAGTCCCAAGCTAAGCAGAGCTTGTGTTATGGGTACTAGACAACAGATAAACATACTTATATATTTCTAAATACATACATATGATAGTCAAAAAGTGGCACGCTTAGTTTTCATACAGTTCGTGATACTTGCGTTATCTAGGTATATCTATATCTGTGGTTAGGAACTTTAAAGTGCAGACGCCAGCTTATCAAGCTACCCGAAACTGTCAAATTTTCCCAATCAACCTTGAACCTTATGCTTTAGCGATAAAGTTGAAAATCTGTTAAAGAAATTTAACAGATTGTAGTAGCTTGATGTGCTGGCGTCTGTACCTATGCGTACCTACCAGCAACCAAATTACATAACACACTATCAATCACAATCTGAATCATTTTGAAGGATATTCCTAATCCATTGCTTCATATGTTCGAAAAATTTGTATGATTAACAACGTAAATAACGCAATGAATGTTGCTGAACTGTCTACTTGCTGCTTGCTACTGATAGTGTGTTACGCAATTACCCCGCTCAATTGGAACTGTATTTCGGAGACAAAGACATCAATAGATGATGGATATTATAATAAAATCGGATCTTAGGTACATTTGCACCACAACTTACTATATTATATCCTTACTACCACAAAACAATGTTTATCAGTTGTTTAGGCTAAACACCTTTTAAACACGACATAACTATATGGACTTTGACATAACACTGACATTAGACACACGTTGAACAAGTGTTTAAGTTTTTGTGGTAAGACCCTATGTGTTTAGTGCTAAACGTATTTAAAACATCGTTCTGTTTCTGTCAATCGTTTGAAAATGACAGAGAAGGAATGATGTTTTTTAAAGTCGTTCGTAAGCGATTTGTGGTGGAAACGGGCCTTAAACTTGAACATAGAATAGTAATTAATCATAATCCTTTCTAATTTTTAATCAAACTATGTCAATTTAATATGACTGTATCTGTTTACAGTCTTTTCACAGATATTTTACCTCAGATTTTGCATTACTGGCCAAATCAGAGTGATCTCTATTCTCATTCTAATAAGGTTCCTGTTGGGTTGCTGCCATTGACAAGTCTATCAAAAGCATTGTGATCTTTATTCTCCCCACAATAAGGTCGCTGTTAGGTTGCTGTTGTCGGAGGTAAACATAACTGTGACCAGACAGTAGTTTATTTTACTATTGTTCTAAAGAAATCCTTACCAATTTCTTACAAACCCTAATTTCAAGAACACATGACATACAACAGGATTGTTAAATAACATTATTACAAAAATAAAAATCTGTTATAATTATATAGCTTCCGCACGCGGCTTTCGCCCACATTGTTTATCGAAAAAAAAAGGCTGTGTCTTTCCTCAGGGATCAAAGTATCCCATACCCAATTTCAACAAAATCGGCCCAGCAGTTTCGGAGATTAGCCGGTACAAACAGACAGACAGACAAATCTTTTAAAAATAAAATGTTATAAGTACCGTACTTATATACGCATTTAGTGAAAGCTGTTATTTTGACATTACAAATAGACACTCATATTTATGTACTTGTATTGTATAGGTGTTATCTAATAGGTCTGTGGCGCATAGATATAATTTTACCATGATGTTAAAGAAATTCTTACCAATAAAGTTCATGAACAAAGATTACAATTTTATCTATTGTAATAGGTACCGATCCATGAAATAATCAAATGCAATAAATGCTGTCATGACTTAAAATGTTACCTACAGAGATTACGCATAGATAGCTAGATAGGTCTGCAATATTTTAATTATGAATGTTTTCCTAAAGAAATATTAGGATTACTGAGTCTCTAGCTTTGCCATTTTTAGGGTTCCGTAGTCAACAAGGAACCCTTATAGTTTCGCCATGTCCGTTAGTCTGTCAGTCCGTGGTTTAGCTCAAAAACTATTGGTACTAGAAAGTTGTAATTTGGCATGAGTATTTAGGGTACCTCCCCTACATGTAAGTGGGTATGATATTTTTTTTTCGTCCTTCCCATAGTGTGGGAGTGGGATATCCTAGGATAGGTCTTTCAAAAATATTAGGGGTTTGGCGAGACCGTTTTTTGATTAAGTAAACCGTTCGTGACTTATCAAGCTTTAAAGTACCAATTTTCGTTAGAGTTAGTCAAGTGTCCCCCCCCCCCCTTCTACCAACTAAACGGTTGTAGTTAGAAATTCAAATGTCACGGCAGTAGTACCTATATATAACGAAGTTTAAAGAAAAACTATCACACTTAAGTGGGCTTTATAAGTTTACGAGTAATAGTCGACCAACTTAAATTTGTAGTTGCAATGTATGGGAGGTTTGTTCTTGGGATAAATTCATTCCAACTACGAAATCCTTCATTGTGCGTGGTCCGACACGCACTTGGCCGGTTTATTTGTTTATGTGTATAATCTGTGCTACTAATAAAAAAGCTGAAGAGTTTGTTTGAACGTGCTTATTTCTGGAACTACCAGTCGGATTTGAAAAAATCTTCTTGCATTTGATAGCCCAATTCTTGAGGGAGGCTATAGGCTATTTAACATCACGCTAGGACCCTTAGGAGCCGAGCAAAAATAAGGAAAGTCGGAAAGAACGCTATGCGAAAACGCAGTAATAACGCGGACGGGAGATGCAATATGACGGGGTGGGTCGGGAGACCAAGAAATTGTACGCGGACGAAGTCGCGGGTTGAAGCTAGTAAACAACGTATGTAAGTAGCAATTCACATAAGGAAAGATGAGATACACCTTGAATTAACCAATTAATAAATTATGATTACTTGATTAGATAACTTATTGCAGTTGTAATACTTGCAAATAAATATTATTCTACTAGCTGTGCCCCGCGGTTTCACCCGCGGTAAAAGTATTATAGTCCTTTTTTATTAATTCCCTTTACAAATCTCCACCCCCCGTTTTACACCCTTAAGGGATAATTTCGGGGATAAAAAAAAAACCGACTTCCAAAAAAACACTACAAAGTGAAAAATAACTTTAATTTCGGAAGTCGGTGTCTTTGGATCTGTATTTTAGTTTTTTGCCACCGACTTCCGAAATTAAAGTTATTTTTCACTTTGTAGTGTTTTTTTGGAAGTCGGTTTTTTTTTTCTTAAAAAGTTTTTATTTCACGCTTTTTAGTGGGTCTGCTTATAATTTATCTAAGTTACAATAGCCTAGTGATCATCGCCTTTTACAAACAAAATATTGCTTTTCCCGATGCAGGGAAGTTAATTGTTGAGGAGTTCTCCAGGTCCACCATCAGCTCCATATCACCATTCACATTGTGACGAGCATGAATTGCTTAGCAACCATATTAAAGTAATCGAATCGCAACCCGTGAAATACTTAGATATTATTGAGTAGTTCCGGTGGCCATCTGTGGTCTTCATCATCAGCTCCACTTCACCAAATGGTGCTTTCCGAGTTACTATAAAAAATACCCAAATCGCTATAGGTGTGCCTATAATATTTGAAGAGTTCCTTCGATTTCTCCAGGATCTCCTCATCAAATCCTGACCTGATGTTTTTAGACTAGAAGCTGATAATCCTGGCTGCAGCATCAGGCCAGACTTATGTCAACATTGCATTGAACTTAAAATTTAGTCCTGTTTAAAATGAGCCCAAACGACTACGGTGCTGTTATTTCAAGGTTTGTACTTTTTCTGATGCTCCTGGCTTCAGCATCAGGTCTCTATGTACTTCGGTGTTCCTCATTAACAGTACGTTTATCCACACATCAAGCCCTTTTCAATGAGCCTAAACACGATATATCTGCTGTTAGTTGTCGAGGAGTTAGGTACTCTGCAGACTATCCTGACTGCAACATCAGGTCATGACTTGATGATCATGAGACCAAATGTGACAAATGCCCTATCAAACATCAAAACAATTTACTAAAACAGTCCTTGCCTGTTTGAGTAACTTCTTACTGTTAAGGAGTTGTACCTTCCATCATCAGCCCAGCTACCTGAGATGGTGACAACCATACGCAAATAAACAAGATACTTCATAAAATATGCGAAAAACAATAAGTGAGCCTATAAAATTTGAGGGTTGCCCTCGATTTCTCTAAGATCCCATCATCAGATCCTAACTTGGTGACAATGGGACCACCTCAGAACTATCTACTTTCGAACAAAAAAAGAATTTTGAAAATCCATCGACAATTGGCGGAGTATTCGATGAACAAACATACAAAATAAAAATAATAATGATGATGATAAAAAAAAAAAACATACAAACAGCCGAACATAGTACCTCCTCCTTTTTGTGAAGTCGGTAAAAACTATTTTATATCCTTCCCCACAACTCAAACTATCTCCATACTAAATTTCATCTAAATTGATTCAGCGGTTATTGATTCCCCATACAAACTTCCACCCCCCTTTTCACCCCCTTAAAGGATGATTTCTGGGATAAAAACTATCCTATGTCCTTCCCCGGGATACAATCTATCTCTCTGCCAAATTTCACCTAAATCCGTTCAGTGGTTAAGACGTGAAAAGATAACGTACAGACAGACAGACAGAGTTACTTTCGAATTTATAATATTAAAGTATGGATATAGTAATAATAATATATTAATTATTATTATTAATTATAGTATGGATGGATGAGTATTCAAAACAAGTTTTCTTTCTTATGTTATATTTTCCTGTTTGCTTCTTGTGCCTCTCAATGATGTCTCAAGTTCTTTTTTTTGTGTCTATTGGCAATTCAAATACATTTTTTTCATAAACATAAGACATTATTTTTAAAATTTTCTTTTTTTTCATTAGTACAGCCTCATGCAAAAAGATCATACTTACGGTACTAAAGATGAGGGTGGGTACACCAGCTCTCCTATAACGATAGTGTCCAGGTCATCTAAATACGTCTTCTTGAATTCAAGCTGCTTCATGGCAATGAAGTCATACTTGATGGTCATCACCAGCCTCGAAGTGAGGAGCACAATTCTCTCCCTCTCATTATCCCATAGAGTTATCCTGGAAAGTTATTATATCATTTTGTATGGGAGACAGGATGTATAATCAACCTATAATGTTCCCACTGCTGGGACACAGGCCTCCTCGCACCCACGCAGGCCCAGTGCTGGTTGGTAAATGTCACATATCTTCAAAATTTTTGGTACTAGGACATTTTCCTCACAATGTTTTCCTTCACCGTTTCGAGAGCAGTGGTGATGAAATAATTTACACAAAGTAAAGCACTTGTCTGGATTCAAACCTGTGACCTACAACTCGTAAGTCGCGGCCGTTACCCTTGGGCCACCATTGCTCTGGACGATTCGTTCGCGCCGATTGTGTCAACAAACTTGAATAAGATTATTTTCACATAACATAACATCTTGTTGTCCCAAACATTTGGGCAGAGATGTACCTAAACCCCACATTTCACTAGTTATGTTTAAGTCTCACGTAATAGGGAGCGACCCGTACCCGTTGGTTACAGCTACAAATCATATTTAGATCAACATATCGCACCTTCAGTGCAACATAGTCACAACAGCTCATTTTTTAATTTTGCAGGAGAGGACTTTTATTTTTTTTTATTTCCTTATTTTTTTTCGCTTTTATAACCACAAAGGCTCCTGCGTCATCTAGTAGAATTTTGAGATACTTTCGTGGATGTTTTTGTTGCCCCAAGTAGCATGGTTCAGAGACAATTTGGCGTACTTACCTCAATTTTGCAGTTTTGGCTATTTGTGACTTTGTTGCACCGAAGGTGCGATATTACAACCTGATACTGACCTGCAAATTGCAAAATGAATAAAGTTTGAATTTCACGGGCTACCCTACTTTTGCCTTAACAATTAATTTTCCCGACTGCCATGATAGGGCATACGCATAGAAGTACAAATAAAGTATATTGACGATGTGCTTACTCTGTCAACAGCCAAGATCCCAAGTACTCTCCATCTTCAGGGAACAGTAGTCCCGTAATACATTCTTGTATAGCAGTGTCCACAACTCCCTTGCGGAATGTAAAGAAGTCTTTAATGTTCTCCTTGTCAAACGGCACATCGTAACGAGGGAATACTGCCTGTATGCCCGTGGGTGGAGTTGCCGCTGCTGCTGCTGGAGGATTTGTTTGATCCTCGGATGCTCGGGCATCTGTAGCATGAGTTGACATATTGTAGTCTATGTGTATAGTGTGGAAACTTCTTTGATGATAGTATGCGAATGAATAAATTCTAATCAAAGTAAACCATTTTATATTAAAGTTAGTAGGTAGATGTTCTATGTATATAGGTAATGGATTAGTTCTATTCCATATTGGGAATTTTATAATTACCTACACCAATCATAATGTTCACCTTCGCGCTGTTTATAGCATACCTATGTTAAATATATCTTTATACAGTCTATTATTGACCAAGTTTATTTTTACCTCTCTGTGAACCACATAAAAAAACATCCGACATGGTATGTGCTATGGTTTAATATTTTCAAAACATACCGGCAAAGGAAGATGTGGAAGAGGTCAAGGAATTTTCACCAGACAACACCGAGGGATTAACACTAGTCGGGGGTTTCCTTCTCGCCGTATTATCCGTAGTATTATTGCGATTACTTTCTGAGCTCTCCGCCACGGTGGTTTCCGTCGACAGCTGCAGGGTACCGCCGCGGAATTCCAAGTCTTCATCTTGCAAGTCACTCATCCTGTAATTATGTACTTTTCTTTATTCTAAACACTGTTTTCTTTAAAAATAATAATTGCTCTGCGTAAATAAAATAATCGACCGACGGACTGATAAGCTACGTCAATGTCAAATGCGTTTCGTTTTACCGCTATGATTATTTTATGTGTTGAGTGAGTTTACATTTCTTGAATCGAATAAACGATAAACGAAAACGTTTTATAATAATTATAAAAAATCAGAATTCTCAAGATTATAATTTTTATGTTTTTTATTGAACAAAAAAAATCAGTAGAACTAAACGAAGTATACTACCAAAAAGGGTGCTTGCACAAGCGCATGGTCTAAAAGTATATTATTATACCATGCACAAGCGGGTTCCCGGTAAAGACTAGGCGGCTGTTGGTCTCGGTATACCGTCAAACGGGGTGAATAGGGATGCAGGGGTGAATCGGGACAAAACTTCAAAAGGTTTGTTGTCAATAAGGACACGTAATCGTTAATTAAATTACAGTAAACACATTAGGGTCCTTTTTGGCCACAAACCATATTATTTTAATTGTTAAAATCCCTTTTAAAGTTTTGTCCCGATTCACCCCTGCATCCCTATTCACCCCGTTTGACGGTAATGTCCGGGCCACACCAACGGGAAAGGCCGATAATTATCGCGATAACTTGTGGCTGCACCTACGATTAATTCCCGTCATCACGATAATTATCGGCGTTTCCCGTTGGTGTGGCCCGAACATAACCGTTTCCTTCCGAAGGTCAATCTGCAGAGACTTGTATGTACCAGGAGTCCAGAAGTCGCAGTCGGGACCGAAAACCTAGGAGTAATAGTGTTCTGTGTTCTATCGTATAGAACACTTAAACTTAAGCCTAAAAGCGTCTTGGTGTTTTTTGTCTCCGCCCAGCCGTTTGTCGTAAAAATGATATCGAAGGGATTCTTTTACAGAGGCGGCGCGTCATGGTACAGACGCCAGCACATCAACCTACACCTAACTGTCACATTTTCCCAATCAACTTTGAACCTTATGCTTCAGTGATAAAGTTGAAAATCTATTAAAGAAATTTGACAGATTGTAGTAGGTTGATGTGCTAGCGTCTGTACTTTTTGTCAATTTTTTAATTTTATTTTTATTTTTCGCAAATCGTTAATTAGGTACTCGATTCTATCATGAAAAGGACCTAAATATAAGTAATTTCGGAATAAGTCGGGGCTGTGGCGAGTATAGGTGCTTGCGCCTTATTACCTACTAATTTAAAGGTCAATGAGGACAACATCTTCGACCTTTAAACTAGTAAAAGTAGGTACAAACCTACTTCCCATAGCGCCGGAGAAGCGATGCGAAATTCGGCCTCAATTTAAGACTCTTTTCGTATTTCCGCCTTTTAATTACCAACGTTAATAAACTAAATATTTGACTCTTGATTTTGAAACTGAAATAGGTACCTACTTACAGAAAGTATTGTTAGTACCTAGGTAGGTAGGTACATACTTACGTGTGTAGGAGGCACATAGGTAATTTTATTAAAACAACAGTTACACAAAATTTATTTATTTTACAAAAATAATTGGAACTAAATAAAAAAAAACTAGTCTTACTTTCTACTTTCTGGCACAATTTTCAAGTAGGTAATATGGCAAAAAAAATATTTTGACCGGTAAATATTCGATGCGTAGTACATTCACTATTTTTGCTTAAATGTACAGACGCCAGCACATCAACCTACCCGAAACTGTCAGATTTTCCCAATCAACTTTGAACCTTATGCTTTAATAATAAAGTTGAAAATCTATTAATGAAATTTGACAGATTGTAGTAGGTTGATGTGCTGGCGTCTGTACTTAGTATTGACAAAAAAGCACTTAAATAATATCCTAAAAACTGTACAGTGTAGATACCTAAATCATTTATAAATACAAGATAACTAAATTACATACATTTACGTAATTGCTCAGTTTTAGGCCAGTAGGTACCTATTGCAAGTTCAAATTGTACAGACGCCAGCACATCAACCTACTACAATCTGTCAAATTTCTTTAATAGATTTTCAACTTTATCACTGAAGCATAAGGTTCAAAGTTGATTGGGAAAATGTGACAGTTAGGTGTAGGTTGATGTGCTGGCGTCTGTACAACAAAATTGATTCAAGAAAAAACAGAACCCCAACTAGGTATTCAGTTTCTATCAAAATCCATTGCTTCATATGTTGGTATAAAACATTCGTCTACTCGACAACGTAAATAACGCAATGAATGTTGTTGTATTGTCAAATTGAAAGACATTGCAATTCTATTCTGTTACGCAATTACCCCACAGGTTTTGTGTGCAAGCATAAATATAATTATTATCTTCGAAATTCCTGCATTTTCCAAATCGACTTTTTAAAACCAATAACCCTTGAATGCGATATGGAGGAATTCAATTATACATAAATAATTATACCACATTATACATAGTCAATCACTCAGCTGTCAAAATCTTTCTGACAAGTGAGGGATTGAACTTTTGAAATATTATGAATACAGTAAAATTATACATAATCACTTATTTTTATATTATTATACAAATGTATACAAAATTTGAGCTACTTCAAGAAAATAAAGGAACGGTGTTGTTTTTTTTTTTAAATTAAACTTATCGATTTATCCTTTCTTTTCTAAATGTTCCTTTTCATAATTTGAATTGATAGGATTCGAATAACATACCTACACATGTTATTTTTTATAACCACCATTTTTTTTTCTACAATCTTCGAAAGTAGCTCATTATACAATCCTTTCAGTTATTTTACCTCTGATTATGTCACAGTGAACTTTATTATCATTGTAATAAGGTTGTTTTTGGGTTACAGCCATTGAATAGGTACCTAGTCTGTGAAAATCACGGAGGTCTTTAATCTACTTAGTTACAATAAGGTTGCTGCTGTCAGAGGTAAAATTACAGGAAAGGACTGTAGACGTCCTAGTAACAGCTACACCGGTTGGCGGGACACTGTGGCGGGTACACGATGCACTGGTCCATGCAGTACACATCAGCCCCCTCGCGACCTTCCAGCTCGCCCACAGCGTCGCATACTTGCCTGGAAATAATCACAGAAAAATATTAGCAATGTGGGTAGTTTGATATTGAGATTTGACAATTCGAACTAAGATTCATGCCACAGATGGCGCTACTTGTCTGTTCTGTGGCTATCACTAATTGTAAATTTTAATATATTCAATATTTACATACATTATTGTTTCCAAATTGATGTTATATCCACTTAAACAAATATCAAATTTATACTAGTGTAAAGTAAATTGATTTCAGATTTCAGTTTGAAAAAGTCATAAAATGTTTGCAGTAGTGCAAACTGAACTTTATGTATGTGTTTTAAAGCTATTATTCCAAAAACACATATGTATGGTACTCTACTAGGATGTATTGGAATGTCAACGAAACACCGATGATACTCACGGGCAAGTACACAAGTCTTCAGGACAGTTGGGAGGGTACCGCAGACAGTTGGTCTGACACCAGCTCAGCATGCCCGGAAGTCTTCGGTAAGCTTTAGTCGGCACACACACTTGATCCCTGGAAAGTTAATACAATCTATTAAAGCTAGCCCAAAATTGGCACAGTTGGCGCTTTTATATACACATGCCAATGGCCGAATAGGTACCTATAGCCCGGGAGATCGTTTGAAACCAGTTCGATTGGTGGAAATAAACTAGAAATTAATACAAACGAGTTTTACATTATTGCGGTAGGTACACCTAAGCAAGAATACCTAAACGATAAAAACTATGATGTAAGAATTGAAGAATATAATCAAAATATCTCTACTAATAATTTAGCTGAAGAGTTTGTTTGAACGCGCTAATCTTTGGAACTACGAGTCAGATTTGAAAGTGTTTTTTTTTACATTTTATAGCCAAAACCTCGAGGAAGGCTATTAGCTAAATAACATCACGCTTAGAGGACCATTAGGAGCCGAGTAAAAGGAAAAAAGTCACAAAGATCGCTAAGCGAAAACGTAGTAATAGTGCGGGCAGGCGACGATGCGATGCGACGGGGTATAAGATCGGGGGAGCAAGAAATAGGGTTTAAGAAGTACCTAATGCGCGCGAATGAAGAAGCTAGGGTATTTCAACGCATCTACATTGTAGCATAGTTTTAATGCATCTACAACCAGAGGAACTAAAGTCGCTGAAGATCGGTTTCGTGTTAATACGTTAGATATCATTTTTAGTCAACCGTTCCTGAAAACTAAAAACTCATCGCTAAAACATTAATTTCTATAACAAAGCCTAGAAATTAAGCGTCTACTCTAAACAGGTAAAATACAAAGGTTTTTTCTGTACATTCCTGCAACGCAGGATCATTGTTAGTCACAAGTAGTCACAACTAAGTTTATACAACTGTACATTTATTATTATACGAAGAAAAGAGATTTGGTGTTTGACAGCTTGTTAGTTACATCATAAGTTGGACACAAACATGAGAGCTAAACTACAACACATAAAAGCTGTTTTAGACATTGTAAGTAACTGACTCCAAACTCGAGACCAGTCACTGCTGACCCGATATTTACCTAGTCTAAATTGAATTTGGAGTCAGTAGTACTGACTTCACTGACTCCAAATTCAATTTACACTAGGTAAAATATCGGGTCAGCACTGACTTGTCTCTAGTTTGGAGTCGGTTACTTACCCTGTTTAAATCAGCCTTAACATCCAAGAGGGGTGAAAAGTTTATTCACAAAGACACCACCACGTCGTCAGCCAAAACCTTTAAATCATTCCAAGGACATGATAAATTATACCTAATGACCGGTGGAACAAAGTCCTCCACAGAATTTGTATCAATATCGTTGCTGAAAGAAAATGATCAATATTATAGTGCACGTTATCGACAATAAACATATAATTTTATACATTACACACATATATTTATGTTTTACCTAATGACGTACGATTCCTTTCGGATATTCTTCAGTTTTTTTCTGAAATAATGAAGCCACAAGATACATATAGTAATAGAGATGGTACTTACATAAATAATGAGATACATACAAAGTACAGACGCCAGCACATTAACCTACTACAATCTGTCAAATTTCTTTAATAGATTTTCAACTTTATACGTAATTATAAGGTTCAAAGTTGATTGGGAAAATCTGACAGTTAGGTGTAGGGTGATGTGCTGGCGTCTGTACAAACATATAACAGATAATAATGTGACAAAAGATACACACAATATAAACAAATGAAACATGGGTGAATAAAATTGTAGATAGTGTTATCGAACCTGACGACAAGAGGGTAGACATTTCTGGGCATGTTAAAGTCCCTGTAGTATAGGAGGAAGGGATAGTCCCTCCTGAGGTCTCCGGCGAAGGCAGGTGGTAGACCGCCGGTGCTGGTGACCACGCTGACGTCAGCGCAGTTCCTGAAGGTCTCCGAGCGACCGCACCCGACGGCCTCCGTGCCGTTAGAACATACTCCCCACATATTTCCTGAAAACGGTAAGGAGGCTTTAGTTTCCACGACGAATAGGTACTCAAGAAATGCCTCTATCTGAGTACTCTAGTAAAATATTGGTATTCAGCTGCATGGAAGCTGACCCCAACATAGTTGGGACAAGGTTAGGCAGATGATGATGATGAAGTATAATCAGCCTATAATGTTCCCACTGCTGGTACAGTCAGCATCAAAAGTCGATTAACACTATCATTTTTACATGTTATTAAATTGACAACAACTTTTTTCAGTAAACTGATTTTTAGCTTTTCACATAATAGACAAGAGTATTGAAAAAAAAAAATCTTCTGCTGCAATTTTGAACAAATATTTTGCTCAATAACTAAGATTAAAAAAACTGAAGTGTTAATCAACTTTTGATGCTGACCGTACACAGGCCTCCCTCTCTATGACGGGGAGTGGGCCGTAATCAACCACGCGGGCCCAGCGCGGGTTGGTAGATGTCACATGTCTTCGAATTTTTGGTTCTAAGCCATGCCAGATGAAATGCTTGGGATTAATTATTCTCTTCATCATAATTATCTTCAATAGTCAGTTCATCTCACCTGTATAATAAGTCCATTGCAGCACACACTGCGTGCACGTTATGTAGGGAGGCAGCCGCACCCTGTACCTGAAGATCTCCTTCTTAGCAGTGTCCAGTGGAATCAAGAATCTGTCTTCTCTCGTCTCGGATATGTACAATGGGAATCTGTAAATCATGAAATCTTTTAAGGACGTCTCTTTTAGAGGCTATACTTTATCCTATTATTTATCAGCAATAGGTATTACGGCCAAGGTGCCAGAGCAGCACGTTAATTAAAAGAAAAAATAATTTTGTTGTCGCAGCTTTTTCAATTTTGGAAGTGAAATCGTCATCGAGGGTTGGCATGGCTAAGATTATTATAGACACTGGTAAAAATAGCAAGTTCTTAATTCCGCTTAGGCATGGTTACTACATAGGACTGAACTCAATTGCTTTTTATTTTTTTGTTTTCTCAGTAAGTTTTAATCATGGTCTTTCAGTTTCAGTAATTTATGCGGCCTACCCAAATGCCCATTCTTTGGTATTGTTCGTCGAATTGTTGAGCTCCATAAGTTTTGATTTGAGCTGCACGATTACTTACTGACAAAAAGCTTCCTCGTATATAATGGGTCATTTTAGCCCCTTGTATAACAATCTACTTACTATTTACGTCGGTTATAAAAAAAAACTGCTGTTCTATACAGGGTGTTACAGAAAGGGTATATCAATATAAACGGGTTGAAGAGTGTATCTGGTCTAGAATCTCTGTACAAAATTTCAGCTCAAAAGCATTAACTTTGAAAATGCTTAATATTTTTTTATTTCGACATCACGGCGCTGCACTGGCGCGCGGCGGCGTGATGTGCGTGTACTAGGCGCACAGACACACTACAGATAATGGATAATGACCCTCGTAGTGCGGTGACACGTTTGTTATGATTTCAATTTAATAAACTATCGAAATAAAAAAATATTAAGCATTTTCAAAGTTACTGCTTTTGAGCTGAAATTTTGTACAGAGATTCTAGACCAGATACACTCTTCAACCCGTTTGTATTGATATACCCTTTCTGTAACACCCTGTAGAAACGTGCAATAGTACGTACGCGGTCTTTATGTATGCAGGGGCGTAACTATAGGGTGGCATTGGGGCAAAATGCCACGGGCCCCCAGCTAGAGGGGGCCCCCGGCCCTAGAGGGCCATGGGCACAGGAGAATCCTAACATAAGGACAGAAGCAGTCAGGTGTTAAAGTTTTTATAGGGGAAAACATGAAATGTACGCGGAAGAAGCCGCGGGAGAAGTGCTAATAAAAAAAAACCGTTGGTTGAGCTTCTTTACATTGAGAGAGGGCCCCATCTCTTGAATTTGCCACGGGCCCCAAACGGTATAGTTACGCCACTGACAGACAGACAATTTTTTTTATATACTTACCGACTAACCTTTCAACGCAAGGGGTTTCAGGATTATGTAGTACTGAATCCATGTAAAAAGACTACGCGTGAATGTCCCTGCCACTTAGTAGGTATTATGTTTACCAACCTGTCAAAACATTCCTGTGTGGCTTCTTGGTTCGGGTTATTGTTTGGACACAACTTCATTACGAACGTCCCGAGATGGTTTGCTGTCAGCTCCACTTCCACTTCGATTTCCTGTTGAATGCGATTAGTTTCCTACTTAACTGCACTGTACTAGAATTGCCAAATGTACAGTGTGAGTATTCTTGCTTAATTTTGCTACACATTGGTCGTGAAGTCTTTTAAAATATTTGAGACATCGCTGAAGTTCTTGGACTGGCTGTCTCTTGGCCTGATTCCGTGCTTTGGGAATTTGGGATGAAGAATTTGTTGCTGGCAGCACAATCATCAGCAGAATGTCAGTCAAACAACCGGTAATAAGTCTTCCTCAGTACCTAAACTATTTATTCCAATGCGATAACGTCAAACTCTTTCGGGTTACCTACTTTTATCAATATATTTGTTATCACTGACCTGCCCAACGCTGTAATGCCGGGTGACGATACCTTTGCCGTACATACCACCAGCTTCATGAGGTCGTGGTTCAGGTACGTGGTGCGCGTCTCCGCAAACCCCACATTTACCTTCGTTCTGCTCCCATTGGACTGAAATTAAAAAAAATATGAAAAGATGAAACAGCTTCAAAATGTTAAAACGAGGTTGAGGTGGAAGACCAAAACATTATAATCATAATGTGTATTATTATCTACACTTGTTTGTTTGTTTCAACACGCTTATAATTAACTAAGTACTACTCCTACGTCAGATTTGAAAAAAAAAATTCTATTAATTGATAACCGGTCTACTGTGATTGTAGGCCAATCCTTTAAGAAGGAGTCCAGCTCGCAGTAGACCGGTAAAAGTGGAAAGAGAGAAGGGAGGCCTTTGTCCTGCAGTGGGACAACACAGGCTTATAATAATAATAATTGATAACATCATTCTTGAGGAAGGCTATAACATCACGATATAATCCTTAAGAGCCGAGCAACTATTGCATAGATATACCAAATTTCTATGCGAGCAACAGTCAGTAAGAACGCTAAGCGAAAACGAAGTGATAGCGCGGGAAGGTGATGCGATGCGACAGGGTATCCACCCCGACGCATCGCATCACCCGGAGGGACAAGAATTTCACGGGGACGAAGTCGCGGGCAGAATCTAGTTTATTAATAACTTCGATGTCGATAATATTTTTTATTGATACAAATAGCTGTTGAAGTGGATAATAATCTCAAATATAAATTTATTTTCGTTTCTGATCTCAGTCTTTCAATTTTATGTATGTTATTATCAATAAAATTGAACCGTTGACCCTAAATATGCCAATTTGAATAACTCTACAACTAATTTACTTACTTAGAATTCAATAACAAACAACAGTTTTCAAAAACGACTGTAGGTAGAGTGGGTATTATTCTGCCATGATACAGGAAGATTTTTTTATCACCATCTAAATTTTTACAGGGTGTTCTACCCATAAATATGAACAAAGTACACTATGGGACCAACGCTGAAATCACGAAAAAAAAATCTGCTGTTTAATACAAAAGTTCAATACCTACTTGGCCTAAATGTATGAAACAGCTGTTTTTTTTTTCGTGATTTCAGAGTTGGTCCCATAGTGAAAGTTGTTCATATTCATGGGTAGAACAACCCTGTAAAAATTTGGATGGTGATAAAAATATCTTCCTGTATATTCTGTGATTCTGCGCTTTTCGTCACATTCTCATATTCGATATACCTACCTACTCTGTTAAAATAAGAAAAAAAGAAACAAATAAGTCAAACTGTGTGCTCATGAGCGACACGCGTCGACGACACAATAAATACACGTAGGTACGTGTATTTGAGTACGGTGTCCGCGACAGGCCGCGACGCGTCTCGACGGTCGCAGTCGCCTCTGTCGTCGACGGTCGACGCGTGTCGCTCGTGTGTATGCACACCATAGAAATTTACATTTCTAAGATGCACACTAAGGGGATTTGTTTCATTGACTTTGACCATTCACAATGATCAGATTCTTTAGATAAGAATACAGAATTCGCTTTAAGGTGAGTATAGACTAGAGGATTTACTTATATTATAACAAAACATCGAGCATTCGCCGTTTTATAATTTGATTGAACCGCACTCCGAACACGACGCTCGATGTTTTGAAAAATCAACTAACGTATTGGTGTACCATTTTATTGAGCAAACGCACAATCATAAACAATGAACGCAAGGTTTGTACTTAGAAAAAAATGTTACAGTTAAACGCTCACTCGCCGTGAGCGTAACGTTGAACGCAGCGTTGAGCATTCGCAGGAACATTACATGGAAATGCTCGAGAAAATGCTTCCACTTAATACTCGCCTTTACACGAACGTGACTCGAATTCGCTATTTAGTAAATTAACAAATGAAGTAGACTTCGACCTTGGAGGCTTTTATTGGTAGGTCATTGAACTTAATTTTCCGCAAGTAGGTACGTACATTGGCTCCTTGCATCATTAGTGGAATCAATAGACTAAGATAAAAAATAATGTTTGCGGTAATGTTCAAGCGAATGCAAGGATAATGCCCTGTCTAGACTTCTAGAAATAAAATTCAATACGGATGTGATTAAATTATAAATCAATCTAGTTTTAAATGTTCTATGTATGTGTCAACTTCCAGTATAATCGAATGCAGTTGAATACCAGTATTTTACATGGAGCGACTGCCTATCTGACCTCCACAACTGGGTAACATGATACCCCTATCCCTATGTCAGACTGGTTGCCAGACTTTTAAGCTTCTTGTCAAAGATCTACGAATGACAGCCGGGACATACGGCTTTACGTGCTTTCCGAAGCACGAAGGGGTCTCAATTTGAACTTAATGGATGGGCTTGGGCACCCATCCAAGACCCAACCACGGCAAGCGTGACCCGAGTGGGTGTTATTATTTAACCACGGATCCCTCCACCTCTAAATATGTAAGTATGTGATTCAATTTTATAAATGACACAAAAATATTTACCTGATTTGTTGACAGTTGAATTGACAGCTTATGGTCACTCCGAGTTTGGCACGTGTTCGTCATACAAGTTTATTGACATAATCCACTAATTCCATACATTACACGACATTAAATAGGTACATGATTCTTTAATATGACTTTAACACACGCTTAGAATTTGTTAATCTGGTTTTTTTTTTTAATACTTAGGTATAACATTTTGTATAATTCTGACATAAAGCTGGCATTTATAGGTTAAAGCGGGTGCGGCCACGATTGTTATTTTCAAGTGGATACCTACATACATAACATTCTTTCGGTATACATTCCAAAAGAAATAAGGGATCTCCCTCTAAAACGCTTTAAATCAAAACTACACAAATGGCTTATTGGTAATTGTTTTTATAGTGTGAAAGAATTTTTTGATAAAAAGTACCTAGCTGATAAGTATGATGCTGAGATTTAATTATATTGCTTTATATACCTAGCTATTATTTTTGTGTGTTCAAATAGATACGAAACCCTAATAACCAATGTTATTAAAAATGTTTTAGTTTTAATTAAAAAAAATTACATACAAGTTACATTTAACTTGTTTAAATATTTGTATGCCAGACCATGGCGGAACATGTAAGATCAACACGTTATTTATAAGACCTTAATGTACCATGTTTTAAAGCAAATAAATATATTCTATTCTATTCTATACTTTAATTTAAATATTTTTTAGCATGAGCATATATATACGGAAGTATATTGTTAAGTACATATTGTGTTTTTACTCTAAATTAGCATTTAGATTGACATGAAATTTAATCGACTTCTAACAAAAAAGTGGATAGGTACCTAATACTTATATCTGAGCCTCTGAGGCAATTCAGTTGGTAAGTCCTCACAAAGGTCACTTTAAAGAAGCACGTTCCTTGTCCGCATTTATTCCATACGGCTACGAAACGATCAGGGCAATAATTCGATGCGTTAACGGTGCGGTGCGGAACCGCACCGCAATTAATTCGAGCTATAGGGTACACAGGCGGTGCGGCACCGCAGTAGAACGCTGTACGATGCACTCCGGCACCGCAGCGCATCGTCCCTCCCCTCCTCGTCTCGCAGGTCACAACGCGACGCGCCTACGGTGAGACGCCGCACGGCGCGGCGGCCCAACGCATCGTGTGACATGGCATAGTGATTTGTATGTAGGATGACGTTTGCGACACCGCTCCGGCGCCGCACCGCACCGTTAACGCATCGTGTGGCCTCACTCTTACTTCGAAACCACGTCAATTCCTTAGCTAATCACGCCAACCTCGCGTTCATTTCGAGCGGTTTCGTCCTTTGGGTCATAGAGAATACGGCCCCAGTTTGGGTAGATCTAGAAGTTGGCCATCACACCACCCATAGATATAAGAAAGATGATATATTATATTTTCTATGACACTACCACTACTATAAGGCGGATCACTCTACAAAGTGCCAACCCTACGGGGCGCACATAAAGGTGCATCCAGACAGAGCGAGGCATGCGCCGCAAGTGGATTTTTTTGTATGTTAGATGCCTCAGCCTGAGACAACCGTACCTACATTAAAAAAAAATCATTTGCGGCGCATGCCTTTCTCTGTTTGGGTGCACCTTAACACGCGGCGCGCGTGATCTTTTTCATACAAGTTCAATAAAAAATAACACAAATGAATTTGGCTCCCGTTCTCGCGCTATAGTAGTTTAAATGGTTTGGCTGAAGCTAAACCAGTCATCGTGACGACCGAGCCTAAGTCCCCATCTACACGATGCAAGTTTCTTGTCTGTGGTATACAAAAAACTTGAAGCGACAAATGACTTGCATCGTTTACTTAAACACTGTTTCAGACGGTGCATTTTTTTTATGTTGCTTCAACTTATGGTATGTCACAAGTAATTAAATTGCACCGTGGCAATCAGTCCTCTAATTACGTAACACACTCATCATCTGCCTAGCCTTTTCCCAAATATTATGTTGAGGTCGGCTTCCAGCCTAACCGGATGCAGCTGAATACTAGTATTTTACATGGAGCGACTGCCTATCTGACCTCCATAACCCAGTTACTGGATAATACGATACCGCTTGGTAAGAGTGGTTGTCAACTTTCGGGCTTCTGACTACCCGTAACGACTGTCAAAGATCCACGAATAACAGCTGGGACCAACGGCCTAACGTGCTTTCCGAGGCACGGAGGGGTCTCGGTATGTCAAGATGGTCACCCATCCACAGACCAACAGTGGCAAGAGTAGCTTAACCTGGTCGATAGACCTGTGCGGCTGTTATTATTTAACCACGGGCTGAGATTGCGTAACACACTATCAATCTCAATTTGAATCATTTCGAAGGATATTGCTAATCCATTGCTTCAAATGTTCGAAAAATATGTCTGCACAACAACGTAAATAGCGCAATGAATGTTGTTGAACTGTCAAAATGAATCTCATTGCTACTGATAGTGTGTTACGCAATTTCCCCCTGCAGGATTAAAACACAGACAAAAGGTAGTTTGATTACCTGCATACCCTCCACAGAAGAGCTCATTGTCATTGTAGTTGACAGGGTTGGGGAAGCCGAACCGCCACATGGAGTTGCGCGCTGGCGGGTCCATCAACCTGCCGTGACCCTCGGCTCCACGGCGCGCGCTTCCTAACATCTGGAACACAGAAGGCAGAAAATTAAACTAAGTTTCTAATCACCCTATTAAACTAATCTTCTGTGAATGCTAGCTTACGCTTACGTTTTTAGCCCATTTATTTACATATTCATCAAATACTTTTGGAACAGACCATACCCCCAAAATTCGCCGATAACAGCATTGGGTTGACTGACACTTATAAAAATTTATTATCTGAAGAAAAAACCATATACCTATCTAAAGTGTTTTTGATTTGAAATGAAAATCAAAACAGCAAATTTTTTGCATTCGATTTTAATTTAATAGTCAAACTCAACTAAACAAATAGGTTGTAAGGTGAAAAAAGTTGCAAAAGAAAACTTAATGCGCAATCAATATTCAACGAAACGATTGTAGCAAAAAACTAAAGGCCAACTAGACTAGGACAGTCTGTAAGCTTACCTACATCATTAACATAATAGTTCCTGTTACAATTTAGGTACCTACCTAGTTATCGATAATAATCCCTTATCAATTAATATTAACCTGTCTGGAACTTATCCTAAGGTCGCCTTTTAACTCCGTGACTATAAAGGGCCAGTATCTCAAACAAACATTAAGTATCGCAAGTTAAAGTAGGTAAGTAGGTATACCTCCATAATATACCGGGTGAAATTTCACCGTTCACCGTTTTCTTCTTAAGGGGTCATTTTACTCATCATTATGAACAACTTTTACTATGGTACCAAACCAGAAATCGTGAAAAAAAAATCAGCTGTTCCCTACATTTATGTTCTCATAACTCGTCAAAATGTAGGGAGCAGCTGATTTTTTTTTCGCGATTTCATGTTTGGTCCCATAGTAAAAGTTTTTCATAATGATGAGTAAAATGACCCATTAAGAGGAAAACGGTGAATAAAATTTCACCCTGTATACATATACTAGGTGGTCCAAAAGTCACCACCCTGTCGGAAGGTGCTGTAATTTTTGTAAATAGCGGCAAATGTCAATTCTACTTTGACATTTGCGAAGTAAACAGATACAAAATACACGTTAACAAGATATGAATCGCTGTAGGTACCTACTCCTAAAGGACGCGGAATAATTGTTTCGGGACGCCTAATCTCTCGTTTTGGCAAATTGCACTGGCCGGCAAGATCGCCTGATTAACCTGATTTAACTGTTCTAGACCTTTTATTGTGGGGTTTCTTGAGGTGACGAGTCTATGTCAAAAAGCCTCAGACTCTTGAAGCCCTCAAAGAGAATATCCGTTAAGAATGCGAGGACCTATCGCTGGAAGTTCTGCCAAGAGTAAAATAGAAAATGCCATCGGGCCCGAATGGTCATCGAATCAGTGCTGGCGGCGCGGAGGCCACTTAGCCTATATCACTTTCTAGACTTAGGGCTGATTTTTCAATGGACAGATATTTTTATTCGTGGAATAAAATTGAAGTCGGATAGATTTTGTATGAAGGAACTGTCAAAAAATTAAAAATTGTTCCTCAGATAAAATTATTTGGCGTTGGAAAAATCAGCCCTTAATGAAAAAAAAGACATCAAATAAACATAATCCAAAAGCAGAACCAAACTTTTTAAAAATTACAGCCAAAGAACATCAACAACAATAATTATAATTCTGTAAATACGAGTAAGTATATGATAAGGTCACGAATCATAATTATTTTAATCAATTTAATTTAATTTAAGACCTGCAAATTGCATATAAGTTTAAAAAAAAGAACTGCGGGGGCTACCGTAGCGCATCCCCCTTAAATAAATTGTCTATGGAATTCGCAACGCACCTGTAGCAAGAAGATCCAGAATGTGAGGAAAGACGTCCCACCCGATCTAGAGCTGAGCCTCCTTAGTTCCATCTGAAAAAGAAACAGACCTTTTATTAATTTTCTTTCTTTCTACTTTCAAGCGTGGAAAGAAACCTTTCAACTTACGAAAAGTTCCCATCGGCTCGAGAAACAGGCTTGTCAGATGTAGGCAAGTACGTCGGGGGAGCAAAGATTACATATTTGTAACTGAAAACCTGAATGGTAAACACAAGGTGCTATGGTTTTACCTTTAAAAGCTGAATAGAACACTGTATTCATAATTATTTAAATTATTTTATACACAACTTTTATGATGGGACCAATCCGAAAATCGCGATAAAAATCAGCTGTTCCCTATATAAGGTCCCATTGTAGATGGACAAACTTTTAGAAATCATTCAGACGACCAAAATGAGGACGATGGTAAAAAATATATAAGCAAAACGCATTAGATACTTACAAGAAAAATAATCAGCTAACGAAAATACGCAATGAATAAATGGCAATTTATTATTTTAGGTCAAAATAAAATCACTTTAATCAGTGTTTATTTTTTTGCTTGGATATCTTTGGTTAGACGTACTGATACTGAGCGCTGTGAAAATTGTGTATGTGAAAAATGTAAAATTTGTCCATATACTTATATTAATAGGACCCTGTATTTTGTCGTGTTATGCGAAAGTAAACTTTAAATGCAGCAGCAAATATGTACATATATTTTTCCGCGATTTCAGAATTGGTCCCATAGTAAAAGCTGCTTAGAATGACATTTTTTCAGGTTTTCAGTTTAGTATTTCAATTATACCTTGTAAGTAAGTTAGCTTATTTCTCTAATATGCAAATTGTTTTATTAAATGCATGTGGTGTAAATACCAATTAAATTAACAGTTTGTCAATTACTTTAATTTTAAAAAATGTATTATGTGTTTGTATCAGTGTAATCAATTCTTGGTGAACCTAATATAATAAGTACCTAGATGTGAAGAAACATTTGGCCAGGTATGTTTGTATCTGATGCTAAACTCGAAAATCAGGTGTTTTATAGTATTTTTATCGTCATTTAAGATAATTGACAATTCCACAGGAAGTCACATGCTCGTAAACAGTTACACCTTCAGATTCTGTCTAATTTTGATTAAAATACCGTTCTTTTGCAGCTGTGCAGGAATGCGACAAACTTGGTCACATCGTAAAACCAATAGATTATTTTTATTTTATAACAACGGTAACTGCCTACACTCAGAAATTTGATAGTGTCCTGAATGATCCTGGTGTTTTGTATATAAAATGTGATTTTATCGCTTTATATTTATACCAACATCAGTATCACCTAAACGAGGTTTCAAGATAAAAGGTAATTTATTTTTCATCCCACCATCTCGGAAAGAGTATTTTTAATCTTCAATATCTGAGTGGAAAAGCCGTTTTTATTCTCTAGAGGATAAAGTAAATTGAATTTAGAACATCGTGTGCACTAAGTTAGTGAATTAAATAATTAATACCTAAACTGAAATAAAAGTGTACCTATCTTGTGATTGTAAACGTTTTTTTTTTGCATTTAGTCATTTCCTCGCTGAGGTGGAATGAAAAGTTACGTGTTGCACTCGAGTGCAAAGATTTTTCACCTCGTGCTCTTTTGATTCCCTCGCTAACGCTCAGGATTCTAATTTTGAATCACTCGCTGCGCTCGTGATTCAATTTTAGAATCCTTCGCTTGCTCGGTCATCAAAATTGAACACGCGGTTAAAAAGCAACTTTGCACTCTTGTATAACAAATAACTATTTCATCCCACCATCTCGGAAAGAGTATTTTTAATCTTCAATATCTGAGTGGAAAAGCTGTTTTTATTCTCTAGAGGATAAAGTAAATTGAATTTAGAACATCGTGTGCACTAAGTTTGTGAATTAAAAAAAACATTAAACCTATTTACTGCTACCTCTATGGTGCCGAATATATCATACAACTTTTTTTTTAATTTGTTAAAAACTCAGACTCGGAACCTTCTTGGTGTTCTTTTTTCAATTTGCTTTGTACGCGGTTCTTTACGCGGCATTTTTTCACGTCATTGTTAAACCTTAACCTCATTAAAAACAAGAAACTTGAAAACAAGTGAAAAAACTAAAATGAGTGATTCTAGCGACGAGGAAGTTTGCTTGACGCCAACAGAATTGACTGAAACTGTTAATAATGCGCAAATGAGCTTTCTCCCTCAACAATCACGCGAGAAGTATTTAAAACAGTACGATATGTTCAACACGTGGCGACTAGCAAAAGGAGCCAAAACTTTCTCAGAAAACGTTTTGCTGGCATATTTTATAGAATTATCCGAGAACAAGAAAGCAAGCACTCTATGGAGTACGTATTCGATGCTAAAAGCAACAATAAAGATGAAAAAAGACAAACATATCGATACCTATCCTAAATTAGTAGCATTTTTAAAAAGAGCCTCATCTGGTCATCAACCAAAAAAATCGAAGGTTTTCACAGTATCTGATATTGAAAAGTTTCTTAACGAAGCACCCGATTCCGTATCTATATTTGGCGGCAAAAGTAAGTCAGTTGCACATTCAGTATCTACTTAAGTATATTAATCTCAATTAAATAGTATACTTAGTAGATGTTGATAGGCATAATTATGCGTTCATATCAATTTTATTCATTTATCTACTACAATACTCTTTACGTTACAGGTTGTTCTTATTATTGGAATAAACGGAGCATTTCGAACTAATGAACTAACACAACTTAATGTCAAAAACATTGAGAAACATTCAGATGACTTACTATTAATTAATTTACCTAATACAAAGACAAAAAGAGACCGCAACTTCGTCATTCGCAAGGAATACGTAACGATTGTTGAGAAATATCAAGCCTTACGCCCGCCTAACACTCCAATCAATCGATTTTTTCTACAGTATCGCAATGGAAAGTGTGTTAGACAGCCTATGGGTACTAATAAAATTGGCAGTATCCCACGAGAAATAGCAACATTTCTTGAACTTCCAGAACCCCTGTTGTACACGGGTCATTGTTTCCGACGAACTTCAGCCACACATTTTTGGCTGATTCCGGAGCTGATCTCCTGTCCCTTAAGCGCCACGGAGGCTGGAAGTCCAATGCAGTTGTAGAGGGATACATAGAGGATTCCATCCAAAATAAGTCTAAAATATGTGAAGGCATCGTAGGAGCCATTACACTGAAAGAGCCTCAATCGGATCTTTGGACTGGCCCTTTTACATCAAAAATAAGCCGTTATGAAACACCTAACCATCTCCCTCTCTCTCCAACATTCACGCCAAGGGAATCCGATGAATCGGTACAACTATTAAGTATGACAGATAGTTTACCGAAAAACAGTACACAAGTGACTAACACCAATATTACAGTACCAAACAAAAATATTACACAGTTATTTTAAAATTTTCTTAATTATACCTTAGTATTATTTTGTTATAATTTAAAGATTATTCTGTAATACTTACCTGTCATAATGTAGTAATTAATACCTAAACTGAAATAAAAGTGTACCTATCTTGTGATTGTAAACGTTTTTTTTTTTGCATTTAGTCATTTCCTCGCTGAGGTGGAATGAAAAGTTACGTGTTGCACTCGAGTGCAAAGATTTTTCACCTCGTGCTCTTTTGATTCCCTCGCTAACGCTCAGGATTCTAATTTTGAATCACTCGCTGCGCTCGTGATTCAATTTTAGAATCCTTCGCTTGCTCGGTCATCAAAATTGAACACGCGGTTAAAAAGCAACTTTGCACTCTTGTATAACAAATAACTATTTTAGGCACACAATGGCACTAGTCGTGAGGTTAGGTACTCATTCAAATAAAAACATTAATTATATTATTATTATAGATTTATATCTCTACCTATATCTACCTATACCCTGGTTATATTTTTTCCTGTATTAGAGTTTTTCAATCATATTTTTAGGAGCGAAAAGTAATATAGTTATTACAATAAGTCATTAGAGTTTCGATTAAATGTATAAAGTCTTACCTACGTTCCCGACCGCAAACCATAACAGTCATAGTCTAATCCATGGTTTACTCATTCAATTTCGCATGAAATTAATCAACAGGATTACCTACCACGAATCATTTGCATAGAATGGACAATTAATTGTGACCTCAACGACTCATAACATTTTTAAATTAAACCATTTTAGTACCAAACGTGTCGAAAATAGAGTTGGGTTTCATTTGATAGTGTTGGGGAGATATGCTGGAAAATGTGTGGTGCAAGGCATAAGCGTTAGCGGGAGTTTTGCTTCGTTGCTGTTGCTGCGTGTTTAATGATACAAGAAATCCTAGTTTGTTGTGTTGTAGTTGTGAGGTACAATGGATGTTGTCGAACTGTCAAAACGAAAGCGATTATTTGTGGGATTGCTTGACTCTGGCTCCTAACCAAAAGCGACTGTCGCGCGAATACGCGATTACGCGATCGTTTACCTTAAAAATGATGTACAGACGCCATCAAGCTACTGAAATCTGTCAAATTTATTTAATAGATTTTCAACTTTATTACTACAGCATAAGATTCAAAGTTGATTGGTAAAATTTGACAGTTTCGGGTAGGTTGATGTGCTGGCGTCTGTACATACGCGACTTGATTGATCGCGCGAGTGTGTCATATATTTTCTACTATAAGCTAATTAAATAATGCTAAAGAGTTTGTTTGTTTTTCTTAATCTCTGAAACTACCAGTCGGATTAAAGAAAATATTGTTGCGTTTCATAGCCCCATTCTTGAGGAAGACTATTTACATCATGCTAGGACCCTTAGGAGTCGAGCAAAAAGAAAAAGAGTCAGAAAGAACGCTAAGCAAAAACGAAGCAAAAGCGTGGGAAGGCGATGCGATGCGACCGGGTGGGACGGGGGAACAAGAAATTTCTCGCGAAGGAAGTCGCTGGCACAAACTAATATATTACAGGCTGAAATTGAAAACATGCGACAAATCAAAATGAGAGATTGTAGGTACTCATCATTGTGAACAACTCTTACTATGGGACCAAACCTGAAATCGCGAAAAAAAAATCAGCTGTTCCCTACATTTATGTTCGCAAAACTCATCAAAATTTAGGGAACGGCTGATTTTTTTTGGGTGCTAATTAAGGCAGCTTCTTTAAAATGTCATTCTCGTCTGCAAATATATTTAGTTGTCTAATGAATTAATAGGTCAGCGACAAATTTTTAGCGTCTAATAAATGGTTTATAAGCGACCATATATTGTAAAACAAGCTACTGTTAATATGACGCAACATGGTGATAATTCTTAAGCAACTAAATTTGTGATATGTCTACTCATTGCCAGCTTCTAATAAGTGTATCAACTTCATCTATAAAATAATATCAACGTACTCTAATTTCATAGAGCCACCTTTATTTTTATACTTTAGCATAAGTAATTGATGAGTGAATCTACTATATTTGAACATAAAATTTCCTTATTATTGTCATCAAATAATGGTCAATGAAAGCTATAATTTCATGTATTCGCCTATCTATTTATAATGTTACCATAAGTAATTGACTATTATACCTACCCAAATGAATATACAAAAAATATTGTTATCATAAACAAACATCTGCAACTCTGTGTTTGTTTGTGTTTGGACACACCTTAGGGAAAATTAAAACCAAACAACTATTTTATTTGTAAATCAGATAATTTTAATGGGTTCCCTATCCATTTGCATAAAATTTTAAGACCTAATATAACTTAGCATAATTTTGTTTGGCATAATTATATTTTCGCATAATATAATTACGCATAACAGCTTACGCATAATTTTTTTAAGCATAATTTCTCTAACCATAATAATGATTAAGCATAATATTGTAAAGCATAAATTTATTAAGCATAAAGTTCTAAAGCATAACTTTTTTAAGCATAATATCCTAAAGCATAAATTTATTTACGCATAATGATATTAAAACATATTTTTATTTTTTCGCTGTAGGAAGCATGAAGCAAGCAAGCATACAGCATGCAAGCAAGCATGCAGCAAACAAGCAAGCATGCAGCATGCAAGCAAGCATGCAGCATTCAAGCGCTCGCTCTTGCACCGCTTCGCGGGGCCCCTATTTCTGTGTAAAGGGTTTAAAGTAACCTAACCAAACCGAACCTCGGGGTGCCCATCGCTCGCTCTTGCATCCTATGTCGAAAAAGAATATGATTTATTAATTTAGTTGTTGAATGAAAAACTTTGATTGCTAATTTTGAGGCTGGAATTTGATTTTATTAGCAGACAGATGTTGAATCTCTAAAATATATAAAGTAGCTCACTTACAACATTAGTCGCTGAGTTATCAAATCAGAAGTAAATATATTTATCGGTAGCTCGGAGTCATATTAATTTACGATCGTAAATTGACGCTGGTTTTTTGATATTCTGTTGGAATAGTAAAGATGATGAATTAATATAATTGAAGCTGTTCTATTAACTCGTCGCCCACATATAAAAAAAAAAAGACGCTAGGTTGCAGGTGCTAAAGAAAACTTTTGTTGCCGCACATATTATTTCCCATTTTTTTTTCGCGATTTCAGGTTTGTTACCATAATAAAAGTTGTTCATGATGATGAGTACAATCTCCCATTTCGATTTGTCGCATGTTTTCAATTTTAACCTGTATAAGAGCGTAACGATCACGTACTCGCGTGACCATCGCTTTTGGTTAGGACGTGGCCTTAAGAATCTTTTTTTCTAGTCGATTTATATATTGTCATTGTATTTGTATATGAGTTCAGTCCAGAGCGGCAATTCTCGTAATTTTAAATAGTGGTATTTTTTACAGATTGAGACTGAACTCAGACTATGAATGTTCTTAAAATTACGATAATTGCCCGTATGATCTCAGTCTCAATCTGTCAAAAATACCTCTAAAATCCCTACATATTTGACATGTTTTTGACATTGATTGTCGGCGAGATAAGATTGCGACTAGATTTTGAATGTTTTTTTTTTTTATTTGATATGGGCTTGCTCTTGACTCTAGCCTAGGTCAAAGGTGACAGAGACAAAGTCGACGTTTTTAATTAAGAAAACTGGCCTTCTGCTTAGCTTGACCTGCTAAAGTGTATGACTCACACCATGCTCTGAACTTAGGGCGTTGACAGGCCAGCACTGTTTGTAGGCGTGTAGGTCAAGATCCTCGCGGCCTTGACAGCTGGCTTAGATGCGTGTGCGCATTTATTGGCGATTTGCTCATTATGTCAGCGGGGTGTCCATTATCATACATCTACATATATTAATTAATTATTGTTGAATGAATAGTGATTTAATTATGAGTAGATTACGATTTAAATTCTTAATTTACTCTGTAAATTTTAACGGTACTATTTACTATACTTACTAGCGTTTTTAATTTACAATGAGTGTAAGATTTAGGATACAATGGTTGGCCCGTAGTAGGTTCTGCGTACGTTCTGTTCTACGTAGGTTCTGCCCGCGTAGCCTTTTCCCAACTATGTATGTTGGAGTCGGCTTCCAGTCTAACCGGATGCAGCTGAATACCAGTATTTTATATGGAGCGACTGCCTATCTGACCTCCACAACCCAGTTACTGGGTAATACGATACCCCTTGGTAAGACTGGTTAACAGGCTTTCGGGCTTCTGACTACCCGGAACGACTGTCAAAGATCCACGAATGACAGCCGGGACCAACGGCTTAGCGTGCTTTCCGAGGCACGGAGGGGTCTTGGTATGTAAAGACGGTCACTCAACTACAGACCAACCGCGGCAAGCGTAGCTTAATCTGATTGATCGACCTGTGCGGCTGTTATAATTATTTAGCCACGGGCCCCTCCGTAAATTTTTAGTAACATTACAATTTTTTTTTTCCTGTGAAAAACCATTCACATACCTACAAATTTGTACGGAGCCCTCCGTGTGCGAGTCGGCGGAGGGCGGATAACGCCCTCTTCCAGCCCCCTTAAATGGGTCCAGGGGCGACGGACTCGCGGACGTCTATCGTCGCCCCCCACACATCAGGACCCTGAATTTGTATGTAAAAAAATCACGCCCGGGGGCGCGTTATCTGCTCACCGCGGCAGAGCGAGACCTAAATGTTGCGGACTTGCGGGGGGAGTAAAACACCTCACTCCCCCCCCCCCCCCTGACCCGAGGAGGCCCGCGGTGGCGGGCCGGCACGAGCAGGGGGTTGCGGAAAGATCGTATGTTCCCGCGACCCCGGCGTAGGTGTGAGATGGAACACCGGGGTGGTTTTTAGTCAGTAAGAGTCTGACAGACCCCGCCGCCCGCCCCAGGGCGTAGGACATCCATGAGGATTTTCCACCCCGGAAACAAAAAATTAAAACCATATACTAAGTCTACAGTCCCTTGAAGCTGTGAAAAAATCAAACATCTAAGTTAACGTAAAAAAAAGATATACTTCGACATTCTCAAGGGAATCAAAATTTATAGGGTACTTCCCGTTGACTTAGTATCATGAAATTTGGCAAGAAACAATGTCATGTAGCACAAGTAAAGAAAAAAATCCTAAAACAAAAAATCCCGTGATAAACTATATAATAATAATAATAATCCATTTATTTCAGGCGACGCAGGCCCATAGATAAATACCTTAAGGCGATTATAGCCTCGAATGTCCTTGAGCGTTTGGGCGGAGCATGTGGCATAGGCGAACCCAGTGCCTCACCCCGCGCGCCCGCTTACCTCCCCAATGTCAAAGAGTGTCGTACTCGTACGTAGCGCATGCAGATGCGGCGTGGGATGCATTTTGTCTTAGGCAGTTTTATGATGCTACCTACTTACTGAGTGTAGATGGATCGAGAATAGGTACAATATTTATGTTGTGAGTATGAATGCTATTGTACTTACAGTAAAAATACTGCTTTCTTAGAGACAAATAAAAAATAATAATAATATCAAGAAAAAACGTTTATTCAGTACTTATACAGTTCGTTTTTTCACGTATACAGATTATAAAAAAAAACAATTATGAAAAAAAAAAAACTTACTTATGACTAATACCGCTTTTAACAGTGGTAGTTTTTAGGGTTCCGTACCCAAAGGGTAAAAACGGGACCTTATTACTAAGACTCCTCTGTCCGTCTGTCTCTCTGTCACCGGGCTGTATCTCACGAACCGTGATTGCCAGAAGAATACCATTATTATAGTTACAAACTCAAATGGGTCCCGCCTGCTTCCAACTTTTATTTAATTTAAAATGGGCTTGTTTTTAGCTTTTCAGTTAGTTTTAGTATAAGGTTGCAGTCGGGTTTTTTAATTTTTTTATTTCCTGCTTTTTAGTTTACAAATGTGAAAGATTTCGCAGACGATTTAGTTCTTGGTAGGTGTTTTTTACGATTTGTCACTTTGAATTAGTTTTTACCATATTATAAATTGTATATATTTTTGTAATCACCTTTTAAAACCTTTTATTTTGATACCCCACTCGATAGGTTATGAGAAAAAAAAGACGGGTTGCACTCCGGGAGTGCCGGCAGAAGTGAAAACTTGAATATTAACGTTGAAATAAATCAATTATTAATCGAATTAATATAACTCATTTTTTTCACTATTTCTGCGTCACTTTTTTCATTAATAGATGCACTTTGTTCAATTTCCATATTTTAAACACTATACGAGTATACACGAATTTTACGAATACACAGCAGTGTAGGTACTACACAGACGGTCGAGCCATCAGCTGTCCATCCATCCATCCGTACATCCACACCCACACCCACACACACACCCACACACACCCCCACACACACCCACACACACCCCCACACCCACACCCACACACACGCCCACACCCACACCCACAGCCACACACACACCCACACACACCCACACACACCCACACACACCCCCACACCCACACCCACACACACGCCCACACCCACACCCACAGCCACACACACACCCACACCCATACCCACACCCACACCCATACCCACACCCATACCCACACCCACATCCACACACACACCCCACACCCACACCCACATCCACACCCACACCCACACCCATCTATCCATCCATCCATCCATCCATCCATCCATTCATTGTCGTGTGTCACTTGGTACACTTCGGTTGGCGCCGCCGTAGAAAGAGAGGGGGATACTTAGTAGTTAGGAGTAGTAGTTCTCCCCTGTGAAATCTCTCCTGACGATCACGTGTCCTGACGCGACCATTGTTTTCAATACATAGCTGGATTCGACGTCTCAAGGATTGTACTGCCATTTAGCATTACAATATTAGTGATTCCATTAGAATATTTTCCAAAGATCGTAAAAGAAATTTGAATTTGGAACATAATGTTGTGAAGGTGACTGCGCTGCGGGTGTGTTAGTAAAATAAAAATATTGAGCATCATTTCGAACAAGGTACGTAATCTAGGTATGAATACTTTAAAATAAGAAGCAGTTTATTAAGATTCAACATTTTCCTTAAGTTTGCCGTATGTCATTACTTCCCAGAATTTGATCCTTATTAGGGACATTATCGAATGGTGTAATAATACAGTGTGTGTGTTTTTTTTTTCAAAATCAACAGGTTCGATTCCTGGCTAGTAATATTGATTTTTCAAAAATCCAATGATTCAGTTTTAGTTTTCATCAAAATCGAGCCCGCGACTCCTTTGAGTATTTTTCGCTATTCCTCATAGTATAGAATTTGGCCATCCACGCCCACTTGAAAAATTCACCCTGTATATTATACAACGTGTAACGTTAAATGCGCAAAACCTCAGACACCCCAACTGATTTTTAATTCAATTGACCTATTTCAGAGAGAAAAAAAATCATTAAAAAAATTGTAAAGGTTTTATGTGCTGTTTTAGTTTTACTGGCAATTCTAATCGTTTACTGCGTCTGCGACGACGCTCTATTGAGGGAGGAGTCATCACCGGGCCGCTGCGCCGCCGCGCCGCGCTGCGCCGCGCATTATTTACCATCTACGCTCCTAAAAAACTTAGGTTATCTTTGAACAGTGACTTAAATGTTTCCATCACACTTTTCCAGGCTTTGGCCAAATTAACGTTGTCATTACAATGCGCCAACATTCTCACCATTTCACAATATTGAATGTTTGTGTACAAAAACGTTGCGAAATTCACGCGCACGCGCCGCCTCGCCGGGGTAACGGGATAGAACAATTACACCTGTGACGCATGTGCCGGCGCCGCTCAGACTGAAGTAAACACGGCCGCTGTCACGTATTTCGCACGCCCCGCCCCCGTGCAGATCGTCATTTCTCTTTCTAACCCTTAGGTTAAGTTTATGTTAAAATAAGATAGATAGCATTATTGTTTATTTCAAATTGTCTTATTCTTAGTACTTACTGTACGGAAGATTCGTATTTGCAATTTGCATTGAAATAAGAGCTATTATTATCCCGCGTATGGGAAAATTTTAGTTGGTCGACAACAACTTGTGTTTGTTTACCTATTTTGGCGGGTTTGCGCATGTGATGGCTTGACTTATTAATAAATAGACACGGCAACGTTTTTAATGAAGATTTTTTTTAAATGTGACCTATATTAAAAAGTGGTTCAATTGATTCTGCTCGTTATTCTGATCAAACTATTTTCAGGTTTTGCGCATTTAACGTTACACGTTGTATACTCTCGAAAAACATAACCCTTCTTCTGGCTATCACGGTTCGTGAGATACAGCCTGGTGACAGACAGACAGACGGAGAGAGGACTCTTAGTAATAAGGTCCCGTTTTTACCCTTTGGGTACGGAACCCTAAAAACTACCACTGTTAAGAGCGGTACTAGTCATAAGTTAGTTTTTTTTTTTTTTTTTTTGTAATTGTATTTTTTATAAATTGTATACGTGAATAAACGATCTGTATACTGAATAAACGTGTTTTATTGATATTATTATTATATTAGTATTCAATAGACAATAATATATCGTCCACTCGCAAACAAACTGTCACTACTACTAATACTATCAACGTCCAAGCGTAAACGAACAGTCCGAGTGTACTATCTGCGCTATTTAGTATTTGCTACAAAAATGCAGATCGGAGCGAGCCGACATGCGACACAACCTCCCCGTGCGAACGATACAGCGAGACTGACCGGGCGGCTGCTGCCCGCGCCCGTATAGGTAAAACCATGGTGTTACTGATTTTTTCCCACTTAAATAATAATTATTAAAAAAAACAAACTTAATTTTTATAAACCATTAAATTTGCTATAATTTGGTGAAAGAATCATCAAAATCGCTTCAGGCGTTTGGAAGTAGAAAGAAAATTCTTGCGTAAAATAAGAGGATGGATATGATTTTTTATTGTTAAAACTAACAGTAATATTAAAAAAATCAAACTTAAATTATATTTGTAAACATTTGTCACATATCATATATTTTTTTTAATATATTTGGGCTATCCATTTGGGAGAAGTAGGCCTTCAAAGAGAGGTCTACTTTGAAGTTTGGCGTAACCATTCGCCTTAACCTAAACATAACTAACTATTGTGCACGAAGTGTCAGCGTCGTGTTGCGCTGCGTGGTGTCGCGTAACCTTCCACGAAAACGTCGGTACGCTACACCTTTCGGCCAAAACTCTTCCTTCATGAAGGTTTCCAGGTACTGAGTTGGAACCCTCACCACAAACGATTTGAAGTTTATGTTGTGGCGTGATTCCAACTTCACTACTCTCAAGGTCCACTTGGTCTTGCTTCTGATGTATTCCACGATGTCTTCAGCCACCGTGGAGTGATGCAGACGGGATACGTTCAGCTGCGTCGACGGTGTTGCAGGACGCAGCAAAATATTTTGTCCCGCCAGTGCAGTACCACATGACACATCGAATAACACACCACCACATATCATAATATTTACATACCTACAAATTTGTACGGAAACCTCGGTGCGCGAGTCCGACTCGCACTTGACCGGTTTTTTTTTACATTATCTATATTTTCCGTTTTAAATCGTTTAAAATCGTAAAAAAAATTCTTCAATACTTTGCCAAAAACTTCAAAAAGAACTAACTACACTACAACATTGTATAACAAGGGAACATACAAGTTTGACTCTCAACTCGATAGATGGCGTTACGGGCCAAAGTAGAAGTCGCTATGGTTTCGTTACCGCGGCTGGTATAAGACGGTGCTCGATTTCTGTTTATATGCCTCTAATTAATACTCATTCAGATATTTTTGTTGAGTCATTCGTTTTAAAGTTTGACTTTATTTACCAAAGTAGCTTATGCAATATGCTGCCCAAGACTTGGTTCGCGTGGAAGTCGTAAGACGTCGCAATCTATTTAAATAAAACATAACTCAAGTGAATGGCAGAACCGATTTTTATGATGTTTGATTTGTTATGTTTGTCTCTCCGCCCCGAATAGCACAGAATAACTATTAAAATATGTTAACGTGGGAAAAAATTAACAAAAAAGAATCTGAGGCGGTAAGTTCGCTGGGTCAGCTAGTTACTAATATAACAACATTTTTTTTATATAAAATTTCCTTCCACTTCCTGTACATATAAAAACAGATTTTTAAACGGAGTCAGGACCGCGACGTACAGTTACGTAGTACTATTAAGTATTAAGAGCAGTGGTGGCCCAGTGGTATCGGCCGCGACTTACGAGTTGTAGGTCGTAGGTTCGAACCCAGACAGGCGCTTTACTTCGTGTAAAATTATTTCATCACCACTGCTCTTAAACGGTGAAGGAAAACATCGTGAGGAAACCGGCATGTCCTAGAACCAAAAATTCAAAGACATGTGACATCTACCAACCCGCACTGGGCCCGCGTGGTGGATTACGGCCCACTCCCTCTCACAGAGAGGAGGCCTGTGTCCCAGCAGTGGGAACATTATAGGCTGATGATGATGATGATGATGATTAAGTATTCTGTGGTACAGTTAGGCATCCATTTGAGAAGAAAAGCAGCTCGTCCTGAGTTCGACACCCGCAAGTCCGCAACCATTGCTTGCGAAGTTTTTCGTCTTTAGTACCTTCATAAAGTTTTGTCGGAGCCTAATCCCAACACTGACCAGAAGGTTCCCAGGTATTGCCCGGACTTCGAACCCAGAACAAGGTATCCTAAAACCACGTAGAAATAAAATAGGGGGATGCTGATTTTCGAAACCATCGTTTTTCTACCGTAAACATTTATTACCTTACTAGCTGCGCCCCGCGGTTCTACCCGCATAAGTCTCGATCCCGTGGGAATATCGGGATAAAAAGTATCCTATGTCCTTTTCCGGGACTCAAGCTATCTCTATACCAAATTTCATCAAAATTGGTCCAGACGTTTGAGCGTGAAGAAGTAACAAACATATAAACACACACTCACAAACTTTTGCCTTTATAATATTAAGTGTGAAGTGTGATATTATTTTTTTTTATATTAAGTGAGCAATTTAAAAATAACTTCAAAATTAATTCGACGGTATTAATAACTTTTTCTCATTATCTTTTGACGAAGTAATTGGAGGTTCATCCGTTGAGAAATTAACATAATGACGGGTAATTGAGTATGTCACATTGATAATAATATACGAGAAGGCAGAATTACACATCATATTTTATGTAAGTACCTACTGCCAGCCAATTATACAATAAATATTGGGTAATTGTTCGTGTTACCCACTTTTTGGAGAGAGTCATAAAACATCATGTTGGTATAGGTAACTGTAAGGCTGTTATCAGACGGACTGCATCGCAGCAACCGCGAGCAGTCGATATATTCAACTGCATGCAGTTGTACGTTCGACTTCGTTCAGTCATGATATCAACTTCACGCGGTCGGCTGCAGTCGTGTGAAGTCAATATTAACTCCATACAGTCGTGACTTCAACTTTACTCGGTCGGCTACAGTCGTGTAGTGTCGATCCACGCTGTCCATCGCTAACCGCATACAGTTAGCGTGCAGTTAGTCCAGTTAATATTGACTTCACACGACTGCAGCCGACCGCGTGAAGTTGATATCATGACTGAACGAAGTCGAACGTAAAGTTGATATCATGACTAAACGAAGTCGAACGTACAACTGCATGCAGTTGAATATATCGACTGCGCGCGGTTGCTGCGATACAGTATGACATCTGTAAACATCCCAACAGTCGGTATTCATAGATCACAACTAGGGATGAGCCGGCTATGACTTTGTCTGACTAGTCGGTTGTCAATAACCCTGTATAGTAGGTACATAAAGCTACAGTATACCGGAAGAGCGGTGGCCGCTATATAGCGTCTGCAATTTAACATCATTTTATATACAGGGTGTCCCTGGAAGTATGGATCAAATCGAATAGGGGCGTGGGCAAGTTCATTTCCAAACGTTAAGAACCTCCTTTTTTAAAGTCGGTTAAAAAAAACCGAATCGTTTTAAAAAAATCGTAACAAAAAGCTATCGGGGCTATCAATTTAATTTTTTTAGATAGCCCTGATAGTATTTTTTTATGATTATTTTCTTTGAACACTATGCGAAGTGATTGAAAAAAATAAATAAAAATCGGTCATAACTTTTGAACCGTAAAAAAATTCACTGACTTTCTCGGTTTGATCCATACTTCCAGGGACACCCTGTATATAAATAGTATGTATACATTTCTCTAGGTATAGTTTTAATTCTGCAATTATTTTCGTGTTACTCAATGACTTTGTAACACCGTGTTGCGACCATAATCATCGTTTTATTGCTTCAGACATACTATTCGGTAATTATTATGTCATTATTATTGATGTGTCAAATTAAAACATGCTTTCGACTGTATTCGGTACCTTTTAGTTCTTCGAATCGGTTTTTAAGAAATGCAATAACAATTATCGTTATTATCACCTACTTTACTTAAATAAACGACTTCGACTGCCTCTGTTTAGTAGTCGCAAGGGTGACTGCTGAGCGTGAAGTCCTGGGTTCGATTCCGGGGTTGGGCAAAGTATAACACTGGGGTTTTTCCATTGGAAATTTCTTAGTAACAGTCCGGAATTTGGAAGTCGGAGGTGTGATACCCCCGTGCCTCGGAAAGCATGTTAAACCCTTGGCCTTGCGCTTGATCTCTCTCCGGTGGTGTCGGATTGCCGTCCCATCGGGCAATGAGAGTGAGGGAAGAGAGCTAGAGTGCTCCGGTGTCTGCGCACACACTTGTGCACTATACCCAATATCTCACGCGCCGAAGGCTGGTCTCCGTTGAGATTGGTCGCGATTGGCCGAAACTCGGTCTGGAATACTTTATATTTATTTATTACAAGGAAAAATATAATATATATGTCGCATCCGGTCATTCGTCTGACTATTCGGAACGCCAGCGCCATCTGGCGGCCCTCGACAGAGTCTAGCCTAAGTTCGTGGGGAGTACAAGAGAGCGTGCAGCGAGGTGGAGCAGCCCTCTTGGAGATTGGATATCATACGAACAACATGTGCTCAGAAACTGTCCCGCGATCCGTATCTGGTTGTATCGTGTACCAAAAGTGTGTGATTTGCTATTATGATTAAATTATTCGTGAAATAATTATAATCTGATTTGAACTGCAAATCGTTTCTCTATTGCGCAACAACCAACACAATACGTATAGTTCGCCCACAGTAAATAAAATATGGCTGATAATAACGAGACACTCATGCCTTCTCCGTTATATATATGTTCCATTACCGTACTTTTTACGTCTACATTATTCCACGTAACAATGCTTGATCTTTTCAATATCGGTATCTGAGTATTTTATAAGGTGGGGCTCGCGCCATTGCAAATTAATGAAGATCACGATTCGAGCATCCATTCTGTTAAATAATCGCTTACAAACCAAAAGTAATTGTGATCCATTTATCTTGACGTACTGTAATATAAAAACAGAAGTGAGGAATTATATGATTTGGTAACTGTCATAGTGTCGACTTGTGGGGCTGTTATTATTTAACCACGAGACAAAAATAAAATTAAAATAGGTACCTAAATGAGGTACAGGTATTTAACCAGAATTTTAAATAACTTCCCACCTCAATCTAAATATTAGGTAAGTAAGTGTCTACTTCATAACGATAAAAAAGCTATTCTTTTTTATGAGTTCCCAGAGACGAGTGCTGCTTTTATTTAATGATTAGAAACCAAATCACGTCTCTTTGTATTGAATGACACTCGGTCGATGCACCTTGCAAAGCTATTCTGTAGCTCAAGTCACCCGAAAATATGTTGTTTGTTCTGGGCCCTATTTTATTTATAATTACAAATGGCAATTATTATTCAACATATTATTATAGTACCTTATAGTACATACTAATTCCATGCATATTTGTCAGGAAATGACATCATAACTGTATTTTTTTCAGAATTAGTATGTACTTTAATTTCACACCAAATGTTGTTAGAAAAAAATAAACAAAGTTTTTTGCTGAAAATTGATGCTCGGTTTTAATAAACAGGCCCTGGTTTTCTGAATAAAACTGCTATTGCTCCTGCCTATTTCGTTTAGTAAGTGTAACGCCTCTGTAGAGTTTAATTTACTTGTCCCATTTTGAAAAATACGAAACACGCATTGTTTCGTCAGTTTACCAGTAGGTAGAGTTAACGGGTTAGGAAGGAGCCTTAGGTAAATCGACATTAGTAAAGCAACTAGGATTAATGTTATTAAAATATAATATATTACCTAGGTAGGTATGACACAATGAGATATTGCCATCACGAAAGCAATAACTTTTTATATAAAAAAAAACTATAGGTGAGTATTGTTATTTTTTAGGCAATCAATTAAAATCTCCAAAGACCTTTCCACTCCACACCTTACCCAATATAAACGGCTGACTAATTGATTAATTAACAACTTCTTAACAATCCGAGATCCACTTTAAACGATTTCCAGATGCCCATCACATGCTCACAAGACAACAGCAATATATCCATGGCAACAAACAATTGACAGCCGACGATAAAGCCATCAAGCTAATTGTTTACTTACTTTAATTACAACATTAACAACTAGTACGCAGAAACTGTGCAATTACGAAGAATTGCCTTAAAAATTCACATTGACCTACATACTGACGAAATACGAAGTTTTTCAATGGAATTTACTTGAGTCGTTGAGTTTTATGATGGATATTATGTTGTTAACAGATTAATTGTAAAACTTCTTTAAAAACATTGCGTCTTAAACTCTTAGCACAGAGTACACTATAATATACTCTTAGGAGCCATCTCCACGAGCGAGAGAATCGCGGCGATAGTCTCGCCGTGCCATAAAATTTTCTCTCGCTCGTGGAGACAGCCCCTTAAGGCCGCTGCACACTTGTAACACCCGACGCCATCCCACGCTTACTTATTGGCCAAATGACGAAAATAGCTCAACGAGACGAAAAATGTGGCCAATCAGGCGTGATCGGGGTCAAAAAAAAAAGCTTCATTGATGTCGCGTAACGTGGCGTGTTATAAGTCTCTTTCCGCCTTTATTGAGATTTTTTGTGAAATTTTGGTGTTGTAGGAGTCATCAAAGATACCGTGACAAATGATATTGTAACAGATAATTAATTTAATTTAATGTTTTATTATTTAAAAACAAGCCAGGGGGATTTCCTATTAGCAAAAATTACGAACATTCATACAAACCTTTATCCCTATTAGGATTCGAAAATACTTTCTTAGTGCTCACTTTCGTAATGAAAAGAACTTTAGTCAAAAATTTCGTGACGGTGACGGTGACGGTGACGGTGACAGTGACGGTGACGGTGACGGGGACGGTGACGGTGACGGTGACGGTGATGGTGGACGTGGATGTGGATGGATGGATGGACAGCTGATGGCTCGACCGTCTGTGTAGTAGCCACACTGCTGTGTATTCGTAAAATTCGTGTATATAAAATGTTTAAAATATGGAAATTGAACAAAGTGCATCGATTAATGAAAAAAGTGACGCAACAATAGTGAAAAAAAATTAGTTATATTAATTCAATTCATAATTGATTTATTTCAACGTTAATATTCAAGTTTTCACTTCTGCCGGCACTCCCGGAGTGCAACCCGTCTTTTTTTTCAAAATTGCGGCCCACATGAAACCTAGATATAAAACGATAGCTGACATCAATGCAAACAGAAATCATAATAAAATGTTTGGTCTTAAATATTATGTTTTCTGTTTGCATTAACGCCATTTTGAAAAAAAAACAAAATGGCGGACAGGTAGGTATGCCACGGACCTTCAAAGCCCTTTGTCCTCGAATGAAATTACGTAAGTAATATTTTGATAAGTAAGTATTGATTTTTCCAGTAAATTGCATCGAACGTTTGTGACAATTTAATAACAGCTTCATACAAAGTAGCGACCAATTTGATTGATATCTACATTACTCAGTAAAAGGAATAATCGGTGTTCCGCATTTTTTATACTCTCTGAATCGATGATTTGCGACTGCAAAAAGAGTGCTTTATCAACATTTTGACAGCATTATTAGTATTGACAATCGAAGCCAATTCACGTAAGTCAGATGTGTGTGGGTAATTAACTTTATTTCTTTGTGGGCGGCATTAAAGATAAAGATAAAGATAAAGATGTATTTATTTGTTTAAACATGTGTAACATGATACATAGCTGATATGCACATATGGATGGAAAAAAATATTTCTGGTTCATCATGTTTTGCCATATTTGGCGTACAAAATAGTATTAGTAGTAATTAGTTGGAGTTATAAAACGAAACAATCAAATTATAGTCAAAATATAGTCACAAAAATATAGTCAAAAAAATAATTAATAATAATATAATAATTAAAACCATAAAATTAATAAAACTCAATACCTACATATTAATTCATTCAAAATTTGTCGATTAAAAACTCCGTAACATTATAGTATCCCTTATTAATTAGCAATTTTTTTAGCTCTCTCTTGAATGAATTGATATTCATTTCCTTAAGGGAATTAGGAATTTTATTATATATTAACGGGGCCATGCATATTACACTTTTTCTTAGAAATGCTGTTTTGGGGGAGAGATTGATATATAAAAACCCATATCAATGTTTGTGGGGCAATTCCTCCGCTACAAGGTTATGTCAGACCTTCCCGATGATAGGGGTGCAAGATTTGGGATTTGGGGGTCGAGGTAACTTCCACATTTAAAAGAGTGTCCGTAGCGTTTCTTGCCCGTTCTTCCCCAAAGGAACTTAGGTATGCTTTGCAATGGGTAGGTAGCTTCATCTTTCTGACTGACGAACCGCGACCCCTTGACAATCCAGAAGTGCTTGTAATTGGTTTATCCAAACTAATATTTAGAAGAGAAAACGATTACGAAAACGATATTTGATTTTTTGTACTTATGTTTGGTTACGCTTTCACGCTAAAACGGCTCAACGGATTTGTATGAAATTTGGCACATGAATAGTCCATGACCTGAATTAGGACATAGGATACTTTTTATTCCGATATTTCAACGGGATCGAGACTTATGCGGGTGAAACCGAGGGGCGCAGCTAGTTCGAAATAAATGCTTTGAGTTTGAACATTAACCACCCTTTTAAGAAGTAAGTACCTATTTTATAAAAACGACACAATACCTACTTTACAACAATGCAAACAAATTAATGAGATAACGATATTTATGTCCAATAAAGTGTTTCAGAATACATATTATCCTACGAACGATGCCCTCAAGCTGGTCGTAAGATGATATGGGAGTCTGGGAGGTAATGCGATAAATATACCGGAGGACGGCGGACCATCGAGCAGGAGGACCCATCGTAAACTACGTGTGTCGATATCGCCATCTTGTTTCAACACCAAAAAATAAAAGGAGGATTTCTTATGCGTTGTTGTTGCATTATAAAGGGTTCTGGACAAAAAAGTCGGTCAGGTCATAATCAGTTGTTTGACCCTGCTAATTAATTTCACATTAGGCGGGTTTTCCTTGCATTTTTAGCAACTCATTAGTCGAAATTGAAAATACAATGTTGAATGCTACAATACACAGGTAGGGCAGGTTGGTGGCAGGAACATCGACGCATCCTGTTAGCACGGAGTAGGTACATGATTCTGAACCTCCCATCGTTCAAAGTTTTCGTCGGTTATTAAAAAAGAAATTGCTGCTCCATACATTTTGACACACCTCCACACTTTTCTATGAAATAGCAGGTTTTTTTTTAATACTTAACTGACAAAAAGTGTCTACGCTTGGGGTCTAGAATCATTTGCTGAATTCATTGGACAATGAGCGACTAATCGCATTCAAATGTCAAGGACGTTCGTTACAACAAACACGACTAGTCGCAACTGACAGCGACTAGTTTTTTTGCTCAAGAGCCAAACTACCTCCAACAATCTATACTTCAATTCTTTATAATATAATAACGCTGATAGTTTGTTTGTGAACGCGCTAATCTCTGGGACTACCAGTCGGATTTGAAAAATTCTTTTTGCATTTAATAGCCCAATTCTGGAGGCGAGTTATAGGTTATTTAAAATCATGTTACGACCCTTAGGAGCCCAGCAAAGGAAAAAGTCATCATCAGCAGAAGAATAGCGCGGGCGGCGGGCGATGCGTCGAATATAACACACATGTGACTGTTCCTAAATTACCCAATACCCTTTGCTGATAAAATGTTCGTTATTATCCCTAATATCATAATTCAGGAAAAACGAAAATTTTATCAGCCTAGGGTAATTTACTTTATGATAATAATAAATTATTTTATAGGGGTGTTGGAATATACTTTATTCATCATAATAAACAGATATTTACATAATACATATAACCTAACATATAAACTATAATAATATGTAGGTACAATTACTTATATGAAAAAATAAACAAAATAATCATAGGGCATCAAAGAATTCGTCCGCATCGCTGTCAACAGGAACAGTGCCCAAAAGGCTGGCAGCATTGCCACGTTGTATGGCAATGCTAATTCTTGTTGGAATTGGTAGGAGAAAATACAAAAATCACGCGTACGAAGTCGCGGGGTAAGTCCTAGTCGTATAATATATCGTGAAGTATCAATCACGCTTATTAAATGCGCGATAAGGTCGGTGAAGACAGTAGAACGACGTCCATATCAGTTAAATTAATATATAATGTTACGAGAAGTGGCAGGTGCCTTGAAAAAGTGGCTTTGTTAAGTGCAGAAAATCTTCTTGCCTGCGTTTGTTCCAATAAAGTTCCAGAAGTAGCATTTGTGGCAAATAAATCTATATATGGACCTATATAAAATGTAAAGTCCTGACTGACTGATATATCAACGCACAGCCTAAACCGTTGGTCCTAGAGACATGAAATTTGAAGGTTGTGTTCTTTGTAAAGAGTAGGTATATCTATTACGAAAGAATTTTTCGAAATTCCACCCCTAAGAGGGTGAATGGGGGAGGGTGAAACACGCGGACGAAGTCGCGGGCAGAAGCTAGTGTCTGATAAAAAAGAACAGACTTTGGACATTCAAGCTTTAACATACCAACTGCTTTCCAAAGGTATAGTCTTATGATTCAATAAGTAAGTATAGTACCTAGTTATGATTAATCTGTCAAGCTCCGCTAGTGACTCTAATGAGACACAATTGATTTTCTATTGTTTCGTCGCCGATCGGCGAACCGCGACACTTGACCGGTTAAATTATACTTAGGCCCACTTGCACCACAAATCACTAATCGTTTAACTCTAAACATAATCATTTAATTCATAATTCTGTGAGAGAAACGAAACGATTTTTCAAATTCGTTTAGCGCTAAAGGTTTCTTAAAAGAGCGGTGACCGCGATTTGTGGCCATACTTTACACCTTTTTCTGACACTTTAATGTCAAACATAGATTTTCTTGACGTCCGTTATAAACATGACGGAAACGCTCGTAGAAAACCGTAGCTATAGTAATCTGTGGGGCAACTTGCCCCACAGATTACTATACTTTTTATACTTGCCCCGGGCAAGCGTTGGTTCATCTGAAACGTCCAAGGCAACTGACATTTACATCAACTAGGTAGGTTAGTAGGTACAACATGGTTAGTGGAAGGACCAGTAGTAATTAAAAGAAAATGCTCGGCACTTGACGTATTCAGGTAATGAGGTAAACAAAAAGCACACAGTATCAAGTTGCATCGCTAAATTCCACACATTTCGGACATTGTTGTCAACTAAAAGCACTTTTTTCAGACGTGTTAATTATTTATTAGTGACAACAGTTATACTGAGTACTGACACTACTGTTTGTAAAACAGTTTCTTATTTAGTTACAAACTTACCACCTACTACATAATTATTAGGAAAACAACAATTTCTGACTGAGCGCCGACAAGCCAGTGCACTGTTTGTTCAGTTAGGTACCTACTTCGAATTTCTTACTATGAAATGGTTGCTTTTGGGGTGAGTCACTCAATTTGAGAGTTCAACACAGCATTTCCAGGTGACTTGTAAGTAAATTTTCCCTCAACATGGTGTTCTCCGTTTCTCAGTAATTCCAGGATGAGGACACATTGTTTTCAATAGGTAACAACATATACTTCTCAGAATCAAGCCTCGAGACCTATAAATCTTATTTCCCTCCTTCAAGATTCGACCAACGACAATTCGAAGTCAGTACAAACACCTATAAAACCAACTGTTGTCCAACACGTCAAACAAAATGCCTTGAGTAAACATTTGTTGTCAGCTCAGGCGTAAGTCAGGAATTTGTCAATGTCAACAGTGTAATTTGACAGTTCAAAGAACGCGCGGTATGTGGACACTGTCAATAATTAGCAGTGTTTATGCCTCTCGTCGTGGGGAGTCGTCGCACCCGCCCTTGGCATTCACTGCGACATTGCTCGGGGGCTTGTCTGTCGCGCGTTTTATCGATAGCCTACAGACTTGCTAAGCGAATAGACGACGGAATGTAGGTACTCAAACAATCATAATTACCATACAAATTATTAACTTGTACTTTTATGTACTTACCCAAAAAAAAGAATGTGGATAATCTTTTGTTTGAATAAATTTAAAACAAAACCATTCTAACGTTGTATTTACTAACAAAATCACACAAGTGTCCTAAATAAAGTACAAATAGAGTGGCTACCAGCACTGCACAATAATTTGATAACTACCGGAAACTGCGAAATGGCTTAGGTATAGGTAATTCAAACTCAAGAGTTTTAAACTTCTGAAAACATATCTGAAATGCAGGGTGGCTGGCCTAAGCGATACTTTGCGGTAAAAAGTTGGGATCACACGACAATATCGCGCAATTACCGTATTTTAAGAACATTCTAATTTCAGTCTAAATCTGTCAAAAATTTCTCTAATTAGCCTACATTTTTGACAAGTTTTTGATGTTGATCGCTGAGGTGAGATTGCGACTAGATTTTAAACGTTTTTAAATACAGGACTTGACATTTCGTTCATATCGGTTAAAAACAAATGTCGTACGAAACTGCAATGTGATCCTAAAATTCTGCAGTAAAATACTATCGTACTCGGTACGGATCAACGCGGCATGACTGAATGGGGCCTCAGCCAAGGCGAGAGTTCTCAAAAAACGTCCGTCCACGTCCATTTCAGTTATATCCTTCCTTACATAGTATAAAACAAAGTCGCTAAAATGTCTGTATGCGCATAACTTCCGGAAGACTGCACCAAATTGAATAATTCGTTGTTTTTGTTTTGTTCGGTATTGCCAGGACAAGGTTTCAATCAATCAATCAACTCAGCCTATCACAGTCTACTGTTTGACATAGGCCTCTCCCAGACTGCCCCACAGCACCCTGTCCTCCGCCTTCCGTATCCAGTCTACCCCAGCCACCTTCTTTAAGTCGTCCGTTCATCCAGCTGAGGGGCGTCCCACACTACGCTTGCCGGTACGCGGTCTCCACTCCAGGACTCGTCTGCTCCACCGGCCATGGGTCCTTCGACATGTGGGAGGTTTAATGCCCGTAGTCACCACGCTGGGCATGCGGGTTGGTGACCGCAGAGCCAAGCCTTTCGTAGCGATGAGGACAAGGTTTGTATGAAAGAAAATTTCAAGTGCGAAGCTGGGGCGGGCCGCTAGTCTGTACTAAAATATCAATAAGTTAGACAATGCGTTGATTAACATGCGTGGTTGCAGTCACTCTACATCTGTTACTAAAGCGAAGGCATAATACCGTTACCACGACGGCACCGTTACTTTTAATGAACCCATTGTTGTATAGGGGACATTTTACGATCACCATGACTCGTCAGACGCAAATTATAATTTAATCAAATTCTTCATTCAAAAGAACCGTTCTTTACCAGCGATCATAAAGATTAGATTTAGTATGGAGAACAAAATGGTGCTGATTTGCACTTTGTTAAATGTCATCCTCAATGTAGGTAACAAAATATTAATCTAATATGTACTTATAGGCTTTTCTATTATAGGGGCTTGTGGCTAAGTAATAACAACCGCACGGGTCGATCGATCAGGTTAAGCTTTGCTTGCCGCGGTTGGTCCGTGGATGGGCGACCATCTTCACATACCTTTCCGTGTCCGTGCCTCGGAAAGCACGTTAAGCCGTTGGTCCCGCCTATTATTCGTGGATCTTTGACAGTCATTACGGGTCGTCAGTCAGACAACCAGTCTTACCAAGGGGCATCGTATCACCCAGTAACTGGGTTGTGGAGGTCAGACAGGCAGTCGCTCCATGTAAAATACTGGTATTCAGCTGCATCCGGTTAGACTGGAAGTCGACCCCAACATAGTTGGGAAAAGGCTAGGCAGAAGATGACCTTAAGTGTATCACTTCTCTATTTGTGGTCTAAAATAAACATAAAGAGAAAATAAGCTAATTAACCATATTTATGCACATGTTATAAATATTCCTGAGCTCATATATTATTAGAAAATCTTGTTTCTTGAATATCATTTAATTTTCTCATGTTAATGCCGCGCATTATACCTACTTATTGACACGTTTTATTAGATTTACTTGTCTAACAAACATTGTAATAAAATCATACTTTTGTTTTTTTTTGGGGGTGGGAAATCATCAAATAACTTCTCCCGCTCTGGGCGGAGCGAGAGGGCGTGTCAGACTTTTACTGACTAAAACCCGCCCGTGTTCCTTCAGTTGCCTGTGCCAGGGGCCACGGTATCTCTATCGAACAACCCGCGACCCTGGCAGAAAATCATACTTAGAAGTCAATTTTAACCTTCTTCTAATTGTTTAATTTATTTCTTAGCCTTATATACTGGCCTAGCCCAGTAGTTGTAGCCTTGTAGAATGTAGGTCCTACGATTGAACTCAGACAGCCGCTTTACTTTGTGTAAATTATTTCATCACCACTGCTCTCAAAACGGTGAAGGAAAATATCGTGAGGAAACCGACATGTCCTAGAACCAAAAATTCGAAGGCATCCACCAACCCGCACTGGGCCCGCGTGGTGAAATACAACATAGGTACAGCCCACTCCCTCTCACAGAGATGAGGCCTGTGTCCCAGCAGTGGGAACATTATAGTATTCTCATTATGTTTGACTTTTTTTTTTCCAAAAACAAAAGGAACAGGTGGATAACTACTCAATATGAATTTCAAGTTCAATTTAGATGGTAATTCTTGATAGGCCCTACGTTCGGTTTTTTGAGGTAGGGTTCTAAAAAGAAAGAAAGAAAAAGTATTTATTGTGACTCGTACAAGAAGATCACAAACTAAACTAAACACAGTAAAAAATAAAAACCAAGTTATATAAAACAAAAAAGTAACAAAAAGAAAAATGAGACAGAAACTCCTATAGGTACGAGGCCAAAAGGCTCCTATCTCAGCATGATGCTGCGACATTTAAAAAATAAAACCGTACAGCCGATGATGATGATGATTTTTCCCTGGAAGCCAAAATGATACCTACTACGATATTTAAAGCCTCATCATCTACCTAATAATTATTGTTTGAACTAGCGGTTGCCCGCGATTTCGCCCGCGTGGCGGTCAGAAATTATCCCACGGGAACGTACTACCGAGATAAAAAACCGAGTGTGCTTATGACCACACGACTGAAGAGAAACTTCAAACGTATTTGGCTATGAGAGGAAGAGAGAAAGAAAATGTGCGCGCGCACTGGTTTCTCTTGCTTATATCCCCCACTCAACTCCCGTTCGCCTCGCCCGATCACACTTTTCGTAACGCTTACGTCACGCGTTCGCCAGCTTACTCCCCAAGTCAAGCGTGCGTAAAGACGTTTCACTTCAAAAATCCTAAGTATGAGTACCTATACCTACCTATCCAAATGCCTAAATGCAGCCGTTTTTGCGTGATTGAGTAACAAACATTAGTAGGATTAAATGATTAAATTGTAATTAAAAAATCATCATCACAAGGTCTGCTTCATCTGTTTACATTGTCATTAAATACTTTTGGAGCTGAGCCGAATATATTTCCGGTTATTAAAAATCGCGCAGTCACCTTCTCGCACGATTCCTAGGTCTACTGACAAAAAACTGGAGCAGAAAACCGGCACTGAAGTAAAATAATCCAAACTGGTTCAATTTATTTACGTACAGCAGGTAGTTAGGTATAAATAATTGGTTAATCTGATATTCACAGATTCCGATCGCCGCGCCTCCAAACCGCGTATTTCTTCATTTTCTCCCTTGTATGGAATTTTCAAGTTTTTGTTGCAATTAAAGTATCACTTGATAAAAGACACGCCGACTATTATTAGCTTGAAGTTTATAATTAACTAGCTTCTGCCCGCGACTTCGTCTGGGTTAAATTTCTAATAAAGTTTTAACATAAAATACTTATAGGTATTCTATAGAGCAGCTGTACAGTCAGCATCAAAATTCGATTAACACTATCATTTTTACATGTTATTAAATTGACAACAACTTTTTTCAATAAACTGATTTTTAGCTTTTCACATAATAGACAAGAGTATATATTATAAAAAAAATTTCTTCTGCTGCAATTTTGAACAAATATTTTGCTCAATAACTGAGATTAAAAAAACTGAAGTGTTAATCAACTTTTGATGCTTTCCGTACACCCCATTACTTCGTTTTCGCTTAGTGTTCTTTCTGACTTTTTTATCTTTTTGCCCGGCTTCTAAGGGTCATAGCGTGATGTTAAATGGCCTATAACCCTTCCTCAATAATTTGGCTATCAAATGCAAAATAATTTCAAATCCGACTGGTAGTTCCATAGATTTGGCTATCAAATGAAAAATAATTTCAAATCCAACTGGTAGTTCCATAGATTAGCGCGTTCAAACCAACACACAAACAAACTCTTTAGATTTATTATAAGTATAGACATAGAGATGTTTAATGAATTAATTCCGGATAGTGAATAATAAATCAATGTAAATAATTATGTAGATTATCCAGTGCTAGATTGGACCAGTTTTTTATGCTTTTCATTAAAAGCAATCAAAAGAAAAATAATAACTTGATTTATTAGGACAATAGGTAAAAATAATTTCGTATGTATTCATAAATTAGGAGTTAAGAATGATTTGACTATACGATTTAATTGCCTGTGTCTAGCGACCCTAGCAACAACAAAAGTTGCATCGTCTAAACTCTATTTAGACAATGCAACTTTTGTTGTTGACGAGGCTGGTTGTCAGACATTCGGGCTTCTGACTACCCGTAACAGCCGAGACCAACGGCTTGACATGCTTCCCGAGGCACAGAGGGGTTTCGGTATGAAAATATGGTCACCCATCCACGGACCGACCGAGGCAACCGTAGCTTAACCTGATCGATCGACCTGTGCGGCTGTTATTACTTAGCCAAAAACCCCTCTAAATAATGCAACCTTCACAAATAAACTACTATACTTAATAGGAATCCAGAAAGACCTAACATTAAAGTTGGCAGATTAATTAGTTCCTAAGATATAAAATGAAGATGATATCGAAATGTCAACCGCTTTTTAAATTTATTGTTCTGCTTTATATTTATTTGAAAAACAAAGGATGATTCAGTCACTGTTTTGTATGATTAAATTAATTTATCCGTATTTTAAATGGCCGCGAAGACATTGATCCCATCGGAATTGTGATTACATAAATGTTAATGACAATAATGTTTGGTTACAATCTCGGGCTCCCACGCGGCTGTATAGGTAAGCCTTAAAAAGATCGACAGTAATACATTGATTATCTACAATTTATGTTTCATAATACTGTATTAATGTGGTAGAAGTGGTATGAGTCATGACCATCACAGAAAGAGGAAAATATCTTTTTATCACATCTATTCAAAAAGAGCTAGTGTATTCTTCGTAAACAGGGAATAAAATAGCTCTTTAATCTCTAGGGACTAAAATGATTTGAATTTGGAATGTGGATATTGTTAGTAAAAGTTCCAATCACCAAAGAGATCAATCACGAACATTGTATGAACAAGTAACAGGCTGTATGATAAAGTAAAAAGCGTGAGCCAAATAAAAAAAAAAGTTTACTAAAAAATAAAAAACGCGCGAAAAGCATTCTGCTTTCGTTCGTAATTGTTTACTCAAAATTGTATGTAAATAAATAAACGTACTCTTCTTATTCATAAGTTGCACTTACTTATTTTTTCATAGAGGGTGATAAAAAGCAGAATGTCCACCTCGGGAGGAACACTATTTTAAGCTCGAGTGACGTACTTTGATTCCCTCGCTGCGCTCAGGATTCAAATAAACACTCTAGCCTTCAAAATAGTTGTTTGCTCCCTTGGACAACAATCTTCTATTAGTTATGACTTTTCTATTAGTTATGACTTATGTCTGTGCGAACTGTCCAGAACTAAGAAACCAACTATTAGACTACAAAATTATATTCCAACAACTCAATGCAATTCCAATAAAAGGTTTCAAAACTTTGGAGTGACAAACGACGATCTGCGAAAAACTGGGGTTAGTTAAGTTTTCGTGCTAATTCGGAAACACGAAGATTTCCGAAGCGCATATCTTTTTTGGTTTAGCTGTATATTACTGCTACGATGTTTTAAGTTGATATGAATTTATTTTTTAATATTTTCGACGATACAGACCTCTTTGGGTGCTGTTATTTTCTTTGAACTCGATTAATTGCTTCGATAACGACTTAAGAGAAGTTTGTGAATAAACTTCAAGTAAAAACTATAAGTTAAAATATTTTTTTTGACATCATAACAGGCCCTTTTCCTCATTGGTCTATTGGATTGGCAGTGTCAAGCTTTAAAAGGTTCGTGACTCGACTAGTGATGACCGATATCGATAAAAAAGTTATCTAGATTTAAATCGACTCATTTTGCATTACCTGCCATTCACATGATCATTTCTAATGTCTAGCACCGACAGACATTTGTAACTTACACATTCAATACTCAATTCTTAATAGTTCATTGTATTCCACAAGTGTACCTAGGTGGTAACCTTAAGAAAAAGAAATAGTACAGGGCGACCTAAACCCGCACTTAATTCACTTTTCATTTATGTGACAGTAGTCTATTTTATTACACAGAAAAGCGTGACCTAATTGCCGGTTTAGGTCACACGTGCTATAATATAGTATAAGATAGTCTATTAATGCACGGCGTTTAGCATGCAATAATGAATTACTTCAGTCACACGTATCGTATTGCACCTAGATACTAATGTGAATTGTGATCATTATGGACCCTGTCGCCCTGTCGGGCACAGCAAAATAGTGGGAGAGAGGATGCTTTGAAAACGTAACCCACTGTCTTCTGAACTAAATTTAATGTTATTTTATTCGTTTTTTTTTTGGGGGGGTTAGCATTTACCTATCTGTACTTAATCTTAATTTATTGTATTATTCATTTGCCGCTAACAATCTAGCATTTTATGGTTTCAAACCTATCACTTCTGTATTTATTTAGGAGAAGTAAATAACGCTTAAACCAATGAATTTTGGTCAGAACAGTTGATTGTCAAACAGAATTTACATAATTTATCCGCTTACGTACATAATGCGTGACAAATGGTCTATAAAATACATAGAAAAGGAAAAATACATGTCGGGGTCGTTAACCCAGCCGAGGACTTTTAAATATTTGGATATCTGCGTGTTTTTCTCATAAATGCATTTATTTTCTTGACTTTATTGGCTTTTAAATACATAAATATTTAAATTCTTGAATGCCACGTGTGTTTTGAAAATTTATCGTTTTACGTAGATAACACAAAATGGCAGGACATTTTATACAAGTTAAAATTTTACGAGGTAAAAGTTTGTATCAAAACGTGCCTCACCGCGGATATTTTTTTCTGAATTATGTCACATATTATGCGATGGTCGTTGACCTCCCATCGTCGATACCATTTGCAACTACCTTGGAGATCTGCTGGGGCAATGTAGGACTTGCACCCTAATTGCGTAACAGACTATCAATCTCATTCTAAATCATTTTGAAGGATATTGCTAATCCATTGCTTCATATGTTTGAAAAACTTGTCTGTTCAACAACGTAAATACCGCAATGAATGTTGTTGAACTGTCAAAATGAACGCCATTGCTACTGATAGTGTGTTACGCAATTACCCCGCTGATATTGTTCTCCAAAATCGAGCTCATGGTTTCTTTTACCACTTTTGTTCAACTTATGACAATCTATGCTTTCACCCTGTATTTTGTATTTCGTGGTTAAATCATAACAGCCGCACGGGTCCAACGATGGTTAAGCTACGGTTGGTTCGTGGCAGGGGCGTGCCTTTTACTAAAGCCGAAAAGCCTGGCTTTCAATCAAACGCGAGCCTAATAATAAAAAAAAATACACAAGTAAACTTATAAAAACATGTCGCAAGAATTGATAAGAATAATTTAAAAAATAAACTCCGCGCGTCCCGGCCGGGCCGCCCGCGATAGTAAGTACGATGCAAGGTTGCCAGGTTTACATACTCAAAGAATAATTTCAAATTCCGTGCACTTTTCATCACGCGCATCGTTGCCAAACATCTCCAATGCCGCTTAGCGAAAGCGCAACGACAAAAATAGACCCGTCTCGCTCGCACTAGTTGGCTTCAAATCTGGCTTCTAGACCTCTGACTATTTGTATAGAAATTGTTCACGTTGTTGCTAACATTAGTATGTACTTATTCCCCAAATTGTACTGATTTTTAAGCCTGGCTTTTGATTTTTTATGAATGAAACGTATAACGACGCGCGTGTGTGTGTAAATAGTAAGATCGCGAGACATTGCGCGAGTCTATTAGTTCAAAGTTTTGATCGGTTACTGGAGCATTTTTTTGTTTTGTTTTTTTTTTTTCATTTTCTGTGAAGTTAAGTGTTGTGTTTAGTTTTTGCGGTAATTACCTTTGTTTTAAAGTGATTAAAAAGTTTCTTGTCATTAAAATGAATTCGGAAACATGCAATCGTTACTCGGAAAGGTAAATATTTTGAGTTTTACAGACAAATTGATTTGAGTATTTCTCAGAATCTAAATCACGTAATAGGCATTTAAGTCGATCAGCATACAATACTCATTGGATTATAGGCTGCTCTCATATCAACAAATTATTCTGTTAGTGTTGCTTTGATGTTTGTCATCTGTCTGTGGTAAAGAAGCGAAGAATGAAGAGTTATGGCTGTTCACATTGTGAGTAGGTAAATCAAATTATAAATATTATCAACAATCAACATCGTAAACAATAATGTGTAGTTAGAAATCAATCAATTATTTGTGCGCCATCTAGTGGCCACACGGCCAGATTGTAATATTTTGCAAAGCGACTGTTGCGGGAGAGTGAAATATGAACTAACTCAAAGAGCTCTGTTGTGCCAATAATGTACCTACAATAATAGATGACTCTTATACGTCTTATCATATTTTACGCGAAACTGATACTTCGAAAATAAAAAAGTTACGATTTTGTAAAGGATTACCAATACTTACTCTTAGTATTTAATTTATATAAGAAACAAATGGTGCTATTAAAAAACATTCATTTTAATAGCTACTAGCAAAAACCTACAATTATGAAATACGAATATTAGTAAGAACTAAAACGACTCGGTCAGTCACAACGTTGACAAGCGATACGGTTGGTTTATTTTTTAAGTGTATTGGCTTGCCCTAAGTTTGTCCCCTAGGCACGCCACTGGTTCGTGGATGGGTTAGCATTCCAATCGTGACCCCTCCGTGCCTCGAAAAGCACATTAAGCCGTTGGTCCCGGCTGTCATTCGTAAATCTTTGACAGTCGTTACAGGTGGTCAGAAGCCCAAAAGTCTAACATGATACCCGTGTTACCCAGTCACTGGGTTATGGAGGTCAGAGAGCTAATGTAAACCGCTCCATGTAAAAAAAACCGAGTGTGCTTATGACCACACGACTGAAGTGAACTTCAAAGTCTTCAAACGTATTTGGCTATGAGAGGAAGACAGAAAGAAAATGTGCGCGCGCACTGCTTTCTCTTGCTTATATCCCCCACTCAACTCCCGTTCGCCTCGCCCGATCACACTTTTCGTAACGCTTACGTCACGCGTTCGCCAGCTTACTCTCCAAGTCAAGCGTGTGTAAAGAAGTTTCACTTCAAAATTAAAAAAAGATCAGTTGCATCTGATTAGACTAGAAGCTGGCCCCAACATAGTTGGGAAATGACCAGGCAGATAAATATTTTTTTTTTATGAGCCTGTTATGTCCCACTGCAGGGCAAAGGCCTCCCTTCCGTCTTATACTAGGAAGGGGTTTAGACAATTAAACCCATCACGCTTGTCCAATGCGGGTTGATGGGTAAGCAATAGACCTCCTGACTGGGTCCATAGGCGCCGCCGTTGATGTGCTAGAGTGAGGGTGCTAGAGAGAGGGTGGCGGCGGAGGAACGTCTAGCAGCTAGACGTTCCTCCGCCGCCACCCTAAGTCAACATCCTGCCCTGATGTCGACTGTTATATCCGGGCCTCCAGGAAATATTTATTTCCCAAGCCCTCGGATACCTTAGTGTTACGAAATGAAACCCAAGTGAGCAGACATATGATGTTCGTCTGAATGTCTCACGACACTCGTGGGGGGCCACGGGTGTCGTACAAGACGATCAAGGGCACGACACTCGTGGGGGGCCACGGGTGTCGTACAAGACGATCAAGGGCGGGGGGTTCACCAGATGTTGTGTCAAACGCTTCCCTTAGTCGACTTTTACGACCTGCGCGGGATGATAAGCAGCTGATACATTCTATGTTTTTCTTTTGCTCCCAGATCAGCATGGAAGAGATAAATATTGATTTTTTATCATACGAGTGATGACTTGTTTATACAGGGTGTTACAGAAAGGGTATATCAATACAAACGGGTTGAAGAGTGTATCTGGTCTAGAATCTCTTTACAAAATTTCAGCTCAAAAGCAGTAACTTTGAAAATGCTTAATATTTTTTTATTTCGATATTTTATTAAATTGAAATCATAACAAACGTGTCACCGCACTACGAGGGTCATTATCCATTATCTGTAGTGAGTCTGTGCGCCTAGTACACGCACATCACGCCGCCGCGCGCCAGTGCAGCGCCGTGATGTCGAATTAAAAAAATATTAAGCATTAAGCATTTTCAAAGTTACTGCTTTTGAGCTGAAATTTTGTACAGAGAATCTAGACCAGATACACTCTTCAATCCGTTTGTATAGATATACCCTTTCCGTAACAGCCTGTAGAACAAACGTCCAGGATATCGTAGAAAACATCGAGCATCTGCCACCCCTAGAGGCCCTACGCCAAACTTTCAAGTGAATCATCTGACAAGCCACAAAATGACAAGTGGACAAGTCACGACTCCCGCGTCACCTTGCAGTGAAGGTGTTTGATTTACATACGCATACGCAGGCGGGTAGTTTGTCAATTGTTTGAAGACACGGAGGCTCTTGTCGTTGAGAGGACAATTCGTTTCGTTTTTTGGTCTTTTGTGGCGCAAGGATGTTTGGTTTTTTTGTGTGGTTTGTATTCTTTGGTTGTTTTTTAGAGTGTGCTGTAGTCATTGCTGTATGGTATGCCGCATGGTCAAAGCTAAAGAACGACAGGGTTTCTTCGTCTGGCATTCTCAGATTAAATAGAGGTCGGTGAAAAAACGGTTTATATCATTCTAGTTTTATTCTGCCCTACAAACTCTACCAGACAGCCTAGACAAAGACATTCTATCACCTATAACGATGATGGAATAAGAAACGACCAATTGGAACCGTGCAGGCGTGCACCTACCTTCTGACGTTTCATAAGTGCCCATGTAGGTTTAGGTACGTATTCATACTAATATTATAAATTCGAAAGTAGCTCTGTCTGTATGTTACCGTCACGCCTAAACCGCTGAACCGATTTAGATGAAATTTGGTATAGAGATAGCTTGAGTCCCGGGAAAGGACATAAGATACTTTTTATCCCGATATTCCCACGAGATCGAGACTTATGCGGGTGAAACCGCGGGGCGCAGCTAGTTTTAAGTACTTAAAACCCGTATAAAAACAAAGCCGCATTTAAATAACCTCAGATATAATTACTAGTACCTAGGTAGGTACAGTCAACAAAAGAGATAACTATGCAGGATCATTGGATACAGTTGAAGTTTAGTAAGAAACCGATGGAAGTTCTCGAATAAAATTTAATTGTATTAATAGAAAACAAATAGCTCATTTATCAAATTAAATTTCAGCCGACAACATCCATCGGTTTCGTATTAAACTTCAACTATATCCGACGATCCTGCATACTTATCTCTTTTGTTGACTGTACATTGACAATATAATAATATCCTGTATCATGTACCTACATACTTTTTAGTTGATTTTTTGTTTCAAGGAATGTGAAAGGGACTACACCGATCACAAAAAACATACAATTTAATTTGAATACATTACCCACACTGTTATTTACAATATTTATTAGTCGAGTAATAAAATGCGGATTTACATATAATAGGCACCTATTAAATGGTAACTTATTTATTTTGTTGCACTAGTTTGACATTAAAAATAATATTATGTTAAAAATGCATTCGGACCTGTCGTGTCCTGTTGATATCGAATTCATGTTATTAGAAGAAATAGGTACCTATTGTTAGTGTATTAATAACTTTTCGATATGAACGCCTATTGGCTTTTGTTGTAAGTGTAATGTAAACAAATGCCTACCAATCACAATTAAAAACATTATTTGAATATTCTGCAAGCTTGCTGCACACTCCATCGACATTATTCACTGCCCACAAATGAGTTTGCTGAAAAATTAAAAACATTAGTAGATAATTGAATATTCTGCAAGCTTCCACATTTCATAGCCATAGTCGGTAACAATGATATTAAATTAAATTTATATATTACTAGCTGTGCCCCGCGGTTTCACCCGCGTAAATGTCGATCCCGTGGGAACATCGGGATAAAAAGTAGCCTATATGTTAATCCATGGCGTCAGATACCTCCATACAAAATTTTATCAAAATTGGTGCACCCGTTTGAGCGTGAAGAAGTAACAAACATATAAACACACACACACTCACAAACTTTCGCCTTTATGATATTAGTGTGATAGTGTGATTAGTGTGGTGTGATTAGAATATCATTGCTCGGTAAAGAATTCCCACAATGAATCATCACAATAAACATCATTACATTTAGTATTATACAAGTCATCGACGATCGGTCCCCTACACGTGAGAGATCCCGTCTGTAAAAATTCTGTCTAAAGTCAAGACACTATCACTCACTCGACTGTAAGTAAATTACGAAGTTACCTTCCAACATAAATAAAGTACAATTCCGTACAAATTGATTTAAACACATTAACCTTATCAAAAGCCCACATAAAACTCCATGCCCGTCACAACTCAGCGTCCAACGATATCGGCTTACATTAAAAACCTCTCATTAAAGGTCAATCTTTTGGTAGCCGGTGAAATATTGGACAGAAACCTTTCACGGTGTCCGGTAAGAGTATAGTAAGTATTATACTCAGTGGCGTGCATTGCATATACCTACAGGGTGTTACAGAAGGGGTACCTATATCAATACAAACGGGTTGAAGAGTGTATCTGGGAGTGTATCTGGTCTAGAATCTCTGCACAAAATTTCAGCTCAAAAGCATTAACTTTGAAAATGCTTAATATTTTTTTATTTCGACATCACGGCGCTGCACTGGCGCGCGGCGGCGTGATGTGCGTGTACTAGGCGCACAGACACACTACAGATAATGGATAATGACCCTCGTAGTGCGGTGACACGTTTGTTATGATTTCAATTTAATAAACTATCGAAATAAAAAAATATTAAGCATTTTCAAAGTTACTGCTTTTGAGCTGAAATTTTGTACAGAGATTCTAGACCAGATACACTCTTCAACCCGTTTGTATTGATATACCCTTTCTGTAACACCCTGTATAGGCATATAAGCATAGCCTACCTCGATATATCAATATAAGCCTGTGAATTACATTTTAGTGTACATGTGCCCCACATTTAAGAAACTCACTAAATTATCATATAAACAAAAAACCAAATCTTCATACAAACACGCGCGGCAGTAGGCAGTCGCCGGACGGCCTACTCGGCTCCCGTACTATTCGCACATTGTCATTGGTCTTTCTTTACTCGATCAAGTTAATACGACAAAATTAAAAATACGTACCTACGTCTCACGCGTAATACCATGACGTTCGACCTTCGCAATTTATCACCCTTAAGTAGGCATGCCTACTCAAATAACCACACTTTTGACCTCACTTTTTTTTCTGATTAGTGACCGCATTTGCCTAGACTAGACCCGGCCTAGTGTCTACCTATTCTGAAAACCAATGCACGCCACTGATTATACTTAAGTAGATCAGAATATGCAGTTGTGATATTTTATTATCTACTGACGGAGGAATTACGAGCGAAAGACTGTCTGACTCGCACATGCACATCATTCTGCCTCCCTCATCCCAGTTTATTTGGTGTCGGCGCAACATGTCTTTTTCTTCCATACTTCTCTATTAGTCGTCATCTCGGTACTCACCCCCTTTCAAACCATACCATCTTTCACACAGTCCATCCAACGTTTCTTTGGTCTTCCCCTACTCTTATAGCTATCGACATTCTTACGCAAAACTTTCCTCACGACATTTTCCTCATTCCTCCGTAACACATGTCCATACCATGACAACCGATTTCCACATAACTTTTCAGTTACCACCACTGTTCAGTCTACTGTCTGACTCACACCACGTGGTCTTAGAAACTCCTGCAGTTTAACCCCGTGTCCTGTGCGCTTTTATAATAATTTGTAACGTCACGATATTATCGTAGATAGGGTTGCCAGGCGCCCGGATAAAGCCGGACCCAGTTAAGCTTTTTGGTTGCGTGTCCGGCCAAATCAGACGGTGTCCGGCCTGTCCGGCTTTTGTTAGGCTTTTTAAATTTGACCAAAGCGTGCGCGGCGCGCCTCCGCCTCCCCGTCACTCTTCATCACCACCACACCCCGGACACTCCATACAACGCTCGCAAAATAATTACCTACTACTACTACATTAAAAAACCGGCCAAGTGCGAGTCGGACTCGCCCATGAAGGGTTCCGTAGCATCAAGTAACATAATATAAAAGTTCTTGTAGTTCGTTGTAACTTTGTGAAAGGTAAATTGCGGTTTTCGATTTATGACGTATTAAAAAAAAACTACTTACTAGATCTCGTTCAAACCAATTTTCGGTGGAAGTTTACATGGTAATGTACATTATATATATTTTTTTAATTTTATCATTCTCTTATTTTAGAAGTTAGAGGGGGGGGGACACACATTTTACCACTTTGGAAGTGTCTCTCGTGCAAACTATTCAGTTCAGAAAAAAATGATATTATAAACCTCAATATCATTTTTGAAGACCTATCCATAGATACCCCACACGTACAGGTTTGATGAAAAAAAATTTTTGGAGTTTCAGTTGTAAGTATGGGGAACCCCAAAATTTATTGGTTTTTTTTCTATTTTTGTGTGAAAATCTTACTGCGGTTCACAGAATACATCTACTTACCAAGTTTCAACAGTATAGTTCTTATAGTTTCGGAAAAAAGTGGCTGTGACATACGGACGGACGGACAGACAGACAGACAGACAGACAGACAGACATGACGAATCCATAAGGGTTCCGTTTTTTGCCATTTGGCTACGGAACCCTAAAAATGACGTTTGTATACGTATGAATGTGTGCGTGAGGTACTTGTGTTTGCGAGCGCTCTTTGTTAAAGAACTGCGACAGTAACCTCGAAGTGCGGGGTGAGGTGCGGTAACTGATGTTAGTGCGGGGAAGGGAGTGGCCTTTCTGTACGTAGTACTTTAAGTATTCTGTTTCACCACCCCACTCTAGTGTATAGTAAATGGTAAAAAAGCCTAGTTTTACTGTCGTGTTACACTAAGACTAAAAAATTAAGGGCGTCCTGCTTTTTTACCCAAAAGTGGCTGGTCTGTCCGGCTTTTCGGTTTTAAGACCTGGCAACCCTAATCGTGGACGTTATGACGTTATTGTGTATGTATTTTTAACCGACGAAAAAACGGAAGAAGTTCTCAAGTCGACGCGTATTTTTTTTTTTATGTATTTTACTTCCCTGTGTTAACGTGATGCCGTGACTTTCGTCCTCATTAATATCGTAACGTTATTAATTATAAAAGTGCACAATAGAAAGCGACCATCGCGATCATATGTACGGAAAAACCCGAACGCGTTTTGTCGGCGCGAAACGGCGGGCGCCGCGTTCGTGTTCGCCGAACAAATTGAACACGACGCGGTCGCGTTTTTGTGCGACGATCGCTTATACAGCATGTAACAAAAACCCTGTCCGATCCTTATGAGTATTATTCGGCATCGTACTGCGACGAGTCAAAGACGAGAAGGAAAGGAAACATAGATCTCATTTGAAATAACAGGGACGGAATCATCCAGAATTGGCAGATGAAAAGTTCACATCCGGTTGAATGCCGTAATTACAGACACAATTAAAAAGCCATTGTGTCTCGCGTGGATCCACGTTTAAGCATACGAAGTGTTAAACATTGAGTGCTATTTACGACGTTGCCATTTAACACTCCCAGATAAGAAAATAAAAGTCACAATGTTAAACTCTGTTTTCATAGCGATATTGATAACCAAAAATATTTATTACGTCCATAAAATAAGCTCTGATCAGCACATAATAAAATATTAATGAATAATCATTATTAACAAGATATCTGACTGATTTATTTCTTATTATTTGCACCAAGTTCGGTGCCAACGTCCGACCAAAACCGCGTTTTTCTTCGTTATTCAGAGGCTATTAACTCAATAATTATGAGAAATAAACTATTAATGTTCGATATCCTATCATCACATTGCACGTTATTATTTGTTTTTACTAATATATTTAAAATCTCCTTTTAAAAAAGTGACTAAAATGATTAATTACATTCATCTTTTGCTAAAGCTGACGTTCTATTAATTTGAGAATTTCACCAATGGATATATAATTTAAAAATCTAAATAATCCATGTTTTAATTTATTTAAAAAGATCGCTATTCTTATTTTATTAAAGTAATTCCAAAAATTTTGCGAGTTTTATGATAATGGGGCGTGCGCAGGGTACGCTGCATCCCTTTTGTACGAGGAAGTCGTATCGCTCTCTGTCTCTATCACGAATGCTCAAGGTTATTTGGTCGGGGTACCGCCTTAAATCAGTGACTGACAGACTTTCTCCTTCTTTCTTTCTTTCTTTCTTGTGACACAGCTTGGGAGAAGCCTTAGTGTTCTATCATATCGCAGTATTATGCTGAGATCTTTTTGGCCTCACACAAGCCTTTTGTTTATTTTTTTCGTTGATTTTAATGTACAGACACCAGCCCATCAAGGCTCAAGCTACTACAATCTGTATAGATTTTCAAGGTTGATTGGGAAAATTTTACAGTTTCGGGTAGCTTGATGTGCTGGCGTCTGCACCTAATTTAGTTAATTTTAAATGCTCCTTTTTTACTGTTTAAATTGCTTGTGCGTGTCCCAAATAAATATTTTTTCTCTATTTCTTTATTTTCTATGTCCAGCAGAGGTTGGCATCATAATCAGCCTATAATGTTCCCACTGCTGGGACACAGGCCTTCTCTCTGTGAGAGGGAGTGGGCCGTAATCCACCACGCGGGCCCAGCGCGGGTTGGTAGATGTCACATGTCTTCGAATTTTTGGTTCTAGGACATGCCGGTTTCCTCACGATGTTTTCCTTCACCGATTTGAGAGCAGTGGTGATGAAATAATTTACACAAAGTAAAGCGCCTGTCTGGGTTCGAACCTACGACCTACAACTCGTAAGTTGCGGCCGATACCAATGGGCCACCACTGCTCTCGGTCACCACTGCTCTCTTGAGGTTGGCATACTATGTTCTATTCTTTTCCCTGAGCATCATTAAACCACTTGACTATCACAAATTCACAACGAAATCATCCAGTTAGCTTAGAAACCCTGATCTGGCTTCCAAAATAAATACTGGACCAGTCTTTATCCATGACTGAAAGATATTGCCATAATATCTTTGGTTATAAACTTGTTTGAAATTTTCAAAAGGAGCTGGTTCGAACAGCTGTCCGAATCCATTCATTCCCCTTCCATTCATGCCAATAAACTGTCTTCCCCGTTTATTTATTAAGTAACCATGAATTTTATACGCATTCCGCTTTTTAAACATGAGCATGCTGCTTGTAAGGAAGATCTTCATTATGATGTCAATGAATATAAATGAATTATGATTTAAATTCGCTCATATTTAATATCGTACATGCACTCGACCGGGGAGGTAGCGGCTATAAAGTTATTGTAGGTGCGTAGTAAGTAGTAGGTACCTACCTTAAAATAGATCGATCTTTAAGGAAAGAATGCAGTACAGCCTACGCAGGTAGCAAAACGCTTCAATACGAGGTGTACGATAAGCAGGAAGTCGGGATCATTATGATTGTTTTTGTTTTGAAATCTAAATATGCACAACCTCATGTTATTAAAGTTCATATTCGTGATATCAAAATAAAAATCTTTTATTCGAATTACGCGGAGAAGAGAACTTTTTGAACGTCAAAATAACAGAAGACAGTCCCCCAAAACGCCCGCCCTTCGCCACTGGTGTCAGTTGGGAAGAAGAAGTGATACAACAAAAACTCCCCAGCAACACATAGGTACTTAGAAATGGCTTCTCGTGAATAAAGAAAAGAATGATGACAAGAATACTACGGAAACAGTAACCTTCAATTCGCCACACAATCGTGACTAGAAGATTCCGATTTGAAGATATACAGGCTCAACAATCACCATAGACCAATAAAGCCCCAAAGCTCATTACTGGTCCAATCGCCTTTGTATTAGGTCGCGGAACCGATGGTACTCCGAATAATAATGTGCTATAATGTCAGGGTTTTGGAGATCGATAGATGTTCGCACAGCCTAATGATATTAAAACTCCAATTGGCATTGGAGACTTTCCGCACTCAGAACATTGACTGAAAGACATCATGGAAGACTTGTAAAGGAACACTCCTTGTCGTTGTGATTTTGTCCTAACTGCAATCATCTACTGTCTTCTTTTATTTTCGGTGCTTATAATTATTTAGTATGTATATATTTAAGTATCTATAATTTTGGATATGTATTTTAGTTATTGTATACATAATATTTGCACCAATGACAGCCCCATTTTATGTCCAGGGAAATCACTGTCCATTCCAAGGTTGCCTGGAAGAGATCGCAGAAAGCGATAAGGCCGCCCATTGTATATTTTGTAGTGTTTGATGTGTTTATTTCATGTGATGTATTTTTGTGGTGTACAATAAAGTATATATAAATAAATAACATTGCTTTCTATGCATAAAGAAAAGAATGCTATGATCCTGAAACAGTAAGCAATTACCATAATCAGTCTATAATGTTTCCACTGCTGGGAGTGCTAGGACACTGGCCTCCTCTCAGTGAGAGGCAATAGGCTGTACAGTGGCGTGCCTAGGGGACAAACTTAGGGCAAGCCAATACACTTAAAAAATAAACCAACCGTATCGCTTGTCAACGTTGTGACTGACCGAGTCGTTTTAGTTCTTACTAATATTCGTATTTCATAATTGTAGGTTTTTGCTAGTAGCTATTAAAATGAATGTTTTTTAATAGCACCATTTGTTTCTTATATAAATTAAATACTAAGAGTAAGTATTGGTAATCCTTTACAAAATCGTAACTTTTTTATTTTCGAAGTATCAGTTTCGCGTAAAATATGATAAGACGTATAAGAGTCATCTATTATTGTAGGTACATTATTGGCACAACAGAGCTCTTTGAGTTAGTTCATATTTCACTCTCCCGCAACAGTCGCTTTGCAAAATATTACAATCTGGCCGTGTGGCCACTAGATGGCGCACAAATAATTGATTGATTTCTAACTACACATTATTGTTTACGATGTTGATTGTTGATAATATTTATAATTTGATTTACCTACTCACAATGTGAACAGCCATAACTCTTCATTCTTCGCTTCTTTACCACAGACAGATGACAAACATCAAAGCAACACTAACAGAATAATTTGTTGATATGAGAGCAGCCTATAATCCAATGAGTATTGTATGCTGATCGACTTAAATGCCTATTACGTGATTTAGATTCTGAGAAATACTCAAATCAATTTGTCTGTAAAACTCAAAATATTTACCTTTCCGAGTAACGATTGCATGTTTCCGAATTCATTTTAATGACAAGAAACTTTTTAATCACTTTAAAACAAAGGTAATTACCGCAAAAACTAAACACAACACTTAACTTCACAGAAAATGAAAAAAAAAAAACAAAACAAAAAAATGCTCCAGTAACCGATCAAAACTTTGAACTAATAGACTCGCGCAATGTCTCGCGATCTTACTATTTACACACACACGCGCGTCGTTATACGTTTCATTCATAAAAAATCAAAAGCCAGGCTTAAAAATCAGTACAATTTGGGGAATAAGTACATACTAATGTTAGCAACAACGTGAACAATTTCTATACAAATAGTCAGAGGTCTAGAAGCCAGATTTGAAGCCAACTAGTGCGAGCGAGACGGGTCTATTTTTGTCGTTGCGCTTTCGCTAAGCGGCATTGGAGATGTTTGGCAACGATGCGCGTGATGAAAAGTGCACGGAATTTGAAATTATTCTTTGAGTATGTAAACCTGGCAACCTTGCATCGTACTTACTATCGCGGGCGGCCCGGCCGGGACGCGCGGAGTTTATTTTTTAAATTATTCTTATCAATTCTTGCGACATGTTTTTATAAGTTTACTTGTGTATTTTTTTTTATTATTAGGCTCGCGTTTGATTGAAAGCCAGGCTTTTCGGCTTTAGTAAAAGGCACGCCCCTGGCTGTAATCCACCACATGGGCCCAGTGCGGGTTGGTAGATGTCACATTTCTTCGAATTTTTGGTTCTAGAACATGCCGGTTTCCTCACGATGTTTTCCTTCACCGTTTTGAGAGCAATGGTGATGAAATAATTTATAAAAAATGCCTGCCTGGGTTCGAACCTACAACTCGTAAGTTGCGGTCGTTACCACTGGACCACCACAGCTGCTCACTTTTCATCAAACAATTAAGGACCTTCAATTCGCCACACAGTCGTGACTTACGGATTCCGTTTAGAAGATATAACGCTCAAAATAGAGCATCGATCCCCAAGAGGCTATTATTGGACCAGCCATCCGAATAGAGGTCTTTGTAATAGTTCGCGGAACCGATACTGCTCCGAATAGTGACGGTAATGTCAGGGTCGCCAGCGAACTGGTCCCGCTTGACATTCTACCAGCCGATCCGTAGGTGTCACTCATATTCATTATATAAATCAATTCAGGAATGCTGTTATGATTAGAGGACATGATACAACTGTATTGGGTACCCGAAATTGTATTATTTCATTTACGTCATTTTTTTTTTTTTGTAATTTTGAAGTGAGAATTCGGTGACGATTCGATAATTGAACGAGAATTGAGAATGAAATTTCAAGGACGCCTCACGTTTATTCACATTTCGTTACTTGGGGGAAAAGAAAGATATAACTTTCTCTGTCTCTCGATCTCACTAAATGTCTCTTATTCTCTTTTTTTAAACGTTTGCTTCTATGACGTGTCCGGTGCACGTGCGTTTTTTTTTTTGTCGTTTCGCTTCTGAGTTATGTTAATGTGTAAATTATAAAGGGTTATATTTTATTCATAGGCTTCAGTGAAGTAGGTATAACACTGAGAATTTATTTTCTGCCGTACAAAGGAATAATCGTTTACTTTAACATCGATCAATTCGACTCCAACTGGTTTTTTCATGAGTTACGTTCAGAATCAATATACAATACAGCGTGACATCGACGCGAAATTCAGCCTAGAAATTTTTCGTCGGTAAAGTATAAGAAAAATCTGCTATTTTATAGAAAAGTGTCTATGCGGTCAAAATGTATGGAACAGTATTTTTGAAGTGAAAACTTCTTTAGCGGCGTTGTACACTTTTTTTGTAATGGGTAAAAAATGTTAAACTCGCGTCAGGACACGTGACCTGATCGAAAATTCGTAAGACGGATGGAGAGTAGACAGCCGGCGCGGCGTAGGAGAGGAAGTATCCCCCTCTCTTTCTACGGCGCGGCGAAAATGTATGCCTGCTGTTTCGTTTAGGCGGCGCAGGGCGCTTGCGCGAATGTTCGTGTATGTTTATGTTACAGCGTGCCACGCGCATCCATGGATGGTGACAGCTGATGGCTCGACCGTCTGTGTAGTGGCCACACTGCTGTGTATTCGTAAAATTCTTGTATATAAACCCCCTTATTCATAATCCTATTTTATCTCTATTTTAGCTAAAATAGGTTTATAGAACGTTTGTCTTTATCTGTCACGTTGACATTTCTGTGTGTAAGAAAGAGACAAACCCCATTTTGACTAAAATAGGTTTGATAAGTTTTATGAATAAGGGGGAAAGTGTTTAAAATATGGAAATTGAACAAAGTGCATCTATTAATGAATAATATCAAAAATGCACAACGTTAATATTCAAGTTTTCACTTCTGCCGGCACTCCCGGAGTGCAACCCGTCTTTTTTTTTTTAATAACCTGCGAAAGGATTTTAATCCCATGGTAACAGGCTGTGCGTCGATTTCCCCGACACCTTGTATATGTTCAAGGACAAAATTGAAAATACCAAATTACAAAAAAAAAAAACAACATAATTATTCCAATACCTAGTCTAAGTGGCAAAGCCTCTCTTAAATGAAGTCATGAAAATACTTAACTCACGTTCTTAAAAAAACTGCATCCTTACCCATCGTGACCCAATTTCAGTCAGGACAAGAACCTTTAGGCCCTTTGCACACGACACGGTTTGTTTGCGATACGGCGTATAAACCACGCCGCCGTAGGAAAAACGTGTCCGTCAACAACCTGCCATAATGATCCATACAACACTGGCCTGGTTTTTACGACAAGAAAACCGTGTGTACAAAGGGCTTCAGGATATTAAAAAAGTGGCACTCCGGGAGTGCCAACAGAAGTGAAAATTTTGAACAATTACGTGTGTATTTTTTGAATCGTCATATAAACAAAACACAAACAGAATACTTTGCCATCACTCACTGAGATATCGGAAATACATTAAAACCGAGTACAGCCGAAGGACAGCCGAACACATCCGAAGCGGTGTCGGTTACGGTAACAGTGGCGCGAATTCAATAGTTTTTTCCCATCTCAAAAATGCCCAACGCTTCTAAAGAAGTTTTCACTTCAAAAAGATTGCCCTTATATCACAGTACATAACACTATCACGAATACCGAAGATCGATAACATTACATAAGCATTGCTTAATCCTCATTGTGAACCAGAGGACAGCGGCGGCTGCGCGTGCGCATTGCCAATTACCGACACCAATACACGCCGTCAAATTGTAAATTATAGAGTTACGGGGATATGATGCAGTTGGAAATTTTGTAAAAGTACCAAAAGAGTAAGAAGAGAGAAGTTGTCTTTTTTACATACAGGAAGATTTTTTTATCACCATCCAAATTTTTACAGGGTGTTCTACCCATGAATATGAACAACTTTCACTATAGGACCAACTCTGAAATCACGAAAAAAAAATCAGCTGTTTCATACATTTTGGTCAAGTAGGTAGGTATTGAACTTTTGTATTAAACAGCAGATTTTTTTTTTCGTGATTTCAGAGTTGGTCCCATAGTGTAATTTGTTCATATTCATGGATAGAACATCCTGTAAAAATTTGGATGGTGATAAAAAATCTTTCTGTATAATTACGTGTTTCTGTGACGTCATTCTTTCTTTCTTTCACTTTAAGTTTTTGATACATACTAAACAGGTACCCACTTTTAGGTAACCCAAATCGTATTATTCTGGGTAGAGATTTCCAAAATATCAATGTTGACTTGAACCGCTTTTGTATGTAAGTACTTCATAATGTTTTCACACAGAATACTTATTGCTTTAACATCTGTCAGATATCTTTCAAATACCTACTCATACTTACTTTTATTTACTTCTATCCTTAATTTAAAAAATTAATTCCTAACTTAACTAAAAATATACACAAACTAAAATATAGCGTCGAAAAATTCATCCGCATCGCTGTCGACTGGTAATGTACCCAAGAGACTGGCGGCATTATCACGTTGCATGGCAATTCTTAGCCTTTGGCCAAGGTAAAAGCCAGCCCTTGGGTCATGGGAAGTGTCAACCAGCCGTTTTGAAATTTCCTTAAAAAGACCATAAATTAATGTAATAATTAGATAAATACTAATTAATGATCCAATATTTTTTTAGGTATTCTTGCTCATTGGTCTTAAAATTACGATTTAGCCTCTCGCTATGGTTAAATATTTTTTAAGTTATTAATAAATAAACGTTTTGTGGATCATGGAATAACTTTTAAGAAACCGCGAAAACGGTGACTTAATTTTAAACGATTAAACCTTGTAGCCCTTTCACTGACAAGGTATAAGTACCTAAGTATTTATTTATATTTTATAGTCTCCCAGCAACATTATTATTTATTCAAATTAATCGACACGCATGTCGCAACCACCACAAGGAGCTGTCAACAACAAAACGGTTACAAGGAAAAACCAACCATAACACAAGCACTTGAGGTACATTTCCACAGAAGTCCCAACAAAACAAATGAGAAAGATATTAATGATAAATGTAAATTAGTTTATTTATTTGAAAGTTCCGTAAAAGGTAAGATATGTCTTCTCAGTAATATCTCTCTGCCTTGTAAATATCGATAATGAGTTCTGAATGACTTTTAAAATTATGTCAATTTGAAGGTGTTAATCATAATCAGCCTATAATGTTCCCACTGCTGGGACACAGGCCTCCTCTCGGTGAGAGGGAGTGGGCCGTAATCCACCACGCGGGCCCAGTGCGGGTTGGTAGATGTCACATGTCTTGGAATTTTTGGTTCTAGGACATAGAAGAAAAAAAAATCGAAAGAAAAAAGAAGAAAGAAGTTTTCACTTCAAAAGTTTTATCATTTTGATGTAATATTTTCCTGTAAATATAGCCGTAAGTTGAGTTTATTTGAAGGATAATATTTTTAGTGCACTTCGAGGTTAACAAGTCAATGAAAACACTAATTGTTTCATTACTTTAAGTGGTTTTTAATCACAAAATAAGTAATGGATTTACGCCGTTATTCATAAAAAAAAAGTTTTATTTAATGACCAAAGCCATTTAAAACGTTCTACATTGCTTTTTAATCGAACTAATCACAGTCTATCAAGACTATTAATTATTTTAAATGAGTTAACTACCAACCGAATTCCATTTGATAAATTAATTGGTTGAATATACTAACTACCTACTATAAACCACACACGTGCCAACTGCCAAGGATATTGACGAAAAAATAAACCGATTTTACTTAAATATGCTTTATCTCTTAAAAACTCTGTTATTTGATTTTAATCTGATGTATGTATCCCTACTCTCTCATGAGAGAGTAGGGAGGCCTTTGCCCTGCAGTGGGACGTCACAGGCTAATAATAAATAATGTATCCGGTCTGACAACCAGTCTTACCAAGGGATATTGTACTACCCAGTAACTGGGTTGGTGGAGGTCAGATAGGCATGTAAAATATTGGTATTCAGCTGCATCCCGTTAGACTGGAAGCCGACCCCAACATAGTTGAGAGAAGGCTAGGCAGATGATGATGATGTATGTATCTGGTGTATTGTGTGTCTTTTAGTCTGTGCTAAATAAAAGTATTTTCTTTCCTTCTTAGAGAAGGATTTAGGTATTTGAAGGAACTATGACTTCCCATGGATATTCATAGATACCTAAATAGGTGAACCATTCAGCACAAGCATATATGGATGCGAAAAATGAGTAAGTACCTACTTAACAATATTTAGCGACCAAGAACAACTCTTCATGGACATAACTGTAAAAAAAACCGGCCAAATGCGAGTCGGACTCGCACACGAAGGGTTCCGTACAGTTCACGATTTATGACGTATTAAAAAAAATCTACTTACTAGATCTCGTTCTAACCAATTTTCGGTGGAATTTTACAAGGTAATGTACATCATATATATATATATTTTTTTTGTTTTATCATTCTCTTATTTTAGAAGTTACAGGGGGGGGCGGACACATTTTACCACTTTGAAAGTGTCTCTCGCGCAAACTATTCAGTTTAGAAAAAAATAATATTAGAAACCTCAATATCATTTTTGAAGACCTATCCATAGATACCCCACACGTAAGAGTTTGATGAAAAAAAAAATGTTGTGTTTACGGACGGATAGACAGACAGACATACATGACGAATCCATAAGGGTTCCGTTTTTTGCCATTTGGCTACGGAACCCTAAAAACATTCTTCAAGCAGCAACCAATCACACTTCTTGGTCCATTGTGCTTAAAATTACATTCCAGACTCCAAAATTAGCCACGGTTAAATATTTTTATGCTACAACAATAAAACACATTATGTCGCGAACACAATGGACGCTTAAACACTTCGCAAAGCAGTTCATTTTGAAAGATAACCAGCATATCTTGACATACGGCAAAAAGGGAATTCATATTTAACCTTTTGAACGCCATTGTCACATATATGTGACAAACGAAATCTTACCCTGAACGCTGAACGTCACAAATATATGACAAAATACACGTCGCACGGGTCGCACCATTTTATGAAATAAACTATTTAATCATTACTTTTGTGTGTTTTTATTTATATAATTTAAAAGTTTAAGCTTCCGTCTATATTGTAATGCATGAAACTAATTTAAATAAACCTCCAATATCGAGAAATTTGTTGTTTTAAGTGTGTGTGTGTGTGTTGTTTTGTTAAAGTGGCCTGGCGTCAGGGGTACGGCGAAACGTTTATACTCTGGCGTTCAAAAGGTTAAGAAGACTGCCTCAAAGGGCTACTGGTTGCAAGCGCTCCTGCTGAGCTTGTCCTGGGTTCGAGTCCTAGATTGGACAAAGCTTTAATGGGTTTCTCTATTAAGAATTTTTCAGCAGCAACCCGGAGTCTGGATTCGTGCCTGATTCAGTGGCGGATTTACACATTTGACGCCAGTAGGCTATTCAAATTTTGTCGCCCCTACCGACCTCTACAATAATGTCCCATATCTTTTATTGTATACTGCTTCGCCTTTTCTTCAAAATACTTAAAATTTTCTCGTTCATCAGCTACGAAAAACTTGGAAAGAGATTTGTAAAGATCGGCAACTATGATAAAATCTACGGTAGAAGCCTGAATTTGAGCATTCACTTTGTTTATTAATCTTTTTAATTTCAGTAAGAAATTTAAAAAAATTTTAGCCCCAAAGCCGCCCCTAAAATCTGCCGCCCTAGGCTCCAGCCTACTCAGCCTATTGGTAAATCCGCCACTGGCTTGATTGGAGGCAAAAGGCTCGCCACTGTATTACGGGAATTAACATACCTACTTAACTGGTGAAATGTAAGTATAGAATTATAGATACTTTAGATACACGGTGTACTTATAGTACGGTCGAACAAGCTATTTGGTATACAGGCAAAAATATTCATCTTTCCACTACACAGCCAATATTTAGTTTTATTTTGTGCGTTATAATTTTTTCATCCTTAGCCGGTCAAACGGCGCGGTTCGCCGATCGGCGACGAAACAATAGAAAATCAATGGTGTCTCATTAGCGGAGCTTGACCGATTAATTAAATAGAGTGGTATAAAAGAATTGACTAACTCAGCACACCATTGTTTAAAATTAGTTGCAAGTTAGCTGCCTGTATACCAAATAGCTTGTTCGACCGTACTATAGGCTACGTTGTATAGCGTCTGTATAGTTACACAACGCTTTGTCTTCTTCTTTCGAAAGTCAAATTACTGACGACTGAAAGAGAGAAATCGGTGTGTAGCTATTTATCTGATATAACACGTTTATTAGTAAGGGAGTAAGTGGAGGTGTAACCTATCCTTACTAAAACAATCTAACCTACCCTTCAGGGGGAACAGGCGTGTTTATATTAAAAGTTGCTAATGTTATATTTAAAAACGACAGAATTTGACGAATTCTTGATATTTTACTTGGCAAGCAGCGCTACCATGAACGGCCAAGATTAATTGGCCACCCTACACCCGTCACACTCGTTATATTAAATTAAAAGTAATCTGAGCCTGCCCAGTTTTATTTATTACCTTCGATTTCGTTCAGGTTAAGATATCACAATAATTGGACTTCTGTTTTTTTTGATTAATTATGCAGGAATACGAAACTATTGCGGTTCATTGATCTCATTGTGTTGTGCTTAAACTTGATTTTATGAATATTTATTTATACGACTCTGGTTTCAATGTAAATAGTTGAGGAGATAAAAGGTTTTAATTATAATTTATTGCATGCAGATGTGCTAAATATTTTTAAGATACCTAATTAAAACTCGGCGTCTTTCTACTTACCTACTTACTTTAAAATTATCGGTATGCAAATCTCCCAAGTCAGACATTGTGGTATTTTGCATAAAAGGTTTTGTTCAACTGTAGGACACAGATAATGTAGGTACTTAGGTATGTACCCGGTCAAGCGGCGCGGTTCGCCGATCGGCGACGAAACAATAGAAAATCAATTGTGTCTCATTAGCGGAGCTTGACAGATTAAAACTTGTGATGCTTTTTAGGGTTTCGTCCCTCAAAAGGAAAAACGGAACCCTTATAAGATCACTTCGTTGTCCGTCTGTCCATCGGTCAAGATCCTTTTTCTCAGAAACGCTTGGAGTTATCAAGTTGAAATAAATCGCGAGTCCGACCCGCACTTGACCGTTTTTTTTTTCATTCTACTTATTCCTCTGCCCTAATGCCGAAAGGACTCTTTTTTTAGGAAAAGTGAAACTGTCTGAGCTTAACCACAGATGAAGATAACCTGACATCTACCGTCAAAAATCACATCCATGCTCTCCATATCCAAACAAATATTATAAATACGAAAGAAACTCAGTATGTCTGTCTGTAACCTATCGAAAATTTGGCACACGTTAACAATGACAGGCGGGGTAATTGCGTAACGCACCATCAGTAGCAATGGCTTTCATTTTGGCAGTTCTACAACATTCATAGCGTTATTTACGTTGTTGAGCAAAACAAATTTTTCGAACATAATTATGAAGGATTAGCAATATCCTTCAAAATGATTCTGATTGTGATTTATATAGTGTGTTACGCATTTACCCCGACGGTCATGGTTTACGTGTTCCAAACTTTCGATAGGTACAAGAGACAGACACACATGTGGGGTAGTTGTTTTTTTATCCTGATAATACGTTCCCTTAGGGGGCAAAGGCTTCAATCGAAGGCAAATCTTTAATTGAATCGGAGCCTGCGCTACGGAAAATACCAAAAAGATTCACCCAAATAAAAACAACAAACAACAACAGACCGCCTTAACAAGCCTTCCCAAGTAAGTCAATACTTATTAATAAAAACCGTGTTGTATAAATAACCAAAAAAATAAATACTTTTCCATACAAAGTGACGACTTGATATGTCGAAAGACAACGATCCATCAACTTTTATAGGCAACAAGATTGTTTTTCCGCCAATTATAACACGGCAAAGTTAAATGGCGGTGTTATGATTGATAGCGTATTGTAATTTCACCCTATTATCTTGCGAGAAGTGTAAAGTGAGCCTGTAAACCAGTCAATATTGTGTACACGTTGTGTCCGTCGGGTTATACTTGTCGTTAAGTAATTGGCAGACATAAGAGAAAAGACCTACGATTTTATCTTGAATTTTTTTTATGGATAAAGTAATTTGTATGGTTTTGCACCTCGTTACAACTATACTGTAGGTAATTTTGTATGGGATTTGCTTACATTGCTGAATGCTGACATGTTTTCTTTTGAAATATAAAATCTGAGTCGAAACCTCTTTGGTTATAGGAACCACATTAATTTTACAGCGTTTAAATAAATAAAAAAAAATTATAGCTTTTAATTGTTATTATTATTTTTAGCCCAAAGCATTGCCATCCAACGTGGTAATGCTGCCAGCCTTTTGGGCACTTATCCCATTGACAGCGATGCGGACGAATTTTTTGATGCCCAATGAGTCTTTTTCTTTTTTTTTTCCTTTTTTTATTGTTATTAATTTTATAGCTTGTGGCACAATTATGTTTATTGTGCTAAGTGCTAACCTATAAGAAATTGTAACCTTAGATTTTAATTAAATGCTGTTACAGTGTTAACAATTGTTGGCCATTAAAGAAAATAAATAAATATTTACCTACTCTCATACTAAGTAGTATTAACTTTTTAGCCCTCAAAATCAACTCAAAACGGTATTGAAATATCAGCCAATTAAATCAATTAGGGTCTTTTGTTGTCATTGTCACGCATTGGTCAGAAGTATACAAGAAGTGGTCATAATAATGAATACACTTGTAATCATTACGAGGCAATTTGTTTGCCGGTCGGTTGCGATGCAGGAAAAGTATCGAAAGATTCGGTATCGAGATTTTACCTTCTTTTTTAATGATATACTACCTTCGGAAATATACAGGGCCGAATTAAGTTAGCGAAACTGATGGGTATTGATATCTTACACGATAAAATTAACGATTTGATGTTTATTTTCCCCCGGTAGAGGTGGAAGACCGCGGTGGTTTTAGCCGGTAAGAGTCCGGCATGCCCCTCTGTCAACCCCACGATAGAGGAAGTCCATGAGGATTTCCACCGCGAAGAAAAAAAAAGGGGTCAACGACCGCTGATAGTGTTGTTACTTGAAGTATAAGTAATTGATAAAATATGTTTTTTCATGTTTAAATTTCGATAAGTACCAGTTACTACGTCTGTGAAATTTATACTAAAAAAAAAAACAATCGACTTCAAAAAAAAACACTACAAAGTGAAAAATAACTTTAATTTCGGAAGTCGGTGTCGTTGGTTCCGCATTTTCGTTTTTGACACCGACTTCCGAAATTAAAGTTATTTTTCACTTTGAAGTGTTTTTTTTAAGTCGGTTGTTTTTTTTTGTGAAAAAGTTTTTATTTTTCACTTTTTAGTTGTACCTACCCCACAGAAATTCAATTAACACTATTGCATTGAAGAATTGAAGACACCGACTACAAGAATCATCAAAATTCGCATAGAAATGCTGGAGATGCAGTACATTATCCATACATATAACTTCGTACATAAGAATAATTACTAATGTATTATATACTAAAACCTTCGTGAAAGTATGTAGATCACATTAATGAAAGAATTATCAAAATCGGTTTATTAGTTTTTGAGAAAATCGCGGACATACAAACATACATACATACGGGTCGAATCAGGGGCGTGCCTTTTACTAAAGCCGAAAAGCCTGGCTTTCAATCAAACGCGAGCCTAATAATAAAAAAAAATACACAAGTAAACTTATAAAAACATGTCGCAAGAATTGATAAGAATAATTTAAAAAATAAACTCCGCGCGTCCCGGCCGGGCCGCCCGCGATAGTAAGTACGATGCAAGGTTGCCAGGTTTACATACTCAAAGAATAATTTCAAATTCCGTGCACTTTTCATCACGCGCATCGTTGCCAAACATCTCCAATGCCGCTTAGCGAAAGCGCAACGACAAAAATAGACCCGTCTCGCTCGCACTAGTTGGCTTCAAATCTGGCTTCTAGACCTCTGACTATTTGTATAGAAATTGTTCACGTTGTTGCTAACATTAGTATGTACTTATTCCCCAAATTGTACTGATTTTTAAGCCTGGCTTTTGATTTTTTATGAATGAAACGTATAACGACGCGCGTGTGTGTGTAAATAGTAAGATCGCGAGACATTGCGCGAGTCTATTAGTTCAAAGTTTTGATCGGTTACTGGAGCATTTTTTTGTTTTGTTTTTTTTTTTTCATTTTCTGTGAAGTTAAGTGTTGTGTTTAGTTTTTGCGGTAATTACCTTTGTTTTAAAGTGATTAAAAAGTTTCTTGTCATTAAAATGAATTCGGAAACATGCAATCGTTACTCGGAAAGGTAAATATTTTGAGTTTTACAGACAAATTGATTTGAGTATTTCTCAGAATCTAAATCACGTAATAGGCATTTAAGTCGATCAGCATACAATACTCATTGGATTATAGGCTGCTCTCATATCAACAAATTATTCTGTTAGTGTTGCTTTGATGTTTGTCATCTGTCTGTGGTAAAGAAGCGAAGAATGAAGAGTTATGGCTGTTCACATTGTGAGTAGGTAAATCAAATTATAAATATTATCAACAATCAACATCGTAAACAATAATGTGTAGTTAGAAATCAATCAATTATTTGTGCGCCATCTAGTGGCCACACGGCCAGATTGTAATATTTTGCAAAGCGACTGTTGCGGGAGAGTGAAATATGAACTAACTCAAAGAGCTCTGTTGTGCCAATAATGTACCTACAATAATAGATGACTCTTATACGTCTTATCATATTTTACGCGAAACTGATACTTCGAAAATAAAAAAGTTACGATTTTGTAAAGGATTACCAATACTTACTCTTAGTATTTAATTTATATAAGAAACAAATGGTGCTATTAAAAAACATTCATTTTAATAGCTACTAGCAAAAACCTACAATTATGAAATACGAATATTAGTAAGAACTAAAACGACTCGGTCAGTCACAACGTTGACAAGCGATACGGTTGGTTTATTTTTTAAGTGTATTGGCTTGCCCTAAGTTTGTCCCCTAGGCACGCCACTGGGTCGAATACAGAACCTCCTTTTTTAAAGTCTGTTAAAAAAAATTGTTTTTTAAACCGATATTTCAAGTGAAAAATCATCAAAATCATTTCTTTTTCGTTTTATCGTATTTAGATATCCATCGATAATTGAATTCGACCCTGTATAAGCGTAATTATCATGCCAAATGATGTGATTAATTCGAACGGCATCTACTTAGGTATTGAAGCTTTTAAATGACTCGTCCAGTTTCTGGAAGTCTGTTCAAGTCTCTGCATTTAAATGAGGAAACCCTGCGTAAAATATGGCTGCTGGTTTAACCCAAATAATCAAGAGACAAACTAAAAGGGTTCAACAACAAATAAAAATTACAATAATAGGCTTTCAGAATTATTACAGTCAACAAAAGAGATAAGTATGCAGGATCGTCGGATATAGTTGAAGTTTAGTAAGAAACCGGTGGATGTTGTCGACTGAAATTTAATTTGATAAATGAGCTGTTTGTTTTCTATTAATAAAATTAAATTTTATTCGAGAACATCCACCGGTTTCTTACTAATCTTCAACTATATCCGACGATCCTGCATACTTATCTCTTTTGTTGACTGTACATGTGTATGTACACATCATACATACACACACATATGTTATGTGTATACATTTCGGTCGAGTACGAGTACCTATTAAAGTTTTGTATGAGTAGATTTTCGCGATTATGATGTTGATCTCATAGAGAAAGTTGTTCAGTTCGTTGGTTTGTACCACACCCTCAAATATGACCACACATATCTTATTTACGCAGTATACTTACTGCAACGTACTTCAATAACGCAAAGTCTAGCGTAATTATAAAAAGGCAAACTTAGGAATAATCGTAGACACGGAATAGTTATGGCGTAGACTCGTAGGCCGTAGCGGTCGTAGCTCGTAGCAATAGTTTAGAAGTACATCCCTTGTAGCGCTACGAGTGCTACGTGTCTACGACCCTTATCGCTGTCATTGATTCCCGAGTTATTTATGTGCGTCTGCGCATTTTTTTTTCAGGTTATAACTTTATAAGTAAATTAAATATCATTTTATTCCTAATATTGGTTAATAATTTTTTTATAGTTATATGCCAGCCCGCAACTTTGTCCGCGTGAAATTTCCGGTTCCCCCGACCCACCCTGTCGCATCGCATTGCCTGCCCGGGCTTTTATTGTGTTCTTTCTTACTTTTTTATTTCGTTTTTGCTCGGCTAAGTGTCTTGCTATCAAATGCAAAAATAAGTTTTTCAAATACGCGTTCAAACAGTCAATCAAACAATTTAAACTCTTCAGTTTTATTATTACTTAGTATAGATAGATATTTTGCATGTCATCACTAATTAACGAAATGCGTCTTTGCACTGATTTTTTCAAAATCACTTACAGAACATTCTTTAAAGATAATTATACCGATCTCTTAATATGCCTTTAAATAAAATTAAAATAATAATTAAAAAATATTTATTTATACAAAAACAAACCAATCAACAATGCTTAAAAACGAGGTCGCATGATTTCAGTGAATAAAGTTCATACAGATAGACCCTGACTCCCAAGCTAGGAGATCCTGTGACTGAAGAGTCAGCATTAAATTCGGCCTGGTTTTACATACTTATTGTTTTAAGAAATTAATTAATAAACTTGAATAATACATGCAGTTAGTAACTTCACTTGTACAGACAGCGTCCGAGAAAAGGAACCCCCTTTGGTAATAAGTCATTACCAAAAAGGGGTCCTTTGCTGTGACGCTGTCTGTACCTACAACATGTAATGCTGAATCATTTTACTAGTAGCAGAATTGAAAGAAAGAAAAAAAATGACGGGTTGCACTCCGGGAGTGCCGGCAGAAGTGAAAACTTGAATATTAACGTTGTGCATTTTTGATATTTTTCATTAATAGATGCACTTTGTTCAATTTCCATATTTTAAACAGTACAATTTACATATTTTGTATAAAGATATACACAAATTTTACACAGCAGTGTGGCCACTACACAGACGGTCGAGCCATCAGCTGTCACCATCCATGGATGCGCGTGGCACGCTGTAACATAAACACACACGAACATTCGCGCAAGCGCCCTGCGCCGCCTAAACGAAACAGCAGGCATACATTTTCGCCGCGCCGTAGAAAGAGAGGGGGATACTTCCTCTCCTACGCCGCGCCGGCTGTCTACTCTCCATCCGTCTTACGAATTTTCGATCAGGTCACGTGTCCTGATGCGATGTCCTGACGCGAATTTAGCATTTATTACCCATTACAAAAAAGTGTACAACGCCGCTAAAGAAGTTTTCACTTCAAAAATAGGTTTATTTGTCACAGAAACACGTGCATGCAAAAAGATAATTAATTCTAATAAGAAGGAAAAATATAAACAAAATATACGAATCTAGAATCATGAGCACAAAGCAGAAATATAATATATAAAAGATGAAATGACGTTTTAACAAATAACTGTCACTTTGGACCAGTATTCGCGATCGGATGACGCGATAGTAGTGAAACATGTGTTTACAGCAGCCATCATTTAGTTATAGCGTCCCTTTTCGGAGTGGGAGTCATTTATTATTTCGTTTTTATATTTATGCATTACATATCGAGAACCCTCCTTGCCACGGAAAACCCGGCTGTTATTCGTAGATCTTCGACAGTCGTTACGGGTCGCCAGAAGCCCAAAAGGACCAAGGGGTATCGTGTTACCCAGTAACTGGGTAGTGGAGGTCGGATAGGCAGTCAATTCAAATAAAATACTGGTACACAGCTGCATCCAGTTACAGTGGAAGCCAACCACTACATAATTGGGAAAACAGCTAGGTAGATTTGATTGATTGATTTAATACGTAGATTAGCGGCCCGCCCCGCTTCGTTTTTTTCGAATTTCCGAAGTTTTCTTTTTGTTATGGTTTTGTTGTATGTGTTTTGTAAAAAATAATTATTATCCAATTTGATGCAGTCATTCGGGAGTTTTGCGCGTACAGACATTTCGGTGACTTTTATGTAAGGACTAGCTGCGCCCCGCGGTTTCACCCACATAAGTGTCGATCCCGTGGGAATATCGGGATAAAAAGTAGCCTATATGTTAATCCAGGATGTCAGCTACCTCCATACAAAATTTTATCAAAATTGGTCCAGCCGTTTGAGCGTGAAAAAGTAACAAACATATAAACACACACACACACTCATAAACTTTCGCCTTTATAATATTAGTGTGATAGAATACCTACAATTTTAAATCAAAAACCGTTTCGTATTTTTTGCATATCAAATAAACTTGAGGTCAACGACTTTTTAACTCCAACAAAAAGCAGTTTGTTGTACCTAATTAAGTTTTTTTTAAAGATGCTGAAGTTCAAAAGGTAACTTCGTTAAAGTAATTAGTAGTTGCACTTAGTTATTAATTATTTTGAAAATCAAGATGAAGTTAATTTTACAGTGGCTCACTATTAACCGGTTTTGTTAACCCGATCGTGAAATCTCCACTTGATGCCAAGGACAGTTCGATTATGATATTTTTTAATTGGCACCCTTTTTGGATGAGTAAATTGTTTTGTAAAACAAGCTTCATTATTGTTAAGAATATGTAATTTTACCTTTCTCTCATTATAGGTTTTGTAAATGTAAAATGAATTATTGAAATGAAATCTTCTTTAGGCGCGATGGACATTTTTTGAGATGAGAAAAAACCATTGAATTCGCGCCACTGTTACCGTAACCGACACCGCTTCGGATCTGTTCGGCTGTCCTCGGGATGTACTCGGTTTTAATGTATATCCGTTTATAGTCAGTGAGTTATGGCAAAGTATTCTGTTTGTGTTTCGTTTTCATTTCTGGTGGCACTCCCGGAGTGCCACTGTTTTTTTACATGGAGCGACTGCCTATCTGACCTCCACAATCCAGTTATTGGGTAATACGATACCCCTTGGTAAGACTTTCCGGCTTCTGACGACCAACGACTGTCAAAGATCCACGAATCCCACCCGGGATCAACGGCTCTCAGTATGATGGTCACCCATCCACGGACCAACCTTGGCAAGCGCAGCTTAACCTGTTCGATCGACCCGTACGGATGTTATTACTGAGCCACGAGCCCGAGAAAGAACCTACATAAGAAATGAAAAAAAAAAACGAATTTGGACCCACAACCTCATGCATGAGAGGCGGGGTCTCAAGGGGGTCCCATTCAAAATATATATTTGGGAACCTAGATAATCTGTTATCCAATCGGAATAAACAAACACTACCTTAAGAATATGTTTGATTTACAAATTATTTTAGTTTTACGTTTGTAATTTGTATTAATTATGCATGCTACGCCGGCCCCTTAACTACTGGGTCATCACAACGACACAGATTAAACATACCAACTTAATACGAACAATAAAATCTCATTTATCATTTGCATTACCCATCATATTATTTGTATCACTCATCAAACTGGCACTTCTCGAAATATAATGGCCGAAAATTGTTCCATTTATTATAGGTAAGCAAAGGTTGTGAATATGAATAAAACATGAGGAGTATCCATCAACCATAATTCATAACAGCCAGGCGATATATCTTGCAGGAAAGAGAACTGGTCGTTATATCGCAAAACATCGAATCATTGCCGTAATTTTGTATTTACTCGTCGAACTGAGGCAGTTTTTTTTAATATGCCCATTGACTTAAAAAGGTGGTAATATTTCATGTGGATCGTACCACTTTTTAGTTCGGCGAGTGACCGTAATCAATGGAGGAAGCCATTACAAATAATATATTGGTGCGGGAATGCATCGGAGCCGCCCGCGCCTCGCCGTGCAACGCATCAATATTGTTAAGAGTGCGAGCAAATATGTATTTATTTATCGAATATTAAAATGATTTGTTCCAAGTAGGTAGCTATAACTTCCCTAGACAGTAAAGTGAAACGTGATAGTGACTAGCAAATTAAATGAGAGTTATTGGGTAATAACTAAACTGGTAGGTAGATTTTCCATTGACATTTTTTTCCAAATAAATGTATTTCATGCGGCCATGACGTGCCAACAAACAATCTTGGCTTATTGTTTACTGGTAAAAAACGATATACTTTCACATTGTTATTATTATTTTTAATCTCTCTTGACATTTCTCCCGACACCTTTGGAAGGTGTACGAGGGGCCGAAACCAACTCGCAGAGGCACGTTAGACGTTTTTAATGAAATGAGACACCAACAAACGATTATCCCTTGTCGCGCTATGCAAGTGCACCCAAGGACAACTCCCGGTCGGTGTAGGACTAATGTTAATTTTATATTTTTTTTTAAAGAAATGAAAAATTAGTGCGAATTTTGCTATTGCGAACTACTTAAATGATTTGAGTACCTAAATTTTTGAAAGGTTGTCGTGCCCAAATTATTTAGTTACGTGCCACCAATGGCGCGCGTGCCATTGGTTCGCCATCCCTGTCCTAGTGCTTTCGCTGGGAAAAAGAAGTGGCGCAACAAACTTCCCAGCAGCACAGCTGTCTGTTCAGTTAGATCATTCTTAGTACCAGATAGCTATTACTAGAATTAAAATTAATTCTGGCAATTTGCAAAATAGCCACGTAAGACACGTCAAATAACACACACCTACAAAATGAGATACAACTTAAAGAACAACTTATTAAAAAGAAAATAAATAAAAAGCTACTTCCAAATAAAAATAAACCAACGCCTCCGCTCTATCTTAAATTACCCGAGAAGCAAAAAAATCTTCTTGAGAAACCAGACACTAAAAAACGAGCAATCTACCAAGTTTCTACAAGTTGTAAGCGAACGTTAATTTGTCAATAAAATCGCCTTTTAGCACTGTGAAGCCATAAATACTCAGAAGAAAAGGTATCTGATATCCGATTGTTTCTCCTTACTAAAGGCGTCACGGGGCGGCACGACGCAGCTTGCCACGGTAAAGCATTAAGGGGATTATAGGACCTAAACGCAAAAAACGCAAGTTTTATAATGCCTAAAAGTATATGATTGACTAAGGAAACAAAATCCGAAAAAAAAATATGATATTCTCGCTTCGATATATCAAACTCAAAAACTCAAACTCAAACTCAAAGCATTTATTTCAATTAAACCATTAAACCTTTTGAATTGTCAAGAAGTCAGTCAGTCAGAAAAAATGAAGCTAGTTGCCCATTCCAAAGCGTAGGTACCTACCTATGGAGAAGAACGGGCAAGAAACTCCATGGACACTCTTTTAAATCAAAATAATGTGGTTACAAAGTCTTGGTTACATCATTCATGTTAAAAATTATACATGTGAGAACGATGCAGAACGTTAAAAGCGTCCATAATGAAAAGATGAGAAAAAACAGCAATTCAAATAATAAATTAAAATAAGCCATGGCAGCAAAGTATATCTGTATATCTTTCGCTTTTATGATATTTTCGATTCTTCGGGCTATATATGCTAGGTAGATAGTGTTTTGAAAACATAATGCAACTAATTTGATACAACAGCAAAAAATCATGAAGATACCTCTAAAAACATTCTTTGATTGTTGATTAGTATGTTTTTTACAATAAAAAACATACTAATCAACAATCATACAATAATTTGTCAAACCAATCGAATCATCATACTATTCTATAAATCATACAATCATTCTGAATTTTTGTCAGATAATTCTACAAGCAACATACTAAAGCTCTAGTGTTTTAATTGTTTAGTCCAAACTATAGATTTTTTGTAAATAGATATTTGCTTCATATTTTGCAATGATTTACCAGTGTTGTGTCATCGCGCTTCTCTTTCTTTTCTATGCAGTCCGACAGTGACCGCGCTTTAAGTCATGTAGTCCCCTTAACATTTGTATGGTATGCCGAAGCCTTCCGCGGCATACCGCACCATCCCGCGGTATGTTCAAGTCCTCTTGTGACAATATCAACGAAATGCGAGTGCTAATTGTATGAAAATAAGATTCAAAATCATTTCCGCTAACGAAAAGCCATACCTTGCGGCGCCGTGCCGTCTGTTTTTTTTTTTTTATTACTGAATGGGCCCTCGATCACGCCTGATGGAAAGCGATGGATGAGGTCTATGATGGAACGAGCGTGCCCAGAAGATGACTAAGGCACAGGAACTCCCACGCATCGACGAAACACAGCAGGCTGCTTGACGCCGGACTCCGATGGGAAGGTGGGCGCAAACCAGGCGGGCGTTAGCTCTACAGCAAGGGAAGAATTGGCCAGTCAAATAAGGTGTTGGGTGTGACTGTCCAGGATGCGCCGAGCGCTCGGTTCAGTTGAGTAACTAGCGGAACAAACTGCACTACACGACTCACGAGGAGCCTTCTCTTCATGCACCCCAAAAACACCCAAACTTTACACATACTTATCTTGATGCATAAACTCGGTACAGTTATTTAAGAATTTAAGGTATCCGAGCTAGGAGTCGCAGCCTGTTCTCTGTTTACCCCACACGTCGATAAAATCTGCTATCATAAACCATGGCGGGTTTTATGAAGTGACGAGCAATATTGTTTAAATACTTTTGGTCAATTAAAGAGTAAGCAGACGTTTCTGCGAAGCAGTTAATTGTATTATTGGTGGTACATCTCAAAACAAGTTGTGGATTCTTTTGAAGTATTTTCGTGTTGAAACACATGTCGAGTTCTTCAAAAAACAATGTGCTTTGCACCTACGCTAATTAGCTCTAATAGGAAAAACAGCGCATCGACCTTTGGTACAAAGATAGACACGAGTGGTCGGAAAAACAAACAATGTAAGTAGATTACTTATAACGAGCCAAAAAGCTGAAGTTTGCTTAGCATATATAATGTTCCCACTGCTGGGACACAGGCCTCCTCTCTACGAGAGAGAGTCGGCCGTAATCCACCACGCGGGCCCCGTGCGGGTTGGTAGATGTCACACGTCCTCAAAATTTTGGTTATAGGACGGCTTTATCACGATGTTTTCCTTCACCGTTTTGAGAGCAGTGGCGACGAAATTATTTACACAAAGTAAAGCGCCTGGCTGAGTTCTAACCCACGACCTACAACTCGTAAGTCGGGGCCATTACGACTGGACCACCACTGCTCCAGTGCATGCCTTTTCTCAAAAAAATAGTGGCACTCCGGGAGTGCCGAAAGAAGTGAAAAGAAAACAAACAGAATACTTTGCCATCACTCATATCGGATATACATTAAAACCGAGTACATCCCGAGGACAGCCGAGCACATCCGAAGCGGTGTCAGTTACGGTAATAGTGGCGTGAATTCAATGGTTTTTTCCCATCTCAAAAAAATGCCTATCGCGCGTAAAGAAGTTTTCACTTCAAAAATCATCAATGAAAACCAACTTACACAAACTTAAAATTGGCGTGTCGATTTAAACGCCACGCAAGATTAAACGGCGCCCTTTAATTAATACGGCGAGACGCAACACAAACGAATTCTGTTTTTAGTTTCGAATACAAAAAATAACATTGAACTTGAGATGTTGAAAGACTGGATTCAATTCCACACATTTTTTTTGTAAGCCCACTGTACAAACTTGCTCCATATTCGCTCCAACTCTAGCTTGACCTTTTCCAATAATGACAACAAAGAAAAAACTGGTACCTACTATGTATTTCTGCTCCGCGATTAATGATACATGATAAATGTTTTATAATTAATATAATCATATAAGAATCCCTAATTTGGAGAGTAATCATTTCCAACAACATTGGTGATCGTTGCATGAATGTCGATGGCTATAAGAGTAGGGGAAGACCAAAGAAACGATGGATGGACTGTGTGAAGGGTAATATATGGCCAGAAAGGGGATGACTTCCAAGATGACGACTAATAGAGAAGTATGTAAGAAAAAGACATGTTGCGTCGACCACAAATATATCAGGATTAGGGCAGGAGAATGATCATTAAATGGCAATTTTAACTAGAGTCAGCTTCGCGAAATGACAAAAAAGAAACATTTTAATAAAACCCAGTGCCAAAAATATTTGGTTCCGATGTAATTAATTCTTTTGAGGGACCGATTTAGGATAATAAATAAATTAAAAAAATACTACCTACAACTTTGGAGATCGCTATGGGACTGCCAAATGTAGGGATATGAAAAAAAAAAACCGAAGAGGCCGAATTAAATAATGAAACCTCTTTTCCTTATACGGAAATATATTACTTATACGTCGGAAAAAGATATTGGTTTTGGGTCGGAAATAATGGTTATTGATAAATTCAACCAATTTAATAAAGAGCAGAATATTTATTAAATTATTTTTCATTTCAGACCTGAGGGGCAATTCTCGTAATTTTAAGAACGTTCACAGTCTCATTCTGTCAAAAATACCTCTAAGTTCTCAACATTTTTGACAAGTTTTAGACATTGACTGCGCTGAGAGTGTGACTTGAATTTGAACGTTTTTTATTTAAACTGTACGAGAATTGGTTTCCTGCAAAACTTCCAGCTTCGTAAAGGCTCTAGGAACATACAATTTTGAGACTTTGGTCATTAAAGAAAAATCTTAACGACTTATCACATAATGCAACAGACATACTTAAGTATCAATAATAATAACTACAAAGGAAAAAATTCATCACTGTAACGCTTAACCGGAATTCATAAAAAATAATAAATTTCACCAAACCGGTGAGTAATTCTTAATATGTATCGTTTGTCGTTAAAACGGGATGTTTGGCTATAACAGGCAAAAATTAACTGTTTTTACCGTCTTCATCTACTTTTATTATGCCGAGATTCATGCTAATGTTGGCATAAATATTATTTATTTTTTATATTTAAAAGTGTGCCGTGTGTTTAATGGACTTAAAACTAGAATATAAATCTGTATTTATAATTACTATGGACCCGCCCCTGCTGCCCTACTGCCCTGCTTTACGACGTGACAAAACATTGAGATTTCTTTATTATTTATACCACACTAGCTTCTCCCCGCGACTTCGTCCACGTGAAATTTCACCCTCCCCCCATTCACCATCTTAGAGGTGAAATTTATAGGATACCTACTCTTCACAAAGAACACACCCTCCAAATTTAGTGTCCTAGAACCAAAAATCGACATAGACATGTAACATCTACCAGCCTAAACTGGGCCTGCATTGCCTGATTAGACCATTTCCTTTCGAAAAGAGGAGGCCTATGTCCCAGCAGTGGGAACGTTATAGGCTGATCATCTACAAGATATATAAAATTCAAAGACCTGACTGACTGATATATCAACGCACAGCCTAAACCGCTGGTCCTAGAGACATGAAATTTGGAGGGTGTGTTCTTTGTGAAGAGTCCACTAAGAAAGGGTTTTTCGAAATTCCACCCCTAAGAGGATGAATGGGGAGGGTGAAATTTCACGCGGACAAAGTCGCGGGCAGAAGCTTAGTTAGGTACTTCATAATCATCATCATCTTATCATCTGCCTAGCCTTTTCCGAACTATGTTGGGGTCGGCTTCCAGTCTAACCGGTGCAGCTGAATACCAGTATTTTAAATAGAGCGACTGCCTATCTGACCTCCACAACTCAGTTACTGGGTAATACGATACGCTTTGGTAAGACTGATTGTCAGACTTTCAGGCTTCTGACGACCCGTAACAACGTGTCGACACACATTTATCTAGTAAAGTGAGAGAATATTCATTAGAAAATATTTATTTTGCAGTTCATTAGACATCTCATAATTAGCTACCTTACAAAAATGGGAATGATTCATCAGTTCACAAACATCACAGCTGCGCCATAGAGGTCAATGATCAATCACCATAACATATCTAATAGTTATTAGCACCGTTTAGCAAATCCGCTGATCTACAGGACAAATATCTCCATAAAATTGATTTTAATCAAAATTTATTACAAAATAAAACACAAAATCCTAGCTTTATTTATTTCAAACACTGATATTATTATATTATAATCCTGACTAACTTGACTTGAGTATAACTTATCGATTTTCGAATTCTTAAATCGAGAAAAGGTCAACAGCCATTAAATTAAAGCTCTCGATTTAGATAATAGAAAATTAAATTGGTAAAATAAGATATAAAAATAAGACACTAATGTATTGACAATATGGCGGGCACTTCGCGGCTGACAAAAACGGCGAACGAAATTTACATTACAAAGCGTAAAATTACCATCTGCCGTTCTTTCTTGTTGTTAGGGCTGACAGTTTCGGAGTCCCTGAACAGTTAGATTTAAAAAAAAAAATTTGTTTATGATGGAGCTGCTTGCCAGGACTTGGGGGAAGCCTTTGCCCAGCAACACTATAGACTAAACAAAAAAGAAATGGACCTGCCTTGATGAATATGCATATTTTTTTTAACAGATCTTGCAGTACCTACTTGAAAGCTTGATATTTTATTAAAGTGAGACAGTGTTTATAGTCCAAGCTAACATCTACTTATTATAAGATCTCTGTCTCTTATACTAGACAAAATACATGGAATTCAAAATAACTTAATTTTAAAAAACATTTCTGTGATTTATGACACACAGAGCACATCGAAATATTAAAGCGTCCCTGTGAAAATTCCATGTTTTGTATTTCAACAAGGCCTCGAAACTGCAACGCTGTTTGCCATAACAATGAGTGACATAACTCCAAATGATACAAGCATAATATCTAGAAGCGTAGGTGCAACATGTGGGCTTAACATCCCGTGCAATACGGAACTATGAGCCATTTGGAGCCCACTAGTTCCGAAACGATGGCCCTGGATCTATTTCGAACCATCGAGATAGGTTCTACGCCCTAGTTAGTATGCCTAGAATTGAATACCTTTGCAAAATCTTTTTGAGCCAAAGAAACAGCACTGACATGCAACGTTTCTATGCTGCCAGCCTTTTGGGCACATAACCTGTTGACAGCGATGCGGACGAATTTTTTTATGCCTATGATTCTACATTACTTATTATTATTATTTTAACACTGTTAGCTTGTAAATTATGTAAATAATATCTTGTTTAAATCTATTAAGCAAAATATTGTCTTACTTGCTTGATTTTTGCATAAGTGTTTACGGAAATTAATAATCTTTAGACACCCTTCATGCATAACGTTTATTTATAACAATCTATCTGCTTTGTCGCGTGTGTAAGTGTCCACCATTCACTTTGACAGTAATACCAGAGTCGTTAAACTTGAAATTGGTTCTGAAACGTTTGTCGTGTTATTGTGAACTTGGGCCAATGTTCAGCCAGGCTGATGATATGAACTTCCAGAGATGTTGTTTTTATAATGACCGTTGTTGCTGAAATGTTCTAAATGTTTGTGGGTGCCTAGTGTACGATAGTGCATAGTGTACGATATTTTGGGTGTGTCAAATTTTTTTATAGATACGTCATCATTTCGTCATCATCGTCGTCGTCAAACGAAGCAAAAGGAGTATGCAAGAATCATAGCAGGTGGCGCGGGCGTTCTGTAACTTCTATCCCAAGGGAAGAAGGAGTGAGTTTTTGTTTATGTGCACGTACGTCATCAGTTTTTCGTACGTCATCAGTTTTTTTGCAGATCTTGATACTACGATGGTTTATTTCTAAATGACAATTAGCTATTCAGTCATCGTACGAATGAGATGACAAAACCACTGGGCACGTGGAACAAGGTCCTGGCGCCATTACGTGCCAGCCCTACCTGATAGGTATCACATCACATGAAACGGACGGCATATCATCTTTTTTTTTAAATGAAAATGTCAGCCACTATAAGTTGTTTTAATATTATTACCAGTCCCCGTTTATTTGTCAATTCGTTTGTGTTCTCTTTTGTTTATTAGCTGTTAACACACCCAGTCCCGGTGCTTAAGCGTCTCTTGACTTTTTTATAAACGGTAAACTTTAAAACCTAGTTTAATATTCATATTAAATACTTGTAAGTCAAGACGCAAATGGCTGGGCTCGAATAAAAATAGACATCGCGAAATTATTTATGATCAATAAAATTTTAGAGTCGGAATCAAGAATGTAAGCTCTCTCATTTCGACGTTGAAATATTAATCAGATAGAGAGCTCGTATGACGATATGACTGAATCTCGAATAGTATCCTTATTTTCAGTTTATAAAAATATACAACATAAAATAAGCGAGTGACAAGATAATAGTGGACATGCCTTTAAAATGCCCGGAGCTCATCGCTCACCGCGGCGCATTTAAATTAATTTTAAAGCACATAAATAAGTAGCTGCATATACTTAAGAATGCTTAAACTTTATTGTCTTGGCAAACTCGATAAGTTCATCGAAGATAATAATAATTTCTAAACTCACCTTATTAGAGAGAGAACTCCAAGGAAACAAATCACACAGCCTTGTATTCACTATAATCCCGATCAAGTTGCACGTGGTACTGGCACAAGTAATGTCAAAAAACACCGAATCGTAAAAAAAAAACAAATGAAAAACTATTCTAAATTCAAACGGCGCGCGAAACCACAGAAATGTGTCAGTGGCGCGTCGCGGCGGACGGCCTAGGCACTAAACGCGTGTAGAATAGTAATAATGGTGGGGACCAAAATCGAATTTTTCGAAATTTTGAGAACGGTAGTGTCGCATCGGTGGCGAGGTTTTGAATGGCGCGGCGGGCCGCTGTACATCCGAGACTGGCTAACAAAGCGGCAGGACATCGACTTTATAAATTGATTTTGTCCAACACGACGTAACTGTACCTCGCTGTAGATTCGGCTAGATAGATGTCTCTTCCATACCCTTATTAAGTAAAGCCTCTAACTATTCGAATACTATCGCTAATGAACAGTAAAAAAGTCTAACCATTAATTGTCACTTTTTTGTTTCGTTAATAAAATTAATATTAGTTACTTGCATGTGTATATCGCCTAACTGAGTGTACCTAAATATAGGAAAAAGCCGGTCTTAGCAAGTAAATATATCTATAATAACATGGCCCATGTAAACTAATTATGGATGTGTGAATCAGTAAACAGGCTTTCAGACTATCGATCGTGCGGCATTGAGTTCCATAGAATCTCCATTAAATTCAAACGAAAAGCATAACTTCCCGGGTCTAGAAATCTTCGTTTTTCATACGGAGCATGTGCGAGCATACCCAGCACTCTCAACGCATGGTAGGAGAAGGAATTGTGGGGTTTAGTCGGTAGGACTCAGACATAACTCCGTTCTCCTCAAACGAAGAGTATTCTCACGGAAATCGCAATCTTCGTTCTTCCTAAACCTGTACCCTAAATTGTGTAACACACCATCAAACTCAATCTGAATCATTTTGAAGGATATTGCTGATCCATTGCTTCATATGTTCGAAAAATTTGTCGGCTCAGCTACGTAAATAACGCAATGAATGTTGTTGAACTGTGTAAAATGGAAGCCATTGCTACTTATAGTGTTACGCAATTAACCCGCTGAAAGTTGAAGGAAGGTCGCATAGTCGGTTTAAAAAAAGTACATACCTAAAATAAAAATTACCTGTCTATTAAACAAGTCGATAACTAATCCATAATGTGTTTGAACTCGTACACTTGAGATCACAAAACAAAACGGTACCTACCATCAATTTACTACCTCTACACCTACAACATCTTAATTTGAAAGCACCACTAATCTGTTGAACAAATATTTGCATTCGACAAACAAAGCACATGTGCTTACACTCCTTACAATAAACCACTTTGACTAATTCTATTTCAAACGAACGCACTTCAGTGGCCAATGACGGTAGCTGGCAAACAGCGGTCAAGAGCTGGCTGAAGTGGTATGAGTCACCACAGAAATACGTAGGAAACTATCCTTATTCATGGCAATGCAAACAGTCCAGTGCAGCAGTGGTGGGCCAGTTGTAATGGCCGCGACTTGCGAGTTATAAGTAGGTCTTAGGTGCGAACCCAGTCAAGCACGTTTACTTTGTGTAAATTGTTTCATCACCTCTGCTCTCAAAACGCTGAAGAACCACATCCACCAACCCATAGAGATGGTATATGTCACATAGACAAGTGACATCTACCACCCTGCACTGGGCCCGCGTGGTGGATTACGGCCTCACAGAGAAGAGGCCTGTGTCTCAGCAGTGGGAACATTATAGGCTGATTATGTAATACTTATGCTAAATTATCCAGAACTAAGCAACCAACCATTAAAACTGTACTTATTGCGGTCGGACGCAAAAAAAACTAAAGCCGTCACAGTCGTTGTCTGCTAAAACGTAAAATCGGCAAATCTACTCGCGTTCTGTGAATTAGATAGAAATCAAAAATAAAAAAACCAAATTCAATTCTATTTTGTGAGACATTTTGAATTTTGTGAGGTCCAAAACATAGAGTTCGCATATTTTAGGTGAGATCGCAAAGGTAGCCTTGCCCTTGAATCAATAGCCCTCGAACAGCCGAATTAAAACGGACCAGATAAAAATAATATGTCATCGGTTCGAATACAAAGACATTAAAGGTAAATACATTCCTCAAACTGTAACTATGAAAAACATTTGGCACCTACCGGATTGGAAGCTGCAAAAAATGCCGCATCTATTTTAGTCATCAATACAAAAGCTCCTGAGGTCATTCAAGTCTACTCAGTGATACTCAGAATGTTTTTATCTTAATCATAAACAAACTAATGAACTTTAAAACACTTTGTGCACCTGATGGTAGCATTTGGACGAGAAGAATCGGTAAATAAAAGTAGCCACTCAATAAATCCAATGATAATAATAATCTACTGGTGATCTGTTTGGGGCAAGTTTTAAGAATCAAGCGGTCATTCGCTTGCAAGAACTTCAACTAACAATCAATTCGAACCATGGACATTCCTTTACAGAAATAAGATAACTTAGGAAAAACAATCTAACACTGGCAATTAAATGCCACCAATGTAGGTATCTACAGTATTTTTATCTCACGAAGCTACGCGCGCTTTACTTCATCATCTTCTGCCTAGCCCTTTCCCAACTACGTTGGGGTCGGCTTCCAGTCTAACCGGATGCAGCTGAATACCAGTATTTTACATGGAGCGACTGCCTATCTGACCTCCGCAACCCAGTTACTGGATAATACGATATCTCTTGGTAAGACTGGTTATCAGACTTTCGGGCTTTTTGGACGACGCGCGCTTTACTTGTTATACAAACACACTGTGAATGTGTGCATGACGACGAGTAGCGTCAGCACATAACACACACACACACATATTTCTGAATTTGACATTGCCTCGGACTGTACGGAGAGCTCCTGCGCTTACACATATTCACAGCGTGATTGTAGGCTTGTTAAACACAAATAAAGCGTGTGTCGCTTCGTGACATAAAAATACTATTATGAGTAGGTAGGTATAATTACGAAACTAGCAAAAATAGCGCGGAAAACGTTAGCATTTTCCTTAGAAAAGTGGCGAACGGTATCATTTTGAAGCATATTGCTAATCCATTGCTTCATAAGTATTATGTTCGAAAACGTTGTCTGCTCAACAAAGTAAATAACGCTATGAATGTTGTTGAACTGTCAAAATTAAAACTTGCTACTATTATTACGTCGGAATTTGAATGACTATGGTGCATTTTCAATATTTTTTCTCGGAAGAAAAATATTCAAGATAATACACGACCTTAATCAATTATGTATTGAGATCAAGTACATAACAATCCAGTAACCTAACAAGCTGCAGATTGTTGGCACAAGTGCACACACTCGGCACTTGCGCAATTTTTGGACATACCTAGGTATTGTTAATAAATTAATTAGATAAACAATGGTGTCTCTTCATCCAGTACCTAAGCTATGTCTCGTTTGAAAAATCTGCTTGCCGGGATTCCAAGGTAGACTAAGGGCGGTTTCGCACTACGTCCGATCCCAATCCAAGAAATAGTCCATAGTCCTATTTGCTCGGATCTAGTGCGCAACCCCTCATACAAACCGCTCTTAGGCAAGTTCTATATGGCCAGCGGGGTAGGTAATTGCGTAAAACACAAACAGTAATAGCTATCATTTTGACAGTTCAAAAACATTCATTGCGTTATTTACGTTGTTGAACAGACAATTTTTTCTAACATATGAAGTGATGGATTAGTAATATCCTTCAAAATGCGATTCAGATTGTGAGTGATCGTGCTGTGTTACGCAATAAGGGTGCAGGCAAGGAGGGCGAAGGCGTTCATGAAGTTGACAAAGTGGTGGCCAGGCCAGGAATGGCCGGGATGGCGTTGTTAGGGTAGAATGAGGGGCATTTGACGTCATTGTAAAAATCGAGGATTAGATAGCCACTAGACTTAGCCTCAGGGGCGTGCCTTTTACTAAAGCCGAAAAGCCTGGCTTTCAATCAAACGCGAGCCTAATAATAAAAAAAAATACACAAGTAAACTTATAAAAACATGTCGCAAGAATTGATAAGAATAATTTAAAAAATAAACTCCGCGCGTCCCGGCCGGGCCGCCCGCGATAGTAAGTACGATGCAAGGTTGCCAGGTTTACATACTCAAAGAATAATTTCAAATTCCGTGCACTTTTCATCACGCGCATCGTTGCCAAACATCTCCAATGCCGCTTAGCGAAAGCGCAACGACAAAAATAGACCCGTCTCGCTCGCACTAGTTGGCTTCAAATCTGGCTTCTAGACCTCTGACTATTTGTATAGAAATTGTTCACGTTGTTGCTAACATTAGTATGTACTTATTCCCCAAATTGTACTGATTTTTAAGCCTGGCTTTTGATTTTTTATGAATGAAACGTATAACGACGCGCGTGTGTGTGTAAATAGTAAGATCGCGAGACATTGCGCGAGTCTATTAGTTCAAAGTTTTGATCGGTTACTGGAGCATTTTTTTGTTTTGTTTTTTTTTTTTCATTTTCTGTGAAGTTAAGTGTTGTGTTTAGTTTTTGCGGTAATTACCTTTGTTTTAAAGTGATTAAAAAGTTTCTTGTCATTAAAATGAATTCGGAAACATGCAATCGTTACTCGGAAAGGTAAATATTTTGAGTTTTACAGACAAATTGATTTGAGTATTTCTCAGAATCTAAATCACGTAATAGGCATTTAAGTCGATCAGCATACAATACTCATTGGATTATAGGCTGCTCTCATATCAACAAATTATTCTGTTAGTGTTGCTTTGATGTTTGTCATCTGTCTGTGGTAAAGAAGCGAAGAATGAAGAGTTATGGCTGTTCACATTGTGAGTAGGTAAATCAAATTATAAATATTATCAACAATCAACATCGTAAACAATAATGTGTAGTTAGAAATCAATCAATTATTTGTGCGCCATCTAGTGGCCACACGGCCAGATTGTAATATTTTGCAAAGCGACTGTTGCGGGAGAGTGAAATATGAACTAACTCAAAGAGCTCTGTTGTGCCAATAATGTACCTACAATAATAGATGACTCTTATACGTCTTATCATATTTTACGCGAAACTGATACTTCGAAAATAAAAAAGTTACGATTTTGTAAAGGATTACCAATACTTACTCTTAGTATTTAATTTATATAAGAAACAAATGGTGCTATTAAAAAACATTCATTTTAATAGCTACTAGCAAAAACCTACAATTATGAAATACGAATATTAGTAAGAACTAAAACGACTCGGTCAGTCACAACGTTGACAAGCGATACGGTTGGTTTATTTTTTAAGTGTATTGGCTTGCCCTAAGTTTGTCCCCTAGGCACGCCACTGCTTAGCCTAAATATATGTTTTAGAGAGGTCTACACCCAGCTTCTACAGCCTTCAATTTTTTAAAGGATTCTAAGATCCATACTATCCATACTTCCGTACTAATATTATAAATTCGAAAGTAATTCTGTCTGTCTGTATGTTACCTTTTCACGCCTAAACCACTGAACCGATTTGGATGAAATTTGGTATAGAGATAGCTTGAGTCCCGGGGAAGAACATAGGATAGTTTTTATCCCGATATTCCCACGGTATCGACACTTATGCGGGTGAAACTGCGGGGCGCAGCTAGTAGTAATATAAAAAAAAACACTTCATACACCCAAATTGACAAACCTCAGAGAAATTGACGAAAAAAACAAATCCGTTACCAGAATTACCGAACTCTTTAGAAAGGTATAAAGAATGCAACCGTGAACTTGCGTCACTTGCATTCGAATACCTACCTGCGCGTGAGCATGATAAACAAATGAATGCTATAAATCAGTCCCTACCTTGTACCACAGCCGAAATATATGCAAATCAGCCGGATTATCTTGTTCAGAGAGTAAAACTGACAAAGCGCGAGCTTCATGTTTAAAACGAATCAAGTGTCTAATATAAACGAGGCTAGATGGATTCTTGAATGTAATCTATGCTTATATTTTATAGATAATAATAACTAGCTGCCCGCCCCAGCTTCGCGCGGGTTCAATTTTTTTTCCGAATTTCCGAAGTTAAAATTCGGAAGATAAGCGCGTACAGACATTTTGGCGACTTTGTTTTATACTATGTAAGGATAAAGCTGACGAGTTTGTTTGTTTGAACGCGCTAATCTCTGTAACTATAACTACCCATCGGATTTGAAAAAAATGTTATTGCATTTGATAGCCTAATTCTTGGGAAACGTAGGCTATTTAACATTACGCTATGACGCTTGAAGCCGAACAAAAAAGTCGAGGGAATTTTATAAAAAGAGTGGCTGTTATTTTATTATATTGTGTTACATTATCTTGCGACTTCCACGTGAACGAAGTCGAGGGCAGAAGCTAGTATTACTGTAATCTGACAGTTATGCTCAAGTATTACTGTAATCTGACAGTTCAATAAAGTTACCAAGTTAGTTCTTATAGGTGTTTGTTCTTCATAAAGTTACTTCTTCATTTTTTGGATAACGGAAAGTGAATATGGGACAACTGGTTTTGTTCAATTTGCAACAAGACTTGATTCCATTTGTATGATAATTATGATGCTAAGCAGCGGGAGAATTCTCAATTTGCAGGTGGGTTGGCTGTTTATCCTTTCATTTTATACGTTTTTTTTTTTTCAGAATTGCATAATGAGAAGGTATATGGTGATGTGATGATAACAAGACTCAAAAAATAGTACCTAATAATTCCTATAACAGTTAAACTACTGCCGATCTAAGCCCTGATTAACCATACGACAGGCTATCGTATCGAAAACCTAACATTTCAATAACCTGATTTGACTTGCCCTCAACAGCAAATAGCTGTTGGAAGAATAGCGGGCGTCTATTTCATTTAAACTGACAATATTTTCGGGTTTTGGCCTTGTGAACAGCGTTGAGATTGAGAAGACTCCTACGATAACTGTTCGATACGATACGGAAGCATATCGAGTGTTTGTGAATAAGGGGGCTAATCCGGGGTAATTGCGTAACACACTATCAGTAGCAATGGGTTTCATTTTGACAGTTCAACAACATTCATTGCGTTATTCACGTTGCCGCGTTGTCGAGCAGACACATTTTCGAACATACCTACGAAGCAATGGATTAGCGATAGGTATCCTTCAAAATTATTCAAATTGATAGTCTGTTTCGCAATTAGGGTGCTGAAAACATAGTTTAAATGAGCTTGAAGTGTGCTCGAAGACTAAATATTGTCAATCCCTAGCAATCCTAGCATCAGGTGGAATCTGTGGGTGGAATGATGACAGCTCACCCAGCGGCGTAACTATACCGTTTGGGGCCCGTGTAGCCGTGGCAGATTCAAGGGATGGGGCCCTCGTCAGTAATTTGACTTTCGAAAGAAGAAGACAAAGCGTTGTGACTAGACTATACAGACGCTATACAACGTTTATTAGTAAGGGGGTATGTCTGTGTCAGTGTGTAGGTATATAAAGTATGTCTAAGTAATTTGTTATTTTCTGTAGTAATACCCTACTGTTGTTTTGTATACTCTATACTAACCCCCTTACTAATAAACGTTGTATAGCGTCTGAATAGTAACACAATGCTTTGTCTTCTTCTTTCGAAAGTCAAATTATTGACGACTTAAAGAAAGAAATCAGAGTGTAACTATTCATCTGATATAATACGTTTATTAGTAAGGGTAACTCAATAAGATAGCTTTGCCTAACTTTGGATAAGCTCACTTGTATATTAGTTCTTAGAGCGGCTTGAGACATTACGGCAGCAAAGAGCCACGACGAGTCGACGTCCCACCAACCACCTCAACGCTTCATTCTTTTGGTAACAAACACTTGAAAATAAAACAAAAAAGTCACTTATAATACATAATATAATTAAAAGATCTTGTCTCAATATCATTTACATACGTAAAAACTTCTCATACTATTTACATCACAATTCACAACTCATTTACAATAGTAATAAATCACAAAAAATATAAAAAAAACAATCTGAAATAAAGGGGACAGTACAAAATCTCCTCATTTACAAAGAACCTCATTTGATCATATACTACATACAATGTACATTATTTACATTCAATACTGCATTTTGAGTCATAGTCGTAGTCATTGGATTCCTTCTCTGTGCAAGGACTTTTGGAGACACATTGGGCCTAAAACTACAAACATATTATGTGTTTCTAAATTATGTACATCTTTATTACATTGATAAACTAAATCATTAACGCATCAGCCATTGGAGGTTCACTTATGTATAGACGACTTCATAATCGCTTTCCCACCCTAAGGTTGAAAATCACTTGCAGATCGTAAAACGACGAGAAGGCCAATTCCCGTAATCAAAATCTAGTCGCAATCTCATTTCAGCGACAATCAATGTCAAAAACTTGTCAAAAATGTTGTGAAATCACCATAATATTATGGCGAAAGTTTGTGTGTGTTTATATGTTTGTTACTTCTTCACGCTCAAACGGCTGGAGCAATTTTGATAAAATTTGGTATGTAGGTAGCCGACACCCTGGATTAACATATAGGCTACTTTTTATCCCGATATTCCCACGGGATCGACACGTATGCGGGTGAAACCGCGGGGCGCAGCTAGTTGAGAGATATTTTTGACAGATGAAGACTGAGAACGGAATACTATGAACATTCTTAAAATTACGAGAATTGCCCAAAAGGTCTATTGGCTGCGTGTGGGTGTACAATAATCTTTTGGCATAATCAGCCTATAATGTTCCCACACACACACGGGCCTTATCTCGTGAGGGATCTTTTGCCGCGTGGCCAAAATCGGAACTAACGCCAATATTGGTTTTTCAATACATTGCATAAAACAATAAACTTGCACAGATGTTTACCAACAGCGCAGCGCCACCCTGTCAACGTCATTCGAGCGCCAAAAGATCTTTGTAGCAGTATATTTGTCTATGTGACAGATAATTTCAAGCTTAGGCGGATATCACTCTACCACGCCACGCTCCGGTGCGTGAGCCGCGCCCCCGCGCGATTTCTACAAACAAATTCAATAAAAACGCGTTTCCGCGCGGGGCAATTGGCTACGTTGTAGTGTGAGATCCGCCTTAAAGACGTTTAAATTTATTGAGAATTGTTTTCATAAAGTAAATATGAGGACGGCCATACAGTGAACAGGTCGCCTAAAGTAACAATTTGACTTTCACAGCACCTTTATTCAGGTAGCAGTAAGGGCGGTTTTCGCAGTTCAATTGTTACATCTCACAAGCAGTTGACAATACACCAACAAAATGTATTATATTATGGATCTCCACAAAATCTACCAGCGAACTACTCTCATATAAATTATATACAAACAATAATTCATACCATACATTGTGCTTAAGTTTTGAGATCATAGTCAATCTTAGACCCAGTAGTGTCGCTCCATAAATTCTAAATAGGAATGAGATCTATGGACTCATGTGCGAAAGACAGGAATTTTGGTTGCAGACAAAAACGAGGCGCCAAGCAGATACTTGTCTGACTGATGAAATTGAATAATACACTTTATAATCAGTGTTTAAAGTGCAAAGTTGTACTTACATCGACGTTTACTTCGAGCGCGTTTTTTTTTGCACTTTAAGACACTCATCATAAGGTTTATTATCCAATGTGCGCTTTTACAATTACTAACGTACCGATATTATTGTGACGTGCACGTCAAGGCATCAAGATAAAACAGAAAAGTAAAATATATGGAAATATATGATGACGCCCTTTAAATTTCCGTGCACGATAACGTTATAATGAGCAAGTATTTCCATAGATTTATAGACGTGGACATTATAAAAGCGCACAATGTCACAAACAAATCGATGCTCTGCACTTCAAAGACTGCACAGAGCCTAAGGTCTTCACATTTTAGCTCGCTTCTTTAGCCTATGGCGTAGCATAGGATACACATAGTATATACTGGCAATTCTATAGGCCGACCGCTTAAGGTGAATGCGTAGTTGTAGCCCGCGAAATTCAATTTTTCTTACGTTTTTTGTAATTTTTAGGTCAATGTCAGGTTGTATCTTGATCAAAATATGATTCGCGACTATAACCGGTACGTATTTACACAATTATAATAATTAGAATCATTAATACATCGTTCTAAGTTAGATTTCTACCGTTAAGAATAAATCTCGTATGGAAAAGTGTTTGTGGTAGAAATCTAACTTAAAGAGATATATAAATGATTTTAATGACTATGATTCTGTAAATACATGTCCATTATAGTCGCGAATCATATTTTGTTCAAGATACAACCTGACAGTGATCTGCAAATTGCAAAAAACGTAAGAAAATTTAAAATTCGCGGTCTACCACTTCACATTCACCTTAACTGAGACGTTGCCTGAGGTAGCTTACGCTGTGCGGGAGGGGTGATAGCTGTCACAAGTTGACCAATCACTGAGGTGTCGCATCACGTCACCCCCCCTCCCCCGCACCGCGCTGCTGCCTCAGACAACGTCTCAGTTAAGCGGTCGGCCTATAGTAATTGAGTGGATCGAGGCGGACTTTTTAAACCAGCCTCACACTCTGGCCCTTCTTACATTTTTCTGCAATTTTAAGGTCAGTATTGGTTGTAAGTTGATCAAAATATGATTTGCAACCATAACAAATATGTATTTACAGAATTAAAATCATCAATGCAACTCTCTCATATGTCGTTCATATTTTGATGAACATACAACCTCGCATACAACATAAATTTCGTGGGCTATATTAGCGTGTCCACCTTAGGGCCAGTTTTTTTTTAACGTCGAGCGCGTGTTACCGGCTCTGATAGATTTAAGAGCGTTTACGACGCACGGCATTTTGATACAAACTTTCAAGCCTTTGTTTTTCGATTTAAGAACATTTTCGAAAAATGATGTTACAACCAAATTAGACCGATTTTAAATCCATACTAATATTATAAATTCGAAAGTAACTCTGACTGTCTGTATGTTACCTTTTCACGCCTAAACCGCTGAACCGATTTAGATGATGATAATGGAACAGAGGTGTGGTGATACTTTTCTTTAAGAGGGGTGACAATGCCCTTCTTAAGAATTATAGGCCCATCTCACTTCTGAGCCATGTCTACAAGCTACTTTCGAGAGTCATCACGAACCGTCTCGCGCGCAGGTTTGACGACTTCCAGCCTCCCGAACAAGCCGGATTCCGTAAAGGCTTTAGCACCGTAGACCACATACATACGCTGCGACAGGTTATACAGAAGACCGAAGAGTATAACCTGCCTCTCTGCTTAGCGTTTGTGGACTACGAGAAAGCCTTTGATTCGATCGAGACATGGGCTGTACTGCAGTCTCTTCAACGGTGCCAGATCGACTATCGGTACATCGAGGTGCTGAAGTGTCTGTACGAAAACGCCACTATGTCAGTCCGACTCCAGGACCAGACCTCGAAACCTATCCTTCTGCAGCGAGGTGTGAGACAGGGAGACGTTATCTCTCCGAAACTGTTCACCGCTGCTCTGGAGGATGTCTTCAAGGTTCTGGACTGGAAAGGAGCTGGCATTAATATCAATGGCGAGTACATAACTCACCTTCGGTTTGCCGACGATATAGTAGTCATGGCTGAGACTATGGAGGACCTCAGTACAATGCTCGATGACCTCAGTAGAGCCTCTGAAAGAGTGGGTCTGAAAATGAACATGGACAAAACGAAGGTCATGTCAAATGCCCATGTAACACCCACTCTCATGAAGATCGGAGACGCTACACTCGAAGTCGTGGACGAGTATATTTACCTAGGACAAACTGTCCAGTTAGGTAGGTCCAACTTCGAGAAAGAGGTCAATCGTCGAATCCGACTCGGCTGGGCAGCGTTCGGGAAGCTTCGCAATATCTTCTCGTCCCACATACCGCAGTGTCTCAAGACGAAAGTCTTTGACCAGTGCGTGTTGCCAGTGATGACATATGGCACTGAAACGTGGTCGCTCACAATGGGCCTTATTAGAAGGCTGAAAGTCACCCAAAGGGCAATGGAGAGGGCTATGCTTGGAGTTTCCCTGCGGGATCGAATCAGAAATGAAGAGATCCGCAGGAGAACCAAGGTAACCGACATAGCCCGAAGAATTGCCAAACTTAAGTGGCAGTGGGCAGGGCACATTGCTCGCAGAACAGATGGCCGATGGGGCCGAAAGGTTCTGGAGTGGCGACCGCGTACCGGAAGGCGTAGCGTTGGAAGGCCTCCCACAAGGTGGACCGACGACCTTGTGAAGGCCGCAGGAACTCGTTGGATGCGAGAAGCACAAAACCGGTCGAAGTGGAGGTGCTTGGGGGAGGCCTATGTCCAGCAGTGGACGTCTTTCGGCTGAAATGATGATGATGATGATTGGTATAGAGATAGTTTGAGTCCCGGGAAAGGACATAGGATACTTTTTATCCAGATATTCCCACGGGATCGAGACGTATGCGGGTGAAACCGCGGGGCGCAGCTAGTTTTCCAAAAACAGAGATTTCCGGTTATCTCTTTTTAAATAAGACATTTCGAAAATGTTCGTTACTAAATTTTTAGACCATTGTATCCTGCTTATGCGTACGAAGTTTCATTAAAATCGGTTCATTCATTTCGAAAAACAAGGGCTTGAAAGTTTGTATGAAATGCCGTACGTCGTATACGCTCTTACCCCCTTATTCATAATCCTATTTTATCTCTATTTTAGCTAAAATATGTTTATAGAACGTTTGTCTTTATCTGTCACGTTGTCATTTCTGTGTGTAAGAAAGAGACAAACCGCATTTTAACTAAAATAGGTTTGATAAGTTTTATGAATAAGGGGGTCAATGTTTTATCAGTAGACAATCGCAGCAGTTTCACATAAATTTTGCGACAATTTTCTTTCTAAAGACTGTCCCTTCGTCAAATGAATTCGATAACTCTTGCAAGATGCAGGAGTGCTGCCCATGCTACGCATCAGCTAAGCTCAACAATATATTGCTTTTTTGGAGTGTAATAAACAAAAAAAAAAACATAAATAAACAATTTCATGTGTGCCACAGTCAACCAATAGGAAAATTGATTTAAAATCACAGGTGTATGGGCTTGGAATAAATTAACCAAATAAAATAAACTTCAGATTATTGTAGACATTTTAAATACGTCTGATCAGATTTTTGGGTGTAAAAAAACAAATTAATTTTTTAGACAATCATGTCAATTGTTTTTCCGTGGTTTTCATGTACAGATTTGATTGGTTCACAAGTGATTTAAATTCAATGTGTGAGCAATAGTTCATTGTCTGATTTAGAACTTTCGACGCCAAGTGTGATGCCTGGCGAGTTTCGCCTAAGAAATTGACATGGTCATCCTCGCCTCAAGCGAAAAACTCTCGTCGTATGAGTCATTCATCAAAATGCAACTGAATCGAGAGATTAAAAACCGGCCAAGTGCGAATCGGACTCGAACACGAAGGGTTCCGTACCATCGTACAATATTTAACACTACATAATATAAAAAAATCACGTTTTTTGTATGGGAGCCCCCCTTAATTTATTTTATTTTAATTTCATTATTTATTTTTAAAGTGAATATACAACTAAGTAGCTATTCTGTAAATATTTCAAGCGTCTACCTGTTGCCGTTATTAATATCGAGCAAAAACCGGTAAAAAAAAAACACGTCTGTTGTATGGGAGCCCCCCTTAAATATTTATTTTATTCTGTTTTTAGTATTTGTTGTTATAGCGGCAACAGAAATACATCATTTGTGAAAATTTCAACTGTCTAGCTATCACGGTTCATGAGATACAGCTTGGTGACAGACAGACAGACAGACGGCCAGTGGAGTCTTAGTAATAGGGTTCCGTTTTTACCCTTTGGGTACGGAACCCTAAAAGAAACAAATACATGAATTTTCTGTCTTCTTTCTTTTCCTACTCGAGATTAATTGGATATTTACGAGCCCTTAATCTGTCAAGCGCCGCTAATGAGACACAATTGATTTTCTATTGTTTCGTCGCCGATCGGCGAACCGCGCCGCTTGACCGGTTAAAGGTGTTATTATCGTCATTGGCATCGAAAGTTCAATTCTATATTATGCTTTCTACACACCTACGAACATGACTCGCTCATGTGGGCGCCCCTTTAAGTTTATTGGCCAACGCCAACGAACGTTCATAGACTCGGCTTGTACAAAACGAGTAGTAATGCTGAGAGCATTACTACAGCGGGGTAATTGCGTAACACACTATCAATAGCAATGGGTTTCATTTTGACAGTTCAACAACATTCATTGCGTTATTTGCGTTGTTGAGCAGACACACTTTTCGAACATATGGAGCAATAGATTAGAAATATCCTTCAAAATTATTCAAATTGAAGTAATACTGTGTTACGAAATTAGGGTGCCGGTCCTGGGTGCTTACTCTTGAATTTAATTCCGATAGATCGACATTAGAATTATGACGTTTCGTACTTTTGAGTTCGGTTTAATTAAACTAAAAGGTTAAATTGGATGATTGATTTTGGAGCCCGGCCCTAATTTCCACTTAGTTCACCAAAATGGACACCCAATTTTACCTTTTAGTTTAATTAAACCGAGCTCAAAAGTACGAAACGTCACAATTCTAATGTCGATCTATCGGAATTAAATTCAAGAGTAAGCACGGGTTTATTCTGTAGTGAACAACAATTAACTTGAAATATTGCTTTCTTTTACTCGCAGATGATTAAAAGATGAACTGTCACCAAAAAAGTGGAAAGGAGAAAAGAATGAGACCGCATTCCAAAACAATCTGTGACGCTATTCAGTCGCAGTTATGGAAATAGCTGGCAGTAATTAAAATCTTTCGCGACTATGTGATCACTGAAGACGGTCACGACACTCAGCATTGAGGAATACGACTGTAAACCAACTCAAAACCAAAAGTCTGTTTCCCATTTAACCGCTAGAAAAAGATAGCAATACTCTCAATGTACTCAGTACATAACTCTCACAAATTGACATGACATATATGTACCGTCTTCCCACTCCTGCGCAGCTGCACATCCGTTTCCGGCCATGTTTGAGCACACCACACTCTAGCGTTTGCACTAGTAACACGAACACTGTCTTGTCTATGCGCTAGCGTAGTCTATGACGCCCGCCGTTTTAACGTTATCTTGCCGCGGGCTAACTGTGATATGTATATCCGTACCCGCTCTAGGTTTGTTTTCTTTACCCATATCTGGAACAAGGAAATAAAAATTATTATTATATTATGTTATTCATGTATTGGATCATTTAGCTCCCTTCAAAATGGTTGAGCTGAATGGTGCTAACACATGCGTCATGTTCGTGAACGGGCGCCGTCAGTAGGGACTGGTCATCTCTTTGCTGCCATGGCTTATTTTAATTTAATATTTGAATTGTTACTTTTTTTTGTCATCTTTTCATTATGGACGCTTTTAACGTTCTGCATCGTTTTCACATGTATAATTTTTAACATGAATGATGTAACCAAGACTTTGTAACCATATTATTTTGGTTTAATTGTCCATGGAGTTTCTTGCCCGTTCTTCTCCATAGGTACCTACGCTTTGGAATGGGCAACTAGCTTCATCTTGCTGACTGACCGACCCCTTGACAATTCAAAAGTGCCTGTAATTGGTTTAATTGAAATAAATGCTTTGTTTTTTTTTTTTTTTTTGTGAATTTTTATTCTAATTCCGTTACGTTATTTTTTCTTTCTGTGAGCTTCGTTAGTATTTTTTCTTTCTTATAATATTAATTATTTTCAGTCTTATGAGACTAAAAGCACCCAATGTAAGCTTGTACAGACGCCAGTACTTCAAGCTAACCGAAACTGTAAATTTTTCCCAATCAACTTTGAATCTTATGCTTTAGCAATAAAGTTGAAAATATATTAAAGATATTTGACAGATTGTAGCAGCTTGATGTGCTGGCGTCTGTACCATCGCGGCCTTTTCCGGCTGATCGCTTAAAAATTGTTTCGCCTACATCCTGCGGCAGCGCCAAGCCAAAATAAGTGATTAAAAGCAACTACGATGAAGAAAATTTTGTTTTTATGTCCCTAATAATATCACTTATCTACTAATAAAACCACATTGGAAAAATCTGACCGCCAGCCCCCTTATCGCGGCCGTGAGACAGACAGCGATGAGGCGGGTTGGCGATCCACGCCGCAGTGTACATCGATTTAAAGTGGGGGCAATAACTTCCCAATCGCCACCCGCTGGCAACTGGGAATTTTATTCCCGATTGCCACCTGGTGGCGACTGAGAATATACCCATTTTTCTTTCTTCCATCTTACTTAATTATCCTCTTCCTGCTTTTATCCCAATTTATAAGGTCAACGAAGCGAAAAATTGGCTATACCAATGGTACACCCGCGATTAACCAAAAAACTTCTCAGCCTAAGTAGAAATAACCTTAGAATAATGATAGGTACAATTACGGGCCATAACCCCCTTAACAGACATCTTTTTAACATAGGCGCCATAGACAACCCCCCCCCCCCCTTTGCAGGGGCTGCCTTGACGCCGAGGAATTAGCCGCCCACGTCAGCCTGGAATACGAGGCCGTGGCTCCACAACGTGAAGAAATCCTCGGAACATTGAGGTCGCTCCGTGAAGCCTGTGAAGCTCCCAGGAAGCTTCTGTGCTTTTGGTCGGAGCTAGGCTGGCTCTATTAGCCAGAATCCCCACGCACAACGGATCAAATGGGAGTCTAAGTGCGGAAAAGGGAGCCCCATCATCATCAAGGTCAACGAAGAACTTTTTTTACTCTCATACATCCGTAATGCTCGGAGTCTCTTTGAAGGATAAAATCAGGAATGAAATTATCCGGAAAAGAACCGGAGTTACCGACATAGCTTGCAGAGTAAGCAAACTGAAGTGGCAGTGGGCTGGCCATGTCTGTCGAAGGACTGATGGCCGGTGGAGCAGACGAGTCCTGGAGTGGAGACCGCGTACCGGCAAGCCTAGTGTGGGATGCCCCCCAGCTAGATGGACGGACGACCTAAAGAAGGTGGCTGGGGTAGACTGGATGCGGAAGGCGGAGGACAGGGTGCTGTGGCGCAGTCTGGGAGAGGCCATGTCCAGCAGTGGACTGCGATAGGCTGAGTTGATTGATTGATTGACATCCGTAATAGCTGTAGTCTATTAACAAAAAAAGATAACTAACCGCCTCGTCGGTGATGGCGTGTATGTGTCCAGGGAACTTGGGCATGTCTCGGCCTTCCACGGACACGCTCTGTCCCCGGTGGTACCAGCGACGCTCGTACAGTAGCTTGCCGTCTTCTACTCGAGTTTCCGTCGTCTCGCCGCTATCCCGAACTGGGGACTCACCTGTGGAAGAAACTACGAATAATCGATTTAAAATTTTTGATGTCATTTCGAAGGAGGAGCAGATCCTATCCACTATATCTGGACGTCTTAATAAGCAAAGTCGAGTTCGCCGAACAAACGATCGCAGTTTTATTTATTTATTACTTCAAGCACATAAATGTACAGAGGCGGACTTAATGCCATAGGCGATAGATTGGTGTGACGATCAATTTATTTATGTTAAGACACCCGGTAGCTTCGCTTCAAATTATGAGATTTAACAACAAATTAAAGTCCTTTTAAAATCGGGGACAAACATAATTAAAAAAACATTTATTCCAAATACTTATAAACAAACAATACTTAGTATAATCAATACTTACAACTACTAGAATTCAAATGCTTTCTGGGCTGCGTGGAGTTATGCGCGGGCGCATGGTGTGACCGGGGTGGCGGGGAGTGCCGCGAGATGGCGCGTAAGTCGGCCTCGATGTCTCGCTCGTCCAGTTGGAACGTCAACGTTGTCGCGAGCGGCTTCCGTCGCTTTTCCGGCGCCGGCGCAGGCTCGTTCGCTCGTCGCCGTAGGATGCGTTTCATTACTGGTTTAACCTGAGGATTATAAGTAGTTTTGTTTAATTTTTCAATGAAAAATGTTTTGTAGTAAATGTTAAAAACATACCCACAACTTCTGTATCATTTAGTTTGAAGTACATAATACGTAGAAAACGGCTATATGATGGGTCTTGTTACACAGCTATTGTTTATAACAGTCACCAAACTTATTTATAAAGCTTCCCATCTTCATGTTCAAGAAATAGCTGACAAGTTGGTTATTGAATAATGCGCCCCACGATTTTAACCGCATAAGTCTCATAAGTATCCTATGTCCTACTCCAGGACACCATCTACCTATAAGCCAAATTTTATCCAAATACGAGGGTGGGTCAAAAAGTTCGCGGAATGGATGGGTTAGAGAGGGGCGGGGAATGTTATATTTACTTGTCACGATTTGGTGTTTCAATACAATTATAAATACCAAGTTTAATCCCAATCAGTTTATTAACCTTTGAGATATTGCTGGTTAAACAAGTCAATCGGGAAGAAAATATAAACTATAGAGAAAATTGAGTGTCGTGCTGTGATAAACTTCCTCAATAAGCAAGGAAAAACGCCCCGGAAGATTGTGGAACAAATGTCATCTGTTTACGGGGACTCTTGCCCTGGAAAAACAATGATTTACATGTAGCATAGTCTCTTCAAGCAAGGCAGAGATTCAGTTAAAGACGATCAGGGCTAAGGCCGGCTAATTGAAGCAACGTCCTCAGACATTGTTGAAAAACTTAGAAACTTGTTCTCTAAGATGCACACTTAAAACAGAAACAGATTGGAGAGATATCTGAGTATTATCTACGACCATTTTTAATATTCTCCACGAGCATCTTGGCATGTCTAAGGTCAGTGCAAGATGGGTGCCGAGAATGCTCACACCGCTTCAAACAGCAGCGCGTGAGTGTTCGCGCGAGTTTTTGGAGCTGTGTAGTGAAAACAGGGATGAGTTTATGAACCGAATTGTGACTGGAGATGAAACTTGGGTTCATCACTATAAACCTGAGTCAAAGCAGGTCAATGTAGTGGCACAAAAAAGGCGCAGCACCGCTTAAGAAGTTTAAGGTGTCACAATCAGCCGGAAAGATTATGGCTACAGTTTTTTGGGTTTAAGAGGGGATTTTATTGATCGATTATAATAAAGATTATAAATGAGTCAATATCACGAGGTTATAATACGCTACGCAACTAGAAAAATTAAAAGAAGCAATTAAAGAAAAGAGAAGGTGATAACGCACTTGAGGTGTGCTCTTTTTGCACGATAATGCACCCGTTCTCAAGAGTCATGTTGCGATGGCTGCCTTACACAAGTGCGGCTTCGGAACTTTAAACTACCCTCTTTATTGTTCAGATTTGTCCCTTTCTGATTATTATTAAGTTCTTAAAATATATGAAAAAAGGCTCCGTGGAAAGAAATTTACGAATGACAAAGAAGTGAAGTCGTCAATTTTTACTCATTTTACAGGCCTCGACAAATAATTTTTTTTCGAAGGTATAAACAAATTATTTGAAATATCTGAAAAGTGTATTCAGGTTTATGGAAAATATATTAAAAAGGAAAAATAATTTTATGTTTAATTTGACCCCCCTTCCCTTTCATGCCGCGAACTTTTTGACCTCCCCTCGTACGTTCGACCGTTTTAGCGTGAAAGCATAACATACAAAAAATCAAATCTTTTCTCTTCATAATATTAGTTTAGATTTAAAAAAATATGAAATGTAATTATATATATATATCGTTTATTCATAAAAATGGTGCAGATTTACAATAATATAACTTTCCGACATTCACTTTCAATAAAGATTGTCTTACATAACATACATAATCAGCCTATAATGTTCCCACTGCTGGGACACAGGCCTCCTCTCAGTGAGAGAGAGTGGGCCGTAATCCACCACGCGGACCCAGTGCGGGTTGGCAGATGTCACATGTCTTCGAATTTTTGGTTCTAGGACATGCCGGTTTCCTCACGATGTTTTCCTTCACCGTCGAGATTGAAGATTGTCTTACCTCCATAGAATCGCCGTTGAGCTCCATGCTGTGCCTCTCACTCTCGATCATTTTCCTCTTGTCCTCGAAGTCATTGAGCAAGTTTTCCCTCAACTCTATCTTCTTTTCTTCAAATTCTTTCGCCGCCGCTTTCTTCTCCGCTATGTATTCTCTTTCTACTACGTCGTACATGTGTTCCCTGCGATTATGGAATAGAAAAATTCAGAAAGGATGCTAAGCGAAAATGAAGTAATGGCACGTGCGGGCGATGCGATGCGACGGGGTGGGATGGGAGAACAATAAATTTCACGCGGACTAAGTCTAGCCTATGAAAACTTCCTCTAAAGCCCGGCCGCGCTAAATTTGCCAAAGATGTAAATAAACAACAATGGCCGCTCGAATTTGAATAAAATCGATATACAAGAACATTTGTTTTATGGAATGTTTGTTGTTTGTGTCTAAATCTCCGAGCTAACTAGACGAAAACAAACATTACTTAAAATAAATGTTTTTCAAAATCGATATACATCAATTTTATTCAATTTAGAGCGGCCATTGTTGTTTACATCTTTGGCAAATTTAACGCGGCCGGACCTTAGCTGTAAATGGAAAATAGCAACTCCTACAAAGAGTGAATATAATGATGGAATCTCACCTATATATTTTATTTATTCTGAGCCTCTCATGCAGTTGGTGTTCTAGCCTCTTGACCCTCCTCAGAAACTCTGGGTGAATGCCATCTTCTAGCTGCTGCAACTGTTTCTTCAGGTTTGCCAATTTGTCTTGGTATAATCTGAAATTATTACACATTCAAGTTATAATTTGTCTTTCAGAATGATCAGGTGATACTGCTAAGTAAAATTGTAGTAGGAAAATTCGTTATAAGGTATCTGTGTTCAGAGAAAAGAAACCTTTATAATACTGTATGTTAGATTTTTTTCTCATTAAAATAACCTAGCTATTTTCTGTTCTCTAAAAATTAAATGCTAAGAGCTGTTTCGCACTACATCCGATCCGAATCCGAGAAATGCCGGTCCGAAGTGACCGTTGTCCTATTTGTATGACGGGTTGCGCACTAGATCCAAACATATTTGTTTGGAGAAAAATAGTCCATAGCCCTTACGGACTATGGACTATTTCTCGGATTTGGATCAGACGTAGTGCGAAACCGCCCTTAAACAGATAAATTAGGATAATGTAACATTAGCAAAATCACTTTTCAAGTTGGTCTGAAAATTGTGCAATTTCTAAGACAGTTCTTTACTCCTGTCAGTGAGTCCTTGTAGAATGAAACTACAAAATTATTAACTATTTTATAATATTATGTAAAATGTAAACATACTGTTCCTTGACTTCAAGTGGCTCATCATTGTTGGGTATGTCTGTTTCACTGGCTTCTTCCGTATCTGTAATAAATAAGAATACCTAAGTATCACACTTTATCACACTAATATTATAAAGGCGAAAGTTTGTGTGTGTGTGTTTATATGTTTGTTACTTCTTCACGCTCAAACAGCTGAACCGATTTAGATGAAATTTTGTATGGAGGTAGCTGACACCCTGGATTAACATATAGGCTACTTTTTATCCTGATATACCCACGGGATCGATATTTACGCGGGTGAAACCGCAGAGCGCTGCTAGTTATTATTAAATTTTTTTCTAGCCTGTGTTGACCCACTGCAAGGTAAAGACGGTCTCCCTTTCATCAATCCATTCCAATCAGTTTCGAGCAAGTGTGGACCAGTCACTTAAGTAATGTTGATATTTCATAGACAAAAATGTTGTTGGCTGTTGTTTTCAAAATTAATAATATATTCAAGAAATTATTCCATGTTTTCATCAATTAAGGTACAGATTTTATATAAAGGCAATATTTATTATTTATCAGTTTTTCAAACTATTAAATGTGTTTTATTGGCATGTTTTTTGTATCAGGAATAGTCGAATCTTATCTTTTCTCTTTAGTTTACATTATTGGAAAAAAGTAAAAAGACTGTTTTTATGTTTGTTTGCTGTACACAGACATGGAAATATGTAGGTCCACAAAAAAAATCTGTGTTAGACAAATAAAATTCTGCAAAAATTCTTTGCAAACGCATGAACTATATTTTCCCTCACTCTTTTTTTTTCTTATGTTGTACAAACAGTCCCCAGACTATGAGCAGGTTTGTTGTTTCATTTAGTTCCTAACTTACTTCTAGTATGTTTAAGACCCTTTATAATAATATATCTTCAATATAAACATGTTCTATGTTATTTCTTATCAAGTCACTTTACAAATAAATAAGACCATGTTTACAAAACACATTACAGTAAGAATATAATAATATAATTTCCACTAGAGATGTTATATTGATTTAAAATTACTACAGATAGTTGAGAATGAAGTTATGTTATGTGAAATATTTACAGCCATTTTTTTTTAATGTGAAGGCATAATATATGTCCTTGAATTGTTATTTATTTAGTAACAGCTTGTTTACAAAGCAGAACTTAATTATGGTTTATTACAATGTTTTCATGATACTTGTGGTATGAGGGGGTTATTATTTCAAAATGTTCTCCCTTGTTCCAGGGTTACACCTTATTAGGGTTACTGGTTTGTCAAATATTGGTTAATTAGTATTGAAGGTCAGAAGCCATAGCATGTGGTTATTTTGATGGCCATGTTTAGTGGTATGATAAGATCATGGATATAGCTGTATTGAACTCTTAAAGACCAGAGATCTATTAAGGTATAGTTGATAAAAGTGGATAATTATGTTTCCTGTTATTAATAAAGGAATGCTTTTATGACTCTAAAATCACATGTGACCAAATTTTTTAACAAGAAAGTTGGCCACTTGCTACTATTTATACAAATGAGATTTTTTATGGAGAAAGTGACATCAAAAAGAACCAATTACGTCACCAAACAGGTTGGTAAGAAATAGGCGGGAATGCAACAGTATGGTCAACATTGTATATAAATAACCTTGTTGTAATTACATAACCAATGTTTACATGTCATCTACGAGTCTATAGGGAAACGTATACGAAGGTATAGCGAAGATACATGAAATAAGATACCAAAACAGGATTAGACAAAGATCGTAAACAAAACATACCTTCGTCACTGTCCTCGACTGGCGGCACTGACGGTAACGTGTCGTCTCTGTCCCTGTATTCATCCAGGTCGTCGTACCCATCGTCCTCGAAGTCATACTCGTCCCCGGGGCCCGAATATGATCCTTGGCAAGACATAGTAGAGGCGACGCGTAATAGTTGCATACAGATTGGGTGCGATCACCGTCTCAGTAACAAACTCTGACAACGAGTAATACCGATAGTGACACGAGGAACAAATGGCAATTACCAGTTATGTCACTCATATAAAGAATATAACATAAAATCCACTTCGATGAAGAAATTAAATTGGAGCAAATTGAAGCTGTTTTACGTCAAACTGGACAAAAAGCATCATGCAAACCTTTCAAAACCTAAAGATCAACAAGATAACCGTGATGTGGCGCTAGTGAAGCTGACGAGAACATAAGAGTAAGTGAGAGATCCGATTGTTTCGTGTTTTGTAGGTTATTTTTGGCATGACTGCATTGGAACCATAAACAATATAGCTTATTCGAAAACGATCAACTAAAAACGTTTCTATTCGAGTTACCTATTACGATTTATGTCCTCATTTAGTACCAAATAGTCAACCGACGATTAAAATGAGACGTAATTTTAAAATACCAATCCAGTCTTTCACATTAGAATGCAATCTCCAATATCAGCTAAAGAAGTGTATCTTGTCTGTCGTCTTAAAATTCCATGGTTATCTTTAGTCGTTCCAAGTGTGCAGCGGTTCAACCACGTTCAACTCAACCGAAATTAAATAGAGATGAGTAATTCCGTGACTTTATTTAGGGGTGTTGAACCATGTTCAACTGGTACGCTTAAGAACATCTGAATTAAAAAAAAGACGGGTTGCACTCCGGGAGTGCCGGCAGAAGTGAAAACTTGAATATTAAGGTGAATGCGCAGTGGTAGCCCGCGAAATTCAATTTTTCTTACGTTTTTTGCAATTTTCAGGTCAGTGTCAGGTTTTATCTTGATCAAAATTTTATTCGCGACTATAACAGGTACGTATTCACAGAATTATAATCATCAGAATCATTAATACATCTTTCTAAGTTAGATTTCTACCATAAACACTTTTCCATACGAGATTTGTTCTTAACGGTAGAAATCTAACTTAAAGAGATATATTAATGATTCTAATTACTATAATTCTGTAAATGCATGTCTATTATAGTCGCGAATCAAATTTTGATCAAGATACAACCAGACACTGACCTGCAAATTGCAAAAAACGTAAGAAAATTTGAATTTCGCGGTCTACCACTGCGCATTCACCTTAACGTTGAAATAAATCAATTATTAATTGAATTAATTTAACTCATTTTTTTTCACTATTTCTGCGTCCCTTTTTTCATTAATAGATGCACTTTGTTCAATTTCCATATTTTAAACACTTTATATACACGAATGTTACGAATACACAGCAGTGTGTCCACGTCCACTTCCACTTCGACTTCGACTTCGACTTCGACTTCGACTTCGACTCCGACTCCGACTCCGACTTTGACTTTGACTTTGACTTTGAGAGTACTATCAATGTACGTGCAATGTACCTACCTACCTTTAGACGGTAAGACTTAGCCAGTTTTTACTGGGTACGTTTTACTGGGTACGTCTCACTCAGGTATTTCGCTGATGGTGGCGTATGTGTTGGATCATTTAGTTCCCTTCAAAATGGCTAAGCTGAATGGTGCTGATCCGTAGGTACGTCATGTTAGTGAACGGGCGCTGTCAGAAGGGACTGGCCATCTCTCGGCTGCCACAGCTTGTTTTAATATATATTAATTATTGGTTCCGTTGATTTTTTTATATATTTTTATTTCGTACGTTTTTAACATGCACGTCTTTCTACATTGTTCTCACATGTATAATTTCAACATTTGAGTTTCGTGCCTGTTTTCCTTAAACCGATTACGCTTTGGATTGGGCAACTAGAATTATCTTCCTGACTGACCCCTTGACAATACAAAAGTGCCTGTAATAATAATTGGTTTAAATAATTGGTTAAATGGTTTGAGTTTGCTTTTCAAAGAGCCCTAAAGCTTACGCCATGCTGCTGCACTGCCTTGAAAAAACCTAACGCACATACTGAAAAATGATCAGTCAGTTGATTGTAGGAAAAGTTAGTTTATCTCTAGTCAAACATAAATCAAGCATCGACTAATAAAGCTTACTAAAACGTTGTCTTGTAGTGAACGTTGCGTTGCGATTGCAACGGGGACGGCAAAAAAAGTTTGTTTGTCTATTGTTATGATTTGACGTCACGAAGGTGGACGTCATCTTGAATGAAAAATTCTTATTTTATTATTTATTTTGCTAAATTAATCACGTAACGCGGAGCTGTATTCAGTGTTAAACGATTAAATTAAACAACGTTGCCTGTGATGTGTTCAATCGATATCAGTTCTGTGTGTTTGTAGGGAGTGAAGGTGACGCTATACGCTATTGTGTCGGTGATGTAATTTAGGTGATTGGGTGGCTTCCTAGTCCTAAGTACTAACTACAATGGAAGAGTCCTCATTCACGATCCCGGCCGACGACAATGGTGATACTGAGCTCGACCCTAGAATACAGGTCAGTGAGTGAAAAATTATGTTCTGAGTAACTGTTATGGTAGGCCCTTGTAACTGCAAAGATGAGTGTCAACTTTGTAGATTATTTCGCCAACGAGCACAATGGATACGATATTTTATATCAAAACATGAAATACGGACTCATAGCCAGCAAAGAGCTCTCAGAGTACCTTAGGGAAAGGTCGAATATAGAAGAGACAAATTCGAAATCGTTAGCTAAATTAGCGAAACAAGCGAATAGTAATTGCGCGCAGGGCACGTTCGCACCCTTTTGGGGCGTATTGAAATGTTCCGCCGAGAAACTGTCGAATTTACATCAACACATGTTCCAGAAGCTCAGTGAACTGGTTAAAGATGTTGCTAGGTATGCAGAAGAGCTTCACAAGAAGCATAAGGCTGTCAAAGACTCTGAGTCTAACACTTTAGAAGTAGTGTTGTTGATACAGAACACTAAGCAGGCCTTACAGAAGGCTAAGGATGTGTACACAAGTAAGTCAGCTGAGCTAGAGAAGCTGAGGAAAGATAATGCATCTGCTAAAGATATTGAGAAGGCTGAAGTTAAGATTAAGAAGCTTCATGAAGACTATAAACAGTTAGCTGAGAAGTACAACCTGGTGAAACAAGACTTTGAAAAGAAAATGACCCAAACATGCAAACACTTCCAAGATGTGGAGGAGGCGCATCTCAAACAAATGAAACAGTTTGTTAATTCATACGCTGATATCATTCAGAACAACCATGACCTCATGGGGCAAGTGCATAGAGATTTTAAACACCAATGCCTTGAATTAACTGCTGAAAAACTGCTGGAACAGTTCCTCATAGAGAAATATAACGCAATAGAGAAGGCAGTTTTAGTTGAACTACCTCTTTCATTACCTAAGCCAGGGTCAGCTAACAATTCTATATCGGAAGCTGACCAGATATCAACTGTCTCAAACGGGTCACACAAACCTGCACAACCAGCTAAGGCACCAAAGAAGGAGCCATCTTTTGCAACTAAGACTTCAAGGAGAACTACCTCACTTTTGAATTTGTTTACACCAAATTTCCAAAGCAAGGAGGAGCCTAGTGGAAGCATCGAGGGCGCGGCGCCATGCTCCGCGCCGTCTAGCCCCAGTGGAACACCAGCTACTCCAGTGGCACCTGACAAAGATGCTGACATGGGTCGCACTACGCTCAGAGAATCCAAGTGGTTCTTGCGTAGCAGGAGAACTAAGCCTAAGCTGAAGAAAGCCAAAAAGAAGAAAGATGAGATTTCGGAAAACTCGAACCCTGGCGAAAAGTCTGATTTAGAGGAGAAGGAGGAGGAAGTACCAGCAAAAGATGATTTTATGAATTCCCCAGAAGTAGATGAGGAAGGTTACTGCATTAGACCCAAAGATGAGAAAGGAAGTGTGTACTCCTCTACAGATACAGATTCTGAGGAAGAGAGGGAACAGAAGATCCATGTGGAGATCAAACCCATAAGTAATGGTGTTAATCCCATATCAGCTAGTGTGGATGAGCTCAGAGCTACAGTTGAGAACATCTCCCTGTACAAAATCGGCACGACAAGGCGCGGCTCGAACGCCAACACCAGCAAAGCCAGCAGTGATTTATTAGACTTGAACTTCTTCCAAAGTCCCACAGTCAGCAACCCCGCTTCGCCGCACGGCAATGTCTCCAATCCTTACGCTCCTTTGCAGGGCAATCAGTCACATTTACTCGAAAGCCCTACTCCTGTTTCTAATCCCGACGTAGGCGATCTATTTTCTGAAGTTGGTGAGATGGGGCAGTCGACCATCCGAACTTCCACCCCTACGATGTCATCTATCTCGCTGCCTCGTCCGCCGTCCAGGCGATCTGAGGGAGACTTCCGCACTGCCGGCTCCTCGGGGTCGCGCGGTCCTTCGCCTCTCACAATAGGCATGGCGGATACTATACCGTTAGCTGTCGCGTTCCACGAGATTATTCATTCCTATTTCCGTGGTACGGAAGAGTCGAAGTGCCAAGTTAAAATGTCAGGAGATATGATGCTCTCCTTTCCCACTGGTATAGTTGGCGTGTTGGCTAACAACCCGAACCCAGCTAAATTATGTTTCAGACTGAAAAACATACATAGATTGGATAATGTTCTACCAAATAAACAATTGATAAGTATCAACGCGATGATGTCAACGCGCGATAACACGGTAGTCGAGTTTAACATGCCTGCTTTAACATCGCTCCTGAAACGGCAGTCGGAAAAGAATCCGACAGCGCAGTACTTCAACGTGGATATTCTTAAATACCAAGTACGACCTAAGACCGGCGCCGCGTCATGTCCACTCCAAATGGTATCTTATTGGAAGTGTGAGCAGGACCACACTGACTTGAAGGTGGATTATAAATATAACCTGCACGCCATGAGCCCGCCGTCTCCTCTGCTTAATGTGTCGGTGTGCGTGCCCATGAACGGGGCGGTTAAGAACGTGATCGCCATGCCGAAGACCGCGTGGAGCGGCGAGAGCGAGCAAGCGATGTGGCGCTTCACGGAGCTGTCGCAGCACTCGGAGGACCGCGGCGTGGGCTCGTTGAAGGCGCGCTTCGAGCTCGGTAAAGGTCCGTCCGACAAAGCGACCATCTCGGCGCAGTTCAACTGCGAGGGCGCGACCCTCTCCGGCATTGAGTTCGAACTAATAGGCAGCGGGTACCGCCTGTCCCTCGTCAAGCGGCGGTTCGTCTCCGGCAAATACATTTGTGATAGTGATTTGAACTGAACTGATTGGTCCAAAACACTTATGAAAACACATGTTTGTATATAGATCTTGTTGTCGTATATTCAGTGTGTATGGGATGCGTAGGTTTCTATACTACATGTTTCTTATGTGTATATGTTTTGGTACCTTATAGGACTGTTTCCTGTCCACAAAAAAAAAATTATTTACAATAATGTATCACAACATTGTTTGTCAATTTTCGATTTAAATTGTTAGTTGTTAATTTGGAAATTGTATTACTTATTGATTAGGTATAATTTTCACATCTACTAACTTATTTTTCAGAATAGTTAATGTGCCATTTTATACTGTATTTTGTAAATTTACACATGAGTACTGACTGTTGCACTAATACACTCATACATAATAGACCTTTTTGTTCACTCTACTATTATTAAGTGGGTACTCAGCCTATTTTTTTTTTATAAAAGATGCATCACATTTTGAATTGATTGGAAAAACAATCTTTTCTCATCACCCTACTCTTTTCGCATCAATCTACTTCTTTTTTGTCAAGAGTTAACAGATTTACTAAGTAATTCAATCCTTTGAATTTTATTTTGTAGTTGTATAACCCCAGGAAAGCAATAATATATCACATAAATTGGATGTGTTGTATGAAATTATTATCACTTAAAATAATGTTTTTAATAATTTTGTGGTCAATAAATTATAATAACGTAATTTCTTTTAGAGTAAACAAGCAATTGTAATTTTTTTTAGGTTTAAAAACAAACTTTGTTTGTACAATTGCGTTCTTAGATACTAGTGTTTGTTATATTTTTATAAAGGCCTAAATAATGCAACAATTGAGAACTATAAGGCCACAAATCATTACTATAAATAATACTATAATGTTTAATTGTTACATTTATGTGAGGTTTGACTCTAATAGCGGCATAAATATCGCTACATATTTTTATTGCTTACATACATTGCATATTCACTTTTTAAATAGTTTTTTTTTTCTTGTTGTATCAAACAGGCCATTGGGTCAATATTAATCTGTATAATTTTTTTATAAAAAATATTAAAAGTAAAAAAAATCTGTTTAATATATATAAATAAGTTTAATATAAATAAGCAATAATCTGAATAATACAGACTACTGTTTGCCAAACCAGTAATGGTCAATATGTTTAATGGTTCCAGTAAAAGCAAAATTATTTGAGTTTTACTACTCTAGGTGAAATGTCACATAAATGAAACATTATTTTCATTGATAAATGTAACTTTTTTAAATAATTATGCATATTTACATTATTGTTGCAAGTAAGATTCATTGAATCTCGAAGTAACGCATTGTATTGTTATTGTTATTTTTTTTATTATCATTTCCAACATAGAATTATTAAACATTTATGTTGATGTTGTTTTTTCGTAGTCAGCATTTAGATTTCCACCACCGGAGAAGGTTTTTTTAAAAATTAAATTATGATAATTGTTTTTTTTTATGTTTTCAATACTTACTATAATGTGAAGTAACTTATCATATAATTTTAACTCATAATTATGTAATCTCATATTGTAATTTTATATAAAAATCCTTTAAATATCCCAACGGCCTAATATGAGTTATGGAAATAGCTAAGTGACTAGCTTTACCAAAAGTTTAGTGTTCATAAAAATACGTTTTATTATAAACAAAGGTCAAACCATAATATAATAGTACCTACAACTGAACCATTCCATTAATATATTGTCTCATAATTAAGTATTATCTTATTTTGTATCACAAATTATTATTTTTACACATAAAGGTGCGTAGCTATTCGGCAGAGTTAATTTAAAAAAAAACGTATTAAAAATCTCTTTTCATTTATAAAAATTAGATAAAAAATTTGCTAAATGCGTAATAAAATATTTTTGTAACGTAAAATTTATCACATGTATGATTCTAATAATGTAAAACTATGTTAATTTTAAATAAAATGTAATTTAGCATTTATGTAGTTATTTTATTAGTGTTAAAAACCAAGCAGTTGTAAAATAAAATGGACGTAAACTATGTAAGTAATACTTTTAGTATGCTTTTGTTGTAGGGACAGGAAACGTTCGTCGTATAAGGTACAGTAAGAGTTAGATAAAGTGCGATATTGTGTCGTTTATCTAGACTAGCGATAAATATTAGTTTAGTGATAAAAGCTGATGAATCTATAGTAATGTCTCGGATGTTTCCCGTCCCTACGTGTTGCTTGCTGTTGCCTTTCGTTTGGGACTACCATGTGCGAGTGCCGTGCGATTGCCTCAAGTTCTTCAAACATTTCCAGGTGGAGTTGGAGAAGCTGAACGCGGCTACTGATGAGATCAATAAATTAGAACTGGAGCTAGATGTGAGTCCAATTTTTGTTTTTTTTTTTTAGTGTATTGGCTAAAACGTAGGCTAGCCTAATCTACTCAATTACAGGTAACCATAGCTTACACCTATGTAAGCTATGGTTACCTGTAATTGAGTGTGCGTTACGGGATAGTAAACTGTATATCGACAGTGTAGTATCAATATCTAATAACTACAAAATCATGATTTTACAGGAGGCGAAAAAAACGTTTCATTTCTATTGTTTTTAATATTTTAATAAAAAAGTTACTTATATTAAACAAATAGTAGGAAACGTCTTCGTCGATTCACGCCCTTATGTCTTTACATATATGAGCTATTTCATATTTCACCTACGAATATGCAATAAAGTGAAAATCGCTAAAATGTTAGTTATTAGATATTTACACTTAACCGTCGATATGCTCATATTTTTTTTGAAGATAATTGCAGTGTATCTATAACGATAGATACACTGCAATTACACACATTGTAGGCTGATTTATGCTTATTATGAACGCATAATAAGCATAAATCAGCCTATAATGTTCCCACTGCTGGGACACAGGCCTCCTCTCTGTGAGTGAGAGTTGGTACATAATCTTTTAATTAAATATAAATAGGTAACATTCTCATTATAATGTAAAAAATTACGTAAATCCATTTATTTTAACTGAACAGGTTTAAAATAATTTTAGCAGTAAATCAGTGATGCAACACTCCTACTTGATAAAATATAGTGTTGCGCCAAATAATAAATTATGAAATGTTTTCAAAATAGTCGACGAATTTAAAAGGATCGTGACAATAATTTTCCGTCGCTTATTTACCTAGTAGAAACGTTAGCTAACTAGGAAATATAATTGACCCACTTACAAATTTTATATTCAAATGCCACTACTCACGAATAAGCATGTTCTGGGTAAAGGCAGTCGTTAAATAAAAAAAAAAATGGGGTCGAAATATTTTCGGAATTTTACAACTTGGCAGAGCTAAAAGCGTAACTTCGGATTCCAAGTTAAAGTAGGTATCCGCTGTTTTGAAGCTGAAACGTATTGTTATGGGCATTCCAACTTGGCAAGCGTGGCTTTATCATCTGACCTGGTGAACTATTTTTGTTGTGAATTCATTTCGTGGCGCAAAAAGTTAAGACATTTACACGCAGCTGAAAGACTTATCAGCATAAAAAATAAGGCTCAATTTTGGGCAAATATAGGCTCTCAAAATGGAGGGGCCCGTGGCTAAATAATAACAGTCGCACAGGTCGATCGATCAGGTACTCTTGCCGCGGTTGGTCTGTGGATGGGTGACCGTCTTTACACACCGAGACCTCTCCGTGCCTAGGAAAGCACGTTAAGCCGTTGGCCCCGGCTGTCATTCGTGACCTTTGACAGTCGTTACGGGTAGTCAGAAGCCCGAAAGTCTGACAACCAGTCTTACCAGGGGGTATCGTATTACCCAGTAAATGGGTTGTGGAGGTCAGACAGGCAGTCGCTATGTAAAGTCAGGTATTCAGCTGCATCCGGTTAGACTGGAAGCCGACCCCAACATAGTCGGGAAAAGGCTAGGCAGATGATGATAGGCTCTCGAAATGAAGTCAAGTGATTTTACTGGCATTTACCACCTCGTTGCTCTAGTGGTCGCAAGCGCTACTTTTGAGCATGAGTTCTTGGGTTCGATTCCCAGGTCGGGCAAAGTGTTATTGAGGTTTTTATTTCTGGAATTTCTCATTAGCAGCCCGGAGTCTGGATTTGTGCCGAGTTGATGGCAATAGGGTCGCCACCTATTTGGAACTTAAACAAAACTGCTGAAATGTGGGTGTACTATAGGTACTGGCCAACCCTACGGGGAATGAAGGCCTTTTTTTGACTTCCTCCATCGTGGGGGTGACAGAGGGGCATGCGGGACTCTTGCCGGCTAAAACCACCGCGGTCTTCCACCTCTGCCTATGGCGGGGGTGCGGGATTCGCATAAGCATTCACCGCTCCCCCGACAGGGGAATACAGGCCTGATGTTATGTAATCAACATAGAAATTAGCTAGCATTAGCCGTTGTGTCACCCTTTGTAAAATTTCTACATTTATATCTGTTATATTTATGGTGTAGGTATATAATAAAGAGTATTCTTATAGAGGTATGAGGAACGGGGTGTAAAGTTCACTCATACTCTATAGAAAAGGGAGGATCCTCCGACCAGACGGGTGTCGTGTCTGGCGGGCAACTGCACGATGATTCATGTCGGGCCGTTGTATCTATGCTAGTTGCACGGTAAACTCTGCTTGCGAGATGCAGGATTTTGCGTGACGTCAGTATGACGCGTTGTTCACATGTGACTTTGTAGATACCGCTTCATTCTAGTCTATTCTATCAAGCTCCCAAATGATTTGATTGTCCGTTAAGCCGCAGTTAGTATGGTATTTGACAGCTTCTTAGTTAATTTTTCTATTCAGTAGCGTTTCAGAAACTTGCTATAAACGAAATAAAGAAAAAATGTTCTTTGACTCATCATCATTAGCAAAGCTTGAATAATTATCACTTTGTGTAAAGAGAGAATTCCGCGTCTTTATCTAAGAACGTATGAGGAAATGTACGTTATTAAAGAACGTGTTCTTGAGACAGAATTTTCTATAAAGAGGAGGAAATGTTCTAAACACAATTCGTTTTTCTTAGATCCTGTGTTTATGTAGAACTAGCTGCGCCCTGCGATTTCACCCGCATACGTGTCGATCCCGGGGGAATATCGCGATAAAAAATCATATGTGTTAATCCTGGTTATGAACTATCTGTGTGCCAAATTTCATCCAAATCCGTTCATCCGTTTGTGCGTGAAGAAGTCAAACAAACAAACACACTCACAAACTTTCGCTTTTGTAATATTAGTGTGATTGTGGCGGGTTAAGGTGAATGGGTAGTTGTAGCCCGCGAAATTCAATTTTTCTTACGTTTTTTGCAATTTTCAGGTCAGTGTCAGGTTGTATCTTGATCAAAATATGATTCGCGACTATAACCGGTATGTATTTACAGAATTATAATAATTAGAATCATTAATACATCTTTCTGAGTTAGATTTCTACCGTTAAGAACAAATCTCGTATGGAAAAGTGTTTGTGGTAGAAATCTAACTTAAAGAGATATATTAATGATTCTAATGACTATGATTCTGTAAATACATGTCTATTATAGTCGCGAATCATATTTGGATCAAGATACAACCTGACACTGATCTGCAAATTGAAAAAAACTTAAGAAAAATTGAATTTCGCGGGCTACAACTACCCATTCACCTTAACGAGGTTAGGGTTCCCGAAGCTGATTAAGAACAATAATTATATTTTTGCCATCTTTATCATAATTGACATCCTTGTTCCAGCCACTGCTGAGTAAGATCCTCCTCCCTTTGGTGCCATGATTCCCTGGTCTGTGCATCTCATCCAGGTCTTCTCGCGATCTTCTGTAGGTCGTACCGCCCCATTTTTGCCATAATCACAATGATTAGATTACATGGTCCTATGCTATATTCCTCTGCATACTTGCTAGACAAAAACAGAACAATAAAACAGATTAAAAAATAGCCTATATGTTCGAGCCCGAGTTTATTAGCAGCTTTAGCACTGTAATTAGCACCTCTACACTTTCTTTTTCATTCCCACAAATCAAACTTTGAAATAAACCGAAAACCGGATATTAAACGAAACCACTTAAGATGTTATCAAAAGACAATAATAGAAAAACATTCGCCAAACCGTGTGATCGATAAAACAATTTTTGTCCATGTATTTCTGGCCTCGATAAAAGTACAGTCGGCAATACTCACTGTCGATCACGTTCCACCTTATTACTGAGCGCATATTGACTTTACTTTGCCTAGAAAATTTGGCGTTTTATACAATTTTTTTTTAAAATGGGTTTGCTCTTGACTCTAGTCTAGGTCAGAGGTGACAGAGACAAAGTCGATCTTTATTCCTAAGACAATAATGTTCATATTCGTATAAGCGAATGTGTGCAAGCGTTTCAAACGAATGTCAACCTTATAGTTGGTAGAAAATATGATTCATACTTGCATGAAAAGTCAAGTCAGAGCTATGAGTATGTATAAGGGTGAAAAGTGGTCAGCCGCCAACTTTATCGAGTGTGCCTATTAATGATTTATGACCAAAACAAGGTCTCTTGGAAGCTTTTCCACGCTGTCATGGCGTTTAGTAGAAGATATTTTCAAGGACTATTGTATTTCTGAATTCAGGCCGCGTCAGGAATGATTGATTGTATTTTGTGGTCGAAGTTGATCGTAATGCTGTTATTTTGGGTGTTGGCGAACGCTGATGGGGCAAAAGCATTGTCTTATAAAAATTAAATGAACCAGCAGCCTAATTGCGGAACGCCACATCGTCAAATGATTCTGATCAGTTGGCTTCATTTCTATCACAATTGGCTTCATTTTACGATTTTCGAATTGCGAAACTCTAGTTTCTGCGCAGGGCCTTAACGTTCATAATTGGTTTCATAATAAACTAGAGTTTCGCAATTCGAAAATCGTAAAATGAAGCCAATTGTGATAGAAATGAAGCCAACTGATCAGAATCATTTGACGATTTGGCGTTCCGCAATTAGGCTGCTGTTTTTTGTAATAAAGGCGTGTTTTTTAGATAAATCTCAAGGCAAATATTATAACTATGAGAAATAGAGATAAATGGTCCAAAAGAATATGACCTTGTTTTCGCATAACCTAAGTGTCTGTAGGCGCATTAGTTTTTCAAAAATATTTAAAAATAAACCTTCGATTGTAATGATTTAGTAAGTCATGAATGTATGCTGCCGAAGCCGCTTTAAGACAGCAGCTAGCCAAATATACAGGGTGGCAAGGACATCGACGCAAACGTGTTACCATGGGTTCACCACATGATTTTGAACACCGCTGAAATTTTACGTCGGATATAAAAAAAAATCTGTTCCATACATTTTGACCGCAAAGGTACTGCACTTTTCTAAGAAACAGCAGATTTTGTTTTCGATAACCCACGAAAAATTTCTTCGCTAGGGTGTAGAATCATGTGCTTAATTCATAGTTACTGCCACCATGTATGCATCACTAATTATTTTGATATTTAATGAGATTTTTGAGCACACCTTAAAATTTCATGTAGGTACAGTCAACAAAAGAGATAATAAGTATGCAGGATCGTCGGATATAATATTGAAGTTTAGTAAGAAACCGATGGATGTTGTCGACTGAAATGTAATTTGATAAATGAGCTGTTTGTTTTCTATTAATAAAATTAAATTTTATTCGAGAACATCCATCGGTTTCTTACCAAACTTCAACTATATCCGACGATCCTGCATACTTATTATCTCTTTTGTTGACTGTACCTTTTTTTTCTGTACCTAAAAGAAGTAAAAAAAAAAACACTTTTAAAGGCACCGCATGTAATTACATGACTTTTCTGCTCGAATGGGCACCGGTCTTCGTCCACCCACATATAATTGACAGCAATCGATTGTGCTATAGTAGTAGCCCGGCTTTCTTCCGAGTTACCCCACAGAATATTCCACGGGCAAACTACAGAAGCCTTATGCCTCCAGAGAGGCCCTTTTATATCCAATTTTAACTTGGCCTTGCGACGAATGTAGAATTCCGACGGTAACTTAATTTGCTCTTCACATCTTGGCGAAATTGAATTCCAGATTTTTTTTGGGGCGTCGCAAGACGTAATATGAAATACCTTCAAGCGTTTTTCCTTTTCCAACATTGTTATTTAACTTTTTGGAACCATATTTGCCCGGTAAGGACAAAGATTCCGCATTGCTTTGCAAAATAACAATGCTGCCACCCTTTTGGGCACTTTTCCCATTGACAGCGATGCAGAATTTTTTTTTATGATATTTCTTATTAGGCTGTGACGTCCCACTGCAGGGCAAAGGCCTCCCTACTCTCTCATGAGAGAGTAGAGGTTTAGGCAAATTAACCCACCGCGCTTGTCTAGTGCGAGTTGGTGGGTGTACAGTGGCAGTGCCTGACTGGGTCCGTGGGCGCCGCCTTTGACGTGCTAGATGTTCATCAGCCGCTTCCCTGAGTTGATATCCTGCACTAATATCGACTGTTCCATCCGAGCCTATTTGGGTGTATTTATCCCATAGCCTACAGGTGGCTTTCTACATTTAGTTCAATACTAAATGCACGACAGTTTAAAGTCATATCGAGGACTTTTTATAATATGTCAAAGGTAATTGAATTACTCAATAATAACGTTATAACAGTTCAAACATTTGGATCACTAGAATTTTAAATCATAATTTTTGTGTCACAGCTGAAGTGAAAAAATTTCAACTAACTTTTGGAGGCCATTGTCTATACCTTCGTGTTCGCTTGCATATTGTATTTAAGAATTACTTATCCAATCGTTATCAAAAGAAAAGAACGTAAATAAATACAATAAGAATAATATTTCCCCATAAGGAAATTAAAAACAGATTTGGCAGCGGAATCGTTCTGCTTGATAATTTTACTATACACCACAGCCCTCGGTGAACATTGAGCATTAAAATTCATAAACCAACTTCCGAAACTCCGAATAATGGATTGTATAATAACGACTTCCTAAAATATCTCCAATGTCCGCGCTACGTTTACCAAATGAAACGGAACCCAGAGGTACTTTTTGGTAATTTAATGAGCGTAAATCTATTTTCTGAAGGCAATTTATTTAATTTTTTATATTTTAAATGTTGAAAGCGTCATTTAATCTACATAAATTTTCGTTTGATGTCTCTTTAGATGCTCGTCTTATTAAAGAAACATAATGATACATTGTTATTAATAAATGGGACCGTTTTTTTGGCATCAGGCTCGTCCTCGTTACATGGAACTTAATTAAGCATAACTGGCGAAATATACTATATTAGGTATAACTATTGGTACTCCTCTGACTAACCCTTCTGGGAATACGTGATGCGTGATGTTATGTGACTGTTTTTAACCCCAATCTTGCTTAATGTTCCCACTATTGGGACAGGGCTCCTCTCTCTGAGAGTGAGTGGGCCATAATCCACCACGCGGGCCCAGTGCGGGTTGGTAGATGTCAAATGTCTTTGATTTTTTTTATTCTAGGACGTGTCGGTTTCTTCACGATGTTTTTCTTCACCGTTTTGAGAGCAGTGTTGATGAAATAATTTATACAAAGTATAATGCCTGCTAGGGTTCTAACCTACTACCTACAACTCGTAAGCCGTGCCCTTTACAACTAGGTCACCACTGCTCACTCTAACATTGTGAGTTTATAAATTGGTCAAATGTAGGAATTGCTGGAGCAGTTTTTGAGATTTTTGGCTCAGTTGCCATCTTGATTTTCATTGAAAAAGTGTCCCCTGGCCAAGTTATCCACAATAACATTCTCTCATAAATTAACAGGAGTATAGTAAAGTCGTGTCGTGTAACAAACAAGATGAAAGAAATCCTGTTATATGCGTTCCACTTCGTAGTTCAGAGCGACGCGGGCCCGTTAACTAGGCTTTGTTTTTACAAGGTTTTGTGCTGCTTTAGTTAACTTTAGTTTATTTTAAACTGAGATTTGTTTTACGTTTATCAATAAAGATTATTATGGTCGAGATGGAAAGGCAAAAGAAAAGATGGATGGGTTGTGTGAGGAATAATAATTGAAAGAGAAGGGATTGAGAAACAGGGAAGAATGGAAGAACAAAACGTGTTTCACCGATCCCAAGTAACATGGGGCAAGGGCAGGTAATGGCCGAGATATCTATTTAAACTAATGTTACAAATTGATGTTCTTTCAAGTTAAACAAATATCAACTTTATTCTAATGGGAATTAAGTTGATTTCAGAGTGACTAGCGCTATTGAAAAGTTATAAAAATGTTTGAAGTTGTAGCGTAAACTTTATTGTGTAGGAATTAAAGTTATTTATCCATAAACTCGTATTTGTTTAAACAAATTGCGAATGGAGATTAGATGGTATGGTCGATGGTAGAGGATGGGTGATGGCCGAGTTTGTAACTATACACCGTGTTCCGGACGATATACATAAACCTCGACCAGATGTTCAGACCATGGAAATAAGCATTTTTCACTATGGACACAATAATGAATTCTTATTTTTTATTTTGTTAATTTTCATATAAACTAAATACCTTGACGTAAATCGCCCGATATGCATGCCTCTTTATCCGAATTGGCAACGATGACGTATTTTCATTCATAAGATTTAGCGGGGTGCAACTTTTCAAAACTGAGTTAAGAATTTAAGACCCTTTCTTACTGCATTGCTCAATTAAATTTCATTAAATGAAATTACAAATATCTTTGTAACGAAGCCTTTTTAAGTACTACTTCCTTTGTTAGATTTCATTTGTAAAAGCTATAGAAGCGTTTGACAAAGTTTATGGATATCGTGAAGAACACGGTGTATAGGTATATATTTTTTTACGACTTGTTTGGCTGTATGATCATTGTTCTGGTGTCTTATGATAATGCAATTTTTATCTTTATCGGTTTTCCTTAGTGACCGATTACAATTCAGTCCTTTCTTCGATGCAAACGAAACTGCATTCACTAATAATATCGACACAACGAGTACATAACTGAGCTACTGTTCAATTGAATCACCATTGTACATCTATACTTATAATAAATCTGTAGAGAGGTCAATTCTGTACATGAAATATATTTTCAAAATAACTATCAGGGGGTGATTAGTGATCGATACTGATGCCAAAAATGCAATCAGTAAAATTTTTGTCTGTCTGTCTGTCTGTCTGTCTGTCTGTCTGTATGTTCCTTATAGAAACAAAAACTACTCGACGGATTTTAACGAAACTTGGTACAATTATTCTTCATACTCCTGGGCAGGTTATAGTATACTTTTCATCACGCTACAATCAATAGGAGCAGAGTAGTGAAAGGAAATGTTGGGAAAACGGGAGAAGTTACTCCATTTTTTAAGCTTCCGTCGCGTGTGCAGCCTTAATGGTTAAAGTTACATAGAAATCATGTATGACAGAAATATTCTACATAAAATTGTCTAAAAAATATCCCGCAACAGCATATGTCTATCTTTTATGGTTGACTCACAATAACACGTGTAACTCCTGATAGCTTAGCAGTTCGGAGCATTCTGATTATATTTGTTTACTCTTACGTTTATAATACTCTCACTCATCCCTAATTTAAAAAAGTTAACATTATTACCTATTCAATAAAAAAAGAATCATAGAAATCGGTATAGAAACACCAAACTTATACATGAAATAAGCCATCGCGCCGTCGCACGTCTGAATCATGCTATAAGGATTATTTTTGTGTAACGGTTGCCGCGCTCGACACGGGTCGCGGCGGCGGTAGGGTATAAAAAGGCGGGAGGTCCGAGAGCGAGCTTCGTTCAATATTTGGCTGTTGATGCGTTCAGAGCGTTGGACCTTATTGACAGACAATAATTGATATTGAGAAACCGTGCTTATCAGCGCGACTTTTAGTCTTTAAATAGTTTATTTGAATTTCTTTTGTTGTTATTTTGTAAAATAGGTATGAGTTGTTTTGGTAGTGTTTAAATATTCGTTCAAATTAAAAATTATTAAGCGTAGGTACTTTTATTAATTAAAGTAGTTATAAGTATTTATTTTAAGTGAAGTAGGTATAGGTAGATAGTATTGCACAGGCGTTTCAGCTTTATTTTCATTTCTTTTTTGTTGTGTAGACAAGGAATAAGGAAGGATTTTTTGAAATTCAACCCCTAAGGGAGTTAAATAGGGGATGAAAGTTTGTATGAAAGTCCGTCAGTTTTAAAGTTAGGATCATCAAATTTTGTGTTTAGGCTGACGACTAAAAATTAATTTATACGTGTCTCAGCGTTTTTGATAATTCTACTCCCAAAGGGTTAAAAGGGGGGATGAAGTTGTGTATGAAAGTCCGTCAGTTTAAAAGTTAGGATCATCAAATTTTGTGTTTAGGCTGACGACTAAAAATTAATTTATACGTGTCTCAGCGTTTTTGATAATTTCTCCCCCAAAAGGGGGATGAACGACCTGACTGAAATATCAACGCACAGTCTAAATCGCTGGTCCTTCCTAGGGACATGAATTTTGGAGGGTGTGTTCTTTGTGAAGAGTAGGTATCGAATAAGAAGGGGTTTTTGGAAATTAAACCTTTAAGGGGGTGAAAAGGGGGGATTTTGTTGGTCTGAAAAATCTTATTTCTTGAGTTAATAACCTTGAAACTTGGCACGAATACTTATCTAAGTAAATTATGAAGTTTGGAATTTTTCGTTTTTCTAAAATACCTCCTAAAGAGGTATTGGGGGGTGTCAAAATTTGTATGGAAGAATTTTAACGCCCTGTCCGATTAACTTGAAACTCAGTATTTATACTAAGGACTAAAAATAATTAATAACATGTATCAGGGTTTTTCGAAAATCTACCCCTAACTGTGTGAAAAGAGGTAGTTAATTTTAAAGGGGAGGATTTTACCGCGTGGCTTGATTAGCTCGAAAATTGGTATAAATAAACTGAGTCAAGTTATAAAATTCCACCCCTGTGGGGGTGAAAAGCGGGGATACAGTTTATTTGAAAAATCTGATTCCTTTGTTCTATAAACTTAAAAATTGACCCGAATACTTATTTATCTAAATTAATTATAAAGATCATACCAACATACATTTTCGAAACTTTTAGAGGAAAGTACGAATTTCACGCGGACGAAGTCGCGGGCAGAAGCTAGTAAATAATAATAATTCAAATCAGCATTGGATTGTCGTTACGGATCGCAGCGTTTTCCAATTGAATTACGCTTTAGATTAAATGACAAAGTTTAATTACCTTAAACAATACAGTCGACCGTCTATTGTTACGTAGGAGGTGTGGGGAGAGGTTTGCCACGTTCACTCATCGTCTTCCTGCCAGGGTCGTCTTTACCCGGGGGTGCAAGGGGTGCGTGGCACCCGGCCTCTTAGTGGGCGCAAGCCAATCCTTATACTATCTAACGTGATGTACAAACGCCAGCACATCAACCTACTACAATCTGTCAATTCAACTTTATCACCAAAGTATAAGGTTCAAAGTTGATTGGGAAAATGTGACAGTTTCGGGTAGGTTGATGTGCTGGCGTCTGTACATACCATGCGTAAACCTTCTCGAAATTGAAATTAATAAAAAACTACTTACGATTAACTATGACTCAAGTCAAGGTAGATTGACAAATTTGGCTATAGTATACCTATCGAATTGAAAGTTGATTACAAAACAGATGATATCATAAAAAAGATTGCCGATTTTAAAGTCGGAAAAATTAAATTTGATGTTTGAAAATATAATAAAACACAATATGGTTAAGACGGCCCTGCTTCCTACCCTTGTACCATGTTACTTGTGGTCGGCGCAACACGTTTTCTTCATGCATTCTCCCCTGTCACCCGTCACGCTATCATTCACTCCCTTCTCTTTCATATCATTCCTCACACAATCCATCCATCTATTCTTTGGTCTTCCTCTCCCTCTCCATCCATTAACATTTATATTCATCACTCTTATATCCTCATGGGTTTTCTCCTTTCTCATACCAAGCCAAACGATTTCGTTGAAACTTTTCTGTCACTGGCGCCACTTTCAAACTTCCCCTTATATACTCATCTCTTACTTTATCCATTTTCGTCACTCCACACATCCATCTCAACATTCGCATCTCCGCTGCATCTTTTTTCATCCACCTTCATCACGGCCTAGCGTTCCGATTCACGTTAGCTGCGCGGTTCATTTGTTTGCTAGTTGAAGCCTCAGTCGACGATTCCACTATTTCATACAAAGCGAAGCCAAGTATGTACACGTACGTGCTGCGTGCTCGCTGCCTTAAATACTGTAAATAGTAGTTATGGAAACACCTTTGTGTTTATTTTATATCTTTATATATAGCAAAGTAGCTTATTACGGCTTCAGTTTACTCGAGAGCACGACAGATTTGCTCCAGTTGCTCATTCTTACGTCAGATACAATATATCTTATTATAAACCACGTACACTCCATATTGGCTGAATGGCGGGCCCTCGTTTTTAAGTCCAATATGGCTAGCTAAGAAGAATGTAGCAATATCACAAATGCCAATCAATTGACATTATAAAAAATAACTTCAAGGTAAAAGGAAACTGCAGAGCTCTGTGCAGCTTAGTTTTTGGTCGTTTTTACTGCTTTGTTTATTTAGTGTTTTCTATCATTCAAACGGATGGAGTTCCTACTTTTAATTTATTTTTTTAAGAGCGTTTCCGCCCCTTTTTATATTAGGACATTTAAACGCTCTACCGGCTAGGAGCGACTCGAAATATGGGCACAGGTGGCGACAGATGTCAATGACCGAACGTAACGCACATTCTTCTTGTTCCTGGTGCAATGGAGTTTGTTTCACATCCTTTAGTCTTGACGTCACGCCATTGTGTAAAATAGTTGTCATCTTTTGTGACAAATTAAGAAAGATCCGACAGAATTCTCTCTAATCTTCAGTTCTTAACCAGTCTCTTTCGAGTCATCAATAGCATTGTTACTAAAATCCCTTTCTACACCTGTAAAAGAAAAGTTTGTTTAAGTTAGAGCATATTGTAAAGCAGTGGTCATCTTTTGTTACAAATTAAGACTGTTAATTAAAAATGTTGTCCCCCACACTAAATATCCCTCGTCCTCATTCTATAGGACTTACAAGACCAGACAGAACTTCTTCTAAACTTCACTTCTTAAACATTCTGATTCGAGTCATCAATATGTTTTATTTAAATCCCTTTCTATCTTTAAAAGAAAAGAACAATCACAACTCAACAACACTGTATATCAAATAGGTACACAAGGTGCGTCAACGAGCGATACGACGGAGGTCGGCGCGGGCGCAACTAGCGTAGATTAGGTCAATTACAGCGGCCCCGACGTATGACACCACCTCATGTTTTTAGTGTGATGTAACGCGCAATACTTGTAGCATTTTACGTTTATTATATTGTGTGTAATAGAGGATATTGCTACGTGAATCTTAAACGGCAAGGCCAGTTCGGGTTTCCAAAATTAGGAAAGATCCTTCTTTCTTAGAAAATATTTCGAAAGATTTATTCAAGACAGTTACTGTTACCTACTGTTTGCTGTCAGCCTGCATCATCCCACTGCGGGGGAGGGGGAAGTCTTGAAAAAGCGTTCCCCCTCCTCTTCCCCCTCCCCCCTCCTCCTGCTTCCTTCCTCTTCTTCCCTTGCTGTTTCGATCCCAGGGCTAAATGTGTAGCATTATTTGTTGGTTTAAAAATATAATAATAATAATAATATTCCACAACTATCACACAACGCCGTCTAGTCCCAAGCTAAGCAGAGCTTGTGTTATGGGTACTAGACAACTGATAAACATACTTATATATTTCTAAATACATACATATTATAGATAAATTACACCCAGACACAGAACAAATGATCGTTCTCATCACACAAACATTTGTCCTGGGTCGGAATCGAACCCACGACCTCCGGCATAGCAGTCAGGGTCACTAACCACTAGACCATCAGGCCTGTCAAAAATATGTACTTAGAATAGATAGCTAGATAGAATAGGTACTCTTGCTAGAATTGAAACTGTCAGCGTCCAATTGACATTGCTTGAAGTTTCATTTTAGCTGCCAGAATTTTAGAAGAGTTCCTTAGGTATTTAAAGCAGTAGTTTCATATTAACCATGGGTTTAAGAAGAACCTTTAAGATGCATTAGTAGTTAAATCTTAGCCACATTATTCATAATCCCCTCTCAATCTCCAGGAGTCTATGAAAACATTCCACTTGCTGCTGAACGAGACTTCGCGTCGTCTGCAGGCGTGGACCAAGCGACTGGGGACCTGTGTGGACAAATCCAGGCCTTACTACGATGCTGTGGGGATCGCCACAACTGCTAGGCAAGACTGCCAGAAGGCTGCTGTGCAGTTCCAGAGGGCTAGTGGTAAGTCAATCGAAGCTTTACTTTTTTGGTTAGATTCTTACTAGCCTACTTAGATTTCTATACTAGTTTAGACGTACGGTCGTGGGGTAGGCAGCAATTAGGCCGTCCATATACGGACAGCTTGAAGCAGCCAGTATCGACTGCTTCAAGCTGCGACTGCATAGCAAACTACAGTCTTCTACGTACACACATACACGGAACTGCTCGAGCAGTCGCGACTGCTTCGGGCGGTCAGCAGCGCGGTGAAAATTCATCGTGCGGTCAAGCAGTCGCCAGGCATACACTGACTGCTCGAGCTGTCGACTGCTCTCGCGTAGTCACCTCCGCCCGCGCTCTTTATTCCACGACGCGTGTGAGGCCGGCAATAAAAACCGCAGAGCAGTTGATACCGACTGCTGCAGCAGCAAGCCAGCAGGTATCAATGGCAGCTTCAAGCGGTTCAATTTGATTGCACGAGCAGTCCGCGTATGTAGATCACTCGTTTACTGCTGGAGTAGTCCGTGTATGGCCAGCCTTAGCGGTACCCACTACCTCATAGACATGGCGAGCTGATACCAGTCGGGGTTGCGGCGAATGTTTCTTTCTTCTTCTTTTCCACATGTAAACAAATATGAGTTATTGTAAAAATTACTTTAATACCTACACAACAAAGTTCAGTTTACGCTACAACTTCAAACATTTTTTACAACTTTTTCAATAGTACTAGTCACTCTGAATAAAGACTTAGTCATTCTCACTACAATAAAGTTGATATTTGTTTAACTTGAAATAACAGAATTTGAATAGACATTACATAGTGGAAGTAGGGTTATTGACACTTATGGTTATGTCTGCCTAGGGTGCGATAGCAAAGGTACTTTAGTATTGTGACGTATGAATTTTTAACGCATTCATTCGCATGTAAGTTCCGACCGCGCAAAATTTGCCAAAGATGTAAACAACAATGGCCGCTCGAAATAAGACGAAAACAAAATGGTCTTGTATATCGGTTTTATTCAATTTCGAGCAATTCGAGTAATTAAAAATTGCAAGAATTCGATAATTAATAAAACAATCAAATAAAAGGAATTACCCTATCTGAAATTTGATTTTCGATAAAACATTTTGCGGTGTCCGGAGACCGGAAATCGATAAGAAATCTTATCTTACGTAGAACGTTACAACATATCTTCAATTTGGCAATGTCATAACCTGACCCGATATAAAACTAACATGGCGACTGGATTCTTTCATCCCGTAACTTCCTGTCGGAACAATATACGACAAGTATCAACGATTTGGCAACGCTGCCAACTTCTAAGCAGGCATACTGTATATCTATATACATACCAAATCTGATGGAAATGAACCAAATAAGGTCACATTACTCTTTATTGCTTATTTGGTTGTATGTTATACACATACTTAAATTCACGATATTTTCCTATGGGGGTAAGAAAAACTACAGAACGCCACTACCCCTTCGTTTCGTTTCGCTTTCGTTTGTCATTGATTATAATTATTTTTTATAGCTCGCCCCTATAATACACCGTGTTCTTCACGATATCCATAAACTTTGTCAAACGCTTCTATAGCTTTTACAAATTAAATGTAACAAAGGAAGTAGTAGTAGGTAGTAGTAGTAAAGTAAGCGTTTGCAAATGTCGTTTATAATGCGCACAGCAAAAGAGTGGAACTCTCTACCTGCGTCTGTTTTTCCGAGCGCATACAACCCGAATCTCTTTAAAGTGAGAGTGAACAGGCTTCTTCTGGGTAAGCTCGCTCCATCGTCGACTTTGTCTCTGTCACCTTTGACCTAGGCTAGAGTCAAGAGCAAGCCCATTTCAAATAAAAAAAAAAAAAAAAAGTACTTGAAAAGGTTTCGTTACAAAGATATTGTTATTTCATTTAGTGAAATTTAATTGACCTATGCAGTAAGAAAGGGTCTTAACTCAGTTTTGACAAGTTTCAGCCCGCCAAATCTTATGAAAATACGTCATCGTTGCCAATTCGGATAAAGAAGTATGCATATCGGGTGATTTACGTCAATGTATTTAGTTTGTGTGAAAATTAACAAAAAATAAAAAACAAGAATTCGTTAATATGTCCATAATGAAAAATGCTTATTTCCATGGTCGGAACTTCTGATCGAAGTTTATGTATATCGTCCGGAACACGATGTATAAGCCAAATTAAAACTGACGAGATGAAGCTATAAATACCTAAACCTCTTACCCCGTCGTGATATACAGTCGTGATGGTCTTGTATCTGACCTTTTCACTTTTAACCTGAACTGTAATATTTCTCGTTTATCTTTTCCAGTTTTTCAATTTCCGTCGGGGCCACTTGATACCGCGCAATTTCCGATATCCACGTTTTGGTCAGAGCTTAGTTTTATGTTACAATTTCTTAAAAATGTACCTCAAATATTATAAATAAGAAAGTAAGGATCTTTGTTTCTTAACTATTTTGAAGTGCTAAGACTGAATTTGGAAGTTTACTGAAGAATCATGTCTTTTAGAATAATTTATGTGTTGCTTCAGCCCGCGACTTCGTCCGCGTCCGTGTAATTTCTTGTTCCCCCGTTCCTCCAAGTTGCATCGTATCGCATCGCCTGCCCGCGCCCCCGTTGCATCGTATCGCATCGCCCGCCCGCGCTACTACTTCGATTTCACTTCTTACTTTTTGCTCGGCTCCTAAGAGTCTTAGCATGATATTAAATAGCGTTCCTCAAGAATTGGGCAATCAAATACAAAAATATTTTTTCAAATCCGTCTGGTAGTTCCAGACATTAGCGCGTACAAACAAACAAACTTTTCATTTATTTACGAAGGCACTAAGTACCAATATACAAAACACAAATATATATAATTCATTCAATTCATTATATCATTAAAATAAAATACATTAACATTCAGAACAATCATTTAAATAATTAGGTATCTATACTTATAATAAATCTGTAGAGAGGTCAATTCTGTACATGAAATATATTTTCAAAATAACTATCAGGGGGTGATTAGTGATCGATACTGATGCCAAAAATGCAATCAGTAAAATTTTTGTCTGTCTGTCTGTCTGTCTGTCTGTCTGTCTGTCTGTCTGTATGTTCCTTATAGAAACAAAAACTACTCGACGGATTTTAACGAAACTTGGTACAATTATTCTTCATACTCCTGGGCAGGTTATAGTATACTTTTCATCACGCTACAATCAATAGGAGCAGAGTAGTGAAGGGAAATGTTGGGAAATCGGGAGAAGTTACTCCATTTTTTAAGCTTCCGTCGCGTGTGCAGCCTTAATGGTTAAAGTTACATAGAAATCATGTATGACGGAAATATTCTACATAAAATTGTCTAAAAAATATCCCGCAACAGCATATGTCTATCTTTTATGGTTGACTCACAATAACACGTGTAACTCCTGATAGCTTAGCAGTTCGGAGCATTCTGATTATATTTGTTTACTCTTACGTTTATAATACTCTCACTCATCCCTAATTTAAAAAAGTTAACATTATTACCTATTCAATAAAAAAAGAATCATAGAAATCGGTATAGAAACACCAAACTTATACATGAAATAAGCCATTGCGCCGTCGCACGTCTGAATCATGCCATAAGGATTATTTTTGTGTAACGGTTGCCGCGCTCGACACGGGTAAAGGCGGGAAGGTCCGAGAGCGAGCTTCATTCTGCTTCATTCAATATTTGGCTGTTGATGCGTTCAGAGCTTTCGACCTTATTGACGGACAATAATTGATATCGCGAAACCGTGCTTATCAGCGCGACTTTTAGTCTTTAAATAGTTTATTTGAATTTCTTTTGTTGTTATTTTGTAAAATAGGTATGAGTTGTTTTGGTAGTGTTTAAATATTCGTTCAAATTAAAAATTATTAAGCGTAGGTACTTTTATTAATTAAAGTAGTTATAAGTATTTATTTTTAAGTGAAGTATGTATAGGTAGATAGTATTGCACAGGCGTTTCAGCTTTATTTTCATTTCTTTTTTGTTGTGTAGACAAGGAATAAGGAAGTATTTTTTGAAATTCAACCCCTAAGGGAGTTAAATAGGGGATGAAAGTTTGTATGAAAGTCCGTCAGTTTTAAAGTTAGGATCATCAAATTTTGTGTTTAGGCTGACGACTAAAAATTAATTTATACGTGTCTCAGCGTTTTTGATAATTCTACCCCCAAAAGGTTAAAAGGGGGGATGAAGTTGTGTATGAAAGTCCGTCAGTTTAAAAGTTAGGATCTTTAAATTTTGTATTTAGGCTAACGATTGAAAATTAATTTATACGTGTCTCAGCGTTTTTGATAATTTCTCCCCCAAAAGGGGGATGAACGACCTGACTGAAATATCAACGCACAGTCTAAATCGCTGGTCCTTCCTAGGGACATGAATTTTGGAGGGTGTGTTCTTTGTGAAGAGTAGGTATCGAATAAGAAGGGGTTTTTGGAAATTAAACCTTTAAGGGGGTGAAAAGGGGGGATTTTGTTGGTATGAAAAATCTTATGTCTTGAGTTAATAACCTGAAACTTGGCACGAATACTTATCTAAGTAAATTATGAAGTTTGGAATTTTTCGTTTTTCTAAAATACCCCCTAAAGAGGTATTGGGGGTGGTCAAAATTTGTATGGAAGAATTTTAACGCCCTGTCCGATTAACTTGAAACTCAGTTTTTATACTAAGTACTAAAAATAATTAATAACATGTATCAGGGTTTTTCGAAAATCTACCCCTAACTGTGTGAAAAGAGGTAGTTAATTTTAAAGGGGAGGATTTTACCGCGTGGCTTGATTAGCTCGAAAATTGGTATAAATAAACTGAGTCAAGTTATAAAATTCCACCCCTGTGGGGGTGAAAAGCGGGGATACAGTTTATTTGAAAAATCTGATTCCTTTGTTCTATAAACTTAAAAATTGGCCCGAATACTTATTTATCTAAATTAATTATAAAGATCATACCAACATACATTTTCGAAACTTTTAGAGGAAAGTACGAATTTCACGCGGACGAAGTCGCGGGCAGAAGCTAGTACTTATAATAAATCTGTAGAGAGGTCAATTCTGTACATGAAATATATTTTCAAAATAACTATCAGGGGGTGATTAGTGATCGATACTGATGCCAAAAATGCAATCAGTAAAATTTTTGTCTGTCTGTCTGTCTGTCTGTCTGTCTGTCTGTCTGTCTGTATGTTCCTTATAGAAACAAAAACTACTCGACGGATTTTAACGAAACTTGGTACAATTATTCTTCATACTCCTGGGCAGGTTATAGTATACTTTTCATCACGCTACAATCAATAGGAGCAGAGTAGTGAAGGGAAATGTTGGGAAAACGGGAGAAGTTACTCCATTTTTTAAGCTTCCGTCGCGTGTGCAGCCTTAATGGTTAAAGTTACATAGAAATCATGTATGACGGAAATATTCTACATAAAATTGTCTAAAAAATATCCCGCAACAGCATATGTCTATCTTTTATGGTTGACTCACAATAACACGTGTAACTCCTGATAGCTTAGCAGTTCGGAGCATTCTGATTATATTTGTTTACTCTTACGTTTATAATACTCTCACTCATCCCTATTTTAAAAAAGTTAACATTATTACCTATTCAATAAAAAAAGAATTATAGAAATCGGTATAGAAATACCAAACTTATACATGAAATAAGCCATCGCGCCGTCGCACGTCTGAATCATGCTATAAGGATTATTTTTGTGTAACGGTTGCCGCGCTCGACACGGTTCGCGGCGCGCGGCGGGCGGTAGGGAATAAAAAGGCGGGAGGTCCGAGAGCGAGCTTACCCACCCCGACCCTTGCTCGATGAAGTGCCAGCCCGCGCCGCAGCTGAGCCTGTAGCTTGAAACTCCCGACTGTGACCTCTGAGTTTGTTTCGGCATTTCTTCTCAGAGCAGTCAGATAGGAAATGCCGGCCCCATCAAGCTTAAATAATAAAAATCTGATCCAGCCTGTCCCATCTTGCTGCCCTCTCCAGCGACGCCCTAAGCCGAGGTTCGTACCCCACAGGGGGTGCCCTTAGCGTGTAGTCGCTTAATATAGTAGATATTCGCCCTGGCTGGAGGGATAGTCCGGTTAAGTAGTCACGACCTCTCAAGGTCAACTACGAGATGCCATTTCTAAAAAAAAAAAAAAAAAAAAAAAAAAAGAGCGAGCTTCATTCAATATTTGGCTGTTGATGCGTTCAGAGCGTTCGACCTTATTGACAGACAATAATTGATATTGAGAAACCGTGCTTATCAGCGCGACTTTTAGTCTTTAAATAGTTTATTTGAATTTATTTTGTTGTTATTTTGTAAAATAGGTATGTGTTGTTTTGGTAGTGTTTAAATATTCGTTCAAATTAAAAATTATTAAGCGTAGGTACTTTTAATAATATAAGTATTTATTTTTAAGTGAAGTAGGTATAGGTAGATAGTATTGCACATGCGTTTCAGCTTTATTTTCATTTCTTTTTTGTTGTGTAGACTAGGAATAAGGAAGGATTTTTTGAAATTCAACCCCTAAGGGAGTTAAATAGGGGATGAAAGTTTGTATGAAAGTCCGTCAGTTTTAAAGTTAGGATCATCAAATTTTGTGTTTAGGCTGACGAGTATAAATTAATTTATACGTGTCTCAGCGTTTTTGATAATTCTACCCCCAAAGGGTTAAAAGGGGGGATGAAGTTGTGTATGAAAGTCCGTCAGTTTAAAAGTTAGGATCTTTAAATTTTGTATTTAGGCTAACGATTGAAAATTAATTTATACGTGTCTCAGCGTTTTTGATAATTTCTCCCCCAAAAGAGGGATGAACGACCTGTCTGAAATATCAACGCACAGTCTAAATCGCTGGTCCTTCCTAGGGACATGAATTTTGGAGGGTGTGTTCTTTGTGAAGAGTAGGTATCGAATAAGAAGGGGTTTTTGGAAATTAAACCTTTAAGGGGGTGAAAAGGGGGGATTTTGTTGGCATGAAAAATCTTATTTCTTGAGTTAATAACCTTGAAACTTGGCACGAATACTTATCTAAGTAAATTATGAAGTTTGGAATTTTTCGTTTTTCTAAAATACCCCCTAAAGAGGTATTGGGGGGTGTCAAAATTTGTATGGATGAATTTTAACGCCCTGTCCGATTAACTTGAAACTCAGTATTTATACTAAGGACTAAAAATAATTAATAACATGTATCAGGGTTTTTCGAAAATCTACCCCTAACTGTGTGAAAAGAGGTAGTTAATTTTAAAGGGGAGGATTTTACCGCGTGGCTTGATTAGCTCGAAAATTGGTATAAATGAACTGAGTCAAGTTATTAAATTCCACCCCTGTGGGGGTGAAAAGCGGGGATACAGTTTATTTGAAAAATCTGATTCCTTTGTTCTATAAACTTAAAAATTGGCCCGAATACTTATTTATCTAAATTCATTATAAAGATCATACCAACATACATTTTCAAAACTTTTAGAGGAAAGTACGAATTTCACGCGGACGAAGTCGCGGGCAGAAGCTAGTAAATAAATAAAACATTAAAACTGAATAGATATTAAAATAAATAAATAAATAATTTCATGCACAATAGACAGCGTTTTTTTTTTTTTTTTTATTTGATATGGGCTTGCTCTTGACTCTAGCCTAAGTCAAAGGTGACAGAGACAAAGTCGACGATGGAGCGAGCTTACCCAGAAGAAGCCTGTTTACTCTCACTTTAAAGAGTTTCGGGTTGTATGCGCTCGGAAAAACAGATGCAGAGAGTTCCACTCTTTTGCTGTGCGCATTATAAACGACATTTGCAAACGCTTAGTGCGAATTGGTGGAACAGCAACCAGGTAGGGATGGTAACTTGCAATGCGCCTGGATGTCCGAAGGTAGAAGGGGGCCGGTGGAATGAGGTCGTGGAGTTCTTGAGCACACTCACCGAAGTACAGTCTGTAGAAGACCGACAGGCAGGCAACCTTGCGGCGATGAGCCAAGCTGTGAAGCTTGGCATCCACCAGTTTTACGTCGCCAATGAGCCTCTTAGCTCTGCGTTCCACCGAGTCAAGCGCGGCAAGTTGGTATTTCGCCGAGCCATCCCAAAGGTGGCTGCAATACTCCATGCAGGATCGGACTTGTGCTTTGTATAGAGTTAAAAGCTGTCCAGGCGTAAAGTATCGTTTCACCCTATTTAGGATGCCCAGCTTCTTGGCTGCAGTTTGGGCTTTGTACGCGATGGTGGCGCCGAAGTAGAGACTAGATGTCAACTCCATGCCTAGAAGCTCGAGCCGATCAGTTACAGGAACAGATGTACCCCGAAAAGTAGGAGTCTGGTCAAAACGACTCCTTTTGGCGGTAAAAAGACACGCCTGTGTTTTGGTGGCGTTAAAAGAGACCAGATTGTCATCACCCCACTGGGAGACAAGGCTTAAGGTCAAATCTGTCCGCTCTACCATGGCCTCTCTCAAGGATCGAACTTCGGACCCGCTGGCCCTTGCATTGGACAAGTATCTCTCTGAAACTGTACTGTCATCCGCGCATCAGCGTTTAATTAACATATACATACTTTTTTGTCCTTGGTTGTTAATAGCTCATAATTATGGCACAACCGTCCGTATAGACATAATCAATTATTATAATTACTCAAATCCACGTTTTTCTCAGTCATATAACTAATTAAGTTACTCATCTAATACATGCCTGCACAGCCTGTAACCAACTAAAAATGCTCAGGTTCAATTCCTGTCAGTAATCCGTGCTTGCCCTTATATCGGTCACAGTTACTGTAATTAAGGGTAAAGCCGGATTTATTAAGGACATAATCGTTTCTATTACTAGGAGCCCGCGGCTAAATTGAAACAGCCGCACAGGTCGATCGATCAGGGTTAAGCTACGCTTGCCGTGGTTGGTCCGTGGCTGGGTGGTCACCCAGCCAGTGACGGAGGGGTCTCGGTACGTAAAGATGACCATATTTACATACCGCCTCGGACAGCACGTTGAGCCGTAGGTCCCGTCTGTCATTCGTGGATCTTTGACAGTCGCTACGGGTAGCCAGAAGCCCGAATGTCTGGTAACCAGTCTTACCAAGGGATATCGTACCCAGTAACTGGGTTGTGGAGGTCAGATAGGCAGTCGCTCCATGTAAAATACTGGTATTCAGCTGCATCCGATTAGAGTGGAAGCCGAGCCCATAGTTGGGAAAAGGCTAGGCAGGTGATGATATGATATTAATACGACGTTAACGTAGATGGTAATATTATTGCTCTTTTTATTACCTTATAACGATTTATTTTCATATTATTTTTATATCATCATTTTTTGCTCTGGTAACAGCGCTCCGGATCGCTCCAATATTTTTAATGAAATTATATAATTTATTATGTTTATGCCATTCATTCTACATTCTGTGAGTACCTCAACTCACACACTGATTAAATTATTTGGTCAAAATGTTCGGAAAAATCTTCTGCGGATAACTATGGAGTTTCTTGCCCATTCTTCTCCACACGAAACTTTTGGAAGGGCACCTAGAATCTATTCTAATTCCAATACCTTTAAATGGCCTACTTAAAATAAATGATTTGACTTTGATTTTTTAATTATACGGAGCGATTTTGATAGAGAACACTTTTCTGGTGTCCTTTAGGGCTAAGTTGCCCAAGAACTCTTACACGAGCCTTCTCATATAAGGTGTTAAGTATTGATAAAGACGACCGCGGCCTTCTGGCTAGAAATAGAAAATCAATCATAGAGTAAACAGCCTATTACTTTACTCATACCTACAAACCAAACTTTTCCGTAACAAATTGTTCTATCAAAACATTCTTGTGACATCGTTTTTACAAATAAAAATTCATTAATAGATTTGCCCATATCATGCAATGACACAGGTTCACTGACACCAAATTAGAGAGAAACTAGCGAAAAATGCGAACTGAACTGAATGTACTTACCAAGGTTCTTGATAACATTCAGTAAGTTAATTACATTTCACTTTGTTAATTATAAATGTGTCGTTAAGTCGTGCGTTCACCTGAATTCACGTAAAAAATGGCACTTACTCTAACTAATGTACTAGGAAATATAAATAGTGCTGTCTGTCGTTTTATGAAGTTAGTTCCCCCTGGACTCATTTGTATGGAATAATTAAGTATGTATATTTAGTAGAAGGTATGTAATGGTCATGTGCTAGGAGTCACAGTGGCGTGCATTGCATATAGGCATATCAGTCGATTGGTATCAAAATTGGTCAAATCCATGATAAATTAATGGATTTGGACCGATTTTGATACCAATCGACTCATATAAGCAGTGCCTACCTCGATATATCAACATACGCCTGTCAATTACATTTTAGTGTGGAATTAAGAAACTCACTAAATTATCATACCTAACAAAAAACAAAATAGCGCGACAGTAGGCAGTCGCCGAACGGCCTACTCGGCTCCCGTACTATTCGCATATTGTCATTGGTCTTTACTCGTTCAAGTTAATACGACAAAATTAAAAATACGTACGTATTACGCGTAATACCATGACGTTCGACCTTCGCAATTTATCACCCCTAAGTAGGCATGCCTACTCAAATAACCACACTTTTGACCTCACTTTTTTTTTCTGATTAGTGACCGCATTTGCCTAGACTAGACCCGGCCTAGTGCCTACCTAATCTAAAAACCAATGCACGCCACTGAGGAGTCACAGACTGTCCGCTGGGCAGGGCCTACATGGAGGACGACGAGACAGCAGCTCATGTGCTTCTAAACTGTTGCAAATATAACCCCCTACATAAAAACTCACGAAATTTACCTCTTTATCATCTTTAGTATACATAGACTGAGTTTGATATCACTATCTCTCTGAAATAAAACGAAATACGGTCGACTTTAGTGCAACTTGCACAGCAATAACCTTTTCACTCACTCCAATTGGCATGCCAAACATTTTGATCGGTGCACCAATAGATAAATTGGCACAAATCGCTCGTGCTCTTATCAGGTATCCACATCCTGCCATCGAGCGGGCCCGAGGCTGGCAGCCCGGCAGTTCAAGGCCATTGAATATTTGATTATATTTGAAGGTCCAACGTGCTAATTACCTCGCGCCCCAAGCGAAGGTCACCGAAGTAATTTGGATTAATATGATAATTTGTATTAGTGAGGGTAATTGGAATTTTATCTACGTGTTGGTTATTTATATCTAGTGCTGATGGCTTATCTTTATTTATTAGTGTGAATTTACTTTATTCGATGCTATACCTAAAAATTGAATCTATACCTACAAATAATTTAAATTGAAGTGTCTGTTTGTAATGTCATAATAACGGGATTTGTACTAAATGCATATTATGGAAGTATAATACATATACTTATAACAAAAAAAAAAACAATTTTAAAATTTTTTGCCTTTCTATCTGTTTCTTCCGGCTAATCTTCGAAACGGCTGGACCGATTTTGACGGGACTTTCACTGGCAGATAGCTGATGTTATAAGGAGTAACTACGACTTCTTTTATTTTAGTAAAAGATTAGGGTTCTGCGCAAAAAAAAAAAACGCATGAAATCCAATGCAGGCGAACGAACTTGCGGGCGCAGCTAGTTTAAAATAAAAACTGTCTGCAAATAAGCCAGTCATATTGGCTGAAGTACCTACACGTTATTGCAGATTGTCAGAAACTATTGCAAAACCAGTTGAATTTAATTGAAAGGTGTATGGTGGGCGCGCATTGTTGCAAGCCTCATTGTGAACGTATAATTAGGTAAAGTGGCAAAGGTCATAATGGTATTCGAAAGGTTATTTGAACATCTCTTGGCAACATGTGAAAGTTATAACATAACTAGCTGCGCCCTGCGGTTTCACCCGCATAAGTTTCGATCCCGTGGGTTTATCTGGATAAAAGGTATCCTATGTCCTTTCCCGGGACTCAAACTATCTCTATATCAAATTTCATCTAAATCTGTTCAGCGGTCTAAGCGTGAAGAGGTAACGCGATGGCAGGCGATGCGATGCGACGGGGTCGTCGGGAGTAAAAGAAATTTCACGCGGACGAAGTCGCGGGCAGAAGCTAGTAAATTATACTATATGACAAATAGATAATTATGGAAGAAAATGACATGTGCGCCGAGCCCAAATAAATTGGGATATGGCCAAGAAAATAATCATGATGATGAGATACAAGGAAAGATGAATAGGGGATTATAGCAAGAGCATAAGGAGCAGTTTCCTCCTGACATGGCATGGCAGAATTGATGGAAACATGTGACCTATTAAACAAGTGTCGTGATACTATCCATATATTCATTACTTTATCATAAATTCATAACCAGTGATCGGAATAGGCGGAGTATATTTACCTAAAGCTTAAAGAACAGAGACGGAAATCGGAGACTTCCTTATGACTAATTTTTTTTTACCGGTTTTATCGGAACTTTAATTATGTAACTTTCAATATCTTATTTTATCATTAACATTTTAAATGCTTTAATAAATCGTAATCAATGTTTTGATAAATAAAATAACCAATATTAAAAATACATATTTTTTTTAACATAAAAAAAAAATATTTTTATAAAATTTAGTTCTAAGGAAGTCTCCGATTTCCGTCTCTGTTCTTTGAACTTTAGGTAAATATACTCCGCCTTTTCCGATCACTGTTCATAACAGTTTGGTTTAAGAAGAGCACGTTCCTCTTTGTGTGAACTTACATACAAAAAAAAAGGTAACATACAGACAGACAGACGGACTGACAGTTTCGAATTTATAATATTAGTATGGATGCGAAAGTGTGTCTGTCTGTTACCTCTTCAAGCCTAAATCGTTGAACCGATTTAGATGAAATTTGGTAGAGATAGTTTGAGCCCCGGGAAAGGACATAGTATAGTTTTTATCCCGATATTCCCACGGGAAACTTATACGGGTGAAACCGCGGGGCGCTGCTAGTAGCATATATAGCCTTCCATAATAATTGGGCTATCAAATGTAAAATGAATTTTTCAAATCCGACTGGCAGTTCCAGAGATTAGCACGTTTAAACAAACAAACTCTACAGCGTTATTATTAGTATAGATTTAAAAAAAGGCCTATGTTTAACTTATCACCAGATAAAGTAAAATATAACATCAAAAAAACACTTTTTACTGCTAAAAATAGAAAATTATCACCAAAATTAAAACTCCATTTTATTGTAAAATACCTAGGTAAAGGTGTTTGTATTCTCATTTGCTCGCTCTTGCATCCTATGTATTTTAGACTTTATTTTTTGGTGTTCAATAAAATTTTTTGGTGATCATTATTTTAACCCTTTAAAAAAAGGCAGATAGAGGAAGTGGTTTATCAAAATAAATATCCCTTTCAAGGACCAAATTCCCATTAGGGGAGGAAAAGGGATGAGCTATACCGGGCTATACGTAAACCGGGATCCGGAAATCCGACCACGGTCCATTCTGTGCGAAACGGCATTTTTTCTTAATAAATCTTTTTACTTATAGCGTTTTAAAAACGGTTAATATTGAATAAAAAATAAATATTCTTGGCGTTGAAGGCCGTTTAAATACAACGATGACGGAATATTTCCATACCAATTGGAATTTGTAAGTTTATCATTCGGTAAATAGGGCCTCAGTTCAAAGAGACCCTGACGTATTTGTCATACATGATAATCTATATATATAAAAATAAAACCCGTTTTCCGTTGTCACGACATAACATGAAAACGGCTGGACTGATTTCGATGAAATTTGGTATAGAGATAGTTTGAGTCCCGGGAAAGGACATAAGATAGTTTTTATCCCGATATTCCCACGGGATCGACATTTACGCGGGTGAAACCGCGGGGCGCAGCTAGTAAAATTATATTAACAAAAAAAAAAAATTTTTTTGAACTTCGAAATTTACATACCTACAATTTTACATTGCTCGGTTGGTCGGGAAAAGTAAAAATAAATTGTTTGGAGGCTAAAATTAAAAATTATCACACTAATATTATAAAGGCGAAAGTTTGTGAGTGTGTGTGTGTGTTTATATGTTTGTTACTTCTTCACGCTCAAACGGCTGGACCAATTTTGATGAAATTTGGTATAGAGATAGCTTGAATCCCGGGAAAGGACATAGGGTACTTTTTATCCCGATATTCCCACGGGATCGAGACTTATGCGGGTAAAACCACGGGGCGCAGCTAGTAATAATTATTTTTTGCCAACCCTTACGTATAAGTTATACATATCAGAAAATGTATGACATTAAGTCCGCCTGACTATGCCCATAGTATTTTGCAAATGAATATGCCTGAGTTAACACCATCTGTGAGCTTATTTTCCATTGCTATAATTAAAATAAGTGTACATAAAAAGCGGTCATAACAGCTGTTCAAGGCACTACACGGATTGCAATGACATAATTATCGCAAATCATAGATAAACGCTGATTCATAGACCGTAATAGCTGTAAGTGAATAAATTATGTAATTCGCATATCTGGGCTAATTCGCACATAAGGAGTGTTCGTTGTTAGATACGAGTATACAGGGTGTTACGGAAAGGGTATATCAATACAAACGGGTTGAAGAGTGTATCTGGTCTAGAATCTCTGTACAAAATTTCAGCTCAAAAGCATTAACTTTGAAAATGTTTATTTTTTTTTTATTTCGACATCACGGCGCTGCACTGGCGCGCGGCGGCGTGATGTGCGTGTACTAGGCGCACAGACACACTACAGATAATGGATAATGACCCTCGTAGTGCGGTGACACGTTTGTTATGATTTCAATTTAATAAACTATCGAAATTAAAAAATATTAAGCATTTTCAAAGTTACTGCTTTTGAGCTGAAATTTTGTACAGAGATTCTAGACCAGATACACTCTTCAACCTGTTTGTATTGATATACCCTTTCTGTAACACCCTGTATACATCTAGAATACTCTTTATTATGTACATCATATTGTGGTGTGGCCATTGTTGCTCGGATGTTGTTTTGTTTTTCATACTTCCTCTTTATTAAGCTGAATACTGAATTCTTCAGTAAAAGAGGATATGTTTTGCGGAAAGCGGGCATTGTGAATTGTATTCTTACATCATTTGTACCGGCAATCGTTAATAATGTATGGACGGCTGCAATCATTAGTTACCCACTTTTCCTGATGGGTGTAGGCATTTTTTTTGTTTTAACATAAACCCAAATAATACAAACTTAGTATAAGGAAAAGCTTAATATCAAAAATAGCATAAAATCTTATTTAAATTAGTAGAGGAGAAGTACTATATCAAAAGTCACCTAAGGTCCAGCCGCGCTAAATTTGCCAAAGATGCAAACAAAAATGGTCGCTCGAAATTGAATAAAATCGATATACAAGAACATTTATTTTAAGTAATGTTTGTTTTCGTCTAAATCTCCGAACTAACTAGACGAAAACAAACATTATTGTTGTTTACATCTGGTAAATTTTGCGCGACCGGACCTTACAGATGAGCACGAATCACAGATATAGATATACCTATACATATAACGCAAGTATCACGAACTGTATGAAAACTAAGCGTGCCACTTTTTGACTACCTACTATGACGTCACAAGCTCGCGCTCTCTCGCTCACGCTCACCCAGCCAGCAGTACGCAGGACTGAGCGCGAAAGTGGCGGCTTACGATTTTCGATCGTAAACTGGTGCGATTTTTGGCACGCGAAGTAGGTGCTCTTGCGTTATCTAGGTGTATCTATATCTGTGGCATGAATGCTGAAAGCATATACCTGCGGGGTTGCGTAACACGTTATCAGTAGGAATTGCTTTCACAACAGCAGAAAATTTTACCGAACATATGCAGCAATGGATTAGCAATACCCTTCAAAATGATTCAGATTGTTATTAAAACTGTGTTACGCAATTAGGGTGCAGAATAACAACCTGGAACACAATAAAAAGAGCCGAATTTGATATAAAAATGTCATAGATATGTCGTGGTCATATCGTAGATTTGCTCACTTCAAGAAATGCTCGAGAATTTCATGAAATGGTCGCATTTCATGAAATGTTTCTCTGTCTATTGGCCACATCATGATGTGGTCTGGCCAGATCAATGATTACGCAACGTTTGTCGATATGAACAGTTAAACGCGCGACTACTTCATGATGTGGCCAAACATTAGTGATCATACCTATCGTAAAATAATTAGAATATCTGCCGGTAGAGGCGTTGATGTCGGTTTCCTCTGTGGGTTCCCTATCCATTTGCATAAAATTTTAAGACCTAATATAACTTGGCATACTTTTGTTTCTCCTAATTATATTTTCGCATAACAGCTTACGCATAATTTCTCTAATCATAATAATGATTAAACATAATATTCTAAAGCATAAATTTAGCATGGTTGTTTTATTTCTAACGACGACGTCTGCAGGGTTTAAAGGAACCTAACCAAACCGAACGTCGAGGTGCCCCTGACGTCGTTTGGTATTATGCGAACCCTAAATTCATGATATGGCCAAACGTCGAATGATAAAAACGTTGACTTTAAACGATATGGTCAATCTTAGCTGGCCATTTCATGATACAAAACCATTTCATGAAATGACCGAACACTTCATGAAATGATCAATTCTATGATCTGGCCACGACAGATATATTAATAATCTGCATAACACACAAGTCACACAACCCAAACTCGATGATAATCATATTCATAGGTATGTCAGACAACCAGTTCAGTAACGTGATCCGACAATTCGTTACAATTAGCGCTTGCATGGCGCGGCTGCTGATTAGTCGTGTACATTATCTGCTAAACCTGACTAAATTATTTTCATTTTGCACATACAATATGTAACGTAATTAACGCAAGACTTTTTTTTAAGATAACTAGGAAGTAAATGATGCTGCCCCTAGTATTACTTTATGCATTTAAAATTGAGTCTTATTACCTTGTAATAATTTTGTTTGACTCTATCGGCCGGTCAGTATGGCAAAATACATAATTTTTGAAAAATATACTTATACCTATACAGGGTGAAATTGAACACATGCGACAAATCAAAATGGGAGATTGTACTCATTATTATGAACAACTTTTACTATGAGACCAAACTTGAAATCGCGAAAAAAAAATCAGCTGTTCCCTACATTTTGATGAGTTATGCGAACATAAATGTAGGGAACAGCTGATTTTTTTTTCGCGATTTCAGGTTTGGTCCCATAGTAAAAGTTGTTCATAATGATGAGTATAATCTCCCATTTCGATTTGTCGCATGTGTTCAATTTCATCCTGTATACTTACACCTATATTACCTAAAAGTTACTGAAATCGATTCAGTAGTTAATTTTGAACAAATTACTTTCAGGACTTGCGTTTATTCTGTTACACCTTGTATTATGTATTAGTAGAAGCCTAAATTTAATTATAATCTGGCGAAACTTCTCAGACTTCATGGGTATCGAATTCGATATCGAATGATGATAAAATAAATATGAAATTATTTCATAAACTCATAGAATAGGTATCTAAGCATAGCCTGTAACGTTCCCACTGCTGGGACACAGGCCTCCATTCTGAGAGAGGGAGTGGGCCATAATCCACCATTATTTAGAAAGACCCTATTTCTACTTGATAAACTTTTTTCTTACCTACTGAATACAAGCACTGCACGCTGTAGTCAAAACGTTTTATGTAGGCGCACGGATTTTTTTACAATTAATTAAAAATTCGCTTTTTGCATCTTAGAATATTCATTTTGATTGTAAGCACAACATGACGCCTGTATTTCGCGAAGGGTACGTACTTACCTACCTTAAATTACTTGAAATGCACATCAGATTCATTTAACAAAACTTGACTGAAGACAAGTGAGTAAAAGGGCTCATTTAAAACCTCAGCTACATTTCTGTACTCATTATAATTGGTCCTTACTTACATAATTTATGAGATGTAAGTCTCAGAACAACAAAGCATAATCATTAGCAATGTCGCACGAGTGGCTTAGCGACCTATTTTTGTCTGTCGCTAACAACACAACAATGTCACATTTTGTGGAGGTAGGCGGTTTTCTTTTTTCTTTTGATCATTTGTGAACAACATATCGCTCATTTAGAGAAACATCGACGTAAATGTATTTTTTCCCAAAATATGACAAAGCACTTAGAAAGCGTACGTTAGGAAATCAAAGACGTAAAAAAAATGTGTAGCAGTTACGTCGCTGTTTCTCCAAATGAGCGATATACATATTGCTCAACAATAACGGCTTGCTTGATGTATTTTTCTTCAGAATTTTGTTAACAAAAAAATAAAGATTTTTCCCGTAAAGTAACTGATTACAGATAATTGATCTATTGGATGACCATCGTCATCTGTCCTGCATTAATTAAGCATTTCTTTCTGTAATTAGGAGTTGCCAGGTAGTTCCTAAATAAACTGTACAACAATGACGTTAGTTCAAACAATAGCTATGCTACTAGCGGCTAGCGTAGTACGGAGTTTCAATAGGATAAGAGTAACGGTGGAGTTTCTTGCCCATTATTTTCTCCATATTAAACTACCTTTTGAAAGGGGCAACTATATACAGGGTGAAATTTAATTCATGGGCATCCTTTTAAGGGGTCATTGTAATCATCATTATGAACAACTTTTACTATGGAACCAAACCTGAAATCGCGAAAAAAAAATCATCTTCGTCTTATTATTTTTTTCTGTTTGCATTCGTGTCAGCTATCGATTTTTAAAGGTATCATTCGAGGCCGCCATTCTGAAAAAAAAAAAAAAATGGCAGACGGGTAGAGGTATGCCGCGGATCATCAAAGCCCTTTGACGTTCAAAAGTGCCTTTACGTGCCCATTTGAAATAAACGATTTGACTTTGACTATATCTTAGGTAGGTACTGGTTTTGTTTCCTCTGAGGGGCGGCCTGTTTAGGTTCTCTCCAAAAAGCTGAAGTTTTACAAGGTCGTAGCAAAATCTGTAATCACCAGTGATCGGAATAGGTAGAGCTATTTAGGTTCATTGACCGCAAACATTGATGTTAATATGGATATTCCACGGGATTCCGACTGATACTACGGGATTTTTGTCATATAAATTCGCTTCACTAACATTAACAGATGTTGAACGCTCGTTTTCCACATATAAATGGGTGTTAGATGTAAAAAGAAATAGATTAAAATTAGATAATTTAGAAAAAATAATGGTGATTTATTTTAACTCTGGTCATACACAGTACTTCTAGTGAAGCTGAAGACGAACCAGATCAATGACATTTTTTGTTTAAATAAGTGAATTATTGTTGAAGCGTATTGATTATTTTAATTAAGATTTTATTGTAATATATTTTTTTTTATTTGATAATGTTTTGATTTTACTGAGGAACAAATAATTTGTATGGTAATATGTTTTTGTACAACTTCAGAATAAAAATGTTTAAATGATTGTTGATTCTTGAATAAGAAATTGGTGCCGATTCTCTTGTACACAGAACTAAACTAACTAAACTATCACTAAAATTCCTTACTTTTTGCTATGGGAATCTTACAGCTATTCTGCATAAAAAAATCTCTAAATTTAAAAATAATTTTGACACAACAAAAATCGAATTTGACAATCGCGACTCGTTGACACGTGGTACTCATTTTCCCTACCCCGTGAATGGTTTTTTAGAGCCGCAGGCGCGGAGGGGGCAGCCTTGACGTGTTTTTTAAGGAATTTTTCACTTTTTGTATGGAAAATATGAAAAATTTATACCTACATGTTGAGTTTTAGGAGTTTATGGGTTTCATAAAGGGGGTCGAAATTTTCATTATTTTTGCGATAGGACACACCATTTTCGAGATATAAGCAAAAGAAAAAAAAAAGATACAGACAGTACTGTTTTTGCACCTGAAGTCGAGGTGTTGGTGTGAGTTTCTATTCATGACAACTAATTTTATTCCACACCTTTTTAATCGCGATTAAAAATAGTCAGATTTAGTTCTATTTAGTTAGACAATCAAAATTTCAGGTGAAAAACGTGAAATTCAGAATAGCAAAATTGCCATCTTCAATAGATTAATAACTCAGTGCCATCTTAGTGCTGTCAAACTAAAATATAGTTAAGTTGCGTCTTTAGTCAATTTCAGAATGGGAAATCGTCGCTTGACAGGAATAAATTAAATTTTTGTGATTTTTAGTCTAGTTTAGAGGCATTTGTGACAAGAAAATCGGCACCATTGTTACGTAAAAAAATATATGTGGTTTAATGAATCAAGTTTATCTATTTATTATACTATCCTTAATCCCGTCCTTCTTATATTTACCCGTCAGAATGGAAGTGTAATCTTTCATTAGTCCCGAAGGCGTGAATAGTTTTTATGATTTTACTACTCAAAAACCAAATCCCGGGGCTCGGGAAATATCCATATTATTCTAACCAACCAATTATTCTAAGCAAGTACGTAAAACAGCTCTACCTATTCCGATCTATGGTAATCACCCAACAAGATACTTGTCGATGTATGTTTGTATGCAAATAACGGTGTAGTGACATATGTTGACAGGAAATCGCTTATCAGCACGTTTATCAGCTAATACAATTGTGTTCAATTTTAACGCTCGTTGCGGCCAGTTATGGACTTCACCGTCAGTGTCCTATGCGTAGTGTAGTATCGGTTCCACGTGTGATTCTGTTTATTGTTTACGTTCTTTTTCATCTCCTCGGCCGTCACGCAAGATGATTCAGTTCGGCGGCCATTGCTTTACTATTGTCTTTTATAATGTGACTGGCTGCGCCCCGCGGTTTCATCCGCATAAGACTCGATCCCGTGGGAATATCGGGATAAAAAAGTACCCTATGTCCTTTCCCGGGACTCAAACTATCTCTATACCAAATTTCATCTAAATCGGTTTAGTGGTTTAGGCGTGAAAAGGTAACATACAGTTACAGACAGACAGAGTTACTTTCCAATGTATAATATTATTAGTATGGATATGACAGTTGAAGATTTAAGCTCTTGACACTTGTCTCTGCTTCAATGAAATGGGGGGATTATTTAACCAGCTATGGATACAATCGTTATGCATACTTTGTTTGGGCTATGCTTGGAGTTTCCCTGCGTGATTGAATCAGAAATGAAGAGATCCGCAGGAGAACCAAGGTAACCGACATAGCCCGAAGAATTGCCAAACCTATGTGGCAGTGGGCTGGGCACATTGCTCGAAGAACAGATGGCCGATGGGGCCGAAAGGTTCTGGAGTGACGATCGCGTACCGTAAGACCGTGTGACGGAAGCAATAAAGAATAAAGAGAGATTTAGTGTGAGAGACAGAGAGAGTTATATCTTTCTCCTCTCTCATGTAACGAAATGTGCCTAAACGTGACGTGACGCGTCCTTAAACTTTCACTGTCAATTTTCGTCCAATTATCAAATAGCCGCCTCAGAAGTTTCACTTCAAAACACTTTCCTAATGGATACTTTTTAACTTATGATTTTCTTCTCTTTTTCCTGTTTTTCATTTATTAAATTTTCTTTTAACTACGGAATAATCCGTGATGACAAAAAATGAGTTCCATGCCAACACGTGTGATTAGATAATGTATATGTGATGCGATGCGACATGTAATACCGGTCGCGATTCTATCTGCGACCTTGTTTGAATAATACCATTCTGAATTTTATTGTGCTTAACATTAATTATTTATTTATACTGTTGTAGGTACATTTTTTGTTAGATCGTTTATTCAGATTTCGGTTCGAAATTGTTATAGTGGGAATTTTCGGTAACAGGTGTGTTATAGGTACCTGCTTACCGCCCATAGGCTGCAACAGTTTCTTCTCGTATGTTTTCACAGAAAGTTGTTCGGCCCGTGCAGCACAGAATAAATAGTACAAGCTAAGGGGTCCAAACGGAACTCATTTTTGTTTTGTATGGCTACGAACTCTCGCCCCTCCGTGCCTCGGAAAGCACGTTATGCCATTAGTCCCGGCTGTCATTCGTGGGGTCGTCAAAAGCTTGAAAGTCTGACAATCAGTCTTACCAATGGGTATCATATTACCCAGTATCTAGGTTGTGGAGATCAGATAGGCAGTTGTTCCTTGTAAAATACTGGTATTCAGCTGCAACCGGCTAAACTGGAAGGCGACCCAAATATAGTTGAGAAAAGTCTAGGCAGACAGATTTATGACAAAGAATTCTCTACTCATAATGTTGTGTATTCTAAGTATACTCACCTTTCAATTTCTCATACGGTGATTATAAGCATGACTCCCAATATGTTGTTTTGTTTTCCAGAACTACATGCTGCCGCTAAAGAGACGGTCACACTTGCAGAGCAGCGGTTCGTGAGCAAGCAGGACGAGTGGCAATTTGACAGCAACTGGCAGGAGGTGCTCAATCATGCGATCATTAAGGTGAGATACTTATATTCTAGTCAGAAGAAGATTTTAAGATAATGGTGGTTGAGAAGACCCGATACAAGTAACACTCGAAAAAAAAAAAACCGAGTGTGCTTATGACCATACGACTGAAGTGAAACTTCAAACGTATTTGGCTATGAGAGGAAGTAAGAAAGAAAATGTGCGCGCGCACTGCTTTCTCTTGCTTATATCCCCCACTCAACTCCCGTTCACCTCGCCCGATCACACTTTTCGTAACGCTTACGTCACGCGTTCGCCAGCTTACTCCCCAAGTCAAGCGTGCGTAAAGAAGTGTTACTTCAAAACAGTCTCGATTATGATGTAAAGGATAAGCAATCAACTCGGATAACTTTAGTAGTTGGCATTTGGCAATGATTTTAAAGAAAGTCTACAGAGTGCTAAAGATTCGTTTGTATATCTTTTTTAGGTTATGGATGCCGAGAAACGGAAGGCGGAGAGTGGACGAGAGCATCAGAAGAGAGCGGCTGCATACATCGCAGCTGAGAAAAAGGTAAATATGATCATTACTATGAATGTAGATGATAATAAAAAATATAGTTAGGTTCTACTGTTGACCACGTGAGGTAGATCAGTAAACGACGTTCTGTTATCCATTAAAATACTTAAATAAATACCTGCCATGACGCATATAAAGATATGCGCATCGCTTGATAGTGAGAAGCAGAGTTGCCAATATGCCTGATATAGTGGTGGTGGATCGATCAGAGCGGCGCCCCATGATTGTTGACATAACTGTCCCGCATGATGAGAACCTCGTGAAAGCCGAGAAAGATAAACAAATTAAGTACCTTGACTTGGTTCGCGAGGTTGTCGACATGTGGGATGTGGACTCAGCGATCATTGTGCCGATAGTCGTGACTGCCAATGGGTTAATAGCCAAGAGCCTCGATCAACACCTAAGGAGGCTCTCGTTGGGCAGCTGGATCAAGGGCTTGATTCAGAAAGCGGTACTTCTGGACACGGCCCGCATTGTTAGAAGGTTCCTCTCTCTGGAGCCCTGACCGCTGGTAGCTTGGACCCTGTTCCCGATACCGGTGGGCTACTATTTTTTATATTTTTAAATGTTTTTATATTTCAAAATATAATTTATATGTAAATAATGAAATAAAGGAAAAATGTACTTAAGTTCTTCTGTTGACCACGTGAGGTAGATCAGTAAACGACGTTCTGTTATCCATTAAAATACTTAAGTAAATACCTGCCATGACGCATTTAAAGATATGCGCATCGCATGATAATGAGAAGCAACATACCTCTTAAACGAAAACACATAATGACACAGTTAATAATAGACACCTATTATCTCCAGGTGACACAACTAGAGGAGAATCTTAAACGGAATATCATCAAATCACGAGTTTACTTCGAAGAGAAGAAACTATGCGACGAACAGTTACAAACGCAAAATCAAAAAATTGAGAAGCTACAACGCCTCATCGCTGACGCTAAGTTCAGATACTCCAAATCTCTAAAAGCCCTTGAAAAGATATCTGAAGAAATCCATAGAATGAGAGGAGAGTATCCACCAGACAAGGACACTATCCCAGTAGGACCCAGAGAACCAGGAGTTGGAGCAGAAAGAGACGCCATACATGACGAAGACACAGCCAAAGCTGAACACGAAAAAGACGAAGACTCCAGTCTTCAAGAACTTAGAATGCGAGTTAGAGAACTGGCTTCTAAACCAATAGAGAAAGACATTGAAACTGACGAAGCGTGGGCTTTAGAACTGAACGAGACTATTAACAAACTAGACCAGTTGTTAATGATGAAGGAAAATAATCAGCAGAAAAGGTCTAAATTCACGGCTAGCTCTCCTAGGAACTCTAGCGCGCCATCTACAAGTACTAACTCGGGTAAATACACCCATCCACCGAGCGACAGCTGGAAAACTGAAACCAACCTAACCAGGACGAAATCTATAAGCAAGGATGTTGTCTATGAACATACTAACCCACCGATTAGTAAGATAGAGAAATGTAAAAGCATGATGTCGTTAGACGTTCTCGCTCTAGCAAGGGACACGAATATGATGGACAGGGAATCGTACCTCAAAGCAGTGATCGAAGACAAGTCCCCAACAGGGACATATACAGAGAGTAATTCGGACAGGAACGATACTCCCGATGAAATACTGATGGTGGAATGTGACTCCAGTGATTCGAACCAGAACCCAGTAATCAGGATGACCAGTTCCACTGTCTCTGATAGTGACAACAGCTAAATATGACGAGATGAACATGCGGTCGTTGGAAAAGTATAGATTTCTTTAATTGGTTGTGGAAGTTTTAGTAATTTTAAAAAACATAACGAAAAAAAAAGTCGTCTCGTTTTTTTTTTTGTTAGAAAAATACGGTTTAATTTTGTTCGTGAAAAATGCTTTAATTTAATGTTCGTTTATTTTTAATGTTGATCGTGTGAAGTTTATTTTAATCATGCAGTCTTTCCAATATTGAACGTCAATTTCTAAATGTTAGATGTTTTTCTAGTAAACTTGAAAAGTTAATAAAAATTGGTAAAATGATTTTCGTATTGCTGTTTAGTTTAGTTTTGGCGATAGTGCTAGTATTTTTATCAATGAAAAGATACTGATTTTAAAATACTCAATTAGACTTATGAGACTTACCAATACACATAATTTATAAATATATGATCATCGGTCAGCTGGTTGCATAATAATATAGGCATTACTTAAACTGTATATATTCATTCTCTCTCCGGTCGTGTCGGATTGCCGTCCCATCCGACTATGAGAGTAAGGGAAGAGAGGGTGTACCTGTGTATGCGCACACACGCCTGCACTATAATATCTCCTGCGCCGAAGGCTTACCTCCTTTGAGATTGGCCGCCATTGCCGAAATACGTTCTGGAGGGCTATTATTATTATACAAAGTGTTAAAAAATTAACCTTAAAAACTTTAAGAGGTGCGGTGTGACCATCGAACGGAACAAATTCCACTATGGGACTAACACTGAAGACACGAAAAAAAAATGAGCTGTTTCATATACATATTTTGGTCGAGTAGGTATTGAACTTTTATATTAAACAGCTGATTTTTTTTTTGTGATTTCGGAGTTGGTCCCATAGTGAAAGTTGTTCATTTCGATGGTCTAAAGCACCACTTAAAGTTTTTAAGGTTAATTTTTTAACTTGTTGTATTGCATTCCTAAACAAAAACTCATTTGGCAATCTTAAATACTTGCAAAATCTTTATGCATTGGTGACGTTTGAATATCATTTAGATAACCAACTTCACACAGACCGTTGATCGCAAAAAACCATAATTGTTATTATCATACATTATTCTTATAAATTTTAGCGAAATAGTACAGACGCCAGCACATCAAGCTACCCGAAACTGTAAAATTTTCCCAATCAACTTTGAACCTAATGCTTTAGCGATAAAGTTGAAAATCTATTAAAGAAATTTGACAGTTTGTAGTAGCTTGATGTGTTGGCGTCTGTACATTGCAAGCGCTATGATAAAAACACTAGCACTGTCGAAGCACGTTCTTAGATGATATTGTCTTATGAGTGATTTAGAACGGTCGGTTTCGTAAAATAAAATTTGATATACGGGGTGGCAGGGAACATCGACCCGCAAACTGTAATCATGAATTCAGCATGTGATTTTAGACGTAGAGTAGACATTTTTAGGCGGTTATAAAAAAAATCTGCTGTTTCATAGAAAACTGCAATACCTACGCGCTCAAAATGTGTGGAACAGCATTTTTTGAAGTGAAAACTTCTTTAGGCGCGTTGGGCATTTTTTGTGATGGGAAAAAACCATTGAATTCGCGCCACTGTTACTGTAACCGACACCGCTTCGGATGTGTTCGGCTGTCCTCGGGATGTACAGACGCCAGCACATCAACCTACTACAATCTGTCAAATTTCTTTAATAGATTTTCAACATTATCACCAAACCATAAGGTTCAAAGTTGATTGGGAAAATCTGACAGTTTCGGGTAGGTTGATGTGCCGGCGTCTGTACAACCTTTTAACCGCCCGACTTTATATCAGCTATCGTGCCCCCAGCGCCCGAAAAAAAAAAACGAAAAATAAATACCGATGAAACGAGCTGTGATGATGTAATAATAATACAGATTAAACGAGTTGTGTTATTTGGTCGTATATATACGACTCTGGCGGAATAGACACGAAAATATTTGTCGGATTAATCCGACATAAGCGGTTAAAAGGTTAATGTATATCCGATATGTCAGTAAGTGATGGCAAAGTATTCTGTTTGTGTTTTGTTTTTTTCACTTCTGTCGGCACTCCCGGAGTGCCACTGTTTTTTTTTTCTTAAACGACAAAAGCTTTCAACGCAGGGGTTTCAGAATCATGTATAAATCCATGGGTACAGGTTCCGCGTCGAGATCCCTGCCACCTTTTATGATGTCAGTATAAGTGACATAACACATAAGCAAAACTTCATAAATGCCATTCTGGTAACGGCCATGTTATGTTACTGACTTGCGTTCCCATTGAGGGACCACATTTGAATTTTGAGCTTTTGAATGCGTCAGCCTTTAGTAAAAGTTCTCAAACAATTGTAAATTCAGCCTTTAATTTGTAAAAGTAGCCACTCAAAAGTTACAATCGATTAAAAGTGGTCCCTCAGTCGTGACTGACAGGCATCCCTATCTCAAAACCTAGTGAAAATTTGCAACTGCTATAAATTACTACTCTTAGTAAAAGATTTGTAAAACTAATTTATTTGAATATCAACCCTTGCTGTTCAAGGAATAAAAAGAACTAGCATGCGGAAGGTGGTCCCTCAACCGATCACCATATGTTCACCTTGAGTGGAGACCACAATGGAATTTGAAATTTACATATGGTTCTAGCGTTAGTAAAAGTACTTGAACAACTGTATCTTCAACCTTTAGTTTGTAAAAGAAGCCATTCAAAAGTTACAATCGAATTAAGGTGGTCCCTCAGTTGAAACGTTAATCATAAGAAAAATCAATTTACGTAGCATTCGGGAGTTAAATAGACGAATGCTACAGTCTATCCTTTAGTAAATTTTTTTTACTAACGATTACTTTACTAAACAGTATCAAAAAATGTACCGTTTTATTTTAAATAATAATCAAATAGCTGGGAAGAAATACTAAGATAGAGGTGACCACACAGCAGGGTTTTTCTAGTGACTGTTGATAATAATTTTTAATAAAAATAAAATCTACGCGTCGCGTACCTACGTGAACATACTTAAAAAACATTGGTTCAATGACTAGTAACTCAAGCCGCAAATAATTAAAAAAATCCGGATAAGTCGGACTCGTGCAACGAGTATTCCGTACAAAGGTATGTAAATAGTTTTTCACAGTTTTTTTTTAAATATAACTACAAATATACGGTTTTCGGATTTTTTCCTTTATTTGTGCTACATGACTGCTTTAATGAGGCTAATGTTGATGATGACATAATTTGAATGTATATTAAAGGCTTGAATGACAATAATTACAAGATAGATGATATTTACATTCTGAGAGCACAAATAATTTCCCAAGCTTGTAATAAAAAGAATAAAATCAGAGACGTCGTTACTTACAGTTGCGAATGTAATGTATCTACCGTTTTCGAAGAAGTTATTAATAAGATTTTTTTTGTGTCAAATTCTCCAATCTGTGTAGCAATGCATGGTGTCAAACAGAAAACATTTTGAAAAGATATACATTTATCAGTTTGAACATTCAGCTTATTAAAATATTTGGCATTAGTATTTTGGAAGAAGCCATTTTAATTCGTGACGAAATTAAAGAATGTACACTGTGTAATAATCAAGTGACGTACGAATATGAGCTTATAGATTTTATATCTTTCGATTTAAACGACACACCTGAAGGACCGATTAGCGAAATACCTCGAACGATCAAAGTCAAACAAAATTTCTACAAATTAGTTGGGGCTATTGAATTTATTCCCGGAGCTAGCGCCAGTGAGCTCGGCCATTACAGATGTCTCTACTTTTTTAATGAGAGCATACGTTCTTACGACGACTTACGCTTTAAATTTGATGACAGTCCTCTAAACGAACAAACTTTTATACATACACTTTGCTACTGTCTCATTAGTAGTAATGTTTGATGTAAAAACCTTTTTATAAAAAAAAACAACAGACTTCAAAAAAAAAAACACTACAAAGTGATAAATAACTTTAATTTCGGAAGTCGGTGTCGTTGGTTCTGCATTTACATTTTTTGACACCGACTTCCGAAATTAAAGTTATTTACACTTTGTAGTGTATTTTTCTGAACTCGGTTGTTTTTTTTTTTGTAAAAAACTTTTTATTTTTCACTTTTTAGTTTTACCTACCCCACACAAATTCAATAAGCACTAGTGCACTGAAGAATTGAAGACACCGACTAGAAGAATAATCAAAATTCGCATAGAAATGCTGCATTTATGCATATAACTTCGTACATAAGAATAATTACCTAATGTATTATATACTAAAACCTTCCTGAAAGTATGTAGATAACTTTAGTGAAGAATTATCAAAATCGGTTTTAGTTTTTGAGAAAATCGCGGACATACAAACACACATACATACATACGGGTCGAACACAGAACCTCCTTTTTTGAAGTCGGTTAAAAAGTTCAGAGTTACATTTCAGTGCAGGGTAAAATTATATTAATAAAAATTAATATCAACAAACACTCACTAGTTTTTACTTAATAGACAATCCTGCTGTGTGGTCACCTCTATCTTGGTATTTCTTCCCAAGAATTTGATTATTATTTGAAATAAAACGTTACATTTTTTGATACTGTTTAGAAAAGTAATCCTTAGTAAAAAAATACTACTAAAGGATAGACTGTAGCATTCGTCTATTTAACTTCCGAATGCTACGTAAATTGATTTTTCTTATGATTAACGTTTCAATTGAGGGACCACCTTAATTCGATTGTAACTTTTGAATGGCTTCTTTTACAAACTAAAGGTTGAAGATACAATTGTTCAAGTACTTTTACTAACGCTAGACCCATATGTAAATTTCAAATTCCATTGTGGTCTCCACTCAAGGTGAACATATGGTGATCGGTTGAGGGACCACCTTCCGCATGCTAGTTCTTTTTATTCCTTGAACAGGAAGGGTTGATATTCAAATAAATTAGTTTTACAAATCTTTTACTAAGAGTAGTAATTTATAGCAGTTGCAAATTTTCACTAGGTTTTGAGATAGGGATGCCTGTCAGTCACGACTGAGGGACCACCTTTAATCGATTGTAACTTTTGAGTGGCTACTTTTACAAATTAAAGGCTGAATTTACAATTGTTTGAGAACTTTTACTAAAGGCTGACGCATTCAAAAGCTCAAAATTCAAATGTGGTCCCTCAATGGGAACGCAAGTATGTTACTGTATTCGAAATACCAAATAACAGTTTTTTCAGTCAGTCTTCAACAGTATTATAATTTTACATCTTTTTTTATAACATTTTATTTTATTCTAACAAAACATGTACGAAGCCGACTGCTTTATTTATAGCTATTACACTTTTAGGCCCGTGTTCTTGAACGAAGCTAAACATAAACCTCTACTTAAAACTAATTTTGGGTAGAGAGTGAAATCCCATTTACAGCATTTCTCTGTATCTCTTTCTATAACTTATAAGCGCCATTCGTTAGAGCAAGAAGTCCGATAGTAAACATCCGCACTCATTCACATTGAAGCGCGTTTACGCGCGGACTTAAATATGAAATCCGTCAGTTTTTAATAGAGATTTATGCTTGGGCATCGTCAATACGGGTTTTAGATAATTATAAATGTTAGATATGCCACTTTAGTTCACCTATGTATGAGCCATACCAGTCCACCGACTATAGCTCACAAATTATAACTTATTTTTAATCGTATGATATTAAACTTTCGTATCTCTATGGCATTTGACCTTGTGGAGGATTTAAATATGTGATTAGGAAGCATAGTGAACGAATCGTATAAAAACCTTCACTCCGTGTCCTAACCAAAGCGATCGATTGCGCGATTGTCGCGTTCATGCCACTATTTTTTCGGAAAACCCGGAAGGCGCCCTCTGTCGGCACGATGACGGGTTCATGTTCGCCGAATAAAATGAAAGCGAACGTCACGTCCGCGCGACTATCGCTTTGGTTAGGACGAGACCTTAGAATTCCATAATAAAATTGACAATCTTCTTGCACAAGTATGAGGCACATATTTGAAGGTTATACAAGGCACAATTCACGAATGACGCAGATTCGTGAATTGAAAAGCTTCTCGCCTATTTTGTATTCAAGATTTTACAAACAATTTTTTATCGAAGGATTTGAAGCTAGATTGAATGATAAGCTCGAAGTGGTTGTTTGTATAGATAGAAGACTTGTTACGCCTAGTCAGCCGTGTCTCGTTGTGGCGCGAGAAAAAGTGGCGACAAAATTTTGTCGTGCTGAGTATGTCGGCCCAGCTGGAGTTAAGATGTAGGTTCTAGAAAGTGATCGACAATCCTATGAAGTTAACTCAGTGTCTGATTTGAATATTTGTCTAACTTGTCATTTAACAGTGATAAATATACTATGAACGGAGCTTTACAATGATACATAATACTCTCTCACACTCTACTAATTATTTTTGAAATCTTACGCTTTATCATTCAAGCGTGGTAATCATTGGTAAAATTAATTTCAATCAACCTAACATTTAAACAGTGCCTTCATTTCTCATTAACATTTTAATTAAAATAACTTAGCCCAAACACAAGACTGGATGAGGTTGGTACTTAAGACGGTTGTAGAGCTAAAACTAACTATATTTGTATGATTTTTTATTAAAATTATATAAAAATAACACGATGAGGGTTCGCTAACATACTCATAAGTTTAAGAATAATAAAAATATGTTTTTAAACATCAGCATATTATTTTAAGGTGATGCATTTACGAAAAATCGAGTGAGCTTGTGGCAATGGGTTTATACTAATCAAGTTTTTTTTTATTGGTTCAATACTTGCAAAGCAAAGTTGGGTTGTACCAACATGGCTTTAAAACTAACATTTAAATAGTTTTACTTTTCTTTATTTTATTATTGACTAACCTGAGTTGTGATGTAGGGCTCATTGTCACTCGAACGTCTAGGAATAAAACTATTTACATTTTAAGATGAAATTAGATTACTTGTTTATTAATATTGATAGCACGGCAGGAAATATGTGTATACCAGAAACTTTGATAATATATCAGCAGTGAAAAGAAATCAGGACAAAAAACAGTGCTCCTTCTTCGATCATCTCTGCGTCTTTGAACCATATTAAGGCGGAGACTGACTTGTGACTTTTGTTTGTAATGTATAGAGTTTTTGTAACGCGTTACAATAGTTAGCAGGTTTATAATGTCTTGCCCGAAGCGTGCGTTCATCGCGTTTAGTGTATTGACGTTTTGTAACAAGAAATGGAGCGCGCTTGAGCCTTGCGCTCGAAGCGAGCGTTTGCCACGTCTTTTGTATCGCCATTTTGTAACCAAGCTCGCCTCGAATGAAACATTAGTAACAAACGTTATACCCTGTACATTTATGTGCTTGAAGCATGAAATAAATAAATAAATAAACGTCGCAAGTCAGTCTCCGCGTTTATTTGTGGTGTAATAACTTATTCTACACCTAAGAAGACGTATTTAAATGATATATGAGGTGGCTTAGGATTATACAATGGAGCAAGAATCAAGTATTAGCCACAAAGCTTAAAACTACTTCCTAGCAATTGAAATATGTATGTCTGTTCACAGTGTTCACAAAAAGCACCTTTGGTAATATTGTGTCGCACTTTCAGAGTTCTCACTTAAATGTTGTGCACATAGAGAAATGAAATCTGTATGTTCGTAATCAAAATTAAATTCCACTTCTACGTGTTTTCAATAAAATGAATGTTCTAAATTGTTAGTATTTTATTTATTTACCTTCCCAGCGCGGTCATAATCAGCCGATAATGTTCCCACCACAGAACATTAATATTCCGAGAGGTTCCCACTGCTGCGACACAGGCCTCCTCTCTGTGAGGAGTGGGCCGTAATCCACCACGCGGGCCCACTGCGGGTTGGTAGATGTCACATGTCCTCGATTTTTTTGTTCCAGGACATGCCGGTTTCCTCACGAAATTTCATCAACAATGGTAAGATTATTTACACAAAGTAAAGTGCCTGTCTGGGTTCAACCCTACGACCTACAACTCGTATAAGTCGCGGCCGTTATCACTGGGCCACCATTTAATTTTTTAGCTACCACAACGCAAGTTTAAAAACCTGCAGCGACACTATTCACACGTAACCACAGCTTGCCCACATTTTATCGTTGCAATGTGATGTGTTTGTGGTACGTACGTGTGAACGGGCCCTTAGATGCATGGAACATGCGCATAGATCTGTCAAAATCACGCCAAAGTGATTGAGTGAATTCGGATAATTTTAAGAACTGTCGTTTTCTAATTTCAGTCTCAATCTTTAAAAAACCCTATACATTTTATTTATTTCACCAAAAATTACTACGTGTTACACATACTTATAGGCTAATACTAGGGAGTATATAACATGGGATTGTCGTTGGGATTAACGACTTGAATTTGAACGTTCTCTATGTACGAGAATTGGTTCTGATTTTTGTATCTGTGTCTACCCTTAGGGCCTTCGATCAAAGATATTTGATCGTAGTAACTAAAACATCTTCTCGAGAAAAATGGTAGAGTAGAGATCATAGGTCTGGAAGCGTAAATGCTTAACACACTATCAGTAGCAATGGCTTTCATTTTGACAGTTCAACAACATTCATTGCGTAATTTTTAGTAACGTTGTTGAGCCGACAATTTTTTGGAACATATCACACCTTCGGTCCAACAAGTCGCAACAGCTCATTTTTAAATTTTACAGGAGAGGACTTTTAATTTTTTTTTCGCATTTATTACCTCATTTCTGGATTACTATTTATAGTAGGTTTGAAATCTTTATAAAATTAATAGTTTATTTTGTTTGATATAGTTTTACGTTAAAAATCTTATATTGAATTATCAAAAAATCCTAATAAAAGACATAACAAAAAAAAGTGTCCTGAATTGTGACTTTGTTGCACCGAAGGTGCGATAATGTAGCAGTGGGTTTTGAAGGATATTGCTAATATCCTTCAAAATTATTCAAATTGAGATTTATAGTGTGTTATTCCAGTAGGGAGTAGGTTAAAAAAATAAAGAAAAACCAAGTTGTTCGTTACTCCACATATATTTGACATCTGATAATTATTATCAACGGACCCATAAAAACAATAGCTTATACAATTACATAACATCACCAGGGTTACAGAGAGGAAGGCACTTCTACACTAAACACATCTCGATTATGTTGAAATGGCTGCAGAACTAGCTGGCCGGTTGGAATTAATCTAAAGACAGGATTTTAAAAATATTTTACAACAATAACGCCCTGTTTTTGAATAATTATATTCTAAATTTTTTAAGTGAAACTTCGGCCGCTATCCCACTGGCGTTTTACGAGCGTTGGCGCTTCTCTAACGTCTGCGCAGCGCAAACGTTGCGCAGACGCGACGTTACCATCGCGAATTTCAGTGGTCGCCACCCGCGCCCACACAGACAGCGGGACGGCGTGTTTATACCTGTTGCCAATAAACGCAAGAAGCTCGCGCTTGGAGAAGCGCCAGCGCTCGTAAAACGCCAGTGGGATATCAGCCTTAGGCGGCGATTGAGAGTGAAATTTCAAGAACGAGTCACATTTCGTTACATGAGAGAAAAAAAGATGTAGCTGTCTTTGTCTAGCACTACATCTCTCTTTTTTAAGAAGTTTCACTTCTTATTCTTCTTGCAACGAGAGTTATCAAACAGTAAAAATCCCGAATTACTGCATCAAAATATCGCAAAACGCTTGCTTAGACAAAGACTTTAAAATACAGAATCCTATGTAACCTTACAAACATAGATAAACTTTTATATTTTATTTACATAAATAAGATGTTTCTATGATGTACATGAGGTATGGAAATGAAGGTAGTTTCGACCTACATGATAATAATAATTAATAATATTTGACTATTATTAAAACTACAAGATTGTAACAATCGTTATTGAAGTTAAATACTGCAATACTACTTCTACTTTCTTTAAGTATTATAAATACAATAAATAACAGACATTGCGCAAGCACATCCAAGTCCCATATTAAAAAACATTACCCTTCCTTTTATGCAGTCGGGTTAAAACTGGCCATTCTTCCCTAAAGCACCCCCACCCTGTTTATTTTTATTGAAATTAGATGAAGGACAGGACAATTTTTGATTTAAATTTACATTAAATGACCGCCCAAAAAAATACAATAATCATAATTTGTACTGTAAACACAAAAAAATGCGAGATATGATGCTACGCACTAATTAAAATGGAATTAAAGAAACACATATTATTGGAGTCTTCGTTCGCTTAGTGTCATCCATCAATATTAATAATTTAATTTAAAAACGACACCAAAACTAAGTTTAATATTCATACGGCATGGAAAAAATTTAAATAAATTAATTAATATACTTACATTAAAAAGATTTCAAAAAAATATGGTCAGATGTTAACTTAGGGCCAAAGCACACACGCTACTTTTTGCATCGGCGATCGGCGATTTTGCGGCTGTATCGATGCTGCATCGCGTTTTGGCGTCTCTCTGCGTTCGGACGCGGTATCGGAATCGTGCGTTTTAGCGACTGCTCCGTTGCTGCATCGCGTTTTGGAGACTCTCTGCGTTCGGACGTGGTATCGGAATCGCGCGTTTTAGCGACTGCTCCGATGCTGGCGCATATGCCAAATTGCTGCGACCGGCATCCGAATGTGTGCGGAGTGTAGCGTTCAGCCGCTGTATCGAGCTTCCGAAAAGCGACTGAATCGCCGCGTTTGGCGTTTTTAAGTGTGCGGTGTGGAATGCTTGGTCGCTGCATTTAGTTTCTAAAAAGCAGCTGAATCGCCGATCGCCGATGCAAAAAGTAGCGTGTGTGCTTTGGCCCTTACTGAAACAAAGACTAAAATAAAATCGACTAAAGCTCATGTGCTGCTAGCAAAAATTTCAAAGATTTCAATTTGATCTCAATAAAGATATTATTTACTTAAAAAAACAAGGGTTCACCAAGCCGTATGAACTGTATATACCACACAAATAATATTAAAAATATATGATTATGAGCAGTAGTGGCGCAGTGGTAACGACCGCGACTTACGAGATATAGGTCGTAGGTTCGAAGGCGCTTTACTTCGTGCACGAGTAAATTATTTCATCACCACTGCTCTCAAAACATCGTGAGGAAATCTGCATGTCCTAGAACCAAAAATTCGAAGACATGTGACATCTACCAACACGCACTGGGCTCGCGTAGTGGATTACGGCCCACTCCCTCTCACAGAGAGGAGGCCTGTGTCCCAGCAGTGGGAACATTATAGGCTGCTTATGAACATTAGCCTTAAAAATAATAAAAACAACATTCCACCTATCAAAAACAATTATTATCTTAAAATAAATTGTATAATCCATTCAGTAAATATTGAAAGAATATCTGTGATTTTTATTTAATTTAATAAAATAATATAATCATAATGTTGCTAGATTTAAAATCAACTAATTTATTGATAGCGGTTGAGAAATGGCCTTAACCTTCGTTCCAGAAGCACTGGGCAGTGTTAAAATATTATTAAAAATATAATACTATATCAAGGTAACGTTATTTGAAATACATAATTATCATTTTCTATGACAAAACTTCGCTTCTGCAGTGCAAGAAGTCTTAAAAAAAATAAAGTATTATACAATACGTAAAAAATAGTCGACAAAAATATTCAATATTTCAATTAAAATTGCTGTGAAATTCTAATTAAACATAAAATAAATATCGCACACTGTAAAAGCGATGTATAACTTTTAAGCAATTCTCTAAGCACCCAAAGTGCTTTAAATGTAATTAAAATATTATTTTATCTACACCCATGCTATAAATCCTCTATAAAAGTTTCTGAAACAGTTAGCTTATTGCCAACATTAAAACAACCAGTGCCATAGTAACCATAATATCATCCAAACGCGTGTTATAATGTACTACATTTCCCATTATGCAACTCCTTTTCAAAAAAAGAACATTGGCATGCACACGCATTTTACTACCACAGCGCCGTAATTAAAAAAAAGAACTTATAGGTTATTCGAATTCACGTCGTATCCCGCCGGCCGCCATTTTTGTTCCATATTAGTATTGCGAAAAACTGTTTCAGAACCTTTTATAGAGGATTCATATCATGGGTGTAGATAAAGTCTTCGATGCAACTGTACATAATTAGGTATTAAAATACTCATGTGATACTATTATCACACTTGGCGAACCACATTCGTGTTTAAATACCCCTTATTATACAACAGTTGCATAAATAACTATTACAAGATAATAAAAATATCTATTATGACCTCTATTTCTGCCATATTAGCCGTTTAGTAACTATCCGGTCATATTTGTACGATAAACGCAAACTAAATGCATCGTTATGAGGTGCGTCCCATTAGACCCGACTTTTATGAATCAACGCAAAAATATCCCGATTAAATACCACGTAATCTCATTATTAGAACCTAGACGAATCCAGTTAAGAATTATTATAAGTGAAGAGTATAGTGAGAAAATATGATCAGATAAATTAAGTAGAAAAAAGGAAATAAAGCTATTGTCTACATTTCTTTTTTTACTTTTCCTCTCGCAGGTCTGCTGGAAGACTTAAGAAATAAGCAGTACCTTTGTACTCAAATTGTAATTATGACATATCCTTATGTATTTTACTGTGTGTACATAAATAATAAAATAAAATAAATAAATAAATAAAGAAAAGTTTAAAATAGAAGACAAAATTGTATAATAATTTTTGGTATGAATCATATTTACATACTGTAACTCAGAACTAGAGTTATATTGATTAAAAGTTTCGCAGCCCAATGAAATAAAATCATACGACACAATCTCCCGAAATAATGGCTGAAAAGTCCCAACAACCTGGATTCGCCATCACAAAACTCGACCCAACTAACCTACATACATTTGGTCATAAGCTACATTGAACTATTATATCTTAGATTTGGGTATAGTGACCACTTGGCGCCACCAAGGTGCGCGCTCGAATGCTCCGGGGTGACTGAAGAACGCTTTCTGGATGTTTTGGTAAAGCTGTAAATGAAAATGTCATATTTTATTATATTTTTGGAGTCTTCTTCTTCATCGCTCGTATCTACATGATGTTGTGGTGATAAATACAGGAAGATTTTTACAGGGTGTTCTACCCATGAATATGAACAACTTTTACTATGGGACCAACTCTGAAATAACGAAAAAAAAAAATCTGCTGTTTCATACATTTTGGTCAAGTAGGTATTGAACTTTTGTATTAAAGAGCTGATTTTTTTTTCGTGATTTCAGGGTTGGTCCCATAGTGAATGTTGTTCATATTCATGTGTAGAACACCCTGTAAAAATTTGGATGGTGATAAAAAAATCTTCCTGTATAATGACTGACTGAAACTCCAAGACGCGAAGAAGTCCAGAGAACCGTGTGGCTTCGTCTTCGTGTGTTCACTGAGCAGACAACAGATTATATAAGGAGTAACTTTTATATATGAGAATTAGGGTTCCGCGCAAAAAAATTAAAACCCCACGTGAACGAAGTCGCGGGTACAGCTAGTTTAAAAGCAAATTTCGTTCCGAGAATTCAAAGACGATTGGTCTAAAGTCGCTGACAAAAGTGAGAATCATTGATGAAAAGACCGTTGGACCAGGACTATAGAATTATAAATAGTTAAAAACTTGCGTAAACACTTACATTGCCATCGCTCTTGCCAAGCACAGAGTTGAGCACGAAATCTGTAGGCGCGAGCGCGTCCACGACGCTCACTATTTCTCCCTTTAGCTCGCTGCATAGCTCTAATACTGCCTCTCGCAGTAATCGTGCTAGCGATTCACCCTGAAAAATAAAATAAAGCCTTATGAAATAATAACTAAAATATGTGTGTAGGTAGATACATAATGACAGGGCTCATAGCTTAAAACGTAGGACGATTGGATTCCAAATATATGGGAAGTAGCAAATAAGGATATCATTTTTATCCTGACTGCAGTCAAGATTATTAAACTTCAAATGAATCCAATAGATCAGAAACAAACCTAAACATAGACAGAATAAGGCTGTCTTGCTTTGAAAAAAAAAAAAACTTTTAACAAATCATTTTCGTGTTTTACTTGTAATTAACATTAATACATATAAAATTCACAAATTTACTATACCTGCGCATAACCTCCTTGATATAACTCCACTAAATGCTGATCTAGCGACCATAACCCATATAGACAGAACAGCTTCGTTAGCACCGGCTGCAGACTCTGTTCCTTCTTATCCAAAGACTCCAAGAAGAATATAATCGCCAAGTATTCAGCATATGTCTTTGTAAGGTCCCTCCATTTGTAAACTTGGGATTTGGCGCGCGCTTCGAACTTTGATAAGCCTTTGGCGATCTCTGATTCGTATTTCTCATGTGTTTGTTTTAGCAGATAGCATATTAGCCATCTATATGTTGTTGTTATGACTGTGGAAGAGATAAATTTGGGTTTAAACGTTGAATTCTGTCACAGCGAAAGTTTGAATGGACGCAATTATATTTTTAATAATTTGTTAGTAGTTACTTATCCAAAAAAAATATTTACGAAAAAATTCAACGCTACTTTGGAATCGAATAAAAATAATGGATCAAAGATTGAACCTTGCGGAACACCCAACCTATCTGGTGTTTAGAAAGACCGTGATTCGTTGATATATACATAATATCCCATTACCACAATGATACAAATAACTAACAAAAATGCCATATTCTTGACACTATAATGACTTCGTTCTTAGTCAACCCAGCATGATAAACACAATCAAACGCCTTAGACAGTTCCATCAAAATTTCCAATATTAACTTAAAGCGAAAAAGTAAAAAAAAAAAACTGAGACGAGGCCCGCCCAAGTAGACATTATGAAAAATATATGTCGATTTTGCTGCTTACACTCTCTTGTCTTCAGTTCATCAGTTCTGCTACACCGGAACCTCATAGCGATCCACCTTTCCCAATCCTTCAGGAAGGTCACGGTATTAAGGGGCGAATCCACAGTCCCTCCCGAGCGGGCTGACTGGAACTGTCTGAGCAACCAGTTGCCGGTCTGTTGGGAGAGCACGTTGTTGTCGCCTTCGTAGGTGACGGTTGCTTCGTGGTTGCTGCGGATGTCGCCTAGGTTTGCGCACTGCGGAAAAAAGGGGGTGAAAACTTTTTTATTTAAGGAGTTTACATCTATGCAGTGTATATTCAAGATTTTAACAGGTCTCTATTCAGAAACGGTGTCCCCTATTTTCGGAAGTAGGTTTTACTATACGGTAACCAATAAACATGATCTTCACCTCGCTTAATGATGAGGTTATACTTTACAGTACATTAACTGACTTTTTAGACAGAATTCTCGTCAATACCACGCACTAGAAGTGTTTTATGCAGACAAATTCGCAAGCAAGAGTCTAGCGAAACTTTTTCTGCTTTTTGAAATCTATTATTGACTAACTAGACAGCTACGAGGAAGCTTGTCTCGCTTTCTCAAACGTTACATGCAATAGGATATTTTCCTGGGTAAAAAAATAATAATTAGATTTAGTCCGTCAGTTAGATTATCGAAAAATAATGGACCCTTATTTTTTCTTTTGTCAATCAAACAAAAAATGACAAAGATAAAGCGCGTCAAAATTTGGGAGTGGGGGGGTCGTGACGTCACGCCGTGCTAAAAAGTGTCGCACGGCGTGACGTTACGCGGAACCTTAACGGGCGATATCTTCATCATTTTTTATATTATAATTGACAAAAGAAAAAATAAGGGTCCAATATTTTTTGATAATCTAACTGATGACCTCAGTAGAGCCTCTGAAAGAGTGGGTCTGAAAATGAACATAGACAAAACGAAGGTCATGTCAAATGCCCATGTAACACCCACTCTCATGAAGATCGGAGACGCTACACTCGAAGTCGTGGACGAGTATATTTACCTAGGACAAACTGTCCAGTTAGGTAGGTCCAACTTCGAGAAAGAGGTCAATCGTCGAATCCGACTCGGCTGGGCAGCGTTCGGGAAGCTTCGCAATATCTTCTCGTCCCACATACCGCAGTGTCTCAAGACGAAAGTCTTTGACCAGTGCGTGTTGCCAGTGATGACATATGGCACTGAAACGTGGTCGCTCACAATGGGCCTTATTAGAAGGCTAAAAGTCACCCAAAGGGCAATGGAGAGGGCTATGCTTGGAGTTTCCCTGCGGGATCGAATCAGAAATGAAGAGATCCGCAGGAGAACCAAGGTAACCGACATAGCCCGAAGAATTGCCAAACTTAAGTGGCAGTGGGCAGGGCACATTGCTCGCAGAACAGATGGCCGATGGGGCCGAAAGGTTCTGGAGTGGCGACCGCGTACCGGAAGGCGTAGCGTTGGAAGGCCTCCCACAAGGTGGACCGACGACCTTGTGAAGGCCGCAGGAACTCGTTGGATGCGAGAAGCACAAAACCGGTCGAAGTGGAGGTGCTTGGGGGAGGCCTATGTCCAGCAGTGGACGTCTTTCGGCTGAAATGATGAATCTAACTGACTAATTAGAATTTTTTAGGAAACTAGCCTATTATGAAAAAAATATTTCTTTTCTTATCTTTTCCTTTCAGTTATTTCTTTACACTCACTTTTAGGTATCCATGTCCACCACACGCCTCACGGCACTGCTGTGCGGCTGATAGTACAGTCCACGTTAACAGTGGCTTACTGCACGATACCATCGCGTGGATCTCCGAGACTGCCTCACTCTGTAATACAATATGATATTATGGTTTCATATGGAAAACGGTACAATAAAATTACGTATTACGTGTAGATAAAAGTCTTTCAACTCTTTATGAGTGGCTTTTGTGAAAAGAGTCACATCAATTTTCACCCGAAACTGTAAAATTTTCCCAACCAACATTGAACCTTATGCGTTAGCGATAAAGTTGAAAATCTATTAAAGAAATTTGACAGATTGCAGTAGCTTGGTGTGCTGGCGTCTGTACTGCGATAAACCATCAAACAAAGGGTTTGGTCAGTAAGAAGAAATTGAGACAAAAAATGTTTGAGCACTATAAAACGGCTCACTCAAAGTTATCATAGACGGAACCATAGAAAAATAATTTTTCTTTGCCAATTACAAGGAAAGCAGAACGTCTAAAAGATTTTTTAAAAATGATTAATATATTACTTACCAAATTATCTACTTTCATCCCTGTGTTGGATTTCTCGACTATACTTAAGTATACTTTGCTAAAGTTTTCTATGTACATTCTGAAGACTACTGCGGCCGCTACATAGCCGAATAAGCGCCATTGCTGTGAAATAGACACATCTAGAATTAATTCACGAATAAGTAGTAGTATGTACTAATCGCTCAGCCATTTCTGTTGTCACACGCTTACCCTGCGTCAGTCAAATAAATGCGACTGTCCAAGAGACGGCCAATTTCACCAATGAAACTGAATGCGTTTAGCACATCTAAACCGCGTTCAAGAGCTGTCAGTGTCATCATTGTTGGCTGACAGCTCTTGAACGCAGTTTATATGTGCTAATCGCGTTCAGTTTCATTGGTGAAATCAGCCTTTAATATAGTTCAGTAGTCTTGATCAAAGGATTGGACGCCTTTTTTTTTATGGATAGGAAATCATCAAAAGACCCCTCCCGCTCTGGGTGGAGCGAAAGGGAGTGTCAGACTCTTACTGGCTAAAACCTATCCGTGTTCCTTCCTTAGCCCTTTGTGTTCCGGGGTCCGGGGTCCGGGGCCTAGTCTTGATCAAAGGATTGGAAGCCTAGTTATTTAATTTGTTAGCTTAGTTGTTCATTTTATTGTGCATGCTGTGGTCTCTTGTAATTGAAAGAGTACACCTACCAAATACTTTGTCGTCCATTAACTAGGTATTTGTAATGTTTAGTGTACTTATATCTTTTGTTGGAGATACTAAAATGAATAAATAAGCCTTGAGGGAGATCTTGTCTACCCTATCTTAAACTATAAAAAACAAATATAAACTAACATGTAGCTGGTACTCAATGAGCGAGATCTCGTTGTCTCTCTCTCCGAACTGCGCGCGCGTGGCCGCGTACCGGATCGCAATGGTGACCGCGCTCGCTATCGAGTGGCAGCTCTCTTGCATTATTCCGATGCGACCTGCAACGAAACATTTGAAACTAAATTATCATATATACATCATACCTATATGAGGGGTTTGTGGCTAAGCAATAACAGCCGCACGGGTCGATCGATCAGGTTAAGCTATGCTTGACTGAAATCGCGAAAAAAAAATCAGTTCTTCCATACACTGACGAGTTATGTGAACATAAATGCGAGGAACAGCTGATTTTTTTCGCGATTTTAGGTTTAGTCCCATAGTAAAAGTTGTTCATAACGATGAGTACAATGACCCCTTAAAAGGATGCCCATGAATTTAATTTCACGCTGTATAAACAGCCATTTTCCCAGCTGTGAGAGTATTCTTCCCCTCAACATCTTCTGTTTTCGGGCATCAAACATTCTCACATCATACCTACTGCATTCCAAAGAGTTTCTAATTCAGATGACACATTACATAATCAGCCTACAATGTTCCCGCAGCTGGAACACAGGCCTCCTCTCTTCGAGAGGGAGTGGGCTGTAATCCACCACGCGGGCCCAGTTGGGGTTGGTAGATGTTACATGACTCCGAATTTTTGGTTATAGGACATGCCAATTTCCTCACGATGTTTTCCTTCACCATTTTGAGAGCAACGCAAAATGACAGATTGTTCTCGCTAAACCAACTGGACCTAAAAGTTTAAAAGAATAGTTTACCTGCTGAAAGGTTCTCCAACGCTGCCCCCAATATCTTGGAGGGATCTGAGAAGGAGGACTCGTAGATGCCCTCCTCTGTGACGTCAGCGGTGCGGTTGAGCAGGTTTTCGCGCGGTATCCGGTACTGGTTGAACATTATGAACCTGGAACGAACAGAAACAATTATTGTTATTTATTTAAATAGTCAACAGAACAATAATAATCAAGGACTTAAAAATTAAAAAAAAAACAACCGACTTCAAAAAAAAACACTACAAAGTGAAAAATAACTTTAATTTCGGAAGTCGGTGTCGTTGGTTCAGCATTTTCGTTATTTGACACCGACTTCCGAAATTAAAGTTATTTTTCACTTTGTAGCGTTTTTTTTTGAAGTCGGTTGTTTTTTTTGTAAAAAAGTTTTTATTTTTCACTTTTTAGTTGTACCTACCCCACACAAATTCAATTAACACTAGTGCATTGAAGAATTGAAGACACGACTCGAAGAATTATCAAAATTCGCATAGAAATGCCGGAGATGCAGTACACTTATGCATATAACTTCGTACATAAGAATAATTACCTAATGTATTATATACTAAAACCTTCCTGAAAGTATGTAGATCACACTAATGAAAGAATTATCAAAATCGGTTCAGTAGTTTTTGAGATAATCGCGGACATACAAACATACATACATACATACATACGGGTCGAATACAGAACCTCCTTTTTTAAAGTCGGTTAAAAACAAAATGGAAATGAAACGACCTTGTACCTGTGATTTGTCGAGGTGGATCAGTTTTTCTTAAATCTAAAATTGACATCACGCCTTGAATCCTCTACCTTTAATAGTTTTTTTTTTATTGCTAAATGGGCGCGCTCTTGACCCCGATCACGCCTGATGGAAAGCGATAAATGTGGTCTATGATGGAACGAGCGTGCCCAGAAGATGCCTGATTTCAACTTATATTAGAAGTTTCAGATTTGACCCAACCTCTAGGGATCATTATACAGGGTGTCCCTGGAAGTATGGATCAAATCGAATAGGGACGTGGGCAAAGTCATTTAGAAACGTTTTAGCAAAAAAAAATACTAAAAAAAATATACTAAAAAAAAAGAGAAGAAAGATCGAATTCGTGAAAACTATCAGGGCTATCAATTTATTTTTTTTAGATAGCCCTGATAGTATTTTTTATGATTATTTTCTTTGAACACTAAGTGAAGTGATTGAAAAAAAAATTAAAATCGGTCATAACTTTTGAACCGTAAAAAAATTCACTGACATTCTCAGGGCTAAAAAGTTTGGAAATGACCTTGCCCACGCCCCTATTCGATTTGATCCATACTTCCAGGGACACCCTGTATAGTCTGTATATCTACAGAGTGATTTTATTTGTGTACAGGGGACTGGGCAGTGAGCTATCTAACCAAAACAGGAAGTAATCCTAGCTAATAGGTACTTTTGGCAGATTGCCATTTTGTGGCACAGAATAATGTATTTTCAATATAATTAAAAACATTTCATCTCCCCTTTGTCTAATTATATCTCGTATGAATTTGTACTAAGCCTTTGTTTGTAGTACTTACAAACAAAAGCTTAGGTACAAACTATGTACCCGCGAAAAAAAAGCAATCGCGTAATTACCCTCGTATCTTACACCTATGTAATAGGATAATTTTATTATTAACTAGCTGCGCCCCGCGCTTTCACCAGCGTAAAGGTCGGTCCCATTTGAATATCGGGATAAAAAGTAGCCTATTTGTTAATCCAGGGTGTCAGCTACCTCCATACAAAATTTTACCAAAATTGGTCCAGCCGTATTGAGCGTGAAGAAGTAACAAACATATAAACACACACACACACTCACAAACATTCGCCTTTATAATATTAGTGTGATGTGATTTCAAGTCTATGACAAATCCTCTTATCAACGACTTACGAGACAGTAATTATTGATATGTTATTAATCATACGACTGATTGCTCTAAGCGTTTATGTGTAAATTTCCCTGTAATTTTCCCTATACAGGGCAAAAACATTTACTCATTCAAAAAATGACCAAGCATAAAACATCACGCTCTCTTTACGTGTTTGTGATTTCAAATCATTAGCTCCAAGTTTGCTTACAATGTTTTCCATTCAGTATTCAGTTTCGCATTTATAATATTAAAAGTATGGATGCATGCCAATGACATGGTATTACATGCGCGGTTGATCTGTAACTTTCCTCCATCGGTCAAAGATAAATGACCTCGTCCAAAATGATTAAAAAACCGGTCAAGAGCGACTCGGGCTCACGCACCGTGGATTCCGTACAAATTTGTAGGTATGTAAATAGTTTATCACGGGTTTTTTTTAAATTAACTACGAGTGCGTTTCAACAAATACTTTCTATGCCGTTATGTTGGCAACAATGTATACCACTTCTTATTCTTCATCACTCCTTAATGTTTTGGGCATGATTCTAACACGGACACCTTATAAATCTTAAAAAAAAACCGCAGAATCGTCTTTCCATATCTACTATCTTGAGAGACATGGGCACAAAACACATATACTCCTAGCGGACGACAGCGAAGCCAACATTATAACATAAGAACTATTTGTTGAAACGCACTCCTACACATTTACTGTTTTCGGATTTTTTCCTTTATTTGTGACACATGAACTTGCTTCTTGCCAAATTTCATGATTCTAGGTCAACGGGAAGTACTCTATACATATTGATTCCCTTGAGAGTGTCGAAATATACGTTTTTGCGGCATAAACGGCCGCATCTTTTTTTTACGTTAACTTAGAAGTTTGATTTTTTCACAGCTTCAAGGGACCGCAGATCTGAGCATATGGTTTTAATTTCAACTCGATACCTCCACGCATTCCCGAGATAAAGGGTCTTGACAGACAGGCGGACAACAAAGTGATCCTATAAGGGTTCCGTTTTTCCTTTTGAGGTACGGAACCCTAAAAAGGACGACGTTATGTCGTATGTCAAGATCCAACGGATACGTCAAACTGATTAGATATAATCGCACCTTTATTCATAAGATATATACTTTTGCTACGTATTTTCGGTGAGTCAGAGGTGCTAATATTGAATGAGTATTACGAGCAGTAAATCAGGCACTTTACACCTTGTGAAGGCTAGCGCACATCTGGCAAATGAAGCCTTATTTTTATTGTCATTGAAATAAAGTCGAAAATAATTACATACCTAACAACTAATCTGAAAGTGTCCGCTAGCCCTAAGTCTTATTAAGTTTATAGAGAGCCTCTATTTGAATTTAGGCCAGACGTCTGACCTAGAATCTCTGGAAATAAGCCGCTTTTGGTATCTGAGTTATCTTATTTTAGAAGCCTGAATAATTGACTCATTGAAATCAAGTCTTGGGTTAGTTCTCGTCATTAATGATCTAGAATTCTATCCAAGGTTTTAATAGTACTGATGAATATAGTCACGAGGAATAAACGGTAAAGGAAGACATCGTGAGGAAACCGACATAATTCAAGAACCCCAAATTCGAAGACACGTGACATCTAACAACCCGTACTGGGCCCGTGTGGTGGATTACAGCCCACTCCCTCTCGCAAAGAGGTATGTATCCCACCAGTGGGAACATTATAGGCTGATTATGTAGAGGTAAGACTTAGGCGCTCCACACACTGCACCGCGCTCCGTCGCGCGTCCGAGCGCGGTGCAGTGTGTGGAGCGCCTTAGTGGAATAGTCGCTGGCCATACAGGGATATTTTTTTATCACCATCCAAATTTTTACAGGGTGTTCTACCCATGAATATGAACAACTTTCACTATGGGACTAACTCTGAAATCACGAAAAAAGAATCTGCTGTTTCATACAAAAGTTCCAAGTCATACATACTTGACCAAAATGTATGAAACAGCTGATTTTTTTTTCGTGATTTCAGAGTTGGTCCCATAGTGAAAGTTGTTCATATTCATGGGTAGAACACCCTGTAAAAATTTGGATGGTGATAAAAAATAAGCCTGTATATTCATCATCATCATCATCATTTCAGCCGAAAGACGTCCACTGCTGGACATAGGCCTGTATATTACACAAAAAAAAACAATTATCTAGAACTATTCTCGCCAATATTATAATCAGCATAAGATTCCCACTGACTCATAAATGACCCTGTAACATATCGCGACGACGTTTACATAAAGTATCATTACAGATAAGTGATATAACAACGATTGTAAAAAATACGTAGAAACCGATAAATAGCGAACACGCGTGTAATTTTAGAACATACTGGCAGCCTTGATAGCATAAACCTATAAAGAATTTACGCAAAGAATGATGGGCGTTTTGTATGTATGGAGCCAGAAGGCCAATTCTCGTAATTTAAAATGTACAAAATCTAGTCGCAGTCTCATTTCGGCGACAAACAAATGTCAAAAACTTGTCAAAATGTAGGGAAATTTTTGACAGATTGAGACTGAGATCAGACTGTGAACGTTCTTAAAATTACGAGAATTCCCCCTCTGGTCTGATGACTAATAGGGTTAGAGAGTAACGACTGCTAAAGATCCACAAATGACAGTCAGTCAGTGCTTTCCGAGGCACGGAGGGGTCATGATATGCAAAAATGGTAACCCATCCAGGGAGCAATCGCGGCAAGCGCAGCTTAACCTGATCGATCGACACGTGCAGCTGTTATTACTTAGCCATAAATCTTGACTCTTAATCTGCACATGATCCGTAATGAGCCTTAGAAAAAAATGGACTTCGAGCGAATATGAATCATCTAATAATTTCGTATCTTTGGATAGACTTTAAATCTGAACTGTAGGCTTATTCACAAAGCTACGATACGGCTTGGTACCGTATCGAACGTCAATGTTATCGACGAAGTCCTATAATCGCTATTCACAAATCGGAAACCGTACAATTTTGACAGTTCATATACGGTATGAACACATCAATTCTTCCGACAGATATTTGCTGTCGGAAACGTTATCGAAACGAAGAATTATTGTTTATTATTGTTTATTAAAAAGTAATTAGCAGTTAAAGGTATAGTTTTGACCGCTGCATACCCAAGTTAGTATATTTATATAATTTTAAGTGGTTACATACGTATCTACGAAACACTTAAACTCGTTCTAGACATTTTTTAATTATTTGGTAGATGGAGTACGTGATTTTAAGATCAAGAGATATTTTTATAACACGCACTCATCAGCCGCAATCCCAGTAGAATTAAAAGTAAGTATCTAAGCAAAATTACTTCTTAGTACTTGCCATCATCAAAACATCACTCTTGAGAAGAGTTACGAAGAGGTGGTTTAATACACCCACTATTATTATTACATATACTATTGCCATCAACCAGGCACAAATTCAAATAGGTACTATTCTAACCTTTTATGCTATCTTTAATTTTTATGTGTGATAGAGAGGATCTAGGTAAACCTTCAATAATTAACAATAGGTACCTAGCAGCGTTTATTCACTTCACAATAATATCTTTTTAGTTCAAACCAAAATGTCGGAAAAACAATTATTATTCCCGATTTCCAGGTTTGACAGAAACTTAAGTTTACGAAGCAAGTTTAATAGAAATCAGATAAATTTTATTTATTAATAAAATCATTGTTTACTATATTTTATTTGATAAAAGTTACTCAATGCATAATTTATAGTCGACCTTAATGAAATACTCGAAAAAAATCATTTATGTACCACTTAAAATTTTCTACCACGAATATCTATTTACTACCATTTTGTAGCGTTCCCCGTACACACACCTATAATCGGTTGGAAATAAACCCTGCCACACGGATCTCTGAATAGCGTTTTGCCAGTCCTTCGGTTCAGAAATCAGGTTATCGAATAAGTGTCATTGTCGATACGATAGTGAATCGTATGCTTGTGAATAGGGGGGCTGGTGTTTTTAGGACCGGCGCACATTGCGTGCCGCCAATGAGCGCCGGGCCTTGTTGTGGAGTTCTACTACTCCCTAAGCACGAAATTCGTAATTTCGGCCGTAATTAATTGCGTTTCCTACTCCATATCAGCTATGGACATAAATTAACTTGGGGCCCGAACTAAGAATGAATGACAACATGATTTCACAGTTGTACTTACTCCCGATGTGTTATTGCATGTCCGGAAAAGATTATAATCGGGTGTAGAGTCCGGGCGAGGCGGGCCCGTATCTCCGTTGATGGACTTAAGAGAGTCTGCCCCCGGGATATCACGCCACGCTATCACGTTAGGTAGGTACTCGTACGGTCACCAAAAGAGATAAGTAACCAGGGTCATCGGATATATGTAGTTGAAGTTTAGTAAGAAACTGCAGCCTAATTGCGGAACGCCAAATCGTCAAATGATTCTGATCAGTTGGCTTCATTTCTATCACAATTGGCTTCATTTTACGATTTTCGAATTGCGAAACTTTAGTTTATTATGAAACGTTAAGGCCCTGCGCAGAAACTAGAGTTTCGCAATTCGAAAATCGTAAAATGAAGCCAATTGTTATAGAAATGAAGCCAACTGATCAGAATCATTTGACGATTTGGCGTTCCGCAATTAGGCTGCCGATGGATGTTTTTGAATGAAATTTAACTTGATGAAAGAACTGTTTGTTTTCTATTAATTAAACTAAAATCTAAATTTTATTAAAAATATCCACTGTTTTCTTACTAAACTTCAACTATATCTGACGACACTGGTTACTTATCTCCTTTGGTGATTGTACCTATTATTACTGATAAGTGATAACCTAACTCAATTACTTTTCCTATTCTAGGTTTACATTCATGTCGATAGCATATCTTGATAAGGAGTTTTACGTGGGTGCATGTGGACGGAATTTACTGGTTCCTAGATCGGCTACGCGCGAAAAACGTCCAGTGCAATGGATCGGGTACGAAGTTTGAACTCTCGACTTCTCGCTTGCATTTATTGGGCTGCGCCCCGCGGTTTTGCCCGCATTAGTATCGATCCCGTGGGAATATCGGGATAAAAAGTATCCTATGTCTTTTTCTGATGTATAAGTTATATTACTGTAAAGTTTCATTAAAATCCGTTCAGTAGTTTTTGCGTGAAAGAGTAACAAACATCCTCACAAACTTTCGCCATTATAATATTACTAGCTGCGTCCCGCGGTTTCACCCGCGTAAATGTCGATCCCGTGAGAATATCGGGATAAAAATTACCCTATGTCCTTTCCCGGGACTCAAGCTATCTCTATACCAAATTTCATCAAAATTGGTCCAGCCGTTTGAGCGTGAAGAAGTAACAAACATATAAACACACACACACACTCACAAACTTTCGCCTTTATAATATTAGTGTGATAGTGTGATATAATTATATAATATAATTAAGTAGGATAGGATTGTCGTGTCCCGTCAATTATATCTGTCGAAGACTTAAAAGTAGGTTAAGAGCAATATACTTACTTGGTAGTAGATACCTGAGATATTCAAATACATATCTAGCAAATATTAAAATTGTATTTCGACGTATTTTTCCTCAAACTTAAATTTTAATCGTCTTCGGAAAGTTATGCTTATTAAAAATACATTCTTTGAATTTGATAAGAACTGTCTTTAATTTAGATATAAGTACATACCTAACAAAATTCCTGAAAATGTTTGAAAATCTCTCTTAGCAACCGACATTGAATAAAACCGTTACACATGAAAGTAAAATGACGATCATGTGCAAGTAAACCTATAGGTATTGATTTTAGATTATATAATTTTACACTAGTTTTGACAATAGAAAAGTGTTTTAAATACCAACTTACAAAATGCGCGAGGTTCACATTTAGATTGTTTCTGTATCAGATGTGTCTGTGTATGTTACTACGATGTTTCGGTAGTCCTAACTGATTTCAATGATACTACTAGGAAGTTGATGCCAAATAAAAAAAAAACTATCGAAATCACAGAGCACCCGCTTCCGTTACATTTTTTTAAGTTTATTTATTGTGTCATATAATAACTCCTAATTGCCCCTAGATTACTCAATCATATGCCGCGGGGTTAATGCCTTAGACTGGCGACAGGATGCGCACACGCATAGGGGCCGCGTTGCACCGGTAATTGTCTACAGTGGGAGACACCCATTATTGAGCGAGTCAGAAGATAGACAGGCGTGGTAAAGTAGCACAATTAATGAGTAATACAAGGTAATACAAGAACGACGAGAAATGCCATTTATCGCATTTTTTATTTATAGCTTTAGGTATAACAATAAAATTAATAAGTTGTATACGATTTGTAATAAATTATTATTTTTATGTTAAGTATAAAATATTACATAATCAGCCTATAATGTTCCCACTGCTGGGACACAGGCCTCCTCTCTGTGAGAGGGAGTGGGCCATAATCCACCACGCGGGCCCAGTGCGGGTTGGTAGATGTCACATGTCTTTGAATTTTTGGTTCTAGGACATGCCGGTTTCCTCACGATGTTTTCCTTCACCGTTTTGAGAGCAATGGTGATGAAATAATTTACACAAAGTAAAGCGCCTGTCTGGGTTCGAACCTACGACCTACAACTCGTAAGTCGCGGCCGATACCACTGGGCCACCACTGCTCTCCATTATTTTTTAATATGTCTATGCTAAGGGCTCTAGAATCGAATGTTGAATACAAGGTTACAATTTGCGCACTGGTTAACATTTTTTCCTGTAAGTATATCTCTCTCTTCATATCGTTAAAGACATTTCAGATCTGTCAAGATATTCCTTCGAAAATCTAAGAAAGCTGGAGTATACGCAAAGTATAAATGTATTTCCAAACAATATAATTACGGCAGCAATGCACAAAACTCAAATTCAAAGCATTTATTTCAATTAAACCATTTACAGGCACTTTTGAATTGTCAAGAAGTCAGTCAGTCAGAAAATATTAAGCTAGTTGCCCATTCCAAAGCGTAGGTACCTATGGAGAACGGGCAAGAAACTCCATGGACACTCTTTTAAATTATATTTTTACAAAAATATTAGTTACATTATTCATTAATATTGAATTTATAATTATATGTGAGAACGATGTAAAAATAAAAAGACGTAAGTACGCTTTAAAAGCGTCCAGAGTACAGCAAATAGTAAAAAAAACAACAATCCAAAATTACAAACGCGCTGAAAACTTAAATTGAATGACAATCTGATGTAAGATTTTGCGGCAATCTGCATTCGTAACCAAAACCCCCTAAAAACGTAACAAGTATTACTTAGTTTCTTGCCCGTTCTTCTCCATAGAGATCTACGTTTTGGAATGGACCCTTTTTTATTTTTTTTAGATGGGAAATCATCAAATGACCCCTCCCGCTCTGGGTGGAGCGGAAGGGAGTGTCATACTCTTACTGAATAAAACCCATCCGTGTTCCTTCCTTAGCCCTTTGTGTTCCGGGGTAGCGGTAACCCTTTCGGAGAATCCCGCTACCCCGGAAATCCTGCTACCCCGGACAAACCCGCTACCCCAGGGAATGGGCAACTAGCTTCAACTTTCTGACTAACTGACCGACTATTTAATTTTGACAGTTAAAAAGTGCCTGTACATGGTTTAATTGAAATAAATGCTTTGAGTTTGGTTTTTTTTTTTAAGTAATATATTTAAACTGGGCTGAGAATCAGCACTTTTGAAGGTCAAAGTTACATAAGACAGCCCCCCCCAAGACCGGCCGCCGTTCACCACTTCCTACTGCTTTAGTTGGGTGGAAATGGCGCGGGCGCAACAAACTCTCCAGTAGCACATCTGTCTATTAAGAGCCTATACTACCTCAAATGGCTTAGCGTGATCCTCCGTTGTCGAAAATTCTGCACCATTAATTTTGAAATAAATATATGGTAAAGTTGAGGATTAATGCAGTCTTATGTTAGACGAAAACACGATTCCATAAAATTTTCTCGATAGAAAAAAAATCCAAAGTTACCTTTAACCCGAACAATAAACCGCTGGCATTAAAAAAATACTTCAAATTAGATCATGAAGCTTTGCATACTAACTGAACTTACTTTAAAGCAGGTCTTATGTTATTTACTTTTTTATAATTACCATTATTTTCACTGTAAAAAGCAAATACCTAAACTATTAGCGCTGCCTGCCGCCCAGCACCGCACTCTGTCTCGCTCTCACTCAGTCCGCGAGCAGTATCGTATGAGCGAGATAAAGAGCGAATTTTAGCTGAGGTAGTATAGGCTCTTAAGGTAGAAGAACTTGATTCATCTCTTACCCATTATCAATACCATTGACTCCGATCTTCTCCCCCATATCTCCGACGATCAGTCCAGGGTATGTCTCCAGGGTCTCAGGGTTGCGGATGGGCACCAGGAACCCGTGCAGTCCATGGTTGGTGCCGTCGGGTGTGATCAGCTGAGCGAACAGCAGGGTGTGGGTACATGTTCTGCCTGGGAAAGAAATATTTAATTTGAATAAGTACAGAAATATGTATTTAATTTGAATAAGACATTACATTTATACAGGGTGAAATTGAAAACATGTGACAAATCCAAATAGGAGATTGTACCTACTTATCATTATGAACAACTTTTACTACGGGACCAAACCTGAAATCGCGAAAAAAATCAGCTGTTCCCGTACATTGATGTTCACAAAACTCGTCAAAATGTAGGGAACAGCAAATTTTTTTTTCGCGATTGCAGCTTTGGTCCCTTGGTAAAAGTTGTTCATAATGATGAAAACAATTTCCAATTTCAGTTTGTCGCATGTTTTCAATTTTAGCCTGTATCACAGAATACTTAAAGTACTGCGTACAGAAAGGCCACTCCCTTCCCCGCACTAACATCAGTTACCGCACCTCACCCCGCACTTCGATGTGTTCGTCGCCTGCTCTTTAACAATGGCGCTCGCATACACAAGAACCGCAGCGCTGTACCTACCTACTGCTGACACGAACACATTATTTTTTTAAAGTTTTATATTTTGTGTTAATCACGATGGTTGTATATTGTGCATTATTTGGATGCTTATCTTCATCGAGGAACGATAAAGACAGGAGTTTCTTTCGGTTCCCGAAACATGAAAGAAGGTAAGGAACAGCAACTCAAATATCCTTTAAACCCATAAAAAATAAAAGCTAGTATATTACAGACAAACAAGTTAAGCCAGTGTTGTGATCATTTATTTTCATAATTTTCTCTATTATTAATTTATTTTCCAAGTTTTCTTCGTTTTAGAACAATTAAAACTTCCGTAATATTAACATACCAAATTGCTCTCTCTCTTTATTGTCTTAGTTATGTCTCTTTCTTTCACGTTCTATTCGTTCTTCGACTTGAAAAGTAGTACAATAGAAATGTTATTAATTAGATTTCTGTGAGTACCTAGTGTCGCGGCGCGCGGCGCCCCATTGTTGCATACGTTCGGGCAGCGCCGCCGCCTACGCAATACTGTGCCAGCCAGCCCTACTAGATTTCACGCACACATTTACACGTATACAAACGTCATTTGTCAATGTAGTGGTAGTAGGTAATTATTTTGCGAGCGTTGTATGGAGTGTCCGGGGTGTGCCTGTATATATCATTACAAAACAGTTCATGGTTAAGAATGACAGGAAATAAATGCGATGTTACCAAGGGTCACACACTTGACCAAAAGGATTGTTGACCGCATAAACATGAAATATAAAATTATGCACATTATTTGAATGATGAATTAATAAAAGGGAAAGACAAGTTATTGTTTTTGGTTGAACAATGCATTATATTATCGAAAATTACAATAATATATTATAAAATAATAATAAAATATTAAATAAAAGGTTATCGCCATGCATGAACTTTTTATAACTAAATTCTTTATATTTGTGTAATTTTAGGTAAGTACTTGCTGTATAAACTTCTTCCGCCTGCCCCTTGTCCCAAATTACTTGGGGTCGGGTCAAATGTGTTTTAAGGGTCGGAACACATTGATCGACGGCCTTTCGCACTTCGCCGATTGAAAAGGAGTACACATGCTCTCTTTTTGTACTTTTTGTATGGACAAACCGTCGAACGCCGTCGATCGCCGCCGGAGCGCGTTCGTTGCCGTCGATGCGAAAGGATGCGTACGTCGTTCCATAGTTTGCTCTCTTTTTGTATGGACAAACCGTCGAACACCGTCGATCAATGTGTCCCGACCCTAATTCCCCATTCTTTCCCGTTAGTTGCCCCGTTGTCATTAACTACCCCATTATTATTAAATGCCACGTTATCATTCACTCCCTTTTCATTCTTATCATCTCTTACGCAATCCATACATCTTTGGTATCCTTACTCTTTCTTTTGTGTGGATGTGAAATCATCAAATGACTCCTCCCTTCTGGGTGGAGCGGAAGGGAGTGTCAGACTCTTACTGACTAAAACCCACCCGTGTTCCTTCCTGAGCCCTTTATGTTCCGGGGTAGCGGTAACCCTTTCGGACAATCCCGCTAATCTCCTTACTCTTATTCTTGCAATTAAAAGATCATACATAACATCACGCCTTTTCCCCGAACAGTTGGACAGAGGTGTACCTATAGTACACCTACATTTCGCCAGTTATGTTTAAGTCTCATGTAATAGGCCATCAAAACTCCGGGCTGCTACTGAGACATTCCAGGAGACACTTTGCAAGACCTGATAATCGAACCCAAGACCTTACGCTAGTAGCGCTTGCGAACACTAGACCAACGATGCAGTCGAGAAACTGCTTGCCAATAATCATAAACGTCTTGTAAAATCTTCATACAGGAATCAATAAAATTTGCACGATTGTTGCTAAGCTATTAAAGCAACCTCGACTCATAAATTGTTTGATAAAATAGTCATAAAAATCAGAACATTTCTTTTAAATGACTCATACATAATTGAAATTATTTAATGAACTGATAAAAATAATTCTTCATTTAGATAATACAGTAATTTACTTTATCTGTCTATAAATGATTGACGCATGTAATCGTCAAATTACGAAATGCGTAAATAGCTGTTGTTTATGGTCTTCGAAAACTGCTGATTCTCAGACTTGTCTCTCTCGCTGATGGTGGCGCATGTGTTGGATCATTTAGCTCCCTTCAAAATGGTTGAGCTGAATGGTGCTAATACATGCGTCATGTTCGTGAACGGGCGCCGTCAGTAGGGACTGGTCATCTCTTTGCTGCCATGGCTTATTTTATTTTAATTTAATATTTGAATTGTGGTTTTTTCTCATCTTTTCATTATGGACGCTTTTAACGTTCTGCATCGTTCTCATATGTATAATTTTTAACATGAATGATGTAACCAAGACTTTGTAACCATATTATTTTGATTTAAAAGAGTCTCCATGGAGTTTCTTGCCCGTTCTTCTCCATAGGTACCTACGCTTTGGAACAACTAGCAACAACAAACAACAACAACAACAACTAGCAACTATGGGCAACTAGCTTCATCTTGCTGACTGACCGACCCCTTGACAATTCAAAAGTGCCTGTAATTGGTTTAACTGAAATAAATGCTTTGAGTTTGAGTTTTGAGTTTGAGTTTGACTTATTTGAATAAATAACTTTCGATTTTATATTGTTCTATCTTTTTATGGAAACATTTGAACTACATATAATCGATACACTCGAAAATGACTAAGCAATGAATCACACATTTTATCTTTCAACCAATCAGCCTAGCCGTTTCCCGACAATGTTGGGGTCGGCTTGCAGCTGAATATCAGAATACCAGTATTTTACGTGGAGCGCCTGCCTATCTGACCTCTACAACCCAGTTACTGGGTAAAACGATACCCCTTGGTAACACTTGTTGTCAGACTTGGGCTTGGGCTTGGACTTGGAATACCCGTAACGACTGTCAAAGATCTACGAATAGCAGCCGGGACCAACGATTTTCATGGACATTTTATCTTCGATCTTCTTTTTTTTTTTTCTTCATTTAATTTTTTTTGGGGGGAGAGAGGAGGGGTCCTGGCAAGTATCACGTATTTTTTTTTCCGCAAGATACAATGTAAAATTGAAAGAGAAAGTGGGTTAACTAGTAACTAGTCTTAAATAAAAATAATTAAACAAATTGTTTTTTTTTAATAAATCCAACGCATGGAAACATAGATTAACGTATTTACACTGAAAATACGCATTTTGAACAACCTCACGTGAGATTAGAGGGAGGGGGTCGAGCCAAATCTCAGGACATCTCACTAAGGGGGGAGGGGGGGGGGGTCTAAAAATCGCCAAAATCACCTCACGTAATTAATGGATGCCCCCGTACTTATTAAGTAATCTGAACTTCAATGCCAGGTCGAGGGAAATCATACGTTTTAAATCATACGTTTGTTTGTTATATACTTATTTAAGTAGGTATAATTATTTATTATATTATGCGTCAACTAAGTAAGTATAAAGTATACTTGATAGTCTCCACGAGGCAAAATGATTGGCAATAAAAATTAGTCCTTTAATGTAATATTTTCCATAGAGAAACCCATAAAAAATAAAACTTTATGACTTTATAAATCATATTTTTACGCATGTTTTATATTTTCGTTTTATTTATTATGACAGCGTTATAAAATCTACGTGAATAGCCTGAGTTGCATAATATTTTGAATTGTATAATTTAATTTTTGAAATGATTTTTTTTTTTCTTTAAATTACGGACGCTCTTAAGGATCTCCATCGTTCTCACGTGCATAATTTCAGCACGAATGATGTAATCAATATTTTGTTATCATATTTTGATTTAAAAGAGTGTCTGTCTGTGGAGTTTCTTGTCTGTTCGTCCCCTTGACAATTCAAAAGAGCCTGTAATTAGTTTGCTTGAAATAAATGCTTTGAGTTCCTGATTCTCCATTAGTACCTAAATTTTTTAATTATCGCAATAACTGTCTATACTATGAGCAACTAATAGTTAATTGAACAAGTCGTTAAAAACTTTGTGATTTCTTATTTTTTCACGTCCCACGACACGAATACACCCGGAGAGCAACAGTAACGACATTCACTTTTCCTGTCTAAATATTTGTTTTGGTTCAGGAGCTACGCCATTTGAGTAGTCAATAATATGAGGGTACTTGAGTATAGTACCCGGCGATAAATATTGCACATCGACCTTTGGAAAGAAACAATCGGCTAATTTCGGCTTCGTAGTGCGTTATCTCTGTCGCACACTACCTATGTGACGTTAACTGACGTTTTGTCAGTCGTTGTTCAAGTGCGATAGAGTGCGGTCGCGTCCAGTTCAAAATATATATCTAGAGTTGTTAACACCCCCAAATTTAAATAATTTAAAGTTGTACTATGGCATCTTTAGGAAAAATAGGGGAACCTTTTTATTTTACCCCAACCTAAAGCAATAATTTATAGAAAAATTGGTGTATTTTATACAAAGAATAAAAAGAATTATCAAAAGAAGCAAATCATAATTGTTTTAACAGCTGCTAATAGATACCGGACTGTTTGTATTTCGTGCGACAGAGAATTAACGCTCTACGAAGCCGAAATTAGCCGATTGTCTCTTTCCAAAGATCGATGTGCAATATTTATCGCCGGGTACTGTATGTGGGTCATCAACATTGAGTTAGCAAAAGTATGGAGACGGCATATTCTACTAAGTATAGCAATAATAGTTATACAAATATCTATCATATCGACACACACATGTCATAAAGCGTTCTGTTTCTTTTTAACTAACCAAGAGCTGCATATGAAAAGAGAGACATCTAAATGTTTGTCAAGTACTAAATTTGGCAACACTTTTGTGTGACGTCAAAATCATGTCTATGCGTGACCGGTCGCCATGTTTAGTGCCGAGTTTTATGAATGGTTTTGTGGTAGATGTGCTGTCAAACGGCTGATTGATCAAAATATATTTGTTGTTATCGAGAGAAATACGTCTAGAAACTAGGTATTTTGGTATCCATTAATAGGAAAATCATACTCTTGTGTTGTATAAGGGTCTTCCCACATTTATCGACGCGGAATCGGCTAACGCCGGTCAAAAAAGCCTTTGTATCTACGTAATAAGGGTGTTACTAATACCATTCGCATCGGCTCGGCTCGGAAGACGCGGCGCGATTCGATCGACGGCGAAACGAGCCGTTTGCCTATTAGCTCGGCGGTAAGTCGAGTAGTTTGGTGATACGCACTCGGCTTAAGCCGATTCCGCGTCGATAAATGTGGGGACACCCTTAAACAGTGTGGTGCGAGAAAAAACAAAAACAACCCTACGAAAGGCGGCCATCTTAAGTGCCCGATTTTTGTAGGCATACACGCAAATTTTGTAGGTGTGACAAGTCCATAGGTTTATTTATTCATTGGTCATCAATCAGTCGAAGAGTAAACATGAGGAGCATCAGTTGTAACCTATTTCTCTATTTATCTCCGTACAAGCGGGCAACGTGTAAATTATCATCGGGGAAAGTAAATAGTAGAACACTGAGATGACGACGGATAAGATGTGTGGAAGATAAAGAGATGCTGCGCAGATGTTACTTTAAAAAAAAACCGAGTGTGCTTATGACCACACGACTGAAGTGAAACTTCAAATGTATTTGGCTGTGAGAGGAAGAGAGAAAGAAAATGTGCGCACGCACTGCTTTCTCTTGCTTATATCCCCCACTCAACTCCCGTTCGCTTCGCCCGATCACACTTTTCGTAACGCTTACGTCATGCGTTCGCCAGCTTACTCCTCAAGTCAAGCGTGCGTAAAGAAGTTTCACTTCAAAAATCTTAAAGCCCTAAGGATGAATTTTTGAAAATTCTTTTCCTAAAGGGGGGTGAAAGTTTGTAATGTTTGTTCGTCGATATACCTTGCCCATTAGGTAAACCGTTTTTTGACAGAACGGAACTAGTGATTGCAGTAACGTAACATTTCGATTATTTCCACTTTAATCTGTTTGTATATAAGGTGAAATTAAATTCATGGGCATCCTTTTAAGGAATCATTGTACTCATCATTATGAACACCTTTTACTATGGGACTAAACCTAAAATCGCGAAAAAAAATCAGCTGTTCCTTGCATTTATGTTCACATAACTCGTCAAAATGTAGGGAAGAGTTGATTTTTTTTTCGCGATTTCAGGGTTTGTCCCATTGTAAAAGTTGTTCATAATGATGATTACAATGACCCCTTAAAATGATGCCCATGAATTCAATTTCACCCTGTATAGGAAATCCCATTGGGCACACGGCTTGTCCCTGTATGGAATTAGTAGAGGAGTAATGATTAAGGAACATTTTGTGAAGTATTTTTTTTTTAAGTTGGTACTAACTTTGCAGCCTTTAAATAATTGAGTCACGTATTATACTGCGATAGTAGTGTATCACCGCGAGCAATGTGCGCAAGAGTCGATTGAGGCGTTATGTGGGAGGGTAGCAACATAACAAGTGTAGTAGAGGTTCCTAATTCGTCTTAATTGTCATAATTGAACGCAGAACGTCTGTTTTAAATGGTGTTGAAATACTAGCTGATATTTTTTTTTTTAATATATCCCAATGCTGTTCATCTCATTAGGCTTTTTTTTACTATGGGTATGACTCCAAGGAGGAAAGATAGAAATTACTTATAGTTATAGTAGAGGTCGTTTCTGCGCCCTAATTGCGTAACACACTATCAATTTTAATCTGAATCATTTTGAAGGACATTGCTAATCCATTGCTTCAAATGTTTGAAAAATTTGTCTGCTCAACAACGTAAATAACGCAATGAATGTTGTTGAACTGTCAAAATGAAACCCATTGCTACTGATAGTGTGTTACGCAACTACCCCGCTGATTTTAAAAGTTCGAATGCCATCCCAATTTCGGCTACGGTGACTACTTTTGACGACTAAAAGCTACGAGCTCTGTTTCCAATTAATGCAGTATCAATATAGTGGCAGACATTATGAATTTCTAAAGAATTCCTAAAATGTAAGAGTTATCGTTCTTGTTACCATGTAAATCTAGAACAGAATACTCTTTTTTATGTATGTGTAGTGTATGTGTTTTGTGTTTGTTGTGTTGTGTTGTGTTTGTTATCTAAACAGATAACAAACGACAGTTTGACTCAAATTGGGAGCCAAGAGGACGGTAGGCAAATAAGCCAAACCCAGGCAACCTTGAACACATATAACGCTGTTTAATTAAACTTATAAAAATAACTTCGAATCAGATCAATTTCGATGGCTAGCGTAGCAAACCATGCAGATTCAACACCCACATAAATGTTAATACAAATAAGCAGTGAATGACGCAGACGGTATGGTAAACGGATATAAATACATGTCTTACTGAATTTTGATGAGACTAGCGAAGTCTAGACTAAGCTGAAGTAGGTATTAGTTTGCTAGACTAAAACAAAGACGTTTTATTTAAGTTAGTTTAAAAGGGCTGGCCTATTTTTTGGCCAAAGAATCAGCATTGCCATACAACGTGGCAATGCTGCAGCCTTTTGGGCACGTTTCCCGTTGACAGTGATGCGGACGAATTTTTTGATGCCCTTTGATTATTTTCCCTCCCTTTTTATATACTTGTACATATTATTATTTTAGGATTGTTAGCTTTTTAAATTATGTAAATATACAAAGAATACGTTAGTTTTGGTCGATTTTTAGACTTATTTGTTTTGGTCTAACAAGTCATACCAAGGGCAGGTTTACCGTACACAAGAATAACATTTGAGCGACTCCACAGAATTCCATTACAGTTAATGGGCCATTAACTAACGAATATTGATGACCGGTTCTTTTTTTTTTTTTGATAGACGGCGGTAAATATCTAGTACCTATATTTGTCTATCACTCTTGCGCAATGGTTAGTTAATGGTTCATTAACTTTAAACTGATGACATACAATTTTGGCAAAATCCAATCCCACAGACTTAACTAGGAATCTTTAGCCTCGTAAGAAACTCATTAAAAACCTTTACAAAAAAAAAAAAAAATGTCCAGGTCGCTTATTTCCTGAGGTCCTAAGTAGCACGCACGCGTAACGTTAACGTAACGTGAATTCGAAGGATTTTTTAACCGAAAATACTTTTGTCTTATAGCATATCAATAATCAGCCTATAATGTTCCCACTGCTGGGACATACGCCTCCACGCTATGAGAGTGAGTGGGCCCCGTAATCCACCACGCGGGCCTAGTGCGGGATGGTGGACATCCTATACCTACTTAGCATTTCCTCGTTTCGTCTTAGAATATTATGTACGAAAACGAGTATTTTCAATATTGAAATAGTTTGAATTTGCATTATGTTTAGTCCGCGTGTTCGTGCTGGGCCCGCTGTACCTGTATAAAACGTCAAAAAGCCATGTCATAGTAAAAGTCACACAAAGTTTTACCTAGATTACCAACCCAGCATTTAGCCGCCTCGAAGTCTGGCGTGTTAATGACGAACTGCTTGTTTTGTGGGTCGTACGTCGCCGTCGTGCGCATGAGTCGCGCGTCTGAACCGTGCGCGATCTCTGTGAGCGCGAAGCTTGCCAGCGTCTGTTGAAGATTGTGGTGTGTAAGTTTATGGGAGATTAACTTGGTTAGTTTAAGGATGCGGCCGTAAAAAAAAGCTTGAGACGTTACTAGGCACATTTTTATAGTGGACAGCGTGCTTTCCCCGGGCCCTGAGCTCCCCTTGCAACTGCATGCGGGTCTTCACAACATCGAATGGGTTGCTGAAGAACCCAGCACCCACCCCCGCCAAACCACCCACCACGAAGTCCATTGTACTACGGAAGGTATGTTCTTTCAGCGCACAATGTTAAAAAACTACCAACTAAACATTGAGCCCAAGTACGAACGGACGCGTTTTTCCCGCTGCGATTTTTCTTCGCGCCCTGCTTAGCGCCGATAGTTGAAAACCCAAGTGTTATTTTGACGCGCTCTGTTGGATTTTCAACATTCGGCTCAACCCCCAGAGTTCAGTGCGCGATAAAATCCAACGTGATATTTTTACGTCCGTGCCGTGCGTACGTGGAATTATGAGACACAGATAGCGTGTTCCAAATTAGTCCTAGGATGGATACTCTTTGTCGTGGGAAAACCAATAGCATTAGGTACAATGGTATCCTCATGAAGTCTGATTTAAGGGGATGAGAGGACCTAAACGCAAAAAACGCAAGTTTTAGAAGCAATAAAAGTATATAATCGACTACAGTATGCAAAAACAGAAAAATATATGATATTCTTTAGGATATACCTATGCTACGTAGACAGTGTGTTGAAAGCATAATACAACTAATTTGATACGATAGAAAAAATTCATGAAGATAAAACATTCTTTTTAGAATTTTTTTGAATTCTTTCTGATTTTTTGTCAGATTATTCTACAAGCAACATACTAAAGCACTAGTGTTGTAAGTTTTTAGTCCAAACAATAGATTTTTTGTAAATAGATAATTGCTTCATATTTTGCAATAAATTACCAGCGTTGTGTCATCGCGCTTCTCTTTCTTTTCTATGCAGTCCGACAGTGACTTTTTCGGGATTGTCCTTACAAACTTTCGAACATTGACCGTGGTCTCGTTATTCATTTGAAATCACGGCCAGGGTCATTGTCCGACTGTGCGTTGCTATAGTTTCAGTACTAACTGAATTATGGAGCCTCGATTGTTCAGGTTTGATACAGGAAGGCAACGAGCGATGCCCTCGCACTTTGTTACATTGACATATTACCTAAGCACTGTGAAACAAGTGTCTGTCACAACTAAAGTTAGTTGTGACAGACAGACAAGCACTCACTCACTCAGAGCAAGTGCTCTGAGTGTTTCCACAACAAATCATCATCTGCCTAGCCTTTCCCCAACTAAGTTGGGATCGGCTTCCAGTCTGCTGACCGGGTGCAGCTGAATACCAGCATTTTACATGGAGCGACTGCCTATCTGACCTCCACAACACAGTTACTCTGTAATACGGTACCCTTTGGTAAGACTGGCTGTCAGCCTTCGGGCTTCGGAGCACGGAGAGGCACGGAGAGTCTTGGTATGTAAATATGGTCACCCATCCACGACCAACCGCGGCAAGCGTATGGGTGACCATCTGTACAGTCACGAGCACCAATATGTCAACACTTGGCAATTTTCAATTGCGATTTTTTCGTGAAATAACGAATGCAACGTTGAAATACGACACTTAAAATAAACGTATGGGTTCGAAAATACTATGTTCGTTAGAACATAAAATTTCATTCAAAAATAAATGAGAAATTCGCCTTTGAATAAAGCCAAGTGTATACATACTTATAGACGTGACTGTACATACTAAATTTACTTACTGGTTTTACTGCCAGTGGTGCCATCAAATTTTAATCTGTCGAGCTCCGCTAATGAGACACAATTGATTTTCTATTGTTTCGTAGCCAATAGGCGACGCGCGGTGCTTGACCGGTTAAACTTGAAATAATTGTGACAGTCATTCATTACCAAGTAACAACCCACTGTGCATATTGTCAACATGGCCGCTAACGCTATCTGGCCTTTTTGTTCTACAAACATTGACCTCGGAAACTTCGGAAGTGACATAACATTGGCATTTTTTGCGCGTGAGATAAGTACAGACGCCAGCACATCAAGCTACTCGACTGTCAAATATGTTTAAGAGACTTTCAACTTTATCGCTACAGCATTAGGTTCAAAGTTGATTGGGAAAATTTGACAGTTTCGGGTAGCTTAGTGTGCTGGCATCTGTACAACAGACTATTATTAGCTGTATGCTGTAATAAGTAGGCGGTTACTGTTATCGAAGGTGTCGTCTATGTTTTTTTTTTTCTGTTTCCATATACATTTATCGCAGTTACGCCCGTTGTCACGGCGACACACAAACGCGCTTTTATTTGGACATGAATGCCCAAATAAAAGCACGCTGTTGGATATTCTACGCTAGAGCTGAAAATCCATAAGCGCGATTTTATTTAAGTGTCGCCTAGATTAAGTGAAAATGGGCATTTATTTTCGTTTAACTCAGAGCATTCCAACCGTGGGGTCCGTGGACCAGCACCCTAATTGCGTAACATACTATCAATCGGAATCTGAATCATTTTGACGCAAATTGCTAATCCATTGCTTCATAAGTTCGAAAAGTTTGTTGAACTGTCAAAATGAAACCGATTCCGATTGATAATGTGTTACGCAATTGCCCCGCTGATCTCTCTAGGGTCCATCAATGACAGTTATGACACACAAGACAAATAACTGGGCGTTATCTCTTACCTCTCTTTCCACAAAAGTAGCTTCATAGAACTTATGATGCCTCTCAGTGCCGAGCGATAGTAAGGCATTTGAAAACAAATATATGCCGATCGCCATCTTTACTGACACGCTGGGGTTCAAAGACTGCACAGCCTCGTTTATCGTCATTATTGTGCGTGTCTGTGGAAAAAAAAACAATTTTATTTATTTTAAATAGTATACTAATAACTATTAAAAATGTATTGTTGTAAATTCATCTAGGTCAACGGGAAGTACCCGATAGGTTTTGATTCCCTTGCGAGTGTGCGGCATAAACGGAATATAAACGCCCGTATCTTTTGATTGCGTCGACTTAGAAGTTTGATTTTTTCACTGCTTTATAGGATTGCAGCCCTGAGTATTTGATATTAATTTTAACTTGATAACTCCACGCGTTCCTGAGAAAAAGGGTTTTGACAGACGGACAACGAAGTGATCTTATAAGGGTTCCGTTTTTCTTCTTGAGGTACGGAACCCTAAAAATAATTAATGAAGGCGGATTATTGATAATATACAAAACTAGCTAATGTTGCAGTTCCTCTTTCTTATTTGGTTAGAAACCTTCGGCGCACACAGAACAACTTGCCAAAGTTTCATCAAAATAGGTAGAGCCATTTTTGAGTTTTTACAAGACTAACGAACGGCAATTGATTTTTATATAAGGTCCTATTAAAATAGATGGATAAACTTTTAGAAATCATTCAGACCACCAAAATAAGGACGATGGTAAAAAAAATATATAAGAAAAATGCATTAGATACTTACAAGAAAAATAATCAGCTAACGAAAATAGACTGATGTGCCGGCAATTTATTATTTTAGGTCAAAATAAAATCACTTTACACAGTGTTTTTTTTTTTATTGGATATCTTTGGTTACACGCACTGAGCGCTGTGTTAAAATGTGTCCATTTATTTTAATGGGACCCTGTATATGAGAGAAGAAGAAAATTGGTCCTTACCCTTCGACTATAACTAGAGTTGACCATTTCTTTAGTGTGGAATTTGTACTCGTTTATTTTCTTCAACTGCAGCTGTGTGATGCGTTTCTGTTCCTCCACCGTTGGTGCGACAGAGTTGTGTGCGAAGAGTGGGTCCTTCTCCAGGGTATGCCATATTTTGTACTGGAACAATGGAAAGGAGTTCGTTAGAAAGATTGAAAAATGACAAGTTACACTGGAAAAGAATGGCAGGATATATGATCGACTACAGTAAGCAAAATCAGAAAAATGTATGATATTCTTCAGGATATATGCTAGGTAGATAGTTTGTTGAAAACATAATACAACTTATTTGGTACGATAGAAAAAAATCATGAAGATACCTCTAAAAACTTTCTTTTTACAATAAAAACAATACTAATGTACATACAATCATTATGATTTTTTGTCAGATTATTCTACAAGCAACATACTATAACTCTAGTGTTTTAATTTTTTAGTCCAAACAATAGATTTTTCGTAAATAGATAATTGCTTCATATTTTGCAATAAATTACCAGCGTTGTATCATCGCGCATCTCTTTCTTTTCTATGCAGTCCGACAGTGACCATGTTAGGTCATGTAGTCCTCGTAAACATAACTGGCGAAATGTGGGTGTACTGTAAGTACACCTCTGTCTCTCCCTCCGAGGAATAAGGGCATGATGTTGTGTAGTTTCATGATCATAATGCATAACATTCAATGTCTTTACCTTCTACCTTGATAGTAAAATCAATACAGTTGAATGCAGTGACGATGTAATCGGACGTTATGACGTTATCGATAGGAAAAAATGCGTTCATATCGACCCTGAAGCGGTTCTGCCCTATTTGATATCTTTAATATTTTTATTGTTTAACTTGAATGTAAAAAAATGAGTGAGTAATAAAAATGGACACGGATGATCTTTATTAGTCGTCATCTTGGTAGTCACTGCCTTTCAAGCCATATCAGCCAGTTAGTTAGCCAGTGTTTGTGATAAATAAATAAAATAAATAAATATCATCTTCTACACCATCCATCGTTTCTCAGGTCTTCCCAGTGGCATAGCTATAGGGATTGGGGCAAAATACCACGGGCCCCCAGCCAGTGGGGGCCCCTGGCCGGAAAGGGCCATGAGCACAGGAGGATCCTAACATAAGTTTAACAACCGACTTCAAAAAAAAACACTACAATGTGAAAAATAACTTTAATTTCGGAAGTCGGTGTCGTTGGTTCCGCATTTTCGTTTTTTGACACCGACTTTCGAAATTAAAGTTATTTTTCACATTGTAGTGTTTTTTTTTTGAAGTCGGTTGTTTTTTTTTGTAAAAAAGTTTTTATTTTTCACTTTTTAGTTGTACCTATCCCACATAAATTCAATTAACACTAGTGCATTGAAGACACGACTCGAAGAATCATCAAAATTCCCATAGAAATGCCGGAGATGCAGTACATTTATGCATATAACTTCGTACATAAGAATAATTACCTAATGTTTTATATACTAAAACCTTCCTGAAAGTATGTAGATCACACTAATGAAAGAATTATCAAAATCGGTTCAGGAGTTTTTGAGATAATCGCGGACATACAAACATACATACATACGGGTCGAATACAGAACCTCCTTTTTTAAAGTCGGTTAAAAATGCAAACTTTTTTTGAAAATGTGCAACAAAGGACATCATTCAGGTTTCGAACATTTTGTACCTTTTTCCCATTGTTTATCTAATTTTTTGGACAGGACCTCATGCTCAGCAGTAGCGCTTGCGACCACTAGACCAACGAAGCAGTCAGGTGTTAAATTTTGTAGGGGAAAATATGAAATCTACGCGGAAAAGTCGCGGGAGCTAGTAAAAAAAAAACTTTTTTACAAAAAAGCAACCGACTTTAAAAAAAAAACACTACAAAGTGAAAAATAACTTTAATTTCGGAAGTCGGTGTCGTTGGTTCAGCAATTTGGTTTTTTGACACCGAAGTCGGTTGTTTTTTTGTAAAAAAGTTTTTATTTTCCACTTTTTAGTTGTACCTACCCCACACAAATTTAATTAATCCTAGTGCATTGAAGAATTGAAGACACGACTCGAAGAATCATCAAAATTCACATAGAAATGCCGGAGATGCTATACATTTATACATATAACTTCGTACATAAGAATAATTACCTAATTTATTATATACTAAAACCTTCCTGAAAGTATGTAGATCACACTTATGAAAGAATAATCAAAATCGGTTCAGTAGTTTTTGAGATAATCGCGGACATACATACACCATACGGGTCGAATACAGCACCTCCTTTTTTAAAGTCGGTTAAAAAAAACTATGACGTTTGTTGAGCTTCTTTACATTGAGGGAGGGCCCCATCCCTTGAATTTGCCACGGGCCCCAAACGGTATAGTTACGCCACTGGGTCTTCCCCTAGTCCCTACTCTTATAACCCTCCACATTCATCATAGGTACTCAAAACTCACGACATTTTCCGCATTCCTACCACGTTGACTACATACTCTTAATCTAATATACGAATAATCCGTATTATACAAAAACGAATAGCCGTGGATATAAAAGTCGGTTAATAGGATTACAAACAACACCAGGGACTCAAACTGTAACCGTAATAAGTGTTTTAACATTGTTTTTATGGTTCCGTACGCAAAGGGTGAAAACGGAACCCTATTACTAAGACTTCGCTGTCTGTCCGTCCGTCCGTCTGTCTGTCACCAGGCTGTATCTCAAGAACCGCGATAGCTACAGTTGAAATTTTCACAAATTATGTATATCTGTTGCCGCTATAACAACAAATACTAAAAACAAAATAAAATAAATATTTAAGGGGGGCTCCCATACAACAGACATGATTTTTTTGCCGTTTTTTGCTCGATATTAATAACGGCAACAGGTATACGGTTGAAATATTTACAGAATAGCTACTTAGTTGTATATTCACTTAAAAATAAATAATTAAAATAAAATAAATTAAGGAGGGCTCCCATACAACAAACGTGATATTTTTATATTATATATTGTTAAATATTGTACGGTGGTACGGAACCCTTCGTGTGCGAGTCCGACTCGCACTTGGCCGGTTTTTTAAAACTGTTTTAAAAGAAAAACAATTCGAAATGTAACAGATACAATAATGTTACAGAATCAAAGTGTAACCTTTTATATGTGTTAATAATGTGTAACAGAAATAATCAAATAAGCAAAAACGCGCGGCGGACAGACAGACGCGGCGATGGCAAAATAGCCTCAATCCAGTCGGGATTGCGGCTATTTTGGCAAAGCCGCGTTTACCGGTTACACTTATTAACACTGTTAACAGTTTCATATATGTTACACTTTTGTAAGTGTTTTGGGTTAACACATTAAAAAAACATATAAACGTGTTACATATTTGATTCTGTTATCAATTCAATATGTATCACTTATAATTCCGTAACCTTTATGAAGGTATTTTTAAGTCCCTAAACAGCACTAATTGCATAGTATAATAAAGTATACTGTGCTAAAGGCCACTGTTTATTTTAATAAGCACTTCGTACATTTATAATAGGTACCTACACAGACTAATCAATATAAACTTCCAAAGAACTACGTTTCAGGCATATCGATAGAGGATATAGGAAAATAAATAATAATTGATCGCATATAACCAAAATTGGAGCTCGTGGCTGAATAATAACAGCCGCATGGCTCGATTGAAGGTTAAGCTATGCTTGCCGACGTCGGTACGTGGATGGGGACCCCTCCGTGCCTCGGAAAGCACGTTAAACCGTTGATCACGGCTGTAATTTGTAGATCTTTGACAATCGTTGCGGGTAATCAGAAGCCCGAAAGTCTAACAACCAGTATTACCAAGGGGTATCGTATTACCCAGTAACAGGCTTATTGAGGTCAGGTAGGCAGTCAATCCAGGTAAATACTGGTAAGTATTCAGCTGTATCCAGTTCCACTGGAAGCCGACCTCAATATAGTTGGGAGAATGACAGATGACGCATAGAAAAAAAATAATAATTGGGACTATTATACGCCTCGAAACGAAAAATCGCGGTAGCTCAGCGCAGTTTATTGCGTGACAGTTCTTTATCAAGTAAATTAAGTATTATTTCTTTTTTTTTTTTTTTCAATTCCATAAAACAATGCAAGCCATAAACACACACACAACTAGCCTTCGATTAATTTCAATGTAATTTTAATTCGAATAGCCCGTTAAGTGTTTTACACAGAGTAATCAGCAATAAAGTACTGAAGGCTGAAGTATAAATAAAATTGACCAATAAATAACCGTTTACGATTTCAGGGTCATGGCGGATCACGTGTTGTGCGGTCATGCAAGATTAGACATATACCACTAATGCGCTGATAAAACAAAATAACAATGCAATGCGTAGCGGGTTCTACGGTGATTTTGAATTAAAACAGGAAATGGGTCAACACTGTCTACAACAAACATGGGCGATCTATACAGGAAGATTTTTTTATCACCATCCAAATTTTTACAGGGTGTTCTACCCATGAATATGAACAACTTTCACTATGGGACCAACTCTGAAATCACGAAAAAAATCAGCTGTTTAATACAAATTTCAATACCTACTTGACCAAAATGTATGAAACAGCTGATTTTTTTTTCGTGATTTCTGAGTTGGTCCCATAGTGAAAGTTGTTCATATTCATGGGTAGAACAGCCTGTAAAAATTTGGATGGTGATAAAAAAATATCCCTGTATGTCGGGATTTCGGATTGGAGTCAGTAAACAAAGATGATATTGCCCATAATAATTTCTAAGGCACATGAAATCAGGAAGCAAGGGGTGGTCAAATTCTTTCTCTGAGTCGCACATCATACTGAGGTATGCTAGATTGCAGTTACATATTCTGCAGACTTAGTTTTCGTCCATAATGCTGGGGCCAAGATTGGACATAATTTGGCTCAAGATGTAGCCTTAGAGCATTGGCTCCAAAGTGTGTATCGGGCCTGGAGTCCTGGACAGATAGAAATTGACGAAGTCTTGACCACTTTCGCGTAAGTACATCGTCCTATTTGTCGTTCGATACTCTGACGGGGTTCCCCAGTCTTATCGATGAGTGCCTACGTAGGAGCGACCGTCCAGACATTTATACTTTGATTTCAACATCTAGGCACGACGGCATGTAATAGAGAGTTTATCTTTACTTATTGATATATGCCTTAGACAGGCCTGATGGTCTAGTGGTTAGTGACCCTGACTGCTATGCCGGAGGTCGTGGGTTCGATTCCCACCCAGGACAAATGTTTGTGTGATGAGCACGATCATTTGTTCTGTGTCTGGGTGTAATTTATCTATAATATGTATGTATTTAGAAATATATAAGTATGTTTATCAGTTGTCTAGTACCCATAACACAAGTTCTGCTTAGCTTGGGACTAGATGGCGTTGTGTGATAGGACAGCGGGACGAGTTGGATAGGTTCCGTCAAAACTGGAGGGAGGACGCGCGGGCTCGCGAAAAATGGAAGGAGTGGAGGGAGGCCTTTGCCCAGGAGTGGGACAGCGCAGGCCAGATAAAAAAAAAAAATATAGACCAATATTTTACCTTGAACGAGAACTGGGAATGTTCTCTGAATAAACTCGAGTATAATTTTATACTAAGTAGGGTTGAAGTCCAAAAACTAAACAGTGCCGAAGATTGGTCCTTATGGTCGAAAAATTACATACAAATGTCCCAGACAGTCCGAAGGAGCTCGGATAAACTGGAGTAGGTGTCAATTAGGAGCAATGGGTTACACCGTTGGCCCTCGCATACCTCCGCAACTATGCATTTGAATCATGTATCATTATCATAGTATCGTTTTGGGTGTAGCAAAGCTACCACGACACACACACACACGCACGACCCACGACTACTGGTTTCCAAGTTCTGAGTGTTTTTCGTTGCCCGGAAGGGAACTGCCGCATTTCCAATTTTTGAAGGACTTCTACAGAGTAGGCTGGTCTTGTCTGTCGTAGGACCGACGGGCGGTGGAGCAAACTAGTCCTGGAGTGCACACTGGGCAGGCATACTGCGTGTGGGACGCTCCCAAGCTGATGGATCGGCGACCTTAAAAAGATGGCTGGGACAGACTGGATACGGAAGGCGGAGGACAGAGTGTTGTGGCGCTGCCTGGGAGAGGCCTATGTCCAGCAGTGGTCAGAGTCGAACCAGAGGCTCTGAAACGATTGTACTTCATAACAAAAAACGTGATGCCTGACAGGAAATAAGACCGAGGACAGCTAATAACTATAATCTCTCTCTCATCACATCTGATTGAAATGCGTAATCCGATTATGAGCAGTGTTATCTCAATCAAAACAAAGTATTTTGGCTATATATCCGACTTGATGTAAGTACAGGCAGTGGCGTGCATTGGTTTTCGGAATAGGTAGGCACTAGGCCGGCAGGCTTATTACGTATCTTGCAGAAGCCTAGCAATAGCGAAATTTGCGCAATTATCGCGCAAATTTCGCAAATCCGTATTATGTAACAGCGATAGCGATAGCATAGCAAACTAGCGATAGTGCTGCCTCTATGGAACAATTAGTTAACTAAACAGTGCAGTTTCCTACTGTGATCGCGCGGTTATCGCGACTATTTCGTATTACGCATGGTTTTTGACAGCAGAGCGACAGCAATCGGCGAGCAAATTTGGCTGTCAAATTGCGATAACCTTTTCCCTTGTTGTTGATCGCTCGCTGATTGCTTATTACAAAGAAAGTCTTATAACTCGAAGAATTTTATCTAAAATTGTGCTAGGAGGCTATAATACAACTAATAAAGAGTATTCTATTCTACTCTAATATCTTACTTCAAAATTCAAACTGACAAAATCGAAGTGGTTGCTAATTTTAATTGTATAAGTACATATTATTTTTATGATATTGACTTAAAATTTTCTGTGATTACTTTAACTCGCACTCTGACATAATACTTGTTAAAATTTTAGGAACATCATAAAAGTACTTTTACAATATTTGTAAATATGTGAGCACCGTTGTATCTATCACATTTATCTGCCATTAATTCCTTTTAATTCTTTTTACCTTTTTGATATCACACTAATCACACTAATATTATAAAGGCGAAAGTTTGTGAGTGTGTGTGTTTATATGTTTGTTACTTCTTCACGCCTAAACCACTGAACCGATTTAGATGAAATTTGGTACAGAGATAGGTTGAGTCCCGGAAAAGGACATAGGATAGTTTTTATCTCGATATTCCCACGGGATCGAAACTTATGCGGGTGAAACCGCGGGGCGCAGCTAGTATTATAAATGCGAAAGTTTGTGTGTGTGTGTGTTTATATGTTTGTTACTTCTTCACGCTCAAACGGCTGGACCAATTTTGATGAAATTTGGTATAGAGATAGCTTGAGTCCCGGAAAAGGACATAGGGTACTTTTTATCCCGATATTCCCACGGGATCGAGACTTATGCGGGTAAAACCGCGGGGCGCAGCTAGTTTGAAATAAATGCTTCGACTTTTGATAAATATTATTATAATAATAACAATCATAAAATTATTGTGTAACTGAACTCAGTAATAATATTAATAATTATGTCCCATCATAAATACATGTCTATAGCAATCAATAAATTCGTTTCATTATAAATAAAATAGATTAGTTTAATAGGTAATTTTTTTATTTAATTAGTGTCCATAGCTGCTGGCGCGCTGTTTGACTGGCTAATCGCCTTCATGAGCTCTAATTGCATGCGAGACGTCTCAGCATTCATGCGATTCGTCTCAGCATTCATGAGAGACGCCTCGGCGATAATTCTTGCAGCTTCAGCGATGATGAGAGTAGCATCAGCCATCTTGTTCTCCGCCAGTACTCTATTCCTCTCTAATTCCTTCACCCATTCGGGGTCGATTCTTGTTTGTGAAGATGTAATGAGAATTAAAAATGTCATTATAAACTTTGAAGTGGTAGGCAGAGGTGCATTTATACACCCAGTTTGCCAGAGACGTTGACAGATCTCCCATGTATACAAAAGGGGGTAAGGCTATTGCTTTTCACTGCCTTGTTTCGCCAGCCATTCAGGCTACTAAGAATTTTCCGCAAGAAAATACTAATAACACTGACCAACCTGAGAATCGAACCCAGGCACACACCCAACGTGTTAGTCACAAGCGTGAAACAATACCAACAAATGCATAATTGTTATATTTAATACCTATAAAACAAATTGAATCCCTAGGATCAATAAAACATACTATAATAGTAGTAATATCTCTATTATGTCTGAGGCGGGGATGACTTCTAGCAGGCCGAGGCTGACTCACGGAACTCTCTAATCCTGTAAAATATGATTAGGTTTAATAAAATATGATTGACTTTGCTTGTGAGATTGATACAATTAAAATCACCATGGACAATACCATACAGTACAGGAGCGTCTAGATACTTACGTCTAGATTCTTATCATTATCATATCTAAAGCATTTCAGGTATATTACCTGTCTGATTTGGCTCAGGCCCTTGTTGTGTTTGAACTTCTACTGAACTGGCAACAGACTCAGGAAATTCTGAAGTGTCTGTAATTAAACAAAAGTGTATTGGTCAAAAATATAAATCTAATTATATAGAGAGAAACAACGAAAATAAATAGGTACTACAAAGCAAAATGTAGTACTTACCTACTTATAAAACACAGATTCTGATAAAATATATGATTTATGAATAATTGTGTAGGTAATGATTTGTATTTACCTGATATGACAATGTCTTCCAAAACAACTATAATATTGTCTGGTTCTGTTATTAATTGGTCTGCAGGTTGCATGTTCTAAAAAACAAAATGTGTTATAATAATACATATTATATGCATTCAAATATTATACATATTAGTAGGTAACTTACAAATACAGGTACTCTGTGCTAAGTATCACCATAAACAGCTTGTTCCCCGATGATAGCCAAGATTTTTTTATCAATTTCAGATAGGTCATCTTGGTTACTTGGACCACCACCAGTGCCTCGAGCATCCTCTCTCCGTTTGGCTAGTCTGGTCTTGCTTTTATGCTTTAGGTCAGCCCAGTACTATAAAATTAAAACAAATAATATGATAAATCTATCAAAATAAGTTACAAAATTAGCATGCAGTTAGAAACTGTTAAGAATTACAAAAACCAAGTATAGGTTAGTACGGTTACCTTTTTCCACCGGTCGCCAGTCTTTGATGACCCAGAGCCAAAAGAATTCAGCTTGTTGGCAAGATCATTCCACTGCCTCTCCACAGTTTCCTTGGATCTTGAGCCAAGGCCAACACCCCTGGCTAAAGCGGGATGCTCAGCTAGAAAATGTAATAGTTCTTCTAACTGATCATTGGACACTCTATTTGCCATTTTATACTGAAACACGATTATGTATTGTTAATTTCAAAGTTAATTTTTACACCTTTGTTTCACATCAATAATATTTTATAACTTACTTGTTGAACAGCCGAATAGTCCAAGTCGCTTCGAGTCCAAACTACGAGTAACACTGTTTTCACCCACTTATGCATCTCGTAACCGGCACCAAGCTATTTTTGGTAAATTTTAAGAGGGTTTAAGTGGTTTGTAAGTTTTTTTCGTAACAAAACTTATAAGATTCTTCATGTGATTGACAATTGACTTTAGTTCCGACGTTTGCTACATAATTGTTTTGGCGCTAGTGTCGTAGCGATAAGTGCATAAATAACAATTGGCGAGCGATCAGCGAACGATTTTTAGATAATACCGATTTTTTTAGCGTTTAGCGATTGATCGCGCAATGACTGCGCGATAATTGCTGATTGCTCTTTCTTACGTAATAAGCCTGCGGGTCTAGTCTAGGTAAACGCGGTCACTAATCAGAAAAAAAAAGTGTGGTCAAAAGTGTGGTTATTTGAGGAGGTAGGCATGCCTACTTAAGGGTGATAAATTGCGAAGGTCAAACATCGTGGTATTACGCGTGAGACGTACGTATTTTTAATTTTGTCGTATTAACTTGAACGAGTAAAGACCAATGATTATGTGCGAATAGTACGGGAGCCGAGTAGGCCGTCCGGCGACTGCCTACTGCCGCGCGTGTTTGTATGAAGATTGTGTTTTTTGTTAGGTATGATAATTTAGTGAGTTGCACACACACTAAAATGTAATTGACAGGCTTATGTTGATATATCGAGGTAGGCACTGCTTATATGCCTATATGCAATGCACGCCACTGTGTACAGGCGAAAGCACATCAAGTTACCCGACACTGTAAAATTTTCCCAATCAACCTTGAACCTTATGCTGTAGCGATAAAGTTAGATAATAGATTTTTCCATTAAATAAATTTGACAGATTGTAGTAGCTTGATGTGCTTGGCGTCTGTACGTTGCATCGTGATATTAAGATATCACATTTGCAATTGATCAGATTACTTTGCTTTTAAGACATCCTTCAATAACACTCAGGTGTGTTTAATTTTTAATAATAACGATTCCGACGAACTGAGAACCTCATTCCTTTTTTGAAATCGGTTAAAAATGAAAAAAAAAAACTGAAATTCAACACTGTCGAGGTGGTAAGTGTTTTTGTATCATAGCAGAAAACCACATTAATTAAGTAGTATAAAGTCAGAATACCCGTTAAAACTTTTTCAAAATATAAAAATGTAGCAAGAAATGTGAATTTTAAAGTATAATTTTTCTCAAAACTGCTGGGTTAGATTTTGATGCCCCTTTGCACAAGGGTATAGTTGAGGTATTCCCACAGAAATACCTCGGTATTCCGAGGTATTTTTTTATATTTTTATTTCCTCTACAGTATCGCTATTGGATCATAGACCACTTCCCATACAAATTTTAAGTCTCCTTTAAAAAAAAAATAAAGGTTAGGTAAATCAGATAAATCACTGGTCTCCACACTAGGATTCCCTGTGTCTTGGAGGCTAGTCTCTTTCATCGTGGTTCAAAAAATACAATGTAACATATTTATGTATAACAAATGAAATGTTAAACAAAAACAAAAATTATAAACACACTAGTATTATAAGGGCAAAAGTTTTAGTGTGTTATAGTAGGATCCTGCACTGTGTAATATAAACTGCTTCATACAAAATGTATGTAACGTTTCAAATCCGCGCCCCGTCCGGGCCACGTACACGGCAAGGCCCGGGGACGGCCCGGTCTAATATAAATCATCCCTAAATAAAACAATATCTACAGCATACCAGTTACCACATGATTAGAAATGGCTTCATAAACAATTGAATACTCAAATAGTTTCCTTGAGTAGCTGTTGTTGAGCCATTGAGCCATAATTAATGCATAACTATGAATCAGACCCATAGAGACGAATTGTAGACGTGACGTCATAGTTTAATTACTGTTACATACATAAACTCAGCCTATAATGTTCCGACTGCTGGGACACTGGCCTCCTTTATTTTTTGAGAGGGAGTGGGCCGTTGATCATGCGGGCCCAGTGCGGGTTGGTGGATATCACGTCTTCGATTTTTTTTTGTTTCTAGGATATACTGGTTTCCTCACGATGTTTTCTTTCACCGTTTTGAGAGCAGTCGTGATTAATTAAATATGCAAAGTAAAGTGCTGTTATTAGTGAACAATTGTCCATGGAGTTTCTTGCCGTTTTTTCATCATGGGTTACTATTGAAATGGGTAATTAGCTTCATTTCTGACTGAGCGACACTTTGACAATCCTAAAGAGCCTTCAAATGGTTTAGTTGAAATAAATTCTCCTAGTTTGAGTTTGACAAATGCAAGATACTGAAATGTACAGACGCCAGCACGTCAACCTACCCGAAACTGTCTGATTTTCCCAATCAACTTTGAACCTTATGTTTTAGTGATAAAGTTGAAAATCTATTAAAGAAATTTGACAGATTGTAGTAGGTTGATGTGCTGGCGTCTGTACATCTACCGTGCCTTAGACAGACAGCCAAGCTACCACTTATCTGACTGTCAAAGATTTTTACTATGACATGAGTCATTTTTCACAGCGTTCGTGAAAGCCGAAGCCAAAAGAAGCAGACAATCAGACGACGCCGCCCAGTCTCTTCACATAATCCTTTAAGACTCCCGTACACAGGCGGACCGCGACCTCGCTAGAACAATTTTTCATAGGAATTGTTACAACAGAATCGTCTCGCGCCCGTCCACGGGAGCCGTTAGTCGCCTTTTATGATCAGCACGTAGGTTGAGACTAAATTATTCCGTATCGAGTACACATACCATGACACAATACATCGACGACTCCTATACACAACTATGATAGATTAAAAGTTCCATTAACGTCGGAAGAAAGGAATGAATGGAATACTAGAATGATAGCATTACTTGATTTTAAACCTTGTCTCTCTTCAATTTGAGTTCTAAATGATTATCTACTTTCCGCTCGTTTGTTTCCAGATTCACTTCAGCAATATGGAACTTATATTTTCAACTGATAAAGTTCAAAATCGTGTTTAAATTCGTGCAGTCTTCATTGCTTAGCTGTTTCCTCAATATGGATAGTTCATTCAGTATTAGGAAAGCATATTTCCGCTTTATTAATTTCATGAACTGCAATGAACAAGTAGGAGGGAATATTAGTTATTTCTGGAATACGCTAGGTAACCGACTGCGCTACAGCAAAGACAGGTTTATGTTTTTAAAAGCTTTTGTATTACCCCTAAGTTATTCTTCCTTTACTTCGCGGATTTATAGTTTCTTAGGGGATAAAACTATTACTGTATTTGATTATTTGAACTGCTTACCTAATCAAACTAGAAAACCCCTCAAGGAAAATAGGGCTCAGTATGATACTTGTTTTCAAGTAAAAACCCCAGTGAAAAATCAGTGCTAAGGAGTAAATACCCTGACATCTTACTAAGCAACTCCATATTCTTAAAAACTGCTTACGCAAGAAAAAACAATGGTTTGCGCGTAAATAAGTCCGTTTTTACAACAACTCAATGTCGGCAATGCCTAGCATAACTGCGGAAACAGTTTTAGACAATGATTTCAATATATAAGTCAATGGTTTTAGACATATATTTCTATGGTTTTAGAGCAAACGGGCATAAGTCTTAGGAGCAGTGGCGGCCCATTATAAACGGCTTTGGCTTCTTACGAGCTGTCCGAACCCAAGCACGCACTTTGTATTTAATAAATATTTTCATCACCACTGCTCTCAAAACGGTGAAGGAAAACATCGTGAGGAAACTGGCATGTCCTCGAACTAAAAAATCGAAGACATGTGACATCTACCAACCCGCTGGGCCCGCGTGGTAGATTGCAGCCCATTCCCTCTCACTGAGAGGAGGCCTCTGTCCTTTTGTTTCCTACAATTCACATACTTCACAGTTCTACGCCCAAATCAAATCTTATAATTTTTCCTTTTTTCTATTATTATTGAAAAATAGCCTGAAATACAGGATTACCTAGTTCAGGCACAAACCATGGTGAACTTGACATAGATTTAAGAAAAACTGTATTTAATGTTACTCTTTATATTTTTGAATCAATTTTATTTATCAGTATTTATTTTTATTATTTTAATATATGTATTTTTAACTAAATAAAAACACTTGTATTTTAGAAATTTAAGTAAGAGTATTAAAGAGTATTTATTGCAATACTAAGTAACACTAGGCTGTGCAAAGATTTGTATATTTTGATAATTTCCTAAGAGCAAAATGGAATTTGGTCTGGATGACCAATAAAAACCCCAACTTCCGTTCCCAACTTTCATTGGATGCGAGAGGCACAGAACCAATCGAAGCGAAGGTGCTTGGGGGAGGCCTATGTCCAGCAGTGGACGTCTTTCGGCTAGTGACCAATAAAATAATTATATCCTTAAATTGTTTTTTTTTTTCTTAAAAATTCGGGCATTTAATTGGTTTTTTACTGAAGTTGGAACGTTAAGAATGTCATGAGAAAAAAAAATTTTAAAGTATTAAGCAGTTGGTAGTTGTATGTGTAATTCACATTGTATTTCGGAAAGCATTATATTTTTGTTTTAAAATATTTAAAAATTATTTTTTTTAAATATTTCAAAGAAAATTACTCCCAAGTGTAGCTAAGCGTTTACACTTTTTTAAGTATATCATACAAAAGGCTATACAAGTTAGAATCAATAATTTTAACTCATTGAAGGGCACTGAATGAGACACAATAGAAGTTTTATTGTTATTACGTCGAGGGGCGTTAAGGCGACTACACGACCTAAAGCGCGGTCACTGTCGGACTGCATAGAAAAGAAAGAGAAGCGCGATGACACAACCGTGTTAATTTATTGGAAATATGAAGCAATTATCTATTTACAAAAACTCTCAAACACCAAACAAATAAAAACCGTATACTAAAATTTGGGGAATTAAATTGTCTTTTAGATGGTGAAAGTTTTATGAAAATACACCCGATAGTGTTTGCGTGATTATCGTTTTTATGTCCGCGGTAGACATTACTTTACAAATTAATTACACTATGTTAAAAAAATATAATTGCAAATATTCACATATCAAATTACGAAGCGAATGGTCTAGTATAACATTTATTTTTTTCAAAGAAATCAGTCCGATCGATTAGACGTGATGTTGAATTTAAAATCATTAGAAGTCGTATATCTGCGCCTTAAGTGTCCCGCAAAGTGTTAACAATTTTCAATGATGAAACTTTTAACAGCACTGGTTAATATTCTAAGGGAATGTTGTGACCACTTAACTATGCAAGACGCGTCCCAAATATCTTGCTTGGCCTTGAAAGATGTGATAAAACTATGTATTTGCATAACAGATCTATTTCAAGCGTTTTATGGTGAACAATTGAATAAAATTAAACCAAAATATTATTTTAAGAGTGATTTAAATTAATGAATCAGTGCACAATTTTTTTATATAATTTTGACAGAAAAATTTTATTTTTAAAATTAACTTTATCAAAGCTTCAAAATAATTACTTAAATAGTTTTATTGTGGTCATGTCTTTTTAACTGACTTTAATTTCATTGTAACTGGTGATTCTGTTGTCAAAATTTAAATTTCGAAATTCAGCATGCACTCTGCTAGAAAACTACTTGTTCCTCAGACTTCTTTTAAATCTAGAAAATATTATTGGCGCGAGTTGTCTATCAAAATGTAGCGCAATGTTTAGGAACAAATTAAAATAAGTATCATATTTCTGTCACTAACCTTAAGTTTCAGGAGCTCTATGTCACCTTCCAAAGCCAATTTAAGGCGTTTCCAATCGAAGGATGCGGTCTTTCTGAATTTATCCAGTGGCCCGCTCGGGAGATCGGGAACGAAACTCAAGTCCTCCATGCTAAAACACAATATCACGTTATAATTCAACCTTCTTACACTAATAATGGTTATGAGCGCGCACCAATTTTATTACACCGAATGACTAAACATTTCAAATTCCCTCGCAGACACAAATTCAAGGTCTACAGCGATCCGTGAAGTATGAACAAGTCTAGTCGGGCGTACTGTTTCTATACAACTCTCACCTTTACTATGAATGGAAGGATGAAAGAAACCGTTAATTAATGTTAGGGCGGCTGTTGCCTATGTGTTCTGAACGATACTGATAATTTTTGTGGAGGTTTTAAAGAGGGAAAGCGTATGATAACGTGAATGCGGCGTACGCTGTTTTATTGGGCGCACCGCACCGCTCGCACACACACGTCATACATCGGATGATTGGTCGTACTGTCACACTTGTCAGTCATCTGTCACTGTCAGTTCTGTCACTGGAATGTCTGGCCATGCCACTGTCAAAGTGACAAATAGTTTATTCTATTTTTTGTTTTGCTAACTTTTTTTAGTATCTAAAATTAGCATGCAAATAACAGAAGTATAAAAAACGTAAGTAATTATTTATTAGGTTGTAAACTCAGCATCTACTCTATAATTATGTCGACTATGTCGGATTGCAACAACTGAATAATAGGTATTCAATTAAAAGAACTATTTACTTAGACAAAGTGAAGTAATCCTATGGTATCTACTACTCTTCGCCTAATCCAAAACAAATAACTAACCAACCTTTACGTTTAAGAACTGTGACTACTGCCACCTACCGTAATTTATAAGAACTATTTAACTCCTTTACCACCAGTGTGTGCCCATGAGTTGCTGAATTAGTGAGATTGTGGCTTATGTTTAAAAAAAATACCAATAGATGGCAGCACTAGAAACAAGTATATTTAATGAAAAGTGCAACAGAGACAGAAAGATTCAAACCTTGCGTAGTAGACAGAGACAGATATAGTCACTCACACCAACAAAAACTGTCACTACATAGATATTTTAAGTTACAGACGCATAAACAAGAAAAGAGAAGTTGTAAAACAACAAACTGTGTTCGCTGCTTTTCTATCAGATGTAAAATGGACGGGCGGTCGTGTCGTTGCGCGCTCGCGAACTCCGCGTGTTCGTTGTGAAATCGATGTTTATTGTTTTATATTTTGACGTGAATACGAATATTGTTTACGCGATTGTACGACTACTTCGGTGTTCGGTTGCCGAAGGAGATTGTGTTTAGTGCATGTGTTTTTGTATGACGTTAGCGCTCACTTCACTTGCAGTGATTTCGCTGATAGCTCACTCACCGGTGGGTGCGCGCGTGATAAACTACGTGTTCGGTACGAAAAAAGGCGATTAATCGTCTAGTGTGGGTGTTTTACAGTAGCATCATGCTGTGTACGGTGACATAGTGAACGTTGAATAGACCCTGACCTCTGGCAATCATGTCTGGGCGCTCGGATTGCAGGAAATTTGCACCAAACATCTTCAATAAGAGCAAATGCACTAATTGCTTCCGTCAGAAGGAGGAGCATAGTGCTGAGGCTTTGGAATCTAATCGGGTGAGTATCATTATTACAAACCTTTTAAATTCAAGTTTTTAACGTCGTTTACTTCTAATCAACAAAATGAAATATTCGCGTGTAGGTGTGTTCGTTGAATAACGTAACGTGTACAGTGCATGTCCGTGTGTGCGTAGGCCGACCACTCTTCAGGTGTTGATCTAACGGATTTCATCGAGTTATTAAAATAGTATTGAGTAGTAGACCTACATCATATGAACACGCCTAACAAAATAATAACGTTTGCTGTGTAATTTTTTTTTGCGGTGGGTAGTTTGCTAAAATTGTTGAGACAGTTTTTAAGGAATTTTAACGCGTAAATAATGGTTTTAAAAAGTCAATAAAAGTCTGTACATTTTTATAGTAGGTACTATCTTAATTTGATAAGTACTTACCTTTAAACAATAAACATAAATGTAAGTAGATATATATAAGTATAAACTAAACACCACTTTCTAATATCCAAAAACAACAAAAAGCGGTAGATTCTATATAACCAACTAATAAACTATAAGTACAGTTATAACTGTTATTTTTATGAGAAACTAGTCACACCTCTAATTTGAATGTCACAAAAATGACAGAATCGACACTAAATTAGCGGGAAACAACGGGCAAATATCGTTCCGATTTCCGAAATCTGTAGCACAACAAAACTCGTAAAAAATTGGGAATAATTTTATTCCTAATTTTTTTTTTCCTAATGTTATTCAAATAATTGATTCAAACTTTTGAATGGTATACCTTTAACTTATAAGTACCTATTTTTTAAGGCTTGACTTTCGCGTCATCCCTAAATAAAACGCAACTCAACCGCTGAACCGTAATTCGTCCTCTGCAACTTGCTAAAAGTATCAATAGACAAATTATTTGTCTTCATTATTCTTTTAGTTGCTAATCTAAACGTATGACATCAATCTAGTACCTGCATTCTTGCATAAATGATGAAAAAAACGCGTAGATAGTGTCTCGTCTCGTATCCGTATCGTCCTAAGGTACCGTTGCGTGTACGCCGCGGACAGGATGCACGACATGTTCAGCATAAAATCTCTGGTTGTTTGTGGAATTATATCTATGGGACTCGTTTGTATTTTGTAAGTTTGTACGTACCTACAACTTTGAACATTCCTCATAGGAGAGGATGTGAGAAAACATACTAGGTAATTAGTGGAGTTTGTCAACTTTCCCACAAATGCGTATAATGTTAAGGAAATCATCTTCTAGCCCAATAAATGGTATGAACTTACTTTGCAAGTACTGCTGCCATATCTAAATTAAATGTTAAATAAAACACGGCTTAATGTTGCCATCATCACCACCATAAAAAAAACATAACCCTGTCTTTGCTGTCGTATAAAATAATCGTGATCATGTCTATGTAATTATAGTGTAGTACATAATCGTAGTCACTTTTCTCGTTATCAAACTATGTGCATTCTCATATTACTTAGGTACTTTTCACAAATCTCGTTCGATAACTAAAGTTTATCTGTACATGGTCATATCATATTCCGTTTATTTAACCTAAAAATTCGACTATGATTCACGACAGATAACTCTGAATCTGGAATTCAGTTCCTTTCTCAATTCTCAAGAAAAAAAGCTTAACAAAAGACCTTGACATTAGATAGAAGTCAGGTAACTACATTTTTTTTCTATGCAAAATAGGTAATGGCTTAAAAATATTTTGTATAGAAAAAAAATGTAAAATCACGTCATGTTCCTTGTTTCATTTACACCATCTTACGGAAATACTTATGTATACCTACATAAGTTTTATCTTATAACACTTTCCGTGGGAGAATGATAAGACGAGTAAATAGAGATTTAATCTCTACTATCAAACGAGCATTAAGTGCTCAAATAAAGTGACGTCATTAGACCATCATCATCATTATTTTAATTCCAATAATTTACTTTAGAGACCATTGTTTCCCTTCGCTGCAAGTTGAAGATAATTGGTAATGATATGGTACAATCACCATTTAGTTATAACAAGCGACCTTCATGAAGATTTGTTTGCATAGACCTGCTGCCAGGTTCCTACTGAAAAGTGGCTCGTGGCTAAATAATAACAACCGCATCGAAGATCTAAGGTTCGCTTGCCGATATCGAGACCCCGCCGTGTCTCGGAAAGCACGCCAAGCAGTTGGTCCCGGCTGCCATTCATAGATCTTTGACAGTCGTTACGGGTCAGAAGCCCGAAAGTCTTAACAACCAGTCTACCAACAGGTATCGTATTACCCAGTAACGGGTTGTGGAGGTCAGGTAGGCAGCCGCTCCATGTAAAATACTGGAATTCAGCTGCATCCGGTTAGACTGGAAGGCGACTCCAACATATGTATTTGGAAAAGTCTAGGCAGATGATGAGTTCTGAAAACCGTACCCTAAAAATTCTAGACTAGGCAAAGAAAAAGTACGTCCAAAAGTTTGACAGTAACAAGTGAAATCTTTAAAGTTACATTTTTATTTCGCAGTTTCCGAAGTCTTTATTATAATCTGCACACCCACTTTCGATTTGAGACGATTTCTAACAAAAACTATAATCAATTTCAATTGTAATTTCGCCTCTAAAAGTAGCAATTTTAACAGGAACGTGGATATAACTTTCACAATATTTCAGTGTGTAATAACAACAAGATTGTCAGTACTATCGAGGTCACTTTTACGCATGCATGCGCATGATTCATTTCAATAACTATTCTAGTTGTAACACTACGAGTAGGTGCCTAGACAATATTGTGTTAGAATATGTACACGTAGCTAAGTAGGTAACTAGGCTTGTACCAACCTAATAAACAGCAGTGACGTAGACAAAATGCTCAGAGCACTTTTTGTTTAAAGTGACAGCTATTGCAGAAGACGACGTGTCAAGTTCATTTCAAAGTTGTAAAAAAGTGAAATAAGATTTGAAATACTTCATTGAATTCGAAGTAAAAATATAGAGATATCAAAATATTGTGTAAAAATCAAATCATTAGATAATAAATACCACTGAATGTAAAGTAACGATGACGCATAAGATTGACATCTGAAACCTTCAACTTTTTTATCTGTCACTGATCAATGTTTGCTATTCATTCTTTTTTAGTTATTACCTTTTTTGTTAGACAAGTCTTATTAAGAGTTCCATTACTGTTATCAAATGAAGTTATCTGCTCAACTACCAATGCCATTATCAGAGTCAGCCATTCACCAAAAATGCTTAGAATGTCGTTATTCATAGCCGAAAGAGCGAGATAGACATACCGTTTACTGAACGAGAAAGTGAGATAGGACGTCACCTGTCAAACCGAGTCAAGTTTTTTTTTAATCTGATAATAAGTCCATCGTAGACATTGCTGATAATTTCGGTTAAAACAAATACTTAGTGCGTTACGTTGTAGAAGCAGCTGTGACAATAATTATGCCGAGAAGTTACCTCGTTGAGGCCCGTGCTTATGGTGTTTTTATAACGCTATTAACAAAGTATTTAGGGCCAGTCACGTTTCTTCGGTAATATATGGATAAATAATATTGAAAAACAGACTTAATTTTGAACCCACGATGAAAAGAGATTTTGGGTCAAATAATGAGCGTAACTCCAGTTTGCATTTAAGAACCAGTCTTTAATGAGAACGAGACGTATTATCAAGAAATCGATTTTGAATCCATGGTACATCTAATTATTGTCCAATACATTTGTGCCACATTGTAAAATTCACCTTGAAGGTTCAAGTTTCCTTAACAACATTGAAATCAGCTGCGAACAAAACATCTTGAACGTGCTTGTGACTGTGACATCTCCTTATTTTCGCACTGGCCAATCCGCGCTTGTCAACATAATTGAGCACAAAACGGCCAAATTTGGCCGAACACGACACAATGTCAAAGCCAAGGCTGAATCATATAATGCCCAAGCTAATAATGCGGTTCAGAAACTCATTTCCATCGCAATGTGCCTCTTATATCCGGGCAATAAGGGTAAACACTGGTTTCAATAGGAAATTACAAAAGGTAAACTATTCATAATAATCAGGAAATGTCAAAGCCTCAAATGGCGGTGTTCGGACAATTATCTTGACAAATGCTCCACTAACGAAGCGGACTGACGCGCGCCATGTTGGATGCGCGTGCGCAAGGTGACGCGAAGCGAATAGGAAGTTAACGATCGATACAATGAACGCTGACTTTACACGGTTTGCTAAATAGATGCTAATTTTTTTCTATATTTATGCTTGTGTAACGAATGTCGGAGAAAGTTCTGCTTATTTTGCAAAAATGTCTTCCTCGTATTGATTGGCTGGCGCTTGTACTGAAACACGTCACGCTAGAGTGATGTTTATCTTTTTAATCATTGTTATATGCTTGGAAAGTTATCATTTATTGCTTTTCTTACAACTATATTTTATAGTCGTTATAATGGTTTATAGCTTCATAGTAAATTTTCCGGTCTCGTGCCGAAGCTTTCCTTCCACCATAATGAGTTGGAGGTCGTTTATCGTTCTTCATTCTTACCGCAGTTTTTCTGCTGTTCTACTATGTAGATAGATGAAACCGCAGCCAGATACCTTAAGGTACATTCTAGTGGTGAAGGCTCTTAAGTATTTTTTGCTTTGGTAAAAAATATAATTTACATGCCGACACGTATCTATGGTAAACACATAGGTTTACCCGGTTATGCCAAGACCATAAAGAAGGAGTTTTAGACTCACTTCGACCTCTTTTGCTTCCAATGTGCGTGTTTATGGTCAGAAAACTTCAACATTTTAACAGAAAATCTCCACCAAAATAATTCCAACTTGAAGTTTAATCTAGCACCATTATATCATACACCTCGACTTTGACAGCCCACCTAATCACAAAACCAACACTGACATAATGTTTAGTCTATGATAACCTTATCTGTCATTAATAAAACTGTTTGTAACAGCACGAGTGGAAACTAAAGGCATACTAACTTTCCGCTTTACTGTTATAGAGTTTGTTAGCGTCCAAAGAATGTATGTAAGCCTTGTAGGAACGTCACCTTTCTTGCTTAGATGCCCGAAGTATGTAACATGTGAAGTAGGAAGTTTCGAAGAAAAACATTAGTATGAGTACTGGTTACTTAATTATTACTGAGGTATGGACATGTCGTTAGGCGTGTTGTAAGAGATATTTCCTAGTGAGATTACCACAGTCCTTTTCTGGAATATGTCGGGCTTAAAAAAGGAGGCTGTTTTAGTCTTCAGACTTGGTAAGCAAGTTTGTTAGAAGTGTCCTCTCTATTGTAGTGGCTCCGGTTTTGGACTTAGTTCGGGTTTGGATTTTCTCACTCAACCAACAACAGTGTCTATGGCCTTGGCTATGGATAATTTTGACGGTTCTTCGACATCATGTTTAGGTTGAGCAGCATCAAGTTGGTCAAAAACAACTTTTTTTTTTAAATTTAGATAATATAAAAAAGTTTTTGCCCGCAGCATCGCCAGCCGGCGTGGATATCGGAAAATATCCTACGGGAAAGTAGTACCGGGATTAAAAGTACCCTATGATATGTGCAGGTTATAAACTATCTGTGTGCCAAACGGCTAAATCCGTTCAGCCGTTTTTGCGCTAATCCGGAACATATATCCACACATACATCCGGACAAAAGGACAACAAGTCTTCGTTACTATTTTATTATTTATGAATACTATTTTATTATATTGTGTAGTTAATAAATCAGGACAAATCCAACAGATTTATTATAATCTTGACGGTTTTTGCTGTCTTGCGATAAGAGAATACTTCCAGAGAGACTCAGCAACTATCAGCTCACGAGTAACGAACTCTTTTTCCTGATTACCGGTTTTGCGAATCAGACTCAGAAGACGCAATTAAGTTAATAGTCCCAAAGTCACGTCACTCATTAGACTAAACTCCAATTACATGCAGAGATAGTAAGCTCCCTAGGCGCCATTTCGAACAAAGTAAAGACCACAATCTGAAAGATAACATTAACGCATTAGCACTGACATGAAACGACCTATAGATCTGAAACTATAACAAACTGCATTTCTCAATGGTGTAGGTTAATAAGCAGCTGACACTTTGCTTACATTGCTTGATATAAATACGGAAGTAACACGGATAACACTTGCTATCTTGTGTTTATTTAGCATTCATTCAGGCTGCGCAGTCATTAAGAAAACGAGTGTGTTCCTAGAATTGATGGCCGTCAACATTGTTGTGATAGGAGAGGAGAGACTTCTCATGGAGCGGTTTAAAGCCCATTTCGATCATGCATCCTAAATTGTAGCAATTTCCTTTCTACTATACTGGGTGGGAGGAACAGCGACGCGCAACCAGTTACCATTGATTCAGTAATCTGATTCTGAACATCCCAGCTTTTAAATTTTTCTAATATTTTTTTTATGATGACCGTTGAAAATGTCTACACTAGGGGGTCTAGAATCATGTGCTGGATTCATGGTTTTAGTTTCCGCGTCGATGTCCTTGTCATCCTGTATACAATACCAGTTCTTTTGGCCGTTTAAAACACCACATTTGCTTCTCTTTCAAATGGTTTCTGTACTTCCTTCTCGTCTTCTATGATGTCGTGATCGTGACTAGCAGTTACTGCTTTAAGAACTCGTAGTTCACGGTCATCATGTCTTCCTATAGCATATTTTGTAGATGTTCTATCACTACTTAGCGCTTTGGGGTCATCAAGTAGTAGCTTGTCAACCAGTATAGCCTCAAAGTTATAGCATTGAGCCATTAAGTAAGTACGGATGTTAACCTGACTCGAAGTAACTTAACGCCGTGAGCTTTCGAAACCTTTGAGTTGTGCCGTAAATATCTTACTTAATATACAAGTTAAAGTGAAAATAATTTTGCTTTTCCCGCTTTCACGTAACGCCAGTTAAGTCAGGTTTGTAGGTCGCACACATATGTGTGTTTGTTTTACAAAATTAACGTTTTGCTCGAACAGGTTTGAAATGTTTTCGTTGGCCGGTGGCATGGTGGCGCCGGCGGCGTAGCGCTCTTTTGCGGTTAATGCGTAAGCGCAGGCCGCAAACGCGTTTAGTACTTTGACACACTTATTTGTCACACAAAAAACATATTTTTCAACTGGTTATACAACGTGCCTGTGTTCTTAATGTTTTGCAATTAAAATAGCTAAACTAGTACCACATGTGTCGCTGGTCGCTGCTGTCTGTATCCGGGCGTTTCTTTAACTCGCTTTATGAACCGTTACGTTTTCGCTGAGATGAATAAATTTCGTTTACGATGTAGTTTCAATACAGCTTTAAATCTCGCCTTTATAATTATATTTATCCTTAAAATTAAACTTTTTATGTCCCAATTTACGGCTTTTGATCTGCAAAGCAAACAGTCTTGTTCTCACAAACTACTCCAGCCAGTTTATAACATATGCTCCAATTAAATGTTCAACCAATTCGTGTGTGCCCGCTAACTCTTTATGTCATCATAACTCGAGTGTTCTCTTCAAGAGGTCATAAATCCATACAACAAACACAACACACTGTTATATTTGTTCTCCTGTTTGTGGAGGCTGTATAACCCGGGGTCGTCTCCAAAAAACTTTTGATCCGAACTGCCGAGCAACAAAGACGTGGAGATGGAATAGTTAAATTAAAAAAAAAAAAAGAAAATAGGAGATGTTGCGTTCCGTTCCTACTACGGCGTCCACTTTAAGGAGAGCCGCGCACGAGAGGAGCTGCGACCCTTTCTAGTCTGTTAATCTTCAGCAGAGAGGGGAAAAGCGGCCCAGATTAGAATGGTTGGGCTAAACTTGTAGTGTAGCATAAAAAGGAGTGCGTGAGGAATGCGCCGGCGCGATCGCCAGGTGCAACGGCCGCGCGCCCCGCCCCCGGCTGGCATTTTTGTGTACGCGCACGCCTAATGTGTGAGACTCAAATGATTTGGAAATCGAACCTGGCGCCAATTAACTCTGAATTAGAAATATAAAATCTTATCAAACCTTTTAAGTCACGATTACCTCCATTATAGATTGACCCACTCATTTTTTCCATTAAAATTTAATTCCATTGATCGGCCGGAAAATATCACACTCCCGCCGCCGATTTGAATTCGGAATGCTATCTACGAACCGTTAACAATACAATGAGTTGCCAGCGCTAAATAACAATAATATGTGGGTCGCGTCGCGAACTCGACGCCGGATAAGGCGAACAATTAAAGTCAACATTAACACCTATTTGACAAAGCGAAATGAGCCCGCGTCGTAACTCGATAGTGTATCATATTTACGTCTTCATTGTTAACCGTCTAATTAAAAATTCACGCGTAAAGTCCACCGGTAGGAGCGGACCGGTACTTCGTAATTTGATAGCGTTGGAATGTGTTGCCAGTCACCAATGAGGTTTTATCTATGTAGGTTGCAAACGAAAACGTGTTATTCAACAGTTGTTTGGGTGTATTTTTGCGGCGTTTTGTTTTGCCTTGTTGAGTACATGTAAATATTTTTAGAATAAATACTTGGGCGTAAGTGGGTAGCTAATGAGATTCAATAAATGTCATATCGATCAGATTAATGACTTATTAAAGACTTTAGTTATCTGACTAGTTTTCGTTTTAAACTAATTACCTATGCGTTGACCTTCGATATCCTTTAGATAAGCCAGTAGAACACGCTTTTGGCTGACGTCATTGGTTACTTTGAATACTTATCACAATTGTCTGCTTTAGATTTAACCCACTGTTTACTTGAACCAAACACAAGATAGTTAAAAGATAGCAAACATTTGTTTCGTTCATCGTTTTGTTTAAACTTGACAGTAAAAAACTATTCTGATGACGTTTCTGAATTGGATGTTGCCCCACTCTTTATTTATGATACCCATCATATAATAAAAGCAAGGAGGTAGGTACATACAGGTAGATAATTTAAATCCTCAGACACATAGGCACATTAGTAGAAACAGAAAAAAGGTGTTATAAAGAACAACGTCGAATGAAATGCGTTCCGTTTCATTGTCCGGATCTCGCATCAAACAAGTCGACAGAATCATAGCCACTAATGACTGTCCTTTATTCAGCCTCCTCTACGTATTCTTTGAAGCTCGTATTGCGTTACACCGTGGTAAATCTCAACAAAGGTAATTTATGCTTCGAATTAAACTTTACGAGCCACTCCGTCTATGATCGGAGAGATGTCACATATCAAATTCATAGAGAAACTCGTTCTCACGAGTGCACCCGTCAGATTAATTCTAGTTGCGCGTTTGTGGCGGGCAACGTAAACATTTTTATGGAACGAAAATAATACTGGACACATTAAAGAGTCTTTTACACGTCGTTAGTCAGGTGCAGTAAATCGAGAACGTTCGGAGTCGAGCGCTAATTTAACTTAGTCGAATGCAGCAGGCGGCGTCTCTAGTCAGTGTTAATGTCGCTCCAGACGCGCAATAGTACACCACTCATTAACAACTTTTTATTTAAACAGGTACTTAGGCTATCTCAGTACTGTTTGAAGAGTCACGATGCGTTTTCACATTTACATATTCATAATCTAGACGAGAGATAGCGGTTCGAAGCTAAAGCGAATCTCTAATTAAAACATTAAAAACACAATTTGTTTCATTTTCCGTACGCAACCGTAAAAAAGTCAATATGGCGGCATTTGCATACACAAATGAGTGCATCGCGCGGCGTGCGTGCTTTTAATTGCCAACTATTTTTATCATTTTATTTAGTCGAGTTTCTGTGTCGATACCTCGGACGGCGTGGCCGTCCAGCGGTCCACACTAAATGGCCGCTATTCCTAGATAGTGTTGTTTTAATGTTTATCGGGCGTGTTCCCATCTGAAAACACATTCCGGTTTGATGCGACGCGGTACCAAACCAAAAGCGTACCGTTAAGTACGCGTCCAATAAAATACTAACCGGCCGCATATGGTAATATCGTAATTGCGTGTTTATCCGTGACCACGGCTATATTTAACCGCAAAATGTTCACCTGCGAGGCGGAATCGCTTAACCAAATAATTATATCGATTACATGCTAGAGTTTTGTTGAAGAAGTGAGCAGGTAGCCGCTCGATACGACGTAAAATTGCACCCACACCGCATTGTAATGCCTCGATCAATTCAATTAGTACTTATAATGAAACGTTCACTTTGATCAATTAGAGGGGTCTGGATAAATGAAGATACAAGTGTAACGCGATAAGTCAATGCCGTAAAAGGTCTGCGATTGCGAGTTAAGCAATGGTTGTGATGCAAACGGTACGCAACATTGTAATCGATAAACGGAGTCGTGGTATCGAGTCCGGAGAAAGGTTACGTGGTTTTGATTATCAATATCGAAACCAGATTTTTCGTGCCGGCGAATTCGGTAGTTACCGTGCGTGGACGAAATTTGATACTGGCTAGGAATTTGAAACCACTGCTTCATTTAATGAATGGCCTACTATATTCACGGGTCAATTTGATGTGTATTAATCGTTTGCTAAATCTTCCTATTTACATATCATTAATAAATCATTGCCCTAATCCTTTGCAAAATTAACAAAAATAACAAAATTAAAACCTAACTTAACTAAAACTATACAAAAACTAAAATATACAATCCTTTGCTCATTAAAATGACTTAACAAAAACCGTTTGCCACGTCATTAGCATACCAGACCTTAAGACCTTAGTAATGAATACGGTAAACCCTGAAAATTTTATCACCCAGTAGGCATAAAGATTACACCCAATTAATGGGAGGCTGGTTGGAAGGGGGTCGAGGCGCCGAGAACCTAGACTTAGTGCTTGTGTGTGAGAATGTTTAATTAAGTAGTAATATTTTCTGCTAACTGGAATATTGAATGGGGTTAGGACTGTTGTCCACTGAGGCGTAGCTTCATAGACGCGTATTCGTCAGTAGGTTACATACGCTTGATGTACGCCTGTTTGCTGGTTTACATGTATTAAGTAAGTAATTATTTCGCAGGATGATAATTTTACTAAATTGAAAAAATCTAAGTAATCTTTGCGAAACTCTTAGTATTTTGCAAAAGACTGGATTATTGGAAACTAAGCATGATTTTCGTAATCATACGAGCTGATATATAAAGATATTTCCTTTTAAAAACCAGCTTAACTTAGGTTAACCGGTAATGCGGCGCGGTTCGCCGATCGGCGACGAAACAATAGAAAATCAATTGTGTCTCATTAGCGGAGCTTGGCAGATTAATCGCGAACAACTACCATGTAAGAATAGAAAACTTACGCTTGCAATACTCTTCATAAGCTGTACGTAAAGATTTAAATGTTTAGATGTGCCCTCACCGTATCAAATTGCGCGAAAAATGGTCCATACTGAAAAACGTGACATCACACAATAATAGTGGCATTGTCTCTGGTTTTCTACGTTGTTTCTACTAGTCCCATATTAGTAAAACTCAGCAGTCTTATTAATTAATATCTAGTTTCAATATTCAATTAAATATCCCCACATTCATGCCTTGTATAAACTAGCTCTCCGAAACGAATTTCTTGTTAGGCTATGTAAACTTATTCCTACAAACTGAATTTTATTAATCGTGTGAAAATGATAAGTATTGAATTTATATTAGTACTAGCTGACCTGGCCGAACTTCGTACTGCCTCAGGATGAATGTATGAGAAAATGAATAATCTACAAAAAAAATTTTTTCCTGAATTTTTCCCAAGTTTTAATAGTTATTCTGCTATTCGGGGCGGAGACAAATCAAAGATCATAAAAATCGGTCCAGCCGTTCTTCAGTTATAAATGGTGTAACTAACCCGACTTTGTTTTATTTAAATAGATTAGCCTAATCTCTAAATAAAATAACAGTAAATAATACAGAAGTGGCACGGATTACCAAAGTGGCCCGTGTGTATCGAACGTTAGAAGTGGGTGCGACTATAAAAATGACATTTTATGCAAGATCCCAGTGCCAACTGCCATATATCTTATAAACTTATTAACTGAGAAATCGCCTAGTTGGATTGTAGTTGTAGACCATTATTTCCGAAGTCCGATGGATTAAAATAATTTCTATAATTTTTACTGCTGCGGTAACGGACCGGACCGAAGCCAAATTTATTTCTGTGTTGACATAATACTGTATAAGGCAGAGTTCATCGGCTTAAAATGTCACATTAAATATTACATCATATATATATTGTTATGCATTTTTTAAACGTAAAATATACATCGTTCGCGTTGATATGAAGTAAATCTATGCTAAAGGTTACGTACGTCTCGATATTTTAGAGATTGGTAATTCGTTTGGGAACCTCTACTAGCCAATGCAACTCCGATGTATTTGGAATTAGGAATGCGTGATTTCAAAATCGAGCCTTTCAATAGATTAACTTGGGAACGAAATTACTTTGACATACCAAACCGAAATTTGTATGGGTTCTTAGAATAAATATTGTTATTCGATATTGAAGAAACCTCATCCATCAAAAATCCTTTGCGAAAGAAAAAACGAGATCTTCTCACGTACAATATCGTTGCATTTCGGACTCGCTATTACAAAACACGACAGTTATTTCGTCGATTGTTCGCGCGCTGTCAATTTCGCGCGGGAACCCGAATCCGCCATTGTTTAAAAAAGGTTCGGATGCACCGGGATCGAATTTCGTCACATTGGCCGTCAAGCATTGTTCTTGCATATTTCCAGACGCGAATGTTGTGTCAACAAGTTTGTTTTCATTGTTTCTCATTGTTTTGGCATGCTTTGTTTGTTGTTTGGAAGATGATCACGATCAGGTATTGTTGAATTCTCGATAGACAGCGGATGCCGCGGTGTAATGTAAACACGGTCGGTCATGATGAGCTCATGTTTCAACGTACACACCGTTAATTAGCTTGGCATGGTTTTCGCGATGATAACAATCAACATGCAAATTCTGCATTGCGTAATCGTCCTTCAAATATTTTACGTGTTTTATTCATTCATTAAAGTTTACAGTCATTTATGTTGTACCTACATGGTTTGGTACGTGGCCGCAAGAACAGGTCATTCATACAGTGGACGTGTTTTCCAAACTATTGTGGTTTTGTTTGGCTAATTAAAACTTTAACACTAAAAACAAAAAAGTACACCTAACAGTAATTAACACTTTTTTTTAAATTTTTTTTAGATTCAAAACTTTTTGCTCCTTTTTGACCTGCAACTAAGCTATTGTTTTGGATACCATAGATATTTGAAGCAGATCTGTCACTAGGTCCCGTTAAGTCTCGTATGAATATAATTTCCCACCTATCTTCTTTAGGTTTATTTTCTTTTTAAATTCTTGCCTCGAAAAGGCCCAGAACAGTCCCCACAAAACTCCACATTAGCCAGCGGTAGTAGCAGCGTGTCGCAACCGCGACTACGCATGTCCCACGACGAACAATCGAACGCTCTAACCATGTACCAACGTAACCTCAGTCGTGTACCATGCAAAGAATTAGCATACTCGCAGAACACCATGCCCACGCGCAGCACTGCCAATCCATCATATTTGCTGCTGTGTGCGTGCACGGAGCCATTTTAGTTCTTACCAATATAAATTTGCGGGGTTTGGAACGGGTCTTATGCGATTTTAGACTTTTCTCTTTGAAGTTTTGGGTCTCTTTCGCCGGTTGGTGATCGTGAGGGTTGCAATAGGAAAGCTAATGGCGCGTGTGTATCTACACAGTCATCGTGGTTGAGCTGAAACGATTTTGCCTTGTTGGACGTTAAAACTGAATCAGCTTGCTTGGTTTTAGTATTTGGGGCATGCGATGGGAAATCTGGTCCTTTGAGCTGAGTTACTCGCATCGAAGGCTAATTTTGCCTTTTACTTACATAACCAACGTAGGTATTATTACCATTCGAATTTATAGGAGTACTAGCAGTGCCCGCGAGTTTGTCCGCGTGGATGTCGGAAAACAATAATGTGTCTCTTTACTCATTATTTTTCTTTTTTATAGAATAAAAGCCTAAGTTACTCGTTATAACATCGAATATCTGCCAGGGACAGTCCCGTTAAAATAGGTTCAACCGTTTCGGAGATTAGCCGGAACAAATAGACAGACATACGGACAGACAGACAAACATGTTTTAAAAATTGATTTCATATGCATTTAGTAAAAAGCTGTTATTTTAACATTACAAACAGACACTTCAAATTTATTTGTATGTAGGTATGTATGTATAGATCAATATGCGTATGCACTGCCTTCGTTGTCTATTACGGGACAGGAAATACCAAGATTCAATGACGTTATAAACTTCATTGGGATCCCGTTGAATTAAATCTGTTTGCTATAATCTAATGTTCACCATTACAAGATTTGCTAACTAACTATACCTTGAATCCATAATTGTGTGTAATGAATAATTGTACAATTTTATTAAGCTATTAATAAGAGTTATTATTAGCATATCCGCCAATCAAAGTGGCTATTAAGTAATGATAATGTTGACACCTTCCATATTTGTTCTAAACTGTTTTTACTCGTTGTCATTGTATAAATTAATTTTAAAATATACTGTTATATTCTTATTTTGGTCAATGCACTTAGAGTTGTTTCAGTGCAAAGTTTCTGATATTTACTTTTGGTCCTTTTCTTTAACGCATGTCAGATGACAATATTGGACTAAGAGTACCGATTGGGTCCCACTAAACGCACGACGCCATCGCGGCAGCCCAAGACGAAGATGGCGGAACGAGCTTGACTCCTATCAAAAGGACTGGTCGAGACTTGTAAAAGATAGAATTGTGTGGAAAAGGGAGAGAGAGGCCTTTTCCCTGCAGTGGGACAATACTACTAGTGTTGAGTCGCCGCTCACGGGCCACACGCGACAGCCACAAATGCCCCGCCACGAGAAGCTAGCCAGCAGCAACGATTTGTAGCGTGTGGCGGCCACCGGCGTCAACCGTGTGCGGCGAGTCCATATAAAATGTATGAAAACTACAGGAAATATCGTCGCTTTAGAGTGAAAACCTTGTATATGCGAAATAGACAACTTTACAGGAGGAAGAAGACACTGCGCCATATAACATTTTTTGTACTAACATTAGGCTAAGTTATACTAACACTATACAGTGTGTCCCTGGAAGTATGGATCAAATCGAATAGGGGCGTGGGCAAGGTCATTTCCAAAATTTTTAACCCTGAGAATGTCAGTGAATTTTTTTACGGTTCAAAAGTTATGACCGATTTTAATTTTTTTTTCAATCACTTCGCTTAGTGCTCAAAGAAAATAATCATAAAAAAATTCTATCAGGGCTATCTAAAAAAAATAAATGATAGTTTTTACGAATTCGATCTTTCTTCTCTTTTTTTTAGTATTTTTTTTTTTTTGCTAAATGTTTGGAAATGACCTTTCCCACGTCCCTATTCGATTTGATCCATACTTCCAGGGACACCCTGAATAGATTTATCCGAAATAAATATTTGAATTTGAATTATTACTAAATCTTCTTCAAATATATATCTTTTAGCGTGCAATTTAGATACATTATCAGAGCTTTTCATTCTAAGGCGACGATATGCCGTTAGGCGGCGTTTTGTGGCTGTGGCCGGTGGCCCGAGTGCGGAGACCCTTAGATTCTTTAACGCAACCAACGCGCGAATCAAAGGAATAGCAAAAATTCTTCAAGAAAAAAATAACACTAAATAACGTGAACACTTCGCGCGTTTTTCTAGACAATCTCAGTTATTTTCAATCACCTGCAAGTGGAATTCCTAGGCACAGGTGTACCATACCTGGTATCACGGAAATCATACCAGGTATAGAGTTAACGACTTCCGGATGGCATATTAATTCAATACTTTCCTGAAACATAATTATTGCGGCTGGGCTCGCTGCAATGTTTCCTAATAACTTTAAGTACTAAATGGTGGTTTTAATGACTTATTTGACTTGATTGAGGACGGATTGAATTCATACATTTTATATACGAGAGTGAGTTTCTCTATCCTACTTTTAATATTACTAGCTTCTGCCCGCGACTTCGTCCGCATGAAATTTCACCCTCCCCCCATTCACCCTCTTAGGGGTGGAATTTCGAAAAACCCTTTCTTAGTGGATACCTACTCTTCACTAAAAACACACCCTCCAAATTTCATGTCTCTAGGACCAGCGGTTTAGGCTGTGCGTTGATATATCAGTCAGTCAGTCAGGAACTCAGGACTTTGAATTTTATATGCATAGATAAATGTGAAATTTTGTGAAGATGTTTGGATGTTTGTTACTCAATCACGCCTAAACCGTTGAACAGATTTGGATTAAATTTGTTATAGAGATAATTTGAAACCCGGGAAAGGATATAGGATACTTTTTATCCCGATATTCCCACGGGATCAAAACTTACGCAGGTGAAACCCCGGGGCGCTGCTAGTTATCTATATATTATATATGGTTAGGTAGAGGTGTACCTATAGTTCCCCCACGTTTCGACAGTTATGTTCAAGTCCCATGTAATAAAGGGGTGACCTTATTGCCAACCGGACACAAATCTGGACTCCAGCCGAGCTATTCCTGTTATAATCTCACCATGAAAACTTAGGTGAAGTGAGCTTGATGTGAGCTGTCAGTCCCTAGCATCAGGTGGAAGGACAGTGGTGCGGGATTGTCCGAAAGGGTTACCGCTACCCCGAAACATAAAGTGCTAAGGTTCCTTCCTTAGCACTTTATGTTTCGGGGAATTCATCTGTGCCGTGTTTACCGGTTGTAAGTTTAAAGGGAAAAGCCGTCGGTCGTGGTTTATCAGATCGGAGGAATAGGACAATATTAAACACCAATTAAAATGTACCTACGTAGCTAATAACTTACCCCCTTATTCATAAAACTTATCAAACCTATTTTAGTTAAAATGGGGTTTGTCTCTTTCTTACACACAGAAATGACAACGTGACAGATAAAGACAAACGTTCTATAAACCTATTTTAGCTAAAATAGAGATAAAATAGGATTATGAATAAGGGGGTTAATGTTTACGGTTTTTAGGGATTGTCCGACTATTTTTGGACGCTAACAGAACCTCATGAAAGTACCACATAATCAGCCTCTATTGCTCCCACTACTGGAACACAGACCTCCTCTTTGCGAGAGGTAGTGAGCCGTAACCCACCGCGCCGTCCAGTGCCGTTGGATGGGTAGCGGGATTGTCCGAAAGGGTTACCGCTACCCCGGAACACAAAGGGCTAAGGAAAGAACACGGATGGGTTTTAGTCAGTAAGAGTCTGACACTCCCTTCCGCTCCACCCAGAGCGGGAAGGTTCATTTGATGATTTCCCATCAAAAAAAAAAAAAAGGTGGAAGGACAGCCCATTTTTGAGATTTTGAGAGAATCGACCAGCTGGTTGCTATTGAGAAACTACTGATGTGAAAACGCAATATCAGTTTGCACGTCCTGGGAATCGAACCTAGGACCTCCTCCCTTTGAAGATCATAGGGAGGAGGTGTGGCTAAGTAACAGCCGCACATGACGATCGATCAGGTTAAGCTACGCTTGCCGCGGTTGGTCTGTGGATGGGTGACCATCTTTACATACCGAGACCCCTCCGTGCCTCGGAAAGCACGTTTTAAGCCGTTGGTCCCGGCTGTCATTCGTAGATCTTTGACAGTGGTTACGGGTAGTCAGAAGCCCGAAAGTCTAACGACCAGTCTTACCCAGTTACTGGGTTGTGGAGGTCAGTTAGGCAGTTGCTCCATGTAAAATATTGGTACTCAGTTGCATCCGGTTAGACTAGAAGCCGACCGCAACATAGTTGGGAAAAGGCTAGGCAAAAAAAAGGAAGGAGGTCCTGGGTTCGATCATGGGAACATACCAAACAGATCATTATGTAGGTATGATCTGTTTGGTGTGTTTTCTCTTCGAAGATAAGGAACTGATTTCTGTAGTGCAGCAGAAAGATAGACCGCAGCAAAAGAGACCTTAGGGTCGTGCCCAATTAATTGTTATATGCGCCGCGAAGGACCAAATAAATTACGAACGTCTGCTTCTCGAAGACGCACATAAAAAATGAGAAGGCGGAAAAGTAAAATGGAATATCTCTGGAATCTAAGGAGATATGGGTAGTTTTTATCGAGCAAAATAAAACAGTGCTCGCGGGCGGTGACGGTGTCTTGATCATGGATTCATGTTCACAGGGCAGCTGCTCCTATGAAATAAATAAGATGCACTTTATAGTGTAACAAATAATTACGCCTATTAAACCGTTGTATACGTCTTGATTGTAAACGAATTAATTTAGCGTAACAAACACTTTTATTATCTTCAACTAGATCACATATATTAGAATAAGACCAGTGTTTACCAGGGCTGTGATAATTTCGCTTTTATGAGGCAGGTTACACAAAATGTATTTTCGATACGATAGCAACATAAATGTAACTAGCGCCCTAATTTTGTAACACATCCGAGAGTTTTGAAGGATAATTGCTAATCCATTGCTTCATAGGTGTGAAAAATTCGTCTGCTTGACAACGTAAATAACGCAATGAACGTTGTTAAACTGTCAAAATGAAACCCATTGCGATCTACTGTCATTTTACTCCGCAGAGGGCCTAGATTATCAGTTGGTTATAGCAATGTTGATAGAGAAGTCAAATATGTGTAGTGGATTGACATATGTTACGGAATAGCTTGTGTTAATCCCGTTAAATTTTTTTGTAGAAATACGAAATGCTTTGAAAGCGACTGCTACTTGTCTTGGACTCTTGGCCCTAGAATAGATTTAATTGTCTACTGAGGGCCATGTTGCGAATTTGTGATCTATATATTATAGGTACTAATGTTATACATATAAAGAGATAAAATTTTAGGGTTTGTATGTAGCGGGTAATCTTCGGAAGTTCTGATCCGATTCTGAAAATTCTTTCACTAGTAGGAAGCTACAGTATTACTGAGTGTCATAGGATAATCTTATGTTAAAACAAGAAATTTCACGCGGAGGAAATCGGGGGTAGAAGCTAGTCTTTTATAAAAGATCACAATATAGCGCCAGGGTCACTCCCATTCTTGTACTAAATTATGTGAAATTCTTTTTCTTAAAAGCTAATTGTCACTTATCAGTGCAGTCATGGCTTATTAATAATGGTAATTTGTCATTCATTGATTGTTTGCTTGGAGGCGCGTGTGTCGGCCTCGACGCCCACACGCCATCTAACGCTAACTCAACTATGTCCACAGTTATTTGTCTTGTGTGTTTTGTGGGTAGGTGACAAATGCTAATATACCGGTACTGTGGAAAGTAATTCCGATTATTATAGTAATGCTGAATGAAGGTGCTACTTTCAATATACTTAATTAAAGTTTTCTATTAAAAAGTCGAGCCAGCAATTAGTTGGTTTGCCGTTTAGTATGAATGTCACGAATCAAATCAAAAGTCATTTATTCAAATTCAAAATTATATAAGACAATCCCCCAAAACGCCCGCACCCACCACCACCCCTTCACTGGGAAGTGGTGGTGGTGGGTGCGGGCGTTTTGGCGAAAGCACTGGCTTTCGCTGGGAAGAAGTGGCGCAACAAAGCTTCCCCAGCAGCACAACTCGACAGCTGTTCTAATAATTGATTATTCGGATCGAACTGCAAATTCGGTACATTGACAGTTTAACAAGTTTTTTTTCATTGTGTAAGTTTCAAAAGGCTTAGAATATCAAAAAATGAATACTAAACTGATTAAAACATAACAAATTACATGTGTATTAAAAATATTAATAAACGAACTTAAATGCCTCTTTAATACGTGTAAGAGGAACTTATGAAAGTGTTCATCGAATTTACTCAGAAAATAGTTTTACATTTCGCTTTATGGCAGTTTGTAAAGCTTTTGTACATGTTTAATACCGAAACGGGCGAGAGTTCGCATAAATTTAGCGTAAATTTCCTTTTAACGTCTTTATTTACGATACGTAATTTCATTTCGATTCGGTAGTTGCTAATTTTGGCGGCAGATCCTGCGTTTTTTGTTCATAAACATAAAAGAAGAAGTCATGGTGTTAAAATACTCATTAGGAGTTACTCGATTGTGATACATAGCTAGTACCTATTCTATCTTTATAATCTAAGCAATGTCTAAGTGCCTATCTATTGGATTGTTCGCCCCGTTTCATGTATTAGGTCATAATGCACACAGCAGCATCTTGCTGAGATAGGAGCCTTTTTGGCTTCGCACAGGTCAGTTTTTTCCGGTTGTTTTTAGTGTAACTTTGATAGTTTTAAATGCTCCTTGGTTACTTTTTGTATTTCCTGCGTGTCCCAAATAAAAAGATTTTCTTTCTTTAATGCTAAGGGAATGCACGTACATACTATACCTAACTCTCCCGGAAAATAGATCGCCATATTATTTTCTTTTTCCAATTCACAAACGGACATAGGCCATGGACACTCTTTTATATGGACAAAAAAAAAATTTGTTTAAGTACTACCTTTACCTTTTTTTAATACATAACTTTCCATACAAAATAAAAAAAAAAAAATAACGAAATAACTTCCCCTGAAAATTAAAACCATTTTGCGTTTAAATATCACCATTTTTAAAGAAACTTTATGTACGCGGAATTAAACTTTTAAAAACGTTATGCTCTTCACTGCGTACATTAAGACTTAAGACGTTTTTATTCGTCTTTAACATTTCAACATTTTAATTAATGATTTTCTCTCTTTACAGGTAAGTTATGCCGTTTTGGAACTCGACAAAGTCATTATGAAGTTCAGATTAAGTTTTTGCTCTCATTATGGTAAGCAAGTGTTGATTACAATTTTAATGAGCATGATGTATGTTTAATGAAATATACTTTTTTGTCGCTAATTGCAGAACGTTTGTCTGTATGGAGGTTGTAATAATAAATACTCCATAACGATTGCCTTATAACTATGACGTTATTAACGAAGGTTACTTCACGATAACGTGGTACAGAAAATATTTGCTAATCGTTCTAATTACAGAAGGTCTTATTTGTTGTAAATGAGCTGTTTGTCCTTAATCAGTAAATATTTCGTTTCTAATATTAATTATTTTATATTTGCTAGTCGAATCTAAACAGTAAATAAATGTAGTTTAAAGATTTAGCATACGTAACGGATTCCATATTGTCCGATATCCAAACCGGTTGCATATTTTTCGCAACCTGTATCCATTTTTATTATTATTAAAGAGCTACTGTCACTGTCGTTAATCAAATGGACGAAAGGTGGCTCCTTTACATGAATGACCTTTTATTAATCAGTATAAATTACAAAATGGAAACACATGACACATGTTATGTTGTAATGTGTTTTCGTAACAAGTGCAAGGCCTATATAGCACTGTTTAATTATAATTAGTGTTCTGTGACCATGGCTGCGCATGCGCAGCGTCGGCGTTTAATCCGTAAAGGCGTTCTTATGTCACCACTGACTAGATGTGTAACGGTTTACGGATTCGGTTAAGCCATTACTGTTATATTTTATTTGGTCCCCCAAATAGGAACAAAATATCAATAAATAATACGGATAAAAGTTAGATATACCATCTGTGTGGCATTCATTTGACAGTTATAAATAAGCATGGAGATTGATTATTTTTTTTTTGCTATGTTCCGTTGTTTTTGGCTTCTTGTTACGTAGGCAGAGATATGACAAACAACAACGACGGATTACTCTTAAAAACCCGATCTTAAAGCTTGCTTGTTTTAATGTTAGTCAAGGCAATGGGTAAAGTACATTATGATAAATATAATTCTGATATATCTATGGTTAAACCTAAGCCTTCACGAGTAAGTACTTTCATCTAACATTGTATCCATACCCCGCATTAAGGCTTAAATTATTCACGCATTTCGTCATACTCCCTTATCTCAACATAATTCCTTAACTGCTCGAGTTAAATCACCGTCGGTTACAAATTCAGCTACATACCTACTTAACTTTAAACTAATTTAAATTGAATGTAATCATTATTCATTGAAAATTGCATAAACTTTACAGACAAGTTGAAACGGCCATGTCGTGCCCAATAAAAATTAAACGTGACAATTTCCACAGTGTAATAGCACTCTTGTTTATTGAAAACGTTGTTTACAGTGAGCATTTCAAAATTATCGCCACCCTTTTATAGAAATAGTCGACAATCTTATAACTTGAGGTGTTGATGGAATCTGTAAACATATTACACCTCCTTTTAAGGTGTGAAACTGGCCGAAAGCAAATAAAGTAGAAAAAAAAGGTTATTTGTCAAGTTACGCGCGCTGTCAACGTGACGTTTGATTTCCCGCCAACGCGTTGCGTCTCGCCCACGTTATCTGATGCTTCTACTTTCTGATCCACTAGACGGCTCCTTGTCAAATGCATCAGGTATCTTAGCGTATTATGATGTAAAATGTCGTGACACCGATAAAAATGTGACATAAAGAGTATATTTTATCTGATTGTGGACGTACGAATGTATGTTGCATTTGTTAATTCCTCTAGTCCATAAAACATGGAGCGTAGATTGTATCAGGACATAAGTTTTCGGTGTAACAAGTTTGTGTGTTTTAAGACGGTAAGCGTTTTGCTGTTCCGTAAATTCTCTTTTAAAGTGTCGCAGATGTCTTTGCGCGCGTAATTAATATTCAACAAGTTAGATTTTTTATTCAATAAATAATGACAGCTTAGGTCATTATGTCTCCTTGGAGCAAAAAGAACGCATCAGTAGGTAGCATGTGACCAAGTATAGATGACCATTACATGTCTAACCACTGGGTCACTTGCTAATCTCCCCATGTACGGACCATTTGGTCGAGGTTAATGGAGAGGCTTTATTTAAAATTGAAATCTTACACAAATAAAGAAAAAACAAGCTTACGAACAAACTTGTCAGTATTAAAAAAAAACCGAGTGTGCTTATGACCACACGATTGAAGTGAAACTTCAAATGTATTTGGAGGAAGAGAGAAAGAAAATGTGCGCGCGCACTGCTCTCTCTTGCTTATATCTCCCACTCAACTCCCGTTCGCCTCGCCCGATCACACTTTTCGTAACGCTTACATCACGCATTCGCCAGCTTACTCCCCAAGTCAAGCGTGCGTAAAGAAGTTTCACTTCAAAAACCTAATACATAGATTTCGGAACCGAAGTACTTACAAAAAATATTGCACCGACACTGACCATTGAATTTTTTACTCCTGTCGTTTAGCTCATATCAAGCACAAGACAAAAATAATATTCTGCCATAAATCTTACGCGTACAAACACACAATATGACCGGAGAACATAAAATACGCCTTCAAAGTAACTCTCGTATGAGTTAAGACAACCCAACTCGCTGCGAATTGCCTAAAAGGGCCGGTCAGGAAATTACCACATCGTAAATAATTCATGCATTATTACTCAATCATGTCTGTGCAACGGTGAACGATTCAGTGGGACGTTTTTTTTTTTGTCCGTGTCCCGTTTGTGGCGGAGCCGTTTTTCTCTAGACATTGTCCTGTCCATTGCGTCGGAACCAACGTGCAGCAGAATGAGATGACTCATGCTCCCGACCACTTCGTTGAAAGATTCAGTTTTGTGCGGAAACTGTGGCCCGCTTATATTTATAAAAGAAATAAATATTTCGTCATGTTTAAAATCTGTAACGGTACTCCAAACTCGTCACAGTAACCTGACGAAAATGAGCAGAACCGACCGGTCACGGTTAACCGTCGTCACAGGTGCGCCTGCGTTCACTTTCAATCAAGATGCTTAGATTTATTTTTATAGTTTTATTCTACTTTGGGCCCGTAATACGGCCGATTCCCAAACTGATCATTCGACTTATAATTTGTGTCAGTCAAGACAGCAAATTAACGTAGAAAATTTAATTGTAAGCCCAAAGTTTATCAGTTCATTAATCTAGCATATTTAGCATTTCGTTATCTCGACCCGCTACACGGCTGCGTACCAGTTTTTTTTAATTAAGAAAGAGTAATCTGCCAGAGTTCGTGTCTATGCCGCGTAGAATAGCGGTCACGGCCTCAGCGGAAAATTAAAAAGTAAACGTTGGTTTTAGAACATCGTTCGTAAAGTCTTCATGATTTAAATAGTTCACAACCATGACAGAATAACAAAACGAGAAATGTGAAATATGAAATGTTTTATTATTTTAATCAAAACATCTTTGTAACACGATTATGTTAGTCGAGTTTGTGTGTCTTGCATTCGTCCTAGTTTTTTTTTCTGCGAAATGATTGTGAGATTAACATAATATTCCACCTCGATTTACATATTTATAACAAGGGTAGCTAACAGTAAAGTCTTGTTTTAAGAACCTCTACATACCGGTTAGAAAAAAAAAATAGGGTGGTCCGTTTGTATGTAAATTCGAGTGATATTTAAGTATCTAGAGTGACAATAACAATAAATTTGGATGTATAATGTAGCCGTCGTAATTTTACGTTTGTAGGTGGCATATCGGTGCAATGCTAAAGGATCTTTATTGTTTTTTAATGTATATTCATCTACTTATATTAACAAATTGAGTTATCAATTCGGTTTTGAAGTATTTATTAACATAAGATGACGTTTCATTGCGTCGAACTGGTCTACGGCAGTTTAATGCATGGGAAACGGAATTATGGGGTTCATTTACTTTATTTATGTGTCTACGAATTTATGGGCTTTTAAAAATTTGGGCAATAATATTCAAATTCAGCTATTAACGTTGATTTTGATTTATCGTTGCTGTCTACTGAAGGTATTTGTAGTTTAATTACGTTTTAATTTTTCTAATAATTAAAACCTAAGACTTACCATATAAGAGCCGTGGTGGCCAACGGCCGCGACTTACGAATTCGTAGGTTGTAGGTTCGAACCCAGACAGGGGTCTTACTTTGCGTAAATTATTTTCATCACCGCTGTTCTCGAAACGGTGAAGGAAAACATCGTGAGGAAACCGTTATGTCCTAGAACCAAAAATTCGTAGACATGAGACATTTACCAACCTGCACTGGGCCCGCGTTATGTTTAACGGCCCACTCCCTCTCACATAGAGGAGGTCTGTGTCCCAGCAGTGGGAACATTATAGGTTGATTATGCTATTTACCATATTTTGAAACTAAAACTATAGCAAGCTGCTACTTACTTGCTATAGTTAAGGTATACTCTGGAAGCTTTGATTCAAATACGGGATATCCACATACGGAATATCGAATGGCTCAGATTAGCTGCATTTCCTTTAATGAATAAAACAAGCATCGTTACAGTTCAAAATCGCGTAAATCAACGATAAGTTAAATGCAAGAAGGATGTCATTACCTACCCGATGTCGAAGCCTCCTAATGAAAAACTTCAAAAGTACTCGTATCCTTCATAAAGGTGAATGAAGAAGTGAATTTATGCCGTCAAACGAGTTTCCATGGGGTTACTGATCTTAGGACCCCTTCAAAGCTAGCTACCATGTGGTTTATTGCTTTCACAGACATCTGTCCTACGCTTTGTTATTGTGTAACTAAATCTATTAATCCTTAAAAGGTGCGCGCAAACCGCCTCGGCAAAACAAGTCATAAAACACTATATTAGGGAGCCAGGTCTTAGCCACTCGACTAACATGTGGCCAATAGTCAAGCCACGCATAATCGACTAATTAACTCAGTGTTTTACTATAACTGCGATTAGAAAGTTGTTCCGTGTGGGCGAATGTTCAACATTTATGTATGAAACTTGACATTTTACGATGTAATAATATAAAGTGATAGACAAGCGATATAAGTAAAACCGAAATTTGTGATCACTTCATTTGAATAATAATAACACTAATAAAAAGAAAGTCAGTGCTGTCTATTGTCGTAATTGATGGAGCTTACATTAGCATGAATTAGTCGAATACTAGCGATTTATTAGTCGATTATGAGCGTCTTAATTATTAATTATTACACTGAATATACTGAAAACATGGCAAAATATGTAAATAGATGACGAACTCATCTTTTATTTTATCGATAAAGAAAACTAGTAATACAGGGACTATTTCCACTTATTAACGCACATAAAAACGGCTTTATTTTGCGTATGTGAGTTGTAAAAACGAACATGTTTGTAACTACACAATTAGTGCGAGTACATAAAAACTAATTGACTTAATTAAGATAGCTCGATACCGATATTACAAGTTAGTCCATTAGTAAGATGTCGCATCACTACCGAACTAGTGAGTCGATTCTCGCCCAACAGTCGACAGTAATCGTAACTGCGGCATCGATAGTGGTAATCGCTACACGTAATATGTAAGCCACTACTGCCGGTTTGCCCGTTTATTTACAGCGCGAGTACATACAGAAGTAGATACGTAGGTATCCAGAAGTTTCTAATACCTAACAACATCAGCCGTCTTCGGTTTATGGTTAAACACACAGATATAGATGTTAAACATGTGTTCAAAGTAAATCTATGGAATGTTTCTTTTTAAAACAGCCTGAAAATGAATTAAGGGCGAATTTCACCAATGAAACTGAACGATATTGGCACCCTTATTGCGTAACAGACTAAACCATTTTGAAGGATATTGCTAATACATTGCTTCATATGTTAGAAAATTTTGTGTGCTCAACAACGTTAGATAACGCAATGAATGTTGTTGAACTGTCAAACCCATTCCTACTGCTAGTGAGTTACGCAATTACCCCACAGCCGCGTTCAAGAACTCAGTGTCATTATTGTCATGGAATATTGTACACTATCAGCTCCTGAATGCTATTTAGATGTGCAGATCGCGTTCAGTTTCATTGGCGAAATTGGTACTAAAAAGCTAAAGACGACGCCGATCACACAGTGGCGCCCTCATCGTTTGTTTGGTTATTTCTTTTATTTTCGAATTAAAATGCAGAAAATAAGCACGTTAAGTTGTGCTCCACAAGATTATCATCATCATCATCATCATCAGCCTATAATGTTCCCACTGCTGGGACACAGGCCTCCTCTCTGTGAGAGGGAGTGGGCCGTAATCTACCACGCGGGCCCAGTGCGATATTATTACAAACGGTAGTTTTAAATTGTTTAGTTTTATTATAATCACTAAATTTTCATTTTAAAATAAAAGAAATAACCAAAAAAACGATGAGGGCGCCACTGTGCAGTCGGCGCCGCCTTAATATTTCAGGAGTACACCATTACTAGATACAGCTGAAGAATAAATATTGAAAATTCAGCAATGTCTTAGCAATTTAGATTTATTAGATAAATTGATAAAATTCAATACATTAAAAACATCTCTACAATAAATCGGCTCCTACACATCCCTAACGTCACAAAACGGTTATAAACCGACTCAATTAAAAGTGCAGCCACCGGTTAACTGCGTGTACGCATCAATACTTTGTTTTAATTGTCCGATTTATATCTGTAACTTGTGCTTATGATACGGGAAATTAGCACCACATCCTACGAGTAAGCGGTTTGTGCTCGCCTTGTGTCGCTTTTAAAGCTCTGCTGAAGATATTGTGAATATTTTAAGAGAGTTTTTATTGGGAGGGGCCCGTGGCTAAATAATAACAGCCGCACAAGTCGATCGATCAGGTTAAGCTACGCTTGCCGCGGTTGGTCTGTGGGTGGGTGACCATCTTTACATAACGAGACCCCTCCGTGCCTCGGAAAGCACGTTAAGCCGTTCGTCCCGGCTGCCATTCGTGGATCTTTGACAGTCGTTACGGGTAGTCAGAAGCCCGAAAGTCTGATAACCAGTCTTACCAAGGGGTATCGTATTACCCAGTAACTGGGTTGTGGGTTGTGTTGTTGTTGTTTGTTGTTATTTAAGTTAGGGTAGGTACCTAGTAAAGCTACGTATCTCTCTCGCCTCGCTTCAAAACTACAGGCACGGCCTTAAATTTAAATTAACCAGGAATAATAAAAACACTGACGTTCTATTTGTATCGCAACAATTTACCTGTATTTATACTGATACATAAACCTATTTTAGCTCTAAATGGTACATTTCAAAGTCCATTTCGATATCAGAGTTTGCAATCAACTCGCCAATTCGGATGTTAATTTTAAACGGATATGGACTTTATTTTGTACTTATATTGATAATATTGAGAGAATCTGTTTAAATGTATTTGTATTATTAAAATTGTATTAGTATTACAAAAAATACAATACCTACATAACATCAGCGGGGCAATTGCGTAACACATCAATCGGAATCGGTTTCATTTTGACAGTTCAACAACGTTCATTGCGTTATTTACGTGACACGTGTTGAGCAGAAACATTTTTCGAACTTATGAAGCAATGGATTAGCAATATGCTTCAAAATGATTCCGATTGATAATGTGTTACGCAATTCGGCTGTGCAATTTCAAAACCTAGCAACTGACATTTTTTTATAATCGGTGTTTTTGCATATTTGACTTATTTGATAATCTAGGAATTCAAATATGCAAAAACCACGATTTTATTTTTAATGCCAGTTGCTAGGTTTTGAGATTGCACAGCCGAATTGGGTGCTGGTGTAATTAGTTACCTATAGTAAAGTAACACATACATTTCGTCAGTTATGTTTAAGTCCCATTTAATAGGGGGCGAGCCTATTGCCATCAACCGGGTACAGTCAGCATCAAAAGTCGATTAACACTATCATTTTGACATGTTATTAAATTGACAACAACTTTTTTCAATAAACTGATTTTTAGCTTTTCACATAATAGACAACAGTATATATTCTGAAAAACTTTCTTCTGCTGCAATTTTGAACAAATATTTTGCTCAATAACTAAGATTAAAAAAACTGAAGTGTTAATCAACTTTTGATGCTGACCGTACAAACCCAGACTCCGGGCTGCTACTGAAAAATTCCTGATAGATAAACCCAATTACACTTGGCTTGTTAGATAAACCAGGACGCCATGCTCAGTAGTAGCGTTTGCGACCACTAGACCATTGAAACACTCAAATTAAATTCTTGTTTGAATGCTATGTTGCTCTCTCCTAAGGTCTCTCTTCTTGGGGTCTTCTTCTTGTCAGCGTGTGTGGCAATCTAAATGGACTCGGCCCCGAATTCAGCTACGTGTTTGCGCTATCACCAGCGTCCATCAGTTCCTGTAACGTGCATCTGACAGGACACGTAGGACATGATATTCAGTGTCCCATCGTTTGTTAAACAGGGCCACATTTCTCGGGATGAATTGTCACCTATTACTTACTTATCTTTTTTGAAGTGAAACTTCTTTACCGCACGCTTGACTTTGTGAGTAATCTGGCGAACGCGTGACGTAAGCGTTACGAAAAGTGTGATCGGGCGAGGCGAACGGGAGTTGAGTGGGTAGTATAAGCAAGAGAAAGCAGTGCGCGCGCACATTTTCTTTCTCTCTTCCTTTCATAGCCAAATACGTTTGAAGTTTCACTTCAGTCGTGTGGTCATAAGCACACTCGGTTTTTTTTTTAACTACCAAGTTTCTTTCATATCAAGAGTAATAAAGCACTCAGAAAGATTTATTTTCGTATGTTCAGCCAGTCAGTAAAGTTCTTAGAAAATTCACTGAAACCTAACCTATTTTAATTGTGCTAGACTAAATGCTAGCCAGATGTTGCGACGGTTTTCTCAGAAACCAAGTTCCGCATACACATGTGCAGAGCATATTTTTAGGTCTGACTGAGGAAGTGAGGACTGAAGGAATACTAGATTAACATAAATTAAACCAACGAAGATTAGTCATAATCATCGTCCTAAAAAAATATTTATACTTACTCCATAAAAAAAAAATAACAACATCCTTGATTCCAAATTCAAAACAGCTTTTTTTTCTTATGTCAATGTCATACAGCCAATAAAACAGAACGCCGTCTGACGTGACTTTTAACATCAAAGCTCATACCTTAACTTAGAATTTTTGAGCCGTCTATTTTCATCTGAGCCATCAATCTTTGCTCCCCCCCTCCCTCGCGCTGCACCTGCGCTGCGCTTGCGCATCTTTATTATTAGACGTCGCGACGCGCCGGTCGTTGACCCCGGCGACCTGCTTACCGAAATAAATCGTGCACACGTGCCAGTTAATCTTTTGTCAAGCTTGCAGAATTCTAGGGTTGGTTAAATAGTGGCTGATTTAGCGTAACTTACTTACCGGTGATTTCTAGGTTTTCTATTTGGTTAGCGGTTGAATGATTAACACGGAGCTAGTGCTACGTGGTGATCAAGTAGGATTCGAAAGTAACTCTGTCTGTTTGTTACCCTTTCACGCCTTAACGGCTGAACCAATCTTTATGAAATTTGAGTGACCTGTAGGTCATAGGGTACTTTAATTAATCCTAATTCGCAAACGAAGTCGCGGGCTACAGCCGATAGTTGGATATCTATACAATCGGGTACTTCTCATCAGTGAATTTTGGAATTTTGGAGTAAATGTTTGTAAAATATTCAGAACCCGAAGTAACAATTTTCCTAAATTTATTTTGACCGAAATTAAAACACCATGCCGTTGCCGTCGCGTTTAATTCATGTAATTTAAAGCTTGAACGATTTGTAACAAACCTTCTTTATCACAATTTTAATCGATTATATCTTGGAAATAAATTGGATTTCATGGGTTTTATTTTTTTGCGAGGAACCCTAATTATTTTTTCTAAAATAAAAGTAGCCTAAGTTACTCCTTATAACATCAGCTATCTGCCAGTTAAAGTCCCGTCAAAATCGGTCTAGCCGTTTCGGAGATTAGCGGGAACAAACAGACAGACAAAAAAAAAATTAAAAAGGTTTTTTTATGTTTTAAGTACCGTGCTTACTTTTGTCATATACATTTATTAAAAAGCTGTTAGTTAATTTGACATTATAAACGGACAATTTTTTTCACAATTTTATTTAAGTATTTGTATAGACAGATATTGTATCGATAGCTCAACTAATTTCCAACGACAAGATACATTTTTACCCATTTTCCGAAGTACCCAAAGTTACATTGTAAGGAACAGCCATTTCGTTAAGCGTTCTCTAAGTTTAGACTTTAGATGCTGTCCGATTTTATGTACTTCCTCATTACCGTTCGTTTCGGTACCCAAGTGCCGAAGCTTGAGTTCGACTGTTTATCGGCTGCAGCTTGTATGAAAATTTATTAAGTAAGTACCTATGGAAGCCAAACACCATAAAAAAAGTAAGTTTCCTGTGCAGCCGTGTAACCGTAATACGTGTTTTTAACACTGTTTTTTAAAACTGTTTTAAACGAAAAACACTTCTAAATGTAACAGATACAATATTGTTACAGAATCAAAGTGTAACCTTTTATATGTGTAACAGAAATAAGCATTTGTAGGTATAATCTAATAGTCGGCTTGCTATTACGAAACTTTCAAAATTGTGTAAAATATCGTTTCTTATAATTTATTTTAATTATACCTAATTTTAAAAGTTTTATCAATGACTGCGAAAGAAGGCGCCACTGCTTATACCAATTTGGTCATTGACTTTGATAAAGAAAATAGTACTTAATGTATGCAGGAATTTGTCAGTTATTCTGCTTAACACAGGTTTCTTTATCTTATAAAACAACCAACGAGTTTTTGATTTAGGAAATTTTTACACATTTCTTTAATAATAATTGGCGAAACAGCAATACCTAGTGCCACCAGGACGTACGGCTGATTACACACAAAAAAACTAAACCGCAGTTCTATTCCAGTTGACTAATCCCAACTCCGGACACAAATAAACTCATTGCTTGCAATTCAGAACATAGTCCAGACGGAGAAGTAAAACAAAACCGGCGGAGCGCGTCTGCTACCCGTATTGATCTGTCTGCTAAACTTAGGTTAACATAGTGCACCCAGACAGAGGTATAGCTACTTGTGTAGTATGGCTTCGACTGAGCGCGAATCGGATCGATACAGAATGCAGAATTTCAAACTGAGAATGTGAGTTTGTTTTTGAAAATGGAAGGACGGATTGGCCACAAGAGTGCTTGTGGCCATTCATATTTTTTAGACAAGACTTATAAAAAAATATGACAGGTTATTAAACTACGACGGACCTTGGTGGATATTACCTAATACAAAGTGCATAATAATTTTATTTTATCCATGTGATTAATCTCCGACATAAATCTCAAATAACAATGACCGACCGTTGTGAAAACGTCACATTATTCGCGAATTACACAGATAGATGCAGTTGTTAGACAGGACTCAGAAATTCTAAATAGATTACAATCAATTGTCAAAATATAGTCTGCCAGATATCAAATGGCTGGACTGGTCATAAATCAGTGCGACAAACGGTAGCCAAATTAGCTGTGGAACCACTGTTACTTTAATGCACCATAAATTGAATATGGACGAAACAATAAATTATTATGATGAATGTGACGTCAGGGTTGCCAATAGTAAATAAATAATATTTTACAGAAGTTATTTTCTATTTTCCTCTATTTTAATAAACAAGATCGCAGTGATATAGACAAAACAATACTAAGCAATAAATTGTTCCATTTTCAAATGTGCAATCTGACACTACTTGAAAATAGAACTGGCTGCATCACTAAGAATAGCACTGACATTTTGAAAATAGATTGGAAAAAAAAATGGAATGCAAACGTAATGCTAAACTGTGGTTTCACAATGCAATATGGAGAAGAAAATTCGACAATAAATGAGAACACTGGCAATATACTAAGTAATGCTGATTATTTTGAAATTGAAACTATCAAATAAATCCTACAATCGAAATAAAAAAAAAATGTTTTTTTAACAAACTAAAACTACGTAGGTACCGCACGGTGGGCTGAAAATCGGCTTTCATAGACTTAGGGATTTCAATTTGCAAGTGCTTGTTTTTATGTCGGATATCGCTTCTATTAGTCATTACTATGTACAAAAATGACACCCGAGTTAATTCTGCCCAAAAACGAAGGAAATATAATTTTTTTACGAAAAATTTGTATGAAGCTAGTATGAAAAATCGAATTATCTCCTAAACGGCATGTTTAACCGTAATATCCTTGGAGGTGGTCATAGTGCTAATTATTTATGATTTTTTGGTTGGCGATCGGACGAAAAATTTAATGCCGTTTTTTTTTAAAAAATCTTCAAAATATTTTTATTTATTTTTACATGTAAAACGATCCCTTTTAGTGTCCAAGTTAAAAAGTTCGATATGTTATTAACCCAAATATTAAGAACACACGAATCAAGAAAAATGAAATAAAAAAATTGCTGTTTTTGACACATTTATATTAATTTAAATAAAAAAAGATTAACAAATTATTATTAAAGTAACATATAAAGTTATATTATATACAAAATAATTTAATTTAAGGAATTAACACTACGCATTTGTAAAATAAAGTAAAATAAATCATTAAAAAAAAAATATCATTAAATTTTACAAAAAAACCCAAACACACTCAAATACAAATTTACAAATATTGTACATATATATTTTTTTTTACAAATTTGTATTGTATCGTGTGGGTGTACTATAAACCTCTGCCAACTCCTTCGAAAATATAGGAGTGATGCTATTTTATGTTATGTGTAGTTAAAAGTCCGTGTTCTTCAACATAAACACCAAAAGGAATCGTTTCATACGTAAAAACAAATAAAAATATTTTGACGATTTTTTTAAAAAAAAACGGCATTAAATTTTTCGTCCGATCGCCAACCAAAAAATCATAAATAATTAGCACTATGACCACCTCCAAGGATATTACGGTTAAACATGCCGTTTAGGAGATAATTCGATTTTTCATACTAGCTTCATACAAATTTTTCGTAAAAAAATTATATTTCCTTCGTTTTTGGGCAGAATTAACTCGGGTGTCATTTTTGTACATAGTAATGACTAATAGAAGCGATATCCGACATAAAAACAAGCACTTGCAAATTGAAATCCCTAAGTCTATGAAAGCCGATTTTCAGCCCACCGTGCGCCGCCCCGCGCTAAGCTGCCGCTGATACCGGATCAACATGGCCAGAGATCTCACAAGACATACGAGGTTTGGAAGGAAAAAGGGAAGGCCTTTGCCTAGCAGTAGGACACAAACACAATACCTATAGGCCAATGTGTTTTGCTAATCTTTGACTAGATAAAATAACTAAACTATTGGATATATTTTGTTGAATTTTTGTATACACACTCACTGAGAACGTCATAAGACATACGAAGTTTAATTTATTGTAGTATTTTCTTCTTCACCTTGTACTCGTATACTGTTGAACTAAACAATATGTTATGTGTACAACAAATTATTCGCAACATATCCTTACAAATGTTTTCATGTAAAGTCGAAAGGAACACGGAGTTGGCAGTTAAACGAGAAATACTCAGAATCGTTTTACAATAAAGGTATAAAGTCACGTGACGATATAAAATGAAGGGTCAACTTTGTGACCGCAGTTTTATTAGTACGTTCGCGGGTATAACTGCAAAATAGGTTTCTTATTCTGTGAAAACTTATACAGAACTGGCAGAGGCGGAGGGGTTAATGACACTCTTTACATGGTAAACAATTCAAAGATTTTTTGTTGTCGAATAAATAGAGAAATTCACAGTACTTAAGTACCTACTTATGTGTAGTACTCGTATACCATGTTAGTAATTTTATTTTTTGGTAAATTATAAAAAAGACACGCAGAATAATTTTACTATTTAACGCTAATGAGTAATGAGTAGGTATTATTCAACGTATTTCTTTGAAGTTTTCCACGCATAAACATTATTGAATAGGTCCTTTTCCTTCGTATTCAAATTGTGTATATTGAAAAACGCGCAGATTTTATGTTTTAAAAATATAAATCGTAACAAAAATCAGCTTCTAAAATTCTAAACATTTCCACTCTCATGCTGCGCCTGCGCCGCCGATGTACACACGAACACATCACTGTCTTTAACGAGTCCAATCATGAAATAGCCCGTTTTTTACACTTCCCGGTACTCCATATAAAACGGTTTCCTAGAATAACCGTATTGTAAATGCAGCCATATGGCCTAAAGATAAGGTGCGCTCGAACCTGCGCGAGAGTTGCTGTCAACATGTTAGTAAAATAAATAAAGTTGTCAATTTGTGAACTGTTTTGTTTACAAAACTGTGGACTGCACCGTGTATGTTAATTTAAACATGTGTTTTGCAACGCTACGTGTTTTCTGCCATAGACAAGGAAACGTTAAAATAAACTTGATAGTTTTAAAATCTATTTCAAACCGGTTAATAAACAAGCTGATACGTTATCGATACTATTGTATTACTAGTAAATTGACTCATGCGCACACATATAGATACCTACTAAACAGGCGGTCTATTCTGTAAAAATATCACCGTGATAACTTAGTTGAAATGACCTATCTTTCCACCTGCGGGGCAATTGCGTAACACATTATCAATCGGAATCGGTTTCATTTTGACAGTTCAACAACATTCATTGCGTTATTTAGGTACGTGTTGAGCAGAAAATATTTTCGAACTTATGAAGCAATGGATTAGCAACTTGCTTCAAAATGATTCTGATTCCGATTGATAGTATGTTACGCAATTAGGGTGCTGATGCACACTGACAACACACTAAATTACACTATTAACAGCTCACTTCACTTAAATTATCCCGGTGAGATTTACAGAATAGGTCGGCTTGTATTCAAATACATGCATACGCAGTGCGTGCAACAGGGTATTGATCAAATACACACACACACACACGTTCACAAATATAAACAATATTCCTGAAATAGTCCGTTTACAAAGTTTCCCAACGCTGCATCGAATCGTGAATAATCTGATCTGTTTATATTAACCCAAAAACAATGAAGTAGGTCGAATTTTATGATGTGGGGTGTTTTTATAGCTATAATGCTTTAATGCACTGATTTTAATTTAGGTCATTCTTCATTCTTCGCTGTGTTTTCTTGGCACATTTTTTTTTAGCCTTTTTATTATCTAATACATTTGACAGTTAAATTACAACACATGTTTTTTTAAATATTTTTTACTATAAAATATTCCCCTATTCAATCGTTAGACAGTACAGTTCCCCTAGTAATATTCATACATGATTATATTTTTTTCTAATGCATTTTGACACCCCTTACCCATAGGCGCCACAGTCTACATGTCAAAATTCACACCTGCGCCACAGATTAAATAAGTTACCTATTCGATGACAGGTTGCTTGTTGAGAAGGGTAGCTCTACAAAATGATAGGGTGGAGTCTCCCGAGTCTCCCCTATCCGTTTGCTAATAGCAAAAAAAATACAAACACAGAACGTTTTCTGCCAGACCCTTCAAGCTCCCGAAATTGGATATATTTACCCCTGATTTCTAAAAGCTCTCAGCTGTCAAATCTTGTTTTAACTGCAGTGCTTGGTTAACCGAATTAACGAAACCCAATAAAAATCTCTTGAAATTTGATATGACAATAGTTAAACGAGTAATCGAGTACATATAGCGCTACAAGGTTCTTTTGGCGCGTGACCAAAATCGGAACTAAAACCGCCATCTTGTTTTTTCTATACATTTTACAAAACAATTTCACAAAATTTTACCACCAGCAGCGTCCTCCTGTTAACATCACTCGAGCGCATAAAGGTCCTTGTACCAGTGTTTTTAAAAGCCATTAGAAGGCCATGGTAGAAAATCTCGGAACATCGCATTTCAAATCAAGAACTCAATTTCTTCATCATCAAATGCCAGTACAAAACGGCATCGACTAACTGGCACGCTGTATTCACCAACCATGGAGAATGATACCATTCCATTGATTAATCTATAATCGAGTGTATGCTAATTGAACTAATTATTTACAGTGCAAGCTAACGGTGTAGCACACGGACGTACATTGTGATCAGTTCGACCGGAACATTACCGCGGTAAACTAATTGGCGACCATTGTTCCATGGTATATGGACGGCGAAATAGGGTTGAGTGCAAGAGTTTAAGTAGAGGGTTAGGGTCTAATTGCCCTTGAAATATTGTGGTGATAAAATGGATTACCTAGGTAGGATATTGGTGCTAATAACTGTTATGAGAGTCGAAAGCCATTTCTCTTAGACTGACGATCTTATGAAGATTATCGAAACATACAGTTTGGCTAAAAAGTCTACAGGACAAAATATTCCTTAAAAGCAAGTTTCAAAAAGTTAATCCTCAAATATTTTTGTGCATACTAAAAGGTTTTCGTCTCCCAGTTTTCTATTTCAACAAATTATGCTTATTTATTTCTTAGACATGATGTAAAACTAATAATCTTACTAGGTGCAGGTGCATAATCAACTACAGATTACTGCACGTTTTTACGTGCTACATACAACACGACCTGGTTACGAGATCACGTAGAAATGTGAAGTAGATTATGTTGATTACATATACCTACATATGTAGCAGGTATATGTAGTCTTAAACTCATTTCATTAGGCGCATAATAGCGTGCAAGGTTACTATTGCAAGGTCATAGTTGTGGTTTTCGTTTTACCTAACAGGGTGACTAAGTGGAATCTTCCAGCAGTGTTTTCGTCTGCAAAATTCTCCTTCATATATTTTTAGAAAACCTACGCACGACTTTGTCATCAGCATTCTCCTGTCCTTTCCCAATTTACTTGGGGTTGCCGCAACATGTCTTTTTCTTCCATATTTTCTCTATGTCTCGTCATCTGGAGTCACCCCCTTTCTGACAATATCATCTTTCACACTGTCCATCTATCGTTTCTTTGGTCTTCTCCCACTTTTATAACCATCCACATTCTCACTCAAAACTCTGTCAAACGCACGACTCGTGTCTCTTCACTAAACATTTTCATTTTGGTCATCTGAGAAACCTGGAAAAGGACAATACCCTCGAATCCAAAATCATCGCTTCGAGTCTTGTCCTCGTGATTCGGAGAACCAAAAATCAAGTGAATCAGATTTTGAGTTGTCATAACCATTAGTCTGTTATTTGAGCTTAATAGACTGCTATGTTGTCGAAGAATTTTTGGAGGCAAAGAATTAGAAAAACAATTCTTCTTTTTTTTTTCTTTCTTTCTTTTCTTTCTTTATATCGTCCGTACTCTCCGAAGGGTCAACCAGAGGTACCTAATAGTACACCCTTTCGCCAGTTATGCTTATATTTAAAATATGGGTACCCACTTTATAATTTTACACGCTGATAAAGCTAGTATCTCTATTAGTAATCTGTGGGTCTCTGTTCTATGCATATTGATTATAATGTTCTATGATAACGGAAAACTTGCGTGCGGCTCCAAGCTCCATTTGTTGGGACAATGTTCCCGTCCACTAGCTTTGTTGGCCGATGTATCTTAATATGTACAATGTACGTGTCTACTTGTACTATAATATATCTTACTATGTATACATGTAATGGGTTTAGTACTGCTAGCAGTCCGGAAAGTGCACTGGTTCCGTTTGCAGAAAGGTTTCGTAAACAAAAAGGTTTAATTTATTATTAAAATCAATCCATCTGACTAGCCTTTTGCCAACTATGTTGGGGTCGGCTTCCAGTCTAAAAGGATGCAGATGAATCCAGTGTTTTACATGGAGCGACTGCTTATCTGACCTCCACAACCCAGTTACTGGGTGACACGATACTGCTGGTTGTCAGACTTTTGGTCTTCTGACTACCCGTAACGACTGTCAGAGATCTACGAATGGCAGCCGGGACCAACGGCTTAACGTGCTTTCCGAGACACGGGTTTAATTTAATATTAATACAGTGTAATTACAGGGCCTACCATCCAGACTATAAAAATCAACGATGCTCAATATTGCAGGAGTGATAAAATAATATTTAATAAGCCTGAGAAAGTTTAATTACAATTTTATTAACCCGTCTTTTATAGTCTCTTCTCCGAGTTTATAAAACAATTAATGTATAATTTACAGTTCATAGGAACTCGCTTTTAACTCAACATATTATTAAATTACTGGAAGAAGTCATTTTATAGTTAGAAATTATCATTAGAACCTGATTTTATCTATAGACTAACGATAAATTTGCAGAGTTTGTTTGAACGTGTTAATCTCCTGAACTACAGGTCGGATTTCAAAAATTCGTTTTGCGTTTGATAGCCCAATTCCTAAGGAAGGCTTATAGGCTATTAACATCACGCTAGCACTCTTAGGATCCGAACAAAAAGAAAAAAAAAGTAAAAAAGAACTAAACGAAAACGAAGCAGTAGCGCGGGCAGGCAATGCGATGAACGGGGTGGATCGGGGGAGTAAGAAATTTCACGCGGACGAAGTCGCGGGTAGAAGCTAGTGTATATATAAATCTGTTCATATCAATCATGTACCCTGTTTATTATAATCACTACCCCGGCATTCTCTGCATAATCAACGCATTAGTATTCACCCAGGATTCTCCGATTCCTGTTTCCACAATAATTACCCTGTAATTTTTAACTGATTAGCAAGTTGACGTTCTTGGGGACTGACATGTTGCAAAACGATCACCTAACGGGTTCCGAAGGATGGTCGGCTGGTGGTCCAGGGAAGTGCGTGTGACTCCGAGAATCTTGGTAGTTTGGACATGATTTTATGAGCGCTTTCATGATTGGACTCTTTAGTGGTACTTTATGTGAATGATTAGCCATAAAGTTGGATTTAATGTTTGTCTCGAAAACGTATTGACAACAGCCCTTAGCGCCAATTACATGGCATAATCAGCCATTAACGTTCCCACTGCTGGGACACAGGCCTCCTCTCTGTGAGTGGCCGTAAACCACCACGCGGGCTCAGTGCGAGGCGGTAGATGTCATGTATTAGAATTTTTGGTTCTAGGATATGCCGGTTTCCTCAAGATGTTCTCCTTCACCGTTTTGAGAACAGTGGTGATACAAAGTGAAGCGCCTGCCTGGATTCGAACCCACGACCTACAACTCGAAGGTCGCAGCAACTACCACTGGGCCTCCACTGGTCCTAATGACATGGACTGTAAGAAATAATCGCCTTTTAAAAACATGTATAAAAAATCCGACCAGCACCTTGATGTAGGAAGAAACGCGAAGTCCCGATACAGGAGCGAACGGTAATTAATAGAAGGTCACGTTGCGCCGTTAGATGCGCCGGCGCATCTCGACATATATAGCAAGCGGTCGGCGTCCGGCCTCGCTGTATATAGACGACGACCCTTTTTAGCCGCGTGCGCAAGTACTTGTGCAATAAATTGATCTTTATTGGATTAGTTTTTGCTGGTTAAGTACCGAAATTTATGGGGCTGGTTGTGAAGCGATAGAGGAGGATGTTAGAGTACTGTTTGATGGTTTTTCTGTTCAAAGAAATGTAAATTGAATTGGTTAAACATTTGCATTGGACCAAATCAATAACACAGCAGCTATATGCAGTTGCTATGTCATATTAACAGCAGGAGGGTGTGTCTAGATGTGGAGTTAGTGAACCATGCTCCACCTCCTATGGTCCAAAACATGCAGCCAAATTGACCTCTGTGCTGCTACAGAGTATGCTGTGGAAGCGTCGAAGTTTTGAGCCAATAAGATCTGAAATAGTCGTGCCAGCGACACGAAGAAGAGGCAAAAGTGAAAATATACTTAGAAGCTTTCTTCTGGAGTCCTCCGAAGACGCATATGATCTCCTGAACAAATGTCCAGGGATGGTCTGCCATAGGCTGTGTTCCTTAAGTCCTCGAATAACTGCAGTCATGACATATGGCCCACCTGCGCCGCATGTTACCTGAGCATTTGATGCACTTATGACTGCGTCAGTGAGCGGAGTTCGCGCCGCTGAACTTTGGGCCAAAGATGTTTGAACATTTTGCTATCGATACGCTAAAAAGACGGCTGTCATCACCGGTAAATCCCGTACTAAACTGTTGAAGTTACATTAGCATAGTTAACCACGCCACGAAAAATGAGACTTGACCCCCCCCCCCTACCGCGCTCTTTCCGCTGCCCCTATGACGTCCGGTCCCGTCCCGCGCTCAGACCTCATACCGCTAAAGAGACCTAAAATCGTGTACTGCGCATTTCAAACCACGTGGTGTGTCAAGTCTCATATTTCGTGTCACGCATTGTACAGCACATCAAGCTACTACAATCTGTCAAATTTCATTAATAGATTTTCAACTTTATCGCTACATCATAAGATTCGTAGTTAATTGGGAAAATTTGACAGGTTCGGGTAGCTTGATGTGCTGGTACATACGGCTCAGGCGCAAAACGTCTCTTTCGCAAAATGTCCCCTGGTCGTAAAACGTCTCTTTCGCAGAATGTCTCTTTCGTAAAATGTCTCTTTCGCAGAATGTCTCTTTCGCAGAATGTCTCTTTCGCAAAATGTCGCGCCAGGGACTTAAGAATAAAATTTTGATTTTCAAAACAAAAAATCATTTATTAAAATTATAGTGCAATTGTGATGTTAAAATTTTGGTACTTAAATTTACTTAAGCATGTATTCCAAATAAAAACAATATTTAATAGGTATCAAACATTTTACACACATTCAAAATTTAGATCAAAGGAATCAATACTGTTAGTAAACATATCCACAGATAATATAATAGGAGCTATTACTAATAGTAACTAAACATTAACTAAGTATTGCAAATGAAAATATTTTTTATACCATTTTTAAAATGATTAAAAATATATTATTTAATATTAAAATGTCAAATAAATAAATTTTGGCATTATAATTTACTTGAGTTATTATCAAGTATTGCATTAAAAAAAAATTAATCATTTTCATAAATGATTAACATAACATTATTGATAAAAAGAAAATACTCACAATGTATAAGTGTTCTATGTCCTTTTTGATTACGAATGTATTCGATTTCTTGATCCATATTAAAACTCAAATTCACTAAACACACGCAGCTCGGCAATAATGAATGACACATACATTTATAAGTTTTTTTCGAACTACCCTCACATATTATTATAAAAGATGCCAATCACTGAAGTTTAAATTGTACCAAAATATTATTTTTAACTGTATCAAAAAATTTTTTTTATTTGGAATACATTCTTAAGTAAATTTAAGAACCAAAAGAACAATGGTCAGATTTCTATAGGAGCTGGACCTGACTTTTGTTTCTCATGTCCCAAAATAAGATTTATTTAGATTGGTTTGTTCTTATGCTGTAAACATCATCCCGTTTGAAAATCATATCTAAATAGCCACATTTTTTTATAAAAACGACCACTATACTTTTCATCCATGTCCATCGGTGTCCAGAAATCAAAAGCACAGAGTAATCGTCACAAGTGTAGTTATCAGTCTGTAAAACAATGCCAAGGTCAAAACAACAGAAGGAAATCCTAAATAGTATAACACGTATCACAATTCACAACAACAAGTGAAGCGAAGCGAATAAGATGCGTATATTGCCGGGTGTCAATCAATGGCGCGAGTCGATGACTACAGATCAAGTAACTTGTCGATGACAAATGACGTTCCGTTGTACGCAATTGAACAAAACGCTTTCACTTAATTATTTTTATGACAAGGTTCCAATGCATAATACATCAGCATAGTAGTTGATATGATGCCTAAATACTAATTTAATTAAATAACAGTTAACAACTATTCAGAAAAACTTGAATATTTATAGTCTATGAATAAAAAGTCATTTCATACGCGAAATGAATCGTCAATAGGTGCGTTCTGAAACTATTATACGAAAATAATTACAAAAAACTAAAATAAGGATAACTTTTTTTTGTGGCTACTTAAAAAGATAATTCTTGTGTTTTTTATGACCTTAAAAAATAAGGGTATTTTTCATATATATGGCATATAGGGACGCTATCGTTTCGTTGCCAGGTACGTTTTGACCAACCTTCTTTTAACATCATAATTGCACTATAATTTTAATAAATGATTTTTTGTTTTGAAAATCAAAATTTTATTCTTAAGTCCCTGGCGCGACATTTTGCGAAAGAGACATTCTGCGAAAGAGACATTCTGCGAAAGAGACATTTTACGAAAGAGACATTCTGCGAAAGAGACGTTTTACGACCAGGGGACATTTTGCGAAAGAGACGTTTTGCGCCTGAGCCGTACATACATACCTCAGTAAACACACAGTTGTGTAGCGAAAGGCCCTACTGTACATAGCGGAGTCACATACAATTACAAATTTGTCACATCTTGAACACATAATAATAATTAAGTTGCGGACGCTAATTACCGTCTCGGTATGCACAGCACGAACTACGATACAAGTTATTACTGTGACGTATCTTAACACAGATCCTATTTATAAAGATGGTAATATTTACCGCAGTTCCTGGGATAACTTGAAAGTTTGGAGTCTGGGTTTTGATTTCATCTATACTAATATTATAAAGAGGTAAAATTTGTTTGTAAGTTTGTATGTAGGGGGTAATCTCTGGAACTACCTGTCGGATTTGAAAAATTCTTCTTGCATTTGATAGCCCAATTCTTGAGGAAGGCTATAGGCTATTATTATTAACGTCACGCTATGACCGTTAGGAGCCGAGCAAAAGCGCTATGGGGAAACGAAGTGATAGAGCAGGAGACGCGGGCAGGTGATGCAATACGACGAGATGGGCCGAGAGAATAAGAAATTTCACGCGAACGAAGTCGCGGGCAGAAGCTAGTCTATACTAATTTTAATAAATCTGAAGAGTTTTGGTTATATGAACGCGAGGGAGATCTCGTCAACTCACCTGGCCCGCAGCAAGCGCACCGGGCGTCGGCGGAGGGCGGACAACGCGCTCTTCCAGCCCCCCTAAATGGGTCCAGGGGCGACGGACTCGGGGTGAGGGTGAGCGATGCCTTGTTGGTGGGTTGGACCGATTGGGGCCGAAATTTGACGCGGATGAAGTCGCGGGCAGAAGCTAATTAATAAAAAATACACTTAGGCCTGTCAGACGGGATTGTGACAGGGAAATGATAATGAGCTGACCAGAAAAATAATATACCAGGAAGACCCGTTATTGGCGAAACGTGGAAACTGCGGAGTCTGACCTTTAAGGGAATAAAGGTGCAATAATATACGTATTTCTTGAATACTTTAAGAGCTTGTCTTTTAATGTGTAGGTAATTTATCGAGGTCGATACTTAGGGTTAAGATGGGCGCGTCGATATCGTATCAAAGACATGCGAAGTATCGATAGTCCCCGATAGACACCGTTACCTCACTAATTAGAGGTATTACGTGTATCGATAGACATTACTTTGGAGTTACGGAATAGAAGATTGTTGGTGATTGCTTTATTAGCCTTTGATAGCGTGTAGGTGTAAGTAATTGTGAGATCTGGCGTCGTTGTGTTAAGTTTCTTGTTTGATTAACTTTTAAGTTGAATTTATTTGTGACGGAGGTGTTTGAAGTTGGTGCTTCGTGTTGGATAAGTGTTCGCTAATAGCTACGATTACCTAAGTAATAACTTTTCTTCCTTATTCAATCGAAATATTAGGATATAAGCGCATTCATGAACATATACTTGATTGAATCCTTGGTTAGACTAAATGTTGACAGTATTGTCGTGAATAATATAGTTCTCCTGCCCTATCCTACTTATTCTATTATCACGAATTAAATAAACTGACGACTGAGGGAAACTGACCAGTGACACGCGGACTTAATATTATAAAGGCGAAGGATGGATGGATGGATGTTTTTTGCTCTTTCACGCAAAAACTACTGAACGGATTTTGATGAAACTTTACAGTAATATAGCTTATTCACGTAATCACACATAGGATACTTTTTATCCCGATATTCCCACGGGATCCACATTTGCGCGGGTGAAACCTAAGAACGCTGCTCGTTCCCAATATATATGTATTTATAGTCCGGCGTTTCTAAATTTGCCAAAGATGTAAACAACAATGGCCGCTCGAAATAAAATAAAATAGATATACATTCTTGTATATCGATTTTATTCAATTTCGAGCGGCCATTGTTGTTTACATCTTTGGTTAAATTAGAAACGCCGGACTATAGGGTCGGTGCAGCATCTCTTTTTCCATACATCTGTATCAGCCGTCATTTATTAGCATTCCACGCATTAAAGCAATCAATCAATTTCTATCCATGATAGATACCGTGGCTATCCCGTTCCGTAATACCAGCATGTCCAGTTTGCGACAGGCGACACCTAGCTAGTTGCTAGTATAGGTAGCGGTAATCATCCTAGGAATTTTAACTGATATCAGAGTTTGTGACCCAAGCGGTAAATATGTATACCTTTATACCGCGGTTTTTACCTAAAGAGGTGAGGAGTTTAATGTTAGCGGTAAATTATATTTAGATGTAAAGATATTAGGTAAACTGCTGATGCCGCGATGGTGCCTGGAGATGGGGAGATAGCTACTGTACCAGTGACATAACAGTAGAAGTGCTAAGCAGTAAGTTATCGAAGTGGGAAGGCTAGGTTTAAGCCGTAAATTGTGGCTACAGAAGCCGTCATTGGACAACGGTACTCTTTTGATCTTTGAAATTCATAAGTTTTTTTGAAGTGAAATCTTCTTTAGGCGCGTTGGGGATTTATTGAACTCGCGACACTGTTACCGACACCGCGCTACATTCGAATGTGTTCGGCTGTCCTCGGCATGTACTCGGTTTTAATGTATTTCCGATATGTCAGTGAGTGATGGCAAAGTATTCTGTTTGTGTTTTGTTTATATGACGATCCAAAAAATACACACGTAATTGTTCAAGTTTTCACTTCTGTCGGCACTCCTGGAGTGCCACTGCTTTTTTTTTTATTGAAAATTGTTTTCACAGAGTTTTGTTTTATAAGTAAATTAAAATGATAAATTAAAAAAAAAACGAAGTGTAAACTTACGTCACCGACCGACTGTAGCCGAGTAGACCCGATTCAACGTCACCGATCCGAGCGTGATAGTTCATTTTCGTTCACTGTTCGTGCGCTAGAAGAAGTTTTTTCATCAAAAACAAATGAATCACTCACATAGCTATTCGAACCTTCGCAAAAATTTCCATCTAACATGCAATAAAACAAACTACTAGGTTAAACACTTTATTAACCGCAGAAACAACACTATTTTCCTTATTATTATCATAAATATTAGTTTATTAACTATATTTAATTAGGTATACCTATGTAACCTTGCTTCGAGTTCCGGACGCCGGACGAGCGGTAGTAGCACAAAAACCTTATTCGCGGGTAACTCTTGAATATTCATGTTTTTCATTACATTTCTTTATTAGTTATTAACCTAATTTTCAATGTTAATTAACCTCTAACTGTTGAGGCTGAGGAGTTTAAATTATAGAAGCAGACATACTTGGAAATTCTGCGGTTATAGAGGGTTCTGGTTTTCAAATTTGTGGGTGCCAAAAACGTGATTTTGGCTCAATTTCCCATTAAAAACGGAGACGCTTGCACGTTGAATATTTCCGGTGTAAGAGCGATGCGGATTGGACATTAAATATTATAAACTGTAGAAAAAATATGCAGTACCTAAAGAAAGTAAAGAAAAGGAGGAAAATACGTTTATTTGCTGTAAAACAAGACGCAAAGAACACACACACAAAAAAAAAAAGCAGTGGCACTCCGGGAGTGCCGACAGAAGTGAAAACAAAACACAAACAGGATACTATGCCATCACTCACTGACATATCGGATATACATTAAAACCGAGCACATCCCGAGGACAGCCGAACACATCCGCAGCGGTGTCGGTTACGGTAACAGTGGCGCGAATTCCATGGTTTTTTCCCCATGTCAAAAAATGCCCAACGCGCCAATTTCATTCAATCATTTTTAGCGTTTACTTTAGCAACTAGATATCTACTTACCCAACCATCATAGTAAGTTGTTGTTGCCAACCACTTAATTGCCACCAAATCATTTGCCTAAAAAAATATTATTGATAGTTAATTTCAAAAGTCAGGTAGACTTCTTATTTATCACCAACATGTACCTATTAGAAACTGATCAAATTAATTAATCAGGATTGACTTAATCATTTATTTCTTAATTAAAAACATAATATAAAGAAAGTGCGTAATTCCTCAACAGGTTTTGGCGGGCCTTGAAATAAAAAATACGTAAACAGCAAAACCAGTTTGATTTTTACTACCTGGGCCTAGAATTTTAAGTCTGTTGATACTACATTTTGAATTACTACCGTGCACACTTAACACCGTTATTGCACATCAAGTTTTTTTTTTATATTACTTTTTTATCTGATAGGCTGATTATGTGGTACTTTCATGAGGCTCTGTTAGCGTCCAAAAATAGTCGGACAATCCCTAAAAACCGTAAACATTAAGTTATTAGCTACGTAGGTACATTTTAATTGGTGTTTAATATTGCCCTATTCCTCCGATCTGATAAACCACGACCGACGGCTTTTTCCTTTAAACTTACAACCGGTAAACACGGCACAGGTGAATTCCCATAAACTCCGCAAATCAATAATTCTAAACAAGTGAATATTTCTCAAAACCAGTCAGTTGAGGTCGCATGAGTTTCCCCCGTGTCAAAGTGCAGGTGCGAGTGGAAAGCGCATTTCGCTTGCGCCTGCGCACCGCAAGGTTGAACGATGCCTTTTTTGAATTATTTATGTTGTTTTTTTTTAATTTGTTTATGTGTGGAATGTGTTCCGGTTTAATTAAGTTCTTTTATAGTATCGGAAGTACTTGTAAGTACTTAGTGGGTATGCGCCATTGAAATTATTTTTTCTTGGTATGAATGATTAAGAATATACATAGATCATTCCAGGTGTAAAATTCTTTAACAGTTCAAAACGCTGTAAAATAAATTATACATCGCTGCCCTAGTTCAACCGTAAGATATCTTAAAATTATACATCGCTGCCCTAGTTCAACCGTAAGATATCTTAAAAAAAAAGCCAAATTGAGATAAGTTTTGTTTCATTTACAAAATTTGCTCTTGTATCCGATTCAAAAATCGGATATAGGTAAGTAAAACGCAACCGAAGTGGCTAAATTTCAATATCTCACCGAGACATTTATGCATATTTTTACCGAACACTAGTTCAAGATTCTGACATCTTTATCTAGAAAGTCAGGAAGATTTTTACTATTCTTTTATACCGTAGCGTCAGTTTATTCTTCAACTACAATTCCACTGGCATTGAAAGACCAATTTGTCCAAAGAAATATGACAGCCATTCATTACTACAGACGTGTAGACCACAAACAAAAAGGCACAGAAAAAGCAAAAGATAAGCACAAAATAAAGCACGCATTCAGATAATTGTGTGCTCACTCCCCTTAACCGCACGCGTGATGTTTACGAAACCCTCCAGGTCTTACGATAACATTGTTAGGACGTGCTAAATGTATCCCCCCGTGTAAACACTGTCTCGTTATGATGCATCATGCGTGTTTGCGCTGCGCTCGCGCATCGTGACGTGTTTCCGATATTTGAATTTGTGGGAACCGTGCAAAAATTGCGGAGGGTATTTTAATCGACGATTTTGTTAGTGTAATTTAAATTGGCAGGTAGATTTAAACTGAAAAAAAAAAACTTTAAAAAGTTCTTTGTCGCGGAGAAACAATGTAAAATCAACATGAACGTACATTTTCCCTGTAAATAAATACATCTAACAAACGCCGACACCTATCCCTCTCACAGAAGCTCGCGAACAAATCAACAATGTTGGCTAAAAATCCTCTCTGAACAAAGCCACATAAAACCTAAACAAACAACTTTTACCTGCAAAGCCAATATTCAGCACAAACCGATAGATTTCTAAACGCAGCACCTCGATGTCGGAACACAGGATTCACAAGTGCAAACGAACGGAGATACAGACAAACAGACATGTTTGGCACAAGTCAGCCGTGCTAGCGTGGATACTAAGCCTAGGAACGTACGGCGCGTTTTTCCCGCTGCGATTTATTTCGCGCAGTGGATTTTCAACCCACTGCTTAGCGTCCGAAAGTTGAAAATCGAACAGTGTTTTTTGACGCGCTGGTATGCACTCTGTTGGAATCTGAATGCTCGGCTCAACACCGAGGGTTAAAAATCCAATGCACGATAAAATCCCGTCGCGATACTATTACGTCCCTGAGAACGTTTATGATGCTATAAATGGTGATGATTATTGTCAGAAGTTCCTTTTGATAGGGGACTAAATGACTATTAGTCGACTGGTAATTAGGACAAAAGGGACCCAATCAAGTTTGGAGTTAAGACTTCCATTGCTGTCAAAACGGTGAAGGAAAGCATCGTGAGGAAACCGGCATATCCTAGAACCAAAAATTTGAAGACTGGACCCGCGTGGCCGATTACGGCCCACTCCCTCTCACAGAGAGGAGGCCTGTGTCTCAGCATTGTTATAGGCTGATTATGAATGTTATGTAATATTTTATAAAAAATCCTGCAACAGCAGTGAAGTACAAGGATCATTTGAATGTCAAGAGGAAACGCTAAAGATGATGTGTCTACAGTTCCTTAAACGCTTTCAACTCAAGCCATGCACACAACAAACATCAACAAACAAACATACACACACGTAAACAGTCAGGAGTGTGAATGCGAAAGTAAATCGTGGTACAAAACTCAAAGTTTGCCTACTGCACGCATGCGCCATTCTCCAACCAGCCATGTTTGACCAGCGAAATAAATCGCTAGACGCAACCGAACGATTCTTTCAACAAACCTTTTACCTCTTCCAAATTAGGGAGGCTTTATGGAGTTCCAAGTAATGTAATTAGCCAGAGAGTCTTTGTGGCCGTTAAAAGCCCACGTATTTTAAGTGTCTAGAGTACTCTAGAGTTTAGAAGGCCTGTTAATGGTTTTGGACCTATTTAGGAATGTGTTAACAGCTAACAGGATGGCAGAAATTATGGAATAGAAAATGGGAAAGATAAAATTGCAGTGTTTTTGCGGCATTGGTGTCTTCTTAAGACTCAAGTAAAAGCACAAAATAAGCGTCTATTGAAGTAAGTTTACAGCTTCCATAAACAATAAAACGAAACTCAATATCTAACCAGAAATCTGCCACTTTTGAAATACGTAGTTACTATCAAAAGAACCTCTTCAAGTCCGGAGATTTTTTATCTCCTAAATGGACGGACCTACAAATAAGCTCAAGTAATTATGTACATAAAGGGATACAATAGGTAATGTCGTTGCCTATAAATGGCGAATAACATTTATCGGTCGATTGATGGCAACTTTTGTTGTTGACGGCCCACGACCACATCGGGGGATCAGGATGCCTTTAAAGGCAGATACTGTGTTTGTGCCAGTTTTCTATAACTGCCCTATATTCTGATTTGGAAAGTTTTATGGTGAGATAGGTCGGGAAAAGGAAAAGTGGATTTAAAATAGCTGTTTTTATGGGGTTCCATGTAAAGCAGCTTTGATTTCTACGGCTTGGTATCTATCATATACGGCGAACCACCATTCCTTTTTCATTACCTTTGGTTTCTTTTCTAATTATCGCTCTCAAGTAAAAGACAAGCTTCAATTAAAGTCACAAGCATAATCCGCATATAATATACCCACTGCTGGGACACAACCTCCTTTCTGTAAGAAGGTGTGGCCCGAAATCCAGAACACGGGCACAGTGCGTGTTGGTAGATGTCATATGTCTTCGAATTTTTGTTCTAAGACATGCCGGTTTCCTTACGACGTTTTCTTTCACAGTTTTCTAGCCTTTTCCCAACTATGTTGGGGTCGGCTTCCAGTCTAACCGGATGTAGCCGAGTAACAGTATTTTAAATGGAGCGACTGCCTATCTGACCTCTACAACCCAGTTACTGGGTTATACGATACCCCGTGATAAGACTGGTTGTCAGACTTTCGGGCTTCTGATGACCTGTAACGACCGTCAAAGATCCATGAATGACAGCCGGGACGAGCAGCTTAACGTGCTTTCCGAGGCACGAAGGAGTCTTGGTATGTAAAGATGGTCACCCATCCACGGACCAATCGCGACAAGCGTAGCTTAACCTGATTGATCGAGCCGTGTGGCTGTTATTACTTAGCCACAAGCCTCTCCGAAGCTGTTACTAACAAATCTAATAAAATTTATCAACGTATGCCAAGAGAAACCAGTGTAGATCTTATCTCCATGCCCCCAGGCTAGCATTGAACTTCCCAGCTCTTCAAGATTTTCACAATTACTCCGATCGGACTTAATAAAGTCAATGAGAGAAATTTTTGCTACATTGTATCGCCTCTGGCTAAATCGATGAACGTAAAAGTCGTTCACGGTTTCATTTCTTAATTGGGAGGAGTGGTGGAAGGAAAAATATGACGTCACATATATTTGGAGGAATGCGGGAAAAATTCTATAAGTATACTAGCTGCGCCCCGCGGTTTCACCCGCATAAGTCTCGATCCCGTGGGAATATCGGGATAAAAAGTATCCTATGTCCTTTCCCGGGACTCAAGCTATCTTTATACCAAATTTCATCTAAATCGGTTCAGTGGCTTAGGCGTGAAAAGGTAACATACAGACAGACAGAGTTACTTTCGAATTTATAATATTAGTAAGTATGGATAATTCTTTTGTATGTCAGTATGTCACTGCACTCTTAATCGGTTGGACCGATTTGGTTCTAGATATACCGATATTCTACCGAGTGGGTTCTAGATTCAAACACGAATTTTTTTCATTAGATTCTCAATTGGACCCGGTAGGTGGCGCTAACGTTCGGGCAGGACAACGTCTTATCACGTCTGCTAGTAGTAGTAGATTAAATATATAAATTGAAATTACCAAAAGAGAGTCCTTCATTAAGTCATTAGTATCCTGGAATAACGAAAGATGGTGCAAAAACCACAAGTATCATGCAGACCCCAAGAATTTCAGTCCAATTTGAACTTTTCATTAAAAATCAAGTCCAAAATGGCGGCTGTAGTACGCGGGAAATCAAACAGCTGATTTATTTTTCGTACAATAACAATTTTATTTATACATAGTTCTAGTATTGTAAACAGATTGTAGAATAGTTATACAACCTGATTTGCATCTAGGACCTTGAATATACAGTCAAATAGATCCGAAACCAGAACGACGACATTACGGTCTATTGCGAAACAATTTGATACTTGCGGAATCAACGTCACATTGCAAATTGTATAACTTTTATGCCTATGCGAATAAGGTTGAATTTTGAGTGGTTTTTGTCAAAGTAATGGTGAAAGAATTACCGTTTTATCGATTTACAAAATATTTTGATTAGTCTAATTTATTGGAAGACTATCTCGTTTTGACGTAACCGTCTAGAAGTTTCATCGTTTTTTTATTGTTATTAAGTTGAAATAAATTTATGCTAACGACTCCAATTTGTTTCTGCCGCATTGTTTTAATGCCATTATAAATGTATTTGTAGGTTTGTAAATAAATGTTGAATATTTTGACCTTAACGGGGATAGGCTGCGCTTGCGCAGGTCGGGTTGAGTATGGCAAGAAGGATTAATGGTGTATCTCTGGTTCTTAGAGATACTTTGAATGGTACACATTTAATTACCGTCTGATTAAATAACTTCTTTTAGTAGGTAAAATAAGGAAAATGTATATAAATACTTTATTTGAGTCGCCCAAAACTTAGATCACAACAGAGTTAGGTTTCCTTATATAAGTAGGAACTTTTAATATTTATTTAAATTGTAAAATACATAAATTTTGATTAAAAATAATAAATCGATAATAAAACAAGTATACTTTATATTATAAATGTCTTCCTAAAACTATTAGCCTTATAATGCGTCATAAATATAAAAACCAGCATTCTTATCAAACTGCACAAAAAAATGCAGATTTCAAATCATCAAGTTCCGCATTCATCAAACGAAAGTAGAAATTCCGATGACATTCAGTTTAATAAAACCTTTGATAAATTTTAATAGCTAAAATAAAAACTTAATTCGTGCTTAACAAATCAAACAAATTAATAATCTACTAACGTGTATATTAATTAGGTACTTTATTCAAATACGTTTGAAATAATAAACATGAAGAAAAATAAAGAAAACGTAGCAATGTTTTAGATCGATATCGGTATGTCGAAATATTTGTAAACGATATCGTATTACCGATAGCAGCAGTCACGATATCGACTGTCCCGGCTCAATAAGAAAGCCGCACTATTGTCATAAAGTGGGACACGATGAGCGCTAAGTATCAGATAAAGCGACCGATCAATTCGACTAATTGCCTATCGAAGTATCGACCACTGACGAAAATCATCGACATTCATTGATACACCTCTACAGTTAACGAATCCGATTTATAGTTATAAATATTCATTCGATTTTTAAAACACAACGGAATCGACTATTAATTTAAATAGCTTGCCGATTTAAAATCAGAACATTGACAGACGAGGTCGGTTTTCGAACTGCATAAAAAGAATTCCTTTATTAAAAACCGCGTTTTATTAAGGAACATTATCCGAGATATGCGAATCGAGGTGATGAATAAAAAATCGATTGTATACTCGAAGGGCATTACAGTACATGACCTGTCAACGAGACGCGAGATACGTGACTAGTGTTGCGAAAACATATCGATATCCATTCGACGCTGTGCGCAATATGGAATTTCTTAGAATTTATGAGTAGCGGTATTACAGGTGGTTTTTATAGCATGTAATAAACCTGTAATTTTAAAAAGATGGCATATAAAATAAAACTATTAAACGACTAATATAAAAAATAACCGACAAATTCATTGGAAAAATTCTAAGTTGTGTATTATATCTGAAAATATATGATGATATATACAGTTAATTCTTGCCTTTCCTTACTGCATCGGGTCACAACCTCTGTTAGTATTAAAACCTTATCTTTAGTGATGGGAAGCCATCTTTTCCTGTTCAAGACCCACGAGAGGTGTAGATTACTGCTATTCACAAGAGATAGGTGTGATTTTAACTTATCGTTTATCATCACTGTAAAAATGATGATTCTTTTCTAACATTTCTTCTTTTCTAAATTCACAATCGTGGCGTCGAATATATACGTAATCTAGCGTTGAGTTGATGTCTATTATAAAATATACGCTTATGTGTTGATGTTTTACAGAAAGGTTAATACTCACACACATACTTAGCATACTAATTGTCATAGTTTCATAATTTACGACTTATTACCATAATCAAGCAATTAAGTCAGAAAAATCTTATAAAAACTTGTCATAGATAACGTCGATAAAAACTCATAAACAGTGCCAAATTTGACAGCTCGATTTTCCCGTGCACAATAGAATTTAACGGTTTTAACCAGTTCTAGCCATGTCGGACTGTGTAAATTCCTCTTATTTGTGTCCGCCGTATGTAGGCCAATTTGTTACTTTTTTCCACTGCGACAGGTTTTGAAATGTATTTGTATAAAAAGAGCTGGCGCCTGCACCGTTGTGTTAATCTGTGATACGTTATTTGCGATTTTTATCGATGTTTCTTTTGATGAGTTACGGCTCTAGTTCTTTTTTTGATATAGCGTGAGGTTGAAATATTGCGTACGTTTATTTGATGTTTATTACAATAAAATTACAATGCGAATCAATTCAGACGCCATTACTATCTTCATGGGGGTCTTTATTGATTGATACAGTTAGCATTGATGTTGAAATCTAGACTTTTTATGGCTTATGGGCAGGCAGCCTGGAGGCACTATTTTTACTTGACTATAAAGATTTAGATATGAATCTGAATCTTTACTATTGATCCGAATCGAATTACTTGCACTCAGTTAATACTTTAATTTGTTATTTTCCTTGTTTATAGCTTAGTTTATAACTTTATGCTGCAGTAAGAGTAATTTAATGACACCAACCTGATTATTCGGCTATGAAACTGTAAATTGATCGAATCTTTGATCAATATTTTGGCAGATACGCTGGTATTGGCCAAAACAACAATTTGTAGCTTATTTTTTGGTATTTAATTTAGAACGAGAAGATGCTTTTATAAGTAATTCTTTAGATTTGCCCTCACCGTATTGATTCGGGCGAAAAAGGGTCAATGTTGAGAAAAGTGAGCTCGCAAAGTAATAATGATGTTTCTATGACAATGAAGTCAAGTCTCGGCGAAATTGTGCGTGTTAAAACGAAACAGCAACGCAACCATCTTTTAACGCGGCATCGGCAGGGCGAATCTACGATCGAAATCTTTGTGTATTATGTAAACATGATCAAAAGCAACACCGCTGCCCAATATTGTCGACATCGTAAACTTTACCCCGTAAAAGGACATGTCACTACCGACATCCATGACCTACAATACAAGCCACGACCAACAACCGAAACCATACGACAGAAACTAAAAAAACGCGCCAATAATTTACGATATCGCCGATCGACCTCACCGGTTTTCAAGAAGGAGGGTATCTCAGCAACCAAGTGACACTTACGGTAATTAAACAATGAGTCATGACATGATATCCTCGTTTTATAAAAAAATCATTTCCGCAGAGTATCGAGTGCCATATTGAGATCGAGTTACCTTGCGCATGCGCATATTGATACTTGTAGAGACAAGCTGGCCTCATGTTGTGGTAAAGACGAAATATGATAAGTGGGTTTGTGAGACAAAGGTCGGGATTTTAATATGTTGGGCCCTTGATGGAGTATCGTTAATCAAATCAACCTTTGATTGGCACTTGGATCAATTTTCAATTTTGTTCGGGTATTCGTTAATGCAAAAAGGTGCTGCGTTTTAGGGATGGCCATCATGTACTGGGTCAGTGTCATGGCGACTTAATGAAAGTTCAAAACAGAAATACATTAATCACATTAATTCCGCACCTACATACGCAGATAATTAGATACGGTAGAACTTCCGAGAGCTATTAACATTGATGTGTCATCTGATGTTGCCATAAGCAAGTTTTATCCCGATATAGAGGAAAAATGACACGATTTTCTGGCGGATATCACAGAAGCTTGCTTGAAATATTATAGGAAATGGAACCAGAATTCTAATTTTTTTTATATCGCAGTAAGAAAAATAAAAGAAACATCCTTTACTCTTATCATAATTCCAATCTAAATACCACTTCCTTACAACCTGTTATCACTAGCCACGCAAACAGAAATGCATACAATTTTATCTCCTTTTCAAGTTTCCTCAAATCAAGACTATATTTACTACTAAGATGGTCAATAAATTGTTAATAAACAGTCATGATTCGCATTCGAAGTAAGTAAGGAACTTGTAGATAAAATGCAAATCTTTATTCCTTTAACCAGTTCATATCGTAAAGCGGAAACGGGGTTTTATCAATGTTTTCTAATCGTTTATTAACTTAGCGTGTGGTGCAGGGTTGAGCCTTGCAAAGAATTAGATATATTTCCGAAATTTCCGAAACTACACTTTTAAAGTCTGATGCGATCGAGGCTGTTAGCGAAGGACGATAGTCATGAAGACTTATGAGTGACAGTGTCAAAAGCTTTGCCCAAAACCAACATGAAAGTAAAGCAACAGGATTTACCAAAGAGACTCTCCTTCGAATAAAAAGAGAGGGAAGACTTTGAAGGGATTGCTAAACCTGCTGAATGATCATCTATTCAGCTAATTTAACAAGCCAAATATTTAATAAAAAATGTGATCTCGTAATTGAGCCCTAGGACGGTTCCTTGTAGCACCCCAACCGTTATGTAAGTCATATTGGAAAATCCTTAACTAGATAAAATATTATTTAAAGATTTTTGTGATTTCATTTTCCTTCCTGGCAACCCTTACTTATTAACATGTAGAGAACATAGCTTAGAGATTAGATAGATCTTAGCTGATACATGCATTAACATAAGTAAACAATTAAGTGTCCTCATTTATAAATAGCCCATTCATTAATATATTTTATTAGGTTGCGCTTGCGCTGGCAGGAAGGCGGCATGCGTTTGCGCATGATCGTGTGATGAACAGATGAATGATTTATATAGTGTGGATAATAAGATGGATTAAGACTGACTAGATTTACTTATTGATTCTAGTCATTGTCACGTTGCGAGATGGATAGATCTTTATTGAACACCTCATAAATAACAAGAATCACGTAGGAAATTTATTTGTTTATCTTTATGTAACGAGGTGAGATGCATTAAGGAAGAATGCAGAATGCACATCTACCTTAGACTGGTTGGTAGATGGGTTAAGAAAGTGTTGGAGTGGAGACGTAGAACTGACCATAGAAGCGGGGGCAGGCCAAGAGTCAGGTGGAGCTACGAACTGGTCAAAGTAACAGGCAAGAATTGGATGTGGGAGGCCTAAGACACCCAGTCTTAAAGTGGCGTACACTAGAGGAAAACTGCATTCAGCATTGGGTGTATACTTGTATAGTGTTCGGCTTGAAGAAGATGAGGGAGAGAGAGAATGTAGAATCCAACGGGTTTCAACTAAATGTTTATATTTTCGTTTTTTTTTTATCGAAACAATAGGCAATCAAGTATGTGTAAGTAAACGAACATATATCGTAACAAATCGTCGGTATTTGTCGTAATTGCGCTGCAATTCGGAACATATGTACATTCCTATATGCGCACGCGCAGGTGGGCGGGAAACATCACGTGCCGACCCAACCTTGTGTGTGCATTCAAAATATTAGACGAACCTGTAAAATTTACCAATCCAAACTTAATTTGAACCTTATTTTGAAGTATGACGGTGGAAAATTCAATGGGTTTTTTGAGCCAAGACTTTTGGTGTTTCCGAGTTAGCATTGCAAATGCGTTTAATTTGACTAGATAATGCAGTTTCCGTGTAATAAACTGTAAAAGCTTGACAAATAGTGTTCAAGGCGATATAATCTTCATTAGATAGCAGACATTGTGGTACGAGGCCAGGAGACGTAGTATTTGAATGACTTATCAAACTATTAGGTATTCTGCTAGTTTTTACTCATAAAATTGGAGCTGCCAAGGTTAGTATTGCGACTAACGTATCGATATAACAACGATCAGATTTCAAACGATTCGGCCGATTTACGATTTTGTTGCTGGATGAATTCTGCATGTGATGTTTCTCTAAGTATTTGGAATTTGGAAGACACAAAGTATTGTTATGTGCTATACAAATTGTATGCGCATGCAATAATCCGACTAAGATATAATTTCCAAAAACGTCATCTGTGGTCTAGTTAGGTGTTTAAAAACATCAAATATTAGTAAGTGAAATGATTACTTACATCAAAAATTAACAGCACCATACAACGTTCAATTAAAGTCAACATTTGCTTAAGACAGCTGCATAAACATCGCATCTTTGGAATGAAAACATTTCTTGAAAACTCGCATGAGATCAAGACGGACAGTTTATAGCTAAAATGTTCTAAAATCTTTCCAAAAAGTTTACTTAAACACTTTACTTAAAAAAAAAATACCGTATATAATTTCATGTAAATTACACTACACAGACGTTAAACGTCCGGTAGGTATACATAGACTGGAAATGGATAAGGCATATCGCAGACGGGCGTGAACACGCGACGCGCCAAATGCGTCATTTGAAGACAGCATTCTTTCCAAAACATCAATAAAATTAGTGCTGTGATTCACAGTGACACTATATATTTGTAGGCATATTCATTGTTCTCTTTGTAAAAAATACCACACAGCAATAAAATTAGCGAGATAATATCAAGCTATCAGTTATTATGAGATAATACGATTCTCGTGGCAGACTAAGGAAAAACTTAATTTGTGTGTAGGAGTGAGTAATGCAATCGTACGATAATGTTCTAGAATACATACGTGTTTACATATCGAGGGATGTAATTATGATCACGTTGCATTAATCGAATCATCGTCATCATTATCATTGACAGCCATGTGACACCTACTGCTAAGTATAAAGGTCTCCTCCCTCTTGTGCCATACGTCCCTGTAACCTAATTGCGTAACACATTATCAATCACAATCCGAATCATATTGAAGTGTATTTCTAATCCATTGCTTCATGTGTTCGAAAAATTTGTCTGCTCAACAAAGTAAATAACGCAATGAATGTTGTTGCACTGCCAAATTAAAGCCATTCCTACTGTTAGTATGTTACGCAATTACCTCGTTGGGTCTATACGAGTCTCATCCAGGTCTTCTCCGCGACCTTCTCTAGGCCGTCAAACCCCCGGCGGTTTTGTAATGTTGATCGACTAGCAAGTAGGAAATTGCGCGCAGAAAAACGTGAAACACGCATATGTGTAGAAGCCCTAACATTTAATTTCAAGATTCGAAAAATATAGGCCAGTAGGTATACAATCGCTTTCATTGCTTGATGAATTGTAAACAAGTTTTTACGATTATACTCGTATATATGATTTATTATATCAAATTGGCAGTTTCTGAAGTCACTGCTCCGCCGATGAAACATAGATTTATGTGTGTAATAAAGACATCTACAGAAGGCTGTCATTACAGCCTTGTTTCAAGTTTGATGCGGATAATAGGAATAGAAATTAATGGTATGTAAGTACTGATTTGCGAGCTAGTATATATTGCAATCGGATTACGAAGCCGATTGAGTAGGGTTACTGAATCTGCAAGGAAGTGATACCTTATTGGCAATAAGATAAGATGTATTTTATCTTTATTGAGCCTGTTTCTTGGAGTAGGTTATATACGCGAATTTGGTTGGTTATGTTAGGGACAATAAATTAGATGTAATGTGAAATGGCAAGGACTGTTCGCCGGATGTTTTGTAAATGTTGAAAGGAAAAGTTGTTAAAAATCTTGTCTTTAGTTAAATTCTTAACATTAACTCCGTGTGGTGGGGTTTTAGAATGAGCCATAGCCAGGGTCGTGACATTATGCTGAGCGATGTTTTGCGTGGATGTGACGCATTTTCGTCTCCCAATTTGTTATTTTTATTTTTTTTCCTTTGCGTCATATTTGCGTATTTTCCTTATTTGTTCTTCCCATGGCCCGGCCTAGGAAGACCATTTATTGTTTTAGTTGTAATTGCATATTGTAATTATTTAGAAGGCCGTACTTCTTTTTGCAAAAAAATTGTTTAGTTATTTAGATTGAATATTTTTCCAATTATATTTTTTCCTAAAACTGCAATGAGGTCGTCCATTTGCCAAGTTAAAATTTCGCAACTAGATTGCCTTCAATAAATTAATTATTCAAAATAGACAAGTCTTCATCTATTCTTATTTAAACTTTACAAAAGATAAAAATTGATGTACATGAATACTCAATTAAGCCGATAATTTTTATTTCCCGCCATGCAGTCGGCCATGACTGACACTTGTCTGAATTGTGTCAATGACAGCTGTCAAGTTTATGGATGATTAACTGGCCACATTAATTATTATGCACATAAATAACTCTGTGGATTTATTTGCTGGCAATTGGGTGACCCTTGATAATTTCTGTGGGCTATCTTTTGTGCCCAAACGCAAGCGGCAAGATAGCACTTTTTTATTTATCGTGGTGATTAGCCAATATGCCTACTTTGGCAGAAAGAGTCCATTGATTTTTAGTTGTAAAGAAAGACATTTTTAAAGTTGTTGATAAAAAGGGCTTATTGGGCTTTCTTTGCCTATTGTACTTTTCAGAAATTTTATCTTTTAAATGTTCGAGTATTGCTGAATTCAGCCTCTTTCGAATAAATTCGTTTTGATTCTGAATATTGCTAATGAATTTTACAGGTCATTTCAGAATAAGCTCAAAATGCAAAAAACATTGTCCATTCATACGGTATATTTAAAACTCTTCGACTTTAATCTGGTTGAAGATATTCCGAAAGAATTTTGATGATGTGAGGTCATAATCCAAAGTACGAAGTGCTTGTCGCAAACATTTGGCATAGGTTCTTTATTGTGACCATGATTTTTTAGGACATGGTGTACATAATTATTAATTTCGAAAATTGTTTTGTATAGTCACAAATAGGTAATTAAAACAAACATGACCACATGATATAAGTGAAAACTTACGACTGGAGCCGAGTATACCCGATTCAACGTTACCGATCCGAGCATGACGGTTCAGTTTCGTTCAGAATTTCAGAAAGAGCGGAAACTGCGCCTAATGAAATTTTCACTACAAAAATAATTGCGAACTAAACGGTACTTAAAACCAAGCAAATTCTCCTGTACCTATCTACAAAATTGATTACAAGACAAAATAGGTGGCATTAGAAAAGCATATTACATGTACAGTTTGCAATTATTTCTCGCTCATATTTATTAATGCAGACGTTGAGAAATGGTTAAAATATGAATAGACTCATAGAGCTAATCGTATACCGGTTTGTAGTGACGTGTGTACCATTTACTGGCCATTATAAATGTGCACAATTGACACGATATAAGTAGCACATCGATTGGATACTTAGCGATTAATATATTTTTTTCGCTGCCTTTTTTATAATTCCTCGGTCGAATGCTTTGATGTCTTAACTAGTTGACTTGATTTGAAGGTGTTTTTTTACGCGGAAACGTTCAATACATTACACTTTTTAAATGTGACTGCGATAGACAATACTTTGGTTAATTAGTGAGACACGGATGTTTGATTTTTATCTTTGGGGGCTTCGTTTGATTATAATTAATTGTTCAATCATTTATGTAAATGACTAAACTGCTACAGGTGCTATGTTATTGTTACTTCACTTGTTTGATAACAATACGGTAGCACGGATACATAGAAACCGATGCTCCAAAAAGTAATGAATCAATCTCACCTACCCTGATTTCAATACACAGCTTTGTATGCAATAAATTCATTAACTAGTCTGCCTGCGCTAACATTGTGTAACATAACTGTATCTAACAAAAACACGACCGCTTCCATTTTAATAAACTTATTGCGCCCGCGCCCTGGCTCTAAATTAGACAATCCAATTGAACCGAAGTTTAATTGAAAAAAAAAAATATCGGTCAGTCGAAAAAAAGACCGAAAAAACATTTATATTAGGTACGTGACAATCGCATGGTCACCGTAGCGATGGTGCGCGTGCGCTGGTCGGTCGCGGCTTTTTGTGAATGAAGTCCGAAAGCCGACAGGTTCTGTTAGAACAAATTTAACGGGACTTACCTTCTCTTGTAATATTTTTTTTATTATTTGTGCTACAAGGTAGATACAAGCTCCCATTTTGAACAGGTGGTAACCTCAAAAGTTTGATGACATGTCCATGTGATGTTGTACAGGAAATAAGGTGGAATAGGTGTCAGGTCTGCCTGCTTTCAACGGTAAATCGTGTGTGAATGGATTGGGTCAGAAAAGGGTGACGAAAGGCTGCATCAAAGATGTAGCCGCTTGAAGCGCTTTCCCACGCTGCATTCGATACTTATGTTACCTTCCATAATTGACTCGCTAATTCGCTCTTTCCTAATCATGATGATAATTCAATAGCCATTAATTTTACGAAAAAATCTTTCCAATAATTGCAGATATATCTTATCGTCGATGTGTTGAAAACTTAATTTTGATTGCTAGTGTGTTTTATCGCAACTCTTTTTATGCAAGTATTTTATCATAATTAATGACTTCGCGAAATCACTTATCTAATATGGTAACGATAAACAAAAATTATAATATTTTCATCAAAGAATTGTAATACTGGTTTGTTTTAAGGCGACTACACGACCTAAAGCGCGGTCACTGTCGGACTGCATAGAAAAGAAAGAGAAGCGCGATGACACAACCGTGGTAATTTATTGCAAATATGAAGCAATTATCTATTTACAAAAACTCTCAAACACCAAACAAATAAAAACCGTATACTAAAATTCGGGGAATTAAATTGTCTTTTGGATGGTGAAAGTTTTATGAAAATACACCCGATAGCGTTTGCGTGATTATCGTTTTTATGTCCGCGGTAGACATTACTTTACAAATTAATTACACTATGTTAAAAAAATATAATTGCAAATATTCACATATCAAATTACGAAGCAAATGGTCTAGTATAACATTTATTTTTTTCAAAGAAATCAGTCCAGTCGATTAGACGTGATGTTGAATTTAAAATCATTAGAAGTCGTATATCTGCGCCTTAATTTATGGATGTCATGTGGTAGTAGAAATTGTATCTTTGACAGTCGTTACTGGTCGTCAGAAGCCCGAAAGTCTGACAACCTGTCTTACCAAAGGGTTTCGTATAATACCCAGTGACTGAGTTGTGAAAGTCAGAGAGGCAGTCGCTCCATGTAAAATACTGGTACTCAGCTGCATCCGGTTAGACTGGAAGCCGACCCTAATATAGTTGGGAAAAGGCTAGGCAGATTGAGAGTGAATAATACAACGAAAAAGCATAATTTTCTTAGTTTTTCCTGTTATAATCATTTTAATAAGAATTCCCAATAATAACTGCCTCAAAGTACATAAATATTATTTTAAGTTTTACCACGAATTTGTGTAAAATTAAACATTTTACTGTAAGCCAATCTTGGGCAGCGGTTAGCGGTTAGTGACGTAACCGTTCCTGTAGCCCTGTGGTTAACCTGACCCACTGAATTTGATACAAATAATTAACCTATTGTTGTTTGTTTGTTTACAGGTATGTACTTTGAGATTGAAGAGTATATGAGTACAATATACGAAGAATTGACTGGAGAGGGTAAGCCGTAGAAATATTCACCTGAATAAGCACTATAAGATTGCAATTAGAGGAGCAATAACGTTCCCGCGCAAACTTTGATTAATCCATAAGTACTAATATTAAAAATGCGAAAGTGTGTGTGTCTGTCTGTTACCTCTTCACGCTTAAACCGCTGAACTGATTTAGATGAAATTTGGTATACCTAGAAAGAAAAATAGGTTTATTTGTCACAGAAACACGTGCATACAAAAAGATAATTAATTCTAGTTCCTTGTTGGAAAAAATAAAAACAAAATATATATCTACAATTACTAGCACAAAGCAGGATAGTCGACGGCTGCACGTCATGACTCTGACAAGAAGGCTTCCACTCAGCATAATGCTGTGCAATAGACCCTCAGCACAGCGCTGATTTTCAGTGGTTACCCGAAAAGGACGCACGGAAACCAACCCTAGAGATAGTTTGAATCCCGGGAAAGGACATAGGATAGTTTTCATCCCGATATTCCCACGGGAAACTTATGCGAGTGAAACCGCGGGGCGCTGCTAGTGTTAAAATAAACTTAAAAGTCGATTTTATTTATAGAAAAGTTAACTAAAATAAGGCATAGAATATATGTTAAGGGTAGTTTCCAGTTTCTAAAAATGGCCACAGGAGCTCGTAGTGTCAGAGGTTTTAAGATGTAATAAACAACCTAGAACTAGAAACGTTTAAAAATTCGGGATATACTTTTTTTCTCAAACTAATTGAACCAAGGAAGCAGCTCTGAAGATAAATTACTTACGATTAAATATTTGTGTACAATAAAGCATAGTCTATACAGGGTGAAATTGAAAACATGCGACTTTAAATAGGAAATTGTTTTCATCATTATGAAAAACTTTTACTATGGGACCAAACCTGAAATCGCGAAAAAAACATCAGCTGTTCCCTACATTTATGTTCGCATAACTCGTCAAAATTTAGGGAACAGCTGATTTTTTTTTTGCGATTTCAGGTTTGGTCCCATAGTAAAAGTTGTTCATAATGATGAGTACAATTTCTCATTTCGATTTGTCGCATGTTTTCAATTTCAACCTGTATAGTATATCTGCAACAGGAAATTATCAATACATTTATTCCTCGCTGCTTCATCCGATGTAGGAGACTTCAGTTGCAAGTATTTGCAACATAACCTGGTTCTATTCGCCTAGTCGCAAGCGCAACTCACTACAATGTAACATACTGGTTCTAATATAATCGGCATTACATACACGTAATATCTGTCACATATACTTACTGAACGGGAATATAAATGTTATTGGATTATGTTCAAGTGCTATTTATGTTACTTTTTGTACGATTTAAGTATAAGATAACAAGTTTGCTGTATAAGTTAGCCATTTTGTATGACGTCATCATAATCAGCCTATAACGGTCCCACTGCTGGGATAGTCCTCGTCTCTATGAGAGTGAAAGAAAGAAAATACATTTATTTAGCACAATACACCAGATACATACATCAGAGGGGCAATTCTCGTAATTTTAAGAACGTTCACACTCACAGTCTGATCTCAGTCTCAATCTGTCAAAAATTCCTCTAAGCTCCCTACATTTTGACAAGTTTTTGACATTTGTTTGTCGCCGAGATGAGACTGCGACTAGATTTTGAACGTTAAGATTACGAGAATTGGCCTTCTGATAAAAACAAAAAAATATTATCAAATAAAAAGTGCAAAGTCTGATGTAAGAAATTAGCAGAAAACTGTGCCTCACGGCTGCGCCAAAAAGGCCCAGTTCATCAAAAATGCCAGATAACTAGTGCCTGACGCTGGTTTTCAACTGGACCTGATGTGTGAGGTGACGGATGTACCTAAATCAGTTTTACACTGCAACGTGACGTGAGTGGGCTGTGATCTACCACGTGGGCCCAGTGCGGGTTGGTAGATGTCATATGTCTTCGATTTTTTGGTCATGTGGGCCGTTACCACTGGGTCAACATTATGACCCTCCTACATTTTGTAACACTTTCCATTTTAGCTTCAATGGATAAACATAGAACCTACTTGATACACTCTGCAATAAGAAAATGTGGACTAGTGCTCTATTTTCAGGTTTTTCATTATTTTCAGCAGTGTTAAGTTACTGTTACCGTTCGCCTGCTTCATCCCTCTGCTAGGCAAAGGCCCCTTGACTTCCAGCTCTTTCGATCCAGGGCTAATCTGAACCACGGGTCGTTTGTTCTACGGGGTCAGCCACGAGCGGTCGCGACGCCTTGTGATTGTGACTGTCTCAGGGCTCCACGTAGTATTTGTTTTGTTTTGCGCATATGCCCAACGAGGGCATATGGCAGTGTTAAGTTAGCCCTTTTCAAACGTCTTTTGAGTAAGGACCAATTAATCTGTACAGACTACTGAGTCATTGAAAAATATTGGTATGATTGGCTATAGTTAGGTTGTTCCAAGAAAATTCTAAAACAAAATACAATGTATTTCTCAAAACCACTGAATCAACAACAAACAACATTATCTTCATAAATAAATTCATACAAACGCGAATTCTAACAAATGTAACGAAAATTGCCCAGTCCAAGTACACCTGTCGACAATGCACAATCATAGGCTCAGGGCACACCGTTGCAGGTACCGCTAGTGTTGTCGCTAAAACTAATACAGTTGGAACTTCGCGGTGGGCTATTATGTCCCGGGATTTATTTGTGGCAAGATGTGCCTTACCGATGTTGTGGATTATTTAACTGTCAGCTTTGAAGGTGTTGATTTGTGTGCCTGTCGGTTTTGCATTTGCTTAGTGGGAAGGTTAGGGAAATGAAGGCTCTAAAGTATTTTTCAGGCCAGATTGTGTACAAAGTTGTTTTTTCGTATCGAGTTAAGGATAGCGTGGTGCATAGTTACACCATGATTGCGTAACACAAAGTCACAATCTGAATCATTTTGAAGGATATTGCTAATCCATTGCTTCATATGTTTGAAACATTTGTCTGCTCAACAACGTAAATAACGCAATGAATGTTGTTGAACTTTCAAAATAAAAGCCAATGCTACTGTTATTGTGTTACGCAATTACCCCCCTGGTGAGGGTGCTTGTGCATGGTTTTTTGCAAATAATTTGACATTGAAATACTCTCGCAATAAATGAGCTTCCAAAGTAGTTTAATTTCATATTATTAAAACAATACATAATACAATTATTGTTTCACATCAACTAGTCCGAAGTTCAAAGCAGTTTGCATGAAACACTTAAAACCACTATCAAACTATCTTAACGGTATAAATCCTCTAAACAGCAACATTTCGCAACAATTACCACATTTCCTGAGCCCGCACCAGGCTCTATATCTTCGTAAATCGATAAGATGTCCAGCAATATCGGTAAATTGACGTCTATTTATCGATAATATCCGCCGATCGACTGCGGCGTAATAAATTTGAAGACGGTTAATTCGGAAACATTTAGAGGTCGTTGAGACAGTGTACTCCGTGCCTTAGAGGTTGTAACAGGTACTTTTGTACAATTTTAATGTTATTGCTTCTAGTACTTTTATTTAATAAAATGTTTAGACTAGAATTTACTTAAGAAAAAGAAAGGAATGATATAGATGCTCAGCGCTCTTTTGAGTGGCTTAGTCAAGTCATAGAAGAGTTACGATTCATAGTTCTTTGTGTCAGTAATGTAAAATCTTTCAGATTGTTTTTAACGCAGAGCTTACTTTAGTTCTTCATCATCAGCTTACAGCTGTCCACTGTTGGGCATTATGCCTCTCCTATTGCACGCCATTAAACTCGATTTTCGGCAACTCTCATACAGCTGCTACCAGCCATCCTGCGAAGATCGTCGCTCCAACAAGCCTGAAGGCGTCCTACCTTACGTTTGCTTCAGTTATAAAAAGTAGAATGCTTTTATTTTCAAAATCTAGTCGCAATTTCATCTCAGTGACAATCAATGTCAAAAACTTGTCAAAAATGTAGGGATGTTACAGGTATTTTTGACAGATTGGGACTGAGATTAGACTGTGAACGTTCTTAAAGTTACAAGAATTGTCCCTCAGTTCATCACTTTAAAAAATTATGACTTAATTCTTCGAATTCTTCCGAACGTTGAAATCGCAAAACATGCACACAAATAAAATCATAATTGTTTCACACACGCACCGAACGTATGTCGGTTGTGTATCGGTTAAATCACTCGCGCCGATTGACGACTAGAAAATCGATTCGTTCGTGATCGTATGCAGACATTCCACAGCCATGTTTTTATACGGCCTATTTGAATAAAATTTCTCATTTAATATTCCCAATGCGTTATTGAACCGACTTAGCGGAAATGCTATATGTTTTATGCAAGCTTTAATTATAACCGCGGCCTAAACTACACTGCACCGGTAGTGTCGAAATCAAAATCAGTAAGAAACGAGAATGCCCGCCGATAAAATAAAATGTAATTGCTGAGGTTGGTACTCGTAATTTTATACTCGTTCGGAATTGTGTCTCTGACCTTTTTGAAATGGTTCTTTTCATGGTTTTTTTTTTTGTTTTTGATGTTTCGATGCTATTTCGTTTTTGTTTTGATGTAAAAATGCTGTTCTCTCTTTTACTTTGCTGAGGAATGCTTTAATTACCAATATAACTTGATTAATAAAAAAGAGTCGGAAAAGAACTTTTATTATTTAAAAATAAATATTGGCATTGTCGTTTACTTTCCTTTGTCTATTTCTGAAACAATAAATTCTGCGTTTCTTCGCCGCCATATTCAATTTATTGACAACTTAATTACATGTCTAATGTTTAAGTAAATACTTTATGAAATGAATTATTACTTTTAAATCGAAAGTCTATCATTGCGTAGGTGTGGGAAGTAAGCCGGCTAAGCATATCAATTGACAATATATTTTATCTATGGAATACCGTGTGGGCATTAATTGGTCGCGACTTACTACAAATTTATTGTTTTTGAAAGTTATTTTGTCCTAAATAGTTGGTTGATTTTGTCATGATTTTGAGGTTAGATTTCCATCTATGTCAACCTTTTTACGACTTGTTTTTAACGAGGTCGGAAAATTTAAAAAAGGCGTATTTTTTATCGACCTACTCGTATCGTAACGTAGATAATCCTTACAAGTGACTATAGTTTTTGGTAATATTTAAAATGGACTGCCTAGTTGGTCTAACGGTTGCAAAGCGCTACTGCAGAAGCGCAGAGAATGAGGTCCTGGGTTAGATTCCCGGGTCGGGCAAAGTGTAATTTCCCTCTTGGAGTTAAACATACATAACTGGCGAATTGTAGGTGTACTATAGGTACACATCTGCCTATTCCTTCGGAGAATACAGGCCTGATGTTCAGGGCTGTAGCTAGAGTCGAATTTGAGGTAGGGCAGCATTGGTTACAGGTAGGGCGAAAGTAAAAAATTTATCATAATTCATCTGCCCTCGAGGCACGGGCTCCTAAACCAATCACCATGGATATATCATTGACCTCTAGGACAGTGATGTAAATTCAATAGCTATTCGTAGACGAATAATTTCTGTGACAGAGCATGAGCATGGATCTAAGAACTATTAAATCCTCAATGATGAAGAACAAGCGAAAAAGATGGTTGAACTTCCAGATTTGGATGTAGAAATCCACGTCTGAGTAAGAGTGAGGTAATAAATAATTGTTGGGTGGGGTGATACGAGTAAATAGATACGACAGAAAATTACCATTTAGATCATATTGTTTCTGCAAACTTATTATAATAATTAACATAATAATAAAAAAAAATTAAAACAGCTGAATTCTACGATTCGCCATGTTATTAAAAATGCGAAGACGAACTTCGTTCAGATCAACTGATTTTGTTCTTTTTTTTTTCAAAGGCCAGAAATACCATACCAGCCATTCTCTCGTGACCCATTGACAGCCTTTGAGGCCTATTGATTGCAGTTAAAGTTGAAAACGTAGATTTGCACACTACAGTGCTATCCTATCGTATACCTATCGCTACAATTTTTTTTATCTCATACTATGAACAAACAATTTAATTATAATAATTTATCTTAGTTTTTGGTATTTTTAAGGTAGGGCATTGTGATTTCAAGGTAGGGCATTGCCCCACAATGCCCCCCCCTAGCTACGGCCGTGCTGATGTTAAGGTTATGTGTTAACACAAGTTTAACCAAAAATATTACGTGCAGAATATTTTAAAAGGCTCTTCACCAAAAACAAAGAAAACCATAGGTAATACGAACCGACAGTCATGCCTCGTAATATAAAAACAGTACACATAACAACTTAGCATATATTTTCACAAATGTTACGGTCGTGGACACCGCATCCATTGTTTTCGAAATACAATAAACAAAAAGGCAGTTTATTGTATTTTTTATTGAATCATAACTTCATAAGCCGCAAGTTATTTATGTTAGTTTTATGTTAAGTGGCAGCTTATAAGTATACACGATGACATGTCAAGTTATACATCTCCAGTATAAGCAGACCTGTTATTATAGGTACGAAAAGCCTATGAAAAAATGAAAATAAAAAGTAATTTATTCAAACTACTTTTCAATGTCAAAATTACATAATTAAGACAGTCCTCCCGCTCCTCGCCATTTCCTATTGCATTAGCTGTGGAAAAAAAATGGCGCAAAAAACTCTCCGGTAGCACTACTGTCTATTCAGTTAGAAGAACTTGGTTCTATACAATAGTATGCAAAGTAATTAACATTACGAAACACAAAGTATAAAGCATAATCAGCCTATAATGTTCCCACTGCTGGGACACAGGCCTCCTCTTGGTCAGAAGGAGTGGGCCGTAAACTACCACGTGGGCTCAGCGCGTGTAGAAGTTACAATACAAAACATTACATTAAATTATTTGCCATAATTATGTCAGCTTGCGCACGCCAATGTACAGACGCCAGCACATCAACCTACCCGAAACTGTCAAATTTTCCCAATCAATTTTGACCCTTATGCTTTGGTGATAAAGTTGAAAATTTATTAAAGAAATTTGACAGATTGTAGTAGGTCGATGTGCTGTACAAAGCGAGGTCAACTTATACTAGAAATGTATAGGTTGATATATCTTCATGTGTACATCTTAAGCATATTAAACGAGCGCCTAATTCTTAGCGTAGGCGCAGATAAATGGGAAAAGAAATCATTAGATCCGTTTACTAAATCGTATTTTGATTGGTCAATGTTAATTAGGTGCAGCTGGTAAATCTGTCACAATTGAAAAGTTTTCTTATTTATAATGCATTTCTAAACAATTTATTAATTGTGGTAGATTGTTGTTTACATAGATTTACATATGAAAGAGGTTCCGATGACATTTGGTATTAATTTTTCCATGCAACGCGACGGTAACATCGATATTTTAGGGATTATGGACAATTTTTTTTATATTTAAGGTTTATGAATTGAAGATCATAAACCTTAAATTAAGTTAACCAAAAACGCGAATTTTAATTAATAAGAAATCACAGTCATTTTACAGTCAAACTGCAATGTCGTGTGAAAAGTTCTTTAAAAGAAAATCAAGAAAATCTTAATTTAAATTTTTCAACTAAAATAAAATAATAATCAATTGCAACTAAACTCCACAGACTCCGCAACAGTGTATAATCGACCTTATAAACGGGTTCGTTCTTCCTCAAGAAACCATCCCAGTCCATATTTTTAAATCAACGAAGAAAATAAAGGAAGTGCAGGAGTACCCTCCATAACTGTCGGTACAAAATAGATCATTGATAAAAACCGGCCTCTGATTGGTCGGTATCGGGTTCGCTTAATTGTAGAGTGCGCATGCGGCGGGTATACTATCTAATGCCGATAGTAACGATAAGCTTATGAAATAATACGTTGGAACACGCCGGGAACCTATCCTGCTACTGATGGCACGACTACCACTGGTTTCTGATGGTATTGTGGGGTTTTTGGGTGAGTTAGTGTCGAGTGGAGTATTGTAAGAATAATTTTTATTCATAAGTTCACATATACATTACATAGAATTTTTATCATTACAAAGCTACATATTAATATTATGAAGAAAATATTAAACTATGCCTAAAATATTTTTTATTATTACATTTATTTTAGGCATAGTTTAAAAAATTATTTGGACGCAGTTCGTGAAACACAAATAACAATAATAAAACAAGGCGATAATAATGTTTTAACCGTTTTAACTACAATAGTGTGTGCCTCAGGGTTACGCCAAAAAGGTTCAATTAGCAGAGTTGCCAAGAAGTTTCCATTCTTTGAAGAAATAATAGGTCTTTTGGTACAGCAATCAATAACCGGTAAACCCTAAGAAACATAACATTCAAATTATTTGAGATTGAGTAGAAAATTACTGCAAATAACAGATATAATTATGATTTGATGAAGATGTAGAGATTTGATGACTCGGGCAAAGAATGATGGAAGAATATGAACGCCTTAATAGTGCAAAAAAAAAAGTGAATTTAATGGCACAAAAAAAAAAAACAGTGGCACTCCGGGAGTGCCGACAGAAGTGAAAACAAAACACAAACAGAATACTTTGCCATCACTCACCGACATATCGGATATACATACATTAAAACCGAGTACATCCCGAGGACACATCCGAAGCGGTATCGGTTACGGTAACAGTGGCGCGAATCCAATGATTTTTTCCATCTCAAAAAATGCGCAACTCGCCTAAAGAAGTTTTCACTTCAAAAACACATGAACAAGATAAAAGTCCCAAGTCTTTCAGGAAATCGAGAATCAAATGAAATCTGCACCAAAAGTAGTGGTGTAAAACATTGTATATGGTAAAACGGTCATTACAAGTACAGACAGCAAGGCAGGCATGTTGCATGTTGTTGCATTGTAAGTAATCTGCCAATTTGCGATATTACTAGCTGAATGAACATCGACGCATAGCTTATGCCCGGGTTACACGGGCTAGTTCTTCGGGCTAGAATAGTCAGAAATTGCTAGTTAGCTAGCAAACTAGTCCCTATGGCCACGTGCATAAAGAACTATCCTCATGTTTAGGTTTGTTAGCTAGTAAGAAAGATATTAAGCTAGTGTGATAATTTAATAGTATCGGTTTCTATTTTTCACTGATTTTACTATCTTGGCTTGTATACTAGCATCGTATGGCGGCGATGCTAGTATTCAATCGAATCATTTTACTCTATGCTTATGTCATTGCAATACCAGTGGCTAAACATTTGCTAGCATAATAAAAACATTATTTACCCTAATTGGGTAACACTCCGCGGGCTTTAATAGTAGATTGTACAACTAAGGCATAAAATAAGCTATTTTACCCCGAGACGTTTATATCCACGCGAGCCGCAGGCGAGGGTGGATAGTTAAGTCGAGGGGTAAAATGGCTCGTTTATGCCTGAGTTATACACTCTGCTTTTCACTTCGATTGCGAACTCAAACTCAAACTCAAAGCATTTATTTCAATTAAACCATTTACAGGCACTTTTGAATTGTCAAGAAGTCAGTCAGTCAGAAAAAGTGAAGCTAGTTGCCCATTCCAAAGCGTAGGTACCTATGGAGAAGAACGGGCAAGAAACTCCATGGACACTCTTTTAAATCAAAATAATGTGGTTACAAAGTCTTGGTTACATCATTCATGTTAAAAATTATACATGTGAGAACGATGCAGAACGTTAAAAGCGTCCATAATGAAAAGATGAGAAAAAACAACAATTCAAATAATAAATTAAAATAAGCCATGGCAGCAAAGAGATGACCAGTCCCTACTGACGGCGCCCGTTCACGAACATGACGCATGCATCAGCACCATTCAGCTCAACCATTTTGAAGGGAGCTAAATGATCCAACACATGCGCCACCATCAGCGAGACATTTGAGTGAGCATGACATACTCTCAGCCGCCAGAGCACATTCAAGTCAATGAAAGACGTACCCAGTAAATGGTAGCTTTATGGTGTGTACATAGTACTCACACATGTGTTATGCAATTATACAATACTAGGAGATTGAATTTATACAATGCAAAGATAGTCTTACAATCTTCAGCAGCTCCAACAGTATTTTCAAGTGTTAATCAATTAGTTGTGGTTGTGGAGCAGGACCAGCATTGAGCCAGGCATTTTTATCCGCGATGTAATCCCCTAACTTATAATATGCCTGCCTGCATAGTGTGCGTTTAATACAAGACTTGAATTTTGTCTCATTCAGTTGAAGAATGTGGGGAGGTATTTTATTATAACATTTTAAACAGTACCCCATAAAAGATGAGTCTACTTTAGCTAGTCTGAAACCTGGTTGAACTAATAGGTCCCTATTTCTAGTACTATAATTATGTCTCTCACCTCTTTTACTAAAAAGATGTAAATTTTTCCTTACATACATGATGTTTTCATAGATATATTGACAAGGTACCGTCATGATGTTAATTTCCTTAAACCGTTCTCTTAGAGAATCGCGCCTGCGAAGATTATATATGGCTCTGATGGCTCTTTTCTGCAGAATAAAAATAGAATCGATGTCTGCAGCCCGTCCCCAAAGTAAAATACCGTAAGACATGATACTATGAAAGTAACTAAAATAGACCAGTCTCGCGGTATCAACATCAGTAAACTGACGGATTTTTCTGACAGCATAAGCAGCTGAACTTAGCCGTCCTGCAAGAGATGTTAAATGAGGACCCCATTGTAGCCTTGAGTCGAGCGTGATCCCTAGGAAAACAGTTGTATCGACGAATTCTAGTTTCTCTTGATTCAATATTATCTCGCAATCACTACCTTTGACATTTGGACTATTACGAGAAAATGAAACAGGCATAAAGTATACAGTACATACTTAATTAATCAAAAATGTTGCAAAGCATAGCTAATTCCCGCCACCACAGATAATACTGCCACGAAACTTTTTAAAAGTTTTTTTTTTAATTTCAACATTTGTCATTCGACTTGGGTACTTCATACTGCCAAGTCATAAAAACGTTTCTTTGCGTTTTTAAATAATAAAAGACAACTATTTTACCTGATTTTATTAAATTAACGATAGAAAACACGGAAGTGGTATAAATTAAAGAAAATGAAATAAATCACGACTTTAAATCTGCGATGTTTTATTGCGCGTGTGGGCTGTTGGGCCTGATTACCTTAGTCTCAGAAAAAAAATTTACTTTATGCACTAGAACATAAAAAGCGATTTTATGTCGCCTAAGCACAACATAAAGACGAACTTTTAGAGCATGAGAAGTGAAAAGGATATTTCTAATCCATTGCTTCATATATGCGAAAAAATTTTCTGCTCAACAACGTAAATAACGCAATGAATATGGTTTAACTGCCAAAATGAAAGGCATTGCGGTCAATTGTCATTTTATTTTATGTGTTACGCAATTAGAAAGAAAGAAAGAAAGAAAGAAAGAAAATACGTTATCCCACAGGTCTAGCATGTGACAAACCAGGATAGTAAGCCAGGGTATTACTTGGTCTTTATCATGTCATATCAAGTCTTCGTCATGTTCGTGAACGGGCACCGTCAGTAGGGACTGGTCATCTCTTTGTTGCCACGGCTTATTTTAATTTAATACTTGAATTGTTTTTTTTTCGTCTTTTCATTACGGACGCTTTTAACGTTCTGCATCGTTCTCACATGCATAATTTTTAACATGAATGATGTAACCAAGACTTTGTAACCATATTATTTTGATTTAAAAGAGTGTCCATGGAGTTTCTTGCCTGTTCTTCTCCATAGGTACTTACCTACGCTTGAGAATGTGCAACTAGCTTCATCTTTCTGACTGACCGAACCCTTGACAATTCAAAAGTGCCTGCAATTGGTTTAATTGAAATAAATGCTTTGAGTTTGAGTTTATCCTAGCTTGAAAAATAAGCCTCGTGTACCCCAGGCGTTAGACTTTCTTACTTATGACTAAGCTAGACTACTTATTAACTAACAACTGCATTCCGATGAGGCATAATCTCAATAGGGTGAAGATGTGGGCTGTATCAATAGATTTGATAATGTAGGCTGTCTTGAAAGGTAAGACGCAGCAGTTTTATTGTGTCGATTGTAAAATAATGGGCCGATATAAAGGGTTATGTGGTTTGATAGACAGCTAATGTAATAGGCTTTTTCTTAAGTCATCATGGCGTGCTTGCTTCTATTTTACGAGTAGCTGTCTTTGTAGGTTTAGTTATTAGTGCACTTATATGCTCTTCTTTCGAAATTGCTATACGTGTATCCTTAGGTTTTTAGATAGATTATTCCCCACACAATGGGCGCCTGAAGATGAACGGCGACGCCGAGGCCGCCCTAGAAAGAGATGGTGAGATGACCTGACCTGGACGCGTACCACGAGGGCTGGATCGAGGTGGAGCGGGAAAATAGTTCCTGGAAGGATTTGGGGGAGGCATTTGCCCAGCAGTGCGACAGTACAGGCTAAAAAAATAGTAACTATACGAAATTAGCAGTGGTGGCCCAATGGTAACTGCCGACTTACGAGTGTAGGTCGTGGGTTCGAACCCAGACAGGCGCTTTACTTTGTGTAAATTATTTTCATCATGCTCTGAAAGCGGTGAAGATAAACCTCGCGAGGAAACCGGCATGTCCTAGAACCAAAACTTCGAAGAAATGAGACATCTGCCAACCTGCACTGGGCCCGCGTGGTGGATTACGGCCTAGTCCGTCTCAATGAGAGGAGGCCTGTGTCCCAGCAGTGGGAACTTTATAGGCTGATTATGCTATACGAAATTATGTTAAGTTGCACATAGTTTCGTTAAACTCCAAAAAGCTCAGTTTTTTAATACTTTTCAAAGAACTTGATTTGACTTTTTATCGTTGTGAAGTGAAAAGAAGTAGATATGAGTGGGTTTAAAGGTTCATCTACTAAAAGCTTATCAGATTAACTTAATCAACGTTAATTAATCAATCAAAATTAACATTTGGAAGTACGGTTCTACAACCAACCATGTAAATCAAAAACGTTCTGCAGTATATCAACTTGATATATTTTATCTGATAACTTTAATGTGGTGTATATTTTCGTCTCTTTAAAAGATTCTGATGAACTGTTGAAACGCGGAAACTATAAGATGGTGAGATATAAATATAAATCAGGCGTGTACAGCTCCCAGCAATTAAACTTACTGCGGGACTTGCGCGCGCGCATATCGGAGCACAAATCATAATCAGCGCCACCTGTGGGCGGCTGACAGTAAAACATAGCTTAGATCCTTCAATATGAACCATTTGTTGCACCGTATTCTATCTTATCTACATTAAAATAATGGCTAGAATCCTTTGTAGGGTTTTATACTGAATTTTAAAATATCTTTGTGAATTCAGCTCATAAATTGGATTAAGAATTGGTATTGATAGCTGGTAATAGAATTTCCTTTTGATTTTATTTGCGATGAGTTGTTTGTTGGCTTCTGCTTATGTTATCGGCTCTTCCTTTGAGTTTAAGCGTGGGAGGAATTAGAGGAAGCTGGTTTCTGTACCATAAATCATGCCACATACTGTAAATAGCATATCTTGTGTACTAAGCCTTGTCCTAGGTTTTCTGTTGTACCATTATGTAAATGACATGGTCAATAATGGTCATGACTCGGAAGAAACAGACACAAGACCTTGCAAATGTTTGTTCCGATTGTTTTACATGTCTGGAAACATGTCAGTACATAGAACAAGGTAAGCATGAACTATGAAGTAATATGAGGTTCATTAACTTTATGTTCATCTTATGAATCTTACCCAAGGCCGTCGCTTCTCCAATAACTTTTCATCAAAAGAGGTTTTGACAAAAAGTAGCGGTAAGGCTGTACTGTTGCTTCCCAATCTTTTTTATTGTTTCCTTGGAAGAATGGCCACTGGTAGAATAGTTTGTTATGGCCACTATTTCGCGTTTGTCAATATTGCAGAGTAAGTATCAACATCTACGACATGGAAGAGCGATCAATCAATTAACATACAGGGTGTCCCAAAACTCAACGTCAAGCCGAAACGGGGTGACAGGATTGATCATAACCATCACGAGAAAAATCTGAAAAAAAATCTATCCCATGCAGTTTGAAAATTATGGGCATTTTAAGAAAAACCTAGAAATTTGATCAAACTGTACCATTTTTCGGTTATTGTGGTTATTATTTTTTATTTTTGTTCATTTGAACTTTAGAAACGTAATCCTAAATAACATTTCTAGAATCCCAATAAAAAATAATGACACAATTGCCTTAAGTTCCCGAGAATTGAGACTATTTGTTAAACTACGAATTTAAAATTTTCAAGATTCGTCGACTTTGACAGGCCCTCCTATAAAAAAAATGTACTAGAGTGCCTTGGCAAGTAGCATTAAAAGTTGGCGCATTTAATCAGAATTCTAAAATGGTACAATACTTGTTAGTTCCATACAATAGAAAAGAGTAAAAAAATTAAAACCTCAAGTAACCCGATTTTTGCTATCAGATTTTACTCAGTTAAAATGTTTTTAATTCGCACAAGCTCTAGGTAGGTTCTTAATTTTAAGGCAAAATGATGAGAGAGATGGATAATGGGTATGTTTGCCATGAGTGAGCGAGACAGATAGTGACGCCACGCATTGAGACGGAGATGCGTCGTTTAAACGAGTGTGTGGAGTGAGCACTAGTTTCAGCCAAGCAAATGGCTACGCTACCAGTCCGACACCAACCAGTTAGTACGTTTCGCTCATTCGTCTACTGCGCACGTTCGTATTCGCTTGTGTTGATTTAGTACTGACAACTTTGGCTTCTCTTTTTGGACTTGAATCTTTGTGAATTGGACTTGTTGATAACATACCGGCAACTTTGGCTTCTCTCTGGACTTTTGTGTTGGCATCCTTTTTATCTACCATGCCTACGCGCTACACTTCACAAGAATATGCGAACATGCACCTCATTTATGGGGAATGCAGATGCAACGCAAGTGCTGCCGCTAGACTTTATCGTGAAAGATATCCAAATTTAGAGCGCTACCCGGATCACCGCGTGTTTGTTAATGTGCACCGTTCACTCACAGAGGGCGGCCATTTCCCGAATCAAATACAGGCTGGAGGTAGACCTGTGTTTCCTTTCCAGGAAGAAGTATTGCAAGAGGTCGCACGTGACCGAAGTATTTCCGTACGTGGAATTGAAGAAAGAACGGGAATACCGAAAAGCACTGCTCATCGTATTTTACAAAGAGCCGAAATGCATCCGTTTCACGTACAACGAGTTCAAAGTCTTCTACCTCGAGATTATCAGGAAAGGATTTCTTTTTGTAGAACAATGCTACAGAGGCATAATGAGAATCCCCAATTCATCCAAAAAATTCTCTGGTCAGATGAATCGACATTTAAAAAAGATGGTTACATGAACTTGCACAATTATCACGAGTGGCATGTGGAGAATCCACATTTAATGCGAGAAGATAGATCCCAGTATCGTTTTAAAGTAAACCTGTGGACCGGAATTTTAAACGGTAAAATTATTGGGCCTATTGAACTGCCTGAGAACTTGAATGGAACTAATTACCTACATTTTTTAAGAGAAGATTTACCAACCCTGTTAGAGGACGTACCACTAGCAGATCTTCGCGACATGTGGTTTCAACAAGATGGCTGCCCAGCGCATTTCGCAGTGCAAGTAAGAGATTTCCTTGACCAGGAATATCCGGGAAGGTGGATTGGACGTTCGGGCACTATCTCGTGGCCCGCCCGTTCACCAGATTTAAATCCCCTGGATTTTTTCTATTGGGGAGTTCTCAAAGAAAAAGTTTACTCAAAGCCCATTGAGAACGTAGCCGACCTGCGTGAACGCATTTCTCAAGCAGCTGAGGCGATCAACTCTCGAAGATATGCCCGACTAATAAGTAGATCTTTTTTAAGAAGATGTAGGGCTTGTATTGAGGCTGATGGTAAACAATTTGAACATTTATTGTAATAAAAAACGTTATTTCTCTATCATCAGACTTTTATTCCAACAAACCTAATTATTTTACTAATTTTACTAACTTTTTTTCACTTTGGTAAAAGTGGCGTCACTATCTGTCTCGCTCACTCATGGCGAACATACCCATTATCCATCTCTCTCATCATTTTGTCTTAAAATTAAGAACCTACCTAGAGCTTGTGTGAATTAAAAACATTTTAACTGAGTAAAATGAGATAGCAAAAATCGGGTTACTTGAGGTTTTAATTTTTTTACTCTTTTCTATTGTATGGAACTAACAAGTATTGTACCATTTTAGAATTCTGATTAAATGCGCCAACTTTTAATGCCACTTGCCAAGGCACTCTAGTACATTTTTTTTATAGGAGGGCCTGTCAAAGTCGACGAATCTTGAAAATTTTAAATTCGTAGTTTAACAAATAGTCTCAATTCTCGGAAACTTGAGGCAATTGTGTCATTATTTTTTATTGGGATTCTAGAAATGTTATTTAGGATTACGTTTCCAAAGTTCAAATGAACAAAAATAAAAAAGAATAACCACAATAACCGAAAAATGGTACAGTTTGATCAAATTTCTAGGTTTTTCTTAAAATGCCCATAATTTTTAAACTGCATGGGATAGATTTTTTTTCAGATTTTTCTCGTGATGGTTATGATCAATCCTGTCACCCCGTTTCGGCTTGACGTTGAGTTTTGGGACACCCTGTATACCTCTGGAGATATAGTAGGCCTCTCCCAATTTGAACTAGGGCCTTAGGATCCTCCACCTTCTGCATCCAGTCCATCTAAGGGCTAGCGATCTACGCTACGCTTGACGATTCACAGGCTCTAAACAAGTATTCTACTGTTTCAAATGCCATTAGTCCTTCTGCAGCAGAATGCGTGGATCAAATTCAATTACCAACAAGAACAGTTATTGCCCTATTAGCAAATAAACGCGTGCTGCATTAACTAATTACTGCCACAAATCACAATCATAACTGGACATATAAATTATCACCTATATTTCTTTAGCAGTGCTAGAACTGCGAAGTGTACGTACAGCTGCATATCAAACTACACATAGCCAGAATAAGCTGGCCTCGCATTGTATGAAAAGCCTATACAATGTAAGACCAGTTAATATTGGCTCTATATATAGATTTATATGAAGCTGTGTGTACATATAAGTCCATTAATTCTGAAATTAACCTAACAGAAAGTATTTGCGTGATGCACGAAGATCTGGGTATCAGACCGTGGTGCGATGGTGCATGGGATAAGGGGAGGCGGAAGCGACGTGTAGAGGAAGATATGGATGGGCTGAAATTAATAGAAAATGTATTAAGATGTTCCTTTAGATATGATTTTCGATGATGGATTACAAAATGGGTTTCCATATCTTTCCTTGTTCCTTGTGAGGGACAGGAAAGCGACTGAAATATTTTTTTGGAAGTGATTACAACTTAAAAGTCCAAGCTGATGAAATGCCGCTGTTGTGTCATTTCATTGTGTGTGTATGTTAAGATTAATAATAGGTGTTTGGCTTTCTGCTTCAGCATAACCTAACTTTATCTCATACATTCTTCTCTTAGAAGATATATTTCATCATCATCATCATCATTCTCCTGCACTTATCCTAATTTATTGGGCTTTTTGTTCCATACATCTCTATGAGTCGTCATCTTGGTAGCCACCCCCTTTTTGGACAGGCCTGATGGTCTAGTGGTTAGTGACCCTGACTGCTATGCCGGAGGTCGTGGGTTCGATTCCCACCCAGGACAAATGTTTGTGTGATGAGCACGATCATTTGTTCTGTGTCTGGGTGTAATTTATCCATAATATGTATGTATTTAGAAATATATAAGTATGTTTATCAGTTGTCTAGTACCCATAACACAAGCTCTGCTTAGCTTGGGACTAGATGGCGTTGTGTGATAGTTGTGGAATATATAATTATATTATTATATATTCTAACCATATCATCATTCACACAGTCCATCCATCGTTTCTTTGGTCTTCCCCTACTCTTATAGCTATAGACATTCATACTCAAAACTTTCCTCACAACATTTTCCTCATTCTTCCATATCTATGCCCTATAAACCATGATATATTTTGAGCAATTTAATAAAAATAATACACTATAATTTCATTCGTTATCTATAGTTTATTACTTGGACCAAAAGCAAAATCATTCAGAGTGTGAATCGAAATTGCTTAAGAACACATTATTGCATTCTCAATTCACACTAACTATGTGTTAATTATGATTTTAAACTTTAACTACTAAAATATAAAATTGAAAATCACTTGTCATCGTAAATTTGGCGAGTGCTTAAAAGATTATGTAGATAAAAATCGCTACAACAAATTAATAGTTTGTTTTAGGTTCTGAAACATGTTTTTTATGTAAGTGTGACGGGCTATGTAGTAACAAATTAGTATTTTGTTAACAACATTAGTCAAGAGTATTTCGAAATAAGTAAGAATAATTGAGTTCATGTTAAAAGAAATGTTTTGTCAGTTTTTTTTTTATTTGTTCTCGTAGCCTAGACAAGACCCGGAGTAGATTTAACTCGTTTAAAACTCAATCATACCCTTCTACACTATGTATTAAAGCTAAAAAAAACATGGGAATCTTCAAGAATCCATAATTCATCTTGACGTTTTAACCCCACTTAATAACAACTATTTACCCAACTCTAGCAATTTGAACGTACCATTTTAAACTCGACAGCGGTGGTGTCATCAACCTTTTTAATAACGTACTTATTACAATAATGGCACAGTTTTCTTAAAGAAACTCGTTCGAAATTCGCGGCTGTTGTGCGTGGTGATTACACCAATTATCTTGCCCCGTTTTGATACGTCTCCAACACGCGAGCTTTTTCAAAATACGAAATGCAACTAAACAATCATTATCTCTGTTCTAATTATGAAAAATAAAGAAGAATAAAATTTTCTAATCTCTGTTATTTATGTAGAGGTTTTAGTCTAGTAATCAAGGAGTCTTGCTGTCTAGAGAAAATCACAGGGACTGTTAGATGTTATTATAAACAGGTATTATTAATTTTTTTTCGGTCAAACCCTTAATGATGTCAAGAAAAATGTGGAAATGTATTTATCTGCCTACAATTTTATTCAAGGAGGAATTTATTATAATATTGTGGTTTCTATTTTCCTATGCATTGTCTTAAAACCATCATTAAAGCAACGCCTGGACATTCTGACTGATTTTAGTAACTGAACACATTTTCATATTTCTTCTACGCTAACAATTTAATTAATATGAAACATGACTTCGACATCGATGACATAAAATTGCGCGGGAAACCACCATAAAGTATTCACACTACTTCTATTAAAGTATTAATCATCACAGATATCAACAGTACAGTCTAATAATTAAGAAATAATTATAAATAACACTTAATAGATTATGAATAATTCATTTAATTAAACATTCATAACACTGGTATGTATGGTGTTATTACGACAATTATTTCATTATTTATCGGCAATAATTACACAATCGCGGGACATCAAATATGACGTTTGTTGTCAACTGTCATTACATCGGTAAGCGAATCGAGAATGCCATTTTAATTGTTATTCTGCATAATGTGTGGGCGTTAGTCATCGCGGTGAATGCACGATGGAACTGTGTAGGTTGAAAATACATCTAAGCTAACTTATCATGTTTTTCAAGGAAGTTATAACATCCGCGATACGGGTACAACTTGATTTTTGCATATTTAATTTTAACGATGACATTCTCGAACACTTACAGATAAAATATTAGCTCAATAATCTGCATCATCATTTTAAATAGGTTTGCTAAAACAAGGGCTAGTTTACACCGACTTCATCAAGTTTTTAATCCCGCCAGCGATCATGTTCCGTGTATTAGAGATGTTCCCAGCAGCCCTTCATTACGCCGCATCCATCCACGTCTCGCCAATAATTACAGAGCTCTTCTAGACAAATCACGTGCTGTGGTCCAAGGGATAGGAAACTTTCGATTTCGAGAAAATAATTATGATTGTTTTTTAACTCATTAAGATTTATTTGTAAGTCTGAAATGACCAATCCACCAAGAGTAAGCGTGGTAATAAATGCTTGTGCCTTCTCTTTATGGAGGGAGGCCTTTGTCCTGCAGTTGGACACTAATAGGCGGGTATTATGTTTTGTCTTATTTAGTTTTGACATAGCAGCTCTAAAATATAAAAAAAAAAAAAAATTAGTCGAGGCCTTTGCCCAACGGTGGGACATGAACGGCTAAAAAATGGCACTCCGGGAGTGCCGACAGAAGTAAAAACAAAACACAAACAGAATACTTTGATATCACTCACTGACATATCGGATATACATTAAAACCGAGTACATCCCGAGGACAGCCGAACACATCCGAAGCGGTTTCGGTTACGGTAACACTGGCGCGAATTCAATGTGGACCCACTGTCAAAATTAATTTCACTTAAAAATGTGAAAGTGGAATCTGTTTTGTTTGGAAACATCCACGAAGAAATAGAGACTAGAGTAAGTTGGTGCGATTGTCAAACCTGCAGAGAAGTGTGAAGATAACATGTTTATACAATATTTTAAGCAAGTACCGACCGGATTTAACGCCATGGTTTTACGTTCCGGATTACTCAGCAGCTTCGTCATAGCAGTAAATTAAAACCCTCACAAATAAAGACACACAATCACACAATCGAGTCATCAATAGCAACGTAATTTAAAAGAGTGTCCATGGTGTTTCTTGCCCGTTCTTCTCCAGAAGTGAACGTTTTGGAATGGACGACTCCTGGACAATTCAAAATTGCCTGTAAATGTTTTTTTTTTAAATAAATGCATAGTTTGAGTTCGTCATAGCAGTAAATCAAAAGACCTAGCTAATAAAGACACAAAAGCTATTCATCAATAGAAACACTTCTCCTAAGCCTTGCTCCAAACCGCACATGTAATATTTTTTTTGCTACATAGATCTAAAACAGGGAAATCCGTCGCCAGCAAACTTCCCTAGCGTTACGTGTGTATAGGTTTTGCTATACATAACTGAGGTAATGTCTGTCTGTACGAGGAAAGAAGTTTTGTGATCGCAAGATGCGCACACGCAAGATTATGTGATGTCTTGTGACGGGAAAATATAGAGCGATACATTATAGGCAGAGGTATAGGTAGGAGATATCGTAATTTACGCTGATGTGTGTAATGTTAATCGTTTTTGTGTTTCCTCTGAGTATCTGTGTTAAGTTACTCATCGAGGCCTATTCTTTGGAGTTTTCCTGCAAATGTGTAAGGAAATTGTATGTTATTGGATTTTTTCATCTGAAATTTCTCAGTCCGGAGTAGATTTGGTTCTAGTTAATGGCAATAGACTAGACCCCTGTTACATTAGATTCAAAAATGCCTGGCGAAATGTGGGTGTACTCTAGGTACACCTCTGTCTAATCCTGCGGGGAATACACGCGTTATGTTATGTGTTAGGAAATAACAAAGAAATGTAGTTATTCGCAAAGAAGGTTGCAACTCGCCATAGAACAAATAAAAAGAAAGACTGAAGCTTTGGCGAGACAGTGCTTCCTTACCCAAACCATTCGTTCCACCCGCTGAAGACCTCCCACCTAGAGATGAGTTACCTTGGGTAACCTGGAAGTCTTTAAACAGACTCCGGACCCAGGTTGGCCGTAGCAAGGAAAACCTGTTCAGGTGGAGATTCATAGACGACCCCGTTTTGGAGTGTAAATGTGGTGCTGTTCCACAAACGATGGGACACTTAATATCGTGTCCTCCGTGTCCTGTCAGCTGCACGTTACAGGAACTGATGGACGTTGGTGATGGCGCCAAACAAGTAGCCGAATTCTGGGCAGAGTCCATATAGGTTGCTATCGACACGCCAAGAAGAAGATAGAACAAATACCCACGCGTAGGTATTTATTATCAGCAAATCTATTTAATTTTACCATTAAATAGATTTGCTGATAATAAATGACAATTCCCATTCTAAAACCATTCACAAAACCGTAGACTCATAGACTACAAAGTACATGAACGAATAACATTCACACACCTACATCAATATTCTTGAAACGTACAAATAATCTCTCTTCTGTCCACTTGTCGGTGAGAAGCCGAGACCACCGGACCACCGCGGCGATGCCCACGCGCCTCTCCGCTTGAGAGCCACTCCTGCGCATCCGTAACGCGACGCGTGACGCTGCGATTAGTCGCCGATATGCGTATCAAGCGTGCTGCGATTTTCACGACATTGTCGCGGATTTGTGGCGGTCGATGATTTGGTGAATTGAGGAGAGATTATGACGTGGGTGTAAAAGGGTCGGCAGGGTCTTTTAGGGTTCTATTTTCTATGTTGTTAATGTCATCCATTGTTTTTCAATAGCATTGGTGTTTTACGGTATTTGTAAATAGAAAACGAATATTTATTTGTCATGCTATGTACCTAATGTCTTGAATTGTCTTGACACATTTAGCGAATTATGTGTATAGTTAGTTAGTGAAGCCGATCATGTAACTACCTAGGAAACGGGTAGAAAGTGCTTACAAGCAAAAACATAATTTGCCTGATTGTCGGACACAATTACTCTAATCTATGTCACGAGACAAATAAAAATATACAAGAATGCAATTTAATATGCAAATGTGACAGAATTATCCACGTCGCAACAACGCACAGACTGACTTTATCGTCCCCACGAACAAATGCCACCGTTATCCTGTGACCCAGGGTTGTCAATCTACGCGATTGCAATTAGCGGTGCGCACGCGCAGCGATGGCCCGCGGGGCAGCCCTGCGGTTGGGCGATAAAACGTACGTGACGGGTCGCAGTCGCAGGTTAACGCGTGTTACAATGAATGACGACATTAACCTGTTGTTTCAATATAGCGTTTGTTAAACCAACAAAGGCAGTCCGAAGGTAGTTACGGTAAATCATTTGCCTCCTATTTCCCTCAAAGCTTGTAGGCAAATATTGTTTATTGTATGAATTGGTACATGCTTCGTCCTGACCACAATGTGGTCGTTGGCTATTGTTTATGTTATCAGATATGGAAACTAGCGGACGCCCCTAAGAGTACTTGTGCATTCGGACTTTCTCAGACTCTCTCTTTAATTTAGGATGAAGTAGTTCATGCATCTAGCCTGTGCGACCATACATACATATTGTATTGAGGTTGTAGAACAAGAAAGCTAAAAAACACAAACGTATGACGGTTGGAAGTTAGTAGCAGGGCAATTCCCGTATTTTTAAGAACGTTCGCATTCTCATCTTAGTCTCAATCTGTCAAAAAAACCTAATCTAATTTTCATAAATTTAAAATTGACAAGTTTTTGACATTGATTGTCGCTGAGATGAGAACGTTACGGGAATTGGCCTTCTGTTGTTAGCTTAGTTTTTGGAGTTCTTGACGGACAAACGTACCTACCTACAGAAAACAAAAAGGAGGGTGTGTGTGCTTATGACCTCACGATAGGAGTGAATACCTACGACTGGAGCCGAGTATACCCGATTCAGCATCACCAACTCGAGCGTAACGGATCAGTTTCAAAAGAGTGCAAAGTGCGCCTAAAAAGTTTCCACTTCAAAAATCCATGATCACATCCCAAGGACAAGTACACGGACCCTTTAAAAGAACTTTGTAAACCTTTAAAATCCTGACACCGTGTTAAATTCATTGTTAATCCAGGCTTGTATCGTTTACTTTCAAACGACAAATAAAACCAACGTTTATGACCGTTTAGCTTGTTACTTACAAAGGTTTTATGGGTTTTATTCCCATCGTTCTGGCATAATATATTCTTACATTAAACTGCAGAAATTGTATCCTAAATCCAAATCTCCTTCGTGCATCTTTCATGCAAACAAGAGTATCATATTAAAATCAATTGTCGTGTAAATTGCACCAGACTTGCGTTCTACACCCTATTTGCGTAACATACGATCAATCACTATCTGAATCATTTTGAAAGATATTGCTAATCCATTGCTTCCTATGTTCGAAAACTGTGTCTGCTCAACAACGTAAATGACGCAATGAATGTTGTTGAACTATCAAAATGAAAGCCATTCCTACTGTTAGTCATCATCTGCCAAGCCTTTTCCTAACTATGTTGGGGTTGGCTTCCAGTCTAACCGGATGCAGCTGAATACCAGTATTTTACATAGAGCGACTGCCTGTCTGATCTCCACAACCCAGTTACTGGGTAATACGATACCCCTTGGTAAGACTGGTTGTCAGATTTTCGGGCTTCTGACTACCCGTAACGACTGTCAAAGATCTACGAATGACAACCGGGACCATCGGCTTAACGTGCTTTTCCAAGGCACGGAGGAGCCTCGATATGTAAAGATGGTCACCAATCCACAGACCAACCGCGGCAAGCGTAGCTTAACCTAATCGATCGACCTATGCGGCTGTTATTATTTAGCCACGGGCCCCTCCATTCCTACTATTAGTGTGATACGCACTTACCCCGCTGGTCTAGATGCATGAAACTATGTTTTTGATTATTCCTCTCAAAGATCTAAAATAGCTTTTGACGATAAAAGTTTCTTGACGAGTTCTCGGTCTACCATTCGGTCGGTCAGCCATTTTTCTCTTGGCTCTCTTGCCCAAGGTTCAAGACCTGAACTGATCCCTATGATAAGTCCCTTGTGAAAGTAGCACTGCCAACCTAATGACTCAAACCTCACATACGAACTCAGATAGACCGTTGATAAGTAAAAGAATGTTTCAGAATAATTTTTCGCTCATTATTTATTTTCTTTTTTTGCAGGTAAGCACAGACCTCTAGTTTGTTCTAATTGGGAAGAAATTCTTATCTCTCCTTTTGGTAAGTTCTTTGATGCCGACTGTTTGGTTACGTGTAGGAAAACTTTACATTCTATGTGCTTAATGGACTCGGGAGTAGGGATTGTGAGAAAGCAAAAATTCCTAAGCAAAAAGCTAACTGCTATATTGCAGGCCTTAATTTGTTTTTCCAAAAAATAAAAATACGAGAAATAATCCTTAAATTGCCTTTTTTTAGCCAATATTGTGTCAAACGCCTGCCCTTTTTATTGCCAAACCTCCGTTCCCTGTCTTGTGCGATTTCTGGCCATGTTGGCCCTGCAAACGTTACCAGATCTTCACAACGCCTTCGCTTTGTGGTCTGCCTCGACGGCGATGTCCTCCCTCAGGCGTCCACTCAAGTGAGTGACGATCTTTGTCCATCTCTCCGGGTGCATTCGTAAAACGTGTCCTTTTCTAGTTACAAAAGCATAGATCAGTATATTGAATCAGCTTGATGCCACAATTAAAATACTTACAAAGAAAATGTGTACCAATGACAAAACAGCCCAAAGAATCGTATAAAAGCAAATTAAGATTGCGCATTGCGACATAATGATGTAACAGAGTGCTAAAGACATTAGTACTTTGTCGATAATTGAGTGAACACAGTCCGACAGAAGGCGTAATGGCGACCCTACTAGCTCTCTTGTAGAACTCAAATACTGTTTTAGCAACACTTTGTGTATATTGTCGGCTAAAACTATACATATAACTGTCAAGTGTTAACGTTGTTATCGCTTTTAGAGACTTACTTTCAAGCTTTTTCCTAGTCATGTTCAGTTTGACCCCTGTTTTGTGGCCAGTGGGACAGTCCACGCGGTCCAAAACATTAAGCTAGGAATTTGCATAGTGAATTACTTTTTTCCAACGATTTTCTATTGTTTTTGCTTTCCTCGGAACTCGACGAGAAAGAGCGGTAATGATCTTTGCATTGCTTACCAAAACCCTGGTTTCCTCTTTCGGTTCATGATCATCTGAGTTATTCGGCATTACATAATCAGCCTATAATGTTCCCACTGCCGGGACACGGCTGAAAATTATTTCATCACCACTGCTCTCAAAACGGTGAAGGAAAACATCGTGAAAAAACCGGCATGTCCTAGAATCAAAAATTCGAAGACGTGTGACATCTACCAGCTCGCATTGAGCCCGCGAGGTAGATTACAGCCCACTCCCTCTCGAAGAGCAGAGGCCTGTGTCCCAGCAGTGGGAACATTATAGGCTGATGCGTAATCGTCATAACCTTTAGTGTTCTGTGTGGATAACTTGGTCATCACTTGGTAACTAGGCTAATAATTTTATATCCCCAAGTAGTGCATATTATTTTATACATTGATTGCCTATATTAGCTTTTGCTGTATTTACAAGTTTATACACCTCATTTAATTTCCTCGTTGATCAGCTGCTTCTGCCTTATCTTCAGAAACATCTTATAACATCGCTATTAACTAGCATGAATCGGTTTACAAGCTGCGTATGAGTGTTCTAGTGCTGTAATATTACCAGTAACTGGTTAGATACTACTCAGATGTAATCGTGGTTGACAGACGTCCGACTTTATGTGGGTTTTATGTGAAGGTAAAATGTTAAGTTTATTTTAATTAGCTGTTATGTGAAAGAGCTCTTAGTGCCTGTTTCAACATGCCAGGTTAGCCACAATCTAAGAGATTCATTAAAATATGAAACTGAATTTGTATGACTTTATCTGCCAGATGTCTTTAGATGCCAGGTTAGATATCTTATGACGACAAAATAATTAATTCTGCGAAGACATGCAGTGATTTTCGTTGTAATTAAAAGTAAATGAGGTGCTTTGACTTAAGCTCATCATCCTCATTTCAGCCGAAAGTCGTCCACTGCTGGACATAGGGCTCCCCCAAGCACCTCCAATTCGACCGATTCTGTGCGTCTCGCATGTTTGTTTTGGTTTTGACCTTCACCATTTCATCGGTCCTTGTATCAGAGACGTAGCGTCGTACTAATTGTTAAGTAATAAAATAAAAATCTTTTTCTAAACTCATCACGTCTGTGAAGTTCCGCTAATTAATTACAGATTAAGGTTAATGACTACTGAATACATATACCGACCAACTATTGAACGTCTATTCTTCCATAGGCATTCCCCTCAACTGTCTTGCATTCCAAAGCAAGCTAATATAATAATACGATCATAAAACAATGCATTTAACATACGAGATGACACCACACGATGCATACCAGCACGTTTACAAAGTCCCCTGCGCGTACGCACGCTATCCGGGAAACGACAGGCGGTTGATATCACCGGTTGGTATTACCTACTGGCGGTATATCTTACCGTTGCCTTCCTGTGCGGATTTTTGCTGGATTAGTGAGGCGAAGAATGTTGCCAATTGAAAAAATGATGTGGGATGGTCCTTCGTTAAAAAAAGATGTAATCGGAGTTTGGATAAGGATCTCCGTATGTCCCTAATTCCGACCATGCGTTTGCGAATCTTCAAGTAATTGTAAAGGAGTATTTTTGTGTATCTGGCGTTCGCCTCAGCTGTCCCATTGATGGTCAGAGGACGGAGTACTCCCGCCTCAACTTCGCTTCGCTTCACTTCTTCAACGCCCACATCTCTATTAATAGCTAATAAGGAACAGTTTTTTTAGAAAAAGCCGAGCTCCCCCGCGTCTCGTCCTCGTCATCCTGGAGTCATCTTGCTGCCTCCAGCTGCTGTGTTTTTCTACCTTGAACTCACAACACTATTTCCATCAAACCTTCCTATCGTTCTTCGCCCAGCCCGTCTATTATCCCGCTTCCCATAATTCTCCACTGGCAACAATATTACGCCTGCAATAACAGCTGTAACACTCCCAGTTGACACATTTTCTGAGTTTGTTTATGATTTTACAAGCGGCTGCGAGTCGCGACTGCGTGTCGTCTGTCGTTCTCTCGGCACTGGCGCACGCGCAGCGCTTTATGATTTTCGCGCGTCTATATTTCCTGCCTAACGGTCCAGCTAGGGTTGCCAGATAAATTTATGCGCCGGATCGATTTATGTGCTGCGTTTTAGGAAGTTATTAATTTTTGTTGTTGGTAATTGTGTGTTAATGTTTTGTTGGGAGTATAATTGCTTTTCGTATTTGTTCTTTGGCGTTGAAAGACTGGAAATGAAGATGAATTATTTTATTTGTTTTTCTTGTTATCAATATTATTCCTCGTTAAGGTTCCCCTTAAATCTTGTTGTTTTTATTCCTCGGTATGCAAAGCACACACGTCTGTACAGGTCCAGTTGAAAACCAGCGTCAGGCACTAGTTGTCTGGCATTATTGCTGAACTGGGCCTTTTTGGCGCAGCCGTGAGGCACACTTTCCTGCTAATTACTTACATCGGTCTTTACGCTTTTTATTTGATCTTTGTTTTGTTTTTTTATCTGATGTATCTGGTGTATTGTGTGTCTTTTAGTCTGTGCTAAATAAATGTATTTTCTTTCTTTCTTTCTGTATATTTAAACAGCGACGGTTATGATTAAATTATTCCTTAATTACTCAATTTTTTGTTATTTCCGGATTCGAAAGGCCTGGTCCTTTGTCAGGCCCTAAAAACGTGAGATGTTCGCATCAACTCCCACGCAGCATGATTAACACTGCTCGTGGTATCTGCATAGCACAGTCGTATTAAACGCTGTACGTGAGCACGTTTCGTACTGGTCGGGAATGGGGCCAGATTTGGGTTTCAAATGCTACAATTTCTTAGTGTGGACGTTGTTATCTGTAAATGACGGAATAAAGCATTTGCTAGGTTGTGGTCTACAATTAAATTTTGTTAAAATCTTGGGGTGAGAAATGCAGTGAGATGCATCTCACACAACACACACCTCACCTGTTTTTAAGTTGTACTTATGAACCGCAGTATATGCATAGATTTTTGGCAGCCGTGACCGAGCCCGAAAGTCAGACAACCAGTCTTACCAAGGGGTATCGTATTACCCAGTAACTGGGTTGTGGAGGTCAGATAGGCAGTCGTTCCATGTAAAATTAAAATTCAGCTGCATCTGGTTAGACTGGAAGCCGACCCCAACATAGTTGGAAAAGGTAGATGATGAGTATGCTTCATGCAAGCCAAACAGCATCATAATAGAAACAACAGATTACCTCCTGCTTTAAGTACTACATAATGGTGGTTACTCCTTGACAACAACAAGTAACTTGTCAAAATCGAAGTTGATTTATTCGTTTGCTTTTTAGGCACCTTGGTCTAGAGATCAGTCTCTTAGATAAAGAAAACAACGTTTCACAAGTTCTTCTTCCCACTGCGCCACCTTTGCAAACACAATGTGACAACTGACGAAACCAAAACCAGATAAGGCTGTATTCACCTTTAATATTCGCACTACCACCTTGAAAGCCAAGCCAGCTAATTAGGAGATAAATAACACTACGCCCAAACATCGTGCTTAGTAGTAATTGCCCGTAATTGCAATTTATTGCGTCCGCACTATAGTAACCGTTGTTTATTGGATGCCCTTAATAGTTCTATGGTGGACGGATTTAGATTTAATTGGTTCGTTTTTAAGCATTTCGGGTTGGGGTTAATGATTTTATGATCGTTTATTGGGACTGTAGTGTGTCTTATCTTTCTAGAAATGTCTATGGAATGCACTGGAATTACAGCTGTCAAACGACTCTGTGGTCTGCAAATGTCATTTTGATACAAAGATCTTTTGGCGCGTTGTCAAAATCGGAACTACCGCGGCCATCTTGTTTTTCAATACAACAATGTCATTCAGGCGCCAAACAATTCTTGTAAGTAACACTTTATAAGTTCTTTTCTATTTCTGGATAATTGTTGGTTTATAGTTGGTAGCTAGAACCTTACTTTGTCTTTATTTTTATTTTCCTAACACAATGGCGACTTGTCTTAGGAAGGGACTGCGTATCTGCAGCTTTTCAATGGCATTTCAAACGTAATGAATATAACTGAGGCTGCAGCCCTACTTTACACCCACACCAGTCACCCGTTCCCTTCAGCTGGCTCTTATACATTGCACAAGATATCGCAGGTAGAATTGATGCAATTACCATTTCATTTCCGTCAACATTATACATTCTCTAAATTGAAGGAGCCTTCAGCCTCCGAATTTGAATAATACCCTCTAAAACGGTACAAAACAGGATACGAATCGTTACCAATCGGATTTTCGAAGAAGCCATGCATTTATTTACACTTCCCAGATTCGCCTGCAGGCGTTTTTCGGTTCTCAGTCCATTGTATGTTAACTCAGACCGTCTTTACGAATTTATTACGGACCCCTGAAATAAAAATGGCGATAATATCGTTAATGTTGCTAATATTTTTCGCAGCTGAGCAAAAAAGGTGGCGGCGCCGCGTTGATTGTTTCACATAAATCATGTGCAACGCCATTAGTAGGACAAATGCGCTTGCGCAGGTCCCATCTCATTTGCATATTAACTAGGCAAAATTGCTATAGCTTTGGCTCTAAAGGAAAGGCCATTCTTGCCTTTCTTTTATGGTATTATCGGAGGTATAATGTATTCAATAAAGGGTAAACTTCTCTCTTTGTTGTGAAGGTTTATGACTTGGTTAAACTAAGAATGCGCACTCGCACCGAAGATGCAAATGCTGTTGCGTAGTGGCCAAATCTTGTATCGAATTTAATCCCGACATGTATGTTTAGCAGCCTCCTCTGCCAAGATAAATATACAAAATTACATTTGTTTGAGAGTCAATTTGCCAAATTAAAGGCAAAAAAGGACGGTCATGCCAAAACCTTGAGTCGTCTTATTGAATTCTTGGCTTTCTACATATTCGAGTGCTATGTTCTCGTCATCCATCTCCATTTAAAGACCCTAGGTTATGGCTTGAGACCCTTGACCCAGTAAACAAAAGCTTTCTTCTGACATTTTTGGCGAATCATTTTAATAATACGGTAATATTTATTCAGTTGACTCGTGCTTTGCTTATTTGGAAGACAATTTCCATAAACAGTATTTGTACCTGCCGTTCGGTTCTTGTTGCTACTTCCAGTGTTGCCTACACCGACGGAACCTTAAAGGATTGTAATCTTTTGGAATCGAAGGTTGTTAGCTTAACGTTTTTAAACTTCGGTATAATGAGCGACATCCGTTTCAATATTTGTCGAAGGATAAATATGTTTCATTGTCTTTAAGAAAACTTAAATAAAGTAGCAATGTATGCAGGTATTGCCTTTGTAATGATCAGTCAATACGCAAATCGACAAGCTAACAAAACAGTCGAGGTTTGAGAGCTGCGCACTTTTTGAAATCAAAACGGTTTCTTTATAGTCGACTAGATACTTCAAAGGCATCAAAGTAAGCCCTAAGCACCGCTCCCAGCAACATTTACTAAAATATTAGTTCCCTTCACCATAATTTATGAACACAACACCCCATTTCCTTCAGTAAACTCTCGCAAATTGCTTGATTTCTAAGCTGGTAGATCAAATACTCTATATTTTTCGCCCATTTCAAGACCAGGCTGGACATCAAAGATTCTTGCAACGTTGCAATTGCAACCAGGTTTTATTTGATACAAAGTAAATCCAGGACAGTATACAAACGTATGTAATGTAAAAATATCGCAATCTGATAGCTTGAAGTGAGTAAACTTTGTGAAAAAGTGACCGGGTCAGCGGACAGGTCGCGGTGACATTTAACTAAATTACGTGCGTGCGGATACTTTGTGAACTGATTGTGGGTTTCGGAGCGATGAATTGCGGATACCTACAAGGTAACTGAGAAAGTATATGGAGTATTTAAAAAGGTCGAATGTATTCCTTTCGCTTTTCTGCGTCAATTTAATTGGAAATTAAAGGATTGATGGTTGACATTATCGAATTTCGGTGTAATTTATTAATCAAGAGAAATTAGTGGAATTAACTGTATGTACCAGTTTAAGTATAGTATATGTACGTATTTGTGTAGGTTATACATATATGTCTTTACATTAACGTCCTTACTAATAAACGTTGTATAGCGTTTGTATAGTTACACAATACTTTGTCTTCTTCTTTCGAAAGTCAAATTACTGACGACTGAAAGAGAGAAATCGTTGTGTAACTATTCATCTGTTATAATACGTTTATTAGTAAGGGGGTAAGGGTAAGTAAGGTACATAGAATGTCTTAAAAGTTTAACAAAAACCGAAGCTAGATGTTAAATAGTTAACCAGCATAATCTCTTCCAAACAAATTCTTATTCACTTTCGTTACCAACCCTTTGCTAATCCCGCCCACGTTTTCCTCCCATCATTCCACAGACAGCTTAATCTTTAAATACCAGGTTTAACATAGTAAAACCATAGCTACACAAATGGCCGACATTCTAAAATCTCTGTCACAAGATGTTAAGCATCTGTTGTGGCCTAATTAGCCATAGTTGGGCAGATTTGACATTTATTTAGCCATGACGACACGGAGTCAGGAGTTCAAAACAATAAGGTAGGAACAAATGTGTTTAAAGACAATGCCAGAGCTCCTAAACAGCGTAAACAGGTCTAATGGTTGTTAACCTCTGGAGTTATTGTAGTGACTGCAAATGCTCTGGTATAATCGGCACATAAAGAGTTGTCTATTTTTGCTAGCGATTGTGGCCTTACCATTTAAATTACTGTATTGGAAATAACACAGAAGCGGTCGAAGTGTCGATGCTTGAGGGAGGCCTGTGTCCAGCAGTGGACGTCTTTCGGAAAAAAAATTGGAAAATACAAAACAACTTGTATTGTTTTATGTTTTATTGTCTTCAGCTGCGTTCAGAATGGAAACGTCACACAGCTGATTAAGCTGTCACTAATCATTTTTGTTATTGCAACAGAAACCGTCCGACCTAAAACTATCATTCCATTGAAAGCATAAAGCTGAAAGTCTATATACGAGTATCATATCTAAGTCATCATGCAATCCCAAATCAGTTTTGAAATCTTCATGGTCCGAGATGAAATGCTGCTGTCAGACGTCCTTACATTAACCACTCGTCAAGCAAGATTAAAAATCAGCGATCGTCATCTGAATTCAGGTCTACCTGTCGTTGTATTAATGAGGCTTTGCGACCTGGTCTTTTGAGCCAAACTGGTCAAGTGGATTATTTATTGCTTGTTGCTAAATATGTGGACATGGTGAGATGGTGTCATTCGAATTGGGGTGTTGCTATTTGCATTTATTTTTAATGTAATTGTTACAAGGAGTATTGGAAGAATAAAATGATAAAACTCAAAGCAGTAGTAGGTAAGCAGTGGTGGCCCAGTGGTAACGGCCAGGACTTACGAGCTGTAGGTTGTGGGCTCGAACCCAGACAGGCGCTTTATTTTCTGTAATTTATTTCATCACGACTGCTCTCAAAACGGTGAAGGAAAACATCGTGAGAAAACCGGCATGTCCTAGGACCAAAAATTCGAAGACATGTGACATCTACCAACCCGCACTGGGCCCGCGTGGTGGATTACGGACCACTCCCTCTCACACAGAGGAGGCCTGTGTCCCAGAAGTGGGCTGATTATGCTACTCATTCTTTAGAACCAAAGAACACATAGAGTAAGCGGAATAAATTAAAACGTCCTGCTTCCACATGATTCAATTGATGACAGAGTCCGTTTAAGAGAATGACCCGATGAAGGACATTGTTTAAGATTTCTGGACCCATTACGACCAAAAATCCTCTAAAAATGTCATTGAAATCCCCAACTGCAATAACACGCAGGATATTGCAATAAATTCGCCGAATAAATTCCATTTAAAACTACACAATTTATCATAAGGATAAAAGCACTTTATAAATACTTCACTAGATAGCAACAAGAATGTACCCAGCAATGACGGACAGTGATTTTTACCCACAAGTAAAAAGTAGTTCTAAAGGTCATGCGCAGGCGCAGCATACGCGCTAACTGGTTGGTCGGTTAATTCGCCGATACCGAGAAGTAATTACTTATGTATAAGTTGTATTGTTCATAGGTATCTACAGGTTTTCGTTTTGTAAAACGGGATTTTTGATAACAAGTCTAACAGCATTGATTGTGGGTTTAATTATAGTTTTTTTGCGATGTATGAAAAAAGAAACTGTATATATTAACGTTTTTAGTTTCATTGATGTCTTCTATAGTATGAATACCGTGTCGGGTGTTGAATAACTTTAAGCGGATCGGCAGAAAGGTGTCCTTTCAGTTGATTACCAAATGTGGTCCTTATAGCATTTTCTGGCCATATTATTTTGTGGTGGTAACGTGCAGGCCTATGTCCGTTCCTCGGAATGCAGGTTAATTCCGTCGGTCCCGGCTGCCATTCGTGGATCTTTGACAGTCGTTACGGGTCGTCAGAAGCCCGAACGTCTGACAACCAGTCTTACCAAGGGGTATCGTATTACCCAGTAACTGGGTTGTGGAGGTCAAATAGGCAGTCGCTCCATGTAAAATACTGGTATTCAGCTGCATCACGTTTGACTGGAAGCCGGCCCCAACATTGTTGGGGAAAGTTTAGACAGATGATGAACTGGCAGATGTAAGGAATTGAAGTTTGAAAAGGGATATGTGATTGTTCCCGCGACGTTTCTCTTGCTGGATAGTACTTACCTAGTAATCCGATGAAATATGATAATCAACTATCCACGAAACCAGTGGCGTAACTATACCCTTTGGGGGGGGGGGGGGGGGGATTGTAATTTTGACGTTCGAAAAGTGCTGATTCTCAGCCTAGTTTGAATAAATGACTTTTGATTTTGGGGCCCGTGACAAATTCCTGGGATAGGGCCCTCCCTCAATGTAAAGAAGCTCAACCAACGTTATAATTTTTTTTACAGGCACTTCGTCCGCGTAGATTTCGTAATTTTCCCTACAAAATTGAATACCTGACTACTTCGTTGGTCTAGTGGTTGAACAAAGTTTGCATTTCCATACTTATGTTAGGATCCACCTGTGCTCATGTCCCTCTCGGGCCGGGGGCCGCCTCCAGCTGGGGGACCGTGGCTTTTTGCCCCTCCTGCAACCCTATTGTTACGCCACTGCACGAAACTCTCTAGATTCCTTCACCATCTTTCACAATGTTGATATTCAAACGGTGGTTCTATAATATAAAAATAAAAGTGCCATCCAACGGACATTAAAGACTTGTTGTGAAATAGCGAATCGACAAAAAGCTTGAAAAATTACGTCTCGCCCATCACTAATCGCGTTTTGCTGGACAGATAAAAATAACTGTTACTTTCACTGAATAAAAGTGGTTACTAAAATTTGTACTCGCACGTACAGATACTTTCGATAGTAAATCGTTTTATAACGTTTAGTCTAACAAGCATTTCATTTCTACCAAAATGCTCAGTTTGACTGAGTCGTTGGTCTTGGCATGAGGTTCTGGGTATGATTTCCAAGTCGGGCAATCACACTAATCATATCATACTAATCATACTTCATACTAATATTATAAAGGCGAAAGTTTGTGAGTGTGTGTGTGTGTTTATATGTTTGTTACTTCTTCACGCTCAAACGGCTGGACCAATTTTGATTAAATTTGGTATAGAGATAGTTTGAGTCCTGGGGAAGGACATAGGATAGTTTTTATCCCGATATTCCCACGGGATCGACACTTATGCGGGTGAAACCGCGGGGCGCAGCTAGTCACACTAATATTGTAAAGGCAAATGTTTGTGAGTGTGTGTTTATATGTTTGTTACTTCTTCACGCTCAAACGGCTGGACCAATTTTGATAAAATTTTGTATGGAGGTAGCTGACATCCTGGTTTAACATATAGGTTACTTTTTATCCCGATATTCCCACGGGATCGACATTTATGCGAGTGAAACCGCGGGGTGCAGCTAGTGTGTTATAAGGTTTTTCTATCTGGAATTTCTCAGTAGCAACCAGGACTCTGGACTTGTGCCCGGTTGAAGGCAATAGGCTCGCCAACTATTACATGGTACTTTTAAACATAACTGGCGAAATGTGGGTGTACTGTAGTTACACCTCTGCCCAACACTTCGGAGAATCAAGGCGTGATGAAATGTTTATTTTATGTTTATATGCTCAGTTTATACTCCACAAACGATGGGACACTTAATATCGTGCCCTGCGTGTCCTGTCAGCTGCACGTTACAGGAACTGATGGACGCTAGTGATGGCGCCAAACAAGTGGCCGAATTCTGGGCCGAGTACATTTAGATTGCCATCGACACGCTAAGAAGAAGAAGTCCAACTTTTGGGGAGTCACTTTCCAAGAGAAAAAAGTTCTTCCTCATCGATGTAGGGATGTTACGAAACCCTGTCTTCGCCATAAAATGTGTCCTGCCGAATTATTTGTATCATCGTCGTTTTGCAACAACATGATTTCACTAGATGCGTCAGTATTCTTGCAATCGGATATGAAGTTATCAGTGAGTCAATCACTTAGACCCCTTGCACAATCTACTCAAGTTCTAGAAACCAACACCACACCTGGTCCTCACATCATCTGACCGTACTTAGAAGCCAGTAACTCTACACTTGACACCACACCTTCTCATATCTGTGCAGTAATCAGAACCACCAGCCGCTGATTTGTCAACAAAGCACTTAAAACAAATTGCACAACGTTATTAAGTTTTATTTGCAGCTAAATATCATTGTGCTTAAGTTTCAAGTTATGATTGCTTCATTTGAACTTAGTAACTTGATCTGATCGGATACTTTAATGTATTTCTTCATCTGAAACTGAGCTGGGTAGATAGGACTGTGATTTAATGAGACATTGTTGGGAACCTGTTCAGTGATTTGATCCTGATTATTAATTTTCGTTGCTAAATTGCCTTCAGACTAGTTTAGCCTAAATTGTTATTTGCATTACAATCCTGCCTATTGGTCAATTGTTGTCTAATGACTTCGTGTCACAATTGTCAATATTGATAATGGCTATATTTTAACTTGACTTGATTCTTAGACTTTGTTATTTATTGGTTCTTCTGCATACGGTCTAAATATTGGAAATTAAGCGTCAAATGAGTAATGAATGATTGTAGAATGAACATCAATCAACTCAGCCAATCGCAGTCCACTGCTGGACATAGGCCTCTCCCAGGCTGCGCCACTACACCCTGTCCTCCGCCTTCTACATCCAGTCCATCCCAGCCACCTTCAGGTCCATCTAGCTGGGGGACGTTCCACACTACGCTTGCGTGAACATATTATACTAAAACCATAATATGCCAAATATCCAAAAAGCGATGCCATGAAGACAGTTGGTCCTGCACTGGAGCGATTTATTGCTGATCCTGGAGAACAAAAAAACACTCAAGTTTCAGGGTAATTGCCCAAAATTGAATAGTTTTAAAGACTACCCTATCTCTACACCCAGTTCGATGGTGTTCAAATTTGAATGCAGTTTGGCATATACTAGAAAATAAAAGCAGTCACTCGTTTTGTTTGCCATGGTCAGGAAATAGCTGTGTTTGACCCTGGGTCAGTCGTAAAAGGGAGTACGGTAAAGTTCATGTTAACTGAACATCTCTTCCATGCATTCCCCGTTTAACGTTCATATGATACCTATCTTGCTTGTAGGTTATAAATATTTTCACCATGTGCTTTTTTGAGTGCTATAGTCTATAGTATACTGGTTTTGTTTATTTGTTACTAGCTGCGCCCCGCGGTTTCACCCGCATAAGTCTCGATCCCGTGGGAATATCGGGATAAAAGTATCCTATGTCCTTTCCTGGGACTCAACCAACCCAACCTGGGACCAAATTTCATCTACATCGGCTCAGTGGTTTAGGCGTGAAAATTAACATACAGACAGACAGAGTTACTTTCGAATTTATAATATTAAGTATGGATTTGAATGTAACGGTATTTTGGATGATGTTTCCAACACTACTGTAATTGTGTATTTTGCCTTTATTGGTTGACTCATTTATTACATAAACATAACATAATAGCCTGTAATCCCAAAGGGTCGGGCAGTGGTGTACCTACCTATAAAACACCCACATCTCGCCAGTTAAGTTTTAAGCCCCATGTAATAGAGGTAAAGACTATTGCTATCAACCGGGCACGAATCCAGCCTCCGAGCTACTACTGAGAACTTCCAGATGGATAAACCCAGTCAAAGTCAAAGTCAAGTTAATAGTTCATTATCGTCAAAGTCTTTTATTTTTAACCGACTTCAAAAAAGGAGGTACTGTATTCGACCCGTATGTATGTATGTATGTTTGTATGTCCGCGATTTTCTCAAAAACTAATGAACCCATTTTGATACTTAATTCTTTCACTAATGTGATCTACATACTTTCAGGAAGGTTTTTTACTCGGTTTGTGGTCAGCTTCCAGTCTAACCTGGTGCATCTGAATACCAGGATTTTATATAAAGCGACTATGCATGTGTATGAAATTAAACTTATCTAACTGATTATTGCGTTCCGGATCTCTCAGATTCACACTCTTCCTACGCAAAAAACAGTCCTTGAATCAGAATGTCTTCTTGTCCTCATAAAGTACTTATTTAACCATTACCTTTCTTTTTGTTACAGGTGAGGCATCATCTTATGGCGGGTCCCGTACAACGGAACCAACAATTGCGGATCCCTTCACACAATAATTTTAAAATTTAAATTCGCTGGTCCACTTCACTTGCGAAATGCGACAAGTATAACCTTATTTGTTTTAAACATTCATAAATTGTTTAAACCGTGTGAAATTTCCCAGCGTCGGTCGACGACACTGATATTTTGAATTTATCGGCCATTTTTGACCTCTCGCTGCCCTAAAATGTGTGCATACTTACCTTATGGATTGGGGTGTTATCCGATTTCGTTTTAAAATTATGCGAAAGGTTTTACTTTATGTGCTGAATTTAAATAAACTCACGAAATTCTGTTTTGATCCGATTCGATGTAAAGAAAAATGCACAAACCAGAAATCGAATTATTCAAAAGTCCGACAAAACTGAAGGTAGATAAAAATAAATCATAATTTTCCTAAAAAAAAGCACCCATCGTCTATTTCTAAGCAGGCCCTACCAATCGTAACGGCCTCACATATCGTCGGGATCGATCTCGATCGTCTCGTGCGCATATCGTTCGTGACGTTGGCGGCGCGGGCGCACGGCGCGGCGTAGGCAAATTGACGGCTAATTGCAGCCCCGGGCATGGGCGATCAAAAAAAATAAAGTCGGTCTTACTCCGTTTGTACGTACGGTACGGGAATAAGGGCTCATTCAACTTGCAAATAGAGGAAAAACATGCTTTGTGGGAATGATGTAGGTAATTCTTAGGCATATTCTCATCATCATCAGTCATCATCTCCACCTTCTTTCTCTCTCTGAAAAGGCCTTTAAACCTTTTCTTCTATTTATTAATATAGAATTGCAATCTTTGACTGCAAATCCAATAGATTTTTATTGTCTTTCACTTCAAACCGGTCAAGCTCCACGCGTCGCCTATCGGTGACGAAACAATAGAAAATCAATTGTGTCTCATTAGCAGAGCTTGACAGATTAACTGTCTCTTTCCACCCACTTTCTACTATACTAATCCTCCTGTCATCAATATTTCAATATAATTCCTTGTACCCAGAACTTTGACTTCTAGCATCATCCTTTCAATCATCATCCCATTATCATTACCTTGTTTTAACACCACTGCTTGTCTTTATAGAGATCTTTTCGATATTCATTCCAATATTCCAAGTTTTCCATGTTCTGTTTGCCACCCAGGGCTACAATGGACACGTACCACCCCAGACTCATTTCGGCCAAGATTACCGGAGCATTCCCAGTAATTCCCTTGATTCCGACCTGTTCCCTTGACTCCTTAATGTGTATTTCGGCCAGCACGTGAAGGTATTCGGAGCCTATTATTATGAATTATGAATGAATACTTGTTTTGTCGACTTTTAAAAGTTCGGGACTGTAATTGCCCCACTGCAGAGCAAAGGTCTCTTTTTTCATATGTAGACGAAACTTGATCCTAAGCTTATTACCAGCATATTGACGATTTCCGGTCAATAAGCTCTGATTTCTAATTGTTCATTTAAATTCTAAATCGTTTAATAGTTACATTGAAATGACATGCCAAAGTGGCGGCGAGATGGGCGGACGATATCGCGGGTAGAACCTGGATCAGGCTGGCACAGGAGCCGGGGCCTGGAGATTGGCACAAGAGAGGCCTGTGCTGAGCAGTGCGTGAAGTCGGACTGTGATGACGATGACTATGGTGACATGCCAAAAAATGTCTTTTCTGCCACATCAAAAGTAATCAAAATATCTCCTCAAATAACTATCGGAGTAGGTGGCTCGCCGGAGTCACGGTTTTCCCGCCAATGTCCAATCCATCTCATCCGCTAAAAGTACAAAACTTATCGCGATAAAATCAGGAATTAAATTATCCGGAAAAGAACCGCAGTTACCGACATAGCTTGCAGAGTAGGCAAACTGAAGTGGCAGTGGGCTGGCCATGTCTGTCGAAGGACCGATGGCCGGTGGAGCAGACGAGTCCTGGAGTAGAGACCGCGTACCGGCAAGCGTAGTGTGGGACGCCCCCCAGCTAGATGGACGGACGACCTAAAGAAAGTCGCTAAGGTAGACTGGATGCGAAAGGCGGAGGACAGGGTGCTGTGGCGCAGTCTGGGAGAAGCATATGTCCAGCAGTAGACTGCGATAGGCTGAGTTGATTGATTGATCGCGGTTTGCGACAGAAAAAAGAAAGAAAACACTATGACACGTACGGAAAAGCCCGCGGATACAAGCTCTAACAAAATAATCTTAATCAGTCAATGACCTTACTAAAAGCATAATCTATTACGTCACTCTTATCACAAAAATTCTCACACTAGCGTGCCCATAATCGCGATTTTTGTCAGAACATCTCAGACTTCACAGGCAACGTTTTTCTTTTATAATATTAATTAACACACACACAATTTAGGCATTAATATTATGTCTGATTATATAACAGACAATCATCTGTTACCTAATAAACACCTATTGTTAGTATCGGAACCACTATATTTTTGGCGAATTACATTTTTGTGTTTGCAACACCGTGAAATTTGAAATCTTCAAACGTTTTATTATTAACGTCGCGTTTATAGAGGTAATTACTTTACTTTCGCGTTTATGTAAGATTAGCTGTCTAGTTTTTTGTGTGGATGTCTGATCTGCGGTATATTAATGTACGTTGATATGTATGAATGAACTTCTGAAGTTGTGCTCTTAGAAATTAATTTAATTTGCTTGCAATTATTACCAAAGTATAGAAACGATTTTGTGGTGTTTATTTTTTTGTTTTTTTTTTTTTTCCCAAGAAGTCTTCCTTACTATGATTTATCATTCTGAATTTAAGAAAATCTCTATCTCTTTGGTATTTATTCTTGGTTTCACTTCAGGTATTGTTACAAGAGATTTAAACTTCAGCACGTTGCTTTATTACGCTCTCTGTAAACGCACTCATTGCCATAACTACGATAATCTTTTTACGGCGTCGCATACTCCGTGAATGCTTAACGTTGAAGGCTTGATAATTATGTATATGCGACAAAATCTTGGTTCTTTTTTATCCTCGTCAATATAACTTGTGTAGTTTTAGGTAAAACTAGCTTCTGCCCGCGACTTCGTCCGCGTGAAATTCGTACTTTCCTCTAAAAGTTTCGAAAATGTATGTTGGTATGATCTTTATAATTAATTTAGATAAATAAGTATTCGGGCCAATTTTTAAGTTTATAGAACAAAGGAAACAGATTTTTCAAATAAACTATCCCCGCTTTTCACCCCCACAGGGGTGGAATTTTATATCTTGACTCAGTTTATTTATACCAATTTTCGAGCTAATCAAGCCACGCGGTAAAGTCCTCCCTTTCACACAGTTAGGGGTAGATTTTCGAAAACCCCGAATACATGTTATTAATTATTTTTAGTCCTTAGTATAAATACTGAGTTTCAAGTTAATCGGACAGGGCGTTAAAATTCTTCCATACAAATTTTGACACCCCCCCAATACCTCTTTAGGGGGTATTTTAGAAAAACGAAAAATTCCAAACTTCATAATTTACTTAGATAAGTATTCGTGCCAAGTTTCAAGGTTATTAACTCAAGAAATAAGATTTTTCATACCAACAAAATCCCCCCCTTTTCACCCCCTTAAAGGTTTAATTTCCAAAAACCCCTTCTTATTCGATACCTACTCTTCACAAAGAACACACCCTCCAAAATTCATGTCCCTAGTGAAGGACCAGCGATTTAGACTGTGCGTTGATATTTCAGTCAGGTCGTTCATCCCCCTTTTGGGGGAGAAATTATCAAAAACGCTGAGACACGTATAAATTAATTTTCAATCGTTAGCCTAAATACAAAATTTAAAGATCCTAACTTTTAAACTGACGGACTTTCATACACAACTTCATCCCCCCTTTTAACCCTTTGGGGGTAGAATTATCAAAAACGCTGAGACACGTATAAATTAATTTTTAGTCGTCAGCCTAAACACAAAATTTGATGATCCTAACTTTAAAACTGACGGACTTTCATACAAACTTTCATCCCCTATTTAACTCCCTTAGGGGTTGAATTTCAAACAATCCTTCCTTATTCCTTGTCTACACAACAAAAAAGAAATGAAAATAAAGCTGAAACGCCTGTGCAATACTATCTACCTATACCTACTTCACTTAAAAATAAATACTTATAACTACTTTAATTAATAAAAGTACCTACGTTTAATAATTTTTAATTTGAACGAATATTTAAACACTACCAAAACAACTCATACCTATTTTACAAAATAACAACAAAAGAAATTCAAATAAACTATTTAAAGACTAAAAGTCGCGCTGATAAGCACGGTTTCTCAATATCAATTATTGTCTGTCAATAAGGTCGAACGCTCTGACAACCGTTACACAAAAATAATCCTTATAGCATGATTCAGACGTGCGACGCCGACGGCGCGATGGCTTATTTCATGTATAAGTTTGGTGTTTCTATACCGATTTCTATGATTCTTTTTTTATTGAATAGGTAATAATGTAAACTTTTTTGAATTAGGGATGAGTGAGAGTATTATAAACGTAAGAGTAAACAAATATAATCAGAATGCTCCGAACTGCTAAGCTATCAGGAGTTACACGCTGTTGAAGAATATTTTTAGACAATTTTATGTAGAATATTTCCGTCATACATGATTTCTATGTAACTTTAACCATTAAGGCTGCACACGCGACGGAAGCTTAAAAAATGGAGTAACTTCTCCCGTTTTCCCAACATTTCCCTTCACTACTCTGCTCCTATTGATTGTAGCGTGATGAAAAGTATACTATAACCTGCCCAGGAGTATGAAGAATAATTGTACCAAGTTTCGTTAAAATCCGTCGAGTAGTTTTTGTTTCTATAAGGAACATACAGACAGACAGACAGACAGACAAAAATTTTACTGATTGCATTTTTGGCATCAGTATCGATCACTAATCACCCCCTGATAGTTATTTTGAAAATATATTTCATGTACAGAATTGACCTCTCTACAGATTTATTATAAGTATAGATTATTAATTTCGACAATAATACGGACGTGAATATGAAATTACTCAAAGTTATATAAAACTTATTTTGTTATAGCTTACCGTTTCAGTAAGTACATTACCTAATTTCCTGCAATTAACCACCAATTAAACATCGGAACAGTTGAGTAATCGACCATTAACAAATTAAAATGGAGTCATTTAATACTTCCCGTTCGTCCATCTGAGTTTAACAGTAAATATAATAAGTAGTCGGTAATAGGTAATACGGACTGGTATCCGCAACTCCACGTCATTGCGCGTATTTTGCGTACAATAAATATAGTATTATCATCTATCTGTATTATTATTATCTTTTTCCCACTTTCTTTGGGTAAAATTTGGTGATCCAATTTTCCTTTCCTGTTGGAATATTTAGGGTAACCATCTTTTGTTGAAGTGAAATTAGGAATTTTTCTTTTTTATTGTATCTGATACTCTGTTGATATCTCTAACGTACTTACCTATACGTATGTAATATTTCGTTCATGGCGTATTCTACCGCGCTATTCTGTCCAATGCTACATGTGGTTTAAAGTGACGAATAATATTTCATTGCATTTTCCTCAACAGAAGTTAAAGTAGCCACCCGCCCTTACGATGGCTTCATCTTTATTCCAAGTATTCTGCCAATATCGCAATTCGCAATGCTGTGCGAATACAAAATGTCCAATGTATTTGACTCACCGATTTCTGAATAAATATGCAAAAATATTAGTAAACATTTCGACTAATCACATCAGTGTCGTGTCACTACATAAATATGTCTGTCAGTGTGATTGCCGTAAAGCCGCTTTTATACTGACTTTCGCAAATAATTTTTACTGTAAAAAATACGTATATTTAAAGTTCTCTAGGTCATAATAATGAAGAAATACTATGTAAAACATGGATTTGTGTGTAAAACTCGTCCATTAATAGTGTATATGTGATATTTGACGTAGGTACTAGGTTGTTAGTCCATGCCTTTAGTCGTAAAAAAATAAAATAATGCGCCTTTCATATCCTGGCCGTATGTAAATTTTATGTATACGCGCCTCAACGCACGCATAAAAAAAGATTTGTTTTAAATTTCGAACATAAAGAAACATGGCGCCAAAATTGTCGGTGAACGGTCACGCGTGCGTACCGCAGTAGGCCAATGGATTCCAGTGTAAATTCATTGGTCTACCCGAACACACGGCAAAAATTGTTGAAGCGTGCCTTTGACAATCCCCGAGCTCTCAATATTCATAACGGGTCTACTATTGTTTCCCGCCTTTAGAGACGTCACGTATCCGGCGCCATCTTGAAAGGGACGTGCTCAAACGCATCCAAAATTCGAAGAGCCTTAAACTATCGCGACGTTAGGATATCTGCAAACTGTGTGTAACGTTTGGGGGTCTATTTATAATGGTGCTTTTTATGACCCAAAGAAAATTATGAATGTACGTTGTTGTGCATTGAAATCAGCTAGCTACCAGTGAGGTGACCGCGTCGCCGTACATTTTAATGTCTTTTCCTAAACTATGACTTATGTGTGCCGCGAACGCTCAGGAATGTGAGTGATGTCAACCTTTTTAGGTCACAACTCACAGCTAAATTGGTTATAAATAAAATGACGCTTTAATAAGATTAAAATTTTAAGGATACCCCAGTTAATATGATTTACGAGCGACTCAAACGTCTGTCCGAGCGGTTAAAGTGTTTTAAAACATAAATAATTCTTAACAATGATTAACCGCTAAGATAAGGCTATAAAAAACTGTGACCTCGTGCAAAAACTTGTTTAACGATGGTTTTTTATTAATTTTTATAAGTACATTTACCTTTTAATGTGGGCACCCTATTCTGGGTTATATGACCAATTTACATCAATTGCTCCGATTTGTGGCCGGCCCTGGTAAATAGGGCTTGGTACTCACGAGCCATTGATTTAATGGTGTTCTTTTGTTACTTGAAACTTAATTAACGGTTCGATTAATAGAAAATTGTGAATTCTAGAAAATGCAGCCTCTTTATTTTCCTAAATCTGAAATTACTGACGACTGAGTACTGAGTATGTATCATGAAATGGTCACGGGGAAGACACTTAAAAAATACTCCAGTTTTCTTCTTGCTTTTAATAGTGATTCTTAATTTTTTTTTGCTAAACAACAAGTTAAGAGTCCTCCATATGCAATAAGCTCAAGAATAAGAAATCGGCGCACGCGCATAAAAGTGTAAGTACTAAAAATAAACCGTAAATCGAGTAGCAGTGGATCGTTGAGTCATGTGATATACGAATAAAGCCAATTTGATGATGATGAACGAGAACGAAGACCGACTTATTTTTAGTTCATCATGAGTAATGTTTTTAAAATTCGTTTGCTGAAATAGTTTAAAAAAAAAATTGCATATTTCTGTTAATGGACTCATTACACGAAGTGGAGACGACAATAAATTAAACTTCGTATATTTAATGACGTTTCCATACTGCATACAAAGAAAGATTCAACCAACTATCTCCAGTAGGCTAGTCACTTTAGCTGACCAAAGATTGTCAAGACCCATAGTTGGTCATCTATCCTATCTACTACTGGTTAGGTTATCAATGCTAGGTTTTATTTGATAGTTACAAAATCTTCTTAGCGTGTCGATAGCAATCTAAATGGACTCTGCCCAGAATTCGGCTTCTTGTTTGGCGTTATCACCAGCATCCATCAGTTCCTGTAACGTGCAGCTGACAGGACACGCAGGACACGATATTAAGTGTCCCATCGCTTGTGGAACAGCACCACATTTACACTCCAAGGCGGAGTCGTCTACGAATCTCCACCCGAACAGGTTTTCCTTGCTGCGGCCAACCTGGGTCCGGAGTCTGTTTAAAGACTTCCAGGTTACCCAAGGTAACTCATGTCCAGATGGTCCAGTGACCAGTTACAAAATAATCCAATGGATTAGTATTGTCATTGTATTCATTTAATATCGTCTTCACATTGTAGAATAAAGTACCTACGGGGGAATTGCGTAACACACTATCAGTAGGAAAGGTTTCCGTTTTGACAGTTCAACAACATTCATTGCGTTATTTACGTTGTTGAGCAGACAAATTTTCCGATCATATGATTCAATGGATTAGCAATATGCGTCAAAATAATTCAGATTGTGATTTATAGTGTGTTACGCAATTAGTGTGCTGGATGAGTTTCCCCTCTTCAATTGATATCCATCAAAATAACTTAACGGCACTTATCGAAGCCCTCAAAAACTGTTAAGTTTAAAAACTCCCAATACAGCGATAATAATTGAGCCCATCCACGCTTTTTTATGGACTTGTAATAAAAAAAACGTGGATTATTTTGTGGTCATAAATCATGGTCACCGCAACGAGCGTCTTCGGAGTAGGTTATGTAGTTCTGTAAAGCGACATCTATAGTGTATTATAAACACGTTATACTGTGTCTAATTAGATTAGATAGCGAAACAAAAAAAAAAAAAGATTTGATGTTTTTTTTAGGGGTCAACGACCGCTGGTAGTCTTGTTACTTGTAGCAAGAGTTGAGAAAATAATATGCTTTATCGTGTTTATACAGGATGTTACGGAAAGGGTATATCAATACAAACGGGTTGAAGAGTGTATCGGGTCTAGAATATCTGTACAAAATTTCAGCTCAAAAGCAGTAACTTTGAAATTGCTTAATTTTTTTTTATTTCGATTGTTTATTAAATTGAAATCATAACAAACGTGTCACCGCACTACGAGGGTCATTATCCATTATCTGTAGTGTGTCTGTGCGCCTAGTACACGCACATCACGCCGCCGCGCGCCAGTGCAGCGCCGTGATGTCGAAATAAAAAAATATTAAGCAATTTCGAAGTTAATGCTTTTGAGCTGAAATTTTGTACAGAGATTCTAGACTAGATACACTCTTCAACCCGTTTGTATTGATATACCCTTTCTGTAACACCCTGTATAATATCGATAGGTACCCATCACATATGCTGAGTTTTAATTTAATTTGACTCTGTATATCTGAGATCGGTTTTACGAGCAGTCTGTAACCAGTATGCATTAAATAGCTTATAAGCTCTAAATGTAAGGAATCGCTCTTTCTTTCTCGATTTTAATTTAAAAGGTACGTCATATATTGTATTGATAGTAAGTTATGCTTGTCAATCATCAGAAAGCCAGGCTTTTCATCCTTTTGATGATTTATAGCGTATTACTGTATGTGTGCATCCTATACCACGAACTATTTACTTATTTACAACCTCTCTTAAAAAACATTACGCAAAAACTCATAGAAACTGGTTGATGGCCCATCATGTACTAACAAAACCAGCTGATACGCATCTCATTCCCATATCAAAAACCAAATATCGATATATCATCTATCTTACATAAGCGATCAAACATTTTCTACGTACGACCACGAACTGTCGCAGACCCAATAGAAAGTAGCGCTTGCGCAACCGAACGTACCTTAAAATTTCTAATACCTCGTAAATTCGCGTTACATAAAGAAATCATTGCTTAAAGAATACTGTGAATCTTTTTTTACTATCAATTAATTATGGTTTCATAATGTCCGTGTTGGATTTTTTAGTTTTTTTGGAAACACGCACGCGGTCATGGCTGATATTTTGGTTAACTGTTTTTTTGTAAAGTAAAAAGTTTTAATCTTTCTTGTTTCAATCGAAACAAAGGATGGATGGACTGTGTGAATGATGATATGGTTAGAAAAGGGCGTGAATACCGAGATGAAAACAAATAGAGACGTAAGGAAGAAAAAGACAGGTTGCGCCGACCTCAAAGCTAATGATCATCTTGGAGAGATAAGAGTTATTTGGTTTTTTTTTAATACCCTATTCTATCCCACTGCTGGGCAAAGGTCTCCCCCAAATCCTTCCAGGAACTCTTCCTATTTCTGTTATGATAAAAAAATTGCAGCGGAAATGTGTGTGTAAAAAATTCGGGACAATCCTGAGTTTTCCCAAAATGATGCTGGCCCTAGCGTAGGTACTCAAAACGGGACGTTATTTTTACTGAAGAAGCAAGCTTTTGTACGGGAATTAACACCTATGTAATTAGAAACTGGTCGTAAATAAATAACTTCTTTCACGTAAGAAGCACTACTTTAAGTTGAAATATTTTAACAATATAATTGGATGTTACGTACACATTATTTACCGCTTCCTTGTTCGGCAATCAACCGAAGCGTAATAAATGTTGTGTTTACCAAAATGGTATATTACCTATGTTACCGCAGACATCGCAGAACTAGCCTTCTGAAATGCTGTAATGAGCAGTTTCAAATTACATCATAGTAAAAACTCGTTTATCAAAGTTGACTTGATTTACTGCTTTTTGAACGTCATTGAAATGACAGCTCACAAAAAAAACTATGTATTGCACCTATAGCGGAACAAAGCTAGTTAAAGCGATATCGATTATCATCATCATTTACTTATAAGTACCGAAATTTTGTCAGTTTTTACATAAATAGTAGATTGTGCAACTAAGGCATAAAAGAAGCTATTTTACCCCGAGACGTTTATATCCACGCGAGCCGCAGGCGAGGGTGGATAGTTAAGTCGAGGGGTAAAATGGCTCGTTTATGCCTGAGTTATACACTCTGCTTTTCACTTCGATTGCGAGAAAATGAAACAGGCATAAAGTATACAGTACATAATTAATCAAAAATGTTGCATCCATAGCTAATTCCCGCCACCACAGATAATACCGCCACGAAACTTTTTAAAAGTTTTTTTTTTTTAATTTTCAACATTTGTCATTCGACTTGGGTACTTCATACTGCCAAAAAATGAAAACGTTTCTTTGCCTTATTAAATAATAAATGACAACTATTTTACCTGATTTTATTAAATTAACGATAGAAAACACGGAAATGGTATAAATTAAAGAAAATGAAATAAATCACGACTTTAATCTGCGAAGTTTTATTATGCGTGTGGCTGTTGGGCCTGATTACTTTAGTCTTAGAAAAAAAATTTACTTTATGCACTAGAACATAAAAAGCGATTTTATGTCGCCTAAGCACAACATAAAGACGGACTTTTAGAGCATGAGAAGTGAAAAAATTATTAGACGTCAATTTTATCCCAATGAATGAATGAATGAATTGCACCGATCCCAGCGTGGTTAAACCAGACTCGATTAATCGAATGAACCCCAAGATTCGCACTACCTCCTGTAGCCTCATTTTCATGGTGCTACAGCGACCATTGCATATCAAGGAATAGACCGGGGGCGCGGTAATGGTAGGGAAGACGTGCCCGAGGGATAGGTAAGGATTTAAGAGCCTACCGGATATGCATCCTAGAGTAAGCATTGGACTAGTGGAACCGGTCCTTTGTCGTAATTAATTCGCAATTCCTACTCACCCTATTAGCTCTTTTAGCCAATAAGGATTCCTGATGGACCCTCAACGGATGCCTTGCCAGATGCGTAGCGTCTACCTTTCCTCGGACTTGATAAAAACTGCTTGAAACGCATTTCATTTTCTCTCGGAACTCGTTGAACCCTAGAGACGCACAAAATGCGGCGCTGCAACAATTTGTTGCGTGCGGTGGAGAAGGGCAAAAAGCAGCGTGTGCGCATTGCACACAAGATGCCTGCCCATTAAAATTCCCGCCCGCGCACCGCTGTCTATTTAGAGAAATAATAGTTATCATAACGAACCTTTAGCTTAAAGACTAATGCGAAAAAAGGAGTCTAGGTTCGTCGAGGGAAGTGACTTTTTTAAATCGGGTGCTGAGATTTAGGGAGCGACATTTTTCTGTGTGGTAATCGCTTTCAAAGCGTTTCGTATTGCTACAACATCTTTCAATAGGTTTGATATAAGGTTTTCGGTAGCTCAGGTCAGTCTCATATACTTTTGAGCCTTTCCATGATCGTTATCGTTGATAGGATGTCAACTTGTCTAGGCCATAAGCTCTTCTAAAGCAGTGTTCAGATTCACAGATAATATGCATTCCATCGCGACATAATCAATTATCTAATTTAGTGAAATGTATTCTAAGTTGATTTTTGAGTGACCATTTCTAACAAAAAGATCCTAATAAGTTTTTGGTTGCAATGGAATTTGAACTTTGTTAAGTACGTCATTCAGTTTGTTGTTCCTTAGCTTGAAAATTATCTCAAATTCTTAACTCAAATATACACCATATCTGCAAGGCATTTGTTGAAAAGTCAAAATAGCATTTATATTTTTATGCCAGTGTCTTCGGTCTTCCAAAAGTTGCTCCCATATTTTAACATCATAAACAACACCAAATGAACATTCAATTAACGTAAATTATAGACCTCCATGATATAATTAACAAAGGCTTTTTTCAATGCGGCGAAAAAAACAAACAAGCTTTCTTCTAGCCGCTTAATCTGATACGAATCTTAACGATGTAAGTAGATTTAGTGGGTGAGAAATATTGAAGTCTATTATTATAGTGTAATCATCACTCCCTCTCCCCTTCACATCCACGGATGATAATGAAAGGGCTTACCCGCCACACCTACTCAAATACAGACCCACGCCTGATGCAAGAGGAATTTTTGGGTCAAAATTGCTATTGCGGGCCCGTATCGTTACATAATCTAATATTCGGAATTTGAATGCATTTTTTTATGAGTAAACTAGTTGTTGATTTGTTATGGATGCGTTCGGGATAGATAATTGGGAATGTGCGTGTGTTTGATGGTCATAGGGTCGCTCATGAATATGAGAAAAAAGTCAAAGAGACACCGCCATAATCTTTTGTTTCGGATAAAACGTGATAATGCTACTATTAAAAGTGGCACATAGATGCAACGTACCATTTTAGGGGTTTATTTATAAACGATGATTAAAGTTAAGTGACGTCAAGAAGGTTTGGTTAAACAGTCGCTAACCATTACTTCAAGCAATTTTTATGAATAAAGAGAGACTCCTTTATCTATTTTCAACCGACTTCAAAAAAGGAGGTTCTGTATTCGACCCGTATATGTATATGTACTTATGTTTGTATGTCCGCAATTTTCTCAAAAACTCATGAACCAATTTTGATAATTCTTTCACTAATGTGATCTACATACTTTCAGGAAGGTTTTAGTATACAAATACATTAGGTAATTATTCTTATGTACGAAGTTATATGCATAAATGTACTGCATCTCCTGCATTTCTATGCGAATTTGGATGATTCTTCAACAAACGACACCGACTTCCGAAATTAAAGTTATTTATCACTTTGTAGTGTTTTTTTTTTTGAAGTCGGTTGTTTTTTTTGTAAAAAAGTGTTTTATGTTGAGATTTTAAATTCTGGAATCTTCCCGAAAATAAAAATTTAAATTGAGTTTGTCGCTAAGCTGGATGACACCATCAATTCCTGCATACTAAAGGCTATTTATAAACACGGGACAATAAAAACAAAACCAAAATCCCAGGTTCAAGGCCTCATTCGTTATCGTGCCAAAAAATGCCAAAAGAAAAAAATAAAGATTTGCCCAAAATTGATCGGAACCTGTTCTCGATTCGTTCAGAAGATAACCATTAACAATTGGAAGACGTGCTCAATAAAATACACAATTTTTCAACCTCACAAACGTTAAAGTATAAATTATCAAAAGTTATCATTGATGCAAACATTTGGCAGACGTGCACATCGTTATGTTATCAAAAGGCATTATTTTTGGAACATACCATCGAGCTAAAGGTAACTAATAATAATATACAGGGTGAAATTTTTGAAGCGTACCTGGAGAGAAAGTACTCTAAATACTGAAGACAATTTTACTCAAAGGAAACATTCCTAAATTAAAAAAAAAAAAAAACTGCATGCAAAGAGTTTTTTTTAACCCAGCAGTAGATATATATTTATCTATCATTAGTAAATCTATACTTGTTTAAATGTCTACGAATCTGCGAATGCGAATATGAGAAAGATGTTCAATGGCTAATGGATGACATTGAAATTACACGATAAAATTGGCTAACCTTGCAATAAAGAATTCTCATTTAACAATTAAAAATAGCTTTTCAAAACTAAGAGAGAGTGCCTATAGATATATAATTTTACAGTTACGCGTGTAGAACAGAACTTTCGACTCGTATTAATCGATGTATTAATTGGTTTCGCCACAGAAATTCTGCGATAACTCGATTTCGCAGTATCGGAGAGAAAATAAAAATGGGCCGTTCATTAAGATTTGAGAGAGTAGTTAAAATTGATAGTATTAGTGGCCTTGGCATTCCACGAGTTCAAGAGCAAAGTTTACTACTTCGTTCACTTTATATTTGTAGATTTATGACTCACAGTGCAGCCGGCCTATTCCGTGTAACAATCTCACCGTGAGAGTTTGAAGTGAGTTGTCATCTGCCTAGCCTTTTCCCAACTATGTTGGGGTCGGCTTCCAGTCTAACCGGCTGCAGCTGAATACCAGTATGTTACATAGAGCGACTACCTATCTGACCACCACAACCCAGTTACTGGGTAATACGATACCCCTTGGTAAGACTGGTTGACAGACTTTCGGGCTTGTTGACTACCCGTAACGACTGTCAAAGATCCACGATAGACAGCCGGGACCAACCGCTTAACGTGCTTTCCGAGGCACGGAGAGGTCGCGGTATGTAAAGATGGTCACCCATTCACAGACCAACCGCGGCAAGCGTAGCTTAACCTGATCTTCAAACTGTTCGGCTGTTATTATTTAGCCACGGGCCTCTCATTTCCACCAGCCGGTATATTGTGTAAAAACCTCATCGAGACGACTTAGGTGAACTGAACTTGTAGTCAGCTGTCATTTCAACTGGTTTGACACTAGATTGACAACTCACTCTAAGCTCACTTCACCTAACTTTTCAAGGTGATATTTTTTACAGAATCCATCGGCTTGCACAGTATTCAGAGTATGTCAGTTTTTTAATCTTTCGTCAATCAAGGGGTCTCGACAAAAAGTAAAGTAAAATAAAAGTAAAAAATTATTTGCCACAAATGGGCATTCACATGAATTTAGTACATACATAGATACTTACAGTATTTATTTTTACATAAGACACAGAAACTGGTACCCAAATTAAACCAGGGCTTGTATCCGAATACTCATTTCTTAAGCAAATATAATCGCCTCATTATTTTCAAACAATAGACAATTACAAGTAGCATTTAAAGACCGACTGATGACACAAGACAATTGTCAATACAACGAACAACCAACTAAGCTTGACACTTGATGGGACATTTTCTAATAAGAGACAGGTGTCAAGGTATTGTGGTGGTTTGTCGATAATAATCTATAGGTACTAATATCATAAAACTCAATAATTTGTTTGTTTGTTTGAACGCGCTCATCTTTAGAACTACCAGCCGGATAAAAAAAAATCTTATTGCATTTGATAGCCCAATACTTGAGGTCCCTTAGGAAACGAGCAACATTAAAAAAGTCAGAAAATGAAGTAATAGCGCATGCGCATGCGTGGCTGTTATTTAGTATACATTTTGACAGGGACATCGACGCGATGCTGTAACCATGAATTCAGCACATGACCCCATAGCGTAGACATTTTGCGTCCGTTATCAACGCATTCAAAAATGGAACAGCAAATTTTTTTTTAATAACCAACGAAAATTGTCAACACCCAGGGGTTCAGAATAATGTACAGTCGCAAGCATATCAAACTACTACAATCTGTCAAATTTCTTTAATAGATTTTCAACTTTATCGCTAATGCATAAGGTTCAAAGTTGATTGGGAAAATTTGACAGTTTCGGGTAGCTTGATGTGCTGGCGTCTGTACACAACATGTGACATGTGTATGTGTGTGTAACAGTTTAACCGTCGAGGTCCCTGCCACCCTGTATTGTGATGTCTTACAATTCCATGCGAGCGAATTCGCGGGCAGAAGCTAGTTTTCTTTATAGAAAGTGAGTTCCCAGCGATGGAAAGCTGTGTATGGAAAACGTATTTCACTAAGTGAAAATGCGTGGTAATCATTGTTAGTGATGACGTGAAATACGGTTTTCTTTTATTCCTTCATTTGGTCTGTTGACAATGCTTGTTTCTTACTGGTTAGTAAAGTCATTGTTTACGTTGTCCGTTTGTTTGACGACAATTACTGTAATTGGAAATTAAAGCAATGGTTTTCGAAGCAGTAAAGCTTTTGAATTTGTTATGGCAACAGAAAGGAGGCCTGTGTCCCAGCAGTGGGAACATTATGGGCTAAGTATGTATGTATGTATAGAAACAATGACAGTAGTGCTTTAGTGACTTTAATTTCTCGTTTCTCATAACTCTTGGAGGATTAGGAGTTTTGTCTGAGACAATGTATAAGGAAGAGAAATATTTCATTCCTGTAAAAGATTTTGAATGATGGTCGCCTTTTTAACCGACTTCAAAAAAGGAGGTTTTGTATTCGACCCGTATGTATGTTTGTATGTCCGCGATTTTCTCAAAAACTAATTGACCGATTTTGATAATTCTTTCATTAATGTGATCTACATACTTTCAGGAACAACTAAAAAGTGAAAGAATTTTTTTTTTACAAAAAAACCACCGACTTAAAAAAAAAACATCAAACTGATAAATAACTTTAATTTCGGAAGTCGGTGTCAAAAAACGAAAATGCGGAACCAACGTCACCGACTTCCGAAATTAAAGTTATAACTTATCACTTTGTAGTGTTTTTTTTTTAAGTCGGTTGTATAACTTTCTGGTCTTTTTAAAGACTGTCTGTATGGTTAATGCTGGAAAAATTTCATAATAAAATTGTAACCACTCTAGAATTAATTAACTCAAGATGAAGGCAGCGTACAACACCAACAATTGTTCAGTACCAAACCTTTATTGTATTTAAATATGATGTTACAATATCTTAAAATAGCGGGCGGTTGCGCGGGCGCAAGTCGGCGCGTCGCGCAGTGGGCGTGACAATTTATCGGCGGTAATGGCGAAAGTGTCGCCGCGGCCCCTTTGATCCAGGCCCGGTAATGCTGATTAATTATTCGCGATCCAGAGAAATTCTAATTTATATGGTGCTGTTTGCGAACTGTTTTAGAAATTGTCGAGTAGGCGATACTGTGAAGGTGTAGACTGAGCTTGGTTTTGTAATAAAAGTAGACATTTATGACCAAAAAAATTATATGGGGAAAGATTGTTAAAATCTCCACATATGGCGCCATTTTGACGCCAATCTGTGAGTTTAGAAATTAAATTGTTTATTCAATAGAATTTAATTGAATATTAACGTTGAAATAAATCAATTATTAATTTAATTAATATAACTCATTTCTTTTCACTATTTCGCCGTCACTTTTTTCATTAATAGATGCACTTTGTTCAATTTCCATATTTTAAACACTTTATATACACGAATTTTACGAATACACAGCAGTGTGGCTACTACACAGACGGTCGAGCCATCAGCTGTCCATCCATCCATCCATCCATTTCCACTTCCACTTCCACTTCGACTTCCACTTCGACTTCCACTTCGACTTCGACTTCCACTTCGACTTCCATTTCGACTTCCACTTCGACTTCCACTTCCATCACCATCCATCCATCCATTGTGTCCGTGTGTCACTTCACTTCGGTTGGCGCCGCCGTAGAAAGAGGGGGGGGAAATCTCTCCTGACGGTCACGTGTCCTGACGCGATGTCCTGACGCGAGTTTAACATTTTTTACCCATTACTAAAAGTATGCAACGCCGCTAAAGAAGTTTACACTTCAAAAAAACTAGATGAAGTCGGCTTTTTCTATCTGACTACTCTGAGAAGAAAGGCCGAAACAAAATGTCACGTCTCTTTTAAAGTTCAGACATAATCTTCGTCAAAACAAGCGAAGAACGTGTAGATTGATTTCTGAAATGGTCTCTTGAGGATGACACCTATTGGAGTCCGATGCTAACTTTTGGTCGTTCAACCAACACCAAAAAGCTTGATAAATTATCGGCAAAGCTTTTAACCATCTGACACCTGTACAGGATGTAGGTATCGAACCCATGCTTGAATGAATTGACCTGTTCCAAGAACCCGACAATAAAAAAACTTTAATTACCTAAATCGAGTTGCATATATTTTCGCATAAACCTCAATTTAAGGTAGATCCGGCTGCATCGGGAAAACAGAAATATCTATCACACATTTACGATTCGAAATAGCCAAATTACCGTTATAAACCATTGTAAAATAGCCAACTTACATGTTAACCGGATTCAATAAATGCAAATGTAAGTTTGCAAGAAATTGGCGGCGAAATTTCAATGAGAGTAAATTATCTATTTAAGTTCCCAGAATAGTATGGAGTGACTCAAATGATGTGATGAAGTATGGTCTTGATGCCTTTGAAGAGAGCCGACTGATAAACGAAGATAGAAGGACAGAAATAGCTCGATTATAACATGAATTTGAAGAAAGTGCAAAATACAGTGTTGTGATCACCGACAATTGTAAAAAACAAAACGACGATTGAGAATAGCATAGATAAGACACCATTTCTATACGAAAAGAGGTTCTATTTAACGAAGATTTAATCAGCAAACTTGAGAAAGTCTGGCCATATACTCTTCATAAATAATATTCCCTTTAACATCCCAACAGGAAGGAAGTAATTCCGTCTCATTTTTTCGATGAAAGAAAATACGTTTATTCGCGGCGAACGTGACACAAAGAATACAAAAAAGAACAAGTTGGAGAAAAATATGCGTCACATCCACGCAAAAACGGCCATCGCTCACCATAATGCTACGACCCTACGCGAGACAGCCCCAGCGCTGGTGGTGGTCGAAGAAGAAAAGTAGTCTTTCCCCATCTTAGTCCATAAGACAGTGTTTATAGAAGTACATACTGGCCTCGCACAAGTACACACAGTCGATGAACACGAACGAAGTCAAGGTGAGATGTCAACGCTTAAACAATCAAACCGATTGATTAGATCACGCGAAACAAATAATTATATCGCTGCGAGATAGAAATATAGATAACGACTTGTAGAGTAGGTTTAAGAGCTAATAAGTTAGTTAAGAGAGGCTAAGTACAAGAATAACGTTATGAATGGTTCAAATTCTTCTTCGCCGTGTTCGTTTGTCTCTTCGTCTGTGTCCCTTCATATTCGTGTTGAAATGTCAATTTACTGCCTTGGTTGTTCTTCATTTCGTGTCGATGGTAGGTACTCTTCCTCGTTGTTTTTGTTTGAACCCACGTGGGCACGTTGATTGCGGCATCAATGGCATTCTTAAGGGTCATCCGAGGTGCAGGTGAAGGTCCTTTTTTCCAGCGCGCATGCGAGCGGGTAGAGCTCATTTAGTTACCTTGGTTGAATTGTAAGCTTTGCTATGTCGTAATAAGTAGATCGAGTATAGTTTTGTTCTTATTTACATTAAAAAGTGCTATAAACTTCTTTTCAATAATTTTTCTGCCAATAACTGACTTAAGGATATGCGCCGGCTAGAATTCCACTAAAATAATTCAAATATCCTTTGATATTCATCATAATCAGCCTATAACATTCCCACTGCTGGGACACAGGCCTCCTCTCTGTGAGAGGGAATGAGCCGTAATCCAACATGCGGGCTCAGTGCGGGTTGGAAGAGCGGTCACATGTCTTCGAATTTTTGGTTCTAGTAAAGCGCCTGTCTGGGCACGAACCCACACCTATAACTCTTTATTCGGGGCCGTTACCACCACTGTTCTCAACTACACTCATTTAAATAATATTAAAACAGTATGTGATCTTAGAGACAGGAGACTTCATCATCAAGGTTATGTAACTGTACTTGTAAACCATAATCTAGACATTCTAGACGATGATCTAATATTTTGATACCATTTTCCTGTTCCCCTATCTCATTTCTTTTCATTTTATTAGAAAGAGAGGAGAGTAATGCAATATTTTAATTAACGGTTCATTGTTAGGCTTTGTCCGAAATTACGTCCCGTTCGCTATTGTCGTGCGGAGCGATTGACTTGGCCAAGTGAACTGGCGAGTGGCCATACGGTATTAGAAAAAGATAATCATGCTATAGGAATGGAGAGAAAAATATGGAATTGTACAATACCGAAGAGCAGAAAAGGAGACAAATTAAACATATATTTTACCTAGAAGAGAAGATGTAAAAGAACAAAAATGAGATACGAGTGACGATGATGATGATGATGTAGAATAAAATTGTTTAAAAAGAGTTACTAGTTGCAATCTTTCTAATCACCGCAAAAACGGTGTCGCTAAAAACACTCGTCCAACAACAAACATTCAACCAGCTTCTACATTCTCAGAACTAAACAAATCATCAAAGGAGGTCACCCTGAAGACTCATTAGTGTCAATACGAACAACAATAAGTAATTGCTAACATTGTCTGTCGAGACATCTCCCGATAATCTCCTACTAGTCCAAATATACGTAAAAAAAGTTCTGTCAGATCGCGACCAGGCCGACGACTCAATCGTATCGGCGATATCTGCACTAAATGGTCTGTCATTAAGGCTGCGCGGGCGCTTCTCCTCGCATGCATCAACGCCACAATGGCACGATCTACAATTGAGATGTAAACGATAGTATTGATGGCAAATTGCGTGATTACCGCCATAATGATGTCTGGAGATGACATTGTTACTTGTATATCCACTTAATTTTTTCCATTGATGGTAATATGCTCTTTAGAAATGTTTTCATAATTGATCCTAATGAACGTCTACGTTAAATCTTCCCGACAATAGCCTAGAATTTACAAAAATCATTAGAAAGCGAAATTAACACTCACAATTAACTGCTTTTAAAGGGTTTCCTCGTAAATCTTGATAATGAAATGCTTACCGACTCATTGCGGTCGCACTCCGAGGAATTCCGAGCTCTACTCCTTTCAGCTTTAAGTTAATTTTTGTTCGGAGCACGGGGTAAAGATAAGTCATTGGAAAGTGAAATGGGGGCGCACCTGACTTTGCTTTCTTTACGTTGCGGTGTTCTTTTTGCTTCAGTGAGAGTGGTCTAGATTCGATAATTGTGTCGGTAGCGTTTCCGTGACGAGTTTGGAACGCCCTCCCGGCACTAGCCACGGGAAACTGATTCATCGCCACAACACTTTCCAAAGGCCCACAATTTGCATTGCTAATTGAAATATTAAAGACGTAAAAATTCCCAGCGTGTTCACGGCTAATGCAAATAATTAGAAATCCATTCATCTGATCAGCTCTCTATTGACAACCATTCAGGATTGTTGAATGAATATGGATGAATTTTTTATTGATCAATGTCAGTTAATTAAGCCGAGTTTGCTTCTGTAGGTACGTGCATTTAGTCATTTAAAGGCTCATAGTTAGTTTTAAGTGTTGGTCTTTGACGAGTTTTTTGTCGTCTGCAAATCCATGGCCATCACTATATCTTGTTGTGTCCGCCTGCACATTAATGATGCATTCTCATCTTTAGCAACTTCCTTCGAACGTTTTAGCGGATACCTGTTGAATGTAAAAGTTGCCAATAAATAATGGATGTGCTAATCAGGCTTACAGAAACGAAGCTTGCTCGTACTTAATTCTTACAAGCTGTTGTTAGTTTATCCTTTATGTCTTGATTTGCTGTGACTTCTCTTATAACGTTATTAATCGATTTTTTTATAGGCGTGATTTTGATGACTATAATATTTATGAGCAGATAAACAGATAGTTTCTAATTGACACGCCCACTAACGAGTGTTTATGTCTGACAATGACCGCTCTGTGGGGGTCCTCGAACTCTTATCGCGTAGTGTTTGTTGAAAGTCGTGATTCTATCAACATTTTAGTTTCATTGTCACTAGTTTTTGTATCGAGACTTGTCTGATTTTGATGCGATAGAAAGTAACTTTACTTTTTTCTATTGTCATTTTCATCTTTTGTACTTTTTTATTTGTTTTGGATAGTGATTTTGATAATTTTCTCCGTCACACTTCCTGTTCACGCGCCAACTGATGTTGATGTAAGTTATCGCACTTTCTCTGAGGATTGCCGTGTCTTGTAAGCTGAGAGATTGATGATTAATCAGTACTTGAGCTAGACTCGTGCGCAGACTCCGCGGCGCCCGGCGCAGCGCTATCGCGCATCGGGCTGCGCGCGCGCCGACGAAAGTGCAAGTCGCCCAGTTCTCACGACCCCCCTCCGCCGCGCCACTGCGCACGACCTCCATCTACCGACCGACTTGAGAAACTATCGATTATTGTAATTCGAATTATTTACACTTTCGGAAAGTAATCGTGGCCGCGCAATGCGCGCATGCGCGTGCGATCGCCCGCGATAATGAACGCCATGTTTGGTCGGCTACGTTGCCAAGCATTTTGTTTGAAATGTTTCTTTGCTTTGTAATTTAAAGTCTAGTTATTTAATTCACTGCAGTAGAAGTAAATAATTCGATTAAAAGTAAATAAATAATTATTTATATTAAATGTAAACTAAAAAAAATGCACCAGGAAATAAGAAGTGATTGGATTTAACATTTAAATGTTATAACTTTTATGTTAATACAGGGGAAGTATATTAACTCGTTTAAACGTATTGATTAAAATTAATAACCAGGTTCAAGTTAACTAAGGAAATTACCAATTACCGCTATACCTTCCAATCGATTGCAATAGTCACCATTTCGAGAGGCTGTCAGCTCATACATTAATTACGTATCTGCTCCCTCTCATTACACAGTTCTATGATCATTGCCAAGAGGCACAGCATAAATGTGGTGTCTTGGGTGGACGTCCTCCTTGCGGATCCTGCCTTCAATTTAGGTGACTCAGTGTCCATAGAGTTTCTTGTGCGTTCTCCATTGGAGCATACTAAGGTTTTGAATGGGCAACTAGCTTCATATTTTTGAGTGACCGACCCCTTGCCAAATCAAAAGTTAATTGTAATTAACGCTTTGAGTTTAAGCCCCGATCTCCCATCGTGAATCCTTAATTCATCTATTTTAAACTTATTTGAACATCGACCATATCATACAAATATGTGTAATGTAACTCTTGCTTAGCTGATTTCTGCCACACGAACCGAAGGCAGCTGATCAACATTCATAGCCAGAACACCATAGAATTCATGAACTGATACGTCAACATAATTTCGGTTTATATTGGTATTAGAGCTGTCATAAATTTAGGATAATATTTTATAACAAATTCAGCTGTCCAAGTTAGAAACTTCGACGTTTGTCAGTTGGTAGATAACTCGAAATGGTCCAGTGAAGAAAAGAAATTAAACAGTAACTATTATTAAATAACACGACGAAAGTAAAGTGTTGAAAATTAGAGAGGAAGCAAGCCCATGCAGAATTGCAGATGAAGAATAGCTAACTCAGCAGCTGATCATGGAACACCCAACGTTGATTACAACCTAACAGCTTTATGACGCTGAAAAAACAAATGAATGTAGTCAAAAGAAGGAGAGGCAACCTGAAAAACTACATCAGACCGGAATGAGAAAGTTTATAGGGGATAAGACAGAGTTTAAAACAAAAGAAGAACTAGCAGGGGATCGATGAGGAGGGGCAGGGGATCAGACCGCAATGACTCCCTGAGCTGGCTGCAAGAACTAGGGTCTGATAGTTAGAAGAGTAAAATATCTAGCGATTAAAGACGAAGTAATCGTCTCTCGCTTCTGCGCATAACTCGAACGCCTCCACCACGGGATAACCATAAATAATACCATAGCTATCCCATGGCCTCAGTAGTTTTATGGTTGTCACACAACAAATTTATGGTACTTATGGGAATCAGATGACTTCTAACATACACGGTAGCTTAATAAAAATACTATAATAGCTTTTTGGTAGTTATGGTCATAAATTAAACGATATTCGTTAAGTTTTATGAGACTTTTTGAATGTTGACGTAACTAATATAGTAAGCCGGTTGTCGTCCAGTGAGAGTTATAAATTATGGGGATAGGTCATGGGGGCTTACAAATAATTGATAAGGTTTTAAGGAACCTTGAAATGTAGTATATAAATAATGATTTTACGCTTCCAAGTTAACGTAGGACTAGTCTGGCACTGTCTGCCAGTCCTGTGATAACTTTGTAACACCTGCACAAACTTCGCGAATACAATAATAATATCTACTTTTTAAAGTGTTGCCGGAGTAGCTTCTAAGAGGTCTAAGGATCAATTATATGGTGTCCAGTGCAGTAAAATTTTAGTAGTTTGGAGCCTGACAAAAGCTTATAGGACCATGACTACGATCATAAGCAAAAGACTTAACAAACCCAACCCTACGAGAGATAAAAAGCTACATGATAACTTCTAAATATAAATTCTAAACTTAAAGCTAATAGTGTGTCCAACACCTAAATGTACATATATCCAAGACATCGAATTCCTTGAAACAACACTAAAGTAAGGTATTAAACCCTATAATGCCCTATATGGTACTACGAATATGGCCCACAAACGCATGCTGGTTTGCATGGTAAGTTTATAGGTTGTGGGACTAATCCCCATAAAATGGAATGGTAACTTAAATGGGCTGTTAATGTTGTGGGACTATGGTGCAATGTAATGTAGAATTTAATGGTTTTGTAGGTTGTTGTCTACCAATACAGTGGTGGGTTGTTAAGTGTCATTTGTAAGGAATATGGGTTTAGAAGAGATGAGTTGCAAATGAGATTTGAAAGTTAATTTGAAAATGAAAAGTAACTTTACGTAATGAACATACCTGCCTTCCCTAACAAAGAATAGGCCATCTCGAGCCATGTTGTTCAAGAGGATAAGTAGCATCTTCTTTTAAGAAACACTTTGTGATCATCATTGATGCATCTGCCTAGCATAGTGGTTACCTATAGAAGTACCTTTAACCCTTCATATTGACCCAAGTGTGATGATTATGCCAATATAACCATTAATAGCACCGTTCATTGATATGTCCAGCAAAATCTTCCAATAGATACAGGCCCATACAAAATAATCTCACAATTTCGCCAAGTAGTCAAAGATCGTTACAGATTATAACTCACACAGTCACCATTACAATAATAATTTTCAATTTGCAACTCCCGCGCGATACCATCTAACGGCGCGCGCGCAGCTGTCATTCGATACGCATAGATTTGTATTGTCGCTTTAATGCCATAACGGTGCTGCCGGTGACATGTGGGACTGTGGGACTGACATACATACAGTGTACCTTAGGTACTTTTAGTAGGTATGCATGTAAAATTACGACGATTTCTTGACGGGTTTAAAAGCTGTGTGCTGTGTCATAGTTAATGCCGGCCAGGTGGCGTGTCACTGCTTAGATATTCGACATTGATGTCTAAACTTCACAATCTGAAGCTGAATCTGCATATCATCGAAACGTATTCATGCCAATGTCCTTTTCTCGTGTCTGCACGAGTTATAGAATAGATAATGTCGTTGAGCTGTCCTGGGTGCGCCAGATCATTCATGTCAATAATCAACGGGTAGGGTTTCAAACTGACAATCAGTTTGGTTCAAGCCGAAATCTGCTTTGTGGCATCTACGCATCATACTGACGTCACGCAAAATCCTGCATCGCGCAAGCGAAGTTTACCGCGTCCCGCAATCAATCGTCGAGCAGTAGTCCGTCTCGTTGGAAGATGAGTGAACTTTACACCCTGTTCCTCATAACTGTATAGCTTCATTGAATATCTTGTACACCTTTTTTGCATAAGGCCTCAGAAACTACGTTTAACGGATGTTGCTCTCTTTAAGTGTCCATGCAATCTTTCAATGTATCGTACAAAACATCATTTTTATCTCTCTCTCGCGCTTCTTCTTTTTTCAACAAGTCAAATTGGTTTTCATTATAATTTATACGAATGCCTCTGGCGCGAAGAGTCACTCCAAGATCCGTTACAGAGATGAGCTCTCTGAAAAAATGTTATAATTTATGTCTCTATTATAACAATGTTACTGTATTTCCGATGTTATTTAATCTTGAACAGGAAAACACGCTCATTCTCAATAGCTTTTGCAACTTGTGGTCATACACGCGATTGAATTATATTATAACAATAAAACACGTATGTATGAAATAAATATATACGGGACTTTTGATTAAAAACCTTCTTGAAAACGATGAAAGATGGTCGGTAATGGCATTCTTACAAATAATTGAAGTTGCCACAAGAGTTTTATTAAGGCGCGGGTTTTTAAAATCTAATAGAAGTGCCCTAGCCCCTAATCTGATAAATGTGTTCCTACTAAGACAATTTTTTGCTGTCTCACTAGGTGGTATACGAATATGTAGACGATTTGTGAGGCAAACTGTCATAGCAAAGTTAATTTACATCCATTCATAGAACCACCACCAGTTCACTACACTATCATCCCACCAAATTGAGTAGAAAATACCAAAACTGGATTACAATTGCAACAAAAAGAAACACCGACAAAAATAATTCGCACACGCATCGCTGAAAAAACGCGATGGAGTAAAAAAAAAAACGAAATCGTTGCTAATTTGACGCGAATCACGCAATGAGAGTAACTGTCACGGTGACGTAAGGGGTCACTGACCCCGGTGACATCGCGAAACTGTATCTTGGTTTTGATGACTCTTTTGCTTACTTAATCAGTTTGATTAGCATAACTTCACGGTCTTTTCATCTGGATAGATGCGCTACGGTTTGGGCGACAAAAAATTTTTTAGAGATTACCGCTTAGTCTGTTATGTTGGTCGCTGAGTAAAAAACGTGTCTAGATATTTTTTGGGTGCCTGTCATTAGATTAAAGTCGTATAAATACAGAGAACAGCATGGGATGGTGATGCCATTACGTACGAAGAACATGTGGCTATAAAAATGTAAAGTATGAATGTCTATGAGAAAAGAGATAAATCAAAGATGATTGGTTTGTGTGAAAGATGATGTGAGTAAGAAGGAAGAGAACACTGAGATGATGGCTAATAGAGATTTATAGAAGAAGAGACGTGCTGAGCAGACCTCTAAAGATTGGGATAAAAGAAGGAAGATGATAATAGTAACGATCACAAAATGATATCTTGACGATGAGGTAAACATCCCGAATAAACATAAGCTCAATACTTGGAACAATGAGCAAGCAAAATGATCAATATCAATAATACCCTCGGTGTATGTGTGAGAAATGGCATTAGTCCTGTGAACTGGATGTTACACTTTGTAACCTGTTTTTTTAAATCGAGTATTACTAATTAATGATGCATTCAGACAATGCTTCCCACTATTTCTCACGTCGCTAAGGAAGTTAATAATGATAAATAGATGTTAATATATTATAAGGAGTATCATTTAAATACTAATAACCCGCTAATTAACACTAAATACATAGAGAATCATGTTGTTGATATAAACAACGCATCCGATGTTACTATAAGAGACCAGACTGGATGACCATAATGCATTGGAAGGTAGGTAGGCCTTCGGTGTGGGATGCAACGTGTGCCGACACCCTTGCGCCATCCCATCTTCCAAGCACGGTAAGCTGTGCTGGGGCGGCTGCTGCAGGTGCGGAAAACCTCAAACGGCGCAAATACTCCAATCTCTTTGGAACTTACATATTTGAGCCGTTTGGGGTTGAAACACTAGGGCCATGGGGCCCGAGTGCCCACTTAGTATTCCGAGACATCGTCAAGCGGTTGGTCGACTCATCACGTGACCAGAGGGCTGGCCTATTTTTTGGCCAAAGAATCAGCATTGCCATACAACGTGGCAATGCTGCCAGCCTTTTGGGCACGTTTCCCGTTGACAGTGATGCGGACGAATTTTTTGATGCCCTTTGATTATTTTCCCTCCCTTTTTATATACTTGTACATATTATTATTTTAAGATTGTTAGCTTTTTAAATTATGTTACTGAATTATGCAAAAGACCGTCTTATCTAACGCCCTATAGGATGTCAATAAAATATCAATTTTATGGCTTAATGCTAAATGAAGACATTTTGATTTATATAACATAAGAATAAGCTACGACTTTCCTTGAAAATATTTGGTTTGTGATAAGTGTGACGAGAATGACAAATCCAATTCGGAAGGCAAGGCTATTAACAGCGTTGCATAAAACTTTGTTTACAACGTAATTTATATCCTAGGTCAAGTAATTTGTCATAGACAATATAAATGACGTAAACGCAGTAGTACCGCCAGCTACTTACAAAATTGACCCCTATGTTATAGTCTATTGTCGTATCAAGGTTTACTGCTGGACATGAATCTCCTAATTGTTTGTCTTGAACTTCTTCACTTACATTTTCATTTTCTAAACTAGCATCCTTGACAAAAATATTGGTATTTATAACTCAAGCCTTTTCCTTATAGAGGTAGGCTCGAACTAGAGAACCAGACGTGCTACGATTTGTATATTTTTACGAATTGTATATTTTTACCCATTTCGTCAACTAAAAATTTGTCTCGTCCTTCCAACAATTTTCCCAGCCCTATTACAGGGTCAAGTGACACAAGAAGGCCGCACGGCCATTAGTAGGTGCATGACCAGTAACCTACTTTCCACCGTATGACCTTCGCAACCCTTGGAGAAAACTGATTTTCGCTATCTGATGTTATCAGTAAAACAGGTGGGGTCTAATGATTATCTATCTCTATGGGTATTGAACTTGCTTAATCAACGTTCATGCTGGCTATATGGGAAGCAGATATAGCTGCTAAATTTTTTCATTTCGTTACAACGTTAACGTTGTTATTAAATAGTCTCTTTGCCATCGAAATTAAAGCAGTGGTTTCACTTATTATGTATGTTTTTTTTTTAAATTTTATTCGTTTGTTTTGTCCGATTTTATTACCATTAAAATTTGAAGTATGTCCTCGTAACTATAAACATTATTGCCATTTTGAAAATCTTCTAGATATGTATTTTAAAATTATGTCAGCGATTATATTTCAATATAATACTAGCAGGTGTCTTCCTAAGACCTTGTTAATATTCCTGGGATAATTCCAGTCTCAGGTTTTCTATCATTATCGTTATTATAATGTGCTGTCCATACTCCATTCTAATCTGTTGACATTTTTACGCAAAGTTGTAAAATAGATAGACTCAGCCGGTGAGTTTCTAGTTTTTCTTTTTATAATTGCATTTTTACATTTTACTGCGTGTTTAAATGGAATATGGATGTTAGTTATCCTTTGAAGACAGGACACAACGTAGAAAGTATTATGTAAATTAGCTTTGCCGTTTTTGCTGTGGATAACACTTACAGGTAAAAAAATGCATTGATCATACGGTCTATAGTTAGTTAGCCAATCTTATAACAATTCATTTTTTTTTATTTGCCGAACCTACTTTCGGGTATTATAAATCAGACTAATAAGAGAAGGAAGATTCACAAAAACATAATCGTGATGTGTTGCTAATAGACAGACGACCTTTAAATCCTGAGAATCCGATTATGTCAGAACGGATACTTGATTTTCATCAAAAAGCAACAAAACATTTTGGGTTCCAAAGCTTAAGGGTTTATTTTTATTATATTCTAATAAATTGCAAGGGTGTCAAATTCGCGCATATATCGATAAACACTCAAATCCTCTTAGAATTTAAGAAGCTTCAGATTACAAAATCGTTTTTATCAAATTCTAAGATTCGAACTTAACGCAAAAAGGCAAAAGTCGTGATCCATAGCAATGCTTTTTTTGTCGTAGACTTTCAATTTTGAAACGAAACGTTATCTTTCTTCAAATTCAATTTTCACTTCAATTCTATCAATCAATTTAGCTGTTCCATTATTTGTAATAATGTTGTAATTGGCATTTTTATCATGAGTTTGATAGCTGCCATCTGCACTAATAATATCATTTTACGATTACAATTTTACTATTACTTCATACTGTTTCACTTTCGGTCCACCTAGACTAGACTTTGCGATGGACTATTACCAGATGGAAAGTTATATTAACGGTTATATTTATTTGTCGACAGGCAAGCCGAAAGATATCAAAATGTGGGTATCTGTTCGTGGCTCCTGGGTGGGACTTCTCCAATCCGCTCTACAGAACAAAGGTAAGAATTAATTAAGTTAATTCATTAATAATTAAAGCTCCCGCAATTAACATATGTCTATGACTTTTTGTTTGTAGTGTTAAAAAGATGACAGCTGACAATCGTGTAGATAAGAATATTGGCTCTGCGTATTAAATTGATATCTTCAAACTGAGTAATTTTTGACAATTCATCATAATTATTATTATGCATTGACTTTATTTTCAACACACATAATCATCTGCACATTCTGCCTCATCAAAATGAAGAGCACTGCAATCTCGCTTCAATATCGGTAATCACACTTTAACCATACCTGACCTCGATAGAGTCACACCACACCCTCACTCCATATGCTAATCACACCAGTTGTCACAGTTCAATTGATACTTGATGCGCCCGCGCAAGTCCTTGCCCTCTAATTACTTTCCCGAAGTGATTTTCATAAAGTACTGTTACGTGTGGACCCCATTGTTTCGGCTTATGGGAATTGTGAATATGTAATGGTGTTTTGTTTACATGGTATGGGAATGAAAGAATAACATGTGCAAGAGTATTTATGCAAACAATTCTTATGGGTTTGACGGATGGGATTTTTTTATCGAGGGAACTACTCGGTGCATTTGTCACTTCTAAATCCCAATTAAGTTCTTGGTACTTACCTAATATCTTATTGCCAAGATATGTTTCAGGGCTTATCGCTGTCATTTCATTAGTGCGAGGGCTAAAACCGAAAATTATTGATCATGCACCGCATGTCTCGCCAGGCGAATTGATAACGCGAATCTCCCGTGATTAATAATATTCTGCCAACTTAAATTCGCGCCTTAAAAAAACCGCCGCCATGTTTTTTGACACTTTTTGGCGCCAAGCCGCAGCCCCCTGCCGGGACCTTATCGTAATCTCCCGAGATTCACGTTTTGGGACCTCTTTTTTGTTTGCATAATAATAATATTTCATGGCGTTCTTATCGATGATGCCATTCGTACCTGACTTTAATGAAACGACAAAAAAGTCAACAATGGATGCGTATGCGTCGTATTTTGTGTATGTCTAATATTCGGGACGCTGATTGGTCGTATCGTTTTGGGAATGGCCAATAACATTTGAATTTGTGAGCTGAATTCGTTTTATGAATGTTGCAATTTGTCGTTAGATGTTTCTCTTAAGCACAGTCTGCCTGATCTCTGATTAGTTTATGGAGGAGGTAAACACGGCAGATTCTAGTTTTCAGACCGGTTGTTGTCAGAATGAGTAATGACTTTGATAGCTTCTGCTTTCGACTTGTTTTTCTTCGTATAAAATTTCCCTGGGCTGTCTCGAAACCTGAAATGCAACCACTTATTAATGTAATTATTTTTATTCTTAAATATAAAATGCCGTGTAAACACAAGATAACCTGATTATTTTCGACATTTCATCATAACGGTCCTGTCAACTGATCAATATTAATTATTCATCTGACACGGACATCAGAACCTCCACTCCTTCAAATACTGTATAATGAACCTTAACACCTTACAATAAGGGTCACTGGTAACAATATTTTTGGTATTTTCGGTATCTCGGTAAATATAATTGCGGAGATGTAGCGATAAATAAAACGATGGCTTATTGATAGCTTCGATTTTATATCTAGACGTGGACGGTTGCTTTATGTTCCGATGACGTTCATAATTTTTAGTTTAAGTATTTCGATGGTATTTCATGGGAAGGGTTTATGGAAAGCTGAAACATTCAGTTAATTATATGTCTGAGAGATAGGATATTTAAGGTTCCTAACGTCGTCCACATTAGGAATCTTAAAAATATTCCAATAATAATAATATTCTTATTCATATTGTAGTGTTATTTATTGCATAATTGTACCATTAGTAGTCTACAATCAAGACCCTCTGGCATGAAGTTTTAGACTTCAAGAGAATTTAGAAAAACATCTAATACTGTTCTTTTCGGAAGAATATACATATTTAACGCGTAGCATCTTACGGTAGCCGCAGCATAATCAATAAACATAAAACATTAATCTTTTAACATCTTAACTATAGTGAACATTCCATAACCCATTGACATTGAATCTTAACCCAAAGCACCATATTACTGGCGACTCTTCAGGTCAAGAGTAAACGTACAATGACCAAAAATTTGAAAAAAAAAAAACAAAGAGTAACATTTGAAAAATGCCACACAGTTTATTATGCTGCCCCACCCGCTATGGGCAAAGGATAATAGTGTTTACGATGGCAATAAATATGGATGTTCCGCGAAACTCGATTAGGGTCTCTAATATGGAAGGCTTAAAAAAAGATGGCGGGGTGAGGGGGGAAATATTCGATACATCGTAACCCTGAAGGGTTTAAAGAGAGCTTATAAAATTGAGATTTATGTGATTTTTCGGTGTTATAATTTGGATGAATTGGGCGATTTAGTTCAAATGATGCGTATGCGCATTATTCACATTGCGATACCTAAAGATGAACGCAGTTTTATAAGAGAATATATCATATTCAATAGTTTGATTGAAGAGGCCTTAATTAAGACTACTTGACTAGGTATAGGCGAAAAGGGCTTATTATTATCTTAATTCAAAGACAAGACACAGGTTTTAATAACAGAACCAATTCTGATTGAAATATTGGTGCAATATTAATTACCAGCAATTATTTTAGCAACGAGCTTTGAAAACCTCAATGAAAGAACATGGAGATCTGACGTTTGCATAAGCTTTCGGAAACCACGCCATCACCGCTCAAAATCTCACGGTAGCCACAGCCTACTCCAAGAAACATTATTATTAAACACCACAACAAAACATTGGCTAACACACGATTATATTAACTGACATAATGATAATTATATAAAAAGAAACCGTTTTCACTGTAACGTCAGTCCGGAGTACTTAAAATGATATTATTCATGTCATAGACTACTTTCTAGCCGTTCCGATTGCGGGATTCAGCAACCGCAGGTAATGTTAAGTAGATGCAGAAGGTATATTGAGAACAAATCGTACCTTCGGTGCAACAAAGTCACAACAGCTCATTTTTAACCGACGAAAAAACGGAGGAGGTTATCAATTTTACAGGAGAGGACTTTTAATAATTTTTTTCGCATTTATTTTCTCATTTTTTCGCATTCATAACCACAAAGGCACCTGCGCCATCTAGTAGAATTTTGAGATACTTTCGCGGATGTTTTTGTTGCCCCAAGTATAGGCATGGTTTAGAGACAATATGGCGTACTTACCTCAATTTTAGTTTTGGCTATTTGTGACTTTGTTGTACCGAAGGTGCGAAATAGTCAGAAAGAAAGTCCTACCCTTAGCATAAAGTGGATAAGACAATGTTTAAAACAGAAGACGAACTAGCAGGGGATCGAGGATGGGGGGGGGCGGTGTAGGGGGGGCTCAGGGAATCAGACCGCAATAAATCCTTTGAGAAGCTGTAAGAAACAAACGAAGAAAGAATTCAGCACCCCAATTAACACACTATTAATCTCAATCTGAATCACTTCGAAAGATATTGCTAATCCATTGCTTCATAAGTTCGACAAATGTGTCTGCTCAACAACGTTAACAAAGCAATGAATGTTGTTGAACTGTCAAAATGAAACCGATTCCAATTGATAATGTGTTACGCAATTGCCCCGCTGAGTTACAAATCACAATGCGCCTCTGCACTAATCCCCAATCATTTCTCTATCATTAACAGCACTTTTTTAACCGACTTCAAAAAAGGAGGTTCTGTATTCGCCCCGTATGTATGTATGTATGTCCGCGATTTTCTCAAAAACGAATGAGTCAATTTTGATAATTCTTTCACTAATGTGATCTACATACTTTCAGGAAGGTTTTAGTATATAATACATTAGGTAATTATTCTGATTTACGAAGTTATATGCATAAACGTACTGCATCTCCGACATTTCTATGCGAATTTTGATGATTCTTCTAGTCGGTGTCTTCAATTCTTCAATGCACTAGTGTTAATTGAATTTGTGTGGGGTGGGTACAACTAAAAAGTGAAAAATAAAAACTTTTTTACAAAAAAATAAAACAACCGACTTAAAAAAAAACACTACAAAGTGATAAATAACTTTCAATTTCGGAAGTCGGTGTCAAAAAGCGAAAATGCGGAAACAGCGACACCGACTTCCGAAGATTTTCCGAAAGTTTTTTTACGTCTAAAGTCAAATTACATAAGACTGTCCCCACTCTCCGAAACGCCCCGCCCTTCACCATTTCCTAGTGCTTTCGCTGGGAAGAAGAAATGGCGCAACAAACTCCCCAGCAGCCCAGTTGTCTGTTCAGTTAGAAAAACTTGATGCATACATCCATTGCCCTTTAGAGAAATGAACCTTCTGCCCTGCCCTACTCTGCGGTCGTCAAATAGTGCGGATCGTACGCACGACTGCTTATAGAAAGCAATACTTTGTTATTTTTACTCCCTTTTTGTATCATAGCAGGAAACACAGAAAGATTACATCAATTTTTTAACGTTTAATACATAATAATGTTTTGCGGGATCCAACGCCAAAAATATTAAAATGGGATTCAAAAACGGGATCCAACGGTAATAAATCTTCTTTAAATGAGGTTTATGAAAAGCTTGTTGCTGAAATAGTTGCTATTTGCATAGATATTATAGTTGCAACTTACAATTGATTTTTTAACTTAAATAAGATTTGATTTGGAGACAAGACAGGTTTTGTCGCTTTATCAGTTTCTCATTAATTAAATTGCATTTTTGTATAAGAATTGCTCTCAGATGTTTTGATTTATTTTATTTACTAAACCCAGTACAACAATGTAGTCACAAAATGTCCACGCTCAGAGACGCCACACAAAACCAATTAAACACCACCATCTAACAAGACTGTAATGTTTATAAACTGTCATATTTTATCTGACAGGATGCAAAATACCTGTCGATAAACGAGCATGGCTAATTAACTAGTCCCAAGTAACTACTTTGAGTACAGGCACAAGGCATACAGAGGACAATAATATTATCACCCTCTGGAATTCCGCCAAAGAGCAAATAAAGATCCAATTTATCAGTCTAGCCCACGGATATAGATACACCTAGATAACGCAAGAGCAACTACTTCGCGTGCCAAAAATCGCACCAACTTACGTTCGAAAATCGTAAGCCGCCACTTTCGCGCTCAGTCCTGCGTACTGCTGGCTGGGTGAGCGTGAGCGAGAGCGCGAGCTTGTGACGTCATAGTAGGTAGTCAAAAAATGGCACGCTTAGTTTTCATACAGTTCGTGATACTTGCGTTATCTAGGTCTATCTATATCTGTGGTCTAGCCAGTAAAACAATAATCACTATTAAAAAATTAATCGCAGTGTGTAAAAAACTAATCAGGATGTCCCAAATTATATCTATATCATTTAAATCAATGCCTAACATGATTGTATTTTAATTTGCCTTTTGAAGGTCGAACTAATAATCTTCGATGATAATTGGCTTACCGCTTAATAGAACGGAGACTAGCGGCTTAACACCTCTGAGGTCACGGGTAGGTGATGTTGTAGGTCAAAACTGTGCCTTGAAAAGGACATAGAAGACACGTGCCCATCATGTTCATGGTAAATGTCCTTCAAATAGGGCAAAGTGTAAAAAGTAACGTTTTAAATGGAACAATTTTAACTATAGTTTTTGTATTAGTCAATCTGCCAAACCTTTTGAGATCATTATGCTGGCTACCAGTATTTTACATGGAGAGACTGCCTATTTGACCTTCATAACCCAGTTACTGGGTTAGACGATACCCCTTGATAAGACTGGTTGCCAGACTTGGGTTTCTGACTACCCGTAACGACTGTAAAAGATTACGAGTGACAGCCGGGACCAACGGCTTAACGTGATTTTCGAAATACAGAGGGGTCTCTGTATAATGGATGGTCACCCATCCACGAACTGACCGCGGCATGTGTAGCTTAACTTTCGATTCGATTAATGCACCATGAGCCCCTGAGTTTTTGTACTTAATGTAGTACCGAAATACGAATTCAAAGGATATTTAAATCTTTTTAACCTTGTTCCATGTTACTTCGGGGGAAAAATATTTGCCTCTCCCATTCTCCCCTGTTAACCGTTACAATATCATTCACTCTTTTCATTCACGTCAATCAATAGTAGATTGTACAACTAAGGCATAAAAGAAGCTATTTTACCCCGAGACGTTTATATCCACGCGAGCCGCAGGCGAGGGTGGATAGTTAAGTCGAGGGGTAAAATGGCTCGTTTATGCCTGAGTTATACACTCTGCTTTTCACTTCGATTGCGAGAAAATGAAACAGACATAAAGTATACAGTACATAATTAATCAAAAATGTTGCAAAGCATAGCTAATTCCTGCCACCACAGATAATACCGCCACGAAACTTTTTAAGTTTTTTTTATTTCAACATTTGTCATTCGACTTGGGTACTTCATACTGCCAAGTCATAAAAACGTTTCTTTGCGTTTTTAAATAATAAATGACAACTATTTTACCTGATTTTATTAAATTAACGATAGAAAACACGGAAGTGGTATAAATTAAAGAAAATGAAATAAATCACGACTTTAGAAGTTTTATTGTGCGTGTGGCTGTTGGGCCTGATTACCTTAGTCTCAGAAAAAAAATTTACTTTATGCACTAGAACATAAAAAGCGATTTTATGTCGCCTAAGCACAACATAAAGACGAACTTTTAGAGCATGAGAAGTGAAAAGGATATTTAAATGTCCGTTTCATATTCACTCTTTATAAATACACGGCTCCTAAGATATTCATACGGCCAGGTGCGTCGAACGAATCCCATGTATTAATTAATGGAGATAAGGAGTATTAAAAGACCATTACGATCGGTACCATAATAAGCAATTTTGTTCTGTAAACTCTTTATCATTACGATAGTGATGGCGAAACATGTGAATGCAATAAAGATTTGAATTGAATTGATAGATACTAGTAAAGTGTTAATTTATACAGGGTGTTCGGCAGAACGTTGAACACACGAAAATGGCAGATAGTCTGGTCGTCTGCTACCTACCCAGCCCGAAAAAAAACCTAGGCCCCATAGTTTTTTTTATTTTTTTATTACCGAAATTCATGAGTTATTGACCACATCACCCATGTTATCACAGTGTGATTTTTACAGTCGTCAGAAGCCTGAAAGTCTGGCAACCAGTCTTACCAAGGGGTATCGTATTACCCAATAACTGGGTTATGGAGGTCAGACAGGCAGTTGCTCCATGTAAAATATTGGTATTCAGCTGCATCCAGTTAGACTGGAAGCCGACCCCAACATAGCTGGGAAAAAGCTAGGCAGATGAGATGGGTAGGACTACTATGCCAACTAAAGGGATAAAAATCCATCTCGTGTTTTAGAAACGGAATTCTAAAAAAAAGCGTTCTGTAAGAAATACTACCTGTATTTTTACAGTACGAGTGGGATGTTCCTAATTTTAATTAGTACTGCCTGACAAAGGCGTATCCCATTTAAATACAGTCCACAAGCATTCTAATTGTTTCTTTACGTTCATACAATTTTCTCGACCCTCGTGAGAAAACCACCCAGGTATAAAATTGAAAAATTCTGGGGACAATTTTTTAATCGAAATAAAAGGACTACAAATGAAAAAGTACAAAAGTTTTACGCTTTTTGTTTTTTTTTTCTCAAGTTTGTTAAGTACTTATTTACCGAAGCGCGATTAGATCACTCCGAAACAAATTTTTCCATTATAACATCTGTCGGTATGTCCGTCTAAGTGATTTTTAATAGCAACTGGCTTTGTTACGTTGTGTTTTTTTTTTATGATAATTTAGTAGTTTTAAATCATAGTTAATAACTGCATATACAACAGTTCAAAAGGTCCGAGTCATTATAATAGATTGTTTATATGAGGTTTTTTTTTAAATAGTAATAATCTTAGTACATCGGCCAATAGTACCAATATTTACTGGGAAACGTACACGGAAAAAAAATCTTGCTGCAATCGTTTTTTATTCATTAGTATTGTTACGGTTTACCTTTATTGTATATCTTTTGTTTTTTTTTTTTGTTTTTAAATCTATCGAAAAACTGTTGATCTCAACAACATGGGCACCTTATAAAATATATCGATTAAATATAAGTACCATCTAATAGATAGTATAATTATTTAATCGAAGTATTTTAATTGTAGTATAATAGATACTAATAATTATTATCTACTAGCTGCGCCCCGCGGTTTCACCCGCGTAAATGTCGATCCCGTGGGAATATCGGAATAAAAACTATCCTATGTCCTTTTCCGGGACTCAAACTATCTCTATACCAAATTTCATCTAAATCGGTTCAGTGGTTTAGGCGTGAAGAAGTACCTAACAAACATATAAACACACACACACACACTCACAAACTTTCGCCTTTATAATATTAGTGTTAAGTGTTATTAGTGTTACTACCATTATTACACTATCAAAATTGACACAAAGCATTACAAATAGCAGTAATAAATACAATATTCAAAACTCATCGCAGTAGAAGTGTAGATTAACGAACTTAATTACATTTGTCATTATTAAGCCCCTGAATGTACACATTTTAATGAATTTATTTCTCTTCCAAAGATACGTAATCAGCTGCCAGATCCTACTTTATACGCCATTTGTTTTTTCTCTTTTTTCTTAATAAAAGTGGCGAACAGCCGCGCCTGGCTGTTAAGTGGTCGACGGATAAAAAGTAACTTAGAAGTCGATTTTTTGACGCGGCGTTAATTAAAACGTCATATTTTAAGTTGAAACCCTTGTTTGTTAAGATTGTTGATAAGTAAAGTGTTCATCTGAACGTGTTTATTGGATGCAGTGATGTTACATTGTATTATTAAAAGATAGCCATACTTTGAGGTTAAGTGCTGAGATAATTTGAAATTAAAAGAGTAGAGGAATGTACAATTTGACTAATTTATTAGAACGATAAGCGTTTTTTTACGGTCAGCTTTGCTGTTATGGGTTCTTAGAGCGATAACTGTTAAGACGCACTTTTTCCATTACGTAAACGGTGCTATTAATTCGAAGAAACTGTAATAATTATATCATATTTCTAGCGCCACACAATTTCTCCCAGCGATACAATAAAAAGTGCACAATACTGTTACAAAAAAAATATACAAAAAACGGATTCAAACAACATCGTTTCAATAATTCTTATTTAATAATATTTAGTAAACATTCAATAAGAAGTTGCAAAAAATAAAGTAGCGCTTCAAAAGAATTATGTAATGTAATAATACTGCTGGCTTTTTTTTTCAATTTTTTCGGGTTATGCCAGTTCGTGCGTTACGGGTCATTTGTGTCAGTTTTCTTTAGAAGCCATTGTACTTTAGAACATTATAATTCTATTACCGTTTTAAAGTCTGGCAGAATTATATATTAAGTTACGTTGAAAGTATTATAATTTACATAACGTTTCCTTTATATACCGGCGGCGGCCTTTTATCACCAGTCTTACCAACGGGTACCGTGTTACCCAGTAACTGGGTTGTTGAGGTCAGAGGGGCAATTCTCGTAATTTTAAGAATGCTCACAGTCTGATCTTGGTCTCAATCTGTCAGAAATACCTCTTTGAAAAAAATTGACATTTGTTTGTCGCCGATATGAGACCTGCGACAGTGGCGTGCATTGCATATAGGCATTGTATAAGCAGTGCCTACCTCGATATATCAACATAAGCCTGTCAATTACATTTTAGTGTGTGTGCCCCACAATTAAGAAACTCACTAAGTTATCATACCTAACAAACAACAAAATCTTCTTACAAACGCGCGCGGCAGTAGGCAGTCGCCGGACGGCCTACTCGGCTCCCGTACTATTCGCACATTGTCATTGGTCTTTACTCGTTCCAAGTTAATACGACAAAATTAAAAATACGTACGTCTCACGCGTATTACCATGACGTTCGACCTTCGCAATTCATATTCAACTGGCCAATATTAAGGTGTCAAATCTAGGGGCACAAAAAATATTTAATGAGGAAATAGCCCAAAAGATAAAGTAAGAAAAACTTTTTTACAAAAAAAAAAAAAACCGACTTCAAAAAAAAAACTACAAAGTGATAAATAACTTAATTTCGGAAGTCGGTGTAGTTGGTTCCGCATTTTAGTTTTTTGACACCGACTTCCGAAATTAACGTTATTTATCACTTTGTAGTGTTTTTTTTTAAGTCGGTTGTTTTTTTTTTTTGTAAAAAAGTTTTTATTTTTCACTTTTTAGTTGTACCTACCCCACAAAAAAGTAAACGAAAAGATCGTTAATGTAGACAATTTAGATAAATTTTTAGATTTTTGTTGATTTTTCAAAAACCGCTTGTCCGATTTCGATAAAATTAAATTTTCATGGTACCATTTGGAAAATATACCCTTTCCAACAAAAAAATAATTTTTCAAATCGGTTGGCAAGCGACGGAGTTATGCGCGAACAAACTAAAAAAAAAAGAAAAAAAATACAAACATCCGAATTGAGAACCTCCTCCTTTTTAGAAGTCGTTTAAAAAGATAAAAATAACTTCACAAATGAAGCAATGCCGCTAATAAATTTGATACACAAATGTTTTCTTTATCAAACAATACAGATATTACATTATTGGTTCCCAAACCATCCATCTGTAGATACAACCTTTTGTTTCTCAATACTAGAACATTATCGTACAATAAACGCATTGTAGTTTAAAACATTGATTTAATCTATTGTTTTTATTATTATTGAGTAACTACAATACAAGATGCGGTATCTTGAGAAATTGCCCAATTCTGTTGCACCGGTCAATCAAGGTCTGAATTGATTTCGTACCTGATGTTAACTGTCTTTTTAAAAGTTATCTTATCTTACTATTAATTTAGTACAATTTTAATTCGCCAATGCGTAATTGAATTAAGTTTTAAGCAAGGCATACAGCAGCAGGAAAGGATGCATGAAGAAGCCTCCTCGTGTAGCGCAGTTTATTCCGCCAGTTACTCAACTGAACCGAGCGCTCGGCGCATCCTGGACAGTCGCACCCAACACCTTATTTGACTGGCCAATTCTTCCCTTGCGGTGGTAGGGCTAACACCCGCCTGGTTTGCGACCACCCTCTCACCGGAGTCTGGCGATAAGCAGCCTGCTGTATTTCGTCGATGCGTGGGAGTTCCAGTGCCTTAGGCATCTTCTGGGCACGCTCCTTCCATCATAGACCTCGTCCATCGCTTTCCATCAGGTGAATGGGCACCATTCAGCAATAAAAAAGTAGGTCAATTCTGTAAAAATCTCACCTCGAAGACTTAGCCGAAGTGAGCTTGAAGTAAGCTGACATTCGACCTGATGGGGATGACACCATTGACAGCTCATTTCACCTAAGTATTTTCGGTGATATTTGTACAGGATAGAACAGCAGTCATAATCGTTCAAAGCAGTAAAAGCGAGGCTAGATTCCTGTAAAAAGTGACACTATGAAAAGCTGATACAGTAATTGGCCAAAATATGATTTCATCAGTGAATATTATAAAATTGTTATAATTGTTCCCCCGATAGACCCCGTCACATCGCATCGCCGTTCTTTCTGCCTGTTGTTTGCTCGGCTCCTAAGTGTCTTAGCGCGATGTTAAATAGCCTATAGCCTTCCTCAAGGATTGGGCTATCAAATGCAATTTTTTTTTTGTTTTAATCCGACTGGTAGTTCCAGATATTAGCGCGTTCATACAAACTTCAGCTTTTTTATTGGTATAAATAAAGCCTGAAAGGCTTTGAAAGTTTTTGATGTAATCTGATGCTCTTTTCATCATCATTTTCATCAAGTGCACCTCAAGTTTTTTTGGGATAAAGGAAAGACTTGTTATTTGCGGCCTCATTGTTTACCTCCGGTCCTATAATGTCGTTTTTCCATAACACTTGTAAATCACTTGAGTTCTGCTTGTTTGTAAGTACACAAACACCTACACGAGGACTCGGAACAAATACGTGTAGGTCACGCAAATATTTGTGCCGCGGCAATCGAACCTGTGACCCTGAATAATGTGTAAGGTGGCTGTCAAGATCCTTTTTCTCAGGGAGGTCATGGAGTTATCATGTTGAAATTAATATCAAATACTCAGGGCTGCAATCCCTTGAAGCCGTGAAAAATCAAACTTCTAAGTCAACGCAATCAAAATATACGGGTGTTTATGTTCCGAAATCAAAACCTATAGGGTACTGCCCGTTGACCTAGAATCATGAAAGGCAAGAAGCAATGTCATGTCCAAAAAATCCGAAAACCGTAGTAGTTACATTACGAATAAAAAAAAATCCCGTGATAAACTATTTACCTACCTACAAATTTTTATGGAACCCTCTGTGTGCAAGTTCGACTCGCACTTGACCGGTTTTTTTATCGACCTGTACTGTCCCAAGGTGAGCAAGTCTTCCCCATAGCCTTCCACTTTTCCCTATGTCTTGCCTTGTCTAAAAATGTATTCATTCTAATCCACCTTGAGGTGGATCCTACTCAAGTACCCACTTGTAAATTACTAGAACCAAAGACAAAATTCCACCTCTTTAGTCTCTAAAACGAGGTCCTCAACGCCTAAATATGAGATCGCAAAATATTACCTCATCTATCCCTTTCTACTGCAGTACTACAGAAAGGGACGGAGCCAAGGATTGCACGCTCTAGTCACGACCAGAGGTTATGATATTAAAATGTGCTTATTTTCGAACTACAACCATTGGGCAACTTGTCTAAGGAGTGGTGTACTCACTACACGGCGACCTAAAGAACTGTACTCAGATAAAGCTATGCTACAAAGACATGCATTGAAAATTCAAAGACATGTGACGTCCGCCAACTCGCACTGGACCCGCGTGGTGGATTATGACCCAATCCCTCCATATTGTTGCGTTGTCCGACCGCCGAATATCATTTTGATTGCTTAAGGCGACTACACACGACCTAAAGCGCGGTCACTGTCGGACTGCATAGAAAAGAAAGAGAAGCGCGATGACACAACCGTGGTAATTTATTGCAAATATGAAGCAATTATCTATTTACAAAAACTCTCAAACACCAAACAAATAAAAACCGTATACTAAAATTCGGGGAATTAAATTGTCTTTTAGATGGTGAAAGTTTTATGAAAATACACCCGATAGTGTTTGCGTGATTATCGTTTTTATGTCCGCGGTAGACATTACTTTACAAATTAATTACACTATGTTAAAAAAATATAATTGCAAATATTCACATATCAAATTACGAAGCAAATGGTCTAGTATAACATTTATTTTTTTCAAAGAAATCAGTCCGGTCGATTAGACGTGATGTTGAATTTAAAATCATTAGAAGTCGTATATCTGCGCCTTAATGTAAATCCGATGCAATTCGCCAAATAAAATCGCCTCTACAATCGCCCTCTCAGAGAAAGGAAGCCTGTGTCCCAGCAGTGGGATTATAATAAGACACAGGTCAGACAGGCCTCCTTTCTGCCAATCAGCCTGATTATGATAGAAAAGACCGTTCGTTGTGGTGGCAGTATCTTTCGTCTGAAATGGTGATGGAAAAGATCATCATAATCACACGAATCGCCGAATGCTGCTTGCTGAACATGGGGCTTTTATAACATTTACTAGCAGCGCCCCGCGGTTTCACCCGCATAAGTGCCGATCCCGTGGGAATATCGGGATAAAAAGTATTCTATGTTTTATTCTGATGTATAAGCTATATTACTGTAAAGTTTCATCAAAATCCGTTCAGTAGTTTTTGCGTGAAAGAGTAACAAACATCCTCACAAACTTTCACATTTATAATACTAGCTGCGCTCTGCGGTTTCACCTGCATAAGTCTCGAACCCGTGGGAATATCGGGATGAAAACTATCCTATGTCTTTTCCCGGGACTCAAACTATCTCTATACCAAATTTCATCTAAATCGGTTTAGTGGATAAGGCGTGAAAAGGTAACATACAGACAGATAGACAGACAGAGTTACTTTCAAATTTATAATATTAGTATGGATTAGTAGGAAGTAGGATATTAGTGGGATAGGATATGAAGAACGCGAGTAGTACTAATCTGTGTACCCCCTCATTTCTAGTGGTAGGATCATGACGGATAATTTTGGAGAACCAAAATTATATTCAACTTTGTTCTTTCAACTTATCTCTATGTTAACTTCCTAAGACTGCAACCCTATTCAGGTATTTGATTTGATAACCTTAATTTGATTCTGATTATTCATAGCAAATATATCTCCCTAGCGTCATTCTAGCTTAGCTTTAGCAACACCAACATCTTTCTCTCCGTTATCTTGTCGGGCGTTATGAAGCAACCATGCTGCTATAATTTGTATCGATCTACTATTTATTTATGGGACACGAGACAGGACCAGATCTGGTACTAACTAACTGGTCGCCAACTACTTTGATATCTGCCTTCCGATATCTTTTATACGAGTGTTGCTGGTGTCAATAATTCATCGACAACACTTTTGTTTTTTTCAACATTTATTGTCTGCATCTGGTTACATTGGAAGCCGACCCTAACATGGTTGGAAAATGGTTAAGCAATACGCTGAATAATTTAAGACAACAGGTAAACGTCTTTTCATTTCATTGCCATTCTAAATCACACTTGTGATCTGTTTGCAATATTGATAAAAAGTTTACGCCGTCCAAAATTATTTACTTGTCCTTCATAAAGATGAAAATAAATTTTGTTTGCTTTAACACTTCTTAACAATGACAGGTTAGAATAAAGCTACGCAAAGGACGCTTTTGAAATATCAAAATTTCAAAGCAACAATCAAATCAATCTACCTAGACAATCTTACTGGGCTGTAATTTATCTTACCTGCTAAGTATTTTCTGACAAACTTTAACTTCCATAGACCCATAAGCTATTAACTTTGTCATACCAAATCAGATTATTCCTGGAAAAATTCTAAGTCTATAATATCTATTACACAGCCCTATTGAAGGCTTTCATCTGCCCAGGCGCATCAAACTATCCCTCCCGACCTCTAGTTATAAATTTACCGAGTCACAGACGGTTAATAACTTAGAAATCGATAACCGATATGATTTCTCGATATTGCGGTTTGTTGGCATTTATGACCCGAATCACTATTGCGTGGTTAGGGCACAGATTATAGTTGGACGCAGAAGGGACGAGGGTTAAAAATGTAAAGCTTTGTATCTACTGTCTTTCTTTTGATTTTGAGTCATTGTAAGTTATGTAGTACACGTAAGGCACCCCCACCCCATCTAGCTTTCTATCTGAGCTTTCTATCTACTCTACAAAGAATAGAGTTATCTCTTTCAATATAAATAGTGAGATTTCATTTTTGAAATGAAAACTTCTTTAGGCGTGTCGGGCAATTTTTGAGATTGGAAAAAATGAATGAATTCGCGCCACTGTTACTGTACTCAGTTTTAATGTATATCCGATATGTCAGTGAGTGATGGCAAAGTATTTGTTTATATGACGATTCAAAACAATACACACGTATTTGTTCAAAGTCAAGTTCAAAGTATTCATTTCAATTGTTCAAGTTTTCACTTCTGTCGGCACTCCCGGAGTGCCACTGTTTTTTTTTTGTTTAATCTGTCAAGCTCCGCTAATGAGATACAATTGATTTTCTATAGTTTCGTCGCCAATGGGCGACGAGCGCCGCTTGACCGGTTAATCTTTCTACATCGTTTCCACAGTATTTATGCTTCGTGTGCTGATCTATTATGACAACTCCATCCTGTTGTCATCACATCTATTGTTATGGTCTTCGTCATTAATAGCCAGTGTCCGTACTGAACTTTCCCATTACCGCCTTTGTAGCTGCATCCGGATTCGCTGTCGGATGTTAGTACATTCAAATATCATACTGGTATCATTGCATCATGCGTAGCAAGTATCTAGGAAATCCACACTTGCAGACTGTTAAATACTCTGTTTCCAATGATGGTAGCCCGAATTTCTGTGTCATATTAAGCTATTCCGAATACATTGAAAGCATAGAGGTTGCCAGACGTACACATATATCTACAGTTATTTATTTTAAGTAATGTTTGTTTTCGTCTAAATCTCTGAGCTAACTAGACGAAAACAAACATTACTAAAAATAAATGTTCTTGTATATCGATTTTATTCAATTTCGAGCGGCCATTGTTGTTTACATCTTTTGCAAATTTAGAAACGCCTCGACTATAAGTGTCATCATCTTTCTCCTGCCCTTATGGGATCCAACGAAAATAAATCTCCCAATTTATTTGGCGTCGGCTGTCTTTTGTTTTTATACGTCTTTATTAGCTGTCAGCTCAGTATAGGCCACACTTTCCAGCATAAATAATTGTTTAGATCTTTTGAATCATATAGGGAAGACAAAAATAACGTCATCAGTTGGAGCACGGGACCCGATGACGGGATCGATGTCGCCGTGCTTCACCCAGGTGGAGAAACTAGGTGAAGCACGAATCCGACCCCTCTTTCACACAGTCCATCCAGGGTTCTTTGATCTTCACCACCACTCGTGGAGTCTTTTTTAAAGGACACAAGATTAGCACAGCTGTTCTATTTTGCGACTTAGTTGTCTCTTGTTGCCTTGCTACCTATTTCACCATCTGCGGGATAATCATTAGTTAATTAAAGTAGGGTCTAGCTCTCTACAGTAACTTAACGCTTAATACGTATCATGCAGATCTGGTACGATTGTACGTTTGTACTGCATTCTCGATAAACTAGCTGATTGGGTGACTCAGTAATGTTACATCTGTTATTTTAATTAGCGTTAGTTTCGGCATCTTTTGTAAAGTGTTGTGCAGCAGGTTTGCGAAAACATAGATATTTTGATTGCAGTTCTCATAAATCTGACTTACATGATGGTAAGCAAAGGTTCTTCTTTTGCTGTCATGTAACGAAGCTCTGGTTTCTTTATTTAGATTTTAAAATATTTTATATACATACTTACCGTATTTACCCTTACTCTTGACGAGTCACTTTTTTATTGTTTATTAATCAAAACAAGAACAGTTTACAAATGTTTGTTGAACAGAACACGCAAACCATCGCGGGTTTAACAGCGGTATGGCAGACACGGCAACTCGGTGCCACTACATATTAATTACTAGCTGCGCCCCGCGGTTTCACCCGCATATGTGTCGATCCCGTGGGAATATCGGGATAAAAACTATCCTATGTCCTTCCCCGGGACTCAAACTATCTCTATACCAAATTTCATCTAAATCGGTTCAGTAGTTTAGGCGTGAAGAAAAGACAGACAGACAGAGTTACTTTCGCATTTATAATATTAGTTTGGATTAATTAGTGAGCAATTAGGTATAAGTAGGAACAGATTTTTTTTTCTAGATCGCTCTGCAATCTAGAAAATATTTTTTAATACCTTTGAACAGTTATTCCCATTTAACACACTTATAATTGGCTCTTTAGTCAACTGAGGCCGCTTGAACTTATCCCGCGGGATGAGTTGACCTAATGAATGTTTTGAATCGGACAACTGATCCTATTGATACATTTTATGATTTGTACAGGCACGAAAAAAGTGTTAGACAATATTAATGTAGCTAGAAGTGATAATTATGTGACAACAAAAGAACGTTTGTTTAACGAAACAAGCGAATCATCGCCAGAAGAAATATTTCTACATCCACCGTACTACCAACATTCCCGTTACCCTCCAAAAAACAACATATTATTGAAATTATTAAACTTAACCATACGGCAAACTTGTCCAGTAATATATTTAAGTAATTTCAATACAGTAACATTAAAAATACGGCGAGAGCACGAGGCTGCGTGTGCGCACACGACCTGTTTTTGATCATTTTGATCATGTTTTTCATACGTACTTCATACAGCAAATGTGTTAACATTAAAAATTACTTGCACTTGCTATCTTTAGTAATACGGGATGTAAGGGCTTGTCTAGACTGGCGAAACTGGAATATTTTACGTTCTAATAGTGTTTAGCGTTGTTGATAATTAGTAAAGAACGGGCCACCTTCTGTCTCTATCCTAATCGCCCGACAAGGGTTTCTTATTAGTCGATTAATTTTTCGATTCTACAGATATTATAACACAAAATTCAATAGTATCTACCTCAATTAATAACATCATATTGGGATAGTCAGTTTTTCACCAGGGCAACTCTTTACAAACCTAGAAAACTCGATCATTCTGCATCAATGTTAGCTTATTTTAATCCAGTGTTGAACTTAGGACTTTGAAGGAGCTGTAGTTTCAACATTGCATTTTAGTGTCATCAAATGTTGTTTCCTTGGCCTTTCAGCAAGCCAGAACACACTGTGCTTCATTTTCTATTAAAAAAACGGAAATACAAACATACATACTGAGACATCCAACATAAAAGTTAAAAAGCCGTACCTATACAAAAATCACACTAATATTATAAAGGCGAAAGTTTGTGAGTGTGTGTGTGTTTATATGTTTGTTACTTCTTCACGCTCAAACGGCTAGACCAATTTTGATGAAATTTGGTATAGAGATAGCTTGAATCTCGGGAAAGGACATAGGGTACTTTTTATCCATATATTCCCACGGGATCGAGACTTATGCGGGTAAAACCGCGGGGCGCAGCTTACAAAAAACAAAAATTTTAGATAAATTTCGAATTGTACCGAATTCAAAATGATCCAAAATCATCTCACATCAGATCTCACATAACTAGTTACACTTACTTACCTCATAACATAAACAAGTCCAGGATCCCGCATCAAGTATCCAGTGACCAGTCTACACGGGTCGTTACAAAACAAGTCGTAACACAGGGGTCGTCGGCAGCTGATGTCGTTTTAATGATATCCTTTAATGCATAAATAATGCGAGCATTAGCGGCCATCGCGAATGGAAGCCATGCTGCCGTGCGGCCATGCTGACGTGACGCAACACCTGATATAACGCGCTGATAAGGTGCGCAGGATTTTTGTGATGCTGTGTTTGATTTGAGCGGTTGTTTTTTTTTTTTTTTTGAGAAGGATTAGGAAAGATTTGATAATTGAACGCTTTCTGTCTTTCGTGGAGGTACACTTAAAGGATTTGGAAAACTTTACCCCCTTACTAATAAACGTTGTATAGCGTCTGTATAGTTACACAAGGCTTTGTCTTCTTCTTCCGAAAGTCAAATTACTGACGACTGAAAGAGAGAAATCTATGTGTAACTATTCATCTGATATAATACGTTTATTAGTAAGAGGTAAGTATGTAATTGGCTCTTTTTCTTTTATTTATTCCGTGGTTACTTACTGGTGGAGGCTCTTTTTTAATACACTTTAATTAAAGACGTAAGCACTAAATTGTGTGTAAAAATTAGTGTCTGACAAGATCTGTCGGAAAGGAAGCTCTAGAATTGATCAATTTGGACTCCTTAGGTTTCTTTATGGTCAAGGATATCTTCGACCTAAGATGGCGTGTTGGAAAAAGAACCATAGGAATTTACTGGTTGATACAGAGTTACAGTGATCCGCCATTTTTTTTTTCTACACTCCCACTGCTAAAAACTCCTCTGCTGCTTTCCCGCTCCATGTAAAATACTGGTATTCAGCTGCATCCGGTTAGACTGGAAGCCGATCCCAACATAGTTTGGAAAGGGCTAGGCAGATGATGATTCCCACTGCTGAAAGACCTCCCCCAAATCCTTCCAGGCATCCTTGTCTAGAGCCACCTCGATCCAACCCTTGCGGTACGCATCTAGGTCGTCTCATCACTAATTTTGCTAAACCTAGTGATGTATAGACGCCAGCACATCAAGCTACTACAATCTGTCGAATTTCTTTAATAGATTTTTAACTTTATTACTAAAACATAAGGTTCAAAGTTGATTGGGAAAATTTGACAGTTTCGGGTAGGTTGATGTGCTGGCGTCTGTACTTTGTCAGCCTCTGTTACCGGTAACGAAAACAACTCAAAAACCGGTACAATTTCCCTTGTTAAATCAGAGCACATGATTACATGTAATAATAATAAATCAATCCAAATAACACTAGTATTAGAAAACAGTGGGACATGTGATATAGTTACAAAAGCCGAGCGCGCAGCGTGACGCGTTATCAGAGTAGAACGTGCGCGGGCGCAGTTTCACCTTGTTGCGATGTAAATTAACAGCTTTCTATTGATTGGATAGAATTTTTGTTTACACTGATGAAATTCCCTTTGATTGGCCGTTTTTGTGTTGGTTGCTAGTACTTAAATTAGGCTTGTAATGGCTAATGGCTGCAGAGTTAGAAACCTCGCAGTAGTGCAGAATTTGCTGCTCTACTGTGATTCGTCTTGATAACTTTTGCAATTTTGCGAAAATCATTTGTGATAAGTGATAATACATACCTAAAAATTAGTGGTTTTATCTAAAGTCCGGCCGTGCCAAATTTGCCAAAGATGTAAACAACAATGGCCGCTCGAAATTGAATAAAACATTTATTTTAACTAATGTTTGTTTTCGTTTAGTTAGCTCGGAGATTTAGACGAAAACAAACATAACTAATAATAAATGTTCTTGTATATCAATTTTATTCAATTTTTAGCGGCCATTGTTGTTTAAATCTTGGCGCGGCCGGGCCTTACGCATTCACATTTAAAGACACAAAACAGTAAGAAATAAAAACTGTTATTATTTATTAGCCAGACCTAATGTTTTATTTTTAACCAACTTCAAAAGAAGGAGGTTATCAATTCGACATGTATGTAATATTATTGGAAAGCTATTTTCATCACATACGATAATCTATTAAGGCTTACAAACAAATATAAAAAATGTAGGTGTATTTTATATTGTAGAGTTGTAAAGGACATCGCCAGGGCAAGACTTTAAAACAGTTTAACCAAAGTATCAGTTCCAGTTTGATATTGGATGAGTCCATGATCATGGCAGACCTTGATTTTTTCCACACCACACTTGGGTCCTAGCCTAGTCACTGCAGCAAGATTTTTTCTGCATCTAAATAAAAATAAACTTGAATACTTTTAACAAACATCAAAAAGTTCAACCTCCCAGCAAAGAAATTACTCAAAATAGTACAATAGACAAAGACAACTAAAACAACCACACATTATGTACACGGCCGGTAATACAAACAAAATTGTTGTCTATGTGTGTTGCGCGGGCGCAATGCGGAAGCGGCAACCGCACGCCGACAGACAGACGGACTAAACTATATGTATTACAGTGCAATTTTAGAGCTGGAAAGGTTTAAAATATGGCTTTAGTTGGTTGTCATACTGGGTAAATTGTCTAAGTTATTGCTAGTAATTGACTAAGCTGTCACTTGTAGCTAGAGGTAGATTTTTATAGGTAATGTTTAGTTGGCGTTTACAGGCGGTTTTAAAGATGATTGCGGAATTAGCACCCACTTGTTTTGCTATTTAAAGGAATTTCCTTATGGTGCGAAAATTAGATAGAATAATTTACTATTTTGATTTGTTAATAGGACAAATTAGTCATAGATACTGTAGAAATTACCCAGTGTATATAACTTGGATAAGTAATACATTTTTTACTTGTAACAAAAGGAAATCTAGGAAAAAAGGAAACCTGTCAAATAAAAATCCTCTTCTTTTTCTGAAGATAGTTTAAGGTATTTATACTTTTAGAACGAATTTCACCAAAATGTTATACCTAAAGGTTCCATATATCCCTACCGGTAGCGACAATTGGTAAAAATCTCCAAGTATCCTTACCAGTGGAGATACATCAGTAGGGATATAAGAAACAGGGGGAATAAGTCTTATTCTGAGAATAAATTTTGAATTTTTGACAGTTTTTACCCATAAAAAAATTGTCAGACTTCAATTGAATTCCACAGATAAAAGATAACTGACTTTGGTAAAATTTTATTAGCCCTCGATAAAATTGTGCACTGTGCTACGATCAACAATACGTTGAATTAACCATTCGATTAAAAAACAAAATTAAAGTTCACTAAAAACGTTTTATTAAAATGCTAATGCATTTCCGACAGCCCACGCTTATTTGATTAGTCCACACAAAGCTGATAAGATATGAGATAAAATATTTATTTAATGCGATTAACTCAATGATAATAAGGCGCTAAAATCCGTGATTGATAATATTGTTGATAGCAATCATGCGAATTATGAGTCGTTACATTGATAAAATGTATTTGTGTTTTGTTTTTAAAGATTTGCGTAAGTTACAGGACAATGATTGTTTTTAGGTTTTTTTCTTTGTCGTGAATTCAGGAAGGAAAACGACTCGATAAAGAAAGAAAGAGCATTTATGGGGACTCACAAATTAAATTAAACTAAACACACTCATAGATACATAAAATAAAATAAAACAAAAGATAAAACAACTCCACCAGGAAGTCAATGACGAAACTGCATCGGTTGCACGAAATTGAGTAGATTGTTACCTGTTAAGAATCAAATTATGTTGTTTACTACAAAAACAAACAAGAAAAACTACAATACTAAAAACAAGACATTATAAGCACAGCAGGAAGCCAATTAAGATATAATTTTTCCTCAAATCAATATTATAATTATTTAAATCGTCTGTTTAATACCTATCTAGCATTATTATATAAAAAATATATATATTTCAAACCCATAGGTATAGTCCATTTGGTTAGTATACACTATACACACAACTTAAAGTCCGGCGTTTCTAAATTTGCCAAAGATGTAAACAACAATGGCCGTTCGAAATTGAATAAAATCGATATACAAGTACATTTATTTTAAGTAATGTTTGTTTTCGTCTAAATCTCCGAGCTAGCTAGACAAAAATAAATGTTCTTGTATATCGATTTTGTTTCATTTCAAGCGGCCATTGTTGTTTACATCTTTGGCAAATTTAGAAACGCCGGGGCTATAGAAACTAGTGTTTGTTTTTACACAATAGTGACCTCGCAGAGGGCAAATACCAATAATAAAAGAAAAAAAAAACAACAAATCTCCCACAACATGTAAATAGAAATAATTCCCCGTTCACATCACTACAAGCCTACATACTTATCGAGTAAAAACTAACAAAAACCTCGCAAGAAATAAGTTCATTAATATTCCCCATATCGGAGGAACACGCGAGCCAAATGCTAATTTGTTTTTTCTATCCACCAACCGGACTGGTTGCTCCAGAGCCCATTACGGGAGTAACCAGGAAGTGGTTGGTGCACCCTCAATTACCACGAAGAAATGGAGTAGTCGCTGGACACACGGCTGCAGCGAATGTAGAACAGAAAAGCGAACATGTTTTATTGTACAGCGAGAATATAGTTTGCTACACTGAGATAAAGTACTACGTAATAATAGTTCTATGGTCTGCTAGACTGAAGTTGGAATTGGGCGGGCCATGTGTTTAGAATGCTTCGGGATAGATAAGCCAGAGTCGTCACGCAATTGGTGCCAGAAGACGGGAGTCGTCGCCGAAGGAGGCATAGAACACGCTAGCGTGATGACTTAGAGTAGTTTATGGGAGATTGGTCGGAAGAGGCAACACACAGAAAACAGTGGAAGGCTTTGGGGAAGACCTTTGCTCAGCTGTGAAACAGCATAGGTTGAAAAAAAAAAACAGCGAAAATGGGCGTAGCAAATGTAAAGCAAAAAAGACAAAAAAGTCGTTGCTTTACAGTAAAATAGAAACGCGTAAACTGAAGGAGTTACTTTGCTAAAAATGAAAGACGTTAGAGTAACGGTTTGCGTCAACAGCGTCTTAAAGTAAGTACCTAACCAAGAAGCTAAGACTTTATAGTCTTTTAAAGACTGTGTAAATGTGACACTAAAATATAATGCTGGTATCATAAGGAGCCGCAAGCAGCAAAGGTTCAGTTTTGTTTATTGCGTAAACACCTTACAGACCATTACATGTGCGACGTTGCATTCAAAGTACAAAACAAATAGCGATGGTCATTTAACCATAAACAGAAGTCCCCACGATTAGTCTAACTGTGCCTCCCTATTGGGCTTGTAATTTCTATACAGAATAGAAATTCGCGCACTTTCCCAGCCGTATGTCACGGCGCACGGCTGCGTCTGCGCACATAACACTAAATCGGCGCAGGTTTAGTGCGCCGGCGACACGCCCCCAGTTAATTGGTGTCGTCCACGATGCGCAGGAATGCGCAGCACTGCGGTAATGCTGCGGTCCAATCCCCTAGCAGTTTTATATTTAAAGGAAATGGACGCTTTTATGTCTTTTGTTTGTGTGTGGCTCAGAAAAATGGATGGGCCGATGGAAATTTTATTGGCGTCTCTGCGTGGGATTGAAAATGTCGGCAATGCTACTGTAGTGCGCTAATTATTGCAGAACCACTATTAAAATAGACTTTATTTTTCTGAATCGTTTCTAAGATATTTTATTTTTTATTCTCAAACAAATCAAACAAGAGTTTTAATTAAAATTCACACTGAGCAACCACAAAGGTTGATGTTATATTTTTATCACATTTTTATTGCATTATCGACGCGGTGTCTCAGGTATTTAAGTTTTATGTCCACATAATGTTTAGTTATATCCATAACTAAAGCAGAGAGGGCGAAGACCTCACTAATTGCTGGTAATTTTTACGTCTTGATCGAAATGTCGGTCCGGGCCCTGTGAGGAATGCCGCCGCTGCTGACGTATACCGCTATGCGTTACAAGTTGCCTAGGGTTGATTAGAAAAGAGTTTGATGCTTTTATTTTTTACTCGAAACATATTTTTGTATGTAATTATTTTTAGGAGATGTGTTGTGAGTTGTCCCATTCAATTTTCTCTGATTTCATTGGGTGAAGCTTCTAGAAACTTTTCTACTAATTCTTTTTTGTTCAAAGGTTGAGGCAACTGCAACAGTAACGTTAAGTCTTTTTTGTGGAGATTGCATAATTTTACAACTCTCAAAACTGTTTGGTTTGTTGTTGTTTGGTTACCATGGGTTCATTGGGTTGCGTCCTATATCGACAAACCCATTTAATTAAGCGGTAGGTACGCAATTTACGTTAATAGCCTAGTAGGTACTTATTATTAATAATTAATAAAGTTCTAAATTCACGATGAACGTAACCTTGAATGGACTGTGTAATAGATGATATGGCTAGTAAGGGGGTGACGACTAATATAGAAGTACCTATCTATGAAAGAAAAACACATGTGGCGTTGACCCCAAATAAATTGGTACAAGTGAAAGACAATGATAGTTTCTTAGTAGTAAAAACAGTCCTGAATGTCTCTACGCAACGCCTGGGAAGAGGAAGACCCTCGCTACATAGTGGTCCAGTATCGAGAGAGAGAGATCAAATCGCAGAACCTAACTGCTATGACAACCCAAGACAGATCGTCCTGGCGCCGCTAAACAAGATGACCCGACCTCAGATAGAACTAGGATCAAGGGAAGGAAGAAGAAGTGGAAGACAATTATGATTATAGTGCTAAAATTCGATAAACAGTAAAAGCAGACTCTTATAATAACATGATTCACAAACGACTGAAAATAACAGTCCTTTCAACGTAACAGAAACACAATCAATTTACAATTTCCACCCATTTGTCAGCTGAACATAGCGGCCGTGTGTCGGCTCCTATTCCGCGTTCCTACCGCGACTATCATAACTAGTCATTAAAGTTTAATATCCAACTGAACACTTTAACTGTCTGAAAATATTCACTTAGGAATGCTTTGAAATTATAGTCTTCTTCTGACACTTGAATTGGTTTTTTATTAAATTAAAATTGAGTAGCTTTGGCAAGACTGTTTGAGTCAAAGGTATAAACCTAGTTTGGCAGTCAGGAATAACCGACGAAAAATCTCAACGCAGGAGGTCCAAAATCGGCGCGTTCATGCTGCATAGAGTGAATAATCCCCAAAAAGTCTGACAACCGGTCTCAACAAGGGGTATCGTATTACCCAGTTTCAATTGGATCCGGTTAGACTGGAAGCTGACCCCAACATAGTTGGGAAAAGGCTAGGCAGATTGATTAATAGTTCTTCACTATGAAACGTTCCTCAAAGCCACAGTTACGTAACTCCAGATGTAACTGTGACCACATAAACAGGTGCGAAGTGTTCCTTAATTAATACTTCACATATCATTGAGTCGTCACTGGTTCGAACCCGGGTACCGTAACACAAATGTTGGACTAACACATTAGCACCCTGTTTGAGTGATCAACTGATATTTTGGGCTCCTTTTAACTTGAAAGGATGTTTTTTGACCATTTCTTTTGGCAAATAAGGCTTGAGTGTTTGAGGATTTTGTTTCATTTTGATTTTTATTTCGGTGGTTAAATAATAATGCATAATGTATATGTTTCACCATAACTGGTTTTTTATTTTATTTATTTTTGTCACTGACAATACTTAGACGTTTTATTTTTATGAAATACTAGCTGCGCCCCGCGTTTTCACCCGCGTAATTGTCGATCCCATGGGAATATCGGGATAAAAAGTAGCCTATATGTTAATCCAGGGCGTCAGCTACCTCCATACAAAATTTTAACAAAATTGGTCTAGCCGTTTGAGCGTGAAGAAGTAACAAACATATAAACACACACACACACTCACAAACTTTCGCCTTTATAATATTAGTGTGATAGTGTGATTAAGGCTGACGCAGACTTGCGCATTGCATTGTAAAAATCTTCCTCATTGTAAAACATCACTTTTGTGCGGGCGGCACCGCACATTATGAAAATGCGTTGCGCTGCGGCCCGTTGCGGCTGTACCTAATGTGCGCTTGGCTTTAGGTTCATTTCCTGACACTTGTCAGGTCAGGTCAATGAACCAGAAACGCGAAAAGACTAGCCTACATAGAAATCAATGGAAGAATAGCTTCTAGCTAGCCTTTGTCCGGCAGTGTGAAACTTTTTTCCGTACAAAAAACAATGAAAGAAAACTTATTTCTGCAAATTCCGTGTTTTGCGAAGCTCCCGCGGGAAGTCTTAGAATTAATCGAGGGAAACAAATGGCTGGGCGATAATAGCTGCTTTAATACCTAGTCCAAGACTTAGTAACTAATAGTTTCCGTATTTAAAACATGTATTTCAAGCTTGTGGAGTTGCGTTCAAAGACAAAAAGGTCGTGAGAAAAGTCTACTACTCAGTAACCCCTCTTATTAATTATTCATAATTGGTTTATACACAAATTGAGGACCTTGCAGCAAAAGGGTGGCTAGTCCAAGTTTAAGAAATGTGCCTCGAACATGCATAAAAGGATGGTCCTAATTTTTGTTGCAATTGTATGTGAAAAAAACAGTAAAGACAAAAATTTGGATCTGCCTCCCTTTTGCTGCAAGGTCCTCAATTATTGTGGTTTACCAATCATAAAACGATGGACCGATAGCCTGGTGAAGGTTGCAGGAGTCTGCTGGATGCGGGAAGAGCAGGATCAGTCGTTGTACTGATGCTTGATCCCGGTCTTTGTTCAGCAGTGGACATCTTTCAGCTAAGCGAGCATATTTACTGAAGACTAGCTCAGAAGGCCTAGATGAAGTGACATTCTATCAGCGATATCAACCCAGCTTATCAAAGTCCTCTGCTGGACATAGGCCTCTCCCAGCAGTGGCGTGCATTGCATATAGGCATATAAGCAGTGCCTACCTCGATATATCAACATAAGCCTGTCAATTATTTATTTATTTATAGTTAATTAGTTATATTTTAATGTGTGTGCCCCACAATTAAGAAACTCACTAAATTATCATACCTAACACAAAACAAAATCTCCATACAAACACGCGCGGCAGTAGGCAGTCGCCGGATGGCCTACTCGGCTCCCGTACTATTCACACATTGTCATTGGTCTTTACTCGTTCAAGTTAAAACGACAAAATTAAAAATACGTACGTCTCACGCGTAATATCATGACGTTCGACCTTCGCAATTTATCACCTTTAAGTAGGCATGCCTACAGACTCAAATAACCACACTTTTGACCTCACTTTTATTTCTGATTAGTGACCGCGTTTGCCTAGACTAGACCCGGCCTAGTGCCTACCTATTCTGAAAACCAATGCACGCCACTGTCTCCCAGGCTTCGCCAAAACATCCTGTCTTCCGCCTTCCGCATCCAGTCTGTCTGGGATTCAGAATCATTACCGAATCTATGGTTACAGGGTGCGCATCGATATCCCTGCTACCCTGTAAAAATAATCTTCGCGTAAATTCGTGTGTGGCACCTAAAATATTTGGCACAACAGTTATCGCTGACGGTTGATAAAATAACATATAATAATACTATATTTAAAGATGATTAAACTGCACTGTGCATCGTTTGTGTTAAGTAGGGCGAGCGCAAATGTCATTGCTATTATCGTTCGTACAATGCTCCGGCCGTCACTTATAATGCCACCTGTACACGTACGCGAGCATCGCCGCGTAATTTATTTCCATTCGGTTCTAGTCTATCAAAGTAGCTCTAATCGGGCTCAGAGATTTGAAACTGCGCTCGAAAATAAACATGTTTAATAATGTGCCTAGCCTTTTCCCAACTATGTTGGGGTCGGCTTCTATTCTAACCGGATGCAGCTGAATACCAGCATTTTACATGGAGCGACAACATATTTACTGGGTAACACGATACCCCTTGGTAAGACTGGTTGTCAGACTTTTGGGCTTCTGACTACCCGTAACGACTGTCAAAGATTTACATGACAGCCGGACTAACGGTTTAACGTGCTTTCCGAGGTACGAAGGGATCTCGATATGTAATAGATGGTCACCCATCCACGAACTGATCGCGGCAAGCGTAGCTTAACCTATAAGTAGAAGTATAATATATTTGTTCAAAAATATACAACAATTTAAATTGGTATGGTGATACACTTTATGGCACTCGTTCCTATAAACATATGTATAATGTCTGAACTAGATATAAAATGTCCGTGTTTCAGACGACCGATCGACCCGTCCGGATGTTATTATTTAGCCACGGGCCCCTCCAATAATACTGTTTTATCCGAATGTGTAAAGTTGGCATTATTATTCAAAATCGAAATGGTTACGGTTATTATTTCTCGTCCGATTGTTTCTCGATCATAATTATTACGTTTTTGGGACTCGATAAATCGGACGGTGTTAGTTGGAGTGTCGAATACATTGACATCAATAGAAATGGTCGGTAATCTATGGTCGGTTTACGAATATTTTATAACGTAACCTATAAAATGTTGTAGTGGTATTAAAATAAATTATTCTGTTACGTCTTTCGTATCAAGCGAGGAAGGAAAGTAATCTAATTGATTCCAACGTAGCGCAGTAACCATTAAATAAAAATAAAAAACTGCTGGACATAAACCTTGTAATAACCGCTTCAACGAGAACGCTGCAAAGAAGTGGTTTCTTTTAGAAAATCACGACAGTATTTCATACTTGTTGGTCCAAAACTTTGCCACTACCACGGCAGCGCACTTTGACTGCATGTTTTAGGACACAGATGGGTTTTAAAATACACAAAAGAAAAGATTCCCAAACAAGATGAAAGCATTACTTAACCTAATCTTTACCTTTTAAAAGATTTCTCACTCATTACCTTCCAACCAGCGAAAAATCCAAAAAAATCTTAACCTCCAATATTTGCCTCCCACAAACACATTAAGGGACCGTTAACCACACCTCCGACACATCTACCGACCCACTTTTCGTAATATTACCGTGAGTCATCGACTTTCCACCCATAGTCGCAGAGGAAGCCGCTAAACGCAGGAAAACTGAAAGCCATCAATAGCTTTTCACAGGAAATCGACTTCCATACATGACACGTTATTATTTTACTCGTAATTATTGCTAGACTCATTTTCTTGACTTTCATTGTCGGAGACCTTTGTAGCGGGAAGTTGTTTATGTACTGCGTTTATAAGTTAATGCTGGTGTACCTATAATTCATTCTAATTAGTTTAAAAGCCTTAATAGTTACTGTTACCAATACGGTTTATGGATCTTCCGCAAAGGGTCTGCAAGGGGATATCAGCGATAACAGCTATAGTGAAAATATGTGGTGATGTTCCACAAACTATGGGACACTTAATATCGTGTCCTGCGTGTCCTGTCAGCTGCACGTTACAGGAACTGATGGACGCTGGTGATAATAAAAAAAAACACCAGGCAAGTGCGAGTCGGACTTGCGCACCGAGGGTTCCGTACAAACCTGTTAAAATATTTTTATTATATGATGTAACTAAACGGTTTTCGCATTTTTTCCTTTATCTGTGCTATAATACGTTGCTTCGTACCAAATTTCAAGATTCTGAGTTCACGGGAAGTACAAGGTTTTGATTCCCTTGCGAGTGTCGAAAATTTGCGGCATAAACGGCTGTATCTTTTGATTGCGTTGGCTTAGAAGTTTGATTTTTTTCACAGCTCCAAGGGACAGTAGACCTGAGTATTTGATATAAATTCCAGCTTGATACCTCCACGCGTTCCTGAGAAATAGGGTCTTGACAGACAGACAGACGGAAGGACGGACGGACAACCAAGTGATCCTATAAGGGTTCCGTTTTTTCCTTTCGAGGTACGGAACCCTAAAAATAGACCGAACACTACAAAATATACAAAGGGCGGCCTTATCGCTTTCTGCGATCTCTTCCAGACCCTTCATTGAACCTAAAACCCAAGTTTTAAAGTAAGAATATTCTAATTCTAATAACAAAGACCTCTAGATCAAAGAACAATTAAAATATTAGATAAGTAATTAATTTCTCTTAGCGCATCTTATATCTATTACTCGTAATTACAATATATTAGATAACATTTCAATAAGCTCTTATAAACTATTATCGAAATTTTAACAGCCATTAAAGAATAATTGACTCAACAATATTCCAGACATCATATTACAAGCAGAAAAACTAATGATATCCAATACAGAAACACGACTCATCGCTCACAATACATCTATTAATTAATAGAAACTTATCACACAGGCTATCATGGCCGAAATTTCACTCTTAAGTAATATACTCGTTTGGCTTTCGTCTTACGAAATATTGTTTTAACTTGTCGATGTGTCCGTCAATCGTGAATCTGTTTTTATGGCTGCCATAGATGGCTGGTGCTACTTTATGATGTGTACCTTTTAATAGTCTTCTTTTTCTGGTTTTAATTACGTTCTTGTAAGTTTTTCTGGGGAAAAGGACGTCTTAGAGATTTTAGGCCTCCAGTCTATTTCAGTTTTCACGTTGTTTGCTGATGATTACGAATTTTGGGGGAGCTATAAATCTTAGTATTAATACTTAATCAACGTAGGGCGAATTTCACCATACTTTTATAACTAGAAAAGTTTTATCCTGCGAATAAATTTTGTTTTTTTTTTTACAGACGTTCCATACTAGAACTGTCAGTCGCCAATTTTATTCCAAGGATAAAAGATATCTGGCTTTGGCAAAAGCAGCCCTTAGTGGGTATATTGGTAACTTTTCAGCGAAAGATCTCCTATCTTGTACAGACGCCAGCCAGCAAATTTCTTTGATAGATTTTCAACTTTACTGCAAAGTAATAAGGTTCATATTCAATTGGGAAAATTTGACAGATTGGGGTAGTGTGCTGGTCTCTGTAATTTTTTCAACAGGGTGCCTAGATCCCTATGATTTTTGCAACTCTCCACTCCGCCAATTATAGGGGCTTTTTCTGCACAACCTATCAAGTTCTACATGCACCTACTAATGTTTCTAACAAAGACCATAATAGAAAAATATGTATGTTAGCTATAGCTTTATCAAAGCTATAGTCTACCGGCACTACTTGGCATCGAAATAAAACGATAGTTAGTGAAAGTGAGCGGCCCGCGGCGATTCATCGATGTCATATATCATGCGGATGTACTGACAGCTAAAAGAATGCAGGGAGATGACAACTTGTGGGAGTTCTTTTGAGGAGTAGATAGGAGTTGGCCCAACTCAGTAGCACAGAATATACAGGGTGTCCCTGGAAGTATGGATCAAATCGAATAGGGGCGTGGGCATTTCCAAACTTTTTAACCCTGAGAATGTCAGCGAATTTTTTTACGGTCAAAAGTTATACCAGTTATATGAGTTACACGTTGGGGTCTCTTCTTTGTCCCTACTGTCACTAGTAAGTTCCTTCGAGGCATATCAACTAGATGCATAAAGCTCTTTCACACCGCTGGTTCTGCCTTTAAAAATGGTAGGCAAGTTTCATGTTTGCCAAGAAATCTCTGTCTTTGTATTTATTTGCATTACCGTCATGGTGACATTGAAATCTTATTCAGAGCCTGTCGTTGGATGTCTACTTAGTGGTGCCATAGTCACAATATGACAGGTGCTCAACGCATTATACAAGATATTTAATTATAATTCCATCTCATAATTATGTATGTATGCAAATGCAGAATATTTTTGCACCCTCCGGGTTTACATTGCGAGTTACAATGTAACGTATCATCTCCGCTCGATAATGCTCGTTTAAAAACGAACAAAAGTTTTTAAAAAACCATATTTTCCCTTTATTTCAATCTTAAAAACCGCTAGATTATTTTAAATTCGCCATAAACCTGTAACTTTATGGGCCAATTACACACATCAATACTTTTATCGAAAACATTTAACATGGATTTTATTACTTTATTGATAAATAATAATTATATGTACATAGATTGGGGTCCATTATGCCATTTGCAATGGAGTTTGAAAAAAATATTGGGTCCTGGTAGCTATCTGATATCGAATTTTAATTGAATGCTGATGAATATTTTACTATTAATTATTTCAATATCGGTCTCTTTAGACTTATATTATCTTTAGTTGCAATGCATAGGATTAGTATCGAAATATTTTTGTTATTGGCGTAATTGTGTTGTCTGTGCCTATATTTTTCAAACATTTTTCACCGCCATTTTTACTTGACAACACTTGAAATAATAACTAGACATTTGTTTGTATTAAAAGCTAGTTTTCTATTCTAACCTCCACTAAATGACAGATAAGTGCAGGTAATGTCTACACAGTACACACCCCATACAGCACTCAATCACTTAATTATATTTTTCCGCTCGCACGTTGCGCACACGCACCGGTAGCGAAATGGAAAGTCAACACCGGATATGTGCGTGCGCTTTCCAATACTTGCAATTAGTATATCACTTATAAGGGATTAGTAATTATGAGAAAAGAACTTCGTGTTACTAGATCTGTTTTGATTGGTTGAATATTGCAATATTTGTCTTGATGTGATGGGATTCTGTGAAGCAGTCAGGTTAAATTGATGAAAGCGACAGTCTTCTGGAGCCTAGTTTTTTTTTTCTTTGAGACTATTTTTTTTTTTTAAATCAAAAGATATAAATGAATAGTCCATTTAACGGCTTTGGTCCGAGAAATCCACCAAGAAAATTCGGTGAACTGGAAAACCTACAAAAAAAAAAAGAAAAAAAAAAAAGAGTGTTTCTTCACAGAGAGGAAACATCCAAATTAGCATAGTGTGCTTTAGGCATTATTTTGGTGTACATACCACATTCTATCAAAAAAAAATTAACAATCCACTAGTAATCAACGTCATAATAATTACCCACAACGACCTACACCAAGTTTTAATTTTAAACTTGATTTAATATTAATGCCTGAGTTATTGTTTATTCATATTGATCTGCGGAACCTATTAAGCCAAGGCAACCCACTAATACTTACAAAGTCACAAATGTAATAACTAATTAGTCCGCCAAACTATAGTGTGTGTTATTACTGTAATTAGTATGGTCACACCGTGTAATTAAATAAGATATTAGTCTGACTGTCTACTAGATAGAGCGAGGCTATTCTGAGATATAAAAAAAATGGAGGTACAATCAACAAAAGAGATAAGTATGCAGGATCGTCGGATATAGTTGAAGTTTAGTAAGAAACAGGGGCGTGCCTTTTACTAAAGCCGAAAAGCCTGGCTTTCAATCAAACGCGAGCCTAATAATAAAAAAAAATACACAAGTAAACTTATAAAATCATGTCGCAAGAATTGATAAGAATAAGAAAAAATAAACTCCGCGCGTCCCGGCCGGGCCGCCCGCGATAGTAAGTACGATGCAAGGTTGCCAGGTTTACATACTCAATGAATAATTTCAAATTCCGCGCACTTTTCATCACGCGCATCGTTGCCAAACATCTCCAATGCCGCTTAGCGAAAGCGCAACGACAAAAATCGACCCGTCTCGCTCGCACCAGTTGGCTTCAAATCTGGCTTCTAGACCTCTGACTATTTGTATAGAAATTGTTCACGTTGTTGATAACATTAGTATGTACTTATTCCCCAAATTGTACTGATTTTTAAGCCTGGCTTTTGATTTTTTATGAATGAAACGTATAACGACGCGCGTGTGTGTGTAAATAGTAAGATCGCGAGACATTGCGCGAGTCTATTAGTTCAAAGTTTTGATCGGTTACTGGTGCATTTTTTTGTTTTGTTTTTTTTTTCTATTTCTGTGAAGTTAAGTGTTGTGTTTAGTTTTTGCGGTAATTACCTTTGTTTTAAAGTGATTAAAAAGTTTCTAGTCATTAAAATGAATTCATCAATCATTGTGAATTGTTCCTTGTGATGGATTAAAACGTGTGCAACCGTTACTCGGAAAGGTAAATATTTTGAGTTTTGCAGACAAATTGATTTGAGTATTTTTCAGAAATCTAAATCACGTAATAGGCATTTTAGTCGATCAGCATACAATACTCATTGGGATTATAGGCTGCTCTCATATCAACAAATTATTCTGTTAGTGTTGCATATTTTTCTCAAAAGAAAATACCGCTGGGAATATCAGGTTACGATGATTTAAATTACTTCGTTGGTCAGAATTCTCAAAAGCACATGAATGCTGTTATTTCATTCTGTACTTTTTGTAAAAAAACGAATCGAAACTTCTTTATCTCGTCAATTATGTGCTTGACGACATTTCTAAATACAATACGCGTGTCGATCACAATCGCGCTGTTTTTCGGCCAGAGGGTCTTAGGGGCGGATTTTAAAGGTTAGTTGATGTTGTGTGTCATTTAGCACTACAAGAACTTCCTTTCCGAGGTCACGACGAGTCTAAAACCTCATTAAATAGAGGCAACTGCTCAGCGCTTGTATCTTTGCTTTATGTCTTCCGTGTGCTTTGATGTTCGTCATCTGTCTGTGGTAAAGAAGCGAAGAATGAAGAGTTATGGCTGTTCACATTGTGAGTAAATCAAATTATAAATATTATCAACAATCAACATCGTAAACAATAATTGTAGTTAGAAATCAATCAATTATTTGTGCGCCATCTAGTGGCCACTCGGCCAGATTGTAATATTTTGCAAAGCGACTGTTGCGGGAGAGAGAAATATGAACTAACTCAAAGAGCTCTGTTGTGCCCATAGATATATTTACATTTCTATGGTTGTGCCCATAGATATATGAATGTTTTTTACATTTCTATGGTTGTGCCAATAATGTACCTACAATAATAGATGACTCTTACACGTCTTATCATATTTTACGCGAAACTGATACTTCGAAAATAAAAAAAGTTACGATTTTGTAAAGGATTACCAATACTTACTCTTAGTATTTAATTTATATAAGAAACAAATGGTGCTATTAAAAAACATTCATTTTAATAGCTATTAGCAAAAACCTACAATTATGAAATACGAATATTAGTAAGAACTAAAACGACTCGGTCAGAGTCACAACGTTAACAAGCGATATGGTAGGTTTTTTTTTTTAAGTGTATTGGCTTGCCCTAAGTTTGACCCCTAGGCACGCCACTGGTAAGAAACCGATGGATGTGTGAGGAGGAACAGAGTGTAAAGTTCTCTCATACTCTATAGAAAAGGGAGGATCCTCCGACCAGACGGGTGTTGTGTCTGGCGGGCAACTGCCCAATGATTCATGTCGGGCCGTTGTATCTATGCTAGTTGCGCGGTAAACTATGCTTGCGAGATGCAGGATTTGCTTGACGTCAGTATGACGCGTTGTGCGCATCTGGCGTAGATAGCGCTACAAGACCCTTATTAAAATAAAGGCATAAGTTTCTAACTTAATTCTAAACCAGCCAATAAATCCATCATTGACATCTCCCTGTTCCTAAGGCTGAGGCTACAGTAGGCAGCGATTGGCGATGCGACTGGAAGAGCAAAACGGGATAAACATGGTATGGCTACGTTTAAGCGAAAATCCGACGTATATTCGGCGATGACGTGGCTACAGTACACATGCTATTAAATCATCCATCGCGGTTTGCTATACGCATAATGTAGCCACACGCATATTTAGTAGCACTATTGAACTAGTCGTGCAAGTAAGAAATATTCTAATAAATTCGCTTCAATTTCGCTGATATGTTGATGTAGCCGATGCCGTAATTACAGTAATGTTGTTCCTATCGCATAAAGTAATCAAAGATCGACGATGGTCCGATTGATAGAACCAGCGAAAAGAAAAATGCCCTTGGTCCTACTAGTAGAACTACGCGGTCAAACGTAATATTTGATGTACGGTGTAGCCATATACGTGAGCATTCATTTATTTATTACTATTATTATTATTTATTATTAGCCTGTGACGTCTCACTGCAGGGCAAAGGCCTCCCTACTCTCTCATGATAGAGTAGGGGTTTAGACGAATTAACCCACCGCGCTTGTCTAGTGCGAGTTGGTGGGTGTACAGTGGACCGCCTGACTGGGTCCGTGGGCGCCGCCTTTGACGTGATAGATGTTCATCAGCCGCCGCCCTGAGTTGATATCCTGCACTAATATCGACTGTTCCATCCGAGCCTATTTGGGTGTATTTATCCCATAGCCTACAGGTGGCGTTCTACATTTAGTTCAATACTAAATGCACGACAGTTTAAAGTCATATATATTTGTTTTAATCGCTCATGTGTCGCAGGTCGCGTCGCGGCCTAATGTAGCCTCAGCCTGAGCCCTCTAACAAAGCGATATCAATACGCTTTCGCTATTTAGTTGACTTTACACACTCAATGACACATAATTTATTTATTAGCACCGCGGGCGATCATAATCTGCGCGCGCTTCCGCCGTGCCACCTGCGCCAGCGCAGCGAAAGTTGTGTATTTGTCAACAAGACGCGATAACACAGAGTAGATATGTACAGAAGGCTAGCTTAAGAAGCTGCTGTGAGATTACGCACATGGAAGCTTAATGAGATAAAACGACCGCAAGCAATTTGCGAATAGCCATACCATTTAGCATGTAAAATGCCCTCAGTCAAGGTAGAGGGCCGATTTTCGCAGCGTATAAATGCCAAGAAGAGGCAAAGTATTGACCTCAGTGCCGTATTTTTGGACGGGCTTATGATCAGACAGTTCTGAACTGTGGTGTCCTCACCACTAGCCTTTTATACTGATGATGATTACCTTGTAATGAACATCACTTATCTATCAGTTTTGCAAACAAAAACAAATGAAAGCTTTCTGCCGCGTCCCGCGTTGTTCCAAATCTAAGTTAGACTTCTGTACCCAACCTCCTCCGTGTACCAAGCTAGTCTAACAATTTATGAACATTATAGGCTGAATTATATCTTGTTATTTTACTCTTGGAGTTCTAGTCGCGTCTGGTCTTTTTATTTTAGTATTCCACGATGGTCTAAGGCAGTTATGCATTTTAAAGAGCGGATGCGACACGTTCCTGGCTTTCCCACGACGTTATTGTGTATTAAATATTGCTATTAGGACGCCTTGGTATCTATGGTAATAAATCTGTGGGTGAAAACAGGACTTGAGGTTTCTTTTTATGATTTATTTATATACTTACATGTACCATTACAGGAGAATGAATGAATATGTAACGTATTAGTTCAATAGCTGTGCGTTTGTCAAAATTTCCAAAGGAAAATAAAATTTCTTAAATATACATAAGTATATTAACTGTGCAATAGCTTGCATTTATGTCGGCTATCGTGTGCACGTTTTTCTCAAATAAGACTGCAGCCATTTCGTTTTTCGTAGATTTTAAGGTATATACTTGGGTTAGGAGGCCTATACCGTCAAACGGGGTGAATAGGGATGCTGGGGTGAATCGGGACGAAACTTTAAAATGGATTTTAACGTTGAAATAATATAGTTTATTGTCAATAAAGGCACGTAATCGTTAACTAAATTACAGTAAACACATTAGGGTCCTTTTTGGCCACAAACTATATTATTTTTATGTTAAAATCCCTTTTAAAGTTTTGTCCTGATTCACCCCTGCATCCCTATTCACCCCGTTTGACGGTATATGTCCAGTTGTGCGATGCTATTAGGCTGAGTAGATTGAAGTTACTTGCATAATAACCAAAACAGCAGGTAATTGCGTAACACACTAAGTAATGCCATTAATTTTGACAATTCAACAACATTCATTGCGTTATGTACGTTGTTGAGCAGACAAATTTTTCAAACATATTAAGCGATGGATTAGCAATATCCTTCAAAATGATTCAGACTGTGATTGATACGTTCTTAGGGCGCAGTTCCTTTCTTATTAAAAAAAAAAACGTAAGTTAAACTTCTTCATCTATGCCCGTGTCTATCCCACGTGTTATTTATAACCCTCTATTCTCTTGTTACAGGTAAATAACGACACAGCGACACTACTGTCAAGCCAGGTAAACCCAACATGGACCCAAGCGTCAGAAAACCAATTTCTCTCCGTTTATGTATGTTTGAGAACGGGAAAAACTTATTTTACTTCGCCACGACGAGACGGATCGTCAATTAACGCTTTCTTCGACTAGTTTATACTGTAGTGATAGAAAGTCTTATTGCATGTTATGGCTATTTTAATTCTGAGTCGAATGCAGGGAAAGAAGTTTATTGCAATCGAGTGTGAGAGCGATTATAGCAATTGTGATTTGTTATATTGGAAACTAGCTCTGCCCCGCGGTTTCATCCGCATAAGTTGCAATCCCGTGGGAATATCGGGATAAAAACTATCCTATGTACTTTCCCGGAACTCAAACTATCTCTATACCTAATTTCATCTAAATCGGTTCAGCGGTTTAAGCGTGAAGAGGTAACAGACAGACACTTTCGCGTTTATAATATTAGTATGGATTAGAGGCGTAGAAATCTATAGGGAAGATCATTCATACATCTACGAGTATACTAATATTAGAAAGAGGTAAAATTTGTTTGTAAGTTTGTATGTAGGGGGTAATCTCTGGAACTACCAGTCGGATTTGAAAAATTCTTCTTGCATTTGATAGCCCAATTCTTGAGGAAGGCTATACGCTATTTAACATCACGCTGTGACCCTTAGGAGCCGAGCAAAAAGAAAAAGAGTAAAAAAAGAACGTTAAGTGATAGCGCGGGCGGGTGATGCGATACCACGGGGTTGCTCGGGGGAAACAAGAAGTTTCACGCGAACGAAGTCGCGGGCTGAAGCTAGTACATACATAAACCCACACCTTGTTTCATGGGGGTAGGGACCAACTACAGAACGCCATCACCTGCTACGATTCTTACATACCTACCTACTCCTTTTCATTCATTCATTTATTTATTCATCAGATATAAGCTAACAGTTTACACCAAATCGCTTATATCTATGTTAATTCTACAAAATTACATTAAAAAAATTTAATTAAAACTTCTTAGACTAAAAAAAATTAAATAAATACAATAAAAAAAAACGGAGTAACATAAAATTTTGACTCATTTACGTTCATATATTAGGTCCTTACATATGAAATTGGCGTTTTTCGTACTGGCCACTTTAATCACGAATTTCTCCTCTTTGGTAAGGAATTCCAAATTCAAATTTGTACAGCTATTTACTCATGTATTTGTGCTTCGATGACCGTCATTCATTTGTTTTTTTTCTTCTGTTTTTTCTGTTTGCGTCACTCATTTTACAAAATGGAAAATTTAAAATATCGCATTATTTACGAGTACGAGTTCCGCCGTGGCACTAGTGCTGCGGAAACGACTCGAAGGGTGAATGATGTGTATGGCGGTCATGTTGCAAAAGAAAACACAGTTCGTTTTTGGTTCCAACGTTTTCGTTCTGGAAATTTCGACCTGCAGAACAAGCCCCGTGGACGGCCTGAGACCCAAGTTGATAATGGAGAATTGAAGGCTATTGTGGAAGCGGACCCATCGCAAACCACGTCCGAGTTAGCTGCAGGCTTCGATGTTAGTGATAAAACTGTTTTAATTCACTTGAAGCAAATTGGGAAGATTAAAAAGCTTGAAAGGTGGGTACCTCACGAATTGACTGAAGCAAACCGGCAAACGCGCGTCGACTGCTGCGTTACATTACTGAACCGGCACAACAATGAAGGTATTTTAAACCGAATCATTACCTGTGATGAAAAATGGATTCTTTACGATAATCGGAAGCGCTCAGCGCAATGGTTGGATCCTGGCCAGCCAGCCAAATCCTGCCCCAAGCGAAAATTAACCCCAAAAAAGTTACTTGTAAGCGTTTGGTGGACTAGTGCCGGTATTGTTCATTACAGTTTTCTCAAATCTGGCCAGACTATTACAGCTGATGTCTATTGTCAGCAATTACAAACCATGATGGAAAAGCTAGCGGCTAAACAACCAAGGCTGGTCAATCGCTCCACGCCACTGCTGCTTCACGACAACGCCAGACCACACACTGCGCAACAGACGGCTACCAAATTAGAAGAGCTTGAATTGGAATGTCTTAGACATCCTCCGTACTCCCCGGACCTTGCTCCAACAGATTACCATTTTTTTCGCAATTTGGATAACTTTTTGCAAGGGAAAAAATTCAACTCCGATGGGGCAGTCCAAATCGCCTTCAAAGATTTTATTGATTCCCGTCCGACTGGTTTTTTTAGTAAAGGGATCAATGAACTACCTATAAGATGGCAAAAGTGCATTGAAAACAATGGTTCATACTTTGATTAATTAAATATATTATATTAAAAAATATTCGACTTTTTGTTCCTTCCATACAAAACGCCAATTTCATATGTAAGGACCTAATATCTGGTCATGTACGCACTCCCTTTGTGAGTACTAAGATCATTTTAATGTCAAAATTATTGTCTATGAATGAAACAGAAAGACAGAAGAAAAACGCACTAACAACATTATTAATTTATTAGATACAAAGTAGCCACATTCAGAAAAAAAAGACAGAAGAAAAACGCACTAACAACATTATTAATTTATTAGATACAAAGTAGCCACATTCAGAAATTATTTTGTTTTTTCTACTTAGTGCTTAGTTCGTAGTAAGTTAATTAATATCAAAACAAGGATGTTTTGAGGACCACGCAGATCTCAAACCACCCATATTTTACGGATATCCGCTGCCTGCGCGCAGCCATATAAATCAATGGTGAGGGTGACATAATAAGGTCTAAGACCTAGATAAGAGCACAATTTGGGACATACCTATAATCTAGGACTAGAACGCAATAAACCGAGGTGATTAATGTATTAATTACGACTATCAGAGGCAAACAAGAGCCATAAACAAATAAATGACTGACAATTAACCACTCTCGTATATTTTCTTCACTGCAATTTCTAATCATTATTGAAAGTGACACTTTCAAGTAAATAACAGACTGACTCTATTATGTCGGCTTAGAAACACGAAATAGATGAGCACAGAAGGTCCATATCACGAATGAAAAGAAAGAAGAAAGACATTTCTTATTTGGGAGAAATAAGATACACATTGTAAAAAAAAACCATTAAAAAATTTGGAGAGTAGTGGTGGCCCAGTGGTAACCGCCTCGACATACGAGTTGTAGGTCGTGGGTTCGAACCCAGACAGGCGCTTTACTTTGTATAAACTATTTCATCACCACTGCTCTCAAAACGGTGAAGGAAAACATCGTGAGGAAACCGGCATGTCCTAGATCCAAAAACTCTGAAGACATGTGACATCTACCAACTCGCACTTGACCCGCGTGGTGGATTTATAGTCCACTCCCTTTGGAAGAGAGGAGGCCTGTGTCCCAGCAGTGAGAACATTATAGGATGATTATATGCAAAAAAAAATACAAAAAAAACCGACGTCCACCGAGAAACAACTTTAATTTCGGAAATCGGTGTCTTTGGTTTTCTATTTTGGTCATGTAATTTGCTTATATTATGTAAATATCTATACAATAAAACAAGAGATGTAATTTGTTGTTTATAATTCAATTTAATGTATTTTGCATGCACAAAATAAACGATTTATCTATCTATCTACAAAAAAATAACTCGCCGAATGAATAACCTCCTCCTTTTTTGCAACGAGATTTAATCATAATACATACATTCATCGAAAGTAGACAAAACCAAGCAAAATAGTAAGAATAATGAATAAAAAGAGCAAAAACGTTACGTGAACGACGTTCTCAAACAAATGACAGTTGCATGTGTGCTTGGACTTGTTGTACGTACAGCGTGTCTATGTGTGCGTGCGTTTTCGCTTTGTGCTTTGCGCCTTCTGCAACTATCTATTCTGTGCTAACAGCCTGGTAGCTAATAATACTAATGATACCTTTTCTCTCTGCCTATGCCATGAACGATTGATTGGTATGACACTCGACTGTAGTTGCAAAGGTAATTGTGGTCATTTTCACTGAGTAATCTTCGTTTATGAGGCTTTCACGTCCTTTGTGGAAAATAAAAAGTTTAAAGTTTATAATAGTTGCAGTAAAATTATAATTAACACTCACAGTAGCCAGAATAACTGACATTGGCAGACTTTACTCTGTACTTGGATCGAACTTCGGCGAAAATAAATTCTTTTGGTCGGCTAAACAAACAGCCACAAAAAAACAGACATTGTTTCAGTAGCCCACTGTCATACATAACATAATATTACAAACAGAGGCTTCCCACTGACCTTGAGACAATGTCAGGTCACAGCCTTAATTTCGAGGTCACATTCTCAAGTTCACCGATTTTCAAGAAGGTCAGCTGTTTGAGTAAGGAAGCCATCTTTGACACTATTGGGAGCAGTATAAATTCAACCCGTGTCACCTCGCCACTGCAATATTTGATAGCTTTATTTTAAACTAGCTTCAGCCCGCGACTTCGTTCGCGTGAAACTTCTTGTTTCCCCCGAGCCACCCCGTCGTATCGCATCACCCGCCCGCGCTATCACTTAACGTTCTTTTTGACTTTTTTTCTTTTTGCTCGGCTCCTAAGGGTCATAGCGTGATGTTAAATAGCCTATAGCCTTCCTCAAGAATTGGGCTATAAATGCAAGAAGAATTTTTCAAATCCGACTGGTAGTTCCAGAGATTACCCCCTACATACAAACTTACAAACAAATTTTACTTCTTTATAATATTAGTATAGAAGTATAGATTTTACTATCATCAACATCATATCATCCTGGAACCTCCTACTGCTGGATATAAGGCCTTTATTCTTTCCTGCCACCCTTTCTGGTTCTGTGTGTCAGAATCCAGGTGTTTCCCGTGACTTGGGTGATATCGTTGGTTTTATTTTACTGTAAAAGAAATCAATCTAATTACTTACACTTTAGATCTTTGACTGCGATGATTTCTCACAGTTTTTATTGCCAAATCATCGCGTTCCCAGCCTCCGGACACCGAATTATATGTTGCAAGAGAACTCTCGATAGCTTCTCCATTTTCGATCAATTGCCTACAATTCCGCGGTTCACACTTATCTTTGGAATTACTGCGATTAAATAAATAACAGATGCGTCGTGTTGTACACTCTAAAGCTTGAAGTAATTGCATTTATTAAGCGTTTAATGGTCGGGTATTTTATTAGAATTGTTGCCTCCATTTTTTTTCTGATCAAGCAGGGATGAAGAATTTTGTAATTTCAAAAGTGGTTGTAGCAAAATGACTGATATTTTATTAAAAATTAAATATGTGTTCTTATGTTGATACAGTTTACTGTAACCGTTAGCCTGTATCCGACTAATGGGCGAAGGGTTCTTCCCATTACTTAGATTGCTTAAGCTCCAGGGCTATTGTGGACGACTGGTCGTTTGTTTTGTCATAACCTGCTAGGTCTACCGCGACGCCTTCTGGCAGTGTCTGGGCTCCACGTAGTAACTATTTCAGTCCTCAGCTCACTGGGCATGCTTCATAGATTTTAAAAAATGTGTGAACTGTATAAAAGAGAAATGATTAGGCGTTGTCAGATTTGAGTTGGTTTTATTGTTGAAAATAGATTATGCTTGAAAATAAATAGACGCCAGTCTCAAATGGCATCTAAAAATAAGGAATTTCCTTAACAAGTCTTGGTAAAACAATATTTAAATTGAACACAAATCTTCATTATGATTAAAACAATAATAGGTACAAATCACCAATGAAAAGAATCACAATTTCCATCAATTCTAAATTCCCATCTGTCTATTAGCACACCCCGGACACTCCATACAACGCTCGCAAAATAATTACCTACTACTACTACATTAAAAAATGACGTTTGTATACGTATGAATGTGTGCGTGAGGTACTTGTGCGAGAACTGCGACGAATACGCCGAAGTGCGGGGTGAGGTGCGGTAACTGATGTTAGTGCGGGGAAGGGAGTGGCCTTTCTGTACGGTATTCTGTGCTATTAGTCTATGACAACAGAAGTACAGTCGCGATCACTACAAAGTTTTCTGCAAAATCATTGTTTTTAACATCTGTAAAAGTAAAAGTGTATAAAAGTTGCGAATAGAGCCATTTGCTTTGAGTAAAAGCACTCCAGTTACTTGCTGACGGTTCTTTTATTACTTGTTATGTGCAGTTATATTTACTGTCTTGTTAGTGTGTGTGTGTCGAGATCTCAATGTCGACTGCTTAGTGTGAAAACTCTCTTGGTTTCAAGTCCCTGTACCCTAAGAATTAGAATCATTTATTTGCAGAAAATATAGGTGCGAACACACTTTCTATGATAAATCTGATTGATTTTGACGGACATTGCTTATCCATTTTTTTTTATGTTCGCAAAAGTCTGTTCAACAACGTAAAAGACGCAATGAATGTTGTTGAACTGTCAAAATGAATGTCATTGCTTTTGTTAGTGTGTTACCCCGCAGGTCGGTCAAAGCGTTATTAGTTTCATATAATAATTTTTATGTAATTACGTTTTCCTATTAGGAAATTGTTGGTTGCAGCGTGGAGGTATCCATTTCTTCTTTATCCTTTGATATTCTCGACGTCTCTTTGGTTTTCTGTGGTTCATTTTTCAATGCTTTTATACAGGGTGAAATTAAATTCATGTGCATCCTTTTAAGGGGTCATTGTACTCATCTTTATGAACAACTTTTACTATGGGACTAAACCTGAAATCGCGAAATAAATATCAGCTGTTCCTCGCATTTGTGTTCACATAACTCGTCAAAATGTAGAGAAGAGCTGATTTTTTTTAGCGATCCCATAGTAAAAGTTGTTCATAATGATGAGTATAATGACCCCTTAAAAGGATGCCCATGAATTCAATTTGACGGTGTATATATTTTCTGGCTACTTGGCTATGTTTTAGTATACCTATATTTTGTCACCTAAGGTAACAAGGGCACACCTGTTGAACACACATTCTCCTCATAATCACTATAATTATGTTATATTACATCTAATCACCTCACAATCGTCTAATTACTAATGATTTCCTTCTCAGAATTCTTTTTATCACATAGCAAACAATCTTGTATAATTAAGAATCTGATTGAGAAGTACCTACTTACTCGTCAAAAGTACATAGTCCACAATAGAGCAGTTTGACGTCTTCCGACTGGCGAAGGTTGCCTATGGAGGTTGATTTGTATCTGAGGACATGAAGCCAGGCAAGGTATGCAAACAATCACTTTCTATAATATCCTTGTTTAAATTGAATTTAGACTGGTTTTTTAATGATACTGTACGTTTTGTGTAGTTTTTTTTAATTACCACAGTTTTTCAATTTCGAACAATTATTGCCAGATTTGAAAAAAAAATGAATTATAATAATTCATTTTTTTCAAATCTGGCAATAATTCGTCGAAATTGAAAAATTATTCAAATATTTTCATCAAAAGAAATAATACCTCATACCTATGTGTGTCGGTTAGTATTGTAAAAAATCCAATTATCAATTTAATATACCAGAGAGGCTGTAATTTTAAGAAACGATGGCGATCTTCATTCTTACGATTTCTTCTTTTTTAATACCTTAAAATCTAGTCAATAACCAATGTCAAAAACATGTTAAAAATGTAGGTAAATCAAAGGTATTTTTAACATGTTTTTGACATTGGTTATTGACTAGCTTTTAAGGTAATTTAATTACGGGAAATGTCCTTCAGTATCCTACTTAATTAATTATTAGCTTCAAAACTGCCACCGTTACGAAGAGAAATGTTGCCAGTGTAACAATTTATTTCAATACCGATATCATCAGTTTCATTACGATAATAACTAACTGGTTATTGTGCTAATTACCCACCAGTCGCCATGATCGATGAGTGCATTATTGAAAGTTTTCCAGTTAATACAGATTAGGAATCAGTGAGTTTAAATTAACTACGATTGCAAATGTGATTAGGTACTCGTATCAGGGTTTTTGTAAATAGATCGAACGATTTTTTTTTAATTGAATCTGTGTCCGCGTTGTTCTTCGAAACTACGCGGTTTCCAGCATCATTTAGAGAATTTATTTCGGAAGATTTATATGTATAAAACATGAATTTAAACTTACATAAAATAGAGCTATCTTGATGTTTTGTCAAGTCGTAAAATCGTACGAGTAGGGGCGGATCGCTTTAGCTCACCGTCCGATCAGGACCAGGCCCGTGCCGGACGGCGCGTACGTGTTCCACGCGCGCCTCAAAGAGATGTCAGCAAAAAGGAAGGGGCCTGCCAGGGCCGAAGCCTGCCGGGGCTGCGGGATTGTCCGAAAGGTTTACCGCTACCTCGGAACATAAAGGGCTAAGGAAGGAACACGGATGGGTTTTAGTCAGTAAGAGTGTGACACTCCCTTCCGCTCCACCCAGAGAGGGAGGGGTCATTTGATGACTTCCCATCCATAAAAAAAAAAAAAAAAAAAGGGCGGTTCGCTTCAAAGAACATACTTCCAGCATGTTTTAATTTACTCGCGTGTTATCAGAATATTTTAAATTTCTCACAACTGGCTTTTTTGGTGCAATACTCTTTACTTAAAAAAATAACTCTCAATCAAACAAGATGAAGCTAATATAGTCGTCTTCTTGAAGCACTTCATCGCTTTCAACCTTTCCAATGACGTAAACTCGGAAGCCTTCTTCCGAATTCAAGAGAGCAACAATCCAATACGTCTGTCAAACAGTCAAACGGTCTCTTCAACTACCCACATTAGTTAACGTTATCTCGACATCTAAACGTGATCCCAATCGATAATCTAACAGATATATTTCTCAGATAATTGGGTCTCGTCGAAAGTCGATTAGAAAATAAGAGTGAGTGCAGACGCCAGCACATCAAGCTACCCGAAACTGTCAAATTTTCCCAATCAACATTGAACCTTATGCTTTAGCGATAAAGTTGAAAATCAATTAAATAAATTTGACAGATTGTTGTACCACCGCTCATCAACGGAAGCCTGTTCGAGATCGAAAGTGGCGTATGTGCAAGCGCATTTTTATGTCATTTTTACATACGAGGTCGTTCACCGCGGGAAAAGTGGGGAAAACGGGGAAATATGCGGTTTGACCGGTTATTGCGTACATTGGCCGTTTTATGGTGCTGCTGAAGGAAAAGTTGTGATTTTTATCGCGTTGGCTTTTGGCTGCGGTTTTATGTACCTGTTTGTTTATGTAAGATTTGTTGTGTCGAGAAAGTCGTAAAGTGAGGAAACCTAGGCTACTTGTGTTGTAATGAAAAGAAAGGCTCACGCAGATTCTTGTTTATATTGGCTCGTACTTCAAATCGTGAATGATTATTTGGACAGGCAGAAAAGGCTTTTACAAAATACAAAAAGTTTATTGCAGTAACTTGCTTAGCTTTTCATGCCTTGCTAATGTTCTCAGCCTGCGCAATTTATTATTATTATTAGGTATTTAAAATATTCTGTAATGCAACAATATTTATGTAAACACTATGTAATTTAGGGAAACTTAGACTAAATCGTGTGTTATTCTTATTATTTTTAACTGTTACATAGATGGATAGTATACTCTTTGTTATGTACACCTTAAAAATTACATACAGATATAACTAACCATCTATTTATATTATAACTGTTCTATTTTTTCAAAGTACATTGTAGATGTAGATGCTTCCCATACAACGACACTATATCAGATTATCGTAATTTTAAGAACGTTCACAATCTGTCATAATATACTTCTACATTTTTGAAATTGATTGTCGCTGAGATGAGATTGCTACTAGATTTTGAACGTTTTTGATATGAGAATTGGCCTCCAGTTGCAATGCCTCTAACAAAGTGTCTTAAAATGGCCCTCAGGGGCAAACAACACAAAGACCCATCTCCAAGTACATACATACCTAGACATACATACTCTATGTACGTACACTTTAAAAACAAAAAGCCATGCCTCAACTTGTCCACGGTCTCCGTAATTACGCGTAAAAACACACAAGTGTTACGTGCCTCGAATATTTCGCTCTTTTATCTCGTTTTGACGCGACAGCTGCGTACGCGCACAGCACGCGATCGTAATGATGCGCCTGAGTTTCGACAGCGATATTTTGTAACGTGTTGATGAGATGGGAACGGAAATAATGGAACAAGTTTATTAGCTCGATATCTTTATAGTTTACATTTAAAATAAAAGTATTTTTTTTTTAAATTGACTCCCAAAATCATTTGGACGATATAATATACAGTCAACCGAACATCACTGGTACCTACTAGCAATTTGTTATTGACCACGCCTTTATGTTGTAGCAGTAAGGGCGTTACCTACCAGTCATGTACGGTTGGCTGTAGGTACATAGATACATATAGAAAAATCCTTTGATTAACAATAATTATACTCCTAAATATTTCTACTTTCTGACACTGTTATTGTCAGTAAATTCTGCATAAACAGCCTATAAATTCTACAGGAATAGGTAAAGAAAATCTTGCCTAGTAATCCTAGAAAACCATTCTAGGATTTATTACCCATTACTCACAATCATTAGTTGATTTAAGACCATTATAGTATACCCATAGTGGTCATTGACTGAAGAGAATAAGAACACAACAAACAAACTCCAATCCACCATCAAAACAGCCATCCAATAAATCCGAGAACCATCCAACAACAACCACAAATCAGTTATGAATATCAATATTACTCAAACCCAACGCATAATCATTGAATACCTCATACGACCATTAATTCGCCAACACTCGAATAGAGGAGTTATTAGCTCCATTCCTGCTCACCCCGTCCCGGAAGCGGCGTGAATATGTGATAAATCTTGCGCAGTCATCGATGGGAGGGTAACGGGACACCCTACGTGGTTATTAGACGGGCTAATACTGATTTATAGCCTGTTCACGCCATCCAGTTCTCTCCTGTGGACAAGGTTTTAAGTGATAGGGAATTTGCGAGATTGTGCGATAGAGTCGTGGTCTGATATTGTGTTAACAAGTAGCTGGTGCTATTTATTTTGTTTAGTGTCAATTGTTAGTGTAGGTGAACTAACAATTGGATGCTTGTCAGTTCGGCCAATAGTATTTTCAGAGTATTTTGCGCTGGTAAATCGATTTGTCGCCATTTTCTTAATGCTGGCGTCTATTTTGCTCTCGTTATATCCTTTCGTGATATGGATTAGACCATAGCCAAAGGAAGGAAATAAAAGGGGCTATCAATCCATACTAATATTATAAATTCGAAAGTAACTCTGTCTGTCTGTCTGTATGTTACCTTTTCACGCCTAAACCGCTGAACTGATTTAGATGAAATTTGGTACAGAGATAGCTTGAGTCCCGGGAAAGGACATAGGTTACTTTTTATCCCGATATTACCACGGGATAGAGACTTATGCTAGTGAAACCGCGGGGCGCAGTTAGTAACTACATGTTTAACAAAATTGTACTATTTGCACGGTATGCCTCGGTATGCTTAAGAGACTGCACATATACGATTTATTACGGTCTTATTCCCTAAACCCCCCTCGGATCCCCGGCTAGTTATTCTTATATTTTAATTTCTGTCTTATCCACTATAACTAGGTCTGATCCCTTTACTCTTTTTGACAGGTAAGTACAGTCAAGAGAAAATAAACTTTTACCCCCTTATTCATAATCCTATTTTATCTCTATTTTAGCTAAAATAGGTTTATAGAACGTTTGTCTTTATCTGTCACGTTGTCATTTTTGTGTGTAAGAAAGAGACAAACCCCATTTTAACTAAAATAGGTTTGATAAGTTTTATGAATAAGGGGGTTAATGTTTTACAAAATTGCAACTTTAATTGACGCAACTGTCAACTTTTTAAAAGGAACCTTAAACGGATACCAGTTGCGAAGACATCTACATCTGCACAGCTAGGTACTTGAAATTATATAATACACGTCAAAAACAGTTGCATGTTGCCAAAACTCTAAATCAAAATTGCTCCGTCTGCATCTTATGTACAGAATTTACACCCACCAACCGATTCAGAATCAGGTGCTTCTCCAAGTAAAACTCCACTCATCTTGAAACGAATTTCATCAAAACTGTAATTAATGTGTACAGTTTCCGATCTCGCATGCTCTGACCAATTACCTACCTCTATATTTAATGAGCACCATTACGGCGCAGCGGACGGGGCTGAGCTGCGGTCAAATTTGACAAAATTGCCCAAGCGTCGTCGCGTGCAAGTATTTTGTGATGTTCAAATTATTTTTGTGGATAATTGAATTTTTGTTGTAACTTGTACCTGATTGGTTCATTATGATTATGTCTTGTGTTGGGATGCAATCATCATAAATTTTAATGTAATAACGCCTTGTAAAATTGTGGACAATGTTGATGAATTTAATCAGATCTTATTAAGTCAACATGTATTTGTCTGAATCATAATCCATTGAAATACATGTTGACTTAATAAGATTTTTTCTTCCCTTCCTAAGCTTTTTTGATTTCAAGATATTAGGAGTAAGGGCTCGATCTAGAGACGAAACGAAACGTTTTGCTTCCGATTGAAAAGAAAAAAAAAAAGATTAGTTGGGATTAGGTGAGCTTCCGAACGCTACCAAACCATTGTAATTATTAACAACGTATTCTATGTAAGTTGAAACACTACTATTATTAACCTCTTAAAAAAAATCCTGAAGATTAAAACCTGCCAGTGCCAATAACAATCGTTTTCAATTAAGTCAGTTTCCTAGAAGCACTAAACGAATGTATTTACTGCTGTTTAACTTGGAGCACCGAGACATAAACACCCATTTTTGTTGTAAATAATTACGTTGGTGTACAAGTCCTTAACCCCAACGTTCATGGAAGACAGAATTATGTGCACGCGCTGATTGTCATTTCACTACATTACTTACAAAGTATCAGCAAAGACCAGTGGCTATTTTAGAATCTGTGATTTCTTCAGCTGGTCTTACTTTAAATACCTCGTTAATAGTTCTTCTAAGATCATCTTCTTGATTCTTAGCGTGTCGATCTCGATAGCAATCTAAATGTACTCGGCCCAGAATTCGGCTACTTGTTTGGCGCCGTCATCAGCGTCCACCAGTTCCCGTAACGTGCAGCTGACAGGACACGCAGTACACGATATTAAGTGTCCCATCGTTTGTGGAACAGCACCACATTTACACTCTAAGGCGGAGTCGTCTATGAATCTCCACCTGAACAGGGTTTACTTGCTTCGGCCAACCTGGGTCCAACTAAGATCATTATCATCACTTCATCCGCTATCATCTGATTCTCCTTCCCAAGTGCCCATCATTAGGAGCCTTTTTCCACCCACTGCTGACTCCAAGACCTCCTCGTTTTTGTGCCATGCTTAGGGAAGCAGAGTCTCATCCAGGTTATCAATAACTAGAGCCAGATATATACAAATTCGTGTCGGTATATTTAACGTCCGCTTTGGAAGGCTTTTTGTGCCATGCTTCCCTGGTCGATGCGAGTCTCAGATACTCTTCATCATTCAGTCGAAAGACGTCCACTGCTGGACGTAGGCCTTCCGCAAGTACCTCCACTTAGACAGGTTTTGTGCTTCTCGCATCCAACGAGTTCCTGTGGTCTTAACTAGGTTGTCGGTCCACCTTGAGGCCAGTTACTCTTACCTACAATTTAATGCAGGTCCTTATCTCAATTTATTTAGAGTCGGCACAGTATGGCTTCCTGTTTCAAATCATCTCTATTATCCGTCATTTCAGTAGCCAACCTCTTTCTAGCCATATCAGCTTTCACGGTGCCAACGAAGATTTGCACCAAAATTTTATTATTGCTTAAGATGTGCCTCTGACGACGGTGGTAGTGTGTGGTGTGTACCTTCTGCTCGCCTGTCTTCAAAGTACCTGTCAAAAATTCTTCTTCTAGGATGTAGGTAGGTGCCTCCGTGGGTCTTATAGGTCTCGTTGCAGCAAGTGGCTGTGGTTTATTAGTCTACATGACACGGAATGCAAACATGCCTGAGCTTCAGTCGCACTATGCGTTCGCGCATCCACAATCCACATTGCATGACAATGCGACGCGTTTGTTGACCTGCGCGCGCATCGCAATACGTGCGGTAGCTGAGTGATTTGCATCATTGTTGATGGGAATTGTTCGATAACGCTGTTATACTATTTTTAAACCTTTTATATTGTGGTCCGCTTGGATGAGGCCTCTATTCCATGGACTAGAGATAATACTGTACGGTAACTAGGTGATATTTTGATTGCCTTATGTTTTCTGTGTTTTAAAACTGGTTTCATTTTGTGATTCATCTGGAAAACGGGTTTGTCCCGTCTTTATTTGCTAACTAGCTGCGCCCCGCAGTTTCACCTGTATAAGTATCGATCCCGTGTAAAAAATCGGGATAAATGTACCCTTATGTCCTAATACAGGTTATGGTCTACCCATGACCCAAATATCATCCAAATACGTTCAGCCGTTTTAGCGTGAAAGCGTAACAAACCTACAAAAAATCAAATCTTTTGTCTTTATAATATTTGTTTAGATTTCTTTGTTATTTCTCTGGGAATGTCTGACTGATTTGTAATTGCAAAGCATCAGCCTTCAAGAAGATGCGCTCCTCTTTTGCGTTTCTTCTAAGATCAAGTAAAAGACAACAAGGTTTCATTTAGATCTTTAACTCCAACTTTTTTTGAACACTGCAACCTTGCGTAAGATAATTTAATTTTAACAACAGCACATGACATACATTGTTTACGTTTATTGTCTACAAATATGGTCATAATAACGTAGTATATTAACAACTAAGGAAACGCCAAAAAAAAACGGTAGGAAACGAAAAGTCCGCAGCCATATTTCAATGTTATTCTTATTCATATCTCCGTAATTAGGTTAACATTTTGTTATTATTCTTTTCCTTGTAATTTTGGTCTTATAACAGTTTTATTAAACTCTCAGTTCCGTTATGCGGTTCCGTGAGATGTATTTTTACCCGACTACGGCGAAGCAAAAAGGAGGGTTATGATTTTGATCATGTATGTATGTATGTTCATCTGTCCCCTCATAACTTCTAAACCACTTGTCATAATTGGAAAAATGAGGTATCGTTAGAAGCGTCTTGATCATCCGCTGGTTATAGGCTATGTGACGTCACATTAAATTGTATATGGCCATGGCGCCCTCTAGCGGACAAACATAAAGTCATGATCTAAAAAAAAAAATTTAATCGTGGCGTGTTTGGTATCAAATGAAAGGGCTGGATTAGCACATTTCAAAAATATAAATATTACTGAAATAAGACCCAAAATAATTTAAAAAAAATAAGTTTAAAAACTAAAACCTTACTACTGAAAAGGATGAAACAAGAAAGTACCTTCCCGTGGTCGCATGCTACCATAGCATACAATATATTATTATTTACAGCGGCATGCGACCACGGGAAGGAACTTTCTTGTTTCATCCTTTTCAGTAGTCGGGTTTTAGATTTTATTACAATTTGATGGTTATGCTGTTCTTAATCTTAGTTTGTCATAATTCAATTGCGCGTAAAGGTATGATTCCGATCTCGGCAGCACGCAGCAGTGCTGGCGCTGCAGTGCTGCCGCAGCATTTCATCGAAATTCAGACACCTGTGTGATGGTGACACCAGACCACCGTCTGAGTTCCCTTTCCACATTTAACCCAAGTCTGCCTTCAAGGCGAGAGTGAACAGGTATCTTCTGGGCACGCTCGTTCCGTCATATACCTAATCCATTGCTTTCCATCAGGCGTGATCGAGATCATGCCTAGACCCCTGACCCACTCAGCATTTTTTTTCTAGTTATTAAACTATGTAGGCATCTAGGCATGATCTCTAGATCGTCAACGTTCTATAACTAAATCTACATTCAGATTTTCATAAGCCGTTAAAGATATTAAAAGGAAAAGTATATTTTAAGTGACCATTCGTAATACAATATTCAAATATCGGATTAGACCAGCTTGACCCGAGCATGTTCGGGTCACATCGGATTACCTCGCCAAGGTCGGGTCGATGTCAACGCTTCGATCACGAATAAATACCATTCATTGATGCGTCATCATTGTGTGCGAGGGTTGGCGGATGCAATCATGATTTAAAATGTTTTGAGAGAAAAAGAAAAAGTTTTATGATTATTTTGTTTTTCACAATTTCTTGCAGGGTGATTGCGTAACACACTATCAGTAACATGGTATGAACTGTCACATTAAACAAAATTCATTGCGTTTTCGAATATATGAAGCAATAGATTTTATCAATATCTTTCAAAATTATTCAGATTGTGATTGAAAGTTTGTTACGAAATTAGGGTGCAGCTTGTGGCCATTCAGGAGTATCTAGATAGGAGGGTCTGTGAACTAGCTTAAAGTCTGCATATTTTCGAACTTCGTGGAGACCGCTCTCAAATTAGGAGGAATGCGATCTTTGCCAGAATGTCTAAAAAAACATTTAGCTCAGTTTTTATTGCAACTCATGCTGGAAGGAAATACAAACGAAAAGTGGCAACCCTAACATCACATAACAATAATTCGAATCGTTTTTCAAACACATTGTTAAAAGGTTTTAAAAGATTCGATGGTTGAATTTGAATTAAGACCGTTATCCGGTTGGATACGAGAAGGTCATGTGGGAGTGTTTGAGATTTCAAAAATAGAATGCATAGGCTGAATAATATGGAGAAAGTTTTTATGAGGATTTTTTTTTTCATCTTCAGGCTGTTTGGCTGCGTGTGTGGCTGTAGTATAGGTACAAACGCCAGCACATGAAGCTACTACAATCTTCCAAATTTCTTTAATAGATTTTCAACTTTATCGCTAAAGCATAAGGTTCAAAGTTGATAAAGAATATTTGACAGTTTCGGGTAGATTGATGTGCTGGCGTCATACACCACTGCTCAACTCTTTGGGAACACATGGCGTGAGGTTATGCTACGAGTATCTTCAGGTTGGTTTTCCCTAGAAGATGAGCAAAGTTTATATGACGTCGACACTATAAAATAATAATACAATGCTATTGAGTTGCATGTTAATGATAGCGCCCAAAGCCTTGACATTCACAAAGAATAAAGAAAAATAATAAGAATCTGAAAAATTAAATGTTATTGCGTAGGTATATTCGAAGAAGATTATCCAGTTTTTACTCTATTAGGCGGATACAAATGTGAATACAGACAGACAATACATGTAAACACTAAATTATTCGTAAAGATGCTTTTATATGTATAAACAGCCTTCGCTTAAAAAATGAAAAAAAAAAACTTGTGTTGATTTCACAATGAACCTTATTACTCCGAAATACAATAAAAAAACTAAAGAAATAAAATAGCAATCATTCAAAATAATCCTGTCTTTATTTCGTCATTAAATACGACAGATAATTTATGAAACCTAAAAAAATTACTCAATAAAAAAATGCTCATATTTTTTTCACAGAAGGTTCGAGAAATTCTTATGACAGATTGTCATAATTATCGCAAGCTTTTAACATAAATAAGGAAACTCACTATGTGTAGGAAAAAAATAACGACTCGCCACGTGACCAGAGGGCTGGCCTATTTTTTTTTTGGCCAAAGAATCAGTATTGCCATACAACGTAGGAATGCTGGACGAATTTTTTGATGCCCTTTGATTATTTCGCCTCCTTTTTATTTATTTGTACATAATTTAATATTATTTTAAGACTGTGAAGGAAATGAAAAGTAATTTTTCACACAGGCATAGTCATTTCGTATCTGTCACACGGTACGATGCCAATCTCTGCTACTCTGCTGTCATTAACTATCTGCAAACATAACCAAACAGTCTATTTGCACTTTAAAATCACAGCAATAAGGGTGAAATTCTCTTGATTGATCTGAAAGTTAATTTTGTTTTGGTTAATGATTGAAACGAAGTTATCCTTGCTACTTTGTTTTAATGAATTTCATCATTTATTCTGTTCCATAATAAGAATGGGGAATTATGTTGCGTTTTTTTTTTATTATAATTATAGCTGGAATTCCTTTGGATATTGGTGTAATTATTGTCATGTGTTTTATTTTGACAAACTGATGACTTTAAACATTTTACGTACGTTTTTAACTACAAATTACTTCGTTATGGAATTAAAAACTACGGATAATGTCGCATTCCTTTTATTTATGTAATTTGCTTACATGCGACATCCATACAAGATATTGCAATTTTTATGTAGCCTGAATAAAAAATTAAATTTAATTTATATAAGAAGCCTTTCAGAATTAATGTCAGTAGAATTAATGGCGATTAAAAACCGTTATAATTTTTACGATCAGAAATAACGCCAATTTAAATGATATTCCACACATTAGTGGCCTAAGCACGTGCGTAATAAAACTATTTTTACCATAGACAAGAAACTCTATCGGTATGACTAAGGCCATCGACTATACACAGTCCTTATGAAGGCGTATCAAAGATCTCTGTGGCAATTAAATGTTAATCCTAGTAACTATGAAGTAGATTGGCAACTATGGCGCGACAAAAAGTTGCCGATGAAAAGATTGCGGTTGATTTCCTGGTGATTTTTTGTTGGTGACGTGACTTAGGTAACGTGCTACTAAACTGCCGCTAGAACTATCTGTGCACATTGCTACGACATGCTTGGCATTAAAACAAACTGATTTTATCTGCTGACAACTGATGGCCTAACTGTTTTGCACTTCATAGTAATGCAGCATAATGCTGAGCGATAGCCGTTTTGCGTGGATGTGACGCATGTTTCCCCCTACCTTTTTATTTTATTTTCTGTGTTTTTGTTCTTTTTGCGTCATTATCACCGCAAATAAACGTATTTTCTTTCTTTCTAAAGTACAAAATTATTCTCTTATCTTCTGCTTGGCAATCTAAGCCATAGCTTTTGCCAGAAGACGTGCCGTTTAGTTCACTGCAACAATCATTTCATACACAAAACCAATGCCAAGATTGCCTTTCAATATCTTTTTTCTTAACCCTTCGACCGCCAAGGACGCATTAAAGCGTCATTCAATAACTTGATCGAGACGCCAATGACGTCTTTAAGCGTTCATCGCACTTCAACTTTTAATCCATACTAATATGTATATTTTACGTGTTACACAACACTAGCCAATCGTACGATAAATGATTTGTAATACGGTCGCGGCGTTGGGGGCAAGATAGATGAAATTTTATATGTCAAAGGGTTAAGCATTATTTTTTGCAACAATGGCAACCAATAACAGCACACTCTCAGTTAGCTATAATATATATGCCTCTTCGTGAAATTTTCATCAGTTTAGCTAGAAGACTTAGCAGTGCACTCTCTTCTTTGAGTTCCTATAAGAATTTAGCGGCTCCCAGGAACAAAGCGGCAACAAATTAGTTGCCTAATCATCGCCCGTCTGCTCCAAAATGAAATGAAGCAAACTGAGTCAGGGTCATAGTACTACACGGTGTATTCGCATCCTATTAAACAGTGATGATAAAACTTATAATATTTAACGAGTCGATTAAACCCTGTAATTTGATGGTGGTCGTAAAAGAACCAAACTGTTCAGCGGATGCTTATGGTCTGTAGTTAAAGGACTAAGGGTTTATGGGTTATGAAGATTAATCCTCGGTCTAGTTTTATTGTTGGGTTGGTAGTCTAGTTTACTTTGTTCGTGGATTTACCTGGATCAACGTATAGGCCATTAAAATCTATAAGCAGCATTGTGTTTGCCAGTCACTTTATAATTGTAGTATTAATTAACTCATAGTTATTGAAAAGACGTATTTAATTAAAACAGTGCTATGTATGCAATGTTTCAACACGCTTTTTTACACAGCATGTTCTATTGTCTGCACGTTACAGGAACTGATGCGACCATAAAAATGTAAATATCTATGGATACAACGCTACTGAAAGTGCCAAAATCTATTTAGATTGCCATCGACACGCTAAAAAGAACTGCAATAGATGAACATAGAAGGTAATTGGAGAAAATTTAAACAAGAATATTGCTGTCAAATAAAATACTAGTGATGGTTTATGGTAGCCTGGTTCTCGTAGTTTGTGGGTCACACAATAATGCTATGTTTACGCATTACTATGGTTATGGGTGCATGCAGCTGTCAAGAATAAATAGCAACTTGACAAATCTCGGCGACAAAAGTCGCACGGGTCACTCGATCAGGTTAAGCTACGCTTGCCGCGGTTGGTCCTTGGATGGGTGACCATCTTTACATACCAAGATCCCTACGTGCCTCGGAAAGCACGTTAAGCCGTTGGTCCCGGCTGTCATTCGTGGATCTTTGACAGTCGTTACGGATCGTCAGAAACCCGAAATTCTGACAACCAGTCTCATCGAGGGGTTTCGTATTACCTAGTAACTGGGTTGTGGACGTCAGATAGGCAGTCGCTTCATTTAAATACTGGTACTCGGCTGCATCCGGTTAGACTGGAAGCCGACCCTAACATAGTTGGGAAAAGGCTAGGCAGATGGATATAATTAAAATCGTAACAGAAGTTAAAAGAATGGCATAACCCACCTATAGTATACGTTATGCCAAAATTGACATTAAATCATTTGATAAATTGTTCAAATGATTTCGTGTTAATTTTGGTAATAATTATGTTAGAGTGACAGTGTTAGGTAATGGACTTTTGTTCCAACCGTAGGTACCTAATTTTCAAAAAACATTCGCTTGCCTATTATAAACTTACCACAAAGCCCATAGCTTCGTGGACCCTGAATGTGGTTTCGAAGACACATACTTACAACAGTAAACTGTTCAACTTACCTCATTTAAAATAAGTACCAAATATTTCTTCACTGGACATCAAATAGAGAAAATATCATTCATTCAGATCGCAAGACAATTCGTCACTTGGCCATTTAACATCTCGATTTCATTAGTAATCGATGATCGGCGCACGCGCTCCCGACCGCGTCGAATATAGCTCTCTCTATTGTTTCAGTTTATCGCGAGATTCTGTATCTCTCGTATTTAATGACAAAGCTGTTTTATGTGTGAGCTTTTACTTTCATTGATACCATCGAAGTTGTGCGGAGAAAAAGTTTTGGTCCTATTTCTGTTGCATTGTTAAGGAGGCCTGGAATTTACAAAGTTGAGACGTAATGGTCTATTAATTTAATCTAGACATCTATACAAATGAATAAAATTGGAGTGTCTGTTTGTAATATTAAAATAACCGCTTTTTACTAAATGCATATGGATGTATACACGGACACACGGTACATATACCAAACAATTTTTTTTTTAATTTTTGTCTGTCTGTTTGTTCCGGCTAATCTCTGAAACGGCTGGACCCATTTTGACGGGACTTTCACTGACAGATAGCTGATGTAATAAGGAGTTACTTAGGCTACAATTATTTTAGAAAAAAAAATACTTTTAGTTAGGATAGGATTTCAAGCGGACGAAGTCGTGGGCAGCAGCTAGTTTAAACTAATATTAGAAAGAGAAAAGATTTGATTTTTCTGTTTGTTTGGTACGCTTTCACGCTAAAACGGCTGGACGGATTTAGATGAAACTTAGCACATGGGTATACCATGACTTGGATTAGGACATAGGATACTTTTTATCCTGATATTCCCACGGGGTTGGGACTGAGGTAGGTGATACCGCGGAGCGCAGCTAGTGATTCTGAAATATAACCTGAGGGATCTAGACAAGAGACAATCGCTTTCAAAGCGTTTCCTAAACCTACAACAATTTACAACAGAATTGACATACGAGTAATTTATAAACTTTTCGTCGGTAACTTATGTCTGTCCTATTTTTAACCGACTTCAAAAAAGAAGGTTCTGTATTTGACTTTTCCATCATCGTTATCAACTTAACACTATTAGAATGTAACTTTATCTAGACCCTCTAGTACTTTATTTTAGTGTTTGTATTTGTCTGAAGATGAACACATCAGAACATATTTTGAATAGGCACGTAAACAATGAATCCCGAGGACTAATCATAATATAGCGTTTTACTTCTTTTGAACTTAAGTAACTGAAAATACACAGACGCCAGCACATTAAGCTACTACAATCTGTCAAATTTCTTTAATAGATTTTCAACCATAGCCAGTTGGCTGATACGGCAGACTTTCACGCAAAGAGCTCTGGTTCGAATCTCAGCACACGAAATTATTTTTGAAAGGTTATAATGAATTTTCTGGAGAATATTACGTTCCGTCGCACGCGCACCCGCTCGGAACCAGAAAACGATAGTAATATTTCTCAAAATGAAACCGTCAACAGTATGCCTGACATGTCTGAGGATGAAGATTACTCACAACTCACAGCATTTAAAAACAAAATCGAAAAACTTACATCTCAATTAAACAGTGCGCACAAGGAAATTGAATTGCTGTCCTTGGAGAACAGCAAATTGAAGACACAAAACGACGAACTAGGTAAAAAAAACGAACTCCTCAAAAGAATTAACAGCCCCGCTAAACGAAAAGCTACCCCAAAGAAAACTATAAACAGACAAACAAATACGAAGGAGACTCAAACAGATAATTTAATAAATATATCCGAAACTACAAATAACGAGCCTATCACAAGTATCACCAACAAACGAGTGTCATCGCCATGCACGCAGTCTATTACTACGGAGAAACCAAAAATAAGTAACATACCACTACAAGAAAAAACATCAAATACTAAAGTAAACCAAAACGCCACACAAGAAGAACAAAAAAGTAAGAAAATATTCCAAAATAAATCAGCCTACATAAAACGCCCTAAAGTAATTATCTTGAGCACAGACAATAAAAACAAACTACTCGAGATTGGGAAAAATATCTTGGATGGGTTTGAACTCTGCCACTATATCATACCTTTAGGAAATACACAGCTTTTACTAAAAGGAATTAAAGAGAAGCTTAAAAACTTTTCTACTCAAGACTATTGCATTATATTACTGGGAGAAGAGGATTTCAGAACTACAAACAATTACCTGGACACTGTCCTTCATATAAGAAGCACTTTGCAAGAACTTAACCATACAAACATAATTATTTGTACGCCAACATATAAATTTTTTAATAATTATTATCTTTACAATTCTAGGGTAGAGACATTTAATAACTTGCTGTATCTTGATGTACTTACACACGAACATGCTTACTTCCTAGATAGTAATCTCAATTTGAATTACGATAGCACGATGTTTGATAGACGCACCGGAAATTTGAAAAACGCTGGATTGCAAATAATATTTAAAAATATAAAAGACATGATGATCTCCATACAATCCACAATAAATAGCTGCATCGTGGATACATTGACCTATCCAACTGTTGACCCTAACTATCAAATGACCCAAAGTGACCCTATACTTCTGACAAATTCTAATGACATGGGTGAAGTTATTGACAATCGCAGCAATATGACATTTCGTTAATAAAATAAATATTCTTTATCAAAATATACAAAGCATAAAAACCAAACGACATTTAATAGAATCATTAAAATACGACAGTAATGATATAGACGCATTTTGTTTGTCAGAAACATGGATATCAGAAACAAAAAAAGATTTACTACAACTGGAGGGATATAACCTGGCCACCGTTTTCTGCCGTACCCAATATGTGGGCGGTGGCGTATGTATATTCCTTAAAGAAAATTTAGATTATAATGAAAGGCAAGATATTAAAGACTTGACAGTTGAATTCATATTTGAAACTTGTGCAGTTGAAATACCCCAATTAAACACTTTATTAATTGTAATATATTGGCCACAGTGTAATAGGGAAACCGAAACATTCTTTATTTGTCTAGAGAAACTCTTACAAAAAATATATTTAAAAGACAGTAAAAAACAAATAATAATTGGTGGAGATTTTAACACAAACATTTTAGAAAAGAAACCAATCTCATTTACTTTACTTAATACAATGAATAGGTACAACTTCCGCCAACGTGTAACTGAACCTACAAGAGTAACTGCTACCAGTTCAACGTGTATAGATCTTATATTCACCAACTTTGATAATCAGATAAACATAGATGTTAAAGAACTGGGACTATCAGACCATAAAGGAGTCCTAATTACCCTACCAAACAACAACATACAATCGGAACGAACAAAACTACGTTATACGAAAAAGAGACTGTATAATTTCCATAATATATCACTATTCAAATCAGAACTCGGCAAAGTAGATTGGAATCAAATCATCAAAAATAACCAAAATATAAATGAAAACTACTTATCCTTCCATAAAACCATACAAAAACTATTAAATCTATGTATACCAAAAAAGTTGATAAAGGTCAAAAATAAGAAAACAAAATCATGGCTAACTACTGGCCTAAAACTAGCTTGTAAACATAAACGTGAACTAAAATCATTAATCAATACTACTAATAACCATATACTTAGAAGATATTACAAACAATATGAGAAAATCCTCAAAAGGGCAGTCACTACATCTAAAAAACTAAATTACATAAACCTTATGAAAAAATCGAGTAACAAAATAAGATCAATGTGGCACATCATAAAAAGTCGTACTAACAAACTGACTAAAAAAACTAGAGAAAGTATAAAACTTGACGTAAATAATATTCTTGTTGAAGATCCGAGATTGGTCGCAAACGCCTTTAATGACTATTTTGTATCGGTAGGAAAAACAAATGCTACGAGATCTGACGAGAACCCACCTGGTCGACATGTTGTTACTCCTTGCGAAAATTCCATATATTTGCAAACAGTTGATCCAAGTGAAGTAAAACTTATCATTAAGAACTTAAAAAATAAGCAAAGTTTTGGTCATGACGAAATACCACCATTGCTTGTTAAATCATGTATAGATGAATTAATAATACCTTTGACTTTTCTCATCAATCAGTCATTCATGGAGGGTGTTGTCCCAGATTTACTAAAAATATCTATAGTAAAACCTATCTATAAAAAGGGCAAAAAAACTGACGCAGGAAATTATCGCCCTATTGCATTATTATCTACATTTTCAAAAATATTTGAAACTGCAATGTCTAAACGGCTAAATAGTTTTTGCGAAAAGTATAAGATCTTTAGCACCAGTCAAAATGGATTTAGGAAAAATAAGTCTACAACATTAGCAGTATTTAATTACGTCCAAGAAGCATTAAAAATAATAAATAATAAGAAATATGCAGTTGGGTTACTGCTAGATATGAGTAAAGCCTATGATCGAGTATCATATAAAATACTCCTAAATAAACTGTACCAAATAGGTGTGAGAGGTATCGCGTATGACTGGTTTTGCTCGTACCTAAAAAATCGCACACAGTATGTTGAAGTGGAATATTTTCACCCGGATACTGGCATAGTGACCCACGTGAGATCACAAATGGAGCACGTAAATATGTCTATACCACAAGGCAGTGTCTTAGGGTGTATTTTATTCTTAATCTACATCAACGATTTGCCGAGAGAAATAAATGTCCAGAGTGTCCTTTTTGCTGACGACATCTCAGTAGTGTTTCCATGTGACGACGGTAGCAAATTAAATTTAATACTGGACGATATACTTACAAAAATAGTAAATTGGCTAAAGGACCACAATTTGGAAATAAATTTTTCTAAAACAAAACTTATGCAATACAGACCTTATCAAAAACGTCCATTAAATATTAGCTACTCGTTCAATGACATACCGCTCCAGTGTGTGGATGAATTTAGACTCTTGGGTCTGACAGTTGACACTAACATAAATTGGAAGGCACATATAAATGTTGTGGCAAACAAACTTGCAAGTTTCGCGTATGCTTTGAATGAGTTGAAAAGATCAACCGACTTCAAAACAGCGATGACAGCATACTACGCCTACGCCTACTCATGGTTAACCTATGGCATTATAGTGTGGGGAAATTGCGTTGACGTAGAAAAACTCTTTATTTTACAAAAAAGATGTGTGAGAATTCTTGCAAATATAGACCAAATGCAAAGCTGTAAACCTTATTTTATTAAATATAAAATGCTCACCTTAACAAGCATTTACATTATGGAAGTAAGCAAGTTTGTTAGAAAACATGCGTCGTTATTCCCTGTAGCTAAGAATCAAAGACCGCTGCAACGCTCCTTAAGAGTAAAAAATGAATTAGCAATGCCGAGTTCAAAACTAGCTATGTTTCACTCAGGACCTCTTGTAATGTGCATTAAAATTTATAATAAATTACCCAATGAGATCAAAGACATTGAATTTGACAATAAATTTATAAACGCACTTAAAATGCACCTAATACAGAAGTGTTATTATAGCCTAAATGAGTTTTTAACAAATTGACATTCTGTAATTTAGATTTTATTTGAAGATTGACGCAATGTAATAATGTAGAAATGCAATAAAGACATCCAATAATAAATTAATTAATAATGAAATGATGACATTAAAATTGTAATAATATATTTTTAAATAACTTTATATAATAATGCATGCAATAATAATTTAATGTATAATTAAGAAACATAATGTTGCGGTGCCCTAGCAGGGTTCATGTACGAAACCTTTATTTGATTTTTAACAACCTTGTAAACGACATGAATGCAATATAAACTAAATAAATATTAAACAACTTTATTGCTAAATTATAAGGTTCAAAGTTGATTGAGAAAATTTGACAGTTTCGGGTAGCTTGATGTGCTGGCGTTTGTACGGTCGAACAAGCTATTTGGTATACAGGCAGCTAACTTGCAACTGCTTTTAAACAATGGTGTGCTGAGTTAGTCAATTCTTTTATACCACTCTATTTAATTAAGGATGCCATAATCTTTAAAAGTTATAACGCACAAAATAAAACTTAATATTGCCAGTGCAGTGGAAAGATGAATATTTTTGCCTGTATATCAAATAGCTTGTTCGACTGTACCATAATTCTCTTAATATTTATATTTAACCCACTTCTCTCAACCATCACTCACCACACACTTGCGTAAGCTAAAAGTGTCGCCCGCGCATAAACCGCACATCTTTAGAGCGTATTGCGGAAACCGCGGCAAAGCGGTGATGACGTAACGCCGATGCGCGCGCGCCGCTATTATTTTTGGCGCGGGGTTGTTGAACCCGCGTAGTGAAGTGAAAGTCGCCGGAGGCGCCAAGCCGGCTACGATAGGACACCCCCGCCCTGAAGGTATTTGGCACCTTCAAGTGAAAATGATGAAAGGGATGTCAAACTTTAAGGCTGAATTGTCTGACCCAGATTTTCATCAGTGGGTCACGCGATGTACATAAAGGTCAGTTTATATTCTTTCAGAGTTATCATCATTATTTTTTGCCACGATAAAAGCAGATAAGGTTGTTACGTGGTTTTGTGATTAGGGAATCCTACCCGACTTGATGTCTCTTCAAGCATTTCGTCTGGCCTTTTCACCCTACGCTTGCCTTCGCTCGATCATTAGGTGACAAATATTAAATAAACTACGTCATAAAACATTTTTTTACCAAAAAAAAAACAACTGACTTCCAAAAAAACGTTACAAAGTGATAAATAACTTTAATTTCGGAAGTCGGTGTCGTTGGTTCCGCATTTTCGTTTTTGACACCGACTTCCTAAATTAAAGTTATTTTCCACGTTGTAGTGTTTCTTTTTGGAAGTCAAAAATATATTATAAACCTCCTCCTTTTTTGAAGTCGGTTAAAAAGAATCTTTATTGAAGATCGTGACAACAATCCTTCAGGCATATTTATTATTTATTTATTAAACACTTTACTGTATACAGTACATAAAACAAAAAGGACAACATAACGTAACATCACGCCTCTAATCCTCTTAAGGATTAAGCAGAGGTGTACCCATAGATATATGAATTACATTTCTATGGGTGTACCTATTGCACCCACAATTCGCCAGTTAATGTAAGTCCCATGTAGGTAATAGGGGGCGAGCCTAGTGCCGTCAACCGGGTACAAAACCAGACTCGGCGGGGCAATTGCGTAACACTTTATCAATCGGAATCGGTTTCATTTTGACAGTTCAACAACATTCATTGCGTTATTTACGTGTTGAGCAGACAATTTTTTCGAACTTATGAAGCAATGGATTAGCAATTGGCTTCGAAATGATTCTGATTCCGATTGATAGTGTGTTACGCAATTAGGGTGCTGGTCTGCTACTAAGGAATTCCTGGAGGAAGATCCCAATAATATGCAGCATGCATATTATTGGGATCATATTAAAAACAATACATATTTAAAACTAGTGTACAGACGCCAGCACATCAGGAATTCAAGCTACTACAATCTGTCAAATTTCTTTAATACATTTTCAAATTTATCGCTGAAGCATAAGGTTCTTAGCGATAAGACCGCCCATTGTGTCACCCAATATTTTTACCTGTAATTTATAGGCCGTCGGATAAAGACATTAAATTCGCAAAGCGTGATGTAGTTCTGCATTTTTGGTATGTTGTATGGGTCTATTAGGGTAGTGTGAATTCAAATTTGCAACTTCGAAAAACCTGTGGAAATTGAGAAAATTAAGAAAAGCTTCGAATTTTTGGGACTTTTTTCACTATTTGCTCTCCAGGGTCAAAACTATGCATTTTTTTGTGAACAATGTACTATACACTTATAAACTGCATTCAATTACCTACAATTTGAGCCTAATCCTAGCTCTATTGATCCCATAAGAGCCAAGCTATGGCACTTCGAAGATGACCAATTTTTCTCGAAAATTAAAACTTTCAGGTTTTACTTTAGCCACTTTTTTTATCTTTATCCGACGGCCTATTATATGGTGTACCTACATAATAAAGAGTATTCTATTCTATTCTATGTTGATTTGGAGAATTTGACAGTTTCGGGTAGCTTAATGTGCTGGCGTCTCTACAATGGACCGTCTAATTGCTTTCTTTTAAAAATCTCATCCATTTAGCCCTTCGCCTTTGTGTACCTATTAACTAACTCTCACTATACAATCAACAAACTATAGAAACACATACTTACATTTCTTTTATTCTTCCTTTCCCATCTAAAAGCTAACTTATCTAACAGAATCAAAAACAATCCATTGTTTAATTCTACCATTTCATTACCGGAAACCGATCACATTGTGCCTTTCAAAGCATTTCCCATACACATTACAAAATCGAAATGCCGGAGTCGCAATCAAAAGTGTTAATTTTTAGTTACCTACATTCATTTAATTGCGTAAATCCGCGTTTATCCGGAGATCTGTCGGAAACTATTGTGCTTGTGAATGTACTATTATTTTAGGAAGTTTCGTAATAATTATGATTGTTGTGAATTACGTAATTTAATGAGTTAAGTTTTGGTATCTGTGTTAGAATCTTGTCGAGTGATGAGTTTTTATTTTGGGTCAAAGTGGTTAGATCTCATGTAACACTCAATTGACGAACAGATTACTCACGTAATATAATAATTGGTCCTCCATTTGGTCCCCCCATCCGCAATGTTTAAAGTCAGTCCTACTCTAGACGTTTGGTTCTACAGATTTGGTCCTACCATCCGTAATGTTTAAAGCCAGTCCAACACCAGAAGGCCGATTCCCGTAATTAAAAAAAAAACAACTGACTTCAAAAAAAAAACACTACAAAGTGAAAAATAACTTTAATTTCGGTAGTCGGTGTCGTTGGTTCCGCATTTTCGTTTTTTGACATCGACTTCCGAAATTAAAATTATTTTTCACTTTGTAGTGTTTTTTTTTTGAAGTCGGTTGTTTTTTTTGTAAAAAAGTTTTTATTTTTCACTTTTTTGTTGTACCTATCCCACATAAATTCAATTAACACTAGTGCATTGAAGACACGACTCGAAGAATCATCAAAATTCCCATAGAAATGCCGGAGATGCAGTACATTTATGCATATAACTTCGTACATAAGAATAATTACCTAATGTTTTATATACTAAAACCTTCCTGAAAGTATGTAGATCACACTAATGAAAGAATTATCAAAATCGGGTCAGTAGTTTTTGAGATAATCGCGGACATACAAACATACATACATACATACGGGTCGAATACAGAACCTCCTTTTTTAAAGTCGGTTAAAAATGTTAAAAATCTAGTCGCAATCTCGTCTTAGCGGCAATCAATGTCAAAAACTTGTCAAAAAAATTTAGGGAAATTAGAGGTAGTTTTGACAGATTGAGACTGAGATCAGACTGTGAACGTTCTTAAAATTACGAGAATTGTCCCTCTGACTTGAGTTTATTTATTATCTCACTCTATAATCGAGCCGAACTCAATATCTAAATTCAAACCTCGATCAAACTCACATATGCGTGTGCTACCAAGAAGTCTTAATTTAGCCTTAATTGTAATTGGAACTATCACAATCGTGTTATCAATATGTATGGATGTGCCAACTCCTGATGGCTTAACACTCAAGAGGCGCAGTAAGAGGAACTCCGCTAAAAATTCCACTCCTCTTCGTCGTAACTCCGAGGTCTACAGTTAATTTCCCACAAACTGGTCTCTAACCTCTTTGGTGCATCAGGTGTGCTAATACCACGTTCACAGAGCAGGGCGGAAGGCACGCGTGACCCGACATTTAGCGGCTTGGGATGCGCCCGCGCAGTGACGTAACATTTTAGTTTTCTACCCGCATCTCTCGACGTAATATTTGCTAAGGGAACAGATTTATAGTTTTGCCTGTCGAGTTTGTGATTTAGGATTTTCTTGTGGTTACCTCTAGTTATTTATTGGTGGGAACCTGGGGACTGGTTCGACTTTTTCTTGACAGTTTAAGAGAGAAAGAATGGGGGCTTAGGATGGAAGAAAATAAATCTAGGGTCTGTCTTTTGAATTATATTTCTTTTATGAAGTTGAATTTTTCTTGGATGCCCCATTGGTTCTATCAAGGCTGCAAGTAGGGAAGTGCAAGAACTTTAGAAGTACCTATTGAGGTTAATTAGATTTTTCTTCAGAACCATTTGAGTATCTTAACTTCGCAGTTCGCACACGTGTTTCCTGACATGTGGGACGTGGACTCTGCAATAATTCTACCGAAGATCGTTACAGTTAATTATCTAATAGCGGAGAGCCTCGACCAACACCTCAGGAGGGTCCTTTTACGCGGCTAGGTTAAGGGCTTGATTCAGAAAGCGGTACTCCTGGATACGGCACGCATAGTGAGGAAGTCCAGACCACCGGCACCTTGGACCCTGTTCCTGGTACCGATGGGCTACAATTATTATTAAAGTCATTGTTATTTGGACTAGAATTTATTGTTTCCGTCTCAGTTCAATGATGAATCTACACCGCATATTTCCATTTAATATTGTGAGCTACAAAGCCAACTAGATACTAATCTTTTTCTCCAGGAATTAATTCAAGCATTGTCTCGCTCAGCTGTACTAACAAGACGTATTTATGTAACCAAGGCAATAACTGACAAGTGAACTCCTGACCATTTAACAAACTAAATCACGCGTATCAATTCGCCTAATATATTAGGTGTCATAATGAATTCCCTTATCAATCCACAGAAAAAATTACCGTGACAAATGATAGCTCGATCACGCTTTACTTCCAAGTCGTATGCGCACGATTTAGAGGGAGATGGAGGTAGAGTTGGCAATGGGAGTGAAAGAGAGGGGTGATAGATTTAAATTAGGTGTATCAGAATCGATCTTGATTTGCTAGACGCTGACAAGTGATCAGAGAAACAAACGGACGTGGGTAGGGTTGCCTGATGTGTTTAGCTTTTTGTATGTGTCAGATTTTGATGTTAGTTCTTGTGTTATGTAAGATGAGGTCATGTTGGAGTCGGAAGGTTAACTTTTGATGAAGATGAAAGCTATGAAAAAAAATGCCTTGTATATTAATGAACTAGCTGTTGCCTGCGACTTTATCTGCGTGTATTTTGTATTTCATATATTTTTTAATACAAATGTCCAACAAGAAAAGTAGCCTATGTTCTTCTTTAGGTCCAAGGCTACCTATCTGCTAAATAACGATTGATTTTGGTGGTTTTGGCAGGAAAAGGTAACAGACAGACAGAAAGAGTTGCTTTTATTAATTGATGCAAGTCTGAAACCACTAAGGTGCAGCGGGGCAATCTCGACAGCGGGAAATTTCAACTAATCTTAATAACTTCTACATTTTACTTTATTTGAATAAGTGCCATCTATGACCGGATAGCTCAAAAGCAACTTCATAGTTTCTAAATAGATGGCACTGCTAGACCCAATACTGTTTGATCGGCACGGCCATTTTGTTTTCTTCTCTTTTTCTTGTTTGCACGTGTAAATTAGTGTCTCACATTTTTGCGAAAAAAAGTGGTAATTAATGTGTTTTTCGAAGATTTTCAAAGGTAAGACATTTAATTAAAGCCTATTTCATGTTTTTAGCTATTTTTTTCTGTTGTAACTTGCGTTTTAACAGCATTTTGGTGTGAGTTTGAATAACCCCACCTGCATTGTAATGGCGGCTAATTTCAACTTTTTTGCAGTTGGAATTGCCCCACCAGATTTTATATGGAAATGAACAAACACTAGTGATGTGCATGTTTCGATATGCTTTGTCGATGTAAATACTTTACAAATATTTAACTTGTAGCTATATTATTGTAATCTTTCTATTCGCAGGATCGCAACACGATTCAAATCGATGCATTTCGAGGGATTTTTCAATTTCTTACTACTTTATTAATTTATTGCAGATGGTTCGCCACTGTAAAAAAACAACGGACAAGTCATACACAATGGCAGAATTGCAGCAAGCAGTGCAAGATGTCAAAAATAAAGTAATGACGAGTTACCAAGCTGCAGAAATATATGGCATTCCTAGATCAACCATTGTAACTAGAGTTTACAATAATCATATGAACGACAACGTTGGAAGACCTATAGCTCTCGGGGAAGATGTGGAAAGAAGAATTGCCCATAGCTTACATGTTATGGAAAAACATGGTTTCCCGTTAACTAGAAAAGAAGTAGCTGTTTTGGTATCTCAATATGTCCGCCAATATGGAATCGACAATCCCTTCAAAAATGATTTGCCAGGAAAAGACTGGCTCCAGGCATTTCAGAAAAGGAACAGTCTCTCAATCAAAAAGCCTCAATCCGTTGAGATAGCTAGAAGAAAGGCTTGCGATCCTTTTATTGTTTATAGTTATTTCGATTTATTAGAAAAGGTATTGAAAGAACTGGACCTGACAGATGCATCGGAGCATATTTATAACTTAGATGAGACAAGCATATGTAATGATCCAGTTAAAGGCAAAGTAATCGGTAAAAAGGTTTCCGCTGTACTAGAACGACTAGTGGTCCCGGAAGAAATAATACAACGGTTTTGTTGGCGACGAATGCTTCTGGCAACAAAGTTCCGCCGTTAATCGTCTTTCAAGGAAAACACCTCTGGTCCAAATGATAAAATTGCGTAACGTTTATATGACCGATTGTAGATTTAGGACGAGGGGTGCTCAGGTTCTATTTTAAATACATATTCCTTTCTTAAAATGAAGTTTTGATTTATGATTAGTGAGTAGATATAGTACCTTTAGTAGATAGCAGACCAAAATTATTTATTGGTGTATCTATCGACTTATTTTTTATTACGTTCCCATCACTATTAAGTATGGCGAGCAGTCGAAATTACCCCGCCTAAACCTTTAAAGTGTTTTTATTCAAAAATGAGCCTAGCTGCATAAATGACAAGATTCAATTTACATTACTATCCTTATAAAAAAACTCTGCATCTCACTAACATCAAGCTAAGAGCTCTAGAAGAGAAATTATAATTAATAGTTGAAATTGCCCCACGGAGGGGGAATTACAACTATTTTTGCCTTTTTTGTCAAAAACACATTTTTAAGCCTATCTATTGAATATTTTTCAATATGAGTTTGTAAAAATAATACACAGATAATGACTCTGGAGCGTCAATACATTACATTTTTAATAAAACTATATCATCTAATATTTTTATACCTTCAAAGTTGTGGTTTAGGTTTTACCAGTCGAGATTGCCCCGCTGCACCTTATACAGGTTTATTTTTCAAAGACCAGCCAAATTTAAGGGTGTGGTACAGACCATGAAACTGAGCAATTTTCTGCATGGAACCAACATCGTAATCGCAAATAAAAATTCAACTGTCCCATACGTTTAGGTATTGAAGTTTTCTATAGGACAGTTGATAAATTTTTCGCGACTAAGATATTGTTCCCATGGAGAAAGTTGTTGCGTTTGATGGTCCGCACAACACTCTTAAAGTTTGGTCTTTGAAAATAAACCCTGTAAAAAGTGTATGTTAATGGAATGAACCAAAAAAAACCTGTCCTTTGTCTAAACAGCTCATTGTTGGAAAGCAAAACAGTCTCGTTTTCAGACTTTATTGGCAATCTAGCCAACATTACGTTAACTTAGACGCAACTTTTTATGCAACTTTACTGCTAAGTCCTCCAATAAGTTTGTAACTTCCACTTAATTTGCCCCAACTACCTTCTAACTCCGTTACAATGGCTGTAGAAAGGGCCATATCTTTGGCTCTGTGTCCGGTAGAATGTGGAGCAAAGTACGTACTTTTAGGGTTTCGTACACAAAGGGTGCCAACAACGGGACCCTATTACTAAGGCTCCTCTGTCTGTTCCTCCGTCAGTCTGTCACAGGGCTGTATCTTTTAAACCGTAATAAAGAAAGAAAAAGTATTCATTGCGACTCGTACAGGAAGATCACAAACTAAACTAGACACAGTAAAAAAAAATAAAAAAACCAAGTTATATAAAAAAAAAGTAACAAAAAGGAAAATGAGACAGAAACTCCTATACGAGGCCAAAAGGCTCCTATCTCAGCATGATGCTGCGACATTTAAAAAATAAATGTCGGAGCGCTGGTATTCTGATAGGGCCCGCCGCTGTGATGTCACGGGCAAAATATTAACTTTTAATCCGCGCCAGACGTAACCTCATTACTTGTCTATGCCTTGAGTGTCACAGGCACTCTGGTGTCCGTGGCACAAGAGGTAAACACTTGAAATTTTCACGGAGCGTGTACTAATATGGCTGCTATAACGACATTTAAATCAATATAAAAGATGATGGGCAAAAATGTATGGAACCTGGTACCCGCTCCAACAGTAATAATTATTATAGACTAGAAAGGTATTTTTTTTTTTGTGTCGGGTTCCAGTTATTTTGAATCGTCTGCCAAAACCAAAACGCCCATCATCCTTTGTATAGTTCATTGAAACTGGATTAAAAAAAGGACTATGCGTCAGAACGTCCCCCCAACCCTTACATCGACCGATTCATCGATTTCTCATTGAGAAATATGTAGTGTTAAATATTGTTCGTCGATACGGGACCCTTCGTTTAGCCACAGCTTTTTCGAGTTGTCAGCCCTATAGGAAACAATGGCGGGTGTGGCCTGTCAGGAGAGTGCTGGTTCAATGCCGTGCGATATCCGATAGGGAGAGAATTGACATTGAAATATAACGTGGCGACGTTTGGTTTGTGCCACTGATGTAGGGGAAATAGATGAGGATATTAGCATGGGTACTCCTTTATACAAGGTTATTATAGTAAAAAAAAAATCAAGTACAGTTCGACACAACTTAGATGTAGCATCGGCAAAATTCGTAAAACGTTCGTAATTCGTATTCGTAAATCTTTATTACTACTTTAGGAAAAATTGATCAATTTTTCCTAAAGTAGTAATAAAGATTGGTGATTTTGAAGGCGCACTTAGTTCGGATGTGATCGGTTTTACGAATTTTGCCGATGCTACATCTAAGTTGTGTCGAACTGTGCCTGGTACTTGTTGACAGGCCTACGCTGTCCTTGTCCTCCCATACGTATGTTATTTGAAAACATTGTAAAACCAATTATTTTTAAAATTGCAACCGTGGAGTTTCTTGCCGGCTCTTCTCCATAGGAAACGACCAATTGGAACCGCGCACCTAGCTTCTGACGTTTCATAAGTGCCCAAGACCCCAAGCCCATGTAGGTTTATGAGAAATAAAATATTTTGATTTTTGAAATATGTAGTAAAGTTGCCGCTTTGGTACTGGTTAGGACTTGCCTGATGAAGGCCCTTCTGGGTCCTGTTATGAGCTGTTCGACGTTACTTGGTGACGACCCCAGATTCCAGATAGAGCAAGATTAAGTTTCTCGCCCTACACTTAAGGCGAGAACATCCCTTCCGCAGTTTTATATTTGCGAAGTATCCAGAATTATCGTTTTTGTTGTGTGTTGGTAGTGACTCTGACTGCACAATCTGTAATTATTTCATAGAGCAATTCGCTTTAACGGCTTATTAGTCGATTCACACGAATTTACTCGCCCGAAACGTGTGAATGGTCACTTTTAAATAATATTGGGTTCTATAGGCGACTCCCACCAAGTTAATTTATTTGTGGGCGAGTCGAGATATGTATTAGGCAATAGACAAATTTTGAAATAGAGCAGAATAGTTAAATATTATAAAACGTGTAAGTACTTTTTTCTGAACTTCATTGCGAGCGATTAATAAGCTGCTTTAACTTTTCTAAGCTAGGATGTAGCTCTATGTCTTGCTCTGATCATTCTGACTATTTCCAAAGCTCCAAAGTCTTCATCCTAACAAAACATAACCAAAACAATTAGTGAAAAGAATAACCACAGTCATGGCCACACGATATTCAAATACTAAACAAACCACTCAATCAATTGAGGCGCGTCGAATGATTTCATGCGACAAAGGCCAGATAAATTGCCCGCTAAATAGCTTGGTATAGCAACAATTGCCCGGGACACTTTCACTACATTTCTCTGTGCCTATCTTAAGAATGCACCATTTCACCTACTCATTAGCAAGTCTGTGCACCCGTCCCGCTCTCCGATGCATAATTTGTGTATGTGAGAAAGGGACCGCATGTGTTATCGGAGATCGGTATGCGAATGTCGTGTAGAGTTTGATCAGGATAACACTGTTTTTGGTAATTGAATTTTGTTGGTTAGTGTTGACATTGTGTAACGTTCTCTTTTTGGCGTATGGGGTGGGCAGCCAGGGCTTGTAAAATACACGACGTGTCAAATGAGGTCAATAGTTTATGCACTAAAATTCAATACTGTTGTAGTAGATAAGAATAAACCCAGAAAATGATGTTAATATGACTAATGAGCCATCAAAAGTAATAATATTGTCTTTTGTTAACAGGTAAGCATCAAGAATCTACTATACGTCGGAAGTCGCTGTAAATATCAACGACTTTGGTAAGTGTTGAAGGAATTGCATGAACGCAAATTTGAAATAGACAAGGGTGTTGAGTTGCACAATCAAGCTCTCTTGAAGGATATGATAATCTTTTTACTTTGCCTCAATGTTTATTCTTCTCTATTAAAAACGCACACAATATAACGATTCTTGGAGAAGGACATCTTTACCTTTGAAGTCTACGGAGTCTATGAGAGTACGAATTCGTAAATAGGTAAGATCCCCATTGTGCCCTCAAAATTAAGGATACTGTAAATAGGTCAATTAGTTAATGAAACTCCATTACGGGGGCGTGAAACAAGACCAAAACTGTCTGATTTGTCCTGGATGCGATTCCTTCATCTGAAATCCATCCAGTCCGTCATGATGACGTGCAGCAGTTTCAAAATAAGCCCAGATCATTAACTTCTTAATGAACTCTCATATTTTATTTTAGTGCTGACAACACTCAACGTTAAATAAAGTGGGCACACTTAACTCCCTCTTAACTTAAGTATCTCTTGAGTCTTCGTTATCTTAAAAGTAAAAGTTACTATACAAGTACCGCGGAAAGTGAAACATGTTGATATAAAGCAAGTATAATGTTTAACAAGAATTGGGACTGAAAAAAAAAGTAAACAATATTATTATATGAATTGTTGAAGTCTTGAAATGTGTGTGGTTTTAAACCTTGTCAAACTATAACTCATTATGATGAGACTGGTGGTGTGGCCTCTGGTAGTGATTTGTTAGTCGATTCGCACAAATTTACTCGCCAGAAATGGGCGAATCGACACTTGTAAAATTGTATTATTTTTACTTTTTGATGAATAAACTTAAGTATTATTATTATTTTTGGTAATCAAAGTTTCTTAGCTATTTGGCTAGTTTAAGCTACATTCACGGGCCCAAGCCGAGTCAATGTAGCGTGTGTGTGTGTTTTTTTTTCTTTTTTTTAAGAATTAATTTTATGAGGCGTGATTTCATTTTCAATTATTATTATTAGGTATAGATTTTGACCGCATAGGTATTGCACTTTTCTATGAAAGAGCAAATTTTTTGTTATAAACAACTAAAAATTTCTACGCTAGGGGGTGTAGAATCATGTGCTTAATCCATGGTTTCAGTTTTCGCGTCGATTTCCCGCCACCCTGTATAATGGAACCATGACCCTACCCACTACAAAATATTTGAATACGTATTCTCACACTTGAAAACCAAGCCAAAGACGAATGACAAACGCTTGTAAAATCTATTAATCACCGTGAATAATTAATTTAGTGCTCGCTGTACTGAGTGACATAATATTTGTAAAGATGCGCCGGCGCAAGGTCGCGTTGCGCATTGTGTGTCGGCGGAATAACCGCACCTTACTTGTTGATGTAGGACTAGTCATATAAATGTGTATCTGGCTCAGATTAAAAAGAAAGTCGTGTAGTATTAATTAATATAACACAGATTTTCACCTCGATATGACTTTAAACTGTCGTGCATTTAGTATTGAACTAAATGTAGAACGCCATCTGTAGGCTATAGGATAAATACACCCAAATAGGCTCGGATGGAACAGTCGATATTAGTGTAGGATATCAACTCAGGGCGGCGGCTGATGAACATCTAGCACGTCAAAGGCGGCGCCCACGGACCCAGTCAGGCGGTCCACTGTACACCCACCAACTCGCACTAGACAAGCGCGGTGGGTTAATTTGTCTAAACCCCTACTCTCTCATGAGAGAGTAGGGAGGCCTTTGCCCTGCAGTGGGACGTCACAGGCTAATAAGAAATAAGAAGAAATAAGATTTTCACCAATGAAACTAATTGTGATCAGCACGTCTACCGTGTTCAGGAGATGTAAGTGCCAACAAGTTACATCAATGATGAGTTGATGACACTGGCAGCTCTTGCAAGCAGTTTAGATGTGCTGATCGCATACAGTTTCATTAGTGAAATGAAATTCGCCCTATTAATCACAATTCGAATAATTTTGAAGGGTATTGCTAATCCATTGCTTCATAGATTCAAATAAAATTTATCATAACGCAATGAATGTTGTTGAACTATCTCGCGGAGTAATGAGTGGATGACATTCAGACGAGCGAGGCAATAGCGTAACACATTATCAATCGGAATCGGTTTCATTTTGACAGTTCAACAACGTTCATTGCGTTATTTACGTGTTGCGCAGAAACTTTTTTCGAACTTATGAAGCAATGGATTAGCAATTTGCTTCAATTTGATTGATAGTGTGTTACACAATTAGGGTGCAGGGCGGCATGGCACAAAATGGAGTTCTGTACTCAGCACTTCAGCAGTGACTGGATCAAGGGTGCCAATGACAATGATGATGAATAGCATATCGTAGTTTTTCTTTCTTTTTCAGATCCGTCTCAATTCCAATGCCTCTAAAAGCGGTTCTGCACTATATCCGATCCGAATACGAGAAATGCCGGGTCTAAATTGACCAAAGTCCTTTTTGTATGAGGGGTTGCGCAATAGATCCGAACTCTATCCGTTCGAATTTAGAACATTTTTAATTCGGATTGAAGTCGGATCTTTAATTCGGATTCGGATCGAATGTACTGCAGAACCGTTCTTATTAAATACCCGCATTGTGTAATTAATTTGTTATCATAACAGTTTTGATGATGACAATTCTACAATATCCATTGCGGCGATGTTTTGTAAATCCTCGTTCCCAGAAACCAAAACAACGCAATAGAAATTGTTAAATTGAACTGTCAATACTAAACATGTGCGATTATGAGTGCGGTGTTAGTCTTTTAGTATTTCCCGCCCACTTCGCCATAAAATATTTATCTATTCTTGAGCCTTCAAAGTTTTAAATTGCTCACCCATCCATCAAACAAACAAAGACAAGCAAGAATATCTACAAACGACTAAACACATGTACACCGGCGCCTACACACGTGGGCAGATAAATTAGCCGAGCCAATTAAGTGGATTATTTGTGCAATTAACTGCAATTGTTCCATTCAGTCTCTGTTATTTATCGTGGCTTTATGTTCGAGCACTTCGAGCCAGTTACGGCGCAGAGGTCAACTTCGTCAACCCGCGTCAATATTGGATGCATCAACGTTGTTCGAAATAGCGACTACCTTATTCTGTTAAGTGCATAAATAGAATCAAGAATATAGAATCAAGTATTTTCTAACTGAACAGACAGCTGTGTTGCTGGGGAGTTTGTTGCGCCACTTCTTCTTCCCAGCGAAAGGACTAGTAAGTGGTTAAGGGCGGGCGTTTTGGGGGACTGTCTTATGTAATTTTGACGTTTGAAAAGTGCTGATTCTCAGCCTAATTTCAATAAATGACTCAGCTGCATTCGCTTAGACTGGAAGCCGACCCCAACATAGTTGGGAAAAGGCTAGGCAGGTGAGTCTGCACTGCAGTATATAGTAGTTACATAGATTTAAAGAAAACAGTATGCCACAGCATGAGAACGAAAGTATGGAAACCATCTGCCGATCACCTATTCAACTAAATAAGGAAAATGTAACTTCACTTGCGCAAGAGTTTAACATTCTCAGTCTTCCATTAAGGAGAAAAATAAAACGAATCGCCTTTATTAGTTTAACAATTCTACAAAATTAGCCTGTAATAGGGTTGTGTCCTGTAAAAATAAAATTAGGATTCACAGGAAAATACCTTGATTTGTAGACGAAGTAAGTTACGCATTAATCAATTTAGATTTATTATTTAAATCTTAAAAAAAAACATGACAAAATAACCGATTATAGTCTAACGACATTCTAGAATATTCCGAAAATTCTTGTAGCATGACAACCCTACAATCTGCAGTCGAATAACATTCGATGCGCGTGCGCACTAAAGAGTTTCAGTACAATTTATCCCGGGTTTTACTGCGCTTTGCGGCTCACATTAATTAAATAGCCCTTATTTTTAACGTTACCAATCCTCTGTGGTTAACATTAAAAAGATGTCTTCAACGTATTTCATAATAATTGATCGTGAATCATTGTCTGTATGGTTATAGTCTGCCCTTAGTAATTAAAACATTATTATATTGTTTTTATTAAACCGCTTTATTCTGTTATCGTTTCCCTTTGCCGACTGTCAGCGTTTAATTTGACTTAATTAGCGATATTTTTGCTCAATTACGTTTATTGATATTTATTATAAGAGATTGGTTTAATCGTAGGACACTTTTATATCAGGCAATTTCATGAACACAGTGTTGTTGGTTCTTGGTAATATGATGGTTTTCTATTCAAGAATACGGCGAATTTGTTTTAATTGAAGTGAAAACTTCTTTAGCCGCGTTGGGAATTTTTAGAAAAGGTAAAAACCATTGAATTCGCGCCACTGTTACCGTAACCGACACCGCTTCGGATGTGTTCGGCTGTCCTCGGGATGTACTTGGTTTTAATGTATATCCGACTAGCTGCGCCCCGCGGTTTCACCCGCATAAGTCTCGATCCCGTGGGAATATCCCACTTTTTTTTTACATAATATACTGGCTGTTAAGTTTCTAGTCTAGACTTTAAAAAAGTACGTAAAACCAGCTTAGCTTTAATTAAATTAATACATACAAGAGCCATAATTCACCTCGGTCAACATATAATTTAGATTTCTTTAAACATAACCCCTACTGGGAGCCAACAGTACAGTCATTTGTTTCATTCTTTTGGCTTTAAAAACTTCTTTTACCTTTTCAATACATTGTGTATCCGCCTTTTGTGCAGTATGGAGCTTAATTATCAATAACCCTGTATAATTTACAAACCCTTTCTTCAAATCGTTTTCTCCCTTATGCCCTTTGTAATAAGGTTAAAAGGGCATTGTTCGCAGTTGTAGGTACATTGAAGACAAATATTCTTTTCAATACGTGAAATGTTTCGGCAAAGGTATTATTAGTAAAGATGGCGGCTGCGGCGATATCTCGATTGAATTGATTCGTATCGCAATAATCGAATGTTTGCATGGTTTTAATAATAGAGGTCTTGAAAGGCGATCAAAGGATGTATGGCATTCAAATGTTTGGGGCTCTGTAAAATAAAATAATGATGATCGTACTTTGAAGGTTGAGAATGCTTAAGATTTTGCGAAGGGGACGAGAGGAGAGGACATTGTCAGAAAACGAGCTGGCAAATTTTGAGTTGACTTTGATTTGTACAATACCATTTATTTTTTTAAGCTTTAAGTGTCCAGCTGTTGGGGGAAGGCCCTCTTCCGCTTTCCACTTGTTCCTATCCATTGTCTGGAGCCGATTGCTGAATATAGTGAAATTTGAACAGGAGTAATTACATCGTGCAAAGCTTTATTCAGATAGTGAGCAACTGAGCATGTTAGGTAGGTCGCAGATTACGAAAACAAAAATTGTACCCATAGCTAGCCAAGCTTCTGGCTGACCGAATCTTCATCGCAGAATATTTTGGCGCTTTACTTTGTGTAAATTATTTCATCACCACTGCTCTCAAAACGGTGAAGGAAAACATCGTGAGGAAACCGGCATGTCCTAGAACCAAAAATTCGAAGAGATGTGACATCTACCAATCCGCACTGGGCCCGCGTGGTAGATTACGGCCCATTCCCTCTTACCGAGAGGAGGCCTGCGTCCCAGCAATGGGAACATCATAGGCTGATTATGTTATGTAAACCTAACTTGAGAGTAGGAATGGAAGGCTGTGCTTATACTTTTGGGTATGCCCAAAGTTATACAACCTTCAAACTCAGAATTCAAAGAACTCATTGTTTATCCGGTCCCAAACCCAAAAAAAACATACAAGTTTTCTTCACGTATCTCAATTCCTGCTGTTCTTCAAAACCTCACATCCTGTGTATTCATACAGATTCCATTTGATCATCAATCATAATTAGCTCCTTTGTATTTTCATATTTTCGGCTCTGCGGTCTCGGTTAGATGTTGGCGATTACTTTTAAACACTTTAGCACGAGTTTATTAATAATTTAAGACGAAGATAAACTGTGATGGATCCTTTGGAAGGTGGCTAATGATTGAGAGTTTTGAAGGAAATCTGTCTTTAACTGATACTACTTACTGAAAAAGTACTATAATTATGATCGCATACACGGCTATTTTCATTTTAAATTGACGAGATAAACTCCGCATACACAATCAAATATCAGTTTGTTTTGTGTAATCTTCACAGATGTGGTGGGTATTCATAACACGATAAAACATAGGAAAACAGTTTTTCTAAGCTCATACGTCAAATAACAACCATAACAGCGGTCGTTGACCTCCTAAAAAAAACCATAGCTTATAGGTATGTTAGTACAGAGGCGTGCGACCACGGGAACGTGCTTTCTTGTTTCATCCTTTTCAGTAGTCGGGTTTTAGTTTTTATTGTTCAATTCGACCGGACCGATGGCATCAATATGAAGACCAGTTATGCAGTCACATACTCTTTTAGACTAAATCGTCTTGCTCCCATTACGACATTGATTACCAAATGAACAGCTTAATTAAACAATTAAGTACTCCAAACCATTACGTAAGGCCTATTTTTAATTACCCAAGCTAAACACTAGGAATGCGAGCTACAAAATCGTGGGCAAACCAGTGAAAATAATGCCAAAGCTATGCAACCACTACGAATACCAGCCATTCATAACTTTTTGTAATCGATTCGGAATCGATTCAAACGTTCCAATGAATCGATTATTAATTGAGAAGTCGATTGTAACCTCAAAATAGTGTCCCACGCTGAAATCGACTATTTCCTCCAATCACTACGGTTAACTAAAATAGTATTTACGTCTTTGACATAAGGGCTTCTGTGGATGAATTGTTAAGTTTGTTTATGAGTCAATATGGCTCTATAATTAACATTTTGCCTTGCTCTAGATAACAGGTGTGGGTTTATCTTAGTATGGGGCAGGTTGCAACTTACGGAGATTTTTTAAATTAAGTCAAGAAGTTTGTTGACTTTTTAGGGCGGTAATACAATAGATTACGTTGGCGTTAATAATGTAGGTTGATTGAGAAGTCATTGCTTTAATGAATGCTTTGAATGTTATGGAAGATAAAACAGGTCATTAACTTTAGGGGACATCTAATGAGTAATATTCCATTTTGGTATATTTGACCTTAGGCTCTTTGTACACACGTTTTTCTTGCCGTGAAAAACTACAGTTTATTTGCCGTTCCCCAACATAGTTGGGAAAAGGCTAGGCAGATGATGTTAATTTTGGCCTAATAAAAATAATTGACTTGATTTCAACTTCATCATGTATTGTACCTACCTACTTCTCGCTTTTAATTACACCTTTTATTCTACTTGTATTTTCAGCCTTGCTTATCAAATAATAATTTCCTATCGCATTGCGTTTGATATTGTTATCAATTGTGCAAGTTAATTCTAAATCTCCTGCGGCGCTTAGAAACTCATAATCATAACGTACAAATATGAAGGTCGTTTTAAACAAAGAGAATAGTAATTCTATTCATTTGTGCTATTGATTTGATTTACAGGTGTTAGTTAGTTAAAGTCTGTTCGGTTTTGATCGCAATGATGTTAAATTTTTCTCCAAATAAAAGAAAGAAAGAAAGAAAAAATGTAAGTAAAGAATAGGGACCATTGGAACTATTTTCAGAGGTATCGTTAGTTCGTTACCATCACACACCATGGCTACGAAGTGATTAGAAAAAAAACGAGTGTGCTTATGACCACACGACTGAAGTGAAACTTCAAACATATTTGGCTATGAGAGGAAGAGAGAAAGAAAATGTGCGCGCGCACTGCTTTCTCTTGCTTATACCCCCCACTCAACTCCCGTTCGCCTCTCCCGATCACACCTTTCGTAACGCTTACGTCACGCGTTCGCCAGCTTACTCCCCAAGTCAAGCGTGCGTAAAGAAGTTTCACTTCAAAAATCTTTTTTTTTGTAATTAATGGCATCCCGCATGTCAACCTAGGAGGTGGTCGTCTTTTTAACGGGACTTGCCTGTGGGTGCCCTAATAAAATAACGACTTAAAAAACAGATTGAGACTCAGGGGCTCGTGGGTAAATAATAACAGCCGCACTGGTAGATCGATCAGGTTAGCTACGCTTGCCGCGGTTGGTCCGTGGATGGGTGACCATCTTTACTTACCGAGACCCCTCCGTGCCTCGGAAAGCACGTTAAGCCGTTGGCCCCGGCTGTCATTCGTAGATCTTTGACAGTCATTTCGGGCAGTCAGAAGCACGAAAGTCTTCCCGAAATTGAATTTGGAGTCAGTAGAGTCAGTACTACTAACTCCATATTCAATTAACACTAGGTAAATATCGGGTTAGCACTGACTTGTCTCGAGTTTGGAGTCAGTTACTTACCCCGTCTAAATCAGCCTTTACAGTGCAAATCAATTCATTTGTAACGACCAAAGACATTAAAATTATATACGACAGTATAATTTGAGTCAGTTTTTACTTGATTACTTTTGTGTGTTGAATTAACAAGTTTGTCAATATATTCTATTAAACAATACTAGGTAACCACCAACCCGATTGGTGTGAAACTTATGGCTTGGGAACGATTTCGATAGAGTTTAATAATACAATTGCGAAACGCGCTCAAAATTTCAATATTCATTTTGGCTGTTGCAAATTGCAACGTATTTTTTATCGCTGATTTGCCAATCTAGATTTTAGTCGAAGTAAACATCCCCATATACTTATACAAAAACCGTATTTTTTTTCGGGATTTTGATTGGCTAGATAGATTTTTCGTCACACATAAATGGTTCAGTCGAGTGAATGCTCATTATTAATTTATTCGATATTTTGATCATTCGATAGGCCAGTGAAAGATGTCGACATCGTTGGATGGGTTCACTAATTAATGTATTTCTACATATTGGTGAAGAGTTTGCTATCTGCTTTATCGACCCTAAACTAACGCGTCCACGAGTTAAATCCCTATGAATGAATGAATGAATTGCACCGATCCCAGCATGCCAAACCAGACTCGATTAATCGAATGAACCCCAAGATTCGCACTAGCTCCTGTAGCCTCATGTTCATGGTGCTACAGCGACCATTTCATGTCAAGGAATAGACCGGGGGGCGCGGTAATGGTAGGGAAGACGTGCCCGAAGGATAGGTAAGGATTTAAGAGCCTACCAGATATGCATCCTAGAGTGAGCATTGGACTAGTCTAAAAGAGAAATCCAGACTAACCATTACGGAATATCACTCTAAACTCTAAGCACAGCCAGCTAATGATACCCATGTCTACACAGGAACGTGTTACATTGCAGCATCCAAGCGATTCCAGTGAAATTGCGCCCGACAAACTTTCATCGATCTTAGGAAATTGATTTCCTTCACAGATCGCTGAGAATCACTTTCTCGTACGATATGCCACGTACAATAATGTTCGTATCGATTACCTGGGTATTACCTAACTTATGTGTGGAAGGAACATGATTTTCTAATACAACAGATATAGCCATATCGCGCTTGTTTTTCCCAGAGGGATAGACAGAGTTGTACCTTAGAACTCCCATATTTCGCCAGTTCTGTTTAACTAGCAGCGCCCCGCTGTTTCACCCGTATAAGTTTCGATCCCGTGGGAATATCGGTATGAAAAGTATCCTATGTGTTAATCCTGGTTATAAACAATCTATGTGCCAAATTTCATCCAAGTCCGTTGGGTAGTTTTGGCGTGAAAGAGTAACAAACGTACTAACACACTCACAAACATTCGCCTTTATAATATCAGTGTTAATTAATGTGATTTCATGTAATAGGGGGCAAGTCTATTGCCATCAACTAGGCAAAAATTCAGGAATTCCTAGTAGCACTTTGCACGACCTGGGAATCTAACCCAGGACCTCATACAGCAGATACAAAGAAACAATTTTCGATACAAAATATATCTACAAATGACGGCAACTCCTACGGACCGAAATAGCCGAAATATGATGAATGCACAATATGCAAATTCTTTCAAGCTATGTCGAATTTCGAAATGGAAAGACGCCCTCTCAATTCCGTCGCATGTTGCATAATTATTGACTATCAACCCACAATTAAGTACCTCGGTTGTGTTCAGAAAGTGCCAATTCAAAATGCAGCTTGCTACTGGCGACTGTCTGGTAATCAGACCCTTTTAAGGCTCATATTAAGCCCCCGAAGCAACAAAACGTAAAAGGCTCCCGAAAGAAAACAGAATTTATCCCGTACGACCAAAATACAACCCACATTACAAACCTGACCAAAAAATCTTTACTCGCACAATAATTAAATCACGCACACTCGTGACAGTTGCACATTGTAGCATCCCTAACGCGTGCACTCACGCGCAGCCCGTCGGTCCACGAGTTTAGAGATGCCCAAACGCACCATAATTGGCGCCAACGCTTTTTGGCTCGGTATTTTTATTCATGGATTCTTGCCGGCCTCTTTTGTAATCTTAAAGCCTTTTACGGCCCATTCTTTTTGCTGCCAAACGTGCGCACGCGCCGCTGCTAAGACGAGTGAGCAATTAACATTATCCCGCTTTGCGATTGGTCAAAACCAAAACAATACATATGCAATGTATTGTCGGTCAGTTTTTCGTGGATTTTTGCCTGTCACCGTTTTGGGTCCGACAGTCGATCTTTTATGGATGGCTTGCGCAACATTTAATGTATCTATACGATGTAATGTATATGTTGGTTTTTGTTTTATTACATGTACTCGATGGACGTATACGGAGTAGCGAAATATTTTACAGAAGAATTGCATCATCAACTTGTTCTTTAAGCAGAAAAACTTGACGTTTAACTTGTCTGTCGTCCAACTAGTTTCATGCAGTGCAATGTCTGGCAATACCAACTTTTAGAAAGTTAATTCCAAATTCAAAAAAATCCGTTCGAAACAATGTAAAATTCAAAATAACCGTTCAGCAGACAAAGGGCCGCTACGCCACCTTGCCACCAACTTTCTTAAGTCACTGCATATTTGAACAGCCAAGCCAATTTGCATTCCCTCATAACGTTCAGTAAATCACAGTACTTTCTTAAACAAACACTGTTTTCATTACAAAACCAAATACAGTTTATCTGGGCTCTGTAAATTTTAAAGAGAAAACAATGGCAGCGCCTTTCCATTTCTCTAAATCAAATAGTACCAAAACCGGGCGGCGGTTATGAGAGGCGCTGTCGCTGCCCGCGCCGCTGAGTTATGTTGCGCGCGCGCACCTCAACAATTTATTGCGATTAGAACACTCTTTGTGGTAGCTGTGATTCAGATGTGCTGCGTTTTACTTGGATGTTGTTTATGAAATAGAATAGCAATATGTATCTAGGTGTCTGAAATGAAAAGCTGTTATGAATGGCTGGAAGATTTTCGTGCTGGCAATTTACTGACAATCATCTGTATGCTCGATTTAGGAACGTTGCGCGTTGGAACTGCAATTTTAAAGCCTATAATTTATTTAAATGCTTAAACTCTTCATTGATGCATGGAGATTACCTACTCCTTTTTCGGTAAGAAGCGTGAGCGAAACTAACATATTAACCCTTATTATCCGACTACGGCGAAGCAAAAAGGAGGGTTATGATTTTGACCGGTATGTATGTATGTATGTATGTTCATCTGTTCCCTAATAACTTCAAAAGTACTTATAATGATTTGACAAATGAGGTATCGTTAGAAGCGTCTTGACCGTCCGCTGGTTATAGGCTATGTGGCGTCACCCTAAGTTCAATATGGCGCCCTCTAGAGGACATAAAGTAATGAATTTATAAATAAATATTTTGGGATGGGGTATCAAATGAAAGGGCTTAATTAGCACATTTCAAAAGTGTAAATATTACTAATATAAGTCCCAAAATAGTTAAATGAAAAAAAAGTTTAAAAACTAAAACCCGACTACTGAAAAGGATGAAACAAGAAAGTACCTTCCCGTGGTCGCATGCTACCATAGCTTATATGTAATATGTATGTTAGTCAGCGGCATGCGACCACGGGAAGGTACTTTCTTGTTTCATCCTTTTCTGTAGTCGGGTTTTAGTTTTTAAACTTATTTTTTTATACATCAATGTATTAAGCCAAATCGTTCTCTACTACACTTTTTTTGGCTCGATCACCTTAGCCGTGACCACATGGCTAGCTAGAGTAGCCTTATTTAATCTTAAACAGGTAATTACTTCAATTACATACGAATTCGAACCTGCGACCTCCATTCCTACTGGCATCGTAACTGCCGGCCTTACAAGGCGATCGAATTACACACAATACAAACATTTCGGATCAATTAGGTGCTTGTGCAGGCGCACCCAGTCCGAATCAATTATAATGCACTAATCTCTTATCTTTGGCTATAAGCTTGTAAAAGCTCTTCATATTGCCTGTAGGACAGAGAAACGCGTGTTTTACAAATATAAAGTTAAATTAAATTAGTTATCAAAACTCCGAAGATGTGACGGGTATACAGCTCTTAGACATCCATCCATACTAATATTATAAATTCGAAAGTAACTCTGTCTGTTTGTCTGTCTATCTGTCTGTCTGTCTGTAATATACCCCTGAGCGGATTTCGATAAAATTTGGCAGAGGGATAGATTACATCCCGGGGAAGGACATAGGATAGTTCTTATCCCGATATTCCCACGGGATCGAAACTTATGCGGTTGAAACCGCGGGGCGCAGCTAGTAAACTCATAAAATTCATGTTATTAATAGGTATACAAGCACAACGCAGGAGCCTAAGCCTAACCTAAGGTCATTGACCCCAATTTTTGTTTTAGTATCATGTTTAGCTATCGATAGCTATTACGTCTGCCGAGCTTCACTAAGTATTTTAATTTAACCCTGCATACTTTCATGGTAAGACGTGTCACATTATAAAATCAGAATTCTTGAAAGCTCTTTGCCTGTATCTATCTCCATCTAGTAAACACGGAAGCCAGTAAACGTTATTAATAAAATTATTTATTATCAATACTGGTGGCTTGATATTAGCCCTTACATTGCACCAGGATTTATAGCCGTGGTTCTACTCAACACGGTCGTTATTTAGTTCCGCGTAAAATATTCACCCTGCCGCGCTCTATCGCGCGATCCGTGTGGAGAGAGCCTTATGGCAAGCGGACATTAGTATTGTAAACTATTGTGAAAGAATTTAATATTACAGCACATTGTTTCTAATCATTGGTCAGGATTTAATTTATTGCTTTGACCGACCAGTATTGCGAATGTAATAGGTTTTGCGGTACCTAATTCGGGCAGGTTTTATCATGTGTGCTTGTTAACAATCTATCCATATATGTTAATCTAATTGCTCTAAGTGGCTTAATAGTCGATTCGCACGAATTTACTCGCCGGAAAAGAGCAAATCGACACTTTTAATCTGCATTCGCGACGTTTGTTTTAATTCATATTTGTTTACATTTGCCAAAAATGTAAACAAATATGAATTTATACATGGTTATCGGAAAAACATTAACAACCTATTAAGAGGTCATTGTACTCATCATTATGAACAACTTTTACTATGGGACCAAACCTGAAATCGCGAAAAAAAAAACCAGCTGTTCCCTACATTTATGTTCGTATAACTCGTCAAAATGTAGGGAACAGCTGATTTTTTTTCGCGTTTTCAGGTTTGGTCCCATTGTAAAAGTTGTTCATAATGATGAGTACAATGACCTCTTTAGAGGTTGTTAGTGTTTTTCCAATAACCCTGTGTAAAAATAACGTTAATTTCAACACGTTCAGTTTACGTTACAACGCCAAACATTTTTATAACTTTTTCAATAGTGCTAGTCACTCTGAAATCAACTTAATTACCATTAAAATAAATTTAATATTCGTTTAACTTGAAATAACATCAATTTGAAAGAAATTTTGAATAGACTATAAATATTATTATTTTTTCTATAGGCGACTAGCACGAAGTTTATTAATGAGGCGGACACAAAAAAGTATCTCATAGAAATGTAAAATATCTATGGTCTATCTAGATGGAACATGATACAATTTTCATCTAATTAATCAATTTCTCTCGACTCCAAATATAGCCATGCGTAGGTTTTAGCAAATTAATCTCCAATTCCCACGTTTGAATCAAAACCCGAAAGTTTTTAAAGGAGTCCTCAATCACACCGACAATTCGTTAAATTCGCCACACTCCCAAATTGCTTGCATTCGTCATTCGTTACGGTGTAAATGCTCACTTTACTCGATTGGCGGATATTCAAATAAGTGGTACAGACCTAAGGAAAGGTACTCTCTCTTTGGACCCAGAACATGGGGTCACTATGATAACTTAGGTCTGAACGTCGACAGCGAAGACTTGAAATATGGTCTGAGAATCGCAGTGTTTAGAATTATACGTATCTCCATAATTTTGAATTTATTTGGTTTGTTATGTTGAAATGACGACTAATAGAGAAGTATGGAAGAAAAAAATAAGTTTAAAAACTAAAACCCGACTACCTACTGAAGAGGATGAAACTAGAAAGTACCTTCCCGTGGTCGGATGCCGCTGTACTAACATAATTATTATAAGCTATGGTAGCTATGTCTAGGTAGATATGTGTCCGATTCTTTAGTCAGAAAGAAACACAAAATTCCGGAACCGCGGGATTTTTTCGATACAAAAGCGCATTCCATATTAGCCAACATCTCAACTTTAGGTAAATATGCATCCGAATATCTGATCTCTAGTTATAAGTGTCGTATATGTATTTAGGAAATTTTGACATTTCAAATAGACGCTTCAGTTTTATTTACTTGTATGTATAGAAAACTGCTATCACTCTCAACTAAAAGTCAAACTTAATCCAATTATCTTGACGCAGATTCATCCGCTCCATCTCCACAGCCTCATCTATGATCATGATCACTCATCCATTCTATCACACACGCGTTTCATTCTCTCTGGCGAGGCGGCCTTGCCCTCTGTTTCCGTGCCCTCGGGCTATACTTTCACTAACACTGCCTCCCTCTTCACATGAAAGCCATTTCTAGGTATCATTTCGTACATACCAAAACACTTATGTTGTTATTCTTTATCGTTGCTAAATTCTTGTGTTTTTTGACCGCTTTTAGTTCTAAAGTATCAGGTTTTATTGGCTTTTGACTTATCATATTTGGTGCCATTTGGAGAAAGTCCTCAGTGGCATAGAGACCAGCATTGCTATTCACAACCACTCGATACGCTTCCGTACCGTATCGAACATCAATTAATGTTATCGTAGGAGTCCCCTTAAAAGCTGTTAACAAGTCCAAAACCCGAAAATTTTGTCAGTAACATCATCATCATCTGCCTAGCCTTTTTCCAACTATGTTGGGGTCGGTTTCCAGTCTAACCGGATGCAGCTGAGTTCCAGTATTTTACATGGAGCAACTGCCTATCTGACCTCCACAACCCAGTTACTGAGTAATACGATACCCCTTGGTAAGACTGGTTGTTAGATTTTCGGGCTTCTGACAACCCGTAACGACTGTCAAAGATCCACGAATGACAGCCGGACCAACGGCTTAACGTGCTTTCCGAGGCACGGAGGGGTTTTGGTATGTAAAGATGGTCACCGATCCACGGACCAACCGCGGCAAACGTAGCTTAACCTGATCGATCGACCCGTGCGATGAATGTTACAGTATTTCCGCGCTGGATCTATTAAAATCAGCCTTTGTTATGCCCTTGCCACTCGACCTTCTTGAAATACTTTTCGGAGTCAATTCAAAGGTTTCATAAATTTTAGAACCTGTCAATACTATTTACAAAAAACATCTTTATTCTTTCTGTGTCATTCGTATTGTCACTGTCAAACTCTTATGAAAAGTTTACCCAGACTCTTCTTACCTACGGTTTACCTGGTATTATTATTTTAATTATTATATTTATGTGTACTTCATTTATCTTCCTTGATCGAAATCAAACAATCTAAGTAAAAATGGACGACTCAGACGGCAGCAACACTGGTACAGCGCCGGTCGACGAGGTCTACTCAATCCAATCCTTGGTGAGTTCCGTGGAGCCGCCGATGAATGAGTGGTCTTCATTGCAAATGTTAAGCCCTGAAGAAAACAGGAAAAAAATATTATATAATGAGGGATTGTATAGCCCTGGTAGCGGAGAAATATGCGGAAAGTATATCACCATGTCGGCAAGTTCTATGCTCAGACATCCTTACTACAATTTCCCGGCGATCCTAGATCCAGGAATAAAGAAAGCATTGTTAGCCCCTCAAGATATAATCATATACCCGTACGATGGTCAGGCCTTGTACCTAGCTCTATGCGAGGAGATGAAACAGTGTCCTGTCAAAAGTTTCTATAGAGGGCTTCTTGAAGACCATATAGATCTACGGTATTACTGCATAAATCCAAATGGATTCCGGGCAATGGCCAAAGCTTTGCAATACAATAAGTACGTCCAAGTATTAAATCTAACTGATAACTTTTTAAACACTGATGCTTGCTATCATATGGGTGATATGTTATTATCAAATAACACGCTTACTGAACTCAATTTGCGTGGTTGCAGAATTGGCCATGAAGGTGCAAGGCGACTGTTTTGTAGCTTGCACCTTAACAAAGCACTCAAGGTTCTTGATTTGAGTTATAACAAGTTGGGCGATGAAGCGATGAAGCATTTAGGACATGCTATACTTCTCGGACTTGCTTTGGAAAACCTTAATTTAAGCTACAACGGAATAACTGGGAGAGGAGTTGCGTTTCTAGAAGAACCATTGGAAGCTCATAACCATTTCACTCACTTAGACCTTTCGTGGAACGCATTATATACTCCAGGAGGTTTTGCGTTTCTCAAGGCGCTCTCAGAAAGCACTTGTCTTGAAGTCTTGGATTTGTCATGGAACTCCTTGGCTAACCCTCGGATTAGCATGGCCTTAAGTAAAATCTTACAATGCCCGCTCCTGAAAGAGCTAAATCTTAGCAATAATTTGCTAAAAGAAGAAGCTATTAGCAATTTGCTAGAAAGCTTAGGACGGGCAAAAAATATTACGAAATTGAATTTGTCATACAATCCTATGACCCCTATTGACGCCTACAGCGTATTGAATGAAGTAGCGAGTAATGCAGTGCAGACTTTATTAATGGATAACGTGTTCGTTACAGCAAAATTTTTATCTTTGCTTGACCAAATAAAAAAAAATAAATCTAAGCAAAAATTAGTTGTTACATACGGGGGCATTGTAGGTGATTTTAAAGCTAAAGAGCCAGACGTCAGGGAATTAGTACTTAACAGAGTTGACTTTGTTACTAATAAGCAACCGAAAAAGAACAAGGTTGATATTACATTGATAGCGCGGCAATTACAAAAAGAAAGCGTCCAGGAAATTGATATGAAAAACTTGACGACGGTTTTCCGCCGCGCTGGAGCAACTTTAGATGAAGGTCTCATTTTAGAGCTAGCCCTCGCTTTTCCGGGACCGGGTCCACAGATTAGTAAAAACAAAACTATGGATGTAAACTTACTGGTAGAATATATCAAACGAAAATGGCCAGAGAGACAGATACCTGACACTCCTCCTGAACTGGCACTGCCCGAAGAAAAAAAAGGAGATGTGAAAGGGAAAAAGTGAATTCTTAACAATTATTTTAATTAATGTAATAATTATAGTTTACATACATAGGCTGATTATGTATGTAATTATAGTTTACATAATTAGTGTATTTTGTTAGAATTATTTAGACTTTTATCTACACCCATGCTATAAATCCTCTATAAAAGTTTCTGAAACAGTTAGCTTATTGCCAACATTAAAACAACCAGTGTCATAGTAACCATAATATCATCCAAACTAGTGTTATAATGTTGTACTAAATTTCATTATGCAAATCGTTTTCAAAAAAGAACATTGTTATGCACGCGTGTTTCACTACCACAGCGCGGTAATTTAATAAAAGGAACTTATTAAATAGGTTATTCGAATTCTTGTCGTATCCCGCCGGACGCTATTTTTGTTTCATATTAGTATTGCAAAAAACTGTTTCAGAACTTTTTATTATAGAGGATTCATATCATGGGTGTAGATAAAGTCTTGTATGCATCTGTACATGATTAGGGATTAAAACACTCATGTGATAAACCACATTCGTGTTTTAATACCCCTTATTATAAAACAGTTGCATAATAGTAGATTATACAACTAATGCATAAAAGAAGCTATTTCACCTCGAGACGTTTATATCCACCCAAGCCGCAGGCGAGGGTCGATCTGTTAAGTCGAGGGGTAGAATGGCTCGTTTAACAACACCACAACATAAAGACGACCTTTTAGAGCATGATAAGTGAAAATAACTATTACATAATATGTTTAGCATATACAATAATTTTATACTAACGTATTTTTTTAAGAAGTACATAATTCTAAAATATTTTGATTAATATCGACTGGTAATTTTTGCTTAGTTTAGATTTATTTTTGTGACTTTTGTCTTCATAATTTGTACCTAAATGTAATAGTTATATCTTTTCTCATGAAAAAGAAAGACTACGGAATTATCGAATCATTAACACCTTGAATGTCGTAATTACAGACACAATTAAAAAGCCATTGTGTCTCGCGTAGATCTACGTTCCGACAGACGAGAGGTTAATAAGTAAACTTAAGGCGGAAGCGCGAGGGTAGCTCGTGAAATTCAAATTGTTTTATATTTTTTTGCAATCTCTTTGAATGACTAAACACTCAATTGAATGACTTAACATCGATCAAGGATTATATGAACTAGTAGGATTGTATTGATGATTTCAATGATTATAATTCTGTAAATACATACTAGTTACGGTAGCGAATCATATTTTGCTCAACATACAACCTGACACTGACCTGCAAATCACAAAAAAACTAGAAAATTTGAATTGCCCAGGCTACCCTGACTCTCCCCTCTTAATGAATCCTTAAGTTTGATAATCAGTACTATTATTTGGGATAAGCTTTTAGATTAGACTTATTTTAAAGTTGTGTGTAACGAACGATTAAATTGTAAAATAATTGTTGTTTCTTTTAATTCTGTTAAAATAATATATATGGGTGATTTACATCGTGGATATGAAGCGGCGCATGGTTCGTAGCCATCGTCTCGCGTCACGGGACCTATGTCCATGTGATCATAGTTCTGACGATATCTAAAAGTTTGCAATGGAGATCTGCTTAGCATGTGATTAAAAGCTCACAATGGGCCTTATTAGAAGGCTAAAAGTCACCTAAAGGGCAATGGAGAGGACTATGCTTGGAGTTTCCCTGCGTGAACGAATCAGAAATGAGGAGATCCGCAGGAGAACCAAAGTAACCGACATAGCCCGAAGAATTGCCAAACTTCAGTGGCAGTGGGCAGGGCACATTGCTCGCAGAAGATGGCCGAGGGGGCCGAAAGGTTCTAGCGTGCCGACCGCGTACCGGAAGACGTAGCACTGGAGAAGGCCTTCCACAAGGTGGACCGGCGACCTTGTGAAGGCCGCAGGAACCCGTTGGATGCGAGAAGCACAGAACCGGTCGAAGTGGAGGTGCTTGGGGTAGGCCTGTGTCCAGCAGTGGACGTCTTTCGGCTGAAATGATGATGATGATGATTAAAAGAGTCATGAATATAAACGTTGATGGAGAGGGAGTGGAACGTCAAAGAAAAGTTGGGTGGATTGTGAGGAATGATATGAAAGAGAAGGGAGTGAATGATAGTGTGACGGTTGACAAGGGAGAATGGAAGCAGGAAACCGTGTTGCGCCCACCCCAAGTAACATGGGCCAAAGGCAGGAAGATGGTGAGAGATTTGCATGGCCTTGGTGCCAAAAGGTGGCTGCGACCTGGGACAGACTGCCAGTGACGTGCATTGGTTTTCCAGAATAGGTAGGCACTAGGCCGGGTCTAGTCTAGGCAAACGCGGTCACTAATCAGAAAAAAAGTGAGATCAAAAGTGTGGTTATTTAAGTAGGCATGCCTACTTAAGTGTGATAAATTGCGAAGGTCGAACGTCATGGTATTACGCGTGAGACGTACGTATTTTTAATTTAGTCGTATTAACTTGAACGAGTAAAGACCAATGACAATGTGCGAATAGTACGGGAGCCGAGTAGGCCCGTCCGGCGACTGCCTACTGCCGCGCGTCTTTGTATGAAGATTTTGCTTTTTGTTAGGTATGATAATTTAGTGAGTTTCTTAATTGTGGGGCACACACTAAAATGTAATTGACAGACTTATGTTGATATATCGAGGTAGGCACTGCTTATATGACTATATGCAATGCACGCCAGACTGGAATCTGGATGCAGAAGGCGGAAGACAGAATGTTGTGACGCAGCATTGGAGGCCTTTGTCCAGCAGTGGACTGCAATAGGCTGAGTTGATTGATTGGGGTGGCCTTGTATGTATGATTATTTACGTGATATGTAGATCACGATCATTCGTGATTATGTTGTGTTGTCTTGATTTAAGTTACATAATCAACATTGGCATTTGGATGAATAAAACCATTTTCAGTTCTGACGTTTATTGTTATTGTATTTATGAGCTAAATACAAAAATAGACTATGCAAGATAGACAGTAAAAGAAAGGACATACAGCACCCAAATTGCGTAACACACTATCAATCGGAATCAGAATCATTTCGAAGCCAATTGCTAATCCATTGCTTCATAAGTTCGAAAAAATTGTCTGCTCAACACGTAAATAACGCAATGAATGTTGTTGAACTGTCAAAATGAAACCGATTCCGATTGATAATGTGTTACGCTATTGCCCTGCTGGGGTAGTACCTATTAACGAAAAAAAAACATAACTATAAACAACTCGGAAATATGAAAAACAAAGTCTGCGGTTCCATACACTTTGATCGACAGACAAAACTGCAATACTAACAGTGTTGCAGTTTTGTATGAAAGAGCAGATTTTCTTTTTCATATTTCAGAATTGGTTCCTTCATAAAAATAGTTGATTTTCATAAGTACTCACAATCACTAAAGTACTTCCCTTCCTTTACGTGTCCAATAAACGAAGTACCTTAAATCATGAACTTATAAGTAGCCCTTTGTGATTAACATTACAAATTGCCGCGGGAGCATGGAGCCGCGCACGCCGGAGGCTGCTCGCGGCTGCGCGGGCGCTCGGTAGCGTGCGTCACGCAACCTGGACTTGTCCGCTTTATTATTATTTATTGCCTTCAAATAATCTCCGACTAGATAATGCTGTACAAAATGCCGCTGCACAGCATTCCTGCTGTAATATGGGATTCTGAGTGAGATGTTCAACGATTCGTGCTGAAGCTCTCATATTGTGTTGTCCTGTGATCGATCTTATCTGCAAGGGTTGTCGGCAGATATGGGCGTGTTTCCTTCGTTCCCGTTTTGGGTGGGATGGTTCCATATATAGGGGGAATAAAGTGCTTATCTGGACCTATCCTCGATAAGATCTGGTGTGACATCAATGTTTTTATACATTTATGTTTTTAATTTTATATGTGCATTGCTAAAAGTGTTTTCCAAATAGTTAGTGTCTTCTATTCTCAGGTAAAAATAATGTTTTGTTGAGAAGAGAAACTGGTCTTTTAAGAATAAGACTCTTTGGAAATATTTTATCTATAGAAAATTTTCTATAGTAGTTATAACACTGTTCTTCATCTCTTTTATATCGAATCACAATTAAATTCTTATCCTTAATACATATTGGGAGCCCTAAACACAACATTGAGCCCGTTACGAAAGAAATTTTCTGCGCCTCACTATCAAAGGCGGTAATCAGAACCCGAGGAATTTGCACCGACATGCGGAACCCTGATTTAAATCAGCTCTATTTTATGATGTGCACTAAAACACTCTTTAAACTATACGTTTTTAAGGACTTGTTCGGATTTTAGAAACTAAGCATGGAGAAAAATGAGTTGATGTGTATTCCCCTGGATTTTCTTGGTCCTCCATCTTGTTTGCTAAGTACTACGTATTAAAAACGTTAAAAAACAACTCGCAATCTCATTTCGCGACAATCAAAAAAATGTAGGGCAATTAGGTATTTTTGACAGATTGAGACTGAGATCAGACTGTGAACGTCCTTCAAATGGCCTAGTAGAATCTATTGTGGCAATTTTGGGAACGTCGCTGTCATTCGCAGCTGAGTCGACGGCATCGGATAATCATGTGAGAACATTGAATCTTACAAAGATCAATTCTTATCCAGAAAAGAGTTCCTCCGAAGAAGGTGGTTGATTCGATAGGATTGAAGACTGGATGCGGAAGGCAGGGGACAGAGTTTTGTTCCGCAGCTTAGGAGAGGTCTATGTCCAGCAGTGAACTGCGATGGGCTGAGATTATTGATTGACTTCCTAGGACCAAATCAAACTAGGTCAAATCTAGGCTGAATTTATTAATTGACTTCTTAGGACCAAATCAAACTAGGTCAAATCTAGGTTGAGTTTATTGACTGACTTCTTAGGACCAAATCAAACCAGGTCAAATCTAGGCTAAGGTTATTAATTGACTTCTTAGGACCAAATCGAACCAGGTCAAATCTAGGCTGAGTTTATTGATTGACTTCTTAGGACCAAATCAAACTAGCTCAAATCTAGGCTAAAGTTATTAATTGACTTCTTAGGACCAAATCAAACCAGGTCAAATCTAGGCTAAAGTTATTCATTGACTTCTTAGGACCAAATCAAACCAGGTCAAATCTAGGCTAAAGTTATTCATTGACTTCTTAGGACCAAATCAAACTAGGTCAAATCTAGGTTGAGTTTATTAATTGACTTCTTAGGACCAAATCAAACTAGAAGAAATCCAAGTATTATATATGTATATGTGCATGTTTTTTAAATTCGTTTGTTGATGAAGATTTTTGGCACCGTTTGTTATCATTATTTGCAAGACAGAATACGATGACTAACCAGCCAAAATGATCTTAAACACTATTTCCAAACTTCAACAAATCAATCACTTATCTAATATTTACCATTTTTTGTTGCAGGTAACTTTCGCAACGACATAGAAAGTGCAATAGTGCTGACACAAGCAGCACTGGTAACACCCGTCTGACGAAGACAAAGTAAGTCGGTGGAGACAATATCAGCAGTCATATTTGCAGTATTTGTTTGTGCAAGCACCATTTTGAACCAGCGTTTGCATCTAGCCCACGTTTACTTGATCAGCTGTCGAAATTGCGCTATGTATTAACACCGGTGTTTGTCTATAACTGCAAACCTCCCAACGTATAGGGTTATTGTATTCATCACTATAAAAACTTTTTCTATGGGAAACAAATTAGCTATCTCCAACATTTTGTCAATGTTGTTTCTTTTTTCATCTTTATTTAGAAAAAGGCTTCAATTGCGAAGAGATTATGCTAACCTCGTAGTTTTAGTAATTACTAAGATTCAAACAACTAATATACAGGGTGAAATTGAAAACATGCGACAAATCGAAATGGGAGATTGTACTCATCATTATGAACAACTTTTACTATGGGACCAAACATGGAATCGCGAAAAAAAAATCAGCTGTTCCCTACATTTATGTTTGCATAACTCGCCAAAATGTAGGGAACAGCTGATTTTATTTTCGCGATTTCAGGTTTGGGCCCATAGTAAAAGTTGTTCATAATGATGAATACAAACTCCCATTTCGATTTGTCGCATGTTTTCAATTTCATCCTGCATAAAGTAATAGCTAATTTGGATGTAAGGTTAAACAAGATCAAATTACACATACCGACATCCCTTGACATTTAGGCCGGATTTACATTATCTATTACTATTAGTTATTTATTGATAGTTTCACATGTAAATAATTATGATCATGACAGTTTGTGAGACTATTACCAGTTTTACCAATATTAGCAGCGTCTTTACCATAATCAGCCTATAATGTTCCCACTGCTGGGACACAGCAGGCCTCCTCTCGGTGAGAGGGAGTGGGCTATAATCTACCATGCGGGCCCAGTGCGATTGCTAATGGCATTTTATCATAACACAGGAAATTAAACTATGCAACCATCCTTTTGATACCATCGATTAACCAGATTAGCATTTTTTATTACGAGCTCACATTTTTTTTTTTTCTGTCACGTCGGTCTCGGTCCTACCCCTTGAAATATGCTTTCCTAAGCACTCCCAGTCACGGTTTCCAATTAAAAGTATTATCCATACTAATATTATAAATTGTAAAGTAACTCTGTCTGTCTGTATGTTACCTTTTCACGCCTAAACCGCTGAACCGATTTAGATGAAATTTGGTATAGAGATAGTTTGAGTCCCGAGAAAGGACATAGGATACTTTTTATCCCGATATTCCCACGGGATCGAGACTTATGCAGGTCAAACCGCGGGGCGCAGCTATTAATAAGATAAAAATTAGCTGACGCCCCTAATCACTTGGGTAACAACATCTTCTTATGAATATTTATGAAACTCAGTACGTGTACGGATATTCTTCTATTTATAAAGATTTATTGATCTTCCGCCACAGCCTCCGAGATTTAATTAAGTTTTTAATTAAACTTTTAATCGATCCCATGTGTTATCTCACAAAAGTTAAGATAGTAATTATAATTAATTGAGTTGAGACTTAAATGCTGTTTATCCTTTACCTATTTCTTTACTTTTACCGAAAAGCTAGTTATGTTTACCTTAGCTATCCAAATACTAACACGAATGTACTTGACTTATGAAGTTAGCTAAGCTATAGCTAGTTTTTAGCCACTTCACACAACATTATTTGGCTATTAACGTCCTATTACAGAAATGTGCGCAGTGTCATCTCGTCAACATTAGCATTTGTTACAAAATTAGACTTTAGTGTATGCTTTGAATTTTTTAGAAAATTATCATCATTGATTGTCTGTTCTAACTGTTGAGTAAATGCTCCCCCATTCGTTCCATATTAGCCAAGCATAATCATATTCCAGGTCTTTGCAGTGGCGTGCATTGGTTTTCAGAATAGGTAGGCACTAGGCCGGGTCTAGTCTAGGTAAACGCGGTCACTAATCAGAAAAAAAGTGAGGTCAAAAGTGTGGTTATTTGAGTAGGCATGCCTACTTAAGGGTGATAAATTGCAAAGGTCGAACGTCATGGTAATACGCGTGAGACGTACGTATTTTTAATTTTGTCGTATTAACTTGAACGAGTAAAGACCAATGACAATGTGCGAATAGTACGGGAGAGTAGGCCGTCCGGCGACTGCCTACTACCGCGCGTGTTTATATGATGATTTGGTTTTTTGTTAGGTATGATAATTTAGTGAGTTTCTTAATTGTGAGGCACGCACTAAAATGTAATTGACAGGCTATGTTGATATATCGAGGTAGGCATCGAGGTAGGTATGCTTATATGCCTATATGCAATGCACGCCACTGGGTCTTTGCCAAAAACTTATCCAAATGACCAAAACTACCTCATCTTCTGTTGCCGGCCAGTTATCCAGGTTCACCAAATCATAACCCACTTGAAAACGTCTACAATTCAGCTCACGTCTCCTTCACCGCTAGACGATGTTGATTGCGCCCGCGCCTCAGTTGTCGCTGTAAATTGAAAGTAACGCGTCAATTTTTTCACGTATCATTACCTACCAACTGTATCAGCAGTTTGTCCGTTTGATTCAGGGTTGCCGATTGCATCGTTAATATTATTTTATGTTAGTTTTGGGAATTACCATTGGCATTTACAACTGATTTCCATAATTATTTTCGTATTGGTCTTTCTGTTTTATCTTGACAAACCGGTTCCGGTTTAACAAAAATATTCACCGCCCTATATACAGGGTCCCATTAAAATAGACGGACAAATTTTAAACCAGCGCTCAGTACGTCTAACCAAAGATATCCAAGCAAAAAAAAAAACCACTGATTAAAGTGATTTTATTTTGACCGTTAGCTGATTATTTTTCTTGTAAGTATCTAATGCGTTTTTCTTATATATTTTTTTACCATCGTCCTTATTTTGGTGGTCTGAATGATTTCTAAAAGTTTGTCCATCTATTTTAATGGGACCTTATATACTGGCGATGATTATTATTGGATTTCCTATTTCTGAACGTTCCTATCAGGTCTTAAGTTTTGTGTCATTTCTCGCTATTAATTTCGTTTGAAGTCTTCAGTTCCTTCTACATTCGCTACATCATCTATCCAAGGGGCCGGATCTAGAGGGTCTGCTGGGCATACGCCTACCTACCTCAAGAAGGATGTATGGTCCTTCATCATCATGATGTAGGTGTTGGTGATTACAGCCATCCTCTGTCACACAATCAGTGGCGTGCATTGGTTTACAGAATAGGTAGGCACTAGGCCGGGTCTAGTCTAGGCAAACGCCGTCACTAATCAGAAAATAAAGTGAGGTCAAAAGTGCGGTTATTTGAGTAGGCATAGGACTTAAGGGTGATAAATTGCGAAGGTCGAACGTCATGGTATTACGCGTGAGACATACGTGTTTTTAATTTTGTCGTATTAACTTGAACGAGTAAAGTAAAGACCAATGACAATGTGCGAATAGTACGGGAGCCGAGTGGGCCGTCCGGCGACTGCCTACTGCCCCGCGTGTGTTTGTATGAAGATTTTGTTTTTTGTTAGGTATGATAATTTAGTAAGTTTCTTAATTGTGGGGCACGCACTAAAAGGTAATTGACAGGCTTATGTTGATATATCGACGTAGGCACTGCTTATATGCCTAGGTATATGCAATGCACGCCACTGCACACAATTGACACTAGTGGTCACATAGTTTCTTTGTCTTTCCAAAAGCCGGCAACCCTGTCATCTAAGTGTAACTTTAGTGTCAGTAGAAAGTGTACCAAGTGGCCAAGTGGCGACCGTGGGCGAACACTTATTACTTATTCGACCATCGCTTTTCCTCACCGAATCGTTCACACTTTTACTTTTAACGTCGCCATCACGCCTCCATGCCTGGGGGCGAAGTTGCGAACTAATATCGTTTATAAAATTATAACCTAGTGATTGATCTCGAGCGGTCGTAAAATTAATCGGAAAGTGCGGGCTGTTTATCAGAGTAAGTGTCGTGAGATCAATGAACTCAGGCATTGAAATTTTTCTAACTAAACGTCTGTTCAGTCAGCTGTGCTGCTGAGGAGTTAGTTGCGACTTTTCTTCCCAGGTAGAGCATTAGGAAGTGGTGAAGGGCGAGTGTTTTCGGGGCTGTCGTATGTGATATTGACGTTTAAAAAGTGCTGTTTTTTAGCCTAGTTTGAATAATTTTCGTGTTTTTCTAACTTACTAAGAAGCAAGCAGCTTTGAAAAGGGATAAACCACTTCACACACGGCAGCTATAATGTATACTAATGAACATTACATCCCGGGATGTATAGCTTTAAATTATCTTAAAGTATCACACACACAACAGGTAATGTAATGTATCTTTCCCTTCATACCATTGGTTCATTTCCACCGTTTTCGAAGAGAGATGTATTGTATTATACGGAAATGTATTGAGATGTATTAAGATGTATCGAAATATAAATGTATATTTGCGTATGTCTCTGTAAAAATATACATTATAGCTGTCGTGTGTGGTCTCCTGACGATTTCTATGGAAATATGTAATGAGATGTATCGTGCTATACAACAATATAGTCGTATAATCGTCATATAATATACAACATTATAGCTGCCGTGTGTGAAGTGCTTAAATCGTGAGAGAATCTACCTGCACAGCGTACCTACTAAAATTATTTACTCCAGTCGTTCATACTGACAAAGTATCTACGACTACATTATAAGAGCAGTGGTGACCCAGCGAAAACGGCCTCGACTTAGTTGTAGGTCGTGGGTTCGAACCTAGCGGGGCGCTTTATTTTGTGTAAATAAATTCATCACCACTTCACTCAAAACGGTGAAGGAAACATCATGACAGAACCTAGAACCAAAAAGTCAAGAACATGGTGACATCTACCAACTCGTTCTGGGCCCGCGTGGTACGGCCACTCCCTCTTGAAGAGAGGAGGCCTGTGTCCCAGCAGTGGGAACATTATAGGATGATTATGTTTATGCTACATTATAAAGTAGGTAATAATACTTTTGGTAAGTATGTTAATGACACTTACATTTTCACTTTTTCCGACGAGCAATGTTGCCCTAAAGTAATAAAAAAGTCCACGTATCTTACTTTTCACCAATTAAAGTTCCCATCACGAACTATGAATCACATAAATCGACGAAACCTTCGCAATATTTATTTGTATATCAATGACATAACTTCACAGTACCAACAAAAACTCATTACATGATCCGCCATTGTTACGAAGCCAAAGTAATCGACCATAACCCCATGTAGGACGAAAAGTAGCCCATAACCAGCCCATCTTTGATCTCTTCCGCATGAATTATTCAAAAAAAGAAGGTAACCCGAAAATGCCCGAAGCGTTTTCGTAAATTGCGTGTGCGCATCATTCGGTCGCCATAAAAATTTTCATCGGATAAGAAATTGAATTTACTCTTTTAACTCGTAAAATTTTAAAGGTAGCATTTTTATGTTGATTTATTTATATTATGGGAAGATTTTCGGCGCGTCGCGGAGGGCACTTTCCTTTTCCGCGTTAAGAAGGTAATAAGGTGGATCGATCAAGTTTTTTTTATAAATTAAGGCCTCGACGTGAGCAGAATTTAATTGGTAACCCAAAAGCCAACTAAAACAATATATTTTGGAGGTGTTTCTCATTCAGTGTCATTTTAATTTTATTAATGCAGTTTTTTTCCTTCATGTCTGTAAAAGCTACCTACTTTGAGTCACTGTTCTGATTTTTTCTTCAAGAACTTAAGGAAAACAGTATTTCGCTACTAAGGACCAACAGTGCTACCTACCTACCTAGTAAGCTTCATTTGGTCCATTTATTTATTTATTTTAGTCCGTATTTTAGTCCGTGGCTAAATAATAACAGCCGCACAGGTCGATCGATCAGGTTAAGCTACACTTGCTGCGGTTGGTCTGTGGATGGGTGACCATCTTTACATACCGAGACCCCTCCGTGCCTCGGAAAGCACGTTAAGCCGTTGGTCCCGGCTGTCGTTCGTGGATCTTTGACAGTCGTTACTGGTAGTCAGACGCCCGAAATTCTGACAACCAGTCTTACCAAAGGGTATCGTATTACCCAGTACCTAACTGGGTTGTGGAGGTCAGATAGGCAGTCGCTCCATGTAAAATACTGGTATTCAGCTGCATCCGGTTAGACTGGAAGCCGAGCCCTCCATAGTTGGGAAAGGGCTAGGCAGGTGATTTTAGCCTATGTAGTCCCACAGCCGGGCAAAGGCGTCCCTTTCTTCTTTCTACTCGCCTCTGTCTTGAGCTAGTGTGGACTAATCCTGTCGTAACTCGTCAACAATTATACTTTTTTTGAAACTTCTTTACGCACGCTTGACTTGGGGAGTAAGCTGGCGAACGCGTGACGTAAGTGTTACGAAAAGTGTGATCGGACGAGGCGAACGGGAGTTGAGTGGGGGATATAAGCAAGAGAAAGAAGTGCGCGCGCACATTTTCTTTCTCTCTTCCTCTCATAGCCAAATACGTTTGAAGTTTCACTTCAGTCGTGTGGTCCTAAGCACACTCGATTTTTTTTTTAGTATTCTATTCTCTTTATCTATATTCTAACTTAGCTTAAAATAAACTCAGCAACATATTATTTAAGCAAACTAAGCTGTAACTTATTATGCTAGCTCTCACAGTACAGTCGCCTTACAGTAATAATTATATTCTCCGTGCAACACACAAACGGTTTCGCAAAAGCGTTTAAAGACGTGAGTTCGAACACGTATGCGCGGTACGAAAGGGAAATGCGTCTGCGCATAAGAAAGTACGCGGTTCAAGTTTTATTATTGTTTCTGATTAGTTAGGAGCCTACAGCGTCAAATTATTTGTTTGTTTAATCTGTCAAGCTCCGCTAATGAGACACAATTGATTTTCTATTGTTTCGTCACCGATCGGTAACGCGTGGGGCTTGACCGGTTGATGTCAAATTGTAGAGAAAAATTATGGCCGATTGTTGTGTTGTAATTAAAAATTGGACAAGCAGCCGGAATCTTAAATCGTATAATAACTTAAAAAAAAAAGACGGGTTGCACTCCGGGAGTGCCGGCAGAAGTGAAAACTTGAATATTAACGTTGAAATAAATCAATTATTAATTTAATTAATATTACTCATTTTTTTTCAATATTTCTGCGTCACTTTTTTCATTAATAGATGCGCTTTGTTCAATTTCCATATTTTAAACACTTTCGGTCTTATTCATAAAAAAAGCCTATTGAAGGTTTAAACCATTAATTTGTTAAAATGCTCAATAGGCCTTTGCCTTTAAAACATTCGATAAAATTTTGTATTCATAAACGCTTCATAAACGTTCTATAACTAGAATGTCCTACAACTTCTAAATGTTGCCATTATAATGAAGTCATCCAACAAATTGGCCAACACATTAAATCGGCATACGAGAATATCTGTCTACGAACCGAATATTTGTGTCCATAGACATTATTACGTATGAAAAACTAATTTATTGTCTACAGTTTCAACAGTTTTGACGCGACAACGTCATGGTCGTCATGGAAACAATATGAATATGTCAATGAATGAATTTGATATTGTATGTGTCAAACTAAAAAACTTTTGAATATTTTTTTTGTATTTAAAATAAATGAAATTAAGACCGGAGACTAGTTGCAATAAAGGGCAAAGAATTGAATATTGGTTGGAGGAGGATAAGGTGTGTACCTACTGTTACAGCTAAAATGTGTTCAAAGTAAGTTATGTTTTGTAAACATTCTCAATTTCTTATACTTATGCTTGCTTTTGCTTCTAATCCTTAGATTTTTTGGAAGAATTGGTCAGGGAGAGGTCTCCATAATAGAAAATAAAAACACTGACACAAGCACTAACGCTAAACAGGGGCAGCCTGGCATGAATTACGAATTAGGTGCCTATCCAATTTACAATTTTACGAAGAACTTCGTTTGCCTGTACAAAACTCATTGTAACAAAAAAAAACCCGCCATAAGAATAATAATGGCTGTTATTTTGATGCCGCTACTGATTAATTAAATCAGTATAAATAAGATAATGAAGAGAAAGAATTTATAACATTAGTTTTGTATTTCAGGTCAATAGGACTAGTAAAGATGGTGCTTCACTACGAATAGCAGAAAATGAAACGGCCTACAGAAGAGATGGCACAGATGGCAAATGAAAAGCAAACATTTTAAAAATGTTGTTCTGCTTGCACAAGTTTTAGAAGCCAAATTAGAGTTTAGAGTATTGTTCAGCCGTGAACAGGCAAGAGTTACATACGCCAGCGTCAGCATCAAGAGCGACATACATTCGTTCCACATAAATTAGTAATTAGTAAATGAATAAATTAGTCATCAAGCTGGAGTAGAGTTTGATTCATCTTCCATAATTCCTCTCACTATGGCCAAGACACCTTTAGCCATCACCAGTTCTATGAGTCTGTGGGACCGGCAATGACAAAACTATTTCCTGTGTACACATTGCACGACGTACACAAACCCCTATTCCTACCCAAATTCTGTCTGTTCCCGTACGTCTCCCGTAGGCTTGTATGATAGGTTAGGGTGTTAGGATAACTAGGGTATTAAGTAGTTGCTGTAGGTTTATAATCAGTAGGGTGAGGTAACCATAGATACCAGGCTCAATTGTTACAAACTTAGCCACACTGTATGCATTTGGAATAACAGCCGTACTAAGCTGTAAGTCCCGGTGCGTACAAGTATTATAAAAATAAACTGATATTTGTATACAAGCTCTTTATTAATGAACTACTCCCTAAATTTCTTCTCATTTACTTTAGATCTTGTTGGCTCAAATATTGCCACTTCCACGTTGTCGTCGGTGGCAGCGCAGAGGTCACTTTGACTGCATATTTTGGGTAGGACAAATAAGGCAGGATAGGACGTGGAGCATATTTTGCAACATAGCTTCACAGCCACACCCTACTGGAGCATCTCCCAGCAGTGTGTAAACTTCCGTGGTCGACACGGAAGCATTGTTTTCACACAAAAGCAGCAATGTCCCACAGTATTTCTTGTTGCTATAATGTGCTTCGTTATATTTTTCGTCGCTTCTATTTTGTATTGTAGGTAGGTATATAATAATAAACTAAATTGGTTAACCAGAAGTTCAAAATAAATTAAATACAACTGCGACTCCTCGAAGTACTATTGTTTACGAAACTGACTTTTCAAATGTCATTTTCTTCGGCCATCTTTGTCGTGTCTCACTTGGTTCACTTCGGTTGGCGCCGCCGTAGAAAGAGATGGGGGGGGGGGAATCTCTCCTGACGGTCACGTGTCCTGACGCGATGCCCTGACGCGAGTTTAACATTTTTTACCCATTACAAAAAGTGTTCAACGCCGCTAAAGAAGTTTTCACTTCAAAAAACAACCGACTTCCAAAAATGACACTGCGAAATGAAAAATAATTTTAATTTCGGAAGTCGGTGTCGTTGGGTCCGCATTTTCGTTGTTTGCCACCGACTTCCGAAATTAAAATTATTTTTCATTAAGCAGTGTCTTTTTCGGAAGTCGGTGGTTTTTTTTTTTTTCGTAAAAATGTTTTATTTTTCGTTTGCGCTTTTTTCTCCATTTTTCGCTGTTAAGTGACCTCTCAATTTAATTTCGATTGCATCGTCTGCCTGAGTACAAATACTCATTCAAAGCATTCCCTTAACCCGATAAGCATCTTATTATGAAGGGTAACGAGAGAGTTATGAAGAGCATCGGTTACTGCATCATCAGTCATGAAAAAACACGGGGATACAATGGTGACGGACCCACTGCGGTTGGAAAGTTAGACATTCGTAAGTAAGTAGGTACCGTTGGATGCAGGAATTTACTTAAAGTCCTGTCGATTTAACTGCATCATGGTGTGTCAACCTGCTATGGCAGACTAAATACAAGGGTTTAACTAGCAAGAGTGACTGGCAGATTGCCTTGTGGCATTAGGCTCGCCTTATGCACCAGTATGATAAATTTTCATGGGAAAATCCCAACTGATGGGGAAAATGGGTAGTATGAATATAGTAGTATGATACTTCTTCATCTTTCTGAATGGCCGACTACTTTGACTATTGAAAAGTGGCCGTAAATGGTGAAATTGAAATAAATGCTTTGAGTTTGAGTCAATTTGATAATGTGAGTGAGTTGATAAAGTAACTATAAATGTAGGTCCAAAAACATAGTCCTCAAAAATAACCCAATAGCAAAAATTATTTATTTACATTAAACAAACTTCGCACTTTTAATAAAACGTCGTCGTTCAAATACAACACTTCAAAATTAGCACTTCAGCGCGCGCGCAAGCCCACAATACACACCCGTATGTTTACACTCGAATCTAGGACACCTGCTCAAAGTGGCCAGTTGACCCCAAGAAGACCCACATTGCTGCCCATACCAATATAATTGATAGTTATGATATTATTTATACCTCGTTATGCATGTTTTAACATTTAATGTTGTAAACCAACAGGTCAGCCGTATATTTAGTGTTAACTTAATCCTGATTGGTAGTCGCTGTTGTAAAGGTATTTGACTTTTTTAAAGTGTGCTGACAGGTAAGTTTGTGTTTATGTTAATTTTTTTAGGCGTGACATCTTAAAGAATAAAATAAAGTAAATTTTGGGCTTATTTACCATATTACCTAACCTGCTAGGCACGTGGCTTTGGTAGATTTCTAATTCATCATCTGCCTAGCCTTTTCCCAACCATGTTAGGATCGGCTTCCAGTCTAACCGGATGCAGCTGAATACCAGTATTTTACACGGAGCGACTGCCTATCTGACCTCCACCACCCAGTTACTGGGTAATACGATACCCCTTGGTAAGACTGGTTGTCAGACTTTCGGGTTTCTGACGACCCGTAACGACTGTCAAAGATCCATGAATGACAGCCGGGACCAACGGCTTAACGTGCTTTCCGAGGCACGGAGAGGTCTTCGTATATGCAAATGGTCCACGGACCAACCGCGGCAAGCGTAGCTTATCCTGATCCATCGACCCGTGCGGCTGTTATTATTATATGTATTAAAGCGCCTGCCTGGGTTCGCACCTACGACCTACAACTCGTAAGTCGGTGTCGTTGCCACTGGGCTACCACAGCTCTATAAAGAAACTAAATCCAAAAGATAGATAGCTACAGCATCTAACGTATTTCTCTCTAGTATTTCACAGACACCGGCAGCTGGCCAACCTGTCACCTTCCCAGAACACATACGTTACATTTTATTATTAACACCACTATATTCTCCCTAAGTTATTTATACCCAAGTGATATCTGTCGTGTCCTATGTCTTTGTTGAGCAAAAGCGTCGAAGGACCAGCACTTGAGTTGCGTTCCTAAGCAACGTCTAGTGACAGGTTAGCAAAAGGATGAAAATACAGACGTCCTAAGTAAATATTTGGTCAGATTTCTTTCAATCTGCTTTCATAGCTATGTGTTTTTATGAAAGATGATATGGTTAGAAAGCTTTTAGATATGAGAGCTAATAGATATACCCTAAATAAACTGAGAGCGCAGGTGGCTAATAATGATACACATTTTGAGCAATGTTAATTAGCAGATTGGTGATAATTAATGTATGCAAAATATTTTAAAACATTTTGAAAGAGTAACGGTGGAGTTTCTTGCCCATTCTTCTCCATACGAAAACTACCGTTTGGAAGGGGCAACTAGAATCAATTCTATTTTATTGTAATTTTTGACGTTCAAAAGTGCCTTTTATGTGTCTATTTTATAAATAAATGCTTCGACTTTAACTTTGGTCGCAACCACAGTCGCAACCCATATTACTAGCCCCGTTACTAATAAACGTATTATATCACATGAATAGTTACGCACCGATTTCTCTCTTTCAGTCGTCAGTAATTTGACTTTTGAAAGAAGAAGACAAAGCGTTGTGTAGCTATACAGACGCTATACAACGTTTATTAGTAAGGGCACATATACGCCCTAAGTAGTAGGCAGTCAAACAAACATTGAGCTCCGCTAATGAGACACAATTGATTTTCTATTGTAGTGTACTACATAGGTTACGCGCGGAGGTTGACCGGTTACCCTAAAAATCGTGTCACGAAAAGCAAAAGTACTCCACTGACAAACCTACATTCCTCACCAACAGTCCCATAATGAATGGTTTAAAAACCCCCGTGGTAACGTTCACACGGTCAACAATACGTATCGTTTCAACTCGGCGCGGGCGACTCAATCGGAACTAATAAATTGAGATATTTTTCTTGGTACGCCATCGATCACTCGGCCAATTTGCAATTACTGCCCGCTATGGACCATGGTGGTACTATTTCAGTGTTGCGGTACACGGTACAATATGAACACCACAAATCACGAGGAAAACGTCAGGATAGCCCGCGAATTTTTCTTTTTTTGGAATTTGAATATCAGTGTCAGGTTGTATCCATCCATACTAATATTATAAATGCGAAAGTGAGTCTGTCTGTTACCTCTTCACGCTTAAACCGCTGAACCGATTTAGATGAAATTTGGTATAGAGTTAGTGAGTCCCGGGAAAGGACATAGGATACTTTTGATCCCGATATTCTCACGGAATCCAGACTTATGCGGGTGAAACCGCGGGGCGCTACTAGTGTAGAATAGAATATGATTCGCGGCGTAACAAGTATGTATTTACAGAATAATAAATCTTTAAATTATCATTTTTTAATGATTAACATAACAACAAATTGAAACATTACAATTTAATTATATTTTAATAAAACAAAATAATAAAATAAAAAGGTACTTACATAAATTATAATTGGTCACCTAGGTACTCATTCAAAGTGTCTGTCTGACACACATCCATTCAACATTCGTACTTAAACCATAAAACTTTTGAATGGTGCGTGAATTGACGCTGAGGTGTCATCTCCAGCAACTTTCTCGTGACCAATGTTATGACTGTAATATTAATAATGTTTTCTATTACTAAGAAAGGTTATGAAAACCCTTACCACCACATATAACGAATCACAAAAAACACATTCAAATTTCACACATTTCTCAAACTCTAGTGTTGCCAACACAAAATAAATGTTGGTTCATGGTCCCCAGCCCTAAGAACACGCAGGTCGGCGCCCGCGTAGATATATTACCGACACGGCAAGAATATGATTAGTGTATTGTGTTCCTGTTTATTTATTTACAAACTACTTGGTGAAGGATTGGGGTTTGCTAACTGACGGTATGTTTTTCTAGGTATCGTTTGAGAAATATCGCTGAGAAAGGATGCATTGGCGTTTTGTTGATTTATTTTAATAGAATGTTATTTTGCTGCTTTAGTTAGAGTGAGTTACTGAAATGTTGCGTTCGGTTTGAGACTTAAAAGTTCTGCAAAATGGTGGCGGTAAAGTTTTATCTATTACGTTAAGAAAAACTGACTTTTCAAGGGATTTTCCCTGTTTTCAACTTAATCGATTAACTTGAGTTTAGAGGTCGAGGGTGAATACAGGCAGATTGTTATTAGGTTTTTCTATCTGGTAATCAGTAATACATAGCCCGAAGAATTGCCAAACTTAAATGGCGGTGAGCTGGACACATTGCTCGCAAAACAGATGGCCGACGCTGTCGAAAGGTTCTGGAGTGGCGACCGCGTACCGGAAGACGTAGCGTTGGAAGGCCTCCCACAAGGACCGATGACTTTGTCAAAGCCGCAGGAATCCGCTGCATACGAGAAGCACAAAACCTATGTCCAGCAATGGACGTCTTACGGCTGAAAAATTGAATGAAATGGAATATGGAAATCTTAGTAGGAGCCCGGACTCTGGATTTGTGCCCGGTTGTCAACAATAGGCTCGCCCCCTATTACATGGGACTTAAGACCAGGCACTCTAAAATAATTTCTACGCATGAGAGAGAGAGATGAGAGACCGGTTAGACCGCTATGGTGAAAGACGCTAACGTAGCCGTAATAAGGTTGAATACCGCGTGCGCTCTTTGATCGCGTTCGAGCTCGAAACTAAATGTCGTAAGTCTCAATTCTTATTTTGTTTATAACTAAAGTAATAATTGATCTAGAGAAAAAATATCTTGTGGCTGGATAGTAAACTATATTTTCTTACTGTTAGCATTTATTTTAGACATAAAGGCCAAGCAATCTTGAAAAAAAAAGTAATAATCTTTAAAAAAGACATGATTTTTGAATAAAATATGAATCGAGCGAAAATGTTACAATTACGTAACTGTCTTGTACATGGAAAGAAAAAGATCCAATGAATCATATACTAAAGTTCCATTTTGATTGTATGTGTGACTGTTTCAGAATATTAATGCAAATTAACGTAAAATTTAGGGAGCCTCCTCTTAAACATAACTGGCGAAATGACCCATACTAACGAGTAAAGGTACAATGCATGCCAAGAAAGATGAGACTTGACACACCACGTGGTTTGACTTGTGCAGTACACGATGTCAGGTCTCTATTAAATAGCGGTATGAGGTCTGAGCGCGGGACGGGATCGGACACAGATATATGAAAAAAGAATATGAGAATATGTTTTTTACATTTCTATGTGACCAGACGTTATAGGGGCGGCGGAAAGAGCGCGGGAGGCGGGGTCAAGTCTCATCTTTCGTGGCGCGCATTCACACAGTCACGAGCACCAATATGTCAACACTTGGCAATTTTCAATTGCGATTTTTTCGTGAAATAACGAATGCAACGTTGAAATACGACACTTAACATAAACGTATGGGTTCGAAAATACTATGTTCGTAAGAACATAAAATTTCATTCAAAAATAAAGGAGAAATTCGCCTTTGAATAAAGCTAAGTGTATACATACTTATAGACGTGACTGTACACCTCTGCCCAAACGAGGAAACAATCCATGATTTTCTGTTACTATGAGCCTTCTTTCCTCCTTGTGTCCAAACTTTTTTCTTTCTTTCTTATGAGAATCCTTTAGTCAAGTTTAACTTTTGTTTATGTAGTATATTTATCTAAAACATTTTGCCATCGGTACTCAATGCATTCTACAGATTCCTAATTAATATTAACATTTAAGCTCTTGGGAATATATCGCACCCGTTGAAGTTCAAAATAAACGTAAATTCCTAACTTAACTGAGACTTAAAACCAAATTCTATACATTCCAAGTTACTAGCAACTAAAATGTAAGCTAAGTTTGTTTACCAGTTAACCTAATCAAAGCTGAACCAAGGTTAATTCTAAATACCTACCTCTTAGGTACATAACTTACCTACCTCAAGTCAAGCTCTTTTAAATTCTCGTGACTATATCATAAAGCCCTAAATATAACGGAACATAAAATTCATCCGTAAGTCGGAGATCTCCTCCATTACGCCGGCGGTTGATTGCGTATCGCGACGATTAGGTGCGCGCGCGCACGACACAAAGGCACCGCCGCGCGCGCCGCGAACGCGGAACCTAATCCCGGATTAGGCCGGGATCATTTCAGGTTTCCCGGGACACGTCCGTCCCACGGGACCCTGTTCCGGGGTAATCTCGGTTATTGAAAGCAATCTTATTTTATAGAATAACTAACTGTAGATGTACCTATGAGATTTTTATTGGTTAGATTTCCATAAGTAGTCACTGGTCACTGGGCAGGTATTAAAGTATTTATTTACCTATATATATGGGACTCTAGTATTCAATTGATTGTATTTGAATAAGGAAGCTTATCGTCCTTAGGTTACGTAACTGAGAACATAATCTAAGTTAATTCTTACAAGTTATATAGGGTGTCCCTGGAAGTATGGATCAAATCGAATAGGGGCGTGGGCAAGGTCATTTCCAAAGTTTTCAACCCTAAAAATGTCGGTGAATTTTTTTCAACCTCATAGGTTGAACTGCGAGAAGCCATTCCCAAAAAAAAATACGTGTGGCACTCGGGGACTGCCGCGGTAAAGCTATTGCATAGCATTTTTTATCAATTTATGCGAGCTTCGTACAGTCTACACGCATACGTCTAGTCGCACGCACACAAACACCGTGCCGAAGTCTGCCGAACTGAAACGACGTTATACGATGCACGGCTTTCAACGCCGCACCGCTGTGCCGGTCGGAGTGGGGGGTGTTAGGTTTATTTTCCTTACGGAATTTCTTGATTCGGTCGCCGCGCTCAAAGCCCGCGATTAAAGCTATGCAATAGCTTAAAAACCCCGTTGCTGCCATTAGGATGTTAGCACCTGCTTAACACAGATTTTATTGCCCAATAACAATAACCATTAACAGTTCTCATAAATAACCTATTACACTTAATTGGTCTTTACAGTGTAGCGGTATCTACAACGCCACATGCGTACTACGCGTCATACTGACGTCACGCAAAATCCTGCATCTCGCAAGCAGAGTTTACTGCGCAACTAGCATAGATACAACGTCCTGACATCAATCGTCGAGCAGTTGCCCGCCAGACACCCGTCTGGTCGGAGGACCCTCCCTTTTCTATGGAGGATGAGTGAACTTTACACCCTGTTCCTCATACCTCTATAATAGTTTTAATTAAACTATCTCCATTATACATCTTCACATTCCGCAACAGCCATTCAGATTTTAAGACAACGATTAAGTTTGACTGGCTAATTCTCGGTTCCTATAAACAAAAACGAATCGTTTTGGTAGCATTTTTATTGCTAAACTGGGCATATTACTTGTGATAATTACTTCCTTAAGAAAGGGTCTATTATGCAAAGCTATGAGGTCTGCTTCATTATTGGTAAAGATACAAGAGTCTTAATTTTAACCAATAGTAAGTTATAGGAATCGGCCGTAAGTAATTGTAATCTATACTTCTATACTGATATTATAATAAGGTAAAATTTGTTTGTTTAGTATGTTTGTATGTAGGGGGGCATAGAGAATATACAGGGTTATTGGAAAAACACTAACAACCTCTTAAGAGGTCATTGTACTCATCATTATGAACAACTTTTATTATGGGAACAAACCTGAAACCGAGAAAAAAAAAATCAGCTGTTCCCTACATTTTGACGAGTTATTCGAATATAAATCTAGGGAACAGCTGATTTTTTTTTTCGCGATTTCAGCTTTGGTCCCATAGTAAAAGTTGTTCATAATGATGAGTACAATTACCTCTTAAGAGGTTGTTGGTGTTTTTCCAATAACCCTGTATAGTCTTTGGTAGGGGGTAGTCAGATTTGAATATTTTTGCATTTGATAGCCCAATTCTTGAGGAAGGTTATAGTCTGACAAACATCACGCTAGGACACCAAGGAGCCGAGCAATAAGAAAAACGTAGAAAAAACGCTAAAGGCACTATTTGGAACCGCGCTGCCAACTGCAACTGCCGACAGCACGTGCAGCGACTGCATGCAATCGGCTGAAGTTACCAGCCGTTACCTTAGCCGTGGTTACCAGCCGCTGCACGTACTGTTGGTAATTGCAGTTGGCAGCGCGGTTCCAAATAGTGCCTTTAGCGTTTTTTCTACGTTTTTCTTATTGCTCGGCTCCTTGGTGGCCTAGCGTGATGTTTGTCAGACTATAACCTTCCTCAGGAAAAGCGCTATCAAATGCAAAAATGTTCAAATCAGACTGGTAGTTCCGGAGATTACCCCCTACCAAAGACTATACAGGGTTATTGGAAAAACAGTTGGCAGTTCGGCTCCAAATAGTAGGTACCTTAAGTGTAATAGCACGGGTAGGCGAGGCGATGCTACGGGGTGGTTAGGGGAACAACAAATTTCACACAGACGAAGTTGCAGGGGGAAGCTAGTTAATTATAATTTTGTACGTTTAACCTTTTGGCGGACACTGCTGGATATTGGCTTCCTCGGAATTAAGGAACGGCCGTATTCGTAAAGCTATAAAGTTGTAATTAACAGAGGATATTGCTTACCATGAGGTAGGCTATAAACCTCCAAAGTATTTATTCCAAGAGGACATTAATTAATAGGATATAAAGGGAATCCACTTTTTTGGAGAAGCACGAACAAGAAACTATGGAGTTTCTTGCTTGTACTTCTCCATAAGAATGGATTTACTCTTTTATATCAACTTTAAATTGCTCTCATGACAAAAGAAAACTATTTGAGAACAAAAATAGTAGTAAGTAGGTGTCTGCTATTAACTCAAATAAATAATAAAAACCCACTCGTTACTCGATATTTCATCTTCAAACAAAAAACTCCCATTCAGAAACGTCTGACAGATAAAGGCATTAAGTTCTAACAAACCGACGAGGTCAAATATTGATTCAGCACACGAACAATTAAGGTTCAACAATGCTACGGTATTGCTGTATACGGGGCGTCATTAAATTTAATTACCGCTGCGCGCGAGTTTCGGATGCGCGATGGCTTGCGCAAGCGCAGGTGCGCGTAAATGTCAGGTGGCGCGCGTGCGCGTAACATACACTGTTGCCTTATGGTAGTGCAGGTCGATATGCCCTTAAATATCAGACTTGTGGGAAAAAAGATGTCAGTAACTTATGTTTGTTTTGTTTTTTGGTCCTTCGGAACAACACATTGATGTAAGGCTTGTGGGGCAAGGACCACAAAATAAACGGGCCCGTGGCTCAATAATACCAGCCGCACAGGTCGATTGATCAGGTTAAACTACGCTTGCCGCGGTTGGTCTTTGGATGGGTGACCATCTTTACATACCGAGACCCCTCCGTGCCTCGGAAAGCACGTTAAGCCGTTGGCTGTCATTCGTGGATCTTTGACAGTCGTTAAGGATAGTCAGAAGCCCGAAAGTGTGACAACCAGTCTAACCTAGGGGTATCGTATTACCCAGTAACTGGGTTGTGGAGGTCAGACAGGCAGTCGCTTCATGTAAAATACTGGTAGGTATTCAGCTGCATCCGGGGTTAGACTGGAAGCCGACCCCAACATAGGAAAAGGCTAGGCAGATGATGACAGCCTACTGAAAAAGTGAAGATAACTCTGTAGCGGTACCTACAACGCCACATGCGAACAACGCGTCATTCTGACGTCACGCAAATCCTGCATCGCGCATACCACTACAACTCTATCCATCACACCTAAATAAACCTGAGGGACTAGATGGATAAGAATCCGTGGAAGTTGAGTACTAAGTTCTGTGGGATATTGTAGATCAGTGTAGATGTTAATTGAGCTCACGTAAAACAAAGGTTTTGAAGTTTTAGTAAAAACTTATTTATGCGCACCTTGCGGTCTTTCTGAACAGTGAACGAAACTGACCCTTCACACTCGGGTCGCTGGCGCTGAATCGAGTATACTCGGCTCCTGTCGGTTAATGACGCTGAATCCCGTATACTCGGCACTTAATCGCGTATACTCGGCTTCAGTCGTAAGTTTTCCCTTCTATCGTGTGACCACTTATTTATTTATCCTCCTCCTGGAACGCCGTACAGTAATTACACCAACGCAGCAACGGTGCAAAAAATTACTTCATGTGCTGCTTTCCATCCATCCTGCTGTACACGGTGGACATCGAATGAGCGGTGATGGAACACGCACGCTCACACAGCGTCAACTCCATTGTTCCATTACTCCATTATCATAAGCGCATACCCTCTTTTATTCTCCTTCAAGCTTCTTTTGTTAACCATAGAACCTAATCCCAAGACTACTCTTAGATGTCTGCCCATACACTCACCGCTCGAGGCATATGGCATATGAAGAATAGACGCGTGGGGTTAAAAGTTCACGATTGTGTAAAAGGATTTACGTAAGTATTCCAATCAGCCGTGAGATTAGTCATGACACGAGGTTGATTGAAGCACCTAGATCCTTGTACGTCGTGGTTTAGCTTCTTCTTGGCTTTAATGAGAGGAATTGTAGAGATCATCGGAAGATGTGAACCTATTTGGGAAGAATGCAATATCTTAGCAGAATATTCATTCATAAGCTGATTGGCCTTTATAGGTTTTGACATTAAATTGGAGAGCAGTGGTAGCCCAGAGCCCTGGACTTGCGAGTTGTAGGTCATGGAAAATAATTTCGTCGCCACTGCTCTCAAAACGGTGAAGGGAAACATCGTGAGGAAACCGGCATGTCCTAGAACAAATCATTCGAAGACATGTGACATCTACCAACCCGCACTGGGTCCGTGTGGTGGATTACAGCCCACTCCTCGAAGAGAGGAGGCCTGTGTCCCAGCAGTGGGAACGTTATAGGCTGATTATGTTATGTAATGTTAAAGTAATCTCAACGGGGATTGGTAATGAACTTGCGTAGACTAGCTCCGGTAAAAATTCTGCTGAGTGGCTAGAATGAAGAATATATTCTCACACGAATGAAGAAAAAGAAAAGGGGTCGGACAAGAACTTACAATACTATTTCAGTAACCTGTTCATAATAAAGAGCTTTGAACCAAAAAATGCAGTTCACCAACAATAAAACAAAAGATTCCTATAGTATTTGTACTAAAACAATAGCCAACGAAATCAGGTGTTCCGAACTATGACATGATAATGGTTCATTCTGTTTTGAACTCATAACCGCGCGTAACACCGTCCGGCAGATTCCCACGGAGCCGAAGGTCGATCACGACTCGATACTTGCGAAATGTAATCATTCAGACAGATATACAGAATGTTTGCTTTGTTTGCATATATTTTATTGTTGGTTAGTTCAGTTGGGACAGGTCTTGTTTGGCCGAAAACTATGAAGAAATAAAATATCGTTGAACCTTATTTAAAAATTATTAAAAGGGAATCATCGATATGACGAAGAGAAGAGATTATACAATAGTAAATTATTGTACAACACTACGTACTAAATTAATTAATCTCTTTGGAACTTATATGTTTGAGCCGTTTAGGGTTGAAACACTAGGACCATGGGGCCCGAGTGCCCACTTAGTATTTCGAGACATCGCCTAGCGGTTGGTCGACTCTTCACGTGACCAGAGGGCTGGCCTATTTTTTGGCCAAAGAATCAGCATTGCCATACAACGTGGCAATGCTACCAGCCTTTTGGGCACGTTTACTGTTGACAGGGATGCGGACGAATTTTTTGATGCCCTTGATTATTTCCCCTCCTTTTTATATACTTGTAGGTATATATTATTACTGTTAGTTTTTTAAATGATGTAAACACTTTAAATAAAGGTGCTAAATTAAATAACGAAACTAACTATACATAATTTTAATTATCCAAAAACAAAAGGAGACTGCTTAGAAATGTAATTCATATAATTCTATGGACACTGGTGTTTGGGACGCCTATGCTCAACAATGGACGTATGAGACGATAAATATTATCATCGTCCTTAATAAACTTCTCAAAGTTCGCAGCTGTCTTATTGTTACAAGTACTCGTATCGTAATGCACCCGTTACACAATTGAGAGCTGCCGATCAAGTTTATAAATAACTTGCAGTGTGTTTAACATCGACAGCTGCTTATCGTTAAGAAAAACATTATTGATTATGATACTTATGTTCTGACGATAAAATTTTACAGCCAAATTATTTGCGGCCATTATCAAGTTGGAAGTGGGTTACTGAAATACTCTTACGCATAGGTTAACTGCAGCTTTTTTTAGTTTGAAGATAGTTTACGGGTTTAAAGTCGTGAATTTTACAAGATTTTTCCGATAAGCTTGGGATTCTAATACTAGCCCTAATACCCCTTATACTAGCGGCCCACCCCAGCTTCGCACGAGTGCAATTTTATTTCCGAATTTCCGAAATACGAAAAAAAAAATTTCGAAATTAGAATTGTCCAATTTGGTGCAGTAATTCGGAAGTTATGCGCGTACAGACATTTCGGCGACTTTGTTTTATACTATGTAAGTATAAGCTGGTTGCGATTTCTACTGCTTAGGGGCCGGGCCGTTCAAGTATTACGTAAGCAGATTTTTTCTATTGTTTACCCCTTCCCCCGCTCTCTCCCCCTCGTCAGAAAAAGTAAGCAAAGCTCTTACCCCCCCCCCCCCCTCCGTCAAGTTTACGTTAATATTGGTACTTGCATTTTTCAATATGTTCTGGTTTCTTTATTGATTCATGAGGAGCTGCAGTTATATTATGCGTTTCGTTTTCAAGCATAGACAAGTAGTTATGTGTTCAAACCAAAACCGACTAAATTTTGTAGAAAATCCGAAAAAGTAAAAAAAATAAATACTGCTGACGTAATCACCATCCAGACCCACCCCACATCCCCCATGTCATCAAAAATAAGCAAAGCAAAGATCTCCCCCCCCCCCCCCGTAGTGCTTACGTAATACTTGAATGGCCCCTTACATACAATAGAAAACATGGCTTTATGATTATTAACAATTTACTTTCTTATTTTAGAGTATCGAAAAAGTTCAAAAATCTTTGGTCCAAAATTTAGCTGCGCAAACTCCTTTACTTCCTTTACCTCTAATCATTTCAAAGGCTTATACAACGTGTTTTTTTATATCCCATAACTCTAGGGGGTCATTGTACTCATCATTATGAACAACTTTTACTATGGGACCAAACCTAAAATCGCGAAAAAAAATCAGCTGTTTCTTACATTTTGACGAGTTATGCGAACATAAATGTAGGGAATAGCTGATTTTTTTTCGCGATTGCAGGGAAATTTTCCCAATCATCCTTGAACCTAATGCTTTAGCGATAGAATTGAAAATCTATTAAAGAGACAGATTGTAATGTGCTGGCGTCTGTTCATTTGTGATGAAGGTAGATTGACCTAAATTAATCACAGTATTCGTGTGATAATAAGTTAAATAATATACCTGTTACTCCGCTCACATAAATAGGTATAGTAAACACATTAGGGCTACGATATTTCCAAGAAGTCTTCATTGTCTAGCGAGGCGTGCGCCCGCGCAGATTCAAAACAATCATTAGTCGGTTCGTGTGAATAGTTTAAATGTGTACAAGTACTTGCTAATGTGGGCGGAGATCACGGTTTTCCTTTACTGTGTAAGCTATATTGGTCCTAGGTGGCGCCGAACCGTTTCAAAGCATTCTAAGGCCGTCTAGGTTAATTTGTTGAATAGAAACTTACATACCGAGACCCCTCCATACCTCGGAAAGCACGTTAAGCCGTCTCGGTTGTCATTCGTGGATCTTTGACAGTCGTTACGGGTCGTCAGAAGCCCAAAAGTCTGACAACTAATCTTACCAAGAAGGGGTATCGTATTACCCAGCAACTAGGTTGTAGAGGTCAGATAGGCAGCCCCTCCATATAAAATACTGGTGTTCAGCTGCACCCGGTTAGACCGGAAGCCAATGTCTCTTCAAGAATATCTTTGCGACTATCCTTCTCAATAAAATATTCATTCCACCATTCCCATCGTGTCGCATCTCTATTCCCCCTTTAATCTTGCGCCAACGCAGCTAGCTACCGCGCATGCGTTGAAGCCTGCAATCACTACCAGTACCAGCTCCGCAGTTATTTGTCGAGGTTACTGCCCTGTTCTCCGTGTTGTTAGGAGGTTATGTTATTTCTATTATTTATCTATTCAGCTGCAATAGTCGCGCTTGAGAAAAATGTGTAGAATTTTGGCAGGAGCTGGAGGCTTCCATTGCGTTTAAAATACGTTTACTCGAAGGCTTTTTTGACCACGTTCTAAAAAGTGATCTAATTGGTTTTCTGATATTTAGATACATAGTCAGCCTATAACGTTCCCACTGCTGGGACACAGGCCTCCTCTCGGTGAGAGGGAGTGGGCCGTAATCCACCACGCAGGCTCAGTGCGTGTTGGCAGATGTCACATGTCTTAGAATTTTTGGTTCTAGGACATGCCGGTTTCCTCACGATGTTTACCTTCACCGTTTTGAGAGCAGTGATGATGGAATAATTTACACAAAGTAAAGCGCCTGTCTGGTATGTTATGTTATGATCTTCTTGTGTGTTTTTTGTTTTTCTTTCTTGTAGTGGACATTATTAAATTGATTATTTTAATGTATTTGTATAAAATTGATAGAAAATTTTGTTAACTTTGATGAACCTGACTTTCATATTTGTATGTCAACAATGACAAAGCATAGTGCAACACTTATCTATTTAAGACCTTGACATGTATGATTAATATATGTTCTTCACCTATGTTTTACAAATAAATAATTCTGATTCTGATTCTGGGTTCGAACCTACAACCTACAACTCGTAAGTCGCAGCCGTTACCACTTGGCCACCACTGCTCTCTCTCTCTCTTATATTTAGATACTCAATCTGAATCCGGTTCAAATAACAGCGTAGGTACTTATAATAAAGTCTAACCATTACAACAATTGACAGAATTGTTATTAAAACCGAAATCACAGTAGTCCGGTCCTCGAGGATAGACTTTTAGGTAAAAAAACATAACAATATCACGCCTATAATTCCCGGAAGGTCTGGCAGAGGTGTACCTGTACTTACATATAGGACACCCATATTTTAAATGTTTAAGGTGTTTCAAAATTAACCTAACAAACTTTAAGAGATGCTTTAGATCATCGAACTGAACAACTTTCACTATGGGACCAACTCTGACATCACGAAAAAAAATCTGCTGTTTAATACAAAAGTTCAATACCTACCTGACCAAATGTATGAAACAGCTGATTTGTTTTTCGTGATTTCAGAGTTGCAAAATAAATCACTTTTTCCTCTTATTCAAAAATGTTTATTAACAAGGAGGACCAAATTACTTCCAAAATTCTAACCTTAACGGTTTCAAAGATCAAAAAATTTACACCCACACGAGTTTGGAGATGCGTCAATAATACGAGTAATCATTTGGTTTTATGCCTACATCCAAAAGATTGCGTCCTCATTTATTATACAGGGTGAAATTTTAATAACCATTTTTTTTCCTCTGCGCTCGTAATTATGAACAACTTTTACTATGGGACATGAAATCGCGAAAAAAAAAATCTGCTGTTCCCTACATTTTGACGAGTTATGCGAACATAAATGTAGGGAACAGCTGATTTTTTGTCACGATTTCGGGTTTGGTTCTATAGTAAATTTTAAACATTTTAATGTTATACATACACACATCAAAAGTGTCTAGGGATCAAGCATTTTTATGCGGATTTCTTGAGATTGAGATGTGGCTTTGTAATAAATTTATGATTTTATAAATTTATATGGATCCTTTTTGGTGCATTTCATAATTTGAATCAGGAACTGTGAATCAAATTCGAGTAAAAGATGAAAATCAGCTGTCAATATTTTCCCTATAAAAACATACAACGCATTGAAGACATTATTAGTGCTACTGTTTCCCTACTACTGATTAAAACCAACGTTATTATGGAGCGGCGACGTCATTTAAGCAGGGAAGAAATGCTCAGAGCCGTGGGAATGATAGAAGCTGGTTCCCGGCAACGTACTGTGGCTTTAGCTCTGAATACAAGTCAGAGTGTTATCAGTCGACTTTGGACACGTTACCGAAGCACTGGTACCGTGGCTGAGCGCCATGGAGGACGGTATCGCTGCACCACACGGAGACAAGACCGATATATTCAAATCTTAACTCGAAGAGCTCCAACAATAACCGCCATGATGTTAGCCGTGAGGCTTCATCACTCTTCAGGGAACTTAATTAGCGACCAAACAGTCAGAAGCCGCTTGCATGAAGTGAACCTTCATTCCCGAAGACCGCTACGGGTACCACCTATAGCAATGCACAATCGTAGGATTCGATATCAATGGGCTCTTGAACACAGAAATTGGGCAGAAGAACAATGGCGTTTCGTGTGCTTTTCTGATGAGTCTCGTTTTGGTATGAGACCGGATACAAGACGTATACGACACTGGAGAACCCCTGGACGCCAACAGCGATTAAAATCCTGCCAGGAAGTCCATCCTTATAGTGGTGGAACCATCATGGTATGGGCGGGTATTTGGATCGGCGGAAGAACTGAGTTGATTTGGATCAGAGGCAACCTCAACGCTCAAATTTATGCTGAGACGATTGTATCAGACGTGATCGTTCCTCTACAAGTGCAAATCGGTCCCTTATTTCAGTTAATGCATGATAATGCACGACCGCACACCGCAAGAGTTGTAAGACAGACTCGCCGCAGCTACCATCAATGTCCTGCCCTGGCCTGCTCAGTCGCCAGACTTGAACCCGATTGAGCATGCATGGGATATGCTACAGAGAAGAGCTCTGCCGAATATGGAGGGTATCCAGTCACAAGAAGACCTTTTTTTTGTTGTTGCAACGAACATGGGCGGCCATTCCACAGCGTGATTTGGATGAACTCATTTTGAGTATGCCAAACCGATGTTCTTGTGTTGTTAGTGTTCGCGGTAGAAACACGGATTATTAATTGTTTAAGTTACCCAATAAAATTTTAAAGAAAACTGTTATTTCAGTCTTTTTTTCGAACTTTTGTGTTAGTGGTTCAAATGTCAAAAATCCCTTTATTAGGAAAATGGCAAATTTCTTTATTAATGCAAAGGTGACTTGGTTTATCGTTACTGTGACAAACGAAAACACTTTATTTGATGAATCCTTAAAGAAAATTTTAATTAATATCAATCAGGAGAAAAGTTATTGCAAAAATATATGTTGATCCCTAGACACTTTTGATGTGTGTATTTGCTGTTTCGTGAAAATATGACTATTTGCAATAAATATAATTTTTGAGTGTTGTATTGATAAAACTAATTTCGGTCAAAACAAAGTAAATCTGCGCCGCAATTTGCAAAAAAAACCGTAAGTAGTTTAGGTGCACATTTTAACCATTTTACCCATTAGGTAACAAAAGAGCCATTATGTCATAGAAATGAGCCATCTGTCCCCATTTACGTAATCACTCCCATCTCCAGTAATTACAGCAAGTCTGATAGGATTATAAATTAACAGGACCAAAAAAGGCGACTCATGCATCGGTGCGCGCGCGCCGCCCAAACGTTGTTCATTACGTCATTTGCATATCAGTTTTATGCGTACGCGCGAAAGGAAAATGGCTTGGGAACCTTATTCGTTGCTAATTCACTTTCGATTGACAGGTGCGTGATGTAAACCTGTGCGTAATATTAGCTTAGGTTTTAGGTACAGTTGTGTACAAATGGAGTGTTAATTAGATGGCCATGAAACGGTTTAGTAATGTCCTTTTTAGAATTCAAGATGCCGTAAAGTGACCGTGGTTTTTAAGGCGCTGCCTAAACGTGGGACACCATGAAACGCTCAGAATTTTGTCGCACAGTTAGGCGAAGCCAGAAAAAAAAGAGTGTATTGTTTTGTCAAATGTTCAAAGAAAAGACTGACTTATTCAAAAATATTTCATTAAAATAAAATATTATAGTATCGTGGTAAAACAGATCTCAAAAATATTTTTCTTTGCATAATTCTCAATGAGCGTAACCTATCATATTTTATGTCATGATAATAAAGGAAATTCAATAAACTTAAATAAATAGGTAAGTACCTATTTGCTTTTAGGTAATAATTAACCACTTTTGGCACAGGTGTCAATTAGTTAACCATTTTTTATGAGCAAGTTATAATTATAACGGGTTAGACATAAATAATAATTAACCGCTTTTGACACAGGTGTCAATTTTCTCCAAAATATCTCTTCGTCTTCCGAAAAACTTTTAGATGGTTTAATTTGTTAATTATACAGGGTGATTGGAAGATGGATGCAAAACTTTAAGGCGAAGATAGTACAGACTATTTATAACCATTTAAGCCATGGTTCTCTTAGACGAAGTCTTACCAATTTTTTTTACCAAATTTTTGTTTTTTTTTATGTCTAAGGACAAAGAGGCCTAAAACATGTTTTGCTAGATTGCTTACACATTACTTTAATTAAATAAAATGAAAATGAATTCATTTATCATTCAATCTGGCCATAAATAAGCAGTTTACTTATAATTTTGGAAATTTTCGAAAAAAACAAAATTACGTAAAAAAATATTTGTAAGACTTCGTCTAAGACAACCTTGGCTTAAATAGTTCTAAATTGTCTGTACTATCTTTGCCTTAAAGCTTTGCACCCATCTTCCAATCACCCTGTATAATATTCCGTAGAATATTCTTTGCCCTGAAACGGAAGTTTAAGACATACAGGATTCCATTTCAATGCTATAAAAGGTAAAAGTATATTTATCGGCACAATATTACAACATATAATTTAAATAAAGACACTCAATTTACGCCGGCCAACGCGAAATTGATATTTTAATTTAATTGATACAGCTCTCATTGAAAATTACACACTCTATCCGGAGAATGTTCAATTTGCATCGACTTAATTTCCAAGTTGGATGCGGTTTTAAAAGTAAACGATAGCTCCATTCGCTGATTTCTGTCTTTTAACCCATTTATTGCCTCCCTAGAAATTAAGTACATTACCCCTATGCCGCCCAAAAAAAAAGCATTTTACCCTTTGCTCTTACATTTGGAAGCAGCATGCATTAATTATAGTAATATTAATCATTTGCAAAAATCTCAATTTTTTAAATTGTATTTTGGCCTAGATAATTAAGTTTGAAATCAAGGCGCCGATGGGCGGCCTCGGTAATACTTGCAAAGATGTCTTTTAGTACTTGCAAGTATGTTTTGTAGTACTTGCAAGGATGTTTTGTAGTACTTGCAAGGATGTTTTTTCGTACTTGCAAGTATGTTTTTTGTATTTGCAAGGATGTTTTTTAGTACTTGTAAAGATGTTTTTTAGTACTTGCAAGGGTGTTTTTTAGTACTCGCAAGGATGTTTTTTAAGGTTCAGTACCCAAAGAGTGCCAATGAGACCCTATTACTAAGGCCCCGTTGTCCGTCCGTCCGTCCGTCCGTATGGCCATTTCGCCGTTCATATCTATTGAACCGTAATGGGTAGACACCTGAAATCTTCACAGAGTGTTTACTACTATAGCCGCTATAGCAACAAATAACAAAAATAAAATAAAGTTAACAATTTAAGGTAATATAAGGATTATGGCCATACAAGACACGTGTTTTTTCGGCGTTTTTTGGTCGACCCCGGTACGGAACTCTTCGTGTACAAGTCCGACTCGCAATTGGCCGCTTTTATGATTATAGAGTTATGAACTCCTGAATGGCATTGTAGACTCCGGTCTGAACTTTGTATGAAAGTCAAAAAAAACATGCTTCTTCTTGAGAAAGCGAAGTTTAGCGTGTAAAGATGGATTTACACATAGATATATGAAAGTAGGAGATATGCCCGGTAGTTGAAAATGTATCAGAACCCGATGTCGCTAGGTTTGCCCCACCACCGCGCCACTACTACAGATGTAGTTTAGTAAAAGCAATAGATACAAAGTCGCGCACACTCTTGCAATTCATAAATCAGAACGTACTACACAATCAATTATAAACCTTAACTCATCAAACACAGAGTGCATTTTACCATGCACCGTACAACTCACTCACACAAAAACATCTATCGCTATCGTTGTGCTATGCAAAAGCCATTTATTTTACATATACGCTAGTGATTGACTAAATCGGAAAGTTATCGATTCTTTAATTCATTATTGTACTAAGAAAAATAAAGGGTCATGAAAATAAAATAAATAAAAAACGATATGTACAGAACATATTATTACATTATAAATCAATAAAATGTAGCTAAAAAAATAATTGAAGTTAATAAAAAAAAATAACATTATTTTACATTTTCTCAAGGGCCTTCCAACCATTTAAACGTCATCTTTTCAGGTCTTCTATAAACCGGGTTAAAACTGATGGCAAATTGAAAAATTAACTATAATAGCAATATATTCGTTGAGCAATCGACGTTGTTGTCGATAGCCTACGTTAGTGGACATTCATAACCACATCACTATCTCGCCGCAAGACACAGCGGCCGTACTATGCGACGCTCGGCGAAAATAAAATATCGTTTTGTAATTTTTACATTGCTTGCTTTTCACTTACGACACACTGAGTGGCTAGTGGTTAAGAAGCAATGTATTTCCTGCAAAAATAGTACAGCCGCTGCGATATTTGAAAACAAAAATAACGTAGTAAAAGCAAGAAATATTTTACGCTATGTTGTTTTTCATGATTTTAAAGACAAATACAGTATAATACTTTTACTTTTATATGGTAAGTGATTCCACGAGATACGAGGTTTTTATTTTGACTTCGTTTTTTACAGGAAACCACTGAACAACTCGGCATTTTTATATTTTATCACGATCACAGTCAAAAGCGCACTAGTTCGCGGAGACGGCCATTCGCCTAGTACAAGCGCATGTTGCTCATGACGCGTGGACACAGACACGCCCCCTTGCCACTTCTCCTGTTTTTTACATTTCTATGGATTTACAGTAGATTAATTTGCTGTCTTAAATACCTCGTTATAAAACACTTTTTCAACCAAAGCATTGCATTGGTGTAGAAAACATTTAACAATATCAGGAAAACAGCATAAATATCGGTACATAGTTGATATCTTTGATTGTATCTTTGAATGCCTCGTTAAAGCTCCCGCAGACAGGCGCAAAACGACAGTGCGTCGCGATTCCGGTAGAACAATTTCCATGAAGTTTCCATAGAAATTGATTTACTAGAGTCGCGAAGTGGCTGTAACTTAATTAACCTCTTTTCTGAGTCATCGGCCATCATTTTCACTCACATCACTATGAACTATGATTACACTAAAGTCTTCAAGGTAATATTTACTCTATTAACTGTAATTTCAAACGGACAGCGCCGTAGGCTCCGGTTAAATTATTTTTTTAGACGTGCGGTGTGGTTGGAGCGACGAAGGATCGAGTTCCTACTCCGTACTTAGTTTTTTTGGTCCTTCGGTACTTGCGGTTTGCAAAGGAAGTTTCGTATTCTGCCTTGCTTGATAGTGTTGTCACATGTAACGTCAAGTTTAAGATGGTACGATATTTTTTTGTCTGTATTTAAAAAAAAAGTTTAAAATATTCCCGTTTTTCGTCCTCTATTCCGTTATTAACCAAACCAAAGATATTTTAAATAGTTTTAAAAATATATATGTATAAGAGGTTTTGTTTTCATATCTTTTTTTACCATAGTCTTAAGTTCTAATGAGATACGAAGCCCATTTCACATCTCTTTCCTCCGCTTGATTTAAAACTTTTCCTTCATACTTGGCAACACTAGCCGATCCTCTCAAGCTTTTAACGTACAAGCTACAGGATCTGCGGTTTTTGATATGGATTACGGTTCCCATGTCGTTAGTGATCGGTCTTTTTAATTTTTATTTTTACTCTCTACATAAGGTCTCACGGGGTTTTTCTGGTGTGCAATCCGCTGGTAAAGCTTTTAATGTTTTTCTTAGAAACATCTTGGTTAGGGACTTTGGACCGGCCCACGCAAACGCAATACTGTTGCACTGACTGTTTCAAATTCTGTGAATTGATTTTGGAATTCTTAATTCGAATTCAAATTCTTTTTTTTATTCTGTATTCAAATTGCGGCCTAAGCTTTGCGTGAAGGTCGCCAGTGTCAAAATATTTGATGGCCATTACAAATATTGACTCATGTGGAATTTCACTGGTTAATGACCTTTTTTGTTAGAAGTTCATTCTTGTTGGACTACGTTTTCTCTTTCCCTCTGAATCTTTTGAATGTGCACCTTGATAGACGCTATCTATCATAGTTAAGAAACAGTATCTATTGCAATTTCAATATCAGCGCAACAACATTAACCTAACATAACGATTTATCTTAACGAAACAGCCCAACAAATCACGCATACATTGAAATGATCAATCTTCGCAAGTGATAAATGATAATTATAGCGAGGTTCATAGTGCAAGGGTGCGCGGGCGCAGTGCGTGAGACGGCGCGTGCGCCGGTCACGGCGCGCTTCCGATATTATTAGTTATATTGTTTGTTATGTAATGTAATGTTGGTTTTCGAGTAGTTTGTGGTTGGTGAAAAAGTAAATTAGACCGCAGAGAGAGTGTTTGTTTGTGGCTATGTGAGGTAGATGATTATGTTGTATATGCGTACAGCATACGCTGATAGTCTCGTTGTGGATTGATTTTGGAATTATATTTGCTTTACTTTTATCAGAAAGATAATGAATTTTACAGTCTAATCCATACTAATATTATAAATTCGAACGTAACTCTCTCTCTCTATGTCTGTTACCTTTTCACGCCTAAACCACTGAACGGATTTCAATAAAATTTGGCAAGGAGATAGATGGCATCCTGGGGAAGGACATAGGCTACTTTTTGTCCCGGTAGCACGTCCCCGTGGGATAATTTCCAACATCCACGCGAGCCAAGCCACGGGCAGAAGCTAGTCTGAAATTAAACTTTTAACTATTAACGTATCGTATCTTTACATACCGAGACCCCTCCGTGCCTCGGAAAGCACGATAAGCCACATTAAAAATAAAATAGACATTTCAAATCATATGAATCATTAATATCAGTTAGGTCACGATACTTAGCCAATTACATACACAGATGAACAGATAAGACGCGCATACGCAGGACCTTGACTAGTGCATGCTCCATTTTTCAGCATCTGCATCAGTGATACTGAACCTAACTTTTAGCAAACGTCTTTTTTTCTTGTCTACACAAAATGATCCATTTACCATTTCGGGGTAAAAGAGTTACAAAAATAACTGTTCCTAAAATTATCCTAGGGTGAAAATTTTCATTATTTATAATTATGTTTAAATTAGTGTTTAGGTCGGCTTCTCCGTTAATCAAGTCATCAATCTTGATGACTGCTACGTGGGTCTGTTATTCGGGGAAGCTTTTACAATTTTAATGTTTTTAAAATGCAAAAGGACAGTTGAATGCTCTTTCTCTTCTATACTATCCGTCTGCAGTATATTCGTTAATACCAAAGTACCTAAAGTCCGGCCGCGCTAAATTTGCCAAAGATGTAAACAACAATGGTCTATCTAAATCTCCGAGCTAACTAGACGAAAACAAACATAACATAACATACATAATCAGCCTATAATGTTCCCACTGCTGGGACACAGGCCTCCTCTCAGTGAGAGGGAGTGGGCCTTAATCCACCACGCGGGCCCAGTGCGGGTTGGCAGATGTCACATGTCTTCGAATTTTTGGTTCTAGGACATGGTTTCCTCACGATGTTTTCCTTCACCGTTTTGAGAGCAGTGGTGATGAAATAATTTGCACAAAGTCAAGCGCCTGTCCAGACAGGCGCTTGACTTTGTGCAAATTATTTCATCCTACGAACCTACTACTATTATTCGAACCTACGACCTACAACTCGTAAGTCGCGACCGTTACCACTTGGCCACCACTGCTCTCAAAACGAAAACAAACATTACTTAAAATAAATGTCCTTGTACCTATATCGATTTTATTCAATTTCGAGCGGCCATTGTTGTTTACATCTTTGGCAAGTTTAGCGGGGCTGGACTTCTTACTTAAACACTCTGTCATACAAACTGTCATTTGTCACATACTATTTCTCCGCAGGTGTCATAACCAGCTCCGATTAAATGATACAATCATTACAGAAAAACATCATTAATTCGTAACGTTGAGTGCCTCTGGCTTAAACTAAACGTAATCTACTCTAGATGGTAATGAGTTGTATGCGTTTGCTCTGTTTAGCAATGAACGCACGACGATGTCAACTGCCTGACGAAATATCACGGCTCGCCGGCGATTGGCAAATAATATGTGCTGTTATTCAATGAGTATATTGAAGTTACAAAACAGTAGCATGAGTTTATTTGGGTGTTTTCATAACATTGTCAAGTGACAATTTATTGTGTTGATTGCCTTGTATTGCTGCGTAAGATATACCTACCTACACTGTTGAAATTATTTGCTTTAGTCTTGGTATTCCAAGGATGTCTCTTAGGACATTTTCAGAGAGTCCCTTACCAGCATCATTTTTGTTTTTGTTTTCCATTTTAATAATAATTTCAGCCTTTTATTGAATATTAGCTGCGCCCCGCGGTTTCACCCGCGTAAGTTTCGATCCCGTTGGAATATCGGGATAAAAACTATCCTATGTCCTTTCCTGGGACTCAAACTATCTCTATACCAAATTTCATAGAAATCGGTTCAAGGTTTAGGCGTGAAAGACGGACAAACAAGCAGACACACACATACACTTTCACATTTATAATATTAGTAAGGATTGACTCAATGCAGGGCAAAGGCTTCTTTTCATTCAAAGAAGGCATGAGCATCGATCACCACGCTTGCTCAAGACGGGTTGGCGATTTCAGACTTTATAATATCACACTAATATTATAAAGGCGAAAGTTTGTGAGTGTGTGTGTTTATATGTTTGTTACTTCTTCACGCTCAAACGGCTGGACCAATTTTGATAAAATTTTGTATGGAGGTAGCTGACACCCTGGATTAACATATAGGCTACTTTTCACCCACCCATTGTGTCACCCATTGTAAAGTTTTCTATATTTATGTCTGTAATTTATATGGTGTACATAATAAAGAGTATTCTATTCTATTCTATTCTATCCCGATATTCCCACGGGATCGACACTTATGGGGGTGAAACCGCGGGCGCAGCTAGTTTTAACAATAATTTCAGGCTTTTATTGAATATTGACTCACTGCAGGGCAAAAGCATTAACTATAAGTCCAGGTTTCCTCGCTATGTTTTTCCTTTACCGATGTCAATAATGTCCAAGATAAACTCTAAAAGTACACTTGAATTGAAAAGGTCACATTGGTACTTGCCCGGATTTGAACCCACAACCTTGTGCATGACTGGCGAAGCCTAAACAACTGGGTCATCACGAAATTTTGAAAATCTACAACTGGTATATGTATTGTCATTTCATAATATATCATGTTTTACTTCATCCTTAAACTCACTTGTTTCGTCCAGTTCACTTGCTACATTAACTTTTATCCCTGAACCATATTTTTTGTTGTCTGTCACGCTTTTTGGACAGGACCATCTGATATTATCTAATGGACATTCCTCTGTCGCTCCTGTATCATTTTTTATTTGAGCATGACTGATGAAGACTTGGTTTTTCTCCTTTTTTGTTACCGACAAAAGATTGTGGGGTATCTTCAGATTTTGGGCAAGGGATGTGAGCTTTGAAGGTTATTGTATTGCCACATGTAGGCATGTAAGAAGTTTTGTTAAGGAACCATAATGAAGAAAACGTTGACAAGTATGCTGGCGAAAAAGTACGCACCTTTATTTATAAATCTTTTTTTTTTGTTTCAGGTAAATTTTGACATCATCACGACAAGCAGTATACTTAGGGCGAGAAACGAGAGCTCAGAAAAACAGATCAGTATTGAAATTAAGTTTCATAATCACAAAAGTCACGAAACAATTTATGACGTCCACAGGAGCAACAGTCTCACGGTCACCCACCTAGCTTATCTTTATCATACTTGTGTTCCTTTCGATCCTTGTGAATAGGAATTCCAACAAATACTTCTCCGCCTTTATCAGCAACCTCTGACATGTCCTCCAAAAATTCCGAAACATGTTTCGCCCACCTGGAGTCTTTCAAACATGGCACGCGCCTATCACAGCACTTCCAAAACTAGATATCGAAAGAATGTTTACTCCAATCTCCAAAAATATTGGTCAACACAATCTACCCTTAAACGCTCGGATCCTTTTAAAGGTATTATCATAGCCATTAGAAGAGAAAAAAGTGGACGGTGAAAAATTTGATGGGGCTACATTTCGACACGCCGAGAGCACCCAAATCGGTGAACACGTCTACAGGTGCTCCCCTTTAAATCCCGACCATGTAATTATAAACTCGGGATGGGCGCTTTGTCGAATGAGATAGAGGAAATTATTTTTTATGATTTTCTTTTTATATTTCATGGGTGTTAGAAGCCCATAATTTGGAGTGCGTTCACCTAAGACAGGATCCTGGGAGGCCTTGCTGGATTGTTTTTGTTTATAGTTACTCGTCGGATAAACGTACTCGCTCCAGGTTTTTATTGCGATGAGACGATTATATTGGTACTTGGATTCATTAATCTTCGGGTGTGATACAAAAAAAAAAGTTGTAATCATGAACAAGTACCCAAGAACCAAGATTAAGAATTGCACGAATAAAATCGAACGCGATACGTCAAAGTATTCCATCTCCTCAACAGACCCTCATTGAATAAAGCGCGAAGATCCCATCAAAGGACTGTAATTAATGATCCGCAGCCGTTCTCTTACGCGTAACTACCTCGACCGCGACCGGATTAGATGTGTTTCGTCCCGACAACCCTTGTTTACCTTCAACCCGTCACACTGTCTTGTTTCAAACAAAACCAACATGCTTTTACACTTCAAAGACTTCATTCTGACCCAGAAATACATCCAACTTCGTCCTGACTTCTCCTCCGACAACCGCAAACACAAACTTGTACAAACAGCTATTTAAATCCTGTCCAAAAAGTAAACAACGTCCAGAAACGTAGTTCGGGCTCTCTTTTGGGTGTCCATCCGTATCTTGATTGATGGCGCGGACTCATCTCGGGGGCCAGGCTTTAATGGACTTCTGACATTGATTTAATAAAAACCCTTCATTATGGCATCAAAAACTGGGGTCAGACCAGAGAGCCAGCCAGCCAAGCACGCGATGTATGTACTCTTACGTTAATTATTTGAAACCGAGATCACGTTTTGTGGTTTGTACTTAGCAATTAATGTACGCTCGAAATTGGCTTTCTCTTGTAATCAATAGTTTGCTTTTGTAATTGATTAATTGGTTTAAAAGTTGAGCGCCCTCTTTAGGGGGATTGTAACAATTTCTTATTAGCTTAACTAGTAAAGAACATCGACCTTCTTCAGATTGTTAAGACCCTCGATGATCCCGAATGCCTTTCTTGACATTTGCTGGGTATTGCGATGTTAAATACTTTGAACCCGGATATTGCTTCACTTGACAACGATACTCTCACTGCGATGCTAGTCGATGCCGTACCGAACAAGCTTGGAATACAGAAATTCTTTCTTTATCTCTTTTAATTATCTCGAATGTGTCATTGCACATATCCCCGTAACGAGATTGCTTTGTTCTTATTAATTAGCTTATCTCTCTCAAACACTTAAAAGTACCAGTTGCAGCCTCACCTGATAGACTTGTCTGAAGATAAAACTTAATAAGTCTGCTGCAGGACATCGGCACGAGACGAGACGAATTCGCAGTATGTACTGGAAAAAACAGGATTGTCTGAATTCTGCTCATTTATAAGGACCACCTTGAGGGACAATAAAAACACGTCGCCCCTAAGGTCAATGCACAATTAGATGCCTCCAAACCTGATGAGAGCAATCACTCACGACGTCAAGTGAAATATTTGGCAGTCGTGGACGTTGAAATATACGGATGGTAATAAGAACATTTTTGTTTGTCGATAAATAACTGCAAAAACTTCCGGAGAGACCCCCGAAGTGTCCGTGTGGGCTTCGGCTGATGGGTGGAGATTAAAGAAAGAAATACTATGTCTAAAACGACGAGATGTGCTTTCAAAGATAAACTTTTTTGTGTATTCAAATGCGAAAAGAAGACATCTTAAAATATAACCGTTTCAAAATATAAAAAGAGCAGAACGTGAAACGTTTTACTATAAAGTAGTAGCTGTCCGGTATCATTTAGTAATTCCGCAAGCGAAACCGCAGCAAAAACAGGACACGTGCGCTTGTGCAGCGATGCGCCCATAAAACCTTTTTTCTCCCTCCATCTTGATGGATAAAAAATTCGGTAGGGCCGTTAATAACATCTTTTTTTTTTGTTTCGGCTACCGAAATAATGGGTTCCTTCGCACTTCCAATTGGACCTCAATTTGAATTCGTCTTTCGACGAGTTTTCGCATTATTCCGTTTTGTTTTTTCTTTAACACCATTCTTAGAAGCCTCAGGTTAATTAGACGGTTCAGTTATGGAAATATTTGAGTTGTATCGAGTGCTGAGATCAAATAACCTCATGTTAGACCTTCTTTGATGTGTTGCGTGTCCTATTTGCGTTAAAACAGGGTGTCGCTAGAAAAGCAAATTGATTTTAAGCGACATAACGTTTGCATGGCTTTTGAAGTGTGTGTTATGTTATTTTGCGCCCACTGTGATACACAAGGATTTTACGGCGGCAATTCGCCTTTGTTGTTTTAAGTTTAATTGCTGAAACTGAACTTCAAACATGCAGTAATAAAATTAGAGGTGAAAACGGAACTTTAAACTGTGCCGGCAAGTTAAAAACTCGTTTGGCTTTGTTATGTGCCTACAAAGTTTTATGTTATTGCTCCATGACTCTTTATTTTTTTGACAAACACCATGATTAGTCCTCTTAAGTTTACTGTCCGAAACATTTGACAAATGCAAAGAACTAATCGTAACATTCTTACAGTCCAGTTTTTTATGGTTTGAGAGCCAAATGAGTGATGCAGTAAGGCTATAAACCCGTAGCTAAATAATAACAGCCGCACAGGTCGATCGATCAGGTTAAGCTACGCTTGCCGCGGTTGGTCCGTGGATGGGTGACCATCTTTACTCACCGAGACCCCTCCGTGCCTCGGAAAGCACGTTAAGCCGTTGGTTCCGGTTGTCATTCGTGGATCTTTGACAGTCGTTACGGGCAGTCAGAAGCCCGAATTTCTGATAACCAGTCTTATCAAGGGTTATCGTATTACCCAGTAACTGGGTTGTGGAGGTCAGATAGGCAGTCGCTCCATGTAAAATACTGGTATTCAGCTGCATCCGGTTAGACTGGAAGCCGACCTCAACATAGTTGGAATAAGGCTAGGCAGATGATGATTGATGAGAATATAAACTCTGATGACAGGATCACCATCATTCTGACGTGTCTATGGTCACTTTACTCAAAAAAGATAAGAAACATAAATAAAATACAGGATTTCGTCACTGCACATCCAGGAAAATTAAAACAATTGCTACAATACTCGATTAGTATTCTAATGCTGTTAATCGATATCTGGGACAGAGACGACTGTTCATATACCATTAGTGATGCAAATGAAGATTTTGGTTTCAATTACATCAGACCGACCCACTGCGACAAAATTTTCTCGTAGCAGCATCTCGCATCGGGACTAGATATAACTGTGCGTAAAAACTTTTTTACAAAAAAAACAACCGACTTCAAAAAAAAACACTACAAAATGAAAAATAACTTTAATTTCGGAAGTCGGTGTCGTTGGTTCCGCATTTTCGTTTTTTGACACCGACTTCCGAAATTAAAGTTATTTTTCACTTCAAGTAGTGTTTTTTTTTGAAGTCGGTTGTTTTTTTTGTAAAAAAGTTTTTATTTTTCACTTTTTAGTTGTACCTACCCCACACCAATTCAATTAACACTAGTGCATTGAAGAATTGAAGACATGACTCGAAGATTCATCAAAATTCCCATAGAAATGCCGGAGATGCAGTACATTTATGAATATAACTTCGTACATAAGAGTAATTACCTAATGTATTATATACTAAAACCTTCCTGAAAGTATGTAGATCACACTAATGAAATAATTATCAAAATCGGTTCAGTAGTTTTTGAGATAATCGCGGACATACAAACATACATACATACATACGGGTCGAATACAGAACCTCCTTTTTTAAAGTCGGTTAAAAAGAGACAAAACTTTGTCGCATGTGCATGTTCGCCCCTGGTCATTGGGCAACGGTAACCGGTACCGGACGGTTACTAATACTTTTATATAAGTACATAGTCAATTAGTTGACTAATAGTATCCATTATACTATTAGTCAACTAATTGACTATGTACTACTACAAGCTGTTGAAGCGCAGTATATTTTAATTATTCTCGATTGGTTTTTAAGTGTTTAAGATGTGTTTAAGTTATGACGCCATTGTTGTTATGGATGTCGTTAGCTTAGGAAATTTTGCAATTTTGTTATTAAAATCGTGTATAGTGTTGAATTTCATTATACGAAGTTCTACCTATAGATGTGCATCATGATTATTCATTCATCGACAGTTTTGGCATCAATTTGTTTGTTGACGCTTTAGGGTCTTCCCACATTTATCGACGCGGAATCGGCTAACGCCGGTCAAAAAGGCCTTTATGTCTACGTAATAAGGATGTTACTAATACCATTCGCATCGGCTTGGCTCGGACGACGCGGCGCGACGCCCGCGCCGATCGACGGCGAAACGAGCCATTTGCCTATTAGTTCGGCAATAAGTCGAGTAGTTTGGTGATACGCACTCGGCTTAAGCCGATTCCGCGTCGATAAATGTGGGGACACCCTTACAAGATCCCAATTTCCCAATTAATATTATAAATACGAAAGTGATTTTGTTTGTTTCCCTTTTAAGCTAAAACGGCTGAACAGATTTGGATGAAATTCGGCACATCGGTAGACCATGATATGGGTTAGGACATGGCTACTTTTCGTCTTAGATCGCACACGAAGTCACGGGCAACAGCTAGTTTCATTATAAATTCGCTTTAATTTGTATCTTCAGAAACATTTCAATCTTACCACCATTAAAATAATTAGTTCCAGATCATTATTCAGCCCACAACCTTAAAAACAACAATAACGTTAATAATAAAAACAGCACTAATTCCCGAAATCTCCAAACAATACCCCATTCAGCCTTATTTAACGCCCGAATCGATTCGACTATTCGATTGTCTCGCTAATTATCAATCGAATAATTTGCCCCATGTCTATGCTCTAGAGTTCGTTGTCTCTGGCGACTGTTATTGTTCAGTTTTTTGCGTAGTTCATTGTGTATCATTATGGTGATTTAGTTTTGTGCTGTCATTACTGGCAGGTCTCAGGTCATCTGCCTCTGTTTGACAAAGGACCTGTGTGTCAGGGTTGGCCAAAGGACATAAAGGCGGAAACAGACTTATAACACAGCTCGTTACTCGATATCAATGAAGCTTACTCATTGGCCACATTTTTCATCTCGTTGAACTATTTTCGTCATTTGGCCAATAAGTCATCCTGGAATGCGAGGCTGTGGCTTCTCAACGTGAAAAAATCCTCGGAACAGTGAGGTCGCTCCGTGAAGCCTGCGAAGCTCCCAGGAAGCTTCTGTGCTTCTGGGTGGAGCTAGGCTGGCTCTGTTAGCCAGAATCCCTACGCACAACGGACCAAATGGAAGTCTAAGTGCGGAAAAGGGAGCCCCATCAACATCATCATCATCATCATTGGCCAATAAGTAAGCGTGGGATGGCGTCGGGTGTTACAAGTGTGCTGCGGCCTTTGAGACTTTTCGGATGCCTGTGTTTTGGTTTGTAGATGAAATTCCATTATGGTACCGCCAACGTTGCTGGCCCGAATTCACATGCATATCAACAATATATTTTATTATTAATCGTCTTTGTTATGATTATGCATCGTCTGTTTGCCATCTGATTGATTCTTCTTCTTGCACAATTGATATATAGATTCACAAATATATCTCACACTATCAAATAATTTTTATATTCGATCGCCTTTTTCTGATTATTCATTGAATCTTCTGTACCTATGCCATTTGATTGCTTCTTTGCCTTGTCTTCTTTGCCTAATTTGCACAGTATACTGAGAGACAATTGGCAATTGCTTTCATTGCGTTTCGTATTTCTTTCTACGGCGACTTTTAACAGGATTGACATAGCTGTTCAGTAGGTTATGTCAATTCAATTTCCATCATCGTAATAGCTTATAGAATGTCACATTGTCAAACCCTCAGCTGGTATTTAGCATACTTAAGTAATCTCCCACGTATCGTTGCTCTTGCATCAAGCTGCCACATAACTCGTATGACCATAAATAAAAGACATGTAAACTGTCAACTCTGACACATATAGTTCTAACCTTTAATCAATCGTGTTTAATGTTATTCGCAATTATGTATTACGTTCATTCACAATACTAGAGCCCACCTACATCTGACATTTGTTTTTAGAGCCACAGCAATAATTCCCATAATTATAGACGGCCTTTGTGCCAGAGACAATAGGAGTAAACTTTTTAATCAATCACGTGTTGCAAGGGTCGGTCATGTCTGTTAGTTTTGGCAGTTTGCGCAAGCGCTTGCCGTTTGTGTTGTGTGCAAGTTTTGACAAACAGCCTATTATAGGGTTGTCGTCAAATGTGTTGGATGTGAAAGATCTATAACAGTTCTTTTTAAATTTTTAATTTTATAAATGAAAAAATTAGCTACTGCAACATTTTTTGCTTCCAGATGTTACCTTACAAAGTCAATACCATTGCAAATCTTAACAAACACGGGTTCATTTCTTATGTAATTAGTATTATTGGATTCTGATTCGACATAATTAGTTGCTGAGACAAATGGTCCGCTAAAAACAATGTCAGTACAACAGTTAGAACTAATGATAGAAATTATTAAGAAATATTATCTATGCTCTATGGTCTAATTAGAAAGGTTCACGTGTTACCACATCGTGGGTTACCGTTTCAGGTTCGTGATTTACGATAGCGAGTTTAAACTTGATTTTGGATCTTGATTCATATAAGTGAATAGTTATGTAGTGCCTAGGATTGTCATGAATGGATTTAATGAGAAGTTTGTTGCGCCACTTCGTCCCAGCTGAAGCACTAGAAAATAATTGATGGAAACTGCGGTGAATGTTCAAAAGTACAAGCAACGACAAGATAAAATCTATGAATAAGTATTTATTGAACGGAAGATTATGGAAACTATATTATTATTCAACAAACTTTACATAAAATTTTGCCAATTATGTTTAAGTCCCATTAATTAGGGAGCGAGCCTATTCCCATCAACCGTGCACGAATAAAGACTCCGGTCTACTGAGAAATTCCTGACAGAAAAACCCAATAACATTTTGCCAGACCAGGGAATCGAAACCAGGACCTCATGTTATTTACACTAAGTACAGACGCCAGCACACCAAGCTACTAAAACCTGTCAAATTTCTTTAATAGATTTTCAACTTTATCGCTGAAGTATAAGGTTCAAAGTTGATTGGGAAAATTTTACAGTTTCGGGTAGCTTGATGTGCGCCGTCTGTACTAAATTAAATATGTTCGTTGTCTTTATAAAATTAACCCAAACTTTCCCTTCCATCCATGGCGGGTAATGGAAACAGTCGAAAACGATGTACAAATGAATGACCTAGAGTTCATTAACTTGCAGTTACGACCTTTGCCAAATCAACATACTTAGGCACAATGTAACACGGTCCCTTGCCTTCAAGGTTCTTCACATCTGACCTTTTTCATCACCAGACTGTTGAGACCACATAGATTCGTCCTTGCTTTGACAGAAACATACATTTCAGCATTGGCCAACGTTAAAACGATTGACAGCTCAATTTGTTCTCTGAAATGTGTTGAAAATTTAACTGCCTCGTGGCTCTAGTCAAATAGAATGAATGAATGAATTAATTGCACCGATCCCAGCATGGTTAAACCAGACTCGATTAATCGAATGAACCCCAAGATGCGCAATAGCTCCTGTAGCCTCATGTTCATGGTGCTACAGCGACCATTTCATGTCAAGGAATAGACCAGGGGGCGCGGTAATGGTAGGGAAGACGTGCCCGAAGGATAGGTAAGGATTTAAGAGCCTACCGGATATGCATCTCGTGGCTCTAGTCGAATAGCATAGAAAAAATTCGTGTGGCACTCGGGGACTGCCGCGGTAAAGCTATTGCATTGCATTTTTTATCAACTTATGCGAGCTTCGTACAGTCTACACGCATACGTCTAGTCGCACGCACACAAACACCGTGCCGAAGTCTGCCGAACTGAAACGACGTTAGACGATGCACGGCTTTCAACGCCGCACCGCTATGCCGGTCGGAGTGGGGGGTGTTAGGTTTATTTTCGTTACGGAATTTCTAGATTCGGTCGCCGCGCTCAAAGCCCGCGATAAAAGCTATGCAATAGCTTAAAAAACAACATTTATTTGCATAGAATCTATGTCTTTCTATATTTATGTCTGTAATTTATATGGTGTATGTACATAATAAAGAGTATTCTATTCTATTCTATACAAACAAATAAAGCTGAAGAGTTTGATTGTTTTTTTTGTTTGATTGAGCGCGCCAATCTCTGAAACCGCCCGCCGAATTTGAAAAACTCTTTTTACGTTTAATAGCCCAATTCTTGAGGAAGGCTATAGGCAATTATCATCACGCTATGATCCTTAGTAGTCGAGCAAAACGAAGTAATAGCACGGACGGGCGATAGAATGTGAAGCGTTGTGTCGGGGGCCGAAATTTGACGCGGACAAAGTCGCGGGCAGAAGCTAGTGTAGGTATACAGGCGAGTTGTTGTTGTGTTGGTGGTCGTGTGTCTTCCGAGCTTGGGTTCGATCCTTGGAGTGGGCTCTGTTAAAAGGGTTCATAATAAAAGTGGCACTCCGGGAGTGCCGACAGAAGTGAAAACTTGAACAATTACGAGTGTATTTTTTTAATCGTCATATACTTAAACAAAACACAAACAGAATACTTTGCCATCACTCACTGACATATTGGAAATACATTAAAACCCGAGGATAGTCGAACACATCCTAAGCGGTTACGGTAACAGTGGCGAATTCAATGGTTTTTTCCCGTCTCAAAAAATGCCCAACGCGCCTAAAGAAGTCTTCACTTCAAAAACAGTAGCAGCTTAGAGTCTGGATCTCTGCCTGGATAATGGCTATACGCTCGCCCCATATTACGAGTACATGGGGCTTAAACATGGCTGACGTAAATAACTGTACACCTCTGCTAACTTCTTCCGACTTCTTCTTCTTCTTTTTTATTTTATTGAAGTGAAACTTCTTTACGCACGCTTGGGGAGTAAGCTGGCGAACGCGTGACGTAAGCGTTACGAAAAGTGTGATCGGGCGAGGCGAACGGGAGTTGAGTGGGGGATATAAGCAAGAGAAAGCAGTGCGCGCGCACATTTTCTTTCTCTCTTCCTCTCATTCAACACAGATGGAGCGAAAGAACTTCAGTCATGTGGTCATAAGCACACTCGTTTTTTTTTTTTGTGTTTATGTTATTTTTGCGTCATGTTCACCGCAAATAAACGTATTTTCTTTCTTTTTCTTTCTTAGAGGAATACAGTCGCGATGTTCTGATACAAAACCAGAATATAACAGCTCATTGAGCTCACGCAGCTCATTCGGCAATCAATCACTCGAACACACGTGCGTTCCAGTCATCTGCTATGACATTTGCTGGTTGCGTAACTACAATGCCAACAAAATGATGAAAACATGTAACTCGCTCCTTATTTGGAACGCGCCTTGCTTGGTCGTAGGGTTGGCGGCTTCATGTAACTGCTCCGAGAGTAATTGTTATACTAAAATTATATTCTTGAATTAGCAATATTTGTAATAACAAATCGATGTTTATTTGCAACCTTAATAGAAACTAGAAAACGAAATACAGCTATGAGATCTCAATACCAGAATCTATTATGCACGGGCGTATTTAAAACTAGCTTATTAAAAAGAAATGTGATTTGTATGGCTCCTGTAATCTTTAATAAAATACCTGACCAACTTAAATACTTACCGTTGCAAAAATTTAAAAAGCGTTTCACAGAATTACTTGTAGATAAATGTTATTATTCTGTGCAGGATTTCTTAAATGATAATTTTTTGTAGTATCTTTATTATTCACTACTTTGTATTACATTTGCATGCTATATTAAGGCAGAATGTACATGGGTTCTATTATATAATTTAACAACTTATTTTTTATGTACCTACATTCTAAGCAAATAAAGACCTATTCTATTCTATTCTATTCTAAAAGTAAATCTAGGTAGGTGTGAGTACGATTTTCTACCATCCTCTCAATAAACTCAAGCATTTATTTAAATTAAATCAATTTACAGGCACTTTTGAATTGTCAGAGTCCGTCAGTTAGTCAGAACAATGAAGCTAGTCGCTGCCCATTCCAAAGCGAATAGAGAAGAACGGGCAAGAATCCTTCCTCAGATTTACTCTTTAATCCATGGTAATAACTTTGCAAGTTGCAAGTCACAAGAAAGAGATCTTGTTGTTCCAAGATCTATTTCTTTCTCGCTTTCGGGAAATACGTGCGTCATGTTATGTTACCTTCTTTCATTATTAGTCAATTGACTAATATTCTCATCACTGTATGAACTACCTATTCATTGATAACTCTGTCGACACCCGAAATGAAGAATAGATCTTCCCCAAATAGGTTAGTAGGGTTGATAACTTGACTTAATTAAAAGTAACAGCCTCAAAATGACATCTTCTTTTTCCTGGATATTATACCAATTTATTTGCAGTCAGCCTTCCTAGTACTTCTGCGCCATGCTGTACGGTTGTGGGCTGTCTCCTTTGCTGTGTTGTTCACTCTCATGTCATTTTTTTAGCCTCAAAACTGCATAATTGTAATTATGTATAAAAACATATTTATAAATGTTTTTGTGAATAATTTCATTCACAAATCAACAGCCCTGAACTCCAATCCTAAACACCGAAGAACATTGTTTTCGTGCTGAGTAAATAAATAGGTACCACAGTCGTTGTGCAACTGATTTTGTAAATTCACAAAGAACTATGTGTTAGAATTTAGCTGTGGCGAATTACCGCCTTTGTAGCTCCGTTTGTCTTGGTCAAGCTTAGGTCATGTGTGTCATTGATTTTTTTGTTTTAATACGGTGTAGGATTTGCAAATAATACGAGTATAAAGTTTTTATGGAGACGGGAATGGGAGCAGATTCAAGAACTTTTCTGCTATTTTCTTTATACAGGATGTTACGGAAAGGGTATATCAATACAAACGGGTTAAAGAGTGTATCTGGTCTAGAATCTCTGTACAAAATTTCAGCTCAAAAGCAGTAACTTTAAAAATGCTTAATATTTTTTTATTTCGATAGTTTATTAAATTGAAATCATAACAAACGTGTCACCGCACTACGAGGGTCATTATCCATTATCTGTAGTGTGTCTGTGCGCCTAGTACACGCACATCACGCCGCCGCGCGCCAGTGCAGCGCCGTGATGTCGAAATAAAACCATAATCAGCCTATAATATTCCTACTGCTGGGGCAGTGGGAATATTATAGGCTGATTATGATGATATGATCTATTTTTATAACAATTTTTTAACGGTGTTGACAAATGTTTAAAAGGATTAATTAAAATCAATTTAGTAGACCCCATATTTTATTATTTTGGCGTTATAAATAAAATAACAGCCTCACGGGTCGATCGAAACGCGGTCGGTCTTGGATGGGTGTCTGTGCTTCGGAAAGCACTAAGCCGTTTGTCCTGGCCGGCTGTCATTCTTAGATCTTTGACAGGCGTAACGGGTACTCAGAAGCCCAAAAGTAAGACACCCAGTCTTGCCAAGAGGCATCGTGTTATCACGTAACTGGGTTGTGGAGGTCGGGTAGGCAGTCGCTCCATCTAAAATAGTATTCAGCTCCATCCGGTTAGACTGGAAGATGACCCCAACATTATCTAGTTGGGAAAAGTCTAGACAGATTAATAGGCAATGGCTTGGGTAAATATTCAGTAATAATACTAATAATTGATATTTGGAACCATAGGTAAATAATCTCACATACCTTTTAGGTACCTAATGAACTAATGAAGTTACCAGCTTAAAATCTCCTGGCAACTTTGAACTCATTATTACTACGACATTTGTATTCCTAGCAAAGTGACAGTGACGATCAACGGAGAGATAAACAGACCGACTACACATGCAATGGAAACATTCGATAACATCTATATAACTATCAATAACAAACAAACAATTTTCAACCTTAACTTAAGGCATAAAAGTTCATATCTCTACGGCCTGTCAAACGTAAAGCTTTTTAAAATATCGTGTGTGGTGCGTTTACAGAGTGTGTCGTAATTAAAAAAAACTCGCGAGTAATTACTCGAGTGTCGAAAGCCGACTTCGTGAACGATGAACTAAGCTGTCTATGGTATGTCCGAATTTTTGTGAGGGCAACGACATCGTATGATGAATTAACTGTGATGTTGTGAGTGTTGTGACAGTGTTTGATTTAAAAAAAGTGCTGTATTTTTTATGATTTGTTGCTTTTTGTTGTAAATCACCTAGAGATTTAAGGCTTATTTAAAACCATCTCGTCTCTGTTTCTTTAGTCATGTTATGGCGGGTGTTGTCAGGGGGTTTTCATACTGACAACTTCATCGAACCATCCGAGACCCTTCCACCTGATCAAGCGTTACCGTGGCCGAATTCAAATTCTCTAAATAGACTTCGAATCCAAGTCGGCCGGAGCTAAGACAATCATCACAGTGGGGGGTTCATGGACGGCTCTCAAATGCGTATGCAACTTCTTTCCACAGACAATGGCCCACCTTCCTTTCAGCGCCGCATGCCCTGGCACTTGTGTACTTGATGATCTTATGGCTTGGTTTGTGAACGGAGTTGACGCAGCTGAATTTTTTGGCCAAACATGTTTAAACTTCTTGCCACCGATAACCTAAGAAGAAGATAGGGGCAAGCCTTAGCTTTTATCTTTACTGATAACTTTTACATTACAGTCTTGCCGCCCTGATGACAATCAAAACACCTTTTTTATGATGTAAAATAATAAAAATCTATTTCCAGAACGTCCTATATCATTCGTTTTAACGATCTAAAGGACCACAGGTTTTGTATTAAGCGCGAATTTTTATGCAACAAAGTTCACTTTTGATGCGTTCATTTTATTTCCCTCGAAACGACCCATAAAGAACGCTGTTCCCAAAACATTAACAATATAAACTGTATTAAAACAGCCATTTTGTATCATTTACTTTTATGCCACACACGTGTGTACCTTTCCTTATCAATAAGACACACAAAAATCAACCATAACTCAAATGATGGATGGTTTAAAATAGCTTTAGCAAAAGACTAATCGTGCAATTATTTAAGATTCCCGAAATCGTTTAGTAACAGTTTAATATCACACATTGGAGGGAGCACGGTGTCCATATAATTTGGACACCCATCAAAATTCCATGTACAGGTTGATTTTAAATGTATTTTTGGGCCTTTGCTGTAAAGTTTGGCACATCTCCTTATTGAAAGCCTGGCCCGTTACATCTGTAAAATGTCACCTGTTGGGTGATTGACTAACTAATCAATCACAAGTGACGCTGGCAGAATAGTCGACATCCGCCAAAATGCCAAATAAGAAAAAAAACCATTAATTAAGAGTCGAAGTTGAATTTAATACAGTTTAATTAACAGAATACTTTTTGTACAGTACTTAGGTTTAGAAAACATAGCGACGGCTCCAAAAAAAAAAGTTCTAAGTACATGCGGACCCTTTCAAGTAGTTTTAAATATTACCATAACCAGAGGCCAAACGTCGGGGCTCGAGTGATAAGCCTCAAGCACAAGCAGACGGCTTGATTATAATTATCTACTAATCTGTCGATGCCTTGAGCTAAAGCTCTAAAAAACCTCTTCATTTGCCTATCATGTAAGTACTTCAAACAATTCTTGTAGTTGGGTGGCCTCAACAAAAAACCTTGCCATTTTTTGGACCGCCATTGAAAATGACCTAGTGGTAATGACCACTGGCGCACTGGCGCAAAAAAAAATCAGCTGTTTCATACAAAAGTTCAATACCTACTTGACCAAAATGTATAAAACAGCTGATTTTTTTTCGTGATTTCAGTGTTGGTCCCATAGTGAAAGTTGTTCATATTCATGGGTAGAACACCCTGTAAAAATTTGGATGGTGATAAAAAAATAAGCCTGTATATTAATCTCAACACCCTATATTAGACTGACGTCAAAATGGTGGCCTACATAGCCTATGCTAATAGTTATTTAATGCCTTTAGACATTTAATATCGTTAATTTTTTTATTAGTCATCGGAACCAATTAGTTATAGCGATCAAGAGAACTGTCTTCACTAGCTTTGAGGTTTTCTTGTTTTTTTTTTATGATCCATATTTTGAGAGCCTGTTTCATAATGTCCAGAGACACATTGTAACATAAATATATAATGTGAAAGACAGTTAAAGTCTGGGCCCTGGAGAAGGACGCAGACTATTTTTCATCCTGAATATTTGTATGAAAAAAATTATAAAATACAAAATTCACGCAGACGACCGCAGGAGCAACGCTACAGTTCCACAAAAAAAAAACGAACATAATTGTATGAAATTATTTGTTAGATAAGTAAATCAGCAACATAATCATGTTCCCACTGCTGGGACACAGGCCTACTCTCTTCGAGGGGGAGTGGGCTTTAATCTACGTAGCGGGCCCAGTGAGGCTTGATGGATGTCAAATGCCTTTGAATTTTTGGTTCTGGACGTGCCCATTTCCTCCCGATGTTTTCCTTCACCGTTTTGAGAACAGTGTTGAGAAGTTAACAACAGACGGTGGTAAAAATAGATTATCAATGTTGTATATTTTCTGAAGACGCCAAAATCCGCCATTTTGTTTTTTTTTTTATTTTGATATACCCAGTGTCACTCTCACAGTAAATACGAATATAACGACACCTCTCAAGCCAAAATCCATCGAGCCGTTCAGGCCGCAGAGCGTGCCAATGGTGATGGGGCTCCCTTTTCCGCACTTAGACTCCCATTTGGTCCGTTGTGCGTAGAGCGTGCCAAACAACCATACATACATACATACCCTCGAAAAACATAACCCTCCTTCTGGCGCAGTCGGGTAATTAGGTACCTACTTTGTCTTTCTCTGATCTAGTGCTGTCATTTAGTAGGCCCTAGGGGCATCATTTGTTAAAGACATTAGATCTACGCCTATTGGCAAGCGTAGAGATCTCTTTATCTATCAGTCTATCAATCATTTCAGTCGATCTCAGTCTGATGGTTATAGGCTTTTCTAAGTTGCCACATATTGTCTAGATTAGACTTTGCCGGTCGTTAGATTTGCTTTTTTTAATTTGATTTCAATCAACTCAGCCTATCGCAGTCCACTGCTGGACATAGGCCTCCCCCAGACAGCGCCACAACACCTCGTCCTCCGCCTTCCGCATCCAGTCTACCCCAGCCACCTTTTTTAGGTCGTCCGTCCATCTAGCTGGGGGGCGTCCCACGCTACGCTTGCCGATACGCGGTCTCCACTCTAGGACTCGTCTGCTCCACCGGCCATCGGTCCTTCGACAGACATAGCCAGCCCACTGCTACTTCAGTTTGCATACTCTGCAAGCTATGCCGGTAATTAAATTGTATGGTAATTTGATTTGGATCATACAATACATACAAAATGTTCCTGTGATTCTGTAAATCCTCTTATCTTAATCAAAACGTGGTAAATACTGCTTCGTTGGTCTAGTGGTCGCAAACGCTTCTGCTCGGTTTATTTTCGTTGGATCCCACTCGGATTATTCCCAATAGTCCCCTCTAGCCCTGTCCTCCGGGGTGACGGCTGGGAACTGTCTTCCCAGTTCTTCTCGCTGCTTTTATTTACATACTTAATAGTTAATGTTTTTCTAATGTTGTAAGCGTGTTGACATTGTGTTAATTTTTTTATTTGATTCTATGTAGCATAAGAAATAAAAAACCTGAAATCTATGGTAATTACATTTTTTTTTCTGGGAAGGAAGGAATCGTAGCAAATGTCCCCCCCCCCCCCCCGGTGACAACTGAGAATCAGACTTCCCATTTGTCCCCTCTAGTCAGTTTTCAAAGGGAACAGTCGGCACAAATTGTCACCCTCGTGACAACTGGGAAGACAATTCCCAGCTGTCTCACCGGAGGACAGGGCTAGAGGGGACTATTGGGAATAATCCTCCCACTCAGGGGTCCTGGGTTCGATTTCCGGGTCGAGCAAAGTGTTATTGTGGTTTTCTATCTGGAATTTCTCAGTCCGGAGTCTGGATTCATGCCCCAACCGGGCATAGCAATAGGCTCGCCCCCTATTACATTGGACTTAAACGAAACTGGCGAAATGTGGGTGTACAGTCACGTCTAAAAGTATGTATACACTTGGCTTTATTCAAAGGCGATTTTCTCCTTTATTTTTGAATGAAATTTTATGTTATTACGAAAATAGTATTTTCGAACCCATAGGTTTATGTTAAGTGTCGTATTTCAACGTTGCATTCGTTATTTCACGAAAAAATCGCAATTGAAAATTGCCAAGTGTATACATACTTTTAGACGTGACTGTACTGTAGATACACCTCCTGCTTAACCCTTCTGGGAGTAAAGGCGTGAAGTTATGTAATTGAAACGTATTGACACTTATTTGTCCACCGGAGAGATTATTTTTACCATCCTACAGTTACTAGACAACTATCTATCATCCAAACTTCCCAAATACGAACCGACATACGTTACATAAAGAAACGAGCATCTAATTATAATAATTTCTCGCACATCTACATGTGTGTTACAAAAAACCGTCATGCGAAGCTTATTCCTGCTAATTATAACGCATCAAGATCATTCGGTCGTACTATAGCGTTTGACAGCGCCGTTAACATTAAGTTAGATAAATGAACGCAAGTATGCTGACTAAATTGTTTTTAATATTGGAGGCAGAAGTGATAAATTACAATAGTTTTTAGGGTACCGTACCCGGTGCCAACACCGCACTGCCGCACTGGGCCCGCGTGGTGGATTACGGCCCACTCCCTCTCACAGAGAGGAGGCCTGCAGTGGGAACATTATAGGCTGATGATGATGACCCGGTGCCAACGGGACCCCATTCCTAAGGCTCTCCGCTGTCTGTCCGTCCGTCCGTCTGTCATCTTTTGAAAAGTAATGGGTACAGTTTTTTTTTTTCTCGAAGCGACGCGCGTTTTACTAGTGTTAACCAAGTGTACAAACAAGCTGTGAATGTGTGCGTGCAAACGAGTAGCTTCAGCACATAACTGCCACGACAGCAACGTTGCCATTGTCTCGGACGGTACCGAGAGCTCCTGCGCTCACACACACATTTAGAGCGTGTTTGGTAACCACAAGTAAAGCGCGTATCGCTTCATGAGATAAAAATACTGTAGTAACGCTTGCTGTCTAGCCTTTTCCCAACCATGTTGGGGTCGGCTTCCAGTCTAACCGGATGCAGCTGAATACCAGTATTTTACATGGAGCGACTGCCTATCTGACCTCCACAACCCAGTTACTGGGTAATACAATACCCCTTGGTAAAACGGGTTGTCAGATTTTCGGGCTTCTGACGACCCGTAACGACTGTCAAAGATTCACGAATGACAGCCGGGACCAACGGCTTAACGTGCTTTCCCAGGCACGGAGGGGTCTTGGTATGTAAATTTGGTCACCCATCCACGGAACAACCGCGGCAAGCGTAGCTTAACCGGATCGGACGACCCGTGTGGCTGTTATTACTTAGCCACAAGCCCCAAGAAACGAAAATATGAAGTCAAATATTGTACTGTGGTACGGAACCGTTCGTGTGCGAGTCCGGCTCGCTCTTGGCCGTTTTTTAGGATGAAACTAACGTGACTAGCTACTCACAAGTATTGTAAGATGCCAGAAAAAGTTAATAAAAAGACTTCGTTAACACACTTTATAAATGTAATTCATTAGGTCATCAATGGACATTGGAATTGGGTGAGAATAGGTAAAACGTGGGTGTTCTTAAAGTCTTTGTAATACAAACAACATAGGATGCATTCTTTTGAGTCCAAGTTGTTCTTTCTGCGAATATACGGTTATAGCTAGGCCAAACATCTTCTTCATAGTAGGTCTCGGCTGACCCAGTAGCCTGTAACAACAAAAGGACAATTATAATTAATTAAACTTAGTTCGTAAATTAACTCGAATATCTAAAATCGACATTCATAATCAGCCTTTAATGTTCCCACTGCTGGGACATAGGCTTCCTCTCTGTGGAGTGGACCGTAATCCAGCACGCGGGCTCAATTTTCTTCGAATTTTTGGTTCTAGGACATGCTGGTAGGGTTCACGATGTTTTCCTTCATCGTTTTGAGAGCAGTGGTGATGGAATAAATTACTTAGGTTCGAACCCACGACGTTACCTCTTAGCCATCACCGGTATATCGAAAATATTTAATTCTGTACTCTTTAGCGATGAACTTCCTCTGTCTAAAACTAAAAAATCGACTATAGTTAATGAAATTATAGGAACTTCCATTCTACAAATTATTTAAGACCACCCCATAAAAATACAATGTAACAATCTAGTTAGTAACTCGCACGCACATGAGCTTACACTCTCGATACATCGGTTGACACAAAAATCGATTAGAACAATGATCGATGTGAACAATCGAGAACAATTCGTTACACACGAAACACTGGTATCTGCTTGGAGATAAGGCTTAACAATCACAACACTAATTAATTCTGATGGATGTGCTCCTCAGCCGCGTCATACATGGTTGTTTTACTGAGATAAAAGTGATAGGTTTTGTTCTATTTTCATTCTGCAATGTTATTTAGATGCAGGCAATGAAAATATGGCGAGAAACATCATGGCATCTCGACAGGTACAAAAACATTTCTCCAGTTATGTTTATTTGTCACTAGCAGCCGCCCGCGGTTTCACCCGCATAAGTCTCGATCTGGGAAAGGAATATCGGGATAAAAAGTATCCTATGTGTTAATCCTGGTTACTTATAAACTATCTGTGAGCCACATTCAAATCCGTTGTGCAGTTTTTGCGTGAAGAAGTAACAAACATACAAACACACTCACAAACCTTCGCCTTTATAATATTAGTTGATCAACCGGGCACAAATCCAGACTCCGGGCTACTGTGAAATTCCAGCTGGAAAAACCAGATAACACTATATCCGACCCGGAACTTGAACCTGTGACCTCATGTTCAGCAGTCGCGCTTGCGACCACTAGACCTAGACCACCGAGGCAGTCGGAAAAATGTCTTTAGTCATAGTCATTCACAATTATTAGTCTAGAGATGTTCTGATAAGAAAACTAAGCGAGTACAAAAAACATTCTGGGACAGGAAAATATGTGCCAGTTACAGAAATACATTGTTGCACCATATAAGGAAATCTTATAGTATTCCACATTTGAACAAGACTATCTCGTTCTATCCTCTATGGCCGGTAAACAAGCACACGTATGATACAATCAGCACGCACTCTATACAACACTATGACAAATCGACCCGCAGTAACATCGATCCATCGCGTCACTCGATTATCGATACACTCTTAGTCGAATTATCGCCTGTCGACTCGTGTGAACGATTACATAATAAATAATGGTCAATTCGATTCGATTACTATCACACATTAGGACGCCCCGCTGCTCTCGAACACCTGATATTTATTATAATAAAACATTGATAATCGAGCTATTGTTTAAAAAAAAATCGCGTACGAAAATATTTTATTAATGGGTGGTGATTTTTTTTCATCGGCCATAGGTCATGGCGTGTCAAACTCTGGGCGGTATACCCTTGAAACTATTAGTCTGTAATTCGGCTACATACATATGATTAAGACTACAATATTATGCAATCAAAGACGTTCACACACGAAAAGGTCAAGTTTGCACTCGCAGTGTGATGCTAACATTAACACACCTACAAAATGAAGATATTATTCTAATCTTCAGTTATTCCTAGCGTTTTATTGATATAATTTCCCTCCCGATATGGGAGGCATAAACATGGCGTATCAGCGCTTTATCTTTTCTGAGAGACAGTAAAAGCGTACTAAAGAAAACAGTAATGGTTATAATGCTTATGGTGTAATAAACAGAAGATAGGGACAGTAAGCACAAACCTATCTCCAAATAAGTGTCGTAGCAGCTTTTAGTAAGTATTAAGAAATATCTTCTGACATGTCTATTGGCTATCACATAAACTCTGCGCACATAAAATCCCCTAATAGGGAATAGCCGTGACAATGCCCATTGCGAAATTAATATAGACAGTGTTGCCAATTTACCGTTTATATTTAAACCAATCGAAATAAATAATACATGAGCTTAGTAACTAAACAATCGATTTGCTGTCGCGTTAGTCGATTTTCGTATTGATGTCTATGTACGCCGTTCGATTATTTCGAGTTCGTTATTATGCCAATATATCACGTAAATAGTTATGTAAGATAGAGCACTTGTTTCAATGATTTAGGCAATGGTTACGATGAAACTAATCGGAAATTCAGTCGGTCATTCGGCACCCCGCGATGTGTCGGACGGACAGCAAAATAAACTGACGCGCATTTGTTTAAATAATATCGTTGAGTTGTATTTGCAGGCTATTGTAAATATTGAAAGGGTTTGCTGAATAGGATACTTTATTTAGTTAATATGAACAAAACTTGTTAACATTGTTGACCCATCCATCCAAAGGATAAAACCACCCATTGTGTAACCCCTTGTAAAATTTCTACGTTTATATCTGTACATCTGTTCATAATAAAGAACATTCTATCTACTTATCTATCATATTTCCTCACGTAAAACAACGTATATTTATTAGATTTATCGCCACAATAATTACTAAACTTTCAAGTCTATTGTCGATTTCTTTACTCCTCGTTAAAGTATAGCTTACACCGATATCTTGCATGTAGACATCATGTATTTTCATATAAAAGTTTCACTTTTACAACAATTAATGATCAAGAAAAACGGTCGATTGTGAGCGATTGCCAGTGTGAAAAATTCGCTCACAATGGATAATTTAACGTGATCGCATCTGACTCTTTCTTGCTGTCGCTCCCAAGCAAGTAACCTCTTTGTAATACCAAGATAATTATTTTAATACGCACAAGAACATAGCAATACACTTTCACTTTGAATTTGCATTTTGCTCTTGCTGATGTAGGCATGGTTTTTGCAAAGGCAGTATCTGAGTTCCTTTGCCTTTGTTTTTCGCGCCAAACGTTTGACAGGTTACATAATGTTGCTATAATTTCTGCTAATATGTCAGAGAGCTCTTGATAGCTTTTAAAGTTTTAATTAATACTATGATTAAAGTTTATAGTTTACAATGCACTTCCGGACTGGAACAGTAATTTATTACAGCTACCTACAAAAAATCTTGATTAGAATGATTTTGTTTAATTAAAAACTCTTGATGCATTTCACGTTATAGAATTTAAGTTACCGTAATAGCAATAATACTATCAATCATGAGTAGCTAAAATTATATTAGAACAGCTCTAAAAAACATTATTCTAAGAGCAAAGCCTGCGGTATTTCATACATAAAAACATATTAAAAATAAATAACAAAACTCATCCTTTTAGATGCCCAATAAGATTAAATATGTGCACAAAATATACCAAATCACTGCCGCTAATTGAACGATGTTGCCACTAAAAAAATATCAAAGCAACCGGCGGAAATGGCTTAATATGTTCAGCCAGTAATGTTGAATGCTTCATTAGAAGGATTTTGATAGCGTAATCACATGTTCTGATCGCACTTTGCCGCGGCGCGAAATGATCCGATTGGCTGATACCCGTGCGTGCGTTCCAAACATTCAGTTTGAACGCATTTGATAGAAAGGCATTCTCGGGGTTGCTATTGCTAAATAAATTAATGATGACAGTCGTTGATCTGAATTCTCGATGGTTACAATTTATTACTGTTTCTTTGCAGGTGTAATTGTCGCGCTGTTAAATAGTTAACTTTCATACTTTGTAATGTTGAGGGGTTAAAATTGATTTTATCATTTTCTGCATATTTCACAGGCCACTTTTTTCCTTTTATAGCTACTTACAATGTTTTTAAATTCGGTTCGTCTCACCATAGATATCCGTGCTGCTCACCTTAAAGCCTTGTAGTTTTTTTTTTAACTTACTTATAATACTATGTCACATCTTTACTGAAACACTAGCGTACCATAAGGTCGCCGCCCCAATTGTAGTCGGTTAATGTTAACACCTCCAGCACACGGCAGCGGTAGATAATGGCAATCTTATCGGCTTGTATCAGCCCAGCCCAGTGCCATTAGCTGGCCGACCGACTTTCCCCGTGGGGTAGACCGCGATTGTTGACGATTGTCCTCTGTGTACGTTGAAGTTGGAGCAAAAGGTAGGGCCGCATAGCTTGTACAAATACGGTGGAATAATACGATGAAGCATCGATTTTGCGTGTTGCCTTCTGAACCAGAAAGATGGAGGCAAAACTTAAACATTGAATGGAGAATTCGCAAAAAAAATTGCTGCATTTTTTTTACTTAAGTACATGGTTTAAATGGAAAATAATTCTTTCAATAAAAGAAGTTATAAACAATGAATTACCTAGGGATAAGTTGTTATTTATGAACATTTTTTTCCGTATATTTTAAATAATTTTACAGTCAGGTAAAAAAAGAAAGGATTATTGTGATAAATTGCAAAAAAAACTCGAAAAATAGTAGATTGTACAACTAAGGCATAAAAGAAGCTATTTTACCCCGAGACGTTTATATCCCCCGAGCCGCAGGCGAGGGTGGATAGTTAAGTCGAGGGGTAAAATGGCTCGTTTATGCCTGAGTTAGACACTCTGCTTTTCACTTCGATTGCGAGAAAATGAAACAGGCATAAAGTATACAGTACATAATTAATCAAAAATGTTGCATCCATAGCTAATTCCCGCCACCACAGATAATACCGCCACGAAACTTTTTAAAAGTTTTTTTTTTTAATTTTCAACATTTGTCATTCGACTTGGGTACTTCATACTTTTCTTTTTTTTTCTTTGCCTTTTAAAATAATAAATAACAACTACCTATTTTACCTGATTTTATTAAATTAACGATAGAAAACACGGAAGTGGTATAAATTAAAGAAAATGAAATAAATCACGACTTTAATCTGCGAAATTTTATTGTGCGTGTGGCTGTTGGGCCTGATTACTTTAGTCTTAGAAAAAAATTTTACTTTATGCACTAGAACATAAAAAGCGATTTTATGTCGCCTAAGCACAACATAAAGACGGACTTTTAGAGCATGAGAAGTGAAAAATTGTTTAATCTACATCTGCTCTATGAAAAAGAGAAAAGAAATCAAAACAAATGGCAATCACAGTCTATCAACAAAAAATCTATCTCCTAAACCAACTCCACACAATCCTAGTTCACTCCGATCATTGTAACAAGCCCTATTTATCCCTCAGCGCGACTTTCCAATGACACTTGCCGCACAGTCGCCTGCGCAGGTAAGTAGTAAGTACTATTGCGAATAATGAGCGTTTCTGATCCATAACTGATTGCGGTGCGATTATTTTTGAGGTTAAGACCTTGTTGCTGGTGGACTCCTGAATAGGTCGAGGTATTTGTTATACAAGATGTTTGTGATAGTGTCGTAATGATCTAGAATTGTAGGTTTGGAAGTGGGCTTAGCAGGAATGTGGTTCGGTATTTTGTTATGGAAGGAGAGCGGCTAGAATGATGGTTGTCATCTTATGAGGTTTAGCAAGGGTAAATCTTGAAAAGCATCTGATCTATTAAACATTAACTAATCTTCTTCTTAGCGTGTCGATGGCAATCTTAATGGATTTTGCCCAGATATCGGCTACATGTTAATTAATCCCTTTTCCCAAATTCCTAATTCCAATTTGTGTCACTTTTTTTTATGGATGGGAAATCATCAAATGACCCCTCCCGCTCTGGGTGGAGCGGAAGGGAGTGTCAGAATCTTACTGACTAAAACCCATCCGTGTTCCTTCCTTAGCCCTTTATGTTCCGGGATAGCGGTAACCCTTTCGGACAATCCCGCACCCCCGGCAGGCTTCGGGCTTGACAGGCCCCTTCCTTTATGCTGACATCTTTTTGAGGCGCGCGTGGAACACGTACGCGCCGTCCGGCACGAGCCGGTCCTGATCGGACGATGAGCTACCCATTACTCTCCGTCCGCAGGCCCGCGCCTACTGTGGCCGGGAGACGTCACGCGGCTCCCGACACCCGGAGCGTCTCCCGCGGCGGCAATTTGTGTCACTTACGAAATAAATAATTTCATCAATCAACGAAACCTCTCTTTAGTCCACCTAGGCATAAGGCATCTCAAATTTCCTTTCATAGCACTCAAATTTTACTAGCACCATTTTTCTAATTGAGAAAAGGCTAGGCAGGTGATGATAAATTAAAACTTGATCATCATCATCTGCCTAGCCTAGCATCATAACTTACTCAAAGCTAAAATCAAATCAACCATCTTGTTAGCAACCCGATGCAAAACAGGACAGCACTACGTGTCTTTTAGCAAAATTACCGTTACTATAGACAATGAAACTCAAATCCTACTTACTCCAACAACTGTATATTCTCAACAAACCCTATGTATTATGTATTCCACTTTCCAGTCACACTTGCAGAACGTATCGTTAGTAATGAGAGGCTGATTCATAACTGATACTGGGGACTATTTGAGGTCAGTGGGACCTTCTGACTACGGCACGTGCCACGTGGCACTGGGAAGTAAATAACTAGTAATTGTTGGAGCAGTGGCGTGCATTGGTTTTCAGACTAGGTAGGCACTAGGCCAGGTCTAGTCTAGGCAAACGCAGTCACTAATCAGAAAAAAAGTGAGGTCAAGTGTGGTTATTTGAGTAGGCATGCCTACTTAAGGGTGATAAATTGCGAAGGTCGAACGTCATGGTATTAAGCGTGAGACGTACGTATTTTTAATTTTGTCGTATTAACTTGAACGAGTAAAGACCAATGACAATGTGCGAATAGTACGGGAGCCGAGTATGCCGTCTAGCGACTGCCTACTGCCGCGCGTGTTTGTATGAAGATTTTGTTATTTGTTAGGTATGATAATTTTGTGAGTTTCTTAATTGTGGGGCACACACTAAAATGTAATTGACAGGCTTATGTTGATATATCGAGGTAGGCTCTGCTTATATGCCTATATGCAGTGCACGCCACTGTGTTGGAGTACTTTAGAGGAGAAGCATTTGTTTAAAATGTTATAATAAAATACCTCCCCACATTCTGCAACTGAATGAGACAAAATTTAAGTCTTGTATTAAACGCACACTATGCAGGCAGGCATATTATAAGTTAGGGGATTACATCGCGGATAAAAATGCCTGGCTCAATGCTGGTCCTGCTCCACAACCACAACTAATTGATTAACACTTGAAAATACTTTTGGAGCTGCTGAAGATTGTAAGTCTATCTTTGCATTGTATAAATTCAATCTCCTAGTATTGTATAATTGCATAACACATGTGTGAGTACTATGTACATACTATAAAGCTACCATTTACTGGGTACGTCTTTCATTGACTTGAATGTGCTCTGGCGGCTGAGAGTATGTCATGCTCACTCAAATGTCTCGCTGATGGTGGCGCATGTGTTGGATCATTTAGCTCCCTTCAAAATGGTTGAGCTGAATGGTGCTGATGCATGCGTCATGTTCGTGAACGGGCGCCGTCAGTAGGGACTGGTCATCTCTTTGCTGCCATGGCTTATTTTAATTTATTATTTGAATTGTTGTTTTTTCTCATCTTTTCATTATGGACGCTTTTAACGTTCTGCATCGTTCTCACATGTATAATTTTTAACATGAATGATGTAACCAAGACTTTGTAACCACATTATTTTGATTTAAAAGAGTGTCCATGGAGTTTCTTGCCCGTTCTTCTCCATAGGTACCTACGCTTTGGAATGGGCAACTAGCTTCATTTTTTCTGACTGACTGACTTCTTGACAATTCAAAAGTGCCTGTAAATGGTTTAATTGAAATAAATGCTTTGAGTTTGAGTTTGTTTGTGGAAAATAAGGCGAAAATTGAGGCAGTAGTAAACTAAGATAAGAAAGAGAGTGGATGGTGTCCGAAGAATATTGGTTTGAAGATTAAAAGCCTGCAAGTAATGCTAAAGCTCCTATGGTTGATGCTGATGAATCTGATAAAGATCACGCAGATGAGGTAACTCGTCTAGTTAATTTGCTCATTCTAAATGTCCGAAAACGTTCCATGTTGAAAAGTATTTCATAAAGTTCTTTAAAAGGTCCAATTATAATAGATGGACAAACTTTTAGAAATCATTCAGACCACCAAAATAAGGACGATGGTAAAAAAATATATAAGAAAAACGCATTAGATACTTACAAGAAAAATAATCAGCTAACGAAAATACACTACTAACGTGGCCGGCATTTATTATTTTAGGTCAAAATAAAATCACTTTAATCCGTGTTTTTTTTTTTGCTTCGATATCTTTGGTTAGACGTACTAAGCGCTATGTTAAAATTTGTCCATCTATTTTAATGGGACCCTGTATATCCTGCGTATTGCAGCAAATCTTAACAAAGATAACAAATAATTCAATGTCTGCAATCAATGTATGATTTGTTAGATTGCGCAACCAGCAGACAGCCTTCGAGCTATTACTGTATATACTAGCATAGTGGTACTACTTACGGAGTTGTTCATCGTATATACATTTGCCAGGACCTGAGTAATGTCAAAATTACATTACACCTAAGCTTCGCATTTCAGCAGTGGTGGTCCAGTGGACACGGCCGCCATTTACAGGTCGTAGGTTGGAAGTTTGGAGCCCAGACAGGCGCTTTACTTTGTGTAAATATTTCATAATAAATGCTCTCAAAACAGCGAAGGAAAACATCGTGAGAAACCGGCATGTAGTAGAACCAAAAATTAGAAGGCACTTGCCTTCTAATAATGATGATGTCTTCTAGATGTCACATGACATCTACCAACCCGCACTGAGCCCGCGTGGTGGAATTATATCCTCAGCTCTGCCAAAATGCTCCCGCTCTCCCGTTAAACCACTGTCAGTAGTTACTACAAGTATAGTGTCAGTTTCTTAATGCTGCTTCTCAATCTAAATGAGCGTTGCATTTAAGATTTGTTTATGAACCGCCTACAGCGTACAGGTACGCTAAGTTATTGTTGAACCCACTACTTGGAACTTCCATTTGGTTTACAAATTAAGTTGTTTCGCTGTTATGGAGCTTAGAATGAAGGATAGGTTCCTTCGTTTTGTGTGTAATGTTATTAATATCTAAATCGGAGTTACTATTTGTACTAATATTAATAATTTTACTACCTTTTTCGATAATACCGACCTTTCTGTACAAGTTTCTTTCAGCACTAAGTTATGACTTTTCTCCATCAACGTCTATCCTGTGCCGATTCTTGTCTACTCTAGATTGAGAAGAATAAGTTACACTCATCATCTTGTTCACTTTGCCTGTTTGATGTTTCTCATCTATGTCAGGGTTGATCTTAAGTCTAACCAACGATAGCTTAGCGACAATGGGGGTTATAATATAAAAAACCGAGTGTGCTTATGACCACACGACTGAAGTGAAACTTCAAACGTATTTGGCTATGAGAGGAAGAGAGAAAGAAAATGTGCGCGCGCACTGCTTTCTCTTGCATATATCCCCCACTCAACTCCCGTTCGCCTCGCCCGTAGCCCGTAGACATGAGTCGTACTTGCAAAATCGAGTACCAGGGCTTCCTAGTACGTCCACCTTAAGAAACCAGGGCCTAAAACCAGGGCTCGAGATACTTTCAAGTATTTTCTATCTGCATCGAAAATTGATCCATAACTTCATACAAATAAGTACAATTACGTAATCAAACAAAAGCCCTGTTGGAAGTAAAAAGTACTTGCATAGGAAATTGACCCGTGAATTCCTATAAATAAGGAGCACAATCGCGTTTACAAATAAACACTTTTACAAACCATTAAAGTAAAAATACTTGCATACGAAATTGTTCCGTAGACTCTTACCACACCTCGGACACTCCATACAACGCTCGCAAAATAGTTACCTATTACTACTACATAAACAAATGACGTTTGTGTATGTGCAAATGTGTGCGTGAAATCTAGTAGCGTAAAAAAAATGGCGCGGAAAGCAATTTGTGTCAGGGAACCGAACGACGACGGCGGCGGCGCTGCCCGCACGTGTGCATTATTATGAAGTGACCATGTAGTTCAATTGTTTATTTATATAGTCGGGTTCGTAATGAAATAAAAACACTAAAATAGTTTAGTTTAAATGACTTGTCCGTAAATAATCGGTTTCGCATGTTATTAAAAATGCGAAATCTTACAAACAGTTTATGTAAATACGAATTCGGAAAAGCATCACAATATCCAACCATCGTGATTAAAACTCAAATAAAACTTTTCGTGTCAGCAATACAGCGCTGCGGTTCGCGAGCGCCCTTGCTAAAGAGTCGGCGACGAATACCTCGAAGTGCGGGGTGAGGTGCGGTATCTGATATGAGGGCGAAGAAGGGAGTGTCCTTTCTGTACGTAGTACTATTAAGTATTCTGTGCTCTTACTGATAAGGAGCATGATCGCATTTGCGAAAACAAACGCGGTTGTTGAACTATTTGAGTACCTACGTACTCGAGCGTCGAGGCACGACGGAGCGAGATACTTTCAAGTATTTTCTATCTTCATAGAAAATTGATCCATAACTTCATACAGATAAGAAGTACAATCGCGTATTCAAAAGCCCCGTTGGAAGTAAAACTACTTGCATAGGAAATTGATAAATGACTTCCTATAAATAAGGAGCAAAATCGCGTTTACAAATAAATACTTGCAAACCATTAAAGTAAATAAAGTAAAAAATACTTGCATACGAAATTGTTCCGTAGACTCTTACTGATAAGGACCATGATCGCATTTGCGAAAACTAACGCGGTTGAGTACCTACGTATTTGAGCGAGTAGCCGTATAAGGTACTTTATAGTCTTGCAAGTATTTTGAGTCGGTACCTGGTGTGCGTACTTGGAAGCAAAAACCTGGTCGAGTAAATACGTACCTTCCCTACTTGCCCGATCACACTTTTCGTAACGCTTACGTCACGCGTTCGCCAGCTTACTCTCCAAGTCAAGTGTGCGTAAAGAAGTTTCACGTAAATAATTTTGACACAACAAAAATCGAATTTGACAATCGCGACTCGTCGACACGTGGTACAGACGCCAGCACGTCAACCTACGCGAAACTGTCAAATACTTGCATACGAAATTGTTCCGTAGACTCTTACTGATAAGGACCATGATCGCATTTGCGAAAACTAACGCGGTTGAGTACCTACGTATTTGAGCGAGTAGCCGTATAAGGTACTTTATAGTCTTGCAAGTATTTTGAGTCGGTACCTGGTGTGCGTACTTGGAAGCAAAAACCTGGTCGAGTAAATACGTACCTTCCCTACTTGCCCGATCACACTTTTCGTAACGCTTACGTCACGCGTTCGCCAGCTTACTCTCCAAGTCAAGTGTGCGTAAAGAAGTTTCACGTAAATAATTTTGACACAACAAAAATCGAATTTGACAATCGCGACTCGTCGACACGTGGTACAGACGCCAGCACGTCAACCTACGCGAAACTGTCAAATTTTCCCAATTAACTTTGAACCTTATTCTTTAGTAATAAAGTTGAAAATCTATTAAAGAAATCTGACAGATTGTAGTAGGTTGATGTGCTGGCGTCTGTACTTATTTGCCCTAACCCCGTGTATTGTTTTTTAGAGCCGCGCAGGCGCGGAGGGGGCGGCCTTGGCGTGTTTTTTAAGGAATTTTTCACTTTTTGTATGGAAAATATGAAAAATGATTACCTACATGTTGAGTTTTAGGAGTTTAGGGGTTTCATAAAGGGGGTCGAAATTTTCATTATTTTTGCGATAGGACGCACCATTTTCGAGATATAAGCAAAAGAAAAAAAACTTAATACGTATTTGGCTATGAGAGGAAGAGAGAAAGAAAACGTACGCGCGCACTGCTTTGTCTTGCTTATATCCCCCACTCAACTCCCGTTCACCTCACCCGATCACACTTTTCGTAACGCGTTCGCCAGTTTACTCCCCAAGTCAAGCGCGCGTAAAGAAGTTTTCCTTCAAAAACATACAAACAGCCGAACATAGTACCTCCTCCTTTTTGTGAAGTCGGTAAAAATTACTTGCATACGAAACTGTTCCGTAGACTCTTACTGATAAGGAGCATGATTGCATTTGCGAAAACTAACGCGGTTGAGTACCTACGTATTTGAGCGAGTAGCCGTATAAGATACTTAATAGTCTTGCAAGTATTTGGTCGCATATTTATGCGACCGGGACCGGGTTTTTCCACCAGGTATTTCCAGCTATTTTTTACGTACCTTCCCTACTCGCGATCACACGTTTTCGTAACGCATTCGCCAGTTTACTCCCCAAGTCAAGCGCGCCTAAAGAAGTTTCACTTCAAAAAGTGATTAAAGTTTAGTGACGTTTAAACGTCAAAAATGTATGGTTAAGCAATCACTAATCACTACTTAACTTTAAGCAACGTTTACGAATAAAAGGGGTTTGTTCAAAACTTTGCGTTAGATTCATTCATCATTCTCAATGAAATCGTTTCTATTTCTAATGGAAAAGTAAAAACAGGTTTACAGCCTAAGAAAAAGCAGTATTACCAACGTCTTCAGGTTGGCAATGCTTGCAAAACGAGCACATATCTAATACCAATTACTTACCGTGTTCGACTTAATTGCCAACAATTAAACTGTTTGTCTTTCTCACGGCATTCGGATTGCACGCTCATTATTTGTCGAGTGCATTGCATAATCCCGTCTTTCTACTATTTTCTTTATTTCAATAGGCACCGATATATGTTCCAAAAATGTCTCAGGACTATAAATACGCTTAGTTCTGCTATACTACATTATATTTTCCGTGTATATGTCTCAGGGCTATATGTGTCCGATCAAATCAGAACGTACGACAAATAAGTGGTCAAAACATTTTTGTAAAAATTATAATAAAATATTTTTATAAATGGCAACACCACTTGTAGGGTAAATCATCCAATTATCGGGCTTACACAAATCGTGCCAAGTGTCACGTAGGCTGAATGGTGTGATATCTTTGCATCGTTCATGTTCCCGAGGTGTGGCAGAGAGCTAGGGCCCTAATTATGTTGATCGCACGTAGATATAGTTTGACATTTTAGTGAACATTACTACACGAAATGAAAGGCTCAGTTCAGCTTGAACAAGATTTGTGATATTATGGTAAGGTATCATCGCGTCTTGTTCGTTTTTAGGGCAAGCTGGAGGACTGGTTCTTGCTTGTTAGTGATAAATGAAAGTCATGTACTGCATCGATACCTTTATTTTCAAACCAAATAGGTATCAATGTGTCAGAAACTTATCAGTCCAGCGGCCATCTTGGAACTTCTTTCGCATCTTACTTTACATGGCAGATGGCACATTCTGCAACCGTTTCCTGAACTGATAAGTCGGTAAAAATAGCTTACAACCCACCACAAGCCAAACCAACGTCAAATGAAATGCGATAATCCCACGGTTGTCAGTCAAGTGTCTTCACACGTCATCCAAGTAAACACTACCCCAATGCCACAACCCTGAAACTTACACCGTCACGGATGACTGACAGCCCTATCCTACTGAGTCATGCAACCAGACACCTAAGATATCTGAGTCAGGGGTAGCAAACATCAGTTAAGAGCTAATAGGTTAATTGGGCTAGCATTAATTGTTAAATGTAGGTGTTAGCAGATACGATATCTTAGTTTATCATCGAGAATAAATCGTTTACTTTGTTGTAATTATATTGTGTTCAATCTTGATTGCATAGGTGTTAACGAGCCCCCGCGGATAACAAGCGGTTTGGAACTCATTTTTCGAACGTCAATGTTGCCAGTCGCAAAAAAGTTTTATGAGTTTTTCTGTTTAAGGTGCGGCTGCAGTTGTTATTGCATTATAACCTTTTTTGTTCTTAGTGTAATGTCTTCCTATATCTAATTAAACTTTTTGTTTGTTTACAGAGATGGCAGCGGAGGTGGTTCGTCCTATATGACGATGGGGAGCTGACGTATTCGTTGGATGAACACGTAAGTACTAGAACATAAATACAGAGAAACGATGGCTCTATTAAAGACCAGTGATATTAAGTTCACACCCAACTTTGAGCTAACGACCGTCTACCTAATAACTACAGAACTATCAGGTAGCAGCAAAAATAACTTTAATCCTTCAATTAAATATGGCAACACCTAGTTATCGACACCGTCGCTTTCGACTTTTTACCGCGAATCGACTAAAAAGGCAGTTGTAATCGTTTCCTCGTACTTTTATATCGACTAACTACAAATATCTCGCTTCTTGCGCAGACTAATCTATCGGTTGAACAAATTCAGAGCCGTCCAGTTCCTTAAAGGGCTGTATTGAAACCGAGTAGGGTAACGCGACCAATAATTGACTCGTTACTAGAAATAGTGGCGAGGCGTCCTCCGGTAGATAAAACCCTAATTTGGTTCCGTTTCGTGTGGAAAATTATGTTGTACTGTATTAGTTTTATGCTTTTTGCCCAACGAGAAACTTGTTTTAGGTGCATTCGCGATTTAATTCGCGCTGCGGTAAAATAAGTATAAAACGAAGGAATCGTTCCGCTCTTTTCGAATCAAGGCGCTAAGATAAAATTGTATTAATTATACATACATAAACTTTTACAAAACAATAAAAACAAAATAAAAATGCCAATAATTATGCCGACACACACATTGAACGTCATGTCGCGTTTTTTTGTCAATAATAAATTCATCCGCGTATAATATTAGCGTTTTACAAAAACAAACATCTCCGAACCGGTAACCGGAGTCGAGCCGGGCCAGCACGAGACTCGGTTTCATCCGCACCTCGCTTTATCAGTATCAAATCTTTCACATTTTTCTCCGGCACTCATAAATATTCATAATAATTGGCGTCGTTGCAATTTCAAGTGAGTACATGAATTTTAATACGCGCCGTATATAGGCGGCCGCCGTGCTGCGGGAGCGAGACAAAAAACTTGACGCATAATGTAAACCAACCAGGAACAATGTACACAGGAAGACTAGGAAGGCTTTCTCCGTTTCCAGCTTGAAATAAAACAAGGTGCCTTTTATGGTGTAAAATCCTGACTCTAAAATTCGTTGGACGAGTGTTGGGTTATTCACCCTTAATTTTTGCGGTTGACAATATCTTGTGGAACGGTTGAGAAGCTGAGATGTTTATCAGCCAATCGTAGCGTAATGCGCGTTAGTGTCGAGTCTATAAAGTAATCTGGATGTAGAACAACAGAATCAGTTCGTCTGGCTGAGTAGATATTTCAGTTGGTTCGGGGTAAAGGGGCCAGCCAGCCGTCAATGTGACGCATAATGTATTCCTCGGTTCGCACCTCACGCCTCGTTATCATGTGAATGGGCCGAAGATTTTCAATGCGGCTCACAAGCTAAAATAGAAGGAAGTCGTTAACGTTTTCTATGGGGAAAGTAGGAAAATGAATGGCGTTTAAGTGTTTCAAGTAACTAGCGTTTATTTGTTCACTTAGTTGTATGAGGCAGGTAATTGATTACAGGATAGTTGCAGTAGTAATGGATTCTATGACATTTACAGGGATTTATAACTGTTTTTATCACTATGGTGGTTAGAAAGGGGATCGTTACTTTAATTGTGTGTGTTTAGAATGGAGATAGCATTGATTTTTTCTTGCTGTATTTGGCATCGAATTGTCAGAATAAGTTCCTTTTAGATTTATTTAATTATTGTGTTTTAACTCGTATATGTCAAGTTAGGGATAAGCTAATCCTATTTATGCAGTAGTGTTCACTGTTCAGTGGCCATTGTTATTACGAGAAAAATTGATAGCATGTATTAGCTCAATAATTTGTCGTTAGGACCAAAACGTCTTCGTATTACCTATTTGATGATTTTGGAACCATACGATTCTTTTCATAAAACCTGTAATGGACCTTACGACAAAACGTACACAGTAAAATATAAGTACATAGTAAATATTGACAATAACATATAAGTACAACATAAAAAGATAAACATTCGTTGACATTACAGTTACTTATGTTTTCATGCAAATTGGAAAAGTCAATAGTTAAGGGAAACCCGGTTACCGCGATGGTGCAGGCAATATCTTACAACTAAGTACTAACGTTCAGGTGAATAACTTGCGTAAACATTGTAAACCTTACATTTTTTTTAACAGGGATTGAATTACTCCTTTAAACAGGTTGTTTAGATTACATGTTGTTAGGTTAGGTTACTGGTAATTTTTTTTGAAAGGGTATTTTTTTTCTGCAAGGAGCAAAGTACTTACTAATTCCATGCCATAATTAAACGTAAAGCTTATTTTCTTTTTTACGTAGGCAACATTATAGAACATTCGTATTTCAAAATTCCCGCTAAATACTTTTTAAGTAATCACATAGGAAGCAAAGACAACACATTCCATATTCAAAAATTTCGCGCCTCTAAAAAAAGCAGCATTGCCAACTGCAGCAACCTAACTCGCCAGTTTTTATTGAAACATCTAGTTAGCAAGCTGGTTAGTACGAAGCTGTTAGCTGGTCAAATACCAATGCCTTATCATCAGTGATCGTGTACCGTTGCCGCTAAACACAGCCAGACCTGTTATCTTGACCATTAGACCCTGATACAAGCCCGGATGGGCGATAAATGGCTTCTTCAAGTTGATGGATGCGAGACATCTCGGCTCAAATTAATATGTGCCAATGTGTAGTGAATAGTTTAGATATATTGATGAATCTTTTAGGAGTAGTATTTGTGCGCAGCTTGTATGGGAGACAGACTTTATTGTTGTAAGATTAATTGTTTATTTTGCCAAAGGTGGCACTAGGTATAGTCGACTTCTCAATTGCGTTACCACTTTTGGCAACAATTACCACGAAATTGGAACTTCACTTAGGTTGAAATTAGCTAACGTCGTTTTATAACGTACAAGTGATATTCAACCTTAGGATGATAAATCATTTACGAGGTCGTCTATTAAATAAAAAAATGGAAGAATGCTCTGTATAGGCTTTAATCGAATTTGCTTAGCAGAAGCATCAAACTTATACTTCAGTGACACTAAAGATGAAATTGTAAATAGTATGAACATAAAAAAAAATACTTTGAATTTGATTAATAATAAAAATTGTAAAGTTTTTTAAAATTATTTGCAATGTTCAGACTTGAAAAATGTAAATCTTAACTATCCCAACTAATATTATAAATGCGCAAGTAAACTTGTTTGTTTGTTTGTTAACTTTTCACGCCTTTTTGCATAAGTGGTCAGGTGTACAGAAACGGACATAGGATACCTTTTATTCCGAAAAAAAATGCTGTTCCCAAGGAAAACAACAATAACGTTATTATGATAATAGATGGCGCCACGAGTCTTTCGAAACTTATGCTGGTGAAACCGCGGGGCGCTGCTAGATCATTATAAAAACACTAAAACATAGAAAAAATTATAATAAATAAAAAAATGTTATTTTGAATTATTAAGTTTTAAATTATATTACGTATTTTGTTCTTTTAAATTTTTAATTAATAATTTAAAGGGGTTTGAAGGTTTTGGCCCTAAAATCAGCCGCCATTTTGATTTTTTTTCAGAATCGCGGTGCACAACAAAAGTTATATATTTAGATAGAGGACACTTATACAAACAAAAAATGTAATTAACATAATATCCTAAAGCGTCAGGTTTCGGAGTTATTCACCGAAATATAAGTCGAAAACTACTAAGATTTTTTTGTTTTTTTTCCTTCCAAGTAAGCATATTGAACTATTGAGGTAATAGAAACGTTATGAAACCTTTATGGAGAAGAATAGACATTTTTTAAATAAATAATTAAACACGGCAATTTATAGTTCGTTTTTTTAATCCCAGAGACTAATCTGACAAGTGTAATGTCAAACTTCTATACTAAAAAAAACGAAAACATAAAAGACTAAAATGTCAGATTAGTCTCTGGGATTAAAAAAAGGATCAATAAATTGCCGTGTTTAATTATTTATGAAAAAATATCCATTCTTCATTTGTTTCTTCTCCATAAAGGTTTTATAACGTTTCTATTACCTCAATAGTTCAATATGGTTACCTGTAGGGGAAAAAACAAAAAAAATCCTTGTTGTTTTCGACTTATATTTCGGTGAATAACTCCGAAACCTGACGCTTTAGGATATTATGTTACATAACATTTTTTGTTTGTATAAGTATCCTCTATCTAAATATATAACTTTTGTTGTGCACCGCGATTCTGAAAAAAAATCAAAATGGCGGGCGACCTTAGGGCCACCCTCCATACAAAAATCTTCAAACCCCTTTATTTGACTCTGTATACTATGTTATTTAATATTTTTATGTTGTGTTAAATGTGTGTACTTGTCATTTGATGGATATTTTTTGTCTGACTAAATAAATAAATGAATGAATCTCATAGCTCATACATAGTGCATCATAGCCTTCAAACACCCTCAGTCTACCAGGCAACGTCGAACGTTCGTCACGACGTCAGCAATGAATATGCAAGCCCATCATAATAATGTGAGAGCTAATGAGAAACGCGGAACAGAATATCAAACAGCAAGCCATGTTGAACAGCAAGTGGGCTGTATCGAGGACTATAAGGTGCCTGTTTGTGTTCAGTGTTTATAATCGTATTGCTGCTATAGATAGCCAAAGGTGTGCAGGAGAATAAGGAAACGGTAGGGACTGCTGTAACAAGCCACGCTTTAAAACTGTAATTAGAAAGGAAGGGTGGAAAGGGTTAAAGGAACTCGTGTAGGTTGGATACAATTTGTGTAGTAAGGACTGCATAATCAGCCTATAATGTTCCCACTTCTGGGACACAGGCCTCCTCTCTGTGAGAGGGGGTGGGCCTTAATCCACCACGCGAGCCCAGTGCGGGTTGATGAATGTCACATGTCTTCGAATTTTTGGTTCTAGGACGTGCCGGTTCCGTCACGATGTTTTCCTTCAGCGTTTTCGAGAGCAGTGGAGATGAAATAATTTACACAATGTAAATGCCTGTCAGGGTTCGAACCTACGACCTGCAACTTGTGAGTTGCGGCCGTTACCACTGGGTCACCACGACTCGTGAGGACTGAGATGTCCTGAAATAGCAAATACTGCATGAAAGTTTTTTAAAGAAAACTAAGACGGAGAAAATGCTGATCAGTGGTTTTTCTTCCCTATAGTTACCTATATAAAAAATCACCTTTGTGATCGAAGCACAATAAGCCAACCAAATGAACGAAATATTGAAAAAATTCAAACTCCATTTTACGATGTCTTTGAATTGTAAGCCGGCTAAACTCAAACGGATTCGTTTAAAAATGCAATTCAAATGCAAACATACGAGTATGTTGATCAAAGAAGAAATAAAATAAAGTCGTGTAAAGTGAATATGGCTCACGGCGGCGAGTATGTTATGAATAATTATGTTCTATTGATTGCATAGAATTTATAGTTAGAACACGGATTCGTTACAGTCGTAAAATATACAGGTGCATAGATGCTTTAGATAGTGTCTACGAGAGAACTTTACTTTTCATTGCAAGATATAAGATTTTTTGATGTGCCGCAAACGTTAGGTTGACGACCGTTGAAATGAAAACATCTTATATCTTGGACACTTGGCAAAAAACTGACGACTGACCGAAATAAGTTGTTATCAGCCCCAAAAGTAAAAAAAAAAAAACTCTTACATGCATGTAATAAGGAGGACAGTTTTTTGCCAAAAACTTTTACGCTTGCAACGACTGTATCAGGAATTTGAAATACCTTTTAACCTGGACAGAGATGTTTCACTAGTCAAATCCTGCTATATCTCTCGTACGTCATCTACTGCTTTCTCAACCCCTGTCTACTCAATGTTGGATGCCTTTTGCGGCCCGTTTCTGCTACACACCATATCGCGAATACATCACTAAATCGATGAACACGTCACTGGAAGCCATACAGTCTATTGGATTATAGGCGAGGCCATACGAGTAGTTTCACGAGAGTACCGAGTGATCCGGGTATTTGCAATATTGCAATTACTACTCTTTTTTATTTTTGTTGGGAAATTATCAAATGACCCCCTTCTCCCGCTCTGGGTGGAGCGGAAGGGAGTGTCAGACTCTTACTGACTAAAACCCATCCGTGTTCCTTCCTTAGATCTTTGTGTTCCGGGGTAGCGGTAACCCTTTCGGCCAATCCCGCTGCAATTACTACTCTTGCATTCAAGTGGTCATGTATCTGAGTGTGAATCATCATTTGCTACTCGTTTATTGCAGGCTGCTGGATATGGGATTTTCCCAAAATAAAAAATGGTTGTTCTAAACCAACTTTTGCTGCGTAGGGTTCCTTGGGGCTTTTCCTATTCTACTGCATAGGTCGTCTACTTCGTGTCGCTGGCACGACAGCTATTCATATTTTGCTGGCCCAAAACGTCGCCATAACTTCTTCTGGATAGGTAACTTAAGTTGAAAATTAATTTGGGCTTTAATTAGGTATACAATTTCGTCCCATGAAAGACAGACAAAAAAAAAAAGCAGAATCAAAATATAAAGGACATTTACGAGCTCGTTCCCCAAGCGCTGTGATAAAAGCAAACTCAGACAGCGAAGCGAAATAAATCCAGCAAGATCTCATGACTGAACTAATTGAGAACCTGAAACAGACCACCTAAATATGTATCTCCACTAGTTCTAAAATATGATCTGGATTAGTTTCGGTTGCATACAATATTTGTGCAAGGAAAGGCTTAGAACTTCGTATAACTAAACCCTCATACCCTGCTCATATAAAAGTAGAAGCGAATGTAATAACTCAATATTGATGTAAGTTATTCTAAAGGAAACCACGTCATTTTGATTTTTATGGAAAAGAACAGGATACACTTAGCAATTATAGGCGATTTACGCGTATAATATGCAATCGAACATAATTTTAACATCTTTCCTATAACTTCTTAGTCGTAAGTTAAGCAAATAAAAGCCCTTACGAGCTACCAAGCATTTATGATGTGAGTTTACATTCAACGGGTGAGCCAAATTAAATCACTTCGTGTACGAATAAATAGTGATTTTGCATCAAATCGCTTATGCTATGCGCATGTGCCAATGCACTGGATTTAGGCTCCATTCACACTATTATAGACAAGCAATTAAATTTAGAAAAGATGGCTGACAATGGCGAAGGTTTGCTTTTAATGTCGAGTTTTTTAAACAGAAAAGTTCGACCAGTCGTGTGGCAGCCAAGGGATCAAATTTTCCCTAAGAGATAGACAAATTCTCTATTCCTTTTAAAATGTTATATTTTCATCCATGAAACACAATAGCATATGGAATTCGTTTATATCTGTCGCACTTTGTTATGTGGACGATATAATTAGAAGTCAGAAAAGATTAGACTCAAGGATATCTCAATTTCAAGCTAAGTGGCATTTACCTTAAATCTATGTACCCTACCTACACCTAAGAAGCAAGAAGATAAATCAATTACAACAATAATTTATCATTCCAGTCGGCCGTGTGCAGCATGACGTGTCAATTAGGACAAGTTGGTGTAGGCAGCACGGTTGATGCGAGCATCAATATTTATGAGACAATGCGATTTCAAATAAACCTACACTGGCCTACTAAACATTATGGTGTAGGAACGTATACGTTACGTGGTAATGGGGACCATTTTGGATTAGTAGGAACACCAGAGACAAAGGACGTCTATGGGGTGTCCCTTCTTGTAGTCCTTTTAGAATCAGTTCTAATAAAAGAGAATAATGTTTGGTTGTTGAAGGTAGTTAAGGTGAATGTGCCATGGTAGACCGCGAAATTTAAATTTTCTTACGTTTTTTGCAATTTACAGATCAGTGTCAGGTTGTATCTTGATCAAAATATGATTCGCGACTATAATAGACATGTATTTACAGAATCATAGTCATTAGAATCATTAATATATCTCTTTAAGTTAGATTTCTACCATAAACACTTTTCCATACGAGATTTGTTCTTAACGGTAGAAATCTAACTTAGAAAGATGTATTAATGATTCTAATTATTATAATTCTGTAAATACGTACCGGTTATAGTCGCGAATCATATTTTGATCAAGATACAACCTAACACTGACCTGAAAATTGCAAAAAACGTAAGAAAAATTGAATTTCGCGGGCTATAATTACCCATTCACCTTAACAAATTAAAAGAGTATCTCTTCAACATACGTACACACTTGGACATATCAAGCTATAGATACATTTCTAGTTTTTTTAGCTGACCTCGCATTCTATAGGCCGTTCGTGCAACGCGATGTCAGCTGATGCCGGCGCCTCACATATATAGGGCATATAGGGCATATTGGCGACAAGCTGCAGTCTTGGATCCAACACACCAATGTGTAGATCAGTCTTGGACATAATTATATTGATCTGTCCAAGACCGATCCACACACTGGTGCATTGGAACCAAGACTATACCTGCAGCCAATACACCCGATGTGAGGCGCCGGCTTTATACTGGAAATGTACGGTTTGATATGCCACCGTGCGTACCTTTCGGGAAAATAAATAACATATGTACATCATTGCTTTATGAAAGTTCTCCCTATGGTGTAATAGGGTTACAGTGACTCGAGTCGCCTTCTTACGTTATAATTAGGGTACGGCGGTAATTAAGCTTCTAGCATTTATCTTGTTCAGATAGACATAATTTGCACATACGATCAAATTTCTCTTCTTATGATTTAACTAGACTGTACCTGTAATGGCTCTTAGACCACTTCCATTCTTGCTTTTTTTCTCAAAATTGCAATATTTCTCGTCAGTTTCCAATTCATTAAATCAATTTTAATCCACCGTTCGACCTTTTACTCTGACATGTTTATTTGTCTTTCAATGTACACAGTTAACAGTAGGTCCTACTTGATTCCGCCATAGGGGAATTATAAGCGAATGTCTCACGGAATTATCTCAAGTAATTATTTGTTGTTTATCGCCCACGCCCAACAGTGATATTATCTGATACAAATCATTTTCGTAATTGTCGAGCAATTAATGCATTCCATTGTTGTATGAGAGTGCGATGATAACATTGATAAGGTAACGTTTTTATTTTGGCATGTGTGTGAGAGATAAATGATTGCTGTTGAATGTATGGGGTTGTGTAACTCTGCCAAATGATTGAAGATAATCAGTCTTATTTGGTAGTGGTGAAGGGCTGGTTCTGCCAATTGCCTAATGAAATAGTTAGAATTAATTAATTTACCTAAGTCCTTTTCGTTATGACTTAGGAACACAATGTAAAGATCATTATTTTGAGAGTTAATAACACAAGTTTATAACAAGTAAACTACTAGACATAATTTGCGCGAAAACAAAAAGCTGTCAGATGTGCACTGGGCAGTCTCATACAGGTACTTCTAGGCTTCGCAAATTGAGATGAGAGTCCTAAGATAATTCTTCGTAATTTAAGACTTGCCTAAAAAGTCTTATCTCCTACAATCAACAATGTATTAAACTAGGAGTGAACCATGAACGCGTGCACCCGCTGCAGCGTCCGCCGGCGGAATGCGGCCGCGTTGTGCAAGCGATGCGCCCGCGCATGCCGCACCCACACGCCGATTCACCTGCGCTTCCGTGTGTGCTTGCCCAATAAGGGCTGTTTAGACAAACCGACACCATTTTTGGCGTGGAAATTGGGTAATGGAGGGCAGAATAGGAGGGGAGTTAAAGAAGGTACTCTGAACTTTTCGCATAAAGTTTTAATTAGAGATATTAGAAATGGAAAGAATGAGGGAGGCCTAACTACAGCAGTGGTGAAATTTGACAGCGGGTCCAGTCGACCAATTCAAAATTTGACTTGGTCGACTGGACCCGCGGTTCCAGTTCGAGTGGGTCCAGTTGACCAAAGACCCGGTCAGCAGCACGGGTTGTCAGAAAATGTGTTAGGTAAAACAGTTCGATTTTTTTCATTCTTTTTAGTAAAAAGTAGCATCATACGGTATAAAAATGATCTCTCCATCGATTGCCGATCGCGTATCTCATGAACTGCGGGCCGGCGCAGGCGCATGATGCAACCCTTCCTACGTTAGCAATCATCGGTTTGTGCCATTCTGCGAGAAATAGAAAATTGTTGAGAGAAAAATTTCGTCAGACTAACAATTGACTTTTACCCTACCTACATACCGTGATTATGTTGCGCTTGCGCTCCACTTGTTGCTAAGTAGGTGGTATAATTAGGAGACTGGCTGTGTGAAAAAATTCCTTTGCAACGTAATCCGAAAATGATTTTTATCTCAACTTTCTGGTTTCATCTTTATTTAGTTGAGAGTTTGTAAAAACAATAATAATACGTGAGCTAGATTTAAAGAAATCTGTAGTAGCAGGGTTTTCAGCAAATTCCATAACATTTTGGCAATTTATAAAGTCCTCCAGACCGTATTTCGGCCACGGCGACCAATCTCAACGGAGACTAGCCTTCGGCGCGGGAGATTTTATAGTACACAAGTTTAGTGTGTGCGCAGCCACAGGTGCACTCCCTCTTCCCTTACTCTCATAGTCCGATGGGACGGCAATCCGACACCACCGGAGAGGTCAGGCGCAGGACCAACAGCTTAACGTGTTTTCGCAGGGGTCAATTTAGTAAGATACGATTATTTGTCCAAAACATAAATATACACACACATGGCATGAAAGATGTTACATTAAATTAGGTGTATAACAGTCATGTTCTCATGTTTGTGTATGGCTAACATGCAAATACATGAAAGTCTCCCTCGAATTCCTGATATTCTATCAACACTAAATTATTTTTACATCGTCGTCGTTTCCTTATTATTTTTTACCTTAAAGAGCACCAGCGCCCTCTCCATCTATTACTGGGTTAATATTCTTGTACAAGGAGTGGCTTTATCACAATAGTTTAACAACAATTTCCACTCACGATAACTTTATCGCTAGTCAACGCTTTGGGCGTTTAGTTAGAGTTTATTGCTTCAAAGGTTACAAACTTAACAGCCACGCCCCTTTTACCGGTCTTAGGGACTGCCGTAGGTACTTTAATTTATACACAAATAACGATAATTAATGGGACTCGCTTTTTGCCTTATATTGGGCACATTGGAAACGTGGGAAAGCATAGCTTTTTTCTAAAATCTGTAAGGAGATAAAAACCCAGCAAATGGAAAATACACCATATTTTAGGATAATATGCCATACAAAAAAAATTAGCATAATTGTTTTAGGATAATATTAAGCTCAAAAAAAAATAGAAGGCCAGTATAATGAGGAGAGAATCAAAATATAATTAGGTAATTACCTCAAGTGAAAAAAAATAGTTTCGTCTGATGAGTTTTGGTCAGAAACTGTTCCGACAAAAACTAAAATAAACTTGAGCGCTAATATTATATAGATCTCATGTTATTATAACCAGTGTAAATAAACGGGAACACCATTTACCTCGATCCTTGGAATCACTAACCTAACCCACTCATTTTGTCACCAATCACGACACTCGACGGAAGTAGCCGAAGGTAATTAGAACGCCGTTCGGCTCGCGGTTGCGCAAGCGCATCCGTTCGTAACTTCGTACCCGCCCGGCAAGTTACTGCAAGCCTTGCAATCATAAAAATTAATAATTGTTTTACTTGAAGCTAGGTTTCCTGTGCGAAATTTTGTAAGAAATAAATATTTGTTTGGTGGGAAATAAATAACAGTTCCTAATTATTTAAAAAAGGTGGAAAACCTAATAAACGTCGAAAGTACGCCTTGCTTGAAAAATAGGTAGTACTGTGCCTCCCTATGTGATGTATGGGAAGAGTATCCCATGATCTTGTACTATTCATTCATTTTATTACTGGCAACTCAAAATTGACTCATTCACTGAAACACCAGTTTACCAAAACCGTAACACACCCGACAACCAAGTAACATCTCAATTTTTCTGCTCACAGCACCATAAAACATTTCTTATAGTGCAGTACAGTAATAGAATCGAAAGTGAAACCATAATAATTACTATTGACACTTAAGTGACATAACAATAGGCCGTAATAGTGTTGCTACCACGCGCGGGAAAAAGTCACAGATTAAAAATAATAACGTTATCTGTGCAAAGCGAGCTTTATTATTAGATAACATAATACAATCTAACTGATATCTTGTTATAGAAATATATATCCGTAGATAAACTTAAAAGATTGATTTCGGAACTTAATATAGGCGTATATTTGTTGCGTAACATTCAATTCAACATTGATTCGATCATTTCGAAATGGAATTCATTCATTCACTCGATCGAATCGAGATCGTTGGTTGGACTCGTTATTTTTGTAGGGCTGTTACTTTGCATTTTTGACTTATGATTTTAGTAAATTCTTTAGCAAAACTTAGTCTTTATTAATGAATTTTCACCTGACTCCAGTGACAAATAAAGTAAAGGTTGCCTGGAAGAGATCGCAGAAAGGGATAAGGCCGCCCATTGTATGTTTTGTAGTGTTACATGTTTAATAGTTTCATAATTTCCTCTTTAAATAGAGATTTACATGCGATAGAACATACTTTGCTAACGCGGTCTTAAGTTACAACTACTAACTTATGTGCTTATCTAGATTAAACTACGTACTTAAGACTAACTTAGAGACTCTAATTGAAAATATCATGTCCTGTGACATATGGCATTTAGAAATACTGAGAATAATAAAGATAGACAAGAAATCCCTTAAGAACTTGGTCGTTTATATCGTAGTATCATAGAGTTTGTACTATAAGCAGTGGTTCACGACCCCCAAGACATTTGATTTGATTTGACAGGATTTTAGATCAACATCATCGAAGACGTCCACTACTGGACATAGGTCTCCCCCAAGCATCGCCACCTCAACCAGTGCTGTGCTTTTCGCATCCATCTGATTTCTGCGGTCTTCTCCAGGTTATCGGCCATATTGTCAGGGGCCTTCCAACGCTCCGTCTTCCGGTACGCGACCGCCACTCTAGAACCTTTCGGCCTCAGCGGCCATCTGTTCTGCGAGCAATGTGCCCCTGCCACTTAAGTTTGGCAATTTTTCGGAAGTTTAGATATAACTTTTTGACACGAACTGAAATATGGGCCTTCTTCCTTCCACTCGCTTGTTCAGCAAAACCTGTCTCCTTGGTTGACTGAATATACTAGGTAGGCTGTGGCCGCTGGCACAACCCTAGGTTAGTAATTTGCGCGTCCAATAACTTGTTGTAATGACATTTACAGTTTTACACGTAATCCGACGATTTGGTGTCGCTGTTTTTCAACTGATAACTGGTCGAGTGACGAAATCGCACTGATCAAAAGTAACTGTGATTTAAATAACTTGCGCACGCGCATCGGACGCTAAAGGCCTATCGCGATGTTTGCCATGGTCAATAACCTTACAATGTTTAGGTAGTTTAGTTTTGAATGCACTAGGATTCTTCAAGATTTTTTAATGGCAAATACCTATGTTATCAAACTATCGACGCGTATTTTTTTCATACGATTGTTGATATTATTAAAGGAAAACCAGATTAGACCCTGGCCATGCTTGAGTGGTCACCTACTTGTGTGCCATCGGAACCCCGTGAGACTGATTCGGTGACCTACTACTTGATGCTATAAACACCTTTATTTTATGATAAGTGTCATAATTAATTTGGTTTTTGAAAGTTGATTTTCAAGGTAATTCATTAATATCATGTAGATATTATTAGAGTATAAACTTGGTTGGTACAATATATAGTTATTAGCTGACAAGACTGCTCTACTCCCTATTTTTTGACAAACCTCTTTCGTGCTTATAATGGTAGCCAGTAAGCCACAGATTAAAAATGATAACGATGATTATGTTGTAAACTTTATTGTGTATGCTGTGGTCTATAAGTGAGTAACCCCTAAAATTGCCTTAAATTGAGGCTGAGACTATTCGGCTCTTGGACTAACTATACATTTTAGAGTAAAAGCGCCGACTCGACTTACCGGCAACAGAACCACTACCAAACAAAATAAACTCATACAAGTTCGTGAACCAATTAAGTATCGATAACAACAAAACATTGGAACGTTAGTTTTGACGATAATATCGACGTGTCACTACACTAGTAGAACTAGTGAGCTGTTCGCTGATTGTTATCGATGAAATAGAACTGGGGTAAAGACTAGACGCTGGTTTCTTGTTGACTGGTATAGAACCTATCACGATTCGTAGAATCGTCGCAAATTGGTGTTGAGTTTTGTAAGATGAATACAACAACCATCATCTAATTAAACTTCTCCAACTGTAGGTCTTTCTAAAGATGTAAAAAAAGCTTTCGGAAAATAATTTATTCCAAAGTTCACGAAGTTTTGCGCGAAGTTCTTGTGGCCATATTCTCACTGACTCCAATGACTAAGCAATTTTTCAGAGGTCACAAAAGATAACTTGAAATGGATCTCATTACAGATGACCACCGATTGGTAACAGTGTTTACTTATATCCCACTGTCAACTGAAATTATTTATGCCAAAACCTTACTGCATAAATCTGATCCTTCTAAAAACGGATTTATTATAAGTAGTAAGTTCATCATACCACGTAAATCCAGGAACTCCTCTACTTCCTAATGAGCGCACAACCATTCCTTTGAACGCAGTAGTTGGCAACAAGCCCAAAGCTCTAGGAAGAGCAGCATTAGCAAAACAAGTTCATATAATTTACTCTCCCGGCTCTAAGCAAATGCGGTTGCCAATCAGGAGATGGCAACCAAGTAAGACCTTTGCAGGCTCCCCTAGCGTGTGTTTAGTTGCAAAATAACATGGCTAATAAATAGTGATTTGAGTCGGCATTCGCTCTAAAACGTCGTCATGGAAACGGCAAAAGGCGGGTCTCGTGGCCTGCGCTGGCGCACCTAGTTGGGGACGCAAGCTTGGAGATACAGCGGAGTGAAAAACGCTGTAATAGTCAAGAAATAGTTCTGTTTTATCCATAAGTTGTTTGTAAACTGAAAGCACTTCCATTTTATACCTTGTAACGTTTTCACCAAAAACAATATGTCTGTATCCAAGCGTCCTATGTCCAACCTGCGCTTAAGTTTCCGCGTCGTTATCGTTGTTAAATTCCCTTACTTGGTTTAGCCATATAGACATATATGGCAGTATATCCAACAGTATAATTCTATCACCCTAAGTTTGATGGCTTAATTAAAGTCCAAAAGGAATCGGATACTTTAGGATTAACTCTGTTGGAGGCTCTCTCGAAAACGTTTATTTTTATTTAGAGTTAGTTACTTGACACAATGTTTTCCATTTCTGGCCACTCTTACAAGACATGCGAGATAATGACGTTTGAGGAAGATTTTGGTTTAAATTTCAAATTAAACTATGTTTAATATTATTTTTTGTTGTGTAAATAGTTGTGCCATTTATTAAAGTATATTAAAACCCTATTGCTATTAATGAAGGTTTAATTTCGGAGAAGTATTGGGACTGGACACGATTTAACCTCCCTTTCTAAGAATCACCCACTTGCTCTTCCTCAGTTTGTCTTGCAATTATTTGTACCAGTCGCTTCTACCTTACACCATACATCAGCTATCATTAGCGCTCGGGGCAAGCGACATAGCCTACGTTACTATGTAAACTGTACGCTAGCAATCTGCATAACACATGCCAAGTAAAAAACGGGTTACCGTACTCTGTGTCACATGCTCACGGATCTCTGTCACGGCTAATGTGATGGGCTTTGTCGAGATAAGTAGATGCTGTTCCGATTGAGATGTACTGATTGTGGAGATAGTAGTGTTGAACGGCATTTGTTTTAGTATTGGATGTTAGCTGGCTGATAATGGTTATTTTGAGGTATTCCAATTTGAGCACCGATTTGAATCGAACTAAGCACCGAAGCTAAGTATTCCATTATCGGCACCGAAAAAAAAATTAAAGAGGTTTTGTTAGGCTAGAAGGATGAAGAATGACGTGATAATGTTTAGATTTCGTCATCTCTGGAGTAGGCCCTTTCTTTACCGGGAAACATGCAGTGTATATGCTTATTATTACTCGTTGGTCTTCCCCGAAGGCCTCTGGGAAGTAATCTCTGCATCTCGTTTCAAGGAAGGATAATCGGAGTTTGATAATATCTGTGTTGAGGTGTACCAGGAACGCCTACTGTAAAAAGATAACGACAACGTCGTATTTTCCTTTTGGCGACTAATAGTTGACTAAATTACTTGAGCTTTTTTTAAATTCTACTTTACTTTTTGTCATAAATAACAAATACATGACTATAGCTGTGCAATGCACATGCCATTTACATCCTTTAAAAAAAAAAAAATGAGGAATCGATCGATGAAGAACGACCGGAAATTCACTTGCAGAACTTTCTTTTAAATATCTACCAAATTGGTTTCAAGAAACGGTCGTTAATACTAGCTTTTTTTAAACGTTTATTTGTGAATCATTCAGGGAAAGTATTGAAAGGTTTAATAGCTGATAGTGTGAGAGAGGCAATGACTTATTGGAAAGTCGGGAGCGAAAATTGTGACGCAAAATTTTATGCAAGTCATCTTTTACTTTGAGTTGTTGAATGTGTAAAGTGTGAGTCAGTCGTAAGTTGAATAATGGATAGGCTAGCAATGTGTCACTATTGTATAATAAACGATTGATTACCATCAAAGAGAGCTTGCTATTCACATGAGCAAGTACATGTATTGCTTAACTTATATTATAATGTGTGCTCCTACCAAAGGTTAAAATAATTTGTTAATAATATTATCTTTAAGATTTTATACTTAAACACTGGGGGGCTGGTAATCTGTGTCACAAATTTTCCAAGGTACCGGTCTCTCACAAAGGATTTATCAAATGTATAATCATCATATTTTTAATGATTGTGAAAAGTAGTCAATGAGAAAAGGGTTTGGTCGTTACTCATACTAATATACTAATATATTTATTATAAATTCGAAAGTAACTCCTGTCTGTCTGTCTGTATGTTACCTTTTCACGCCTAAACCACTGAACAGATTTAGATGAAATTTGGTATAGAGATAGTTAGATAGAGTCCCGGGAAAGGACATAGGATAGTTTTTATCCCGATATTCCCACGGGATCGAAACTTACGCGGGTGAAACCGCCGGGTGCTGCTAGGCTAGTAAGACTATACAGGGTGACTGGAAATTAGTGGCGGAGCCGTTAAGGGGAGGTAGTCTAGGGTTATTCCGACAGATATCACTATGAGACCTACCGTCCTTACTTAACCCTTTCCAAGATATTCCTACTTTTTGTTTAGCAGTTTTTGCATAAAATAATGACAGTAGCGGAAATTTTACAATTAATATTACTTATTTAGAATATCTTTGTTGCAAAACAAAAAAAAGTAGGCCAAAATCACTTTTTTTTAGGATTTATTACTATCTCTTTAAGTAGGAATATCTTGGAAAGGGTTAAGTAAGGACGGTAGGTCTCATAGTGATATCTGTCGGAAAAACCCTAGACTACCTCCCCTTAACGGCTCCGCCACTAATTTCCAGTCACCCTGTATATACAACGGTACAAGTATATTTTGGCGCGTGGCCAAAGTAGGAACTAACGACGCCATCTTGTCTCCCACTATCAATCTCCATATTTACCTAAGTACCTTTTAAAATTTTATCACCAATTTAAAAAGATACAGACCAATATACTGTAAATAAAATATACTCTTTTTACCCAAGAATCAAAGTAGATGATGTCTGCAGTAATAAATTGAACTGTTAACTTTATCTCGATGTATTCAGCACATTTTTTACAAGCTTATCTTTGCAAATGGAACCATTTATACATACGTATCTAAAGGTGAACTTAAAAAACTAGGATAGTGCAACACGAGATAAATATTACACTGTATCGGGAATGGCCGTTGAAAAATGCATGGTATATGTAGTGTAGGTAGATTGTAATATTTTTCTTGCTTTTAAATGTTTCTGAATTTGAATGCAGTCTATTCTATTCTTAACCTTTTGAACGCCAGAGTATAAACGTATCGCCGTACCCCTGACGTATTTTGCTTTTAAATGATTCTGAATTTGAATGCGAATGCAGTCGCCTGAGGCTAGCCAGTCTCAATAATTGTAGATAGGATTTCATAGGAAGCTAAAAATCTGTTATCAAAGACAAGGATCCCTAGACAAAAGAGCCAAGAGCCAATAGACAATCGCTTTCAAACCGTTTCGTATTTCTTCAACAACTTTCTACGGGATAACATAAGGTTTTCGGTACAGTACTTGAATCCAATACATTTTGACTTTTCCATCATCGTTATAGCTGACTAGCTTCTGCCCGCGACTTCGTCCGCGTAAAATTTCACCCTCCCCCCATTCTACCCTTTCTTAGTGGATACCTACTCTTCACAAAGAACATACCCTCCAAATTTCATGTCTCTTGGACCAGCGGTTGAAGCTGTGCGTTGATATATTATCAGTCAGTGAGTCAGGACTTTGAATTTTATATCCTTATAGCTGATATATTGTTACTTCGTCTAGGACAGGTAGGTAAAGACAAAATTGAGCCCAAAACAGAGCCGGGGAATAACTTACGGGGTAATTAACACACACACTTACAGTAGCAATGGCTTTCATTTTGACAGTCCAACAACATTCATTGCGTTATTTACGTTGTTGAGCAGACAATTTTTTCGGACTTACGAAGCAATGGATTAGTCATATCCTTCAAAATGATTCAGATTGAAATTGATAGTGTGTTACGCAATAAAATTAGGGTGCTAGATTAAATAAAGAATAGAAAGACCTACCTACATCTCTTCCTCATACTAAATTGCTAACAAGTCTTGTAAAACACGGATCCACGCAGACATTTGCAAGCGGTGTCTCCGCGACTCATAAAATACCTTTTATCTCGCGTCCAATTATCGGCCAGGATCCTGGACAATGAATAAGGACGCTATTTTTAAATGAATTCAAATTAACATGCTTTTAGCGGACCGCACACGAGAGAGATAAGTACAATCTGTTTACATTATCTGTGGATTTTTACAAATGTTAGAACCATAGTTCTATATCTTCTTTATCTCTAGATATATAATTCTTCTGTACGTGTGTAATTGTGTATTTCACTGAACTCTTCTATAATTCTAGTATGGTGGAATTTTTGTGTGTGTTTGAGTGGGTCCTTAGATGGTTTAGATTCACAATTTGGCCCGGTAGGTGGCGTTGCTCGGGCAGGATAACGTCAGTCAGGTCCACTAACGAAGTCGAAACTGTACATTGTAAAAAAAAAAACCTAATTTATATGAGGTATGGGAACGAGTCTGATGCCGAAAATTTAGTTTTTAGAATTTATATCTGTTTGTATGTATGCTCCTGATTTGTGCAAAAACGGCTGAACGAATTTGGATGAAGTTTGGCACGGTAGGTACTTTTAATCCCAGTAGTACGTTCTCGTGAAATATTTTCCGCCAACCACACGGGCGAAACCGCGAGCAAAAGCTAGTTTTTAATAAATAGATGAGCTTGAGTTGTTGTTATCTCTGTTATCAATCTTGTTTACTGGTTGACTTTTGATTCTTGAGACGATATTAATTGTTGTGATAACGGGCTGGTCGGCAATGGTAAGATATTTAGTCAGGTATGCAGTGGCGCCAATGTTAATGTTAATCTTATTGGAATTCCTTTACTAGATTACTATAGCAAGTTACATTTATTTTTGGTTTGTGTCCTTTAGTATCTTTAGGTTCTCGTACGTTGTATTATTGTTCAACTGGCTATGGGACCCCTCCCGCTCTGGGTGGAGCGGGAGGGAGTGTCAGACTCTTACTGACTAAAACCCATCCATGTTCCTTCCTTAGCCCTTTATGTTCCGGGGTAGCGGTAACCCTTTCGGACAATCCCGCACCTCCGGCAGGCTTCGGCCCTGGCAGGCCCTTCCTTTTTGCTGACATCTCTTTGAGGCGCGCGTTGAACACGTACGCGCTGTCCGGCACGGGCCTGGTCCTGATCGGACGGTGAGCTACCCATTACTCTCCGTCTGCAGGCCCGTACTGAAGAAATACTGGAAGTCTTTAAACAGACTCCCAGACAGGTGTATAGGTGGAGATTCATAGACGACTCCGCCTTGGAGTGTAAATGTGGTGCTGTTCCACAAACGATGGGACACTTAATGTCGTGTCCTGCGTGTCCTGTCAGCTGCACGTTACAGGGACTGATAGACGTTGGTGTTGGCGCCAAACGAGTAGCCGAATTCTGGGCAGAGTCCATTTGGATTGCTATCGACATGCTAAGAAGGAGACTGGCTACTGCTGTAAGCAAACATCATTATAATCCTATTCCTAGCCACTCCGAAATAGTCCAGAGTTGGCTTCCTGTTCAATTACATGCAACTTTTCATAGGAAGGTCAGATATGCAGTCGATCCATGTAAAATACCGGTGTGTAGCTGCATCTGGGTACCTTAGAAGGCCGTTCCCAACATAGTTGGGAAAAGGCTAGTCAGTTCTGTAGCGGTATCTACAACGCCACATGCGAACAACGCGTCATACTGACGTCACGCAAAATCCTGCATCTCGCAAGCAGAGTTTACCGCGCAACTAGCATATATACAACGGCCCGACGTGAATCATCGGGCAATTGCCCGCCAGACACAACACCCGTCTGGTCGGAGGTTCCTCCCTTTTCTATAGAGTTTCTCATACCTCTATAGTTCTTTCTATATTACTCCAGGTGTAACTCTACATTCAAAAGCCAAGGCTCTTAACTTAATTCTTGCCACGTGGGGCCCACAAAGCATTAGGAATTAGGATAATAAGTGAGTAATATAATACCCACTGTCGGCATCGTTTAGTTCGAAAGCTACCGATCAGCTGATCCCTTTAAATAGGCTTACCGAAATAACCGAAGTGTGTCAGGCTTTAACTGACTCACTTATACCTTGGTAAAATGCTTAGAATTTGACCCGTGGGTGGCGTTTCGTGTAATTGTTATTGTAACCTCACTGTGCTGTGGTCAGAAGTTCTAGACTTGGAAAGGTGATAGCACGTATTTTCTTGTGGGTCCTTTGAAAATTAATGAAGGGTTCTAAAAACACAGTAATCGGAAATGCTCTGATGTTTAACTGGGGCTCTTTCAGGCTTGGAAACTTATTCTAGAAGGATCATAACTGCAAAAACATGCTAGATGGTACTTACTTTTCGCAGTGCAAATCGTAGTAACGATCGAAATTACCTCATTTCGCTAATTGTATCTAGTAACATTCAATTACGACCCTAATTACCCACTAAAACTACAACAACAGTGCTAACAACACACAAAACAACAGTAGTTGCAACAACGCCCATCTCGACAAAACAATACTCTCGATAGCGATCAGTAGGATGAGCGGCGCAAGCGCAGGATGCTCTCACAGGCCGGAAGTGTCGCACTGTCACAGACAATGGCCCATTGTGGACAGTAAGTACCATGCCGGATCCTACGTCATTACAGTGTGGCCCGATTTGAATGGGAGCTCGATTGTAGAGGTGTGGGATTTATCAGTTTTTTGTATGAAAATTGTGCAGGAAATGAACGATATGATGTAATGGTTGACGTGAATTGTTTAGTTTTTTGACCTCATTGCACTGTGTCATCTAGCTACTGAAGTTTTTTTTATACTACGTTAGGAGATAAATCGGTACTTGGCAAAAGACTTAATAATAACACCAGGCTAGAAAAATTACTTAATTAGTACAGACGCCAGCACATCAAGCTACTACAATATGTCAAATTTCTTTAATAGATTTTCAACTTTATCACTAAAACATAAGGTTCCAAGTTGATTGGGAAAAAGAGATGGCTAAAAAAAAACCCAGAATCGCCAGAAACTTTATATATGCCATTTTTATAGGCATAATATGTACAACAAAAATATATAATAATATACTGCAAAAACGACGTGGTATACTAGATATACAGGCTGAATTTTTCAAGTGGGCGTGGATGGCCAAATCCGAAACTATGAGGACTAGCGAAAAGTACTCAAAGGACTCGCGGGCTCGATTTTGATGAAAACTAAAACTGCATCATTGAATTTTTGAAAAATCAATATTTCTAGCCAGGAATCGAACCTGTTGATTTTGAAAAAAAAAAACACTGTATTATTACACCATTCGATAGAGTCGCTAATAAGGATCGAATTCTGGGAAGTAATGACATACGTCAAACTAAAATAAAGAGGTCATTTATAACAAAGTAAAAAAAATAATCACCCTGTATAAAGATTATAAAACATATTAAAAGATGAAGGGTATATTTTTTACATTATTTTAATATATTATCATAATTATACTAAAGAGATTGTGATAAAATAAATGTCGAGTAATCAATGTAAGTATGAATAACATAAACACACAAAGTATAATAACTTTTATACTATATGGTTTAGGAGGCTGATTTTTTGAAACCGTACTGGGTTTACTATAGTGAACTCATTTTTATACATGTCGTTGCTGGCGATTCTGGGTTTTTTGTCTATGAACTTTTAGCCATGTCCTTTTCGGTTAGTTCGATGTGCTGGCGTCTGTACAAAAACCTGCACCCTAATTGCGTAACACACAATCTGAATCACTTTGAAGGATATTGCTAATCCATTGCTTCATATGTTCGAAAAATTTGTCCGCTCAACAACGTTAATAACGCAATGAATGTTGTTGAACTGTCAAAATGAAAGCCATTCCCACTGTGTTAGTGTGTTATGAAATTCCGCTGTTCCTTGCTCTCTCTTCTAAATGTATTGTTATCGTCTTGGCATGAAATCCTTTTCAGAAATCTGCCCTACTTGATACGTTGCTCAAAAATTAGGACGGCGACTAAAAAGAGCTTATTTTGTAGTCACCACACGCATGCATTTCCATAGTGTATACCGTTCCTTACCATCAACTTATGGTTGTCTTATTACAATACAATACGCAATCAAGCATCGAGTGATGTCGTATGTTAAGCGCGTACGCTTATGATATCAATTAAAGGCAGTTTAATTTAGAGCATGTGTGACCTGGGCCTTAAAAAGAGAATGGGGAATGTTTGAAATGTGTGGGAAAGAAAATGGCTGTCAGTGTTGCTAGAACACATCAAAAACTCCGTAAATTTAGTGTTGCTAACTTAGAAACTGAAATTACCTAACTTAGGGTTGATATTTCAATCATCTGATAACTTTTTTCGAGGAATAATTTTGACAGTTATTTCATACAAAAACTATCAAACGTCAATTTTATTCCTCAAATAAAAGTTATCTGCGATGGAAAAACCAGCCCTCAATTGAATAAAAAACCGAAGCCACGGAAGCGGAAGCGTCGGTGAAGCCACGGAATCATTATTTACAAAAATAATAATAACATTGCAACACCTTTTTCTTTCAACATCAACAAATCGACTATTACAGAGCATTATTAAATTAAATTACATTTTTACAATTATTACATCAGACACTTTCTCTTGAAACCGAGATATCGATATTGGTTCATCGTATCGAAATATAAATCATATGGCCCATGGGCGGCACTCAGACTCATATATAATCGAAATCGATTAAAAAATCGAATTTATTCAATCAATTCGAGTTTTCGCATCGATTGAGATCTCTATCTATCGAATGATTAAACTCTTGGATGTCATCGTTCATGTTACTTGAATAAGAAAGCTTATTTTATTAATAAAACGGGCAATTAAATGTCATGCGTGTGGTATGTATTGCATGTCGAAGTTAATTATGTTTTTATCTTACCGTATTTTCTGTACAGTTGCCCATTGGCAAAGGGAACAATTTTACCTTAGACAACGTCAGTCTTACCTTGGTAATTTAAATTACCACCCCATGTATGCTCGACGACATAATATCAAGCTATACATTTCCTGTAAAAAGCAAACATCTCATTGTACGAACAGCAAAAGTCTATATACTATGAGAGGTCAGCTAAAACTAGAAATGTATGGCTTGATAATATGTCGTCGTGTGTACTTAGAGCAATCTTTCAGTTGATGTGGGGAGAAAAACAAAAAAAAAGTTTTGATTCCCAACGTTTTTTTTTTATTTGCTATTTTCCATATTTTGCTTCTGCAATATAGTTATACTTTCATTCTGACCGGGCTGTCGTCCATCTTCATCATAGCGCCTGGACTCTTGATAATTCCACCAGAAAACCTACCTAAGGCAAAGAAGAGGCCATAGACCCCATAAACCAAAGACACAACATCTTCCGCTATAGAAATTGGCCATAAAAATCTACTATCCCCATATTTAAGCATTGAAACGCGTAAAACCCACGCTGATATTATAAAATAAGTGATAGATAAGCAAGTTTGGTGTTTTGTGAGGTACACACCGATTGCCATCAGCTGTTACCATGTTTATGGGGTTTTTATGGGATCCTCGCACATTGTCAACACCTGTTAAACCTTGTTATTGCTTGATGTTTATTGATATAGGCGAGAAAGTATGGATGGGTGAGATACAAGTAATCGTAGCAGCTGCAGCTGTGTTGTACACATGATATTTTATAAGAGGGTCATCATCTGCCTTTTCCCAACTATGTATCTTGGAGTCGGCTTCCAGTCTAACCGGTTGCAGCTGAATACCAGTATTTTACATGGAGCGACTGCCTATGGAGATCAGTCCACAACCCATTTATTGGGTAATACGATACCTCTTGACCCCTTGACTAGTTGTCAGACTTTCGGGCTTCTGACAACCCGTAACGACTGTCAAAAATCTATGAATGACAGCCGGGACCAACGGCTTAACGTGCTTTCAGAGGCACGGAGGAGTCTTGGTATGTAAAGATGATCACCCATCCACGGACCAACCGCGGCAAGCGTAGCTTAACCTGATCAATCGAACCGTACGGCTGTTATTTATTAGCTACAAGCCCGTCAAAATTTTATAAGAGAGAATCGTCTAAAATTTGCTGACGATATAAGCGACAAAATGTCCTCTCCAAAAGTGAACATCAGAGTGATGACAATACTTCCAGCCCTGAAGCCAACCCAGAGCAATCAACTGAATCTTACCTCCTTACAGTCATTGTAGTCATTTCGTTTCGATCTAACATAAACAGCTGCAGCTCCAGATGACAATCTTGATGCGCATTTACAATTGCTCCAATAAAAACGAGCGCTATCGTGTAAATGTATATGGATGTAATGTGTATGGAGTATTGCACCCACTAGTGGGATGGCTCAGCAAAATACCAGCTTGCTGCACTTGACTCGGTGGAACGCAGAGCTAAAAAGCTTATAGGCGACGAGACGTTGGTAGCTACGCTTCCCAGCCTGGCTCATCGGCGTAATGTCGCTTGCCTGACGGTCTTCTATAGACTGTACTACGGAGAGTGTGCGCAGGAGCTCCACGACCTGATCCCACCATCGCCCTTTTACCACCGGACAACCAGACGTACTGCAGCGTACCATCCGCACTTGGTTGATATCCCGATGAGTCGTACTCGGCGCTTCTCCTCCACTTTTATTATGCGCACAGCCAAAGCGTGGAACTCTCTGCCGGCATCTGTGTTCCCTCCCACATTTAACCCGTCTGCCTTCAAATCAAGAGTGAACAGGCATCTTCTGGGCACGCTCGTTCCATCATAGACCTCATCTATCGCTTTCCATCAGGCGTGATCGGGGTCAAGAGTGCGCCCATTTAGCAATAAAAAAAAAAAGAAGAATTTACATCTATCGCCTGTAGTACACTCAATTTTCGAACCAAACCAAACCGTATCAATCCACAATCATTTACCATTATCGCTGACCAACACGCAAATATGAAACCCAATCACAACAAACCAATAACTCAATGGGAAATCAAACTAACTCCCGTTGCTCAAATAAATCTCGCGATTTCTCCAACAGAACGAATTAAGGGAACAACGGTCTTCATACAATCTACATGTAACCGCAGCCCAGTTTAGACGTCGATCCGAATCGGCCGGCGGCGCAAGCGCACCGCTAGACACGCAAAAACTATAGATATCACCTTAATATTGTAATGCAAACAAAGCTGGAGGAAATGCGAATGGTTGTGGTGTGAGGTGGGAGCGAGAAGCGGTTGTATGGAGAAACATTACCAAAGATTTTTCGTTAAAAAGTTTAAATAAGTTATGCTCATCTTTTGGCATATATTTCGGCAAATCTAAATGCTGATGTGCTGAAACTACGCCCCAAAAATCACACGGAATTGTTGTGATCACCGAGCGCTTATATTATCCTAAAGTCTGTAAATGCAATGATTATCATAGTACTCGTAAGTAGACCGTTTCGCGACAAAGTTCCCAACGTTTATTGAACCAATTGTCTTCGTTGCTTCTGCTTTCTCAAGACAACGTTGTTTCAGCAATGTCACTTGATACATTTCCATATCGATGACTTACACTTAAGTACTCGTTGGTGATAAACCCGCTTTGGCCCCCACTTGCACCCCACTCTTGGGGGTCGATCCGTCACAGGCAGTGACTTCGACACCGCTATCTGCAATTTTTGTTACACCAGTACATACCGCGGTTCTATTTCCACCGTTTGCTCCATTTATGTGTTTTTTATGCTTCATTGCCCACAGTTCTGAACGACTACGATTGGAGCACCGTTATTGAAAATAACCAATATTGTGATAGCGGTAGTAGAAACATTTTCATAAAATAATTAAGTCATAACTTTGTTCTGAGATATGGTTCCATAACCATATCTCAGAACAAAGTTATGACTTATGACACCTGGGCCCGAATTGCGGTAATTTTTTTCAAATGAAACGTAAATGAAGCACGAACGAAGTTCAAATGTTACATGATTTCGTATCGCGGTGTCGTTTTGACATTTACTTCAAACGAAGTTAGAACGCAGACGGAACGCAAATGCGCGTTTGAGGAATAGTTGAAATGAAGCTACTTTTTCTCAAACGTTTCACGAACATTTGCTGTGTTTTTATTTGATATTAAGTTTATTTTATTGTGTTTGCTGTAAAAATGTTATATTTAGACTTATTAGAATGTGCTTACGCGTACGACGTAGCCGTAGCTCGTGCGGAGGCTAGGCGGCTGAACGTATTGGCGAGGAAGAGTGATCCGGCTTTCGATCTCAGTGATCGAAAGTTTGTAAAAAGATACCGGTTGTCCAAGGACCTTACTCGGCAGCTAATTTTCGAGTTAACTCCTCACCTTTTACCTACAGTACGTTCAGATGCTTTGGACGTGGAAACTAAGGTAAGAAACCATGTATTTGATGTAAGGAATGCTCCTCATAAAGACAAGAAGAGTTAGGTTAGGTTTTTTTAATCCACTTAGCTATAATACTAAAACTCCATTACCTACTTATATATTTTTGTTTTAGGTTTTGGTTGCACTAGCATTCTTTGCTTCTGGGTCTTATCAGACTCTTATAGGAGATAACCGGAATCACTGTGTTTCTCAAGCCAGTGTTTCCAAAGCAATCCGGCAGGTGGTAATGGCTTTAAACAAGCCCTCTATTCTAAACAAATATGTTTCTTTCCCCTTTCAACAACAAGAAAGGGAACAAGTTATAAGAGAGTAAGTATAAATAATACCTTTGAATTTATTGATACTGAATTGTTGATACCTTTTGAAGGAAAATATTGATTGAAATTGTTTTTTAGGTTTTACAGACGTTATAAAATGCCGGGACTGCTGGCCTGTGTCGATGGGACCCATGTGGCCATAGTGTGCCCTCAGCATAATGAAGAGAGATTCATGAATAGAAAAGGGTACCACTCTCTAAATGTTTTAATAGTGAGTAAATAATTATAATAAACTGTATTTTTAAATATTAAGCTCATTTAGTATCTCTCATAATTCTTTTGTAATAAAATGTTTTTTTTTTTCAGATGTGTGACTCAAATTTAAATATATTATGTGTAGACTCCAGTTTCCCTGGGTCTACTCATGATAGTGTTATATGGGCTCAACACTCATTAAATGCATATCTTGATAGGCTTCACAGGATTACTGGGGAAGATGTTTATGTTTTAGGTATGTATTACCTAAATTAATTATCCATTTTATTTTTATGTTGCTTGTAACTTTCTACTGTGTTTATTTAATTTAAAAACCAGAAACTTCAAATACTATTTTCAATTACAGGAGACTCAGGGTATGCCTTGAGGCCTAATACTATGATACCTGTGACAGACCCAGCTCCGGATACACCTGACGAGTATTATCAAGATCTGCATTTATCTGCCAGAAATGTAGTGGAGCGTTGTATAGGAGTATTAAAGGCAAGATTTAGGTATGTACAACCTAGGCTATAACATACATACAATTTTTAATACTATTAATAATTCTTAATAGTAAATATTATAATTCTAATATTATCTTTTGCAGATGTCTATTGGTGGACCGAAAGCTGCATTATTCCCCGGGCGTAGCAGCAAAAATAACAAATGCCTGCTGTGTGCTACATAATATAGCACACAGGGCTAGACTCCCCTACATTCGCCTAACACCGGCCGAGGCGGCACGAGAGCGGGAGTTGACAGAGGGCGCGAGTTACCTGGCGCCACCGCAACAGTTAAAGTTATAAATGTCTTCGAAACACTCGCATACTTTTGAGTTGCATACAATAAACAAAAACAAACAAAAAAACATCGATCGAGAAGCATCTGTCAAAACTCAAACTGTCAAAACGCAGTAGAGCTAACCCATAAATCATCAAATCGACGGTCGACTACACTTAAAAAGCATACTATTCATCAATACTAAAGTCACATCTCTAAAATTTTATATTTGCTTACAGCCCAATTGCGTTCCACCTTTGTTTCATCTTTGTTAGCACGTGAACTTTACCGCGATACCAAACTCCGCACCGACTGGACTGCTACTGGAACTCAAGCAGAGATGAAACGCGCACGTATTAAACATATTTTAAATTACCGCAATCGGGACCCTGGGGTTGGACGGTTTCGAATCTGCTTCCAGTTTTAACGCATCTAATAAATGCTTGAAATTGTCCAGCTTAAAGGCTCTTAGTCATCCATTTACACTTTACAGTGTTGTCTATCGACATTGTAGGTTTCCCTATAATGAATTCGGTTTGGGGCAATCCCGAATTAATAGTAATTTATGTCCAAACTTCAGTACACGTTACATCAATGAGGCCTCGACACCTGAACTAGGATATCCTGCATGACAGGGGTCGAGGTTTCTCCTGTTACATGAGAGGCTTAGATTAAATACAATTAAGTGAAGAAAGTTTGAAGTGAATGTGATTGAGTGATTGTTTGTCTGAAAACAGTTGCATTTTCTTAATAATTGAAGCAGTGGCAAGGGGAGCTTCAGAAGCTTGTAACTTTAAAAAATTTAACACTTGATGATATGGACCGCAGGCACTATTAATCCCGATGTCACCAACCACTTCCTCCATAACTCTAAAGCAATTTTCCTGCAAATGCTCTGTATTATTTACAATAACAAACATACTATTATGAAGACGGACATGCATCGACTCGGTCTACATACGTCGTGCGTCGCCACCTACGAAGACTGCCACGCCCCTTCGCGTCAGGGATGTCACTTCGTTAAATGGAGCAGATGATCCGAATCAGTGATTACTGACACGTGCAACGCTTTCATGGTCATCGCTGTTCTTGATACTTATCAATAAATCAATATGGATGCAAAAATTCGAAGACATGTGACATCTACCAACACGCACTGGGCTCGCGTGATGGATTACGGCCCACTCCCTCTCACAGAGAGGTGGCCTGTGTCCCAGCAGTGGGAACATTATAGGCTGATTATACTATGTTATGTTATGGATGCAATCTGATTGTTCAAAGCATCGTCTTTGTTGTTTAATATGTGATCTTTGTTTTTTTCTAATCTTATTGGGGTAGAATTTTTTTCTTACTTTTCTATACCATCATTATGATTTGGGCAACTTCCATGAGATCCTGTAAAAGTCTGAATTAAAAGAACCCAAATTAGCATTAGCATACTCAAAGCTGCATTCATAACGTCATGCTCAGCGCAGAAAGCTACACGCAGTCCAGTTGTCACGCCTTTAAACAAATATTTAAATTTTTTTATGTTATTTGGCAACCCTAACGTGCCAAGTGACACGAACGACACCGCAATCTCTGATTAACACGGAACGGCTAATCTCTGAAACGCGGACGCGGAGTTGCCAACCTAATGGATTACCCCGTAAATGGGGTAACACACCCAATTATAGGGTGTACCCGTCAGGTACACGGGCTGGTTATCATGACTATAAACTTGAAATTAAACAAGCAATAGGAATTGCGATAACCACAATGAGGTGTGGTCTGGTCAGTTTTATTGAGGTTCCGGACCTAAACAAGATGAATTGATGTTTAGATAAATGTATGTTTGGTTCTAGTGGTAATTATTGTATAATTGGAAGTGGTATGAGAGATATTTTTAGGGATAAATCATTCCCAAAAACTATTTCAAGTATCTGAAAGCATTTATTGAATTCATGTTATTAGACAATCGGACGTCTGATTAAACTTTAAAAACTGAAGAATAGTGACAAAGCCCAAAAAGTCAAACCTTACATTTGTCAAGATTTGATTATCTAGGATTTTAGAAATCAGGGGTTTGGAATCACAGTTCTGGAATCGCAATGAGAATTAAATATTTTTCTTTTCTGGTTCTCACTTTTGAATAACAACTTAAAATAAATCAAAGAAAAGAAAGAAAGAAAGAAAGAAAAAGTATTTATTGTGACTCGTACAGGTAGATCACAAACTAAACTAAACACAGTAAAAAATAAAAACCAAGTTATATAAAAAAAAGTAACAAAAAGGAAAATGAGACAAAACAAAAGCAATCACTCCTCTTCTTTACTCAGGGTCTTTGCTCCATTACCCCCCGATAACCCCAGGGTGATGGGCCCGCGTGCGTGAGGTCCATAACTCTAGGGATAATCGCTGCGCCCGCGCACCGTGGGCGACAAACCTACATAACGGTGTTAAATGCTGTGACACTGAAGTTTGACGTGTCGGGGATTATAATGAAGGTAGTTGAGTGAGGGGGTGAAGGGGAGGGGGGGGTTAGTTGTAGCTATCAAGTATAGCAGTTATGTTTATGTTAATTTTATGGTTGTGGATCAGGGTTTTGTGGTTTGAGGAATATTAGATACTGTCTTGAAGGGTTTTAATCATAAACGTAAGAAAATTTAAAGAAGTGAGTAGGTTTAAAGTTACAAAACATTTTTATTGGGTAGATTCCGACTTCGATTTTAATTCTCGTTTTCTATTGGAGACTGGGAGACCGGCAAGGTGGATGGTAAACGACCAAGAGGTCGCAGCCCTTTGCGATGGTCTGACCAGATAAGCTCTTCTCTTGACACGAAATTTCATGATGCGCTTCACTTGGCCAAGGATAGACAGAGATGGCGAAACATCGTCAGGGAAAAGTTGTTTTCAAGGGAGGATCACGACCCTCAGTAATGAGGAGTACGACTTGAGGAGGAGGAGGATTGGAGACTGGAGGCACACTTAATGTCTTCAATTCAAAATAATTGAATTCAAAATCTTAATCTATCCAGCCAATTTTCTTCCAACCTTGGCCCCAACCCCCAGCATTGGCCCAACACGCCAACCTCCCAATCATCTCGACACCCAACGGTACAGACTGCATGACAAATCTATAATGGCCAACTACGACCGAACCACTCCACCTGACCTCTACCCTGAACCGACTTACCACCATCTTGGAACCAATGAGGGGTCATCTTGAGCTGGTTTTTGTCTGTTAAAGGTGTAAGGCTAATTGTTTCGAGTTCCAGCATTAGATTTATGACGTCACGAACGATGCGACTTCCGGGCCCTGAGAGTGTTGCTAACTTGTGCATCATTAGCACGAACCAGACTTTAGGATTTATAACTTTTGTATTTTAATGATGGCTAGAAAGGTGTGTATTGTAAAGGAGGTATGTTTCACCTGAGTTATTTCTGGAGGCATTGCGAAATTGAAAGCTGAGGATACGACAATGATGAATGACAATGATGATACCCAATCCACAAAAAAAAAGTTACGACTATTATGTCAAAGACCATTAAACATCACGATTTTGAATTTGATTTGAATCCTATTTCTATTCTATTTCTTGGCCAAAGAATTAGCATTGCCATACAACGTGGCAATGCAGACAGCCTTTTGGGCACTGTTCCTGTTGACAGCGATGCGGACGAATGCTTTGATGCCCTATGAATATTTTGTTTAATTTTTCATATTATTATAGTTTATATGTTAGCTTATATTATGTAAATATCTATACAAATGAATAAAAATATTTGAATCCTATTTCAACCAAACACATGACAGCATAACCGACACAGCACGAAGAATTGCCAAGATGGTCGACGGCAGAACCGGCCGAAGTGGCGGTATTTGGGGAAGGCCCATGTCCAGCAGTGGACGTCTTTCGGCTGAATGAGTAAATATGTTAGCAGTCAGGCTTACCCTGAAATGTCACGCGATTTTTATTAATTTATTGCACATATTTGTAAAATCACGGAAGATTTTGGAAAATCTTTCAGAATTGCTCAGTCGAGCGAAAAAAATATCTAAACGAACGTATTCGTAACATCAATCTCAAATGTAATAAAGAGAACCTAACTGTCAAAACTACTCCAAAATCTTAGTTCTGTTCTGTTGTGTTCTGTGTTCTACAGGGTGAAATTAAATTCATGGGCATCCTTTTAAGGGGTCATTGTACTCATCATTATGAACAACTTTTACTGTGGGACCAAACCGAAAATCGCGAAAAAAAATCAGCTGTTTCTTGAATTTATGTTCACATAACGAGTCAAAATGTAGGTAAGAGCTGATTTTTTTTCGCGATTTCAGGTTTGGTCCAATAGTAAAAGTTGTTCATACTGATGAGTGCAATGACCCCTTAAAAGGATGCCCATGAATACAATTTCACCCTGTATATAAATACTGGAATACAATTTATAGGCAACCATATATTCTGAACAGTAATTAACAGTCTCCTAGGCGGCAAAATTCAATCAACCAGCAATTGACTTTCCCACCCCTAACAACTGTCACCACAATAATAATAACAACTCGACATCTAGTGAAACCATAAATTACTTCGAACAGCTTTCTAATAATTCAATCATTAGGTACTTTTACTACTCAAGAAATAGTATCACAGCCTTAATTGTCTCGTTAGTGTAGTGGTCGCAAGCGCTATTGATCAGCATGGGATTCTGGGTTCGATTCTCCGGTCGGGTAAAGTGTTATTGGGTTTTCTTGTCAGGGATTTCGCAGTAGCACCCGAAGGGATTCGTGCCCGGTTGATAGCAATAGTCTCGACCCCCCAACACTGGCGAAATGTGGGTGTACGGTCAGCATCAAAAGTTGATTAACACTTCAGTTTTTTTAATCTTAGTTATTGAGCAAAATATTTGTTCAAAATTGCAGCAGAAGAATTTTTTTTAGAATATATACTCTTGTCTATTATGTAAAAAGCTAAAAATCAGTTTATTGAAAAAAGTTGTTGTCAATTTAATAACATGTAAAAATGATAGTGTTAATCGACTTTTGATGCTGACTGTACCATAGAAATGTATGGTACACCCACATTTCTACCACATTTAACTATGGGGATTACTATAGGTACATCTCTGCCTCACCCTTCGGGGATTACAAGCGTACTGTTATGTTACGTTAATAACAAACATTATTTAAAAAAAAAAACGAATTAATAACCTCCTCCTTTTTTTGAAGTCGGTTAAAAATAGTAAGTATCAATGAAACCTTCCCCAGCTTTCATTGCGCAAGACTTCCTTCTATTTATTCAAACATTCAACTAACGCACATTCCATAAAACTTAGAACTGAATTAACATAACGGAAACCTATAAAACTCAACACAGGTAACTGTGGAATTAAATAGCATGATAAATATAGTACTCGTGTTGAAATGCAAATAAATATATGATTTCAGAATTAATTTAATTTTATAACTGTTTTAATTATATGGTGTGAGGCGATGCAGTTTCTGACTGTTTATTAAACATACTTGTTTGATAGTACTGCTTTAATTTATAACCATAGATTATTTTAACTACATATCGCAGCTGAAGAATAATAGCTATTACTACAGACTGCCCAGGAGCTTTTAAATTGGAGAAATAGACGAAATCGGGTATTTAAACTGGCTTACCAAAACATACATAACACAATATGAAAAGAAAAATCCTGACTCACTAACTGACTATATCATCAGCGCCCAGCCCAACCTATTGTACCCTGAAAACTGGAGTTTTGCACAGAGGTACCTTTTATGATATAAGACAAGGAATAAGGCTATTTAGAAATTCACACGAGATAGGGAATCTAGGGCGGACGAAGTCGCTGGAAAAGTGCAGTCAAGTTCCATAATAATTTAACTAATTAATCTGCCTAGCCTTTCCAAACTATGTTGGGGTCGGCTTCCAGTCTAACCGCATGCAGCTAAATACCAGTATTTTACATGGAGCGAAGGTCCTGCCAATCTGACCTCCATTTGACTATAAAGGAGTTTGAAAACCCAGAAACAACTGCATATAATAATATTAAATAAAAAATGCTAAATAATTTAATAAATAATGCTGTATAATATTAAATTGTAAATTTTGTAAACTTTAACGGTGTGAATTTCTGGTAGTTGTTACATTTAGTCACATATAATTTACTTGTATAATAATCTGTGGAAACTGTTTCTGGATTGTGTTGAGCTAATTGTATATTTACCTACTTATGTTTGTTATTGCATCTGTTTGTTTCCCAAATAAAATAAATATTCAAAATAACAGAAACATAACATCACATAATATAATCAATTTTCATGAGAACCGCGACCTTAGGGTAAATTGAATTTGTGTGGGGTAGGTACAACTAAAAAGTGAAAAATAAAAACTTTTTTACAAAAAAAAAAACAACCGGCTTCAAAAAAAAACACTACAAAGTGAAAAATAACTTTAATTTCGGAAGTCGGTGTCAAAAAACGAAAATGCGGAACCAACGACACCGACTTCCGAAATTAAAGTTATTTTTCACTTTGTAGTGTTTTTTTTCTAGAATCGTTTATAAATTCTCTAGAAGAAATCACACAAATTGTTTAATAACAATCACAATTTATTGTATCTATTCGAATCAGTATTATTGTCAGTCGAGGCGTAAGTTACATCTCTATTCAATAGAGCGCGTAACCATGCCAACGGAGATTATGACGTAATGTAGACCGGTGCGCGCGCGCATTTGAACTCTCAAATCAAATCGTTTGCGGAGACGGCGAAAGTTATGCTATAAATCAAATTAAACCATGTTATTGTCAATGTCTGTACATTAATCAATTTTGTAATGTATTATTTATTTGAAGCGAATGAATGTTCTCTGTCTCTCTCCGGCGCAAGCGCAGAAAATAGTACAATTTGATATACGAGTTTCGTAAGATAAACACTAAAGTTAGATTTGACACAAACTTTATATTCGAATTACAGTTATATAATTTGGAAAGTACTAAATATGCTATAATTCTAAAATTACTGACTTCCGAAAGATTACTTCATATACAAGCAGCAATTATTTCACAATCAAATAAAACAAATGACTACTGACGTTTACGTGTTGAACAGAAACCAAGAAAATTTATTTAATTTAACTATTTTTTTATTACTGGTCAACTTAAATCAATATTCCATTCTACCATTTCCAGTATCAACAATTTCTAATCAAAATTAATAAACTCCTTACCAGTAGCGACGATTCGTATGCAGATTGTTACTAGCGAATCGATAAACCGGTACTTACATTACAGAATATTACGGCAAGTACACCAGTACTTGCGACCCACCTACAGTACCCGGCTATAAATATTGCACATCGACCTTTGGAAAGAGTCAATCGGCTAATTTCGGCTTCGTAGAGCGTTATCTCTGTCGCACACTACCTATGTGACGTTTTGTCAGACGTTGTTCAATTGCGATAGAGTGCGGTCGCGTCCAGTTCAAAATATATATTTAGAGTTGTTAACACCCCCAAATTTAAATAATTTAAAGTTGTACTATGGCATCTTTATGAAAAAAAAAGAGGGAAACCTTTTTATTTTACCCCAAGCTAAAGCAATCATTTTTGGAAAAATTGGTGTATTTTATACAAAGAATAAAAATAATTATCAAAAGATGCAAATCATAATTTGTTTTAACAGCTCCTAATAGATACCGGACTGTTTGTTTTTCGTGCGACAGAGATAACGCTCTACGAAGCCGAAATTAGCCGATTGCCTCTTTCCAAAGGTCGATGTGCAATATTTATCGCCGGGTACTGTACCAAGTTGGGTCCCGTTGTAAAAGACACGGGTGCTAGGACCGGGCTAGGCGCGCGGGCGACGATCGTCAACTGTTTCTGTGTTTTCACCTAACCCTACACCTACCCACATTTATGTTCAGACTCAAACTATCTCTATACCAAATTTTATCTAAATCGGTCCAGTAGTTTAGGCGTGAAAAGGTAACATATAGACAGACAGACAGAGTTACTTTCGAATTTATAATATTAAGTATGGATAACCGTCAAAATGTAGGGAACAGCTGATTTTTTTTCGCGATTTCACGTTTGGTCCCGTAGTAAAAGTTGTTCATAATGATGAGTACAATGACCTCTTAAGAGGTTGTTGGTGTTTTTCCAATAACCCTGTATTAGTATATTATAGGGCTTAACGGATCGATGTAAGTTGTAAACTAGGAAGGGCCTAAGGTAATGGAGAAATAAAACATTAGTATAAGGTTATGAGATTTGTTTGAATGCGATAGACATTTCCTTTCTAGGCTTTATAGCTAGACTTAAATTGTCTATCCCGTATTCAAGAAATCAAGAATATTAATTTACAAAATGAAGTTTCATGATCTAGTTGGTAATATTGCTATCTGCACTTTATTTGTTCTCTTTAATTTTAATACATACATACACATAGTATACATAACCTCACAAGATGTAAAGATGGTCACCCATCCACGGACCAACCGCGTCAAGCGTAGCTTAACCTAATCGATCGACCCGTGCGGCTGTTAGTTCTCACATCTGTCTTGTTATACTTAATACTTATATAAAAAAACACAGTTTGTTTTTATTACTAAGAACACCTCATCTCAAAAGTCCTAACCTAATATTATCAACGACGATCATTCACAACAACTCAGTCAGCACGCTAGCTACAAATCTAGGCATTAGCATACCGCTAGGATAAGCACTAGGTCATGAGCTCTGATAAGTACTAAATTACAGAGCTAGACGATTAAATACTTCTAGTCCCTAGCCTTCTAGGTTCAAGGTTATAAGGTGCAAGGTCTGAACATTTAAATACGTAATTGAACTAGTTTTCAGATGACGATGTTAAATTACAGGGTGAAATTGAATTCCTGGGCATCCTTTTGAGGGGTCATTGTAATCATCATTTTGAACAACTTTTACTATGGGACCAAACCTGAAATCGTGAAAAAAAATCAGCTCCTCCCTACATTTTTTTGACGAGTATGAAAAAATAAAAAAAAAACAAAAAAAAATGGAAACGGAAAATGGAAGGAACAGCTGATTTTTTTTTTCGCGATTTTAGGTTTAGTCCCATAATAAAAGTTGTTCATAATGATGGTTACAAAGGATGCCCATGAATTCAATTTCACCCTGTATAGTTTTGCTATTCGTGTTGTCATATTTGATATGTATGTTAATACATTCTGTTGTAACATTTTGTTCCTTTTCATCGACACCCGAGTACCCGGGTACCCGTCACCTCAGTAAATTTTCCCTAAAGGTTATTTGACCCTGTATTCGATTCGATTCGACGATTTCATTCGATTCGACCAACGTCGCAGTCTATAAAACTATAACTAAAAACATTTAGGTACAACTGATAGTTTTTTTTAAAAATACCATTACAAAATAATAAATCCAACACAAAAAAAAAACAGTAATTAACCACTCCACCCAGCGGCTAAAGCGCTTAATTAAAAATCTGAAGCGCCACTTTGCTGACGGGTAGAACACGGTAAAGTAATCGCCTGACCCTCTATGAGATATGTACCCAGAGGTAAGGAGACTGTAACCGACGATATCGCCCTACTAATGTGACTAGGAAAAATTGCCTGGGTTCCTGCCTATATCTCATAGGAGAACAGGAGCTGTTTTCTTAATGATCTCATTAATTAAAGCTTATCGCGGTAAAAAAAGTTATAATTGGAAAGGAATTGAGATCTCTTTAGAGTGTGTTTGATTGGGGGTTAGTTTTCTCTCGGCAATCAGCGATAGCTTTTTCTATTAACGACTCGGTTCCTTAACTATTTTTTTATTTCTTCATGACGCTTTCGTAATATTGCAAAACTCAAAGGTGTCAAGATTCAGGAATCTTGACAGAATATGCCTAGTAAAAAAAAAATCAACATAGTTGGAAATAGGCTAGGTCTTAGCCTACTGCCAACTCTATTGATTTTGTATGAATTTTGACATACAAACGCTTGATTGTTCGCGCGACTACGTCATAATCATAGTAATATAAAGCGATTATAGGGTTACTAGCTGCGCCCCGCGGTTTCACCTGCATAAGTTTCGATCCCGTGGGAATATCGGGAAAAAAACTATCCTATGTCCTTTCCCGGGACTCAAACTATCTCTATACCAAATTTCATCTAAATCGGTTCAGCGGTTTAAGCGTGAAGAGGTAACAGACAGACAGACACACTTTCGCATTTATAATATCGCCTCCACTTTTTTCTTTAATATACATTTCTCCCTCTCACAGAGAGGAGGCCTGTGTCCCAGCAGTGGGAACGTTATAGGCTGATTATGTATACATTTCAAGTGACATTTTTATCAAAACAATTTCACAAATAGTTACCAACAGTTCCCTCTATCTACGTCCTTCGAGCGTCAAAAGTTCTTTGTAAATGTAGCAGTGTATAAATTGCCACTAATAATGTCACTGACAAACATTCTAACGCCATGTTTCTCTCCTCCACAGCCAGACACAGTCCCTCAGGCCAGTATCGACATGACATCAGTCTTGGAGGTAAGCGAGGCTGACAGCGTCACCGGGCATGCCTTCAGCCTGGCCATCACGGCTCCGGAGAGGGTCACCTTCGTCAAGGGCACCTGCAGGGAGGAGGCCAGGTGGTGGTCTGACGTGCTTAGTGTTTATCCGAGGAGTAAGGTCAGTAACAGCTGGATATTCTTGCTTTTATCGTGTCGTATGCTGCGCCGATTGACGTCATCGCGTCAACGCCACTGGGACCCTGTCTCGCATAGGGTAGAGTAGGGTAGTGTAGTGTATCTCATGAACCGTAATAGGTAGACAGTTTAAATTTTCACATACTATCTATTTGTATTGCCGCTATAACAACGAATAATAAAAACAAAATAAAGTAAAAAATTAAAGGGGGTCTCCATACAAGAAACGTGGTCCGGCTCACACGTGGCCGGTTTTTTGGGAAATAAAAACCAATACAACAAAAAAAAAACTTCAATTTTTTAGAATTTGATGACTTAACTTTAAAGAACTTAACTTTTTTTAACAGAATTTTAGATACCCACTTAATAAAAGGCAGCCAGCCATGTTTCACTACTATTAAACCAAGTCATCCCAGATGTAAGATCCTGCAATTTCAAAGCGTTAAATTAACCTCGACACTCATTCATTTTACTATTCTTCAATAATCATAAAAAGACGCAAGAACATGTAATTTCTGAAACGATCTACCCACCTAACAGTTTCCAATCAGCTCTCAAGTACGCTATCTCACCCTTTCCCAGGCATAGGTCAATCACCAATTATGTACTTACAAACCCATACAGAACTTAGCGCGAACCAGTCATAGAATCAGCGTAATTGCGTACTTCCTGCGCAGGAGTCTGCCCAATAATCTGGCCATTCACACCTCCTAGCTATCGAGGGTAACTTAAGTGGGTGATGTGTGTATAAGATGAGAATGGCGGCTTTACACGGTGGTATAAGTAAAATAGTTGGGTTAAACTGTACCTTTAAAATTCTGTGATGATGCAAGATTCTTGGCCTGGATTGTGTACCGGCTTTGAAGTATTTGCAATAGACGTAATTAATAAAATATCTTGCAATCGTGGTGATATTGATTTTTTATCATCATCATTTAAAAATGTCAACTAACGCAATTCAATTCATGATTTGTACAAAAAATCTGGGCAAATTGAGAATCTCACTTGCGCGGTAACTAGCAAATTTTTAGGTAATTGTCCATAGCGCATCGCGGCAACAAATAAGGTTCAAATGAGCGATGCGTTTGACGTTAGTTGAATCAATTTAATTAAATTAAAAAATAATGCACGTCTCAGTGGAATAATTTTTAGTTATTTCTTTAGTTGATTGAATCCCCTATATTATCATTATTACATAAAATATGATAGTTTACGCTCAAATTTTTAAAGAATTGTGCGATGAAAAATATTTTTGGAGCTCTGTTTTACGTTTTTATTAAAGTAGCTTTTCTTTGAACATTTGACAATACACGTAGTTTTTTTCTGGCTTCTTTCTAAGCGTTTTTCGGTCTCCTACGTTTGGGCAGCGCCTTAAAAATGTTTGATTTCTTAAAACGCATCTGTCTGTGTGATGCCACCCTAACATGGAAGGGAAGCCAAAACACCATGTTTTCTAAACACCAATCGAGGTGTAATAAGACGTGTGCTTCCTGTAGCGAAAGCTGCGCCAGCGCAAATTGTTGGGCAAGTTATGAACCAACGCAATTTTATAGACTATGTTAATAGGCTCGGCGTTTCCTATAATAAGATGTTGGTATAGGCCCTGTGGTCGATTTAATACGGCGCAAATTATAAAGTGCGGGTCGGTATTTTAATTTCCATTGGAATCAATTCTGGGCTAGTATTTCCTTAGTAGGTAGGTATACTAGCTTTATGAATCAGTGTGGCGATATTTTTTGCATCGCTCTTATGGAAGATTTTTTAGCTTTTTTGTCACGACATTTCTTTTTTGTTTTGCGAGGGGAAACAAAACCAATGTAGACTATCGGAAGTTTTAGATGGCCAAAAATTTTTCTCACTATTATTTCCAAAATTAGCCCCTTATTTCGTCTCCCGGTTGGAGAGGATTTTTTTTTTTTAAATTCTCCAATTTTATTACAGTATTGGGTTAACCTTGTCTATAGAAACCATTTCGCTTCTAAGAAGCATGGCCCTACGACGTATCGTTTTCGAGAAATGGGCCTTGGAATATTTTTTTACCCTCTTACAAAACCTTACCTATCCTTCGGGCACGTCTTCCCTACCATTACCGCGCCCCCCGGTCTATTCCTTGATATGCAATGGTCGCTGTAGCACCATGAAAATGAGGCTACAGGAGCTAGTGCGAATCTTGGGGTTCATTCGATTAATCGAGTCTGGTTTAACCACGCTGGGATCGGTGCAGTTCGTTCACTCATTCATTCATTCCCTCTTACAAAACCCAGTCCAATCTTCAGCCACCGACACCCGACCCGCGTCACGTAAGCTGATCATCAACAAAATGCCTGCCTACCGTGACGACGGCGACAGGTCGCAGGTTCTTGTCGCCCTTGGATCCAAATGATCCTGTTTCGCCGCATGCCTTACAATGAGGTTTAATAATGGGTGTACGAGCGAGGCGGTTCGGTACTCGTGGAATCTGTACCTTCAGATGTTGTGTACCTATGTATTTGTCTTACAAGGAAAAGGTCTTTGTCTTTATAGTAATTTGTAAGATTAAATAAACGAGTAAAGGATAGTAGCAATGCAATGCATGGGAAGAATGCGTGTGTTATCACCATTTTATACATCAATGGTTATCACACTATATATCACACTAATCACAATATAATATTATAATACACATCACAATATAGTTTGTGAGTGTGTGTGTTGTTTGTTACTTCTTCACGCTCAAACGGCTGGACTAATTTTGATAAAATTTTGTATGGGGGTAGCTGACACCCTGGATTAACACATAGGATTCTTTTTATCCCGATACTCCTACGAGATCGAAATTTATGCGGGTGACTGAAACCGCGGGGCGCAGCTAGTGTCTACGTATGTAAAGGAGTGTGTTTTTGTTTAGGATCGTCTCATTATAATATAATCAGCATCAATCAATATAAGAAGCTGGTAAGATTCTTAGGGGTTTATTTATAAACGTTGCTTAAATTAGCAACTGTCAACCATACATTTTTAACGTGTAAACGTCACTTACCTTTAAGCAAAAAAAGGGCTAAAAGGGTGTTTAAAAAGGGCTAATGTTCTGTAATGAACTTGTGAAGTACCCACAAATATCCAGAAAATCCTTTTTAGGGTTGTTATAAGCATACATCCTGGTTATCAGAGTTCATCGGATTAGATATTAATGTGTATCTTCTTCGCAGCACACAAATAATGTCGTAAGAAACTTCATAGATAATTACATGTTTATTTAAAAGATAACAACTGTGCAAAATTAATGCCAGGATGCTGGCTTCGATATCGCGCGCAGCACACTCATTTCCCTTAGTTAATACTCTCCCATTCCTCTCTAACGTGTGCCCGATAATAGGCGAGCCGTAATTACGTTTTTTCCCATCCAGTTCAATATGAAAATTAATCAATTCCGACATTCGTGTAACGGGGCATTTTGACAGTTAAACTCCAGACAGACCATGACTCACTATCAGGAAATAATGAAAGCTTTTAATGTTGCAATTTTGCGAAACACCATAAGAGCCATTTCGTTTGTGTTGCCAGTGCCTTAAAATTACACCACACCGAGACACTGGCCAGCATTTCATTGAGACGAATTCCAGAAAAACCATGACGTCACTGAGTTCTACTTTTTAAAAAGGCGCAAATGTTCGGGCAATTTTTCAATTGGTCGTAATCGTTCGATTGATTCCTTTGAAGTCGGTCGCCTGCAGCTGCGCGATTGGCCCAGTTTCCATCAAATGGGGCGAGGTAATTAGCGCAGGATCGCGTTACGTGCGCCTGCGCATGTTTGTGACTCACTCGCTGTTGATTGTGAGCTTCAGGAGTAACTTGGTCTAATTCGGGAAATGGGTCTCCTTTTATGATTTGTTTAGTTGACGGTTGAAAGAGTAAATATTAGTATTTCGATTTCCATTCAAATACGGGCTATTTGCTGGTAGTTAAAACATTACAATAGTATTAAACTTTTTAAACATTTCCTACCTATATTCCATAGATTCCACTCTAAAAGGACTTTATGTTATTATTATCTTCAGAAATCTTTGTGTTGTAAAATTGACGTTAAATCTTGGTCTTGTCATAAAAACTGGTTAATTACTGCTGTTAATTATTGTTGTTCAGGATTTATCATCAACAATTTTCTAACACGATTAAATTATTGACAATTAAGTATTTTATTATGAAAACGTAACATTATTTTTTTTTAAACTTCAGAATTGGGTTTTACAGAAATAATTATTTAATTTCTATGTTTTTGCAGCAGTTTAATTTTCCATTTGTGGTTTGTCCTGTTTTTTACTTAAACCGATTACATGGATTTATAGATTTTTAAGTGATATCCAAGGTATTTATTTTTCGTTTTAAGAATGCTATATACAGGTTGATCAATTATTTAGGTATAGTGGCCCATTTTTTTAAGACTTCTCCTAACTCTTTCCACTTGACCCCATGTACAGACGCCAGCACATCAAGCAACTACAATCTGTCAAATTTCTTTAATAGATTGTCAACTTTATCGCTAAAGTATACGGCTCAAAGTTGATTGGGAAAATTTTACAGTTTCGGGTACCTTAATGTGCTGGCGTCTGTACATTATATGTTCAGATATTATAAAACCAATAAATACCAGGAAAGGAAGAAGATGAATTGCATTAAAACATGAAATTCAATGGCCAACTGTCATAACATAACTCTCCTATAGGGAACCAGTTATCAATTATCTTGGTATTTTTTATCAACAGTCGGAAGATACACATAGTGGAGACCATAGATGGACAATGGGATGATAGGAAAAGACAAGTAATTGGCCAGTTAAACTGTTAAGGCGTTATCCCCATCCGATAAGGGGATTGATAAATAATACAGGGTGTTACGGAAAGGTTATATCAATACAAACGGGTTGTAGAGTGTATCTGGTCTAGAATCTCTATACAAAATTTCAGCTCAAAAGCATTAACTTTGAATATGCTTAATATTTTTTTATTTCGACATCACGGCGCTGCACTGGCGCGCGGCGGCGTGATGTGCGTGTACTAGGCGCACAGACACACTACAGATAATGGATAATGACCCTCGTAGTGCGGTGACACGTTTGTTATGATTTCAATTTAATAAACTATCGAATTAAAAAAATATTAAGCATTTTCAAAGTTACTGCTTTTGAGCTGAAATTTTGTACAGAGATTCTAGACCAGATACACTCTTCAACCCGTTTGTGTTGATATACCCTTTCCGTAACACCCTGTATAGTAGCAGGTGAATGCTGTTGCGAATCCCGCACCCCCGGCCATAGGTAGAGGTGGAACACCGCGGTGGTTTTAGCCGATAAGAGTCCGGCATGCCCCTCTGTCACCCCCAGGTCGAAGCCATCCTGTGGCTGGCTGGCTGTGTGGCTCCGGAATTTCTTATACTTAGCCGAAATAATTCGTGATATAAATAAACCATCATTATTGCGTGATGTTTGTACTTTTCTTCTCCTTTTATCTCTACATTGACAGATTAGAGATCATGTTCGAACTCCATAACATAGATAACTACATAATATATATATGTATACGTGGGAACAGACTACAGCCACTACAAATCTGTTGCGTAACAAATCGATCATTGATATAAAGTATAACATGCCATAATTAATGCCTGCGGTAACTATCAGCTCGAACCTTCAAGCCACTACAATAGGGGGGTATCAGAACCATTCGATACACACTGTGTTAGTATTAATTTGTTGCTTCATACCGGTATAAGACGCTATATGATTTAGTTATAAAGTAATTGGTTAGGTTGTAAAATGGGAAAATGTTCGTGATGGTAGGTATTTATTGAACCAATTAAATGGACTTTTACTTTTAATTGGTTCAGTTTTATGTTTGGGATTAATTGTCAATTTTTGGATTCCTTAAGTATCTTTTTGCGTTTACAGGAATTGTCCGGAAATTACTTAGGTATATTACAAGTAAAAGTAATAAAAAAAAAAACATTTTTCTTTCACAGTTATTAATATTTTAAGCCACTCTTGTCGTCCCAACTTGGTTGGTTAACCTTTAAACCTGTTTACTGTATTACCTGAACAATAAACTATTTTCTATTTCTATCAACCAGCAATTCTCCGAACTATAATAACATAGCCAATTAAATAGCTGTAAGTACCAACAACAATGAAGAGTATCAAAAAGAGAGGACAACGAACCCGCGGCGCCTCTTGTTACAATTCGGTATTATGATCCGGTTGGATTAAGATGGATAATCTCAGATCGAACTAAGTGCTGCATGTGTGTTTCATTGACAATAATGTGAACTGGAAACGGTGGTAACCGCATAATTTTTGAGGCTTTAATTAAAGTACATTTTCACTTCAGTCTTTTTTTTTAAGGATGTGATATCATCAAATGACCCCTCTCGCTCTGGGTGGAGCGGAAGGGAGTGTCAGACTCTTACTGACTAAAACCCATCCGTGTTCCTTCCTCAGCCCTTTATGTTCCGGGGTAGCGGTACCCCTTTCGGACAATCCCGTACCTTGACTTCAGTCTAACCTAGCGATTTTTTAAAGCATTCGCAAGGCTTATCATTTATCTAGCCTTCATCTGCTTGGCATCCGGTTAGACTGGAAGCCGACCCTAACATAGTTGGGAAAGGACTAGGCAGATTGACCTAATAACGATTTCACCCAAATCTAGTAATATTTTCACACTTATGTTAATAGAAATAAAACTTTAGCAGTTGAATATAAATTAATGCTAAGTATTTATTTTAATGATTAATTTTTAATGATCAGGTGGTCACTGGTCATGGCCTTCTTTCTTTAATTTGCCAGTTTTCCAAAACCTTAGAATCGACTACTTTACTACTTTTTGGGGTTCCGTACCTCAAAAGGAAAACGGAACCCTTATAACATCACTTCGTTGTCCGTCTGTCTCTCAAGACCCTTTTTCTCAGGAACGCGTGGAGTTGTCAAGTTGAAATTAATATCAAATACTCAGGGCTGGTATCCCTTGAAGCAGAGAAAAAATCAAACTTCTAAGTCAACGCAAACTAAAGATACCTACATACGTTTATGTTCCGTTTATGCAGCATAATATTTTGACACTCTCAAGAGAATCAAAACCTATAGGGTACTTCCCGCTGACCTAAAATCATGAAGAAGAAGAAGAAGCAATGTCATATTATTATAGCACAAATAATGGAAAAAATCTGAAAACTTTATACCTACCAATTTGTACGGACACTACGGACGGAAATCTCGGAGCGCGAGTCCGACTTGCACTTGTTTTATATTATACTAGCTGCGCCCCGCGGTTTCACCCGCATAAGTCTCGATCCCGTGTTAATAATGGGATAAAAAGTATCCTATGTTCCTATCCTATGTTCTGATGTATAAGCTATATTACTGTAAAGTTTCATCAAAATCCGTTCGGTAGTTTTTGCGCGAAAGAGTAACAAACATCCTCACAAACTTTCACATTTATATTATTTGTAGGATGTAGGATTATTAGTAGGAAGTAGGATAGGAAGTAGGATAGTAGGATTAGTAGGATTACTTCTTTCATCCAATGAGTATTGTTAAAAGTAAGTTCTATAGTTTCGGTCTGGCCCCGGCGTAAATGCCTGTTTATGTTTCATGGCATTCAAAATTAAAAAGATAAAGATAAAAGACTAACAAAATCTAACTTTATTTAACAAAATTTAAAAATTATATATTAGAGCTACTATAAAATAAAATTATTTAAAAAGAATTGTAACATGTGCGTCTAAATAACTTCATTTAACAAAATTTTAAAACATGTGCATGAAACAATAACAAAATTATATAAAGCTAAATAATTAAAAAAAAATAGATATATGTTGCGACGTGAAAAAAGTGAAAAAAATATTCACTTTTTCCCTTTTCCTTTCTTTTTCGGTTTTGCAGGTTCCGGTACCGGTACCGGTTCCGGTTCCGGTTCAGGAGGAGGAGTAGGAGGTAACTTCCTATCTGGCCATTTTCGTCTTAAATACTCCACCATCAAGTTTATATTTATCACTTTGATTTTAGGATTCCTTTGAATCGGTCCCGGAAACACGCTAATCAATTCATTCACAAGGCTTTCATCTAGATTCACTCCGTACTTCTCTAAAGTTTCAGTTAAATCTTTCACATTCAATATATTTTCTTTGACTTCTTTTTGGATTTGCAGCGCAACCAATGCAATATCAACCTTGTTCCTTTTCGGTTTTTTTGTAACATATTCAATTCTGTTCAGTACCGTTTCTCTGCGATCTGGCCCTTCAGATTTAAAAACAGTTTCAACGTCCCCGTATGTTACGACTAAGTTTTTCTTTGATTTCTTTAGTTTTGTACGGGCGAGCAAAGATATGAATGCTTCAGTAACGGTCACGTTATCCATCAGTAAGTTTTTCACATTCGAACTAACCCGTGATACACTATTCAAAATGACCATAGCGTCACTCGGGGTTAAAGGATTGTATGACAAATTCAACGTATTTAATTTTTTTGCTTTCCTGAAAACTCCTATGAGAGGCGTTAAATCATCTCCGTCTAGTTTGTTATTGCTGAGATTTAGCTCATTCAATTGCGGGCACAGTAAGATGTTTCTTAAGGCCATGCCCATCCGTTCGCCAGACAAGGAGTTCCACGCCAAATTCAAGCGTACAAGACTAATGCTTTCTGATAATTTTGCGAGAAACCCGGCTCCTCCTACACTATATATTTTGTTCCACGAAAGGTCTAAGTGAGTAAAATTGTTATGGGTTTCGAATGGTTCTTCTAGACACGCGACTCCTTTTCCACTTATTCCGTTGTAGCTTAAATTAAGATTTTTCACATTTAGTCCGAGAAGTATAGCTTGTCCTAAATGCTCCATCGCTTTATCGCCCAACTTGTTATAACTCAAATCAAGAACCTTGAGTGTTTTGTTAAGGTGCAAGCTACAGAACAGTTGCCTGGCACCTTCATGGCCAATTCTGCAACCACGCAAATGGAGTTCAGTAATTGTTTTGTTTGACAAAAGCAGGTCCCCCATATGAAAGCAAGCATCATCGTTCAAAAAGTTATCAGTTAGATTTAATACTTGGACGTACTTATTGTATTGCAAAGCTTTGGCCATTGCCCTGAATCCATTCGGATTGATGCAGTAATACCGTAGATCTATTTGGCCTTCAAGGAGACCTCTATAAAAACTTCTGACTGGGCACTGATCCATTTCCTTGCAGACAGCTAGGTACAAGGCCTGCCCATCGTCCGGGTATGTGATTAAATCTTCACGAACTAACAATGCTTTCTCTATTCCTGGATCTGTAATCGCCGGGTAATTGTAGTAAGGATGTCTGAACATAGAACTTGTGGACATGGTGATAAACTTTCCACATATTTCTCCGCTACCAGGGCTATACAACCCCTCGCTATATAAAATTTTCTTCTTGTTTTCTTCAGGCGCTAATATTTCCATTGAAGACCATTCTTCCATCGGTGGATCCTCGGAACTCTCCACGGATTGGACTGACAAGACCACGTCGACTGACTCTGCATCAGTTGCGCTGTCGTCTGAATCCATCTTTATTTAGACTGATTGAATTCGGTTAAAGAAAATAAACAATATTCACAAAATAAATCTAATACATATAAAGTAAACGTATCATTCATACATAGATCAAAAATCGCTAATAAGAGATTGACACTTTCAGTCTATCAAAAAGTACACTGACAGTACCGCAGATTATTATTAGGTATACATTGTCAAAATAGTACTGACAGGGATTCAAATTGATGGAACAACGGATGAAACCGTTATCAAACCTTAAAAAAAAAGTTCGTTGAACACTATTAATAAAAAAAAATATAAGTATGAATTAAAAAAAATCTTTTCCTAATATTTTTACCGCAAATAAGGAGAATAATTATTAACCTCAAATAGTCAAAGAAAAAACACTGAACTTCTAATCGCCAAATATGCCTAACGCTTTGTAAAGCGAGCAAGTTCAAATGCGTCGATAAGAAACTTTTAAGTTTTAACCGACATGATTAATTACTTCCTTAATTAATGAGTAACAATTAACTGCACAATCTGTTACTTAAAACGATAAGAAGTACAGTGCGCTCCTGATATCCGCTCCCACGTCGCCTTATCACGACTCCTCATAAAATCTGGCTAGGTCAATCACCCGCTAGGTCCACGACAGAAATGCGTCTTTCTAATTTTTACTCGACTGCGCCAGAAGGAAGGTTATGTTTTTCGAGAGTATGTATGTTTGTATAATTGTTTGGCACGCTCTTTGGCCTGAACGGCTCGATGGATTTTAGCTTGAGAGGTGTCGTTAGATTCGTATTGACTGTGAAAGTGACACTGGGTATATCAAAATAAAAAAAAACAAAATGGCGGATTTTTGGCGCCATATTATGCCCTCAAAAAAAATTTTTTTCTCAAAACCTATCGAGTGGGGTATCAAAATAAAGGGTTTTAAAAGGTAATTACAAAAATATATACCTACAACTTATATGGTTAAATGTAATTCAAAGCGCTATACAGTTCTTTCGGCGCGTGGCCATTTGACCATATTCGAAATCGACGCCGACATCTTGTTTTTTCAATACATTTTCGCAAAACGATAATGGCACAAATGTTGACTAACCGCGCCCCCCTGTCTACGGCATTCGAGCGCTAAAAATTCCCTGTAGCAGTTTTACTTTTCAACTTTCCTCAACAGCCATGTCGGACTACCTATAGTCTCAAACAGTGGCATGCATTGGTGTCCAGAATAAGTAGGCACTAGGCCTGGTCTAGTCTAGGCAAACGCGGTTACTAATCAGAAAAATGTACGTGTGGTCGGGGGACCCCCGGCAGGAACTAAGTTCAAAATGAAAATAATTTAGTGAGTTTCTTAATTGTGGGGCACACACACTAAAATGTAATTGACAGGCTCATGTTGATATATCGAGGTAGGCACTGATTATATGCCTATATGCAATGCAGGTCTCAAAGTAGGAGGCTTTGGGGCGTTTGACGTACTTAGACGTAGAGTCGACATCTAACGTTACCTGTAAAACTCAGTGGCCTTTCGGGTCCCTTGAAAAGTAAATTTCATTGATCCTATGGATCAATTTAGCGACTAGCCGCCATGTCTGTTCATGGTATCAAGTACTGGCGATGAATCAAACGAGAAATCAGGATATTTTATATATATTCAGTAGTAGATAATTAAAAATAAGTCCATCTAGTCGCGGGTGCGTAACCAGCCTTAATCGCGATCTCAACGCGCTAACGGACCGAGCGGCGCCGGCGCACCGATTTTATTATTGTTTTATATTAATTTAATATTTCGCTATTGAGATGATTCATGTGTTTTTTATATTCATAAATTATTTTAGACGTCCAGACTGTTTTGCTGCCTAGACATAGTCTAGTTTATTATGGTCTGAAGTTTTTTGCTGACCGTATGTAGAGTGAAATACAGTTGTTAAAGCTTGACAGATGATTGAAAATTGCCGAATTGAGGAATGCCGACGTTAGTGATTCGGGCATTAGTTCTATCAATAGAAGAAAATTTTACATTTTCCATAATTCACTAATTCAGGCGCCATTTTGAGTGGAATTTTTCTAGAGGTAGATAATAGTTATTTCTCTTTTTCATGATTATGTTTTACTAGCTTCTGCCCGCGAACGCGACTTCGTCCGCGTGAAATTTCACCCTCCCCCCATTCACCCTCTTAGGGGTGGAATTACGAAAAACTCTTTCATAGTGGATACCTACTCTTCACAAAGAACACACCCTCCAAATTTCATGTCTCTAGGACCAGCGGTTTAGGCTGCGCGTTGATATATCAGTCAGTCAGGACTTTGAATTTTATATACAGGAAGATTTTTCTATCACCATCCAAATTTTTACAGGTTGTTCTACCCATGAATATGAACAACTTTCACTATGGGACCAACAATGAAATCACGAAAAAAAAATCAGCTGTTTAATACAAAAGTTCAAAACCTACTTGACCAAAATGTATGAAACAGCTGATTTTTTTTTTCGTGATTTCAGAGTTGGTCTCATAGTGAAAGTTGTTCATATTCATGGGTAGAACACCCTTTAAAAATTTGGATGGTGATAAAAAAATCTTCCTGTATACAGATGATGATCAATCATTCGTAAGTATACGACACACGGATACACCCGCTGTATAGGATATGACTTGACTGGGTAGGTAGGTATTGCCCTTATGCCATTTTACTTGGGGTCGGCGCAGCAAATTTTTTTGTAAATTTCTGTATTAGTCGTCAGGTAGATCCTGTATTTCCTCTAAAACCATTAAACTCAGTTTCAAAGAAACAATAAATCAAACTACCAATTAAAACAGATCAAACAATAGTAGATTCAAAATCAACGACATTAGCAACAAAATTTCACTTTCGCGACAGTTCAATTGTCCATCGAGCACAATTGTGATAAATCCATTACATCTGTGCGGCGACCAGTTTCTCAGTAATTTGCCAATTAATCCATTGAGGCCGATTAACGAGCGAAGGCTGAAGAACCTCGCCTTAAGCGACGGCTTTGATAAATCTTCGTTGTTAAGGCGAAGAGATATTGCTTTTGTCTTGCTGTTGATCCCAATTGGGAGTATGGTTATCTACGACTCAACTTTGAAGGATTGTTTGGGTATTTTCGTCGAAGACGGAAAATATTTCAATATTTTAGGTCTTGTTTCATTGCTACTTGCAAATCAGCGAAATCTACTATCCTTAGGTATGGGAAAGCACTCCGGAACCCACTCCGAAAGCAAAGCACTCCGGAGTGCTTTGCTATCACAATTCATAATTTTAATAATCCACTATATTAATTATAAACTACAGTCGGTTCGGTATAAACGTTCTGTTTTTCAAAGTATTATTCAAAAGATCAGATATTTTTAGAAATACAAACCGGAAATAAACAATAGTTGCTCTTTTTATGGAAGATGCAACGTGTTTCAAAAAACGAAAATGCGGAACCAACGACACTGACTTCCGAAATTCAAGTTATTTATCACTTTTTAGTGTTTTTTTGTAGTCGCGGGTTTTTTTTTTTTGTAAAATAGTTTTTTTGTGTTATGATATCGATACCCATCACGTCTGCGGAGTTTTGTTAGCTAATTTAATTTCATTCTGAATACTCATTTCTTACTTTATCCATTTTCGTCACTCCATCAAGATAACCCAGTTATTCAAACACAACTAGACACAACGTCGCTTGATACAATTTGCGTTCGACTCCGATCGGGCCCGTTTCGCGTTTCAACCAGTTTGTCAGGCATGTGCTTTCGAACAATTAAACGATACCTATCGGTACGGTTTCACATCGCCATTGCTTCCCAAGGATGGGTGGGGTCAGGGAAACTACGCCTCAGTCTCAACGCAATAGAGATGTTGCCGATTAGAAATCTTTTACTAATTGGCTGATGTCTCGTTAGGAAGTAGGTAATTGAGGACTTAATGGAATGGGCGTATGGATATTGGGAATGAGGGTCGAGCACTGAATTGAAGGGTATTGAGGATTTTTGTGTTTTAATGAGATTATATGGATGGGATTCCTAGGTTAAGCAAATATTTCATTGGATATTTTTGAAGTATAGTTAGCGCCACGAAAGATGAGACTTGACACACCACGTGGTTTGACTTGCGCAGTACACGATTTTAGGTCTCTTTAGCGGTATGAGGTCTGAGCGCGGGACGGTACCGGACGTCATAGGGGCGGCGGAAAGAGCGCGGGAGGCGGGGTCAAGTCTCATCTTTCGTGGCGCTAACTTATACCACAGAATACTTAAAGTACTACGTACAGAAAGGACACTCCCTTCCCCGCACTAACATCAGTTACCGCACCTCACCCCGCACTTCGGCGTATTCGTCGCAGTTCTTTAACAAGAGCGCTCGCAAACACAAGTACCTCACGCACACATTCATACGTATACAAACGTCATTTTTTTATGTAGTAGTAGTAGGTAATTATTTTGCGAGCGTTGTATGGAGTGTCCGGGGTGTGCTTATACCTAAAGGTGCTCCCTCACCAGGAACATTCGCGTAATGTAACATTACAGATTTGACTTATTACAAGTGAAGAGCATTGATGTTACAAGTTGTATCAAGGTATTACACATTGTATCATTACAAGGTGCGCGCTGTAATGCTCGATTTTCCTCCCTCACTGATGTAATGTTCGAATCTGTAACGTTACATTACAGGCGAATGAGGGAGCCACCTTAATAGGAAGATTTACCACAAACACTTTTCAACTGCTATTTTATGCCTGTAGGTGATTAACACTTTCAAGGACACTATACCGCTAAAGCCGTCATAGCAATAAAACTTCTATTGTGTCTCGTTTACCGCGCCGGAACCTGTTAACAGTCATTTTCACCTTCCACCTTTTGGCCTAGATTTTTTAGTTGCTATAGCTTTTACTAATTATTGAATGGTTTTTTGTCTACAGGGTCGACATAAGAGGAATGCGACATTTCCTGGAGGCCAGACTGCGAGTCTGCTGCAGTCTTCAACAACTAGAAGTAAGTATTGCTTTAATAATAATCCATTTACTTTCAGGTGACACATGCCCATAGATAAATACTTCAACCTATACACCGTGTTCCGGACGATATACATAAACTTCGACCAGATGTTCAGACCACGGTAATAAGCATTTTTGATTATGAACACATTAATGATTTTTTATTTTTTGTTAATTCTCATACAAACTAAATACCTAAACGTAAATCACCCGATATGCATGCCTCTTTATCCGAATTGACAACGACACGTATTGTCATTCATAAGATTTGGCGGGCTGAAACTTGTCAAAACTAAGTTAAGACCCTTTCCTACTGCATAGCTCAATTAAATTTCATTAAATGAAATTACAAATACATATTTTTGCAACGAAGCCTTTTTATGTATTACTTCCTTTGTTAGATTTAATTTGTAAAAGCTATAGAAGCGTTTGACAAAGTTTATGGATAACGTGAAGAACACGGTGTATACATATTTATAGCACTGTGTGTCCTAAACCCGCTCTTAAGTAACGCTTTTCAGTGACTTACGTAGTCCATTTTTACACAGAAAAGCGTGATTTAAGGCGCAACTAGCCGCGAGCTCGAACTCAGGTGGGCGTGGCCAAAAAGCACGCTGTGTCACGTGGCATCGTGTCTGACAGAGATAGTATCAGTGATGAGCAGTTAGACGATAGTCTACACGCACAACGTCTAGTTGACATGCGGGTTTAGGTCAAACGAGCTATAAAATAGTATACAAACGTGTGACTTACGTACGCGCGGCGTTTAGCGCCCTCGCGATTACAAGTGAAATTTTCTGTTAGTCAGAAAGTTGAAGGTAGTCCTACTTTCACATATATCTCATCCATCCCTCACAATTCCAGAATACTCAGCAGACGCGTCAACTCTTCGCGACGTAGCAGACGGGTGCCAGGCCACCAGGCCCCGGTACTGTTCTGGTGGCACCACCACCTGGCCCGGCCCCAGGGTGCAGCCGCCGCAGCCTGAGATCCCCAGCCTGGCTGCACCAACTCCCATCGACACCAAAGGTAAGATTTGTTACTGTAACGATTTCACTGTGGGAAATTACCTATGCAATCCATTCAAAACTTTCCTGAATTAAACAGGAATTTGGCTTTCTAAATGTCACACCACAGATCACCGAACCCATAAACAAATGATAAGAAACAAGACAATCGCAGCCACTTAGACACACCATAACAAATGTCCACTTTCCTCCACCATTACCGACCACATACCATCCATCCATTGTGGCTGCCGTTAGCTGCCACTAAGTACCAGTTCTATGCGCGCGAGCAGGTGCGCCTGCGCAGACCCGGTCAGCTCTGACCAGACTGACCATAAATCTCGATGTCCGCCGACCAAGCGTTAGACCTAATTAAAAGCTGTAAGATGGAGGAGATGGTGTAACCTTTTAGTGTTTGTGTTTTATGTCATAGGCTGAAGCGGAATTACATAGTGACGTGAAATTAGTCGGTTTATGAAATATCGGCGTTCAATAGACATTAAGAACAGTTCTGCTTTTCAAACATCTTTCGACATATAGGTACAAATAGATTGTAGTTGATCGTTAGTTTTCTTTTACCCAGTTTCTTCAGATTTTCTAAATAAGCATAATAATCCATACTAATATTATAAATTCGAAAGTAACTCTTGTCTGTCTGTATGTTACCTTTTCACGCCTAAACCACTGAACCGATTTTGATGAAATTTGGTATAGAGATAGTTTGAGTCCCGGGAAAGGACATAGGATAGTTTTTATCCCGATATTCCTACGGGATCGAAACTTATGCGGGTGAAACCGCGGGGCGCAGCTAGTTATTAGCCTATAAAATTCCCTCTACTGGGACATAACAGGCGTCCTATCTGTGAGATTTTTTTTCTAAATATAAGAGTTCCGTGAGATTCTGGCAGTTTCTCAACTTTTTTAATTTCGCTGTTATTCAAATAACTGAATTCTGTGGACTTGCCATGTCACCACTTCGGCATCGTCGCTTATCCAGGGAAACCAATTTCTGACGTCATCACAACCACCTTTCCCGCTATCTCCCATTTCTATTTCGCACATTTCCAGTATAAACTACTTCTAATTGTACTAAAAGCCTATGCAATGCAAGGTCAGCTTAAACAAGAAATGTATAACTTGACAGGTCGTCGTGTCTACCACCGCTATCGCCCATCCCTTACACCACCACCCATTAAAGACGATGATTTACACCCTGCACCGGAACGGGGGCTCAGCGTCAATTAAATTTAGCACCGTTACGATAAATATCCCATCGGAAGTCTAACCTAGCCACTAGGCAGCCTGTCCCCCCCGACAGGCGTGAATATGTTACTTAGTAAATTGATGTCGTTACTTACTTAACTTCATAGGCTTCTAAGCACTCTAGGTAGACTGACTAAGCACTAAGCTAACCAGTTTGAAGTAACAAAGTTGCTGACCAACTTTGCTTGACAATGATGCAAAGGATTCGATTTTTTCGTTGAATGATATTCCTGGTAATGAAAGGACGTCTGATAAAGATTTCCTTGTTGCTAATTGCCTGCTTCAGCACTTTTGGATAAGTTTCGGTTATTTTTTTTTTTATAAGTGAAGACTTCTTTGGCGCGTTGGGCATTTTTTTGTGATGGGAAAAATCCATTGAATTCGCGCCACTGTTACCGTAACCGACACCGCTTCGGATGTGTTCGGCTGTCCTCGGGATGTATTCGGTTTTAATGTATATCCGATATGTCAGTGAGTGATGGCAAAGTATTTTGTTTGTGTTTTGTTTTCACTTCTGTCGGCACTCCCGGAGAGCCACTTTTTTTTCAGTCAGGTAACTTGAGCCAGTTCTGGTTCATTCTTAATTTAGCGGTGGCTAGTGTCTGAGCAGTGGTATCGGCCCTAACATACGAGTTGTAGGTAGTGAGTTCGAACACTTCGAACCCAGGCAGTCACCACACTGCTTTCAAAACGGTGAAGGAAAACATCGTGAGGAAACCGGCATGTCCGGGTCCTAGAACCAAAAATTCGAAGACATGTGACATCTATCAACCCGCACTGGGCCCACGTGGTAGATTACGACCCACTCCTTCCCAGAGAGAGAAGGCCTGAGTCCCAGTAGTGGGAAGCATTATAAGCTTATGCTAGTGCATAACCGCACACTTTGAAGTGGATCCTAAATATTATGCTGATAAAGCTGAAATCCATCAAAATAGAGGGCAGTTTTAAACCATCAATTTCTCCTACGAGCGTCAATTGCACTCTTATAATTTACAATCGTTAAACAAGATATTCTGTTACACCCCATAAAATTTAGCATTCGCAGAACGAGTCACTGTCCTGGAAATTGGAACGTCTCGCGAAATCGGGCCAACATACGACACCCCAATAAACTTTTATTAATGACTTATGTATACAATAATATCCAATTTATTCGTCCACATAACTTGAACTGGCGCCAAATCCTTGGCATCAAAACACAAGCTCCCATCGTTTACATTAGATATTTATGTGTCAAGATAAATAAATACTAATGTCCAAAAGTTAATTAACACGTCTATAAATCCAGCCCACTGCACAAACAATTGCAATCGCTATACGAATATATCATAGCTAGGAACAAATATAAACAATACTAAATGCGACCTAGGAGCAAGGCCGGTGCAACTCTATTTAAGTTCAGAAGGACCGCTTGACACAAAGATCACTATAACGGTAAAAAACTGTAAAATCTAACCTCTCTGAAACCACAAAATTGACCTTCTCACCCCGCGGGGCAATTGCGTAACACTTTATCAATCGGAATGGGTTTCATTTTGACAGTTCAACAACATTCATTGCGTTATTTACGGGTTGAGCAGACAAATTTTTCGAACTTATTTATTTATTTAGCAATGGATTAGCAATTGGCTTCGAAATTATTCTGATTCCGATTGATAGTGTGTTACGCAATTAGGGTGCCGGCCCAGTAGAAGTGCCATCAAGGAGTTAGTCGAGATGAGAAATGTCTGATGACTGCAAGATGCCTAAATTCCTTCTCTGCCCAGTGCCCTATGTACAATCATCGCCCCTATCAATGTACCCACTACCACATAAGGATAGTCCGCTGTTATAGTTTTCATGGTTCATAACCATTCGTGAAGTAGGAATCGAAAAATTAGTGCAGTTTCATAGGTCTGTCTTTAACGTAATTTTGTCTTGCTTTAAGTGTAACGATATTCTTATCAAATTTCTAAAAAATTTAATGGAGTACTGGACACTCTGCGACTTTCTTTATGGTCACAATCCTCGTCCATATTTATGTGTGGTGCGCCTACGCAGCTCGCAGTGCGGTGCGTGTGCCTGCGCCGATCCTAATTACTGATCTAACGGCGGTCAATGCGCGCCCTCTAATTACAGATTGTGATAATGTTATTTAGAAACTCCATCGTGGTATAATGTTGGTGTTTTCATCGTATTTTCTGTATCTGCACCACATTGCAGTGTATCTTTGTAATTTATATTAATTGCTTTAGGTTTTCATGTCTGGGAAAGTAATGTAGAAATTGTAGAATGTATGGGATTGTTATCGTAGTGTTGTAAGAAATAGACATGTGTTCAAATTACTGGTGTACATTTGTTTACGCTAGTGAGTGTCTGAGTGGCTGTTTTATTCAAGTCGTTTTTCTAGGTGATATAATAAATGGTTTTATCCGATAAAATCGGGAATCAGAGTGCAGGGCAAAAATAAATTATTTACTTATGTAATTGCTGGATCGGAATTCGACCAACAATAACCTTCACGATTGTTTGATGATGATATTAAAACAATGCCACTTACTACGTAGCTCGTTTAAAGTTCCTACGTAATAAATGTCAATTACAAGAATCACGAGAAGGGTCAACAAGATTCTAAGACGAGTCAGCAAATTGCCACTACATACTACGCAATATGTCTGCCGTAGCTCCCAGCCATTCATACCAAGACTAACACACCTTTTTAAGCAAATAAGTATTAGATGTTATAGACAGTAAATAACCAAATAACGGGTTCTACAAACAAATTGCTGTATCCATATTTAGTAAGCTCACTATAATTTGCGAACAGAATGCTGATAAGTTAAATGTTAACATCATAAATTGATGTTGTTTTATTATTTGCTGTCGGTTGGTATTGATGCTGAATGTACTCCTGTGTTTCGAAATCTTGTAAAATTACATTAGCGCTTGGTTATTTATTAGTTATTGTTTTGATGCAATATCTGATCTATGGGTTAAATTACCTTTAGCAGTAGTTGCACATACCTACTTGCGTCCAAAAATACCAGAGTTGATTTAGTTATGGTCCCTGGTCATGCAACGCATAGGCAGATAATATTATAGTACTTACTAATTCCATGATTTGCAATAAGTTGCCTTCATTTATCAAACGAAATTTCAAATTTTTTTACAAGCTTTTTATTAACTTGCTTCGTCTTATTTATTTACCTTGCAGGTAAAGCCAAAGGAAACCAGTTACGTCTCATACAAAGTTTGGCCCAAGCCCAACCCCAAAGAGAGGTCGGCCCGCGAAAAAAAAAATGTGTTACCCTGGTCGGGGAAGTCCTCCTTATCTTTTTTTACTAGTGCGCCGAATCTCTGCGACGGTTCCGACATTTCGAATTTTGAGCCCAATATGGCAGATCTTTTTATATGTATTCTGTAAATGGCGATACTAAACCTCCTTCAATAAGCTTTAGATTATAACAGCAAAAGCTCTAACTCATTATTTTATTACTGAATCAAATCAAAACATAGTAGTTATTGTGAACAATATTTTATTAACAGTTGCATTATCGTTAAGTTTCATTTATTGCTTGTAAAATAGCCTTACTCAGCGAATAAATGAAAATTTACGCTTCAAAACAATCCTCTTATGTTTCCAGGAATCGTAAACGCTGGTTCTTGTAATAGGGTACTGTCAACTTAGATAATTAAGTTATTTGTGGCCCTATAAGCAAGTCTTAACTACAGTTTATTTTAAACCAACTAGTCAGAATTAATCAGTACATTTGGTTTTCTTCAAAGAGTTCGGACTTTGATCTCTTTTCAAATGAATTTTCCGTATTAAATAGAGTTTGATGCCCATCTTCCAAGCGTTTTCCCAACTATATACTTAACTATAACTATTAGCACAGAATACTTAAAGTACTACGTACAGAAAGGCCACTCCCTTCCCCGCACTAACATCAGTTACCGCACCTCACCCCGCACTTCGGCGTATTCGTCGCAGTTCTTTAACAAGAGCGCTCGCAAACACAATTACCTCACGCACACATTCATATGTATACAAACGTCATTTTTTAATGTAGTAGTAGTAGGTAATTATTTTGCGAGCGTTGTATGGAGTGTCCGGGGTGTGCTATTAGGGTCGACTTACAGTCTAACCAGACGCAGCTAAATACACTGGTATCAGCTGCGTCTGGTAGTGGTGGCTGGTATTATGGAGCGACTGCCTATCTGATCTCCACAATCTAATTGACGGGTAACACAATGCTTGAGTGTCTATGAGTGTAGAATCCTTATTCTAGACTCATAGGCACTCTTGGCACTCAAGCTTTAAAATTAACGGAATTTGGGAAATTTTGGAGAAAAAGGCCAAATTCCGTTAATTTTAAAAACATTCTTTATTTCTAAGTACCAAAATGTGTTATTCTTTAAGTTCTGTAAAGGAAGAGTGCGGTTTTGTTTCACTTTCGTTGTTGCGGTGCGCGCGCGCCGCGGAGCGTGTCGGCGACAGAATGTAGGTCCCGCTGTGTACGCAGATGCAGCCAAACGAAGCGCTTGACTGATAGTACGGATGCTAGAAGTGTTGAGAATACTCAGCTTTGTTGTTGTATCATTTTAGATCTGCATTTTGAAGGACATTGCTAATCCATTCCTTCTTATGTTCGAAAAATTTGTCTGCTCAACAACGTAAATAACGCAATGAATGTTTTAGAACTGTCAAAATGAGAGCCATTGATACTGATAGTGTGTTACGCAATTTTACCTCGCCGATTTTGCTTACAAACTGAAAAAAATACTGGTTTCATTTTAAAAGATATCTTACGGAGCTTAACATTGTAACGAATCTTCAATGTTTCCCTCGTTAAATTAAGGCTTTGTTAGTTCAGGTGACTAAAAATGACTACGTGGCGTGGCTAGCTCAGAAACAAAATGTCCAAGGAATCATCTTTTTTAAAAGCCTTAGATTGCAGCTTGTCGAAGAGACCTTTTCCTCCAGGCTTTAAACAGACAATGATAGTTATTTAAACAGTCGACGACGTGTTAATTTTACTTGACGAGAGCTAGTTTAAAAAGACACATAAAATATCTATAATGATCGATTAAATAAAATAACTTGTCTTAAACATTTAACCGTTGGCGTTAATTTTATTTGACAGCTTTTTATTATAAAATCTAGTTTACAAAGACCCATAAAATGTCTATAATTATTATAAGTACAAGTCATTTCAACTGGTTACTTTTTTCTACATCTCCATGTAACATGGACCTTCTTACAAAACCACAATTTCCACGCATTGGATAAACCAACGTTCAGAGATAGGTATTTAGTTAGCCCGAGGGCCCAATCTATGGAAGACTTGGACTTGTCTCGTTCTACAATATTTGTGGTTTTTATTTACATATTGTAGCATGTAAAGTAATACTAGTTCTTGAGTTACTGGTGATTGGCATTGACTGAAACATCCTCGCATTAACAGGTAACCTATTTTAATGATATATTGACTATAGCCAATTAGCTAATTACTATAGCTGATGGGTTCTTGACAATTAATTGTCATTTTCTGGAGCATGTTGGTAGTTACCAGAAAATATTTAAACACTAACTTACTTTTTAAAGATTTTATTTGTTTAACGTTATTTAATTTAATGTTATTATGTTACCTGATGAAAAAACTACAATTTGCAAATCCTATTTTTTTTCTTCTTTTTTTTTAACTTGGCAACCATGTTGTCATTTTTTGCCGCCAAATTCCTTGCACGACGATACTATTGTTAACAATAATAACAATTTATTTTCCAGATTATAAAATCCAATTTGTTAGTAATTACATACACAACTTAAACACAAGTGTTTGTAAATACATTTGGGCAGATTTTCCGTTATGACAGTTCCGCTCAATCTTTCTGTGAATACCTACGGTCTATTTCAAGCCAAGATCCAAAAAGCCTAATAAAACTCCTGTAGGTAACTAAGCCATATAAAGTCCCATAACATAACATTATAATAAAACTTATCACCATGTGACCATAGACTAACAAAAAACATCGGTAATTCTATGCGTCTTCTCAGAAAGCTGTCAGCCAGTTCAGCATATAATATGAGAACATGACTAACGGGGGTCAACGACCCTAGCTAATGGATTTTCTGGCTCCTACAATTTTTTTGCTAGACTTAAAATGTACGTACTTTTTAACACGTAATGATGTTTCATTGAAATTATATAAAGAAATGTGGTCAATAGCTGTCTTTTTCGCTAGAGGACCAATTTTGGTGCCTATTTTGAGATAAGTCGCTTTTAGATTATAATCTGAATTACCTATTGGCTATCTAAGTACTTAAGTACGTTATATTTCGTGTCAAAGTAATTGTGGGATGATATGAAAGTCAGTTTTGCTTTATTGGTTGGTATTCGTCGACTGATACTTAAACTATAAGGCAAACTACCGAAAGATATATCTAATCTGCATTCGCAATTTATTTGCCAAAAATGTAAACAATATTATTTTTCTATAAACTCATATTGTTTACAATTGTGTAGGCACAATAAAGTTCAGTTTACGCTACAAACTTCAAACATTTTTCTAACTTTTTCAATAGTGCTAGTCACTCTGAAATCAACTTAATTTCCATTACAATAAAGTTGATATTTGTTTAACTAGAAATAATATTAATTTGAAACAAGTTTGAATAGACTTTAGAACATAGATACATACACTCACGCCTTCTTACCAAGGAGATAGGCAGTAATTGCAGAACGTCACCTGCTACGATCCTTTTATATATACCTACTCTTTCGGCTACGTTTATATTCATACATCTGCATTCTGCACCCTAATAATTGCGTAACACAGGTTCAATCACAATCTGAATCATTTTGAAGGATTTTGCTAATCCATTGCTTCTTATGTTCGAAAAATTTGTCTACTCAAAAACGTAAATAACGCAATGAATGTTGTTGAACTGTCAAAATGAAAATCATTGCTACTGTAAGTACGCAATTACTCCGCGGGTCAGTGGTTATACACGCTAACATCACGCCTTTATTCTAGAAATATATCTAAAAACGTTTTTTTAATTTGACGGTTCGTTTCAAACTTTATTTATATTGAATTACTATTCACTACTATTACTGTCAAATTAATTAAGTCTTAAAAAAGTTATCATCGTCGATACAACTAAATAATTAAATTATTTGTCGATAACTTTCACTTTGCAAAGAAACAGATAGGTATTAAAAACCTGTTTTAACACAATTTATGTTATAACAGCTACAAGTATACGCACACAATATTATGTAATGTAATATATACTTGGTAAAGTTGACACTAATTTGATGTAAAAAAAGAACGTACGTACGTACTTAAGTAGGTACCAAAACAGCATCTTCCTTTGTAATAATAACAGAAACAAAAAAAAAGTCGAAATAATGAAATTAATATAATTATTATGAAAAATTAAAGATATTTGTGACCGACCCTGAAACATTTGTCGCGTGTTAATCATTCAAACTCAAACCCAAAGCATTTATTTCAATTAAACCATTTACAGGCACTTTTGAATTGGCAAGAAGTGTGTCAGTCAGAAATATGAAACTTAATTGCCCATTCCAAAACGTAGTACCTATGTACCTAGTGGGAAAAACTTCATGACCTCTGACGCCCATATGCTGGTTTGGTCCCTGGGTTGGTCAGGACGTGCTATGTGTTCTGGTGCGCCGGTGGTGGGGAATACTCCCCAGAGGAGGGAAGGTGAAGGACAGCCGCGGCGGGTTGAGTGCTAACGCGTGCCCGTGTTCCCGCCGTAAGCGGCAGAGGACACCGTGGAGTTTGAGTGGGTTAGTGTCCCACATAACTGCACTATCTCCCCGTGGTAGTGCAGAATGCATGAGCATTTCTCCAAGATAAAAAAGGGTTGCAGTTTCAATTTTCTGAATCATAAATCAGCACCTTTTGAGCATTTAAATCGTACCCTATCTCCTAGCTCAACCATCTTATAAAACCTGTGTTTGTAAAGGAAAAGAGTGCACATCTTACATAAAGTCCCATTCCCATCTCAAAGCGTGCTCGTAGTCGCCCCACGGGCAGCACAATGCGATGCGCACGCGCAGTGGGTGTCGATGATTTACACCCGCCCGTCCACGGCCAGCTTCATTCATATTTATTAAACTTCGCAGTTTTTTCAATTGTAAATCTTTTCTGTATGATGAACGTGACACGTTGAGATTGCGCTATTTTGTGGGCACCAGCATTCCAGAAAAAAAAAGTATATTTTCATTTTTTATTATTATTATTTGTCAATGTTTATTGCTTTTTTGTTGGAGTTTAATTTATGGGGGGATAAATAACGTGTTTTATGGTATATACGCGAGTAATCTGTCTATTATTGTAATACTGTAATATTTTTTTGATAGGCACAGGTGTTGGTTTTCTCACTTACCTCATAAAATTATGTTAAATATTTTATTACATGCATTTATTCAATATCGTTTAACTTTATAAATAAATACAATAATATAAACTACAGCCCATTACAACCGCTTCAGCTCCAATTAATAATATTAATTGGCAAAATAAACAAGATGGCGTGAAGCGCGCTTTTGTCGGCGTGTGCGCATAAAAGTTTATGCTTCATCCTCTTTATGGAGACTTATTATTATCTGTATTCTTTAAATGGATCATGATTATATGCTGCAGGCGAGGAATTTGTTATTATTAGTGGATAACTATTATATTCATAATATCATTGTTGAATATTAATATCATTTCAATTCAAAGACTCATTTATGTTTATGAAGATAGATTGTTAGCTTTTTTTACCCTAATTCCAAGACGATTCCATCTTAGTCTGAAATTCCCGATGTGTCATCGTACTTAACAATGACTTAGGCTAAACCTACGTCATCCAAAATTTCCGGTTAATCATCTAGAGTTGAATGTTGTAGTTTTTTGCATAAGCACAATCAGCCTATAATGTTCATACTGCTGGGACACAGGCCTCCTCTCAGTGGGAGGGACTGGGCCATAATCCACCACGCGAGCCCAGTTGGTAGTTGTCACGTCATGTCTGCGAATTTTTGGACATGCTGGTTTCCTCACGATTTTTTCCTTTACCGTTTTGAGAGTAATTGTGATGTAATTATTTACACAAAGTAAAGTGTCTGACTTTGTTTGGTTTTGGTCTGCACAGAGATGTAATTTTGTGTCATTTGATCAGCATTGAAATCGAAACTTCTCAATGTAAGACAAGTACTCACAGCAGTCACAGTGCTAAAGCTTAGAACACAGTACTAGCCTTTTTTTTATCGATGGGAAATCATCAAATGACCCCTCCCGCTCTGGGTGGAGCGGAAGGGAGTGTCAGACTAAAACCCATCCGAGTTCCTTCCTTAGCCCTTTATGTTCCGGGGTAGCGGTAACCCTTTCGGACAATCCCGCACCCCCGGCAGGCTTCGGCCCTGACAGGCCCCTTCCTTTATGCTGACATCTCTGTGAGGCGCGTGTGGAACACGTACGCGCCGTCCGGCACGGGCCTGGTCCTGATCGGACGGTGAGCTACCCATTACTCTCCGTCCGCAGGCCCGACAGTACTCGCCTAAGGTTGCCTTTCCACCAGAGATGTGCGAGGATGCGTAGCGAGGGATGTGGTGTGAAACCAACCAATAACATCGCTTCATTCATCGAACTAAGTTAGCGTTGGTATTGGTTAGTTTTACACACATTCCTCGCTAGATCCTCCCTCATCTCTGGAGGAAACGCAGCCTAAGATAGGATTATGTTATGCCACCTAAAAGTATGTACCATTTTAAATAAGTAGGTATACTTAGGTACCTCCTTCCTCCCTTTGCACAAAACATTGGCAAAACAAAAAAAAAAAAACTAAACCGTGTCGTAAAAAATTGAATGATGTCCCTTATGTCATAAAATAATTATATTCGTTTGCCTTAAAGCCCTGCTTACCCTCTCCCAGTAACTCGTAAATAAGGCTCGCTGAAAGGGCGCGCATATTTTTAAAACGCATCTTATTTTTATTGGGTGGCGTACTTACCTACATGCGATCACCTCGTTAGGACGGTGTGTGTAGGACAACCAGTTTATATATATCGTGTGAGATGGCTCAAAATAGGCGGGGTTTTAAGATGAGAGATAAAAATTAAATAGGTTTTAAATGTGTTGCAAAAGTTTTTCTATTTCTTTTCGTCTTGCAAAGTCATTTGGCAAACAACTTTTATTTTAATTCATTACTTAGATTGCATGTCACTTTAAATTTATTAAATTTCGTCAGTGCCTCTATGAATCAGGCAAAATGATTAAACACTATCCAAAATTTCAGATCTGCAAGAAAGAAGCGTTCTTTGAAATCTAATATAATTTGTCCCGTTAAAATTCGCCACGTATTAACCTTTTAACCGCTTACGTCGGATTAATCCGACAAATATTTTCGTGTCCATTCCGCCAGGGTCGTATATATACGACCAAATAACACAGCTCGTTTAATCTGTATTATTATTACATCATCACAGCTCGTTTCATCGGTATTTATTAACCTTTTTTTTTCGGGCGCTGAGGGCACGACAACTCATATAAAGTCGGGCGGTTAAAAGGTTAAAAAACGTAGTAACAAATACACATATGTATAAACTGTTTTCCTATTGTTTCAGTTTACACAGACCAGCCAGTATCATCAGCATCCCCTCCGACCCGGGATAAGATCAACGGAGAGGAGAAGGCCAGGTCTAGGCGCAGGGATACCTGGGCAGAGCCTACCACACCGCCTGTTACTGACGATGGTAAGTCTACTCCCGTTATCTACATTAAACTTTGTGTTAAAGGAACCAAGGCCTCCAAGACCGACGGATCCTTTGATAGATGAAAAGTGATTCGGTTGCCCATGGTCATTCGCAACCTAAACCTCACAAACAGAAATAGTTATGTAGCGGCGACATCTACACCGTCACATGCGAACAACGCGTCATACTGACGTCACGCAAAATCCTGCATCGCGCAAGTAAAGTTTACCGCGCAACTAGCATATACTCGTATACAACGCCACGGTGGCATGCACTTGCAGTCTTTGACGCAAACATAATGAGGGGCCTGTATTGACAGGCCACCGTATAGCGTTTCACGGCCGGGGGACTCTGCCCCGATACCGCTCGCCACGCCCCCTAACGGGGGCATCGCGATCTCTACGAGGTGGCTGTGCTTCTGCCTACAAGTCTTTTCACAAAAAAATCTCTCGATTAAATCAGCCTTTCTTTCGCTTCTTCTGCCGTATTGATTATGATCCCCCTGCCTACTTGGGGTTGTCACGAGTCGCTCATCTACAGTTCTACAGCTCCAAATATATGTCTTCGTAGTTTAACCTATTTCTTTCTGCTCCAGCAACCAGTGTTCGTTCGCCGCTTCTCCAACATCAGCATCAGCAGTATGACGAACAGCTCCGTGACATCGCAGCGTCTCTCACAAGACCGCGGTCTAGGCGGGCGCTCCCACCGACGCTTGAGAGACCTACAAGACTGCCTCCACCAGATCGACTGCCGGTGAGTTACTATGCTATTCACACGTTATCTGGGAGAACCTTTTGACGAAATACAGTGTTTTAGGGTAAACGACGGGCCATGCTTTAAGGGAGGGAGTAGGTAGGTATACAAAAATCAGCTGTTTCATACATTTCGATCTTGTTAATATTACATTTTTTTATACAACCGATTTTTATTTGTATATTTCAGAGTTGGTCTGATTATATTCATGTGTACTACACACGATATAGTTTTTCGTATTACTATTATGACGTAAAAAAAAATCGCAATGAATCCTCTGATAAGTAATCTCACAAATTTTTTATAAGTTACCTGTTTCGTAGATAACTTATAGATATTGAAAGATAACAATTGGATCACCACTTAAGTAGTCATCCGTAAAAGTAACCTGTAGTTGCCCTTTTGAAATGAAATGTTTATTTTCTGTAAGTAGGTCTTCTAAAACACTTTTACAAGTAAATTTTGGTCAATATTTTAAAACTAAATCGCGCCGGTATATTAGGTACTAGCTGCGCTCCGCGGTTTCACCCGCGTAACTTTCGATCCCGTGGGAATATTGGGATAAAAACTATCCTATGTCCTTTCCCGGGACTCAAACTATCTCTATACCAAATTTCATCGAAATCGGTTCAGTAGTTTAGGCGTGAAGAAAAGACAGACAGACAGACAGAGTTACTTTCGCATTTATAATATTAGTGGTCAATATTTTAAAACTAAATCGCGCCGGTATATTAGGTATTTATAATCTTATATCTCTTCCAGGCCCGTGGTTCACCAGACGGTGGCGCACCACCAGAAGAAGCCAGTTCCAGTTCAGCAAGTGAAGGTAGCGAGCCTACTGACGCAGTGGAACCAACAGAAAGCGGCGAAGGAGGCAGGGTTGAACTGCCAGCTGAAAGATTACTCCATGCAAGAGCAGGGTGGCTGCAAAGACGAGGGCCTGCTGGCTGGTCACGTCACTGGTTTGTGTTGAGAGGGGCAGCCCTACTGTACTTCCGGGATCCTCACGCAGAACACCGAGGACTGATGGATGGGGTTATTGACTTGAGTGGGATTTCAAGAGTGGTTGAACTGCCAAATTCTACGCAAGGATATGCTTTTGAGACTGAGGTACGTAATACCTATAATAAAATCCACAGTTTGTCGGTTGTGCAAGTCAAACATGTTTCTAATGAATCGTGTTTTGTTCCACAGACTTGGGATGGAAAGCATATAGTCCTGTCGGCAGTAACAGCTGGCATCAGAGCCAACTGGGTGTCGGCCATGAGAAGAACAGCTGGCTTACCAGACACAGGACCACTATCACTGATATTACGGGAGGATACCGTTGACCAAGCTTCAGAATCCTCAACATCACCTGTTACCCCCGTAACGCCCATCACAGGCAGATCAGCGCCTTTCTCATCAGACGAAGAATACCGAACAGCTTCCGAAGGTGGACGAAGAGATAGCGCTGATTGGGGAGACATGGGTCCTCAACCACCTCCGTCCCCACTCCTCACAAGGACTCCGATATCCAAAGTAAAAGAAAAAGTTCGCATCAGAACTTCCCACCAAGCACCTCCGCGACCAGACACACCTAAAGGTGACCGAGACGAAATCGACTCTACCAAAGAAAAAGAACGCACCGTCGATGAGGTTGATGAAAACGAAAAACCCGTCGAAGCGAGAAAACGTAGCTATATATCGACTATCGACAAACAAACAATCGAAATAGACGATCTAAGAAAACAACTGAAACTTGCGCTTAACGACGTCGGCGCGGCTGAAGCTGAAATAACAAGGCTACAAAAACTAAAAACAGAGGCTGCTTTGCAAGAAAAGAAAATGGAAGAACTAGTTACAATGTTGCAAAAGAAGGAAGAAGAACTGTCAGTTAGAACGAAAGAGGCTGAAAACTTAGACGCGATAAAAGAACTATATAACCAAGATAAAAGTCTTTGGGAGAGCAAGTTGACGGAAACGCAGAATTTCTTGAAAGAATCGACTGAACATTGCGAGTTACTGACAAGACAGTTAGCTTCCGCGCAGGAGACGATAGCGCAGTTACAGCGAGAAGTCAACGACCTCAATGAGAAACTATTAAAAAGTGTTAAGGAGAATGATAGCTTATACACGAGGATAAGAGATCTAGAAGGAAGATCACTTATTGAGTCTGCGTTACCCACCAAGGAGAAGAGAAAGAGCATAGGGTCTCTCAGCGACCTCACGAACTTGAACCAAGACATGAACCTCGAGTCTATGGAAAAAGATAGATTAATAGAGGAATATGCAGAATTAAGAGATCGATTCGTGAAAGCTATTCAAGAAATAAAAGCGATGAAGAAGGAACTGCGTGATTCACATAATATGTACGACGAGCTCGAAGTCACTAATCTCAAGTTAAGGAATGAGATGAAGCTAAGAGAGCAGTGCAGCCGATCAGAGATAGATCTGATGGCGGCCCGCATCCTCGACCTAACGCAGAAGTTAACTGCTTCAGACAAACAAGTCCGAACACTAAAACACAAAATCCAAAAGTCTGAATCTAGAGAGAAGAGACGCAGTCTGTCGTTAAAAGGCAGAGAGTCCTTCACTCTAGGTAAAGAAGTAGAAGAAAAGTTAACAGAGCTCGAAAACAAAATCACAATGCTCGAATCAGGCGAACCGGTCCCAACGATAAACTCTCCCTCCAAAAGTGCGTCACCTGCCAAAGAAAAAACATCCAAATCTGAAAATACTTCGGACGAAAAACGGATGAAACGCCTCGCCGCTCGACTGAGGAGGAAGTCACTCGATAGTGCCACCAGCTCCGAGCCCATGAAGATGTTAGTAAGATTGAGTTCGCTAGAAACCAAAGTAGCCTCCGCCTTGGAAAACCGCAAGGACCTCACAAACTCCTGCGAGTCATTGAGTCAGGCAACCAGGTCCGTTGAAAGTCCATCTTTAAATGAGAGCCCTGAGACGTCCAGTATCGGCACGCAGTCGCAGAGGCATCTCCTAGAGAGGCTACAGAGTCTAGAAAACGTAGTGATACACTCTAGAAATAAGGTGAATGAGTGTCTTTGCCAAATGAGTGCAATGCGAGCGGCGAAGTCGCGTAGATCACCCTCACCGAGTCTCGAAAAGAAATACAGCCTTAAATCGATGGAGAAGTGCCTGACAGATGTCAGCAAGAGGCTACAGGAGTGTTTCGACAAGTGCGTCGTTGATTTTGACCAAAACCAAAACAATAATCAGGAAGAGGTGAACGACAGCGTTGCTCAGGTGGTCGTACAGCTCGAAGAACAACTGAGAACGAAACTCCTGGAGATATCCAGGAGGAAGGCGGCGTTGTACGAGGCGGGTGAGCTCACACAGAGGAAGAGCTTGGAGATACTGGCAGAGAAGCTAGCGTATGAAGCGGTCCTCGTCGGCAGGATACAGGAGGCGCTCGAGTCCTCGAACGGCAGCAGATTCTTCGCGCGATTGATAAAGTCTGAAATTATCGAAACTAGTCAACTAATAGATAACCTCAAACGCAAGATCAACGGCGAGAGCAGCAGGGGCGGCGCCGGCACCAGGAGCTCGCTGGACTACCTCGCCATGATCCTCACGAGGAAGATCGACATCGTCAACGGCTCGCCGGAGGCACACGAGCGACGTCGCTCCGAACTCATCATCCACGGAGCCGACCTCGAGGCGCTGAAAGTATCCCAGCGTGAAGTCGCCGAAGCCGTCGACCGGTACAAGAGCGAGAAGCTAGCCGAGCTATGTTCCGCACTCGCATGCGAGACGCTCAGCTACGCGGCGCCGGCCGACGGCGACATCGAGCGGCAGCGCGCCAACCTGGAGGCCGCGCGCGTGCGGGAGGCCTGGGCCGCCGCGCGCGACGCGCTGGGGGCCGAGCTCGTGCAGGCCGAGGTCACGCGCGCGCTGGCACGCGCAGCCGCCGCGTGCGAGCAGCGCCTGGAGCTCGCGCGCCGCTCGCGCCTCACGCTCACGGCACAGGACCGCGCCGACCTGGAGCTGTGGTGGCAGGCCGCGCACGACCACCTGCGCTGCGAGATGGACGCCGCCGTCAAGGACATCGCCGCGCGGTACCGCGCCTGCCTCACGGAGCGCCGCCCGCGCGAGCCGGAGCCCGGCCTGGACTCCCGCGCGCTGCTGGCGCAGCTGGCCGAGGCGCTGGCCCAGCGGGCCCTGGTGGACGCGCGCGTGGCCGTGCTGGACGGCACGTACCGCGCCAGCTCGCCGCGCGCGGCCGGCCCGCGTCGCTCCGCCGAGGACGCGGTGTCCTCGCTGGAGGCGGACCCGGCGCAGGAGGCGGAGTTCGTGTACCTGTTCCAACGATTCTCGACCGAGTGCCGAGCGCTCTTCTCCAGTGACTGTTCGGGTAACAGTGAAGACTCGATGAAGATCGGCGAGAGCCTCGAGCGGGTGGAGGCGGCGGTGGCGGAAGTGGCGAGGCAGCTGTGCGCGCGCGGGGAGGAGCTGGAGGTGGGGCGGGGCAGTCGCGAGGCCACGCCCACCGAGGCCACGCCCCCCGGCGCCAGCGCGCTCGATCGCATCGACGCGCTGCGCCGGCGCGTCGAAGCTCTGCAAGCGCTGGTGCCCTGCCAGCACTGCAAGCAGCTGCAGGACGCGTTGGACAGGTGAGATACATGTCTCTTGCAGAATTCGTTAATTTCAGAATGTTAACAACAGTTCCACTTACCTCCTACTTTTGTTCAGACTGCACGAGGAGCGCGCCCGCGGCGAGTGCGCGCTAGCCCAACAAGCGCACGCGCTGGCCGCAGCACGTCGCGCACGCGCACAGCTACAGACGCAGCACGAGCGCGAGCGCGCGGGCCTGCGCGAGCGCGCGCGCACACTGCAGCGCCGCCTGGCCGCGCTCGACTCTGAGTACTCCGCGCAACTGGAGAACTTGCGAGCCGCTTACCAGGTACACAATACCTACTATTTGTTTAGTTACCTTAAGGGACCGGAAGAAAAAAAAAAACTACCGTTCCATACATTTTGACCGTGTAGGTATTGCACTTTTGTATGAAACGCCCGTTTTTTTAATATTTAACGAAAAATTACGTACTGAAGTTTCTAAGATTTTGAATTCAAGTTTAGTCACCCAGCTCTAAGCTTAATAATTTATTTTAGAGAGATTTTTTGATTTTAAGTTGTCAGCACATTGTACCCCTACAACTCGAACAGTTCCCTCTTCACCCAATAAAGTGTCCCACGCCCGCCCCACAGAGCGCCGTGGCCGCGGACACGCACGGCGACGGGCTGCGCGCGCGCTACCAACAGGAGATAGAGCAGCTGCGCGCGCTGTGCGAGAAGGGGCTGCTGGCCATGGAGTCCTCGCATCGCCGCATCGTGCGCGAGATGGAAGACAAGCATCGCGCCGAGCGGGAACAGCTCAGGTAACCAGTTAAAGACCTTGCCAAAAAGTTTCCATGATCTTCTGTCTTAGGCAAATAGCTACATTGTTCTTTTCCATCCTGGGTGCTTACTCTTGAATTTAATTCCGATAGATCGACATTAGAATTATGACGTTTCGTACTTTTGAGTTCGGTTTAATTAAACTAAAAGGTAAAATTGGATGATTGATTTTGAAGCCCGGCCCTAATTTCCACTTAGTTCACCAAAATGGACACCCAATTTTACCTTTTAGTTTAATTAAACCGAACTCAAAAGTACGAAACGTCACAATTCTAATGTCGATCTATCGGAATTAAATTCAAGAGTAAGCACCCTGAGCCGAGAGAATGACCCTATCTTATCGATATTCAGCCTTAAAAGGCCATCTGACTGTCCTCGTTTGGGTATCAAACCCGAGGTGTACAATATTGTTCTGTTTCTGCAAGCAACATGTACTTTTTCGCTTGTTCCTAATTTCTAATGCTGCGTCTAATTACATGGAATTTTAGTTGCGAAAGTACAAAGTCTCTTGACACTATGAAAAGTCCGTATCTTGATGTCCATGAAATGCAGTGTTTCTACAGTTTTTAACAGACTATAATCTATCGTTTACAGACTAGACAAAGAGCAAGCTCTAGCAGAAGAGACCCGCGCGACGCTGGCGGCTCTGGACGCGATGCGCAAGGCGCACGAGAGCGAGGTGCGGCGAGAGGTCGACAAGTTCAAGGCAGAGTACCTCAGCAGAGGCGCGCACAATGGAGAGCTCACTCAACTTAGCTCGAGGCACCAGTAAGTTACTTGGGTTTTGTTGGTTTTGGGAATGTCCAAAAATGTCCAGAAATTCTTCTTAGTACCTTAGATAACTGTATTGTTTAAATGTTTAGTACCTACATCCTCTTCTATTCATCTACAATCCTATATAGTTAGATTATAGTAATTTGTTAAGATGCCCTGTATTTTTTTTTCTTCTTTAGATGTTCTGAAAACGATTTTGTGCATTCTAGAGCTTCAGTAACTAATAAGTTTATTTGTCAGCGTTAGGAAATTTAATTCAGACTTGTACAGTTAGTGACTGCAATTAGCTGACCCACCTTTGCATAAATGATTGAGATTTTTTAGAATACGAATCGATAGAATTTTATAATTCTTTTATATTTTATTTACTTTGCTCAAAAAAATAAAATACAAAAGAATTATAAAATTCTATCGATTCGTATTTTAAAAAATCTCAATCATTTATGCAAACGTGGGTCAACTAATTGCAGTCACTGACTGTACGTACTGTATAAATTAAATAAAAATTAGCACAAATAGGTGAGGTCTACATTTAGTAGTGGGTTGAAAAAGCTGTCAATGAAGATGGTGCTAATTATTTAAATAAATGACCGTCAGTGTTTTATGATAAAAACCTTTCTGTTATTTGCTTTTCAAATTAAGATTTCTTTTCTAATTTCTCTTTAACCCTACCAATTTATTTATGACCTTACTGATTATTTTATTTTAATATAAATAAAAACAACAAATTAAACCAACTTTCTCTTATTGTATCAGAGATCAAAACCGCAACGAAGAAGCTAGCTTGAGTTCAATTTTCCACCATATACCCATGTATGTATTATTCCCCTTCCATACAAATACTTCATAAAACCGTTCCCCAAATAGTAAAGTCTTTTAGTAATCTTTCCAGGCAAGAGATGGAGGAGATAAAACGGGAGATTCTCTCCCTCTCCGAGAAGTATTCAGTCAAGTGCGTAGAGTCGGCTGCGTTGGAAGAGAGACTGGCGACTGCGACCGCGCAACTTGCGCAGGCGCATAACCATATCATGCAGCTGGATTCCAGGTACGTATGCTGCCGAGAGCATAGACAATTATTTACAACCAGAGAGAAATTGATTCAAATTAAAGATTAAAATAATCTGTGCCGTTGACTTCTAATTATCCAAACTACTTATAGAAATGTAGACCTAAATTGAAACCTAAAACGGCCATAGCTTATTGGTTATCTTACTGGTCCTTTGAAAATTAGGTTCATGATTTTTATGTGCAGTAAAAGTCACTGGGCTGGGCGTCCTGATGTGTTTTCTGTGAATACGTCATATTAAGCTCCACGACTTTTTTTACTCAAAAGTGGGTTGTATTTTTTGTTGCCAGGCAGATTAAACAATGTTGTTTTCATTTTATTTCAGAAACAAGCAACTCCGCGCCCACCTAATATCGGAAGCCAATGATATGAAGAACTCCGAGGCGTCCACTCTCTCCCAACTCATAGAAGAGACCGGCTCGGTACGTCAGCGTCACTCGTTACTTTTTTAATTTAAACACACCGATACCACGGTACACGCTTGTACAGCCTATGCTAGCTTCTCTTCATTTGACCATGAGGCAAAGGCCACACGCTTGCATGACCATACATCGCACTTAACAGTTATACACCACCGTTCGAAAGCGAACTTTAAGTAGTCAAGGTTAAGGTCTAAAGTTAAATGATTTTCTACGACACTTTCAATTTTCTTTTCCGATGTTTCAGTATTTAATTTTAGTTTCTTGGTGTCGTAATATTCTTTTTGTAAATAAATACCTACAATCTTGAAGAAATTCTGATTAAATTATAAATGTGATATTCTTAGATCGCACAAATTGAGCTCAATTAAAACAAAAACATTTTTACAAAAATATACAATTTAGCCGAATCATAAATACAATATGAAAATAGCTTCGAATTGATCTTGAGCTGGCTACAAGATTAATTTGAGTTCTCATATAAGATAATAACAGACAATCATTAACGCTACTGGTTGAAGAAAGTAAATGATAAATGATTTATTTTCTGTAAATAATAGCAATTAGTCAATGGTTCACCATTCACTTACCTACCCCTGCCATCAGATGGTTGGCTCAATTCGCGCGATCTAGTAGTTTAGAACTATTTCACATTTCTTGGGGCATATAAATTGGAGACGACATTGCTAGCACTCATTGAAACCAGTCTTATTTAAAGTTAAACATGGATTCTTCCATATTCTACACGCGGAATTAAAAGACTCATGTAGATATTTTTAAATCCTGCGCTTATGATGCCCGACCAAGTCATGAGTACAGATAGCGCCATCCACGAAGACGCGCCCCACACTTCTTCCTAATCGCTTACAGTAGAGGTGTGCAACATTCCGCTAGTGTTTTAGTTTTGTCGATACATGCGTGGGTAATTAGTGTGTATCAAAAAACCAAAACACTAGCGGAATTAACTAGCGATTAGTAAGAAGAGTGGGGCGCGACTTCGTGGATGGCATTATCTATGAATGTAAACCCGCATGTTGTGATTGGTTGAAAAATAACAATGGCTGACCAAATCACTTGACACAAGATAAGATAAAATCATAAAGTTCTCGCCTGTAATTCCCCAGCAGAGGTGTACCTTAGCATGTACACCTACATTTATATGTTTGAATCCCATGTAAAAGGGGGCGAGAATAGATTATTTAAACTGATTTTAACACCCATGCTATAACTCCTCTATAAAAGTTTCTGAAACTGTTAGCTTATTGCCAACATTAAAACAACCAGTGACATATCATCCAAACGAGTGTTATTATGTTGTACTAAATTTCATTATACAACTCGTTTTCAAAAAAAGAACATTGTCATGCACGCGCGTTTCACAAACACAGCGCAGTAATTTAAAAATGGAACTTATAGCTACTCTACTTAATCGCGCCGGCCGCCATTTTTGTTCCATATTAGTACTGCAAAAAAACTGTTTCAGAACCTTTTATAGAGGATTCATATCATGGGTGTAGATAGTCTTGTATGCAACTGTGAATAATTGGGTATTAAAACAGTTGCATAAATAACTATTAAAAACCAGGGGTTAAACGAATCATGGCATTATGCAAGTGAGACTGATGCCGACCATCATCAGCCATTCTTAGGGATTTCGCTTACACCATTAATTACATACCTACCCACATACGACACGTCTCCAATTTCCATGCTCCAAGACGTAGTCTCTATCCCACATTGTAAGCAACCTAGCGTAACGGTACATTGTATGGGGTGCACTAACAGCATGGGAGGGCGGCGCCGCTGTGGAGCCACCTGCGACACCTCGCCGCCGTCTGGCAGAGGACAGGCAGCAACGCAGGTACACACTATGCTACCAGTCTACCATGCTATGGGTTTGGTTGAGGGGAAATGGTCGATTATTGGGCATTAAGCCCACTTTTGTACCTTTATTGTGCACTAAGTTTAATAAATAGATATTAGGTTTCTACAATGTCTATATGAAACTTCTTAGCGTGTCTATGGCAAAAATAACACAAAATATAAAACTCTTATTCATTGGCTAGTGCTGTGGCTAACTCATCTTTACAATTTCGAACTTAAAGGTACTGTTTTACCGACTGCGACTAAGCCTAAAAAGAGGGTACAACCCGATTCAAAATTTATAGCGGCTCGGAACCATATTCACGTGTCAGCGGGGGTGAGGTGTGAGGTACTGCGCAGGCGCAGTGAGTAGCGCACTTTAGAGCCTCAATGAGGTTTGAATCGGGCTGTAGTACTCTCCTTACTTTTGCTAATTAATTTTACTAAGCAGTCTTTTGAGACCACGAATAATCTAGGAGGTCTACCATCACCTCTTATAGTAGTATTTTTTTATCTTGTTTCGTTGTGGGACAGAGATGGAGCATCACTCTTTGAAAAAAAAAGTTTAAACGATTAAAACCAATTGTAATTCCAATAATCGACTATTTCTCCATTTTAACAGCATTGCGGTGTTTGTTGTTTGTCCCGTACTAGAATCACCAGACAACATGTCCTGATCTACTTAGTTATTAATATTTATCTCAACAAAGGGAATGAAAATTGTAAATATTTTAGTAATTTGGTATCAATGACTAACCAATGACCAGCTCTGAAATCACGAAAAAAAGTGAGCTGTTTCATACATTTCGGTCGAGTAGGTATTGAACTTTTGTATTAAACAGCTGATTTTTTTTTCGTAATTTCGGCGTTGGTCCCATAGTGAAAGTTGTTCAGTTCGACGGTCTAAAGCACCTCTTAAAGTTTTTAGGGTTATTTTTTTCACACCTTATTTTTTTTATATCTTCGTTCAAGTTTGTTCACACTCTCCACTTTACCCCTAACAAAAATCTTCCGCAGCCTAATAATTCCACATCCAAGGACAAATTAATTGCTTTTCGGACGCCTAACAATAATAAACACAACAATACCATAGATAACACAACCCTTTTTTTGTTAATTGTCTATTCAGCACTTGATATATCAAAGCTATATTATATAATATTAATGTGATATATTATGTATTATAGACGAAGTCGTCCCGGACGAGCCCCCTGCTGGAGGCGGCGAGGCCGGCGCGCGCAGCCAAGATACAGTACGCGAAGACAGAGAGCACGAGAAACCTGCAGCTCTCACCCGTCCAGGTAAATACAAGTGTCTAAGTTTAAAGTTATAGAGGTATGAGGAACAGGGTGTAAAGTTCACTCATACTCTATAGAAAAGGGAGGATCCTTCGACCAGACGGGTGTTGTGTCTGGCGGGCAACTGCCCTATGATTCATGTCGGGCTGTTGTATCTATGCTAGTTGCGCGGTAAACTCTGCTTGCGAGGTGCAGGATTTGCGTGACGTCAGTATGACGCGTTGTTCGCATGTGGCGTTGTAGATACCGCTACAGAGTAAATATTACCGCCCACTTGCACCATAAATAGTTATAATGCGTTTAGCGATAGCACCATTCTGCCTAGCTGCCATCTTGAACAGAACGATGTTTTAAATTAAATTAACGGTTAGTGCTAATCATATTTAGTTATTTGCGGTGCAAGCGAGCCTACATGTCGGTATTAAAATAAAAATATTAAAAACGTCTTTTCGAAACAAATAGCGTTGGTCCAGTTGGTCCCCTCAGATAATTGTCGTGTTTTGGAACAACAAACTCAATATCATACATACGAAAGTTCAAATTCCATTGCAACCACAATTGACAATTTTGTTACAAATGCTCACACAAAAATCAACTTTGACAGCATAACGCTTCATAAACTATCACCTTTTCGCCATGGAGATAGGCAGTACATAACGCAACCTGCTACGTTTCTTCCAAACTTTTTAAACCTCGTAAACTTTACATTCTCTCTTCTCTTTTGTATGAAATAATTAACCTTTTAAACATATGTTTTCAGAATTAAAAGCGCCGAAGCGCTGCTCGGTAAGCGGGCGAGCGACGATCGCTCCGCTCGTGGGCATGGTCGCCGAGCGCAAGAAGCGCTTCGAGCTGTAACCGACGACGACCGACGCGACACTGTACGTCGCAGACACCCACCACGCTTGCACCTGGCCACTCGCTTCATACCCCACCCACGACACAAGTATATACCCTGATATATAATCACAAGTGGATAGGTTATTGAGACAACTGTATTTCTCGGCAAACGCCTGAATATTTAATCGTCAATGGTAGCTTAGTAACTTAAAAAAGCTTAATAGCATATATCCAACAAATATATCTACTAAAAAAGCCAATTTATCCAACTAAAACATCTTAACTAAGTTATAAAATCCAATGAGTAAAATAAGCGACATAAAGGAGCGGTATGTTATCAGCGTACTAATGTTTTAATTATTATTTAATATGTTAAGACCAAATACACTTTCTACAATATAAAACAAAGTGGCCAGATCTTTACTCCCACCACACAATGTATATAATCTTTGAGAACGGTATATAATGTACTAATTTTCTAAGTTGTAGTTTTAGTTGATTCGGTTAGTGTTGTGACTTGTGTAAATTATATACTTAATGTAAATACTAACGATTGTATCCTCATTGTTTGTTTTCTGTATGTTTATCTTTAAGACGTTGTTACCAAATATTTCTTTGTATTTAATGTGTTATGCAAGCATTGGGGACGCAATTATCGGTTAAACAATTTATTTAAAATGTTTTTTCTCTTTAGGTCTCGAACCTAACTGTATTATTTATTGCTCTGTTTCTTATTTATTTATTCTGAACCTAGGTTTACTCTATTACTTTCCATCTTTACAAAGTCTCTCTAAGATTGTACTGAACCCGAGGAGTTGCGTCTCCAGCGCGACTAGATGCATTATAACCGTGTTTTGAAAGCGTGGACTTATTTGTATGTGTGTCTAGAATTTATTACTAAAGTGTTTTTAATCGTTTCATGGCATTTGTAATCCATATATTTCGGCAAACAAAATCGATTTTACATAAAATATGATGAGATCATTAAATAAAATTTTATTGTTTAGCGCGAAATTTTTTAAGTTTTGGAAAGTAAATGCCAATGAGCGGTTAGTATAGAGGCATATTTATATACTTTATATCTTAATATTAACATTTTTACGGAAATAAAATATATAATTTGCGTTAATTTTGACTTTGAGCTCCACTTTGTAGCGCGCGCCTGTTACCATTCTCCTGACTCTGGGCATTGAACCGTCTTCCAACGCACCTTCACATTGTTGTGTATAGATAAACACTAACTAGCGGATAGTCTATAATGTACCTATTATATAACATGTCACGAAAAATTGTATACATAATTTATAAATGGAATAATTTGCTCAATGTTATCTAGTGGGTTAAAAAAATGTTATACCAAAACTATAGTATGCATTGTAAGTAATACACGAGTAGACGGCAGTATAAAAGTAATTCTTCACGGCTATAATAAATTAACTTATGTTACTTGAGCTTTTTTTATATACAGTCGGCGGCAGGTGTTCATGTAATGTTGTGTTCCCTTGTTTTGAATGTGTGTTGACATATCTAGGCTGTCGACTGTACTAGTTGACGTTGTGTTTATAATAACATTATAAAATGAACAGTAAACTTACATAATACAAAAATATTGTTGTTTTATTGAATACATTCATCCCTTTCGTTCACTACTTTTGCCCAAATACCAACCCACCCATTAGGCACTGTTTCGAAGTACATACCACACTGTGTAAAGTCAAAGCATTTATTTCAACTAGGCACATGAAAGGCACTTTTGTAGGTAAAAAATCACAATAAAATAGAATAAATATTTACATAATTTAAAAAGCTAACACTCTTAAAATAATAATACGTACAAGTATATAAAAAAGGGAGGGGAAATGAAAGGGCATAAAAATTTTCGTCCGCATCGCTGTCAATAGAAAACGTTGACAGTCGGCGGGTTGGTCTCGGCGTTAATTTGGGCTAGACGAAACACATGTACAATTCGCACGTCTTGCCGAGTCCAATCCACATCGAAGGGTCGCTTCTCGAAGGTGTGAGGGAGTATGTATATCTAGGACAAGTCATCCAGCTTAGTAGACACAACTTTGAGAAAGAAAATGACAAGATCCAATTGAGTTGGGCAGCGTTTGGAAAACTTTGTCAAGTGTTCTCGTCGCTAAACCCGCAATGTTTGAAGACTAAGGTCTTCAACCAGCGCGTCCTGCCCGTTATAAGATACGGTGCCAAAATGTTAACAGTCGCCTGCCCCCTTATTCACAAACATCCGATATGCTTCCGTATCGTATCGAACATTAATCATTGTTATCGTAGCAGTCTTCTCAATGCTGTTCACAAGTCCAAAACCCGGAAATTTTGTCAGTTTAAATCAAATAGACGCCGGCTATTCTTCCGACAGCTATTTGCTGTCGAGGGAAAGTCAAATCAGGTTATCGAAATGTCAGGTTTTCGATACGATAGCCTGTCGTATGGTTGTGAATCAGGGCTCTGGTCTACAAAACTGTCGCTCATCATGTCGCAAATCTGAGTCATTAAGTGACACTGATTCACTTATGCTAACGCTAGACGACGACTTATTTAGGCGTAACGGCCTGGCCACGACCTTGCTGCTATCAGCGGCAGCTTAGCGCGGGGCGGCGAGTGGTAAAAACAAATATACAAAAATGTCTGAACCATGCCACGACGCACCGCTCGCAGCGTCAACGCTAACAGTAAGACACGCCGCTTGCCGCTAAGCCAAAACTCATGGCCGGGCGGTAAGAGAATTGTGGTAATACTAACCTGCAAATTGCAGAAAACGTAAGGAATTTTGCACGCTACTTTAGCGCAACCCAAAATAAAATAAGAATGCTTGTTGTTCGTTTTATTATATCATACAATAAATATTCTCCTATTACAATTTATTTACAACAAAAATATAACTATATCGGCAAGCGGTTTGCAACAGAAATAAAAAATAAGCGTCGTTGCTATGGCAGATTTTGAACTTTGCGTTCGCGTTTTATTTTGCAAATATGTTTTTGGAAAAAACAACTTTCAGACCCACACATAAAGTTCAGTTTGCGCTACAACATCAAACATTTTTATGACTTATTTTTTTCTTTTTCATGTTATTCAAAAATACACTTAATTGACACAGGAATAAAGTTGATATTTGTTTAAAAGAAAATAACATCAAAATTGAAACAAGGATTTTAATATGGAATACGACATGTCGGTCGCCGTGCGTCGGAATACAGCGTCCATGGCTTACATATTACAAAAGTCCATTAAAGGAGAATGGGCGTTATTATATGAGGTGCGTCCTAACCCTTGTAACAAGCTGCGACTAGTATAAACATGTTCATTTAGGCTTTTTTATGAATAATAATCCAAGTTGTTATTACAATTGCGTGCAGGTCAACAGTAATCGGGCTTGAAGTGAAAAAAAGGTTTTTGTATTGAATAATGCTTTAGGTAATAGGTAATACAGGCTGGTATCCGCAACTCCACGTCAATGCGCGTATTTTGCGTACTAAATAATGCTTTAATCATAATATCAATCAATACTTTTTTACATTTTGTGTTACATATCTACATAATTCTTACATTTATAATAATTTTACATTAATCACAGGCAGTAACAGTTACTTTTAGTCAGTTATTAATAAACGCACATTTGAAAATACATAAACAAAAAAAAATTATACAATTATCACTGAATGATTCCCTTATGAGTATGGCTCAAACAAATGCACATTGTACACATATTGGTACTTGTGATACAATAATAGATTAATTAAGTAGTCTATATATTCTATCGAAAATAAAAAAAATAAAACCTAACTTAACACAAACTAAAATATAGAGTCGAAAAATTCATCCGCATCGCTGACCCGGAACAACTACCTGTAGGCAATACAAATATTTGTTTCGTGCAGGAATCGAACCCGCGATACGCAGCGCAGTAGTCGATCGCTCAGCCACTGCGCCTACCGTGTCGTAATTTATAATATAAGTATGGAAGTAGGTATAATGTCTCCCCAGTTACCTTAAGAAACCGATTGATTCATTGTTTCGTTGCGACACGGCGACGTGAAAAACGCACAAACATAGTTCAGAAGCCAACAAGCACATAACAAACCTGTTCTATTTTCATATGCTCTGAAATATATTCAGCAAAACGCGGTCTTGCTTCTAATATAGTTCTTGAAACTACATGTCGCACTCGCTGTCGAGTCAAAGACCGAGCACAGGTGACACACAAATGTTCCATAGTTCGTAATCGTAACAAACCAATCAAAAAACAATATCAAGTCCACAAAGTAAGCCGATGTCGATAAATGCAAACGTAGAAACACCAGAGGTCCTTGAGGAATGCGTAAGTCGTCAGTAAATAAACAGAGGAGCAACAATTTAAAATACGGTAGTACAGCACAGCTATAAAAAACTGAAAGCATAAGTGCATATGTACCACTAGATAAATAATGGCATCCAGAAGCACCATAAATCAATGAAATTACGAATCGCTGATACAACTGCCTTTTAATTTGACATGTAAAAAAGAGTAAAAAACTATAAATACACTCAGCGGCAGAAAAAGTGGCCCAAGTGCATAAAGGAAGCTTGTAAACAAACTAAGTGTTATTTATGAGATGTTTTGATGACGGTAGGTTTCAAGTGACCCGTTTACTTTATTTAAGTGGGTAATTTGAAATTAACTTGTGTTTAGATTGACCCTGTCTAAAAACTTATGCCACAACTGTGTGTTCCGAAGCGCGTACGGAGCTTGTGATCGTGGATCAGCGCCTAACAGCAGTCGGGTACATTGAAGAAATCCTCCAAGATCATGTTGTGTCTTTTGTGGACTTTATTGATCGAGAAGATTTTTTGTTTATGCAGGATAATGCAAGAGCTTATACTGCTGGCATCGTTGAAACTTACGTAGCTGAAGTCGGTATTTAAAAACTGCCTTGGCCAGCTCGTAGCTCAGACATGAATCCTATAGAACATGTCTGGGACATGCTCAAAAGACGGTTCCGAGCACTGGCAAACCCACCAGAGACACTCCGTAAGCTAAAGGTGGCTCTAGTCAGAGCGTGGGAGGAAATTCCTCAAGTAGACATAAAAAACATACTGCAAAGCATGCCAGAACGCATGCAAGCCGTCATCGAAGTAAGAGGGGGTAATAATCGGTATTAATTTGAGTGATTTTTTGTTGTAATTACAAGAAATATTGAGAAAATTTTAAATAAAAGTTCTTCATAAAGTTTTATTTTTACTGTTTTCCCAAATTGTTACTAAAACTTTAACTTTTAAGTCTTAATTTGAAACTTACGTTATAAACCGTTAACGCATTACGTGTAATAGAAATTACAACCATATTTTATTATATTACAAAAATAGATTATCTTTTCATCTTGGGCCACTTTTTCTGCCGCTGAGTGTATAAAAAAGATAAAAACCTTAATAAAATAAAACTCACAAATATATATACTTATTACAAAAAGTTGCAACAACCATGCAACAACCGACAACCATCTCTTTCCAACATATAGCCTGTCTCTTAAAATATTTTTCGCTGCTCCTGCGCTTACAATAAAAAAAACAATGGCAGTGCGCGGCGCAGGGTAGTAGAGGGGGTGCTGGGGGGTGTTGGGTCAGAGTAGGAGTAGGTAGTTATAAATAGCTTTAGTCTTTTTGTCATTAAAATACTAATTAATTAAGTTGTATTTAATATTTTATTAAATAAATGAAACTACTATAACACTTTTCCTGCACGAGATACAGAGTTATGCCCATACAAAAAAAAATAACACTCACTGAGATCTTCCATATGATATAGGTAGAAACATGTTACAACACTTGGGACGAAACCGCCCATTCTTCTTTAAGACTAACTTCGTTTGACTACAAACACAACAGTGACAAAAGGAAAAGTTCAAAATCTGCCAATTAGTATTTACACATATAAATGAATACAATCATAGCCTACATTGTGATAAATTTCGTACAACACAAACTAAACATAAATTAATTCTTATTAGGGCTAATTTTTCCATCGCCAGATAACTTTTATTCGAGGAATAAAATTGACGTTTGACAATTTTTGTATGAAATAACTGTCAAAATTTCAAAACTATTCCTCGAATAAAGTTATCAGATGATTGACAAATCAGCCCTTAGAGGTCTTTTTAAAATCTAACAAATACATTATCATCAATAATAATTAATTTAATTCAATTTGTTACTCGTTCTTTTCATCTTAACACATTTAAGCCGATATCTTTAAAGCGTACTTTGATAAGCAAAGTTAGCTTTCTTACGAATACGGACCTTATTCTTAAGTGGATAAGGTTCACATTCTTATATAACACCTGCTCACATTTACTTATATAAATATGAACATTACTGCCTTCAAAATTAGGTTAATATTCGTATGAAACGCTGTATAAAGTCCAAGTACGCTCTATGGATCTCGGCCATAGAGACCGTCGCGTCGTAAGCTTTACATATAAAAATATATATTTATACATACTATTACTGGTCCTTACTAAGTCCTTGACAAGGGTCAAGATTCATTTCATTTACTAGGAAATATAGTGAAAACTACTGTAGAAAGGAGAGATTGAAAGTTAGAAACCATTAGCACTTTTTTCAAGAGAACAAATAGTAAATTTTTTGGTCAAGTGTGAGTTGTCCATAAAAATGAGTGAAAATACAGTTTACCCCGTATCTCTTATGGATTCCGATTTCCTCATACGTTTCCAGTAAATTAAAACCACACAGATACCTACCTCGAATTACATTTTTCCAAAGTTAGATGTACATTGTGACATTTTTATAAAGCCATATACAAGAAATAATGTCTGCAGTGTAATTACGTACACACTATCAGTAGCAATGGCTTTCCTTTTGACAGTTCAACAAGATTCATTGCGTTATTTGCGTTGTTGAGCAACGTAATAATGTTGATTGATGGTGTGTTACGCAATTTAGGGTGCTGTATGACGTAAGCTGTTTAAATACAGCCAATCCAATTAAAGGCCGGCGTTTCTAAATTTGCCAAAGATGTAAACAAGAATGGCCGCTAGAAATTGAATAAAATCGATATCCAAGAAAATTTATATGTCGCATCCGGTCATTCGTTTGACTATTCGGAACGCCAGCGCCATCTGGCGGCGCTCGACAGAGTCTAGCCTGAGTTCGTGGGGAGAACAAGAGAGCGTGCAGCGAGGTGGAGCACCCGTGGAGTTTGGACATCATACGAACAACATGTGCTCAGAAACTGTCCCGCGTTCCGTATCTGGTTGTATCGTGTACCTATAGTGTGTGATTTGCTAGTGTGATTAAATTGTTCGTGAAATTATAATCTGATTTGAACTGCAAACCGTTTTCCTATTGCGCAATAACCAACACTATACCCATAGTTCGCCCACATTAGTTAAAATATAGCTGATAATAACGAGACACACATACCTTCTCCGTTATATACATTACTTAAAATTAATGTTCTTGTGTATCGATTTTATTCAATTTCGACCGGCCATTGTTGTTTACATCTATGGCAAATTTAGAAACTCCGGACCGTAGACGGATTATAAAGGGCCGTCCCTTGGGCTAGTATTAAACTTATATTCTTAACATTATAAGTATGAAATGTGTGCATAATAATTTGATGCGAGTTGTAAAGAGATATTTTATGAAAAATATAATTCTATTACAAAGTTTGTTCATAGTAATATTGACTACACTAGTAACTACATTTTTCATTTACATAATAATATGACTTTATTGCATTATAATGTATATTGTCCTACATAATACCTTATTTTTTGGCATTCTCCCAGAGTAAAAATATTTTCGAACAATATTTGATCTTGTACAGTCACCGAAAGAGATAAATGACCAGTGTCGTCAAGTAAAGTTGAAAGAAAAACATCCAATCATGTTTAGTAAGAAACCGATAGATGTTTTCGAATGCAATTTAATTTGATAAATGAACTGTTTAGTATAATCAGCCTATAATGTTTCCACTGCTGGGACACAGGCCTCCTCTCTCGCCCAGTGCGGGTTGGTGGCTGTCACATGTCTTCGTTTTTTTTTTTTGTTCTATCATATGCTGGTTTCCTCACGATGTTTTCCTTCACCGTTTTAAATGAACTGTTTGTTTTCTATTAATTATATTAAATTGAATCGAAAACATCCATCTCTTTATTACTAAACTTCAAGTATATCCAACGACACTGGTTACTTATCACTTTTGGTGACCATACCGAAATCATGTAATTTATAATTATTGAAAGCACAAATTGATGTAAAAATAATTATAACTAAATAAGCGTACGTACTTCTATTCTAAGATACATAATAATTTACATACTTTTGTAGCCCAAAGAGTTTTCTCATCATGTTGATAGGAGTAAATCATTAATTGTGTTTAGTGTTCAAACCAAGTTACACTGAGTTCGCGATTTAGTTTCCAAACGTGTAAACAAATATGTGTTTTTCGAAAAAACACTTAAAAGTTGATATTAGTTTAAATGCAATTGGAGAAAAGAATATTATTAGACTTTAGAAGTAATGTCTCTATAGGACTGTACTCAGCACGCGCAACGAATGTTTGTATAAAACAAAGTCGGGCTAATTACACCATTTATAACTCAAGAACGGCTGGACCGATTTCAATTATCCCTTATTTGTTGGATTTGTCTTCACCCAGAATAGCAGAATAATTCTTAAAACATGGGAAAAAACAACAAAAAAATCTGAGGCGGTAAGAAGTCCGCCGGGTCAGCTAGAAGAATATATAATACAACTTGATACAGACCTACAAATTGCAAAAAAACTTAAGAAAATTTGAATTTAGAGGGCTACCTTATTGCATGCCTCTTAAGAGCCTATACTACCTCAAATGGCTTAGCGTGATCCTCCGCTATGTCGAAAATACTGCACCATTAATTTTGAAATAAATATATGGTAAAGTTGAGGATTAATGCTAAGTCTTATGTTAGACGAAAACACGACTCCATAAAATTTTCTCGATAGAAAATAAATCCAAAGTTACCTCTAACCCGAACAATAAACCGCTGGTATTCAAAAAATACTTCAAATTAGATCATAAAACTTTGCATACTAACTGAGCTTACTTTAAAGCAGGTCTTATGTTATTTACTTTTTTATAATTACCATTACTTTCACTGTAAAAAGCAAATACCTAAACTATTGACGCTGCCTGCCGCCCAGCAACGCACTCTGTCTCGCTCTCACTCAGTCAGCGAGCAGTATCGTATGAGCGAGATAAAGAGTGAATTTTAGCTAAGGTAGTATAGGCTCTTAAATTCAATTTAGCTATTGTATATTGTAATGTAATGTCTTAAAATTATTTGTGACCATATTCGCTAGTTCCGGAGCAAGTTTCTGGCTCTCTAAATTAAATATTAAACCCTACTTAACTACAACTGAATTAGAGGTTGTGATGTCTCGTCCCGCTGTTTGGTCACCTTGGCTCGCCACGCGCTCCTGTCTGCTAATATCTTACGTCCGTACGCCGTGTGGATGTCACGGAAGGGGACCTTTTTGCGGGGCAGGTCTGGTCTGAGGTTTTCTTTGTCTGAAAAGAGATAGAAGCAATATTATTGCGAAAGGCTTTTTGGCTGTGATACAGTATTTGGTTGAGGCTAGATGAAGCAGCATTTTACTTGAGTGTTATCACCAGTGATCGGAATAGGCTGAGTATATTTACCTAAACTTCGGAGAACAGAAACAGAAAGTGGAGACTTCCGTACGACGACATTTTTTTCCCGGAATTCGGGAAAAATCTTAAATAAGTTGAAAATACGCTTTATTTAATATGGGTAAAGGCTATTTTTAACTAATCTTGCGTTTACCAAATTTTCGGGATTTTCACGTAAAATCTCGAAATAAATAGTCGAACTTTAATTCATGTATTCCAATTATATGTAATGTATGATATAACGGTTAGTTTAAGGATGGTAAATATAATTCGAATACATGAATCAAAGTTAGACTATTTATTTCGGGATTTTACGTGAAAATCCCGAAAATTTGGTAAACGCAAGTTTAGTTAAAAATAGCTTTTACCCATATTAAATAAAGCTTATTTTCAACTTATTTAAGATTTTTCCCGAATTCCTGGAAAAAAAATGTCGTCGTAAGGAAGTCTCCACTTTCTGTCTCTGTTCTCCAAAGTTTAGGTAAATATACTCAGCCTATTCCGATCACTGGTTATCACTTAGCATCCCAGTGATTTCACTTTTTTTTTTATTATTCAACTTGCATTGTCGCACGGCTGGGCAAAGGCCTCCCCCATATCTTCTTTGTGTGTTGCCTTCTCCAGCTAATCTCCCGCAAACGCATCTAAATCATCATGCCAGCATTTCACTAAAATTAATTAAATGAAATTTCCAGCACAGGCAGTGCCAGGTGACAGGTGAGAGTAAAGACCTCAAGCATGCTTATATATTTTGTGTGGCGTGTGGCCACAACAAAAGTAATATCTCCAATATGCATATTATATGCGTGCTAATTTCGCCGTCGCCGCACCGTAGCATTGAGCTATGTAATCACAAAGAAATGTTTTGTGATATTTTGTAAGCTTCTGATCAAATATATGCTGAAATTATTTTGTTTTGTTCAGTTTATTGCAAAAACTATGAGCGGAACATACTCTCTCGCTGTGAATTTTTGCTAGCTTAGATCACTAAGGCGCGACTAGTAAATTCCAGTTGAATACTTACGATGTCTACTGCCCTGCACTGCTTTGGTCTCTCCCTCTGTGACTCGGTTGAATGGGTTGTACCTCTGCCCTCTCGGCGGGACTTTCGGCTCGTCCTCAGGTGGGGTTATTGTCACTAGCGCCGCCTCGGCCGCTGCTTCCGCTGGAAGTCGAAAATGCAAATTGCCAGTGAATATTTGTATATTTACGCACTTAGAATCTGTCAGTGTCCGGTGTACATGGTTTGTCCGCAATTTGACCGTGCCGGTGTGCCGTGTGGCTAATCCCTGAGTGCATAGTTGGTAGTTTTTAAGGTCAGTTTTTACTATGTGTATGTAACAGGCGCTTCTCGCCATCAAACTCGAAAGTTTGGCGAGTAATATTGTAAAAGAAAGAATATTGTATTTTTTAAGAGAATAAAATTAAAAAAAATGTTTACTATTTTCACTAAAGATGGTAACTGTTGTACTTATAACTTTTAAAAAAATTGTGGACTGGACTTCAAAATCTATAACCACATATACTTACAGTAGGAAATTGTAGGAAAAGATTTATTTTTAACAACAACTCCCAATCTTCTTCTATACCTATGATATCGTTGGCTAAATATTCTAAGCTGCTAATTCCATTTTTGTTTTAACTGACTATTTAGTATCAAATGAAAGAGAAACCTCACCTATTTCGGTCGTAACTCACCTGGAAAGGTAGGTATACGGGCCAACGATATTGCATAACATTGCTTAACTTTATCTTTAGAATAAAAATAGAATTTTCTCTTTTATTTGATACTAAATAGTCAGTTAAGCCAAAAATGGAGTTAGCAGCTTAGAATATTTAGCAAAGTCAAAAGTCAAAGTCAAAGCATTTATTTCAAATAGGCACATAAAAGGCACTTTTGAACGTCAAAAATTATCTTAAAAATAGAATTGATTCTAGTCGCCCATTCCAAAAGGTAGTTTTCGTATGGAGAAGAACGGCCAAGAAACTCCACCGTTACTCTTTTAAAATGTTTTAGGTACAATATTTTGCATGGGTACATTAATTATATAATAACATGTGAGGACGATGCACCTAAAATAAAATTACTATACCACAATAGGTAAAAGAATTAAAAACGAAACCATGACATATAAATTAATTATCTGATAGATACATGGTGCTCACATATTTACAAACATAGTACAAGCAAAACGATTTTAATTTAAAAAAAAAAATACAAGTAATAAGTCTGGGTGTGAGTAATGAATGTAAAAAAGAATAAGAAAAAATTACAATTAAATTAGCAACCAGTTTGATTTTGTCTAGACTCTAGATTGTCCTATGGAGCAGGACCAGCATGTTTCCAAGCATTCTTATCTTGGATATAATCTTCTAATTTATAGTATGCTTGTTTACAAAGTGTATGTTTAATGTGAGTTTTAAATTTTCTTTCATTTAATTGCAATATATCACAAGGTATTTTATTGTAACATTTAACACAGTACCTACCCCATAAAAGATGTATGTACTTTAGCTGACGATATACTGGACATGCACTGGACATTGTTGGAACATATTTAAGCTGGATGTTACAACCAATCTTTGGGTATTATCAAGGTCAATAGGTAAATGTCCAGTAAGCCAAAAAGCAGTCAGCCAGCAAGCATAAATAAATAAATAAATAAAATTCTTCAGTTACCTTGAGCCTCATCTAGCTGCCTCTGCAGATCATTCACCATGAGCTTCATATAATCATAACTAGCGCAGGCGAGGGCCTTCATCCAGGTCTCCATGGATGCTTGGGAGTTGGTACACAAGTAGTATGTGCGTCCCCCCTCACATTGGAACAATATTTTAAAACTGTATGCTTCTTCCTCAGTTAACTCTGTAGGTGATAAATAAATAAATATGATATTTTTATCAATGATAAAGTTTTTTTTTTTCAGATCATTTATTTTGAAGTAGGATTATTGGATTTCATCAAGGACTATCACTAGCATATGTGAAAATCATAGGTTTTGAAACTTATTTTGCACACTGGGATATATTTTTTTTCTATCTGTTGTGAATCTGAAAAGCTATTGCCAAAATTATATTCAAATGTGTGTATAGTTGTAAGATAGAATATATAATTTTCTCTGGGTCTTCCACTGCCTCCGTGAAAGTCCCAAACGCCCACGAGGGGGTGTTATCGCCCACATTGAGGACCTATGGTTTAAAGTATAAAGGTAGCAAAAAAACAAAGATTAATTGTGTGATAGCGTAAAGGCTGTAAGGGGGTGCATATACTTACTGAATATTTGAATATTTCAAAATTAAAAGTACCTAATACAAGTATTAGAGAGCCGATATTCTTACCTATAGTACACCCCTCCAGTATGATGACACCGACAGGTTCTTTGTCACCTTTCTTATCGAAATAAAACAGCAGGTTTCCTTTCAACACGAACCATCGTTTCTGATAGCTCTTGCCGACTTCACCCCTCATGTCCAGCCAGCCGTCTCGGTCCACCGGCGTCAAAGACGACGCGAAAGCGCACAAATTCTTCTCGTTTATTTTCATTGTCATTTATAAATATTCATACAGACGGAACATGAAAAGAGGGAAATGTGAGTTTTTTCGACTTGTTATCGTCTAAATTTCTGTAGTATGGATCGACAGATTTATACTACGGATGGAAACGCATATCTACTCTCTAATAATTGTTTTATTTATAGTAAAAATCTAAATAAATTATGGACTCTAGGGAAAATAATACACCCATGAATGACCTTACAATCTTCAATTTATTTGTCAGTGTCAATGTCAATATCACTATGGTCGCTTTCCGAATTAGCTGTAAGCGCTCACAAGTCACAGCGCTCTAATCGACTCACATGCGTTCCGATTTAGATAATACGATTATGACAGCTGAGGGCTGTCAACAATTCGGAACGCTCGTGAACGCGATCACAGTGCTAACTCAATGTCAAAACGATATTACAGCAGTATTTCTTTGTGTAAACACCACATTTCTTCTTTTTCTTTGTTTAGGTGGCGATTGTCAGTCAGAAGCACATTTTCGAAAATGCCACGTTAGTTTGAAGTTATGATGCATCACAAAACAAAACACACACTGACACACACACGCATACAGACTCGCATTTTTGACAGCGCTCACGGACACGTTGATATTATTAGAAGGCATGGTCGGGGTTATTGCAAGATGGCGCGTGTCTTGACGTCAATGTCGATTCACGGAACATCGTTATCGCACTCACGCTAATTCGGTACGGGTTTAAGCACGCTCAAATCGATTATATCGATTACATTCGTAACTCGGAACGCACCCTATGTATCAATCGAGCTGTCATTGTGACGCATTTTTTTTCGTTCGTAAACAGTTCACGACCATAAAACAGTTTTCATGCCTCATCAGAAAGTAAATGTTTTTCATAGAAAGGTACCTATTTCGTATGGACACGTAGTATAAGGTCCATGGGTTTGATTTTAAAGCCAACCTCGGAACAAACCAGTGCTATTTTTTTTTTTTTAGTTAATAAGAATTTATTGTTTCATATACTAAAATAAATGACTAACTAACTTACAATACAAATATATAAAAATAAAAAAAACAAAGGACACTTAGGCGTCGAAGTATTTGTCCGCATCGCTGTCATCCGGAAACGTGCCCAGAAGACTGGCAGCATTGCCACGTTGAATGGCAATGCTTCTTTGGGCAAAGAACGACCCAGCCCTCTGGTCACGTGAAGTATCGACCAGCCGGCGAGAAATTTCCTTAAAAAGGAGACGCGCGCTCGGGCCCCATGACCCGAGCGTTTCGACCCCAAACAGCTCAAAGCTGTAGTTGCCCATAAGGTTACAGTATTTGCGCCGCTTGAGGGTCTCAGCAGCTGCAACGGCGGCGCCAGCACAGCCCACAGTGCTAGGAACATGAGATGGCGCAAGGGTATCGACACATGTTGCGTCCCACACCAGAGGCCTACCCACCTTCCAAGGCAACAACGTCATGCCGTCTGGTCTCTTCCATTGGCATATATATAGGGGGGGGGGGGGGGCGTGCCCACCCTAGAATGGTCTTAGGCCCGCCCTAGGATGTTTGGGGACCTATTCGAAATTTCAAGCTGGATACTTACATAATATAACTTCACACAAAAGCAATCAAATAAATGAATAATCTACCACCAAGCAAGACCTACACAAACTTATTATTGCCTACATAATACATTCCATTTAGTTACTTTTGAAATCACAAAAAGTATTGAACCTACTAATAAGCAACGAAATAACCTAGAGTATTATTATGATTAGACGGCCCAGGGGCAAACGCATCGGCCATACAGGCCACAGCAGGGGTTGCGCAGGTCGTTGGAAGGATCTGGGTCTCGAGGTGGCTTTACACAAATCTGAAGCCCTCTGTTTCCATGGACCTCGGAACAAGCCACCACGCGATTTGCACACAGTGATAGGATAGGAGGCGTCCGCATCGGTGTCGAGTCGACGACGAAGTGTACCTAGGACTTGTCCTCGACAGCCGGTGGGACTTCGGGCCGCACATTCAGCGGCTGGTCCGCAGGTTGATGAGCGTTGCAGCTGCTCTTGCGCGACTGCTACACAATTTGTGGGGGCCCAACGCCTCCTGCCGGAAACTGTACGTGGGGATTGGTGCCGCGGTATCCCGAAGACTGCCAAAGCGTTCCGAGGGATGCCGAAGTGTTCCGAAGGCAGCTGACACGGCATGCCTAAGCATACCGCGGTATTGTTTTTATACTTAGACCGTTAACATTGAAATTTCAACTTTATTTCCATATAATAAGTTATATTTTTATTCGTCGCCTAAAAATACCTTGCCATGCCGTGCCGCCAATGGGCGCCGGGCCTTATACTTCCTTTTTTTTGGCATTATTCATTTTTTGCAAAATTTAGTCCGTCACTCGCGATTTTAGGCGGCTGCGGCCTAGTCGAAATTGCCATTTTGCGGCCCGCATTAGGCCGCGTTTCCACTGACGCGGAGCTGGGCGAGGAGGAGCGGAGAAGAGCGGTGAAAAGTGGTCAGTGTTTCCACTGAAGCGGAGCTGGGCGGAGAGGAGCGATGAAGAGCGGTGAGTGGTCAGTGAGCGGAGCAGAGCGGAGTGGAGCATACTTTTGGAATCGCGCATTTTTGCACTTAGTTACACTCAATCTCTCGGAAAGACCATACGTCATGTTGTCGCTTAAAAAGAAAAAAGCAATCATTTTATATCTTTCTCTACTTGAAGACGAAGATAACGAATCAGATGATCGTATCCCATAAACACGGAAATTGTCTAACAGTTTCAATGAACTTCTCATCCTTTTTGATACGTATGCACCTAGTGACGTAACGAAGACAACTGACACACTGCACGCGAGTCACGCACCGCCCCGCTCCGTACCGCCCCGCTGTCCTCCGCTCTGCACCCCAATGCTCGCTGTCCTCCGCACTGTACCGCCTCGATGTATGAATATCCGCTCAGCTCTGCTCCACCCCGCTCGTACTGTTTCCATTGAAGCGGAGCGGAGATTTCAAGCATAGTCATTGGTCAATTTGTGCACCGCTAAGCTCCTCTCCGCCCAGCTCCGCGTCAGTGGAAACGCGGCCTTATACTGAAATTTTAATTCAGGCAGCTTCTAATTTATAGTTTTGTCAAACTGTTAGGCCCGCCGCTGATTGCAATTTTTTGTCACCGTGATTTATTATTACTGTCACCTGCCGTCACCCACGATGCGCTCACTGAATCTGTTCTTGGGTAACAAATCGCGTTCATTTTTGTAATGGACTTCAACGAGGTTGCCGTGATTTGTGCTCTTGAAATCAATGTATCAATATTTTTTTTTTTTTTTATTGATATTGTTTAAGCTATTATTGAACACTATTTTAGTATAAATACTATGTGAAAATAATGTAGAAGTTCGAAGATATTCAGACTTGTTTTCAGCAGAAAATTGAATTAGGTCCAGTAATTTTTTCTTTGTTTATAAGGCATGTAACAAAAATGTATTCTATTATTATCAAAGTATATGATATTTGTAATAAGAAAAAAATTGTTTTGATGGATCATATTCAACAGAATCTGCAAATTAGAGCTCTTAAATCAGCTCTCCATGAGTTTTTGCCTAAACATGCATCAGGAGAACGATTATTGCTAAATAAATAGACAAATAATTAAAAAATCGCTTTATTATTATTCTAGAAGAGAAAACGAACTACCTTCACCAATTAATTGCTATTTATACCAACCGAAGAATAGTATTCAATTTCAACGAGGAAATCATGCATCTACGCGCATTTTTGTAAGAGGCCTCTTAAATAGCATACGTCTACTCCGAACGCGCGGCGCCGGCCGAGTGACAAAAAGTCACCAGTGAGCGGACTCCCATAGTAATGTACAGGGCGAGTGACAGTCACGTCACTCTGGTGTTGCCTGCCGCTGCAACTATTTGTCACCGTATTATCACGTCACCATAATGAGCGCACTCAATATAGTTTTCATTGCACTTGACTAAGTGACAAAAAGTCATGTCGACAAAAAATTGCAATCAGCGGCGGGCCTTACCTGCTATAAAATTCCATGCATACATACGTAAGCTCACGGCTCCTTCCTCGAGGTTAGGTAGAATTCTTTGCTGTTAAGTTAGAAGACTGGTCAATCTTTACTTTTTCAACCAATTTTTTTGATACCACATGAGAGACCTACCTACATAACCAACCATAGTTATAAAATGAAACAATGCTCTTTAAATATGTAATATTTTATTCATAATTATTATTACCTATTTTCACAGTTATTTATAAAGTTATATTAATATCAAGTATTACACTAATTTTGTTTTACGAATTTCTAATGATTGCTCCATTTAGAAAATTTGATTTCCACATCAATCATCAGATTTGACCGCTTACAACTAATATATGACAAAATGGTGAGGTCTATGTACAGTACAATCCCAATTCCCTAAAAAAATTGACAAATTCACAATAACAAAAAAGTTTAAAAAAACGAAATCCTTAAAATAATCCATTCAACTACGAATCTCGCTTAACAACTGTACATAATATTACGAGTGGTTTCTTTAAAACGTGCTCCATTATACATAGGCAATGTGGGCAAATAATTAACGGTATTCGATACTACATCGAGTATATGTACAAAATATCGTTTTACAAAACAAAATAATAAACTATATACAACATCATTAAATATTCTCAAATGCTGTAACACATTTAAAACATTTGATATTCAACTAGGCATAATTCAGTTAAGTGGCGGGCGGGCCGCGTCTACAATTAAATAATTTATGCAAACCGCCGCGGCGGTGCGCACGCGCATTACATACAAAACCTGTACAAATTGCCTATCATCACTTGACAATACAAAAAATAATTAGGTACTAAGCAACAAAAAAATAATTTACAATCTGATTTCTGATAATTTGTTCAATACGAAAAATTTATTAAGGATTTTTGATTTTTCCGAACTCAGTCCACAGAAATAAGATTAAAAATGGAATAATATATCAATAAAAAATGAGTAATACACGATCCAAACCACGCATCGGACATATTTACAGATTTGTTTTCACAGCACACCTCCCTAAGCTTACGCTTTAATAATATATTAAAATAGAAAATTTCATTATAACTACTAAACTGTCGGAGATTCGACGTGTCAACACGCTCTACTGTTGTTTCAAATGGCTCCATTTTATATTTTTTGTTATAAAACGACAATGTCTAATTATACAAATGCTACTTCGAACATCATCTAGGGGGCTCTTTTTATCACTATTTTATTTTAACTAACCGTAAACTATTGGTGTTCTTAATTAGCGTTCTGCAGCCTAATCGTATAACACTGCCACAATAAAATTGCTTCAAGTGTGCTTTTACTGAGTTAACTATGCTTTTTGCAAACACTAGTGCAGTATTCGCCTACCTAACAGGATCATGCACTCACTGTACTCAACGGCTATTCAGGTGAAAGTTGTTTTGAGAAAAATCACACCAGAAGCAATGGCTATCATGTGAGCATTACACAATAAAGGTCACTGATCAGGTTTTCATATTTCATTATCATAAGAAATATTAACTAGCTATCTGTATGTTATAGAACGATGTAGCCGATATTGCGCAGACACGATCAGTAGTTAACGTTAGTGAATTATTTAATTTGAACATTGGTTTTCCACTAGAATGCTGGTGCAATGCGGTACTCATACTCATGTGAACAAGCGTTTGTTCCCTCTTATAAAACTGTACAGAATTACATAATTCAGTGGTCAATTTTACTAAATACAATTTGTCCCTAGAGATTGCAAACTACATGGTTTGCAAGGAAATAAATTGCGTTTTTCGAAGAAGCCTACAAAAATAATGAACGAATAAGTCGACAATTAGTATCGTTATACTAAATGAGATGTTTTGGTGGACAATTTAATAAGAAATGTCAGTAAAAAAAAATATCTAAGATACTATACATATCTAACTCCTTTGGTAATTCATACCGGTTTATTAAAATAACGAAAAATTACAAAAAAAAAATATATTACATTAATACATACAGCGCAACATTATTTGTTACAGTTGTAAATATTGTGACGTCATTTTCATAAAGAAATAAATATTTCACTGTGTCGCAGTTAAAACATTTGCATAAAAGGAAGTCAGAAAAAGTACTGTGATGTTAAAACCTTCACGAATGGATTCTCAGTATAATTGCAGTGTTCAGCATGCATAATATTGTTAAGTCACATTAACTTGGACATAGATCTTGAAAAAATGGTAGAAAGGTAGCTTTGAGATCAAAATAAAACTTGATGTGAATGATAAACATGAAGTCATAGCAACACTAAAATTAAAGCTCAAATAGCTATAAAATTGGACTCAAAATTTTCTACATTGCAGAAAATATCAATTTAATACAAGCTAAATGAGTTCAACATTCTTATTTTTTTTTTACTTATGTTATTTGAAACCATGCAAATTTTATTTTGCTAATAATTTTAATACTAGCTACAATTAAAATCGACGGAAGGTAATGTCGAGGTGTGAAAATATTTGAGGTAAAAGAGAGAGAAAAGGGATATTGTGAGCAATTAACTATCTAAATACAATATTCCCACTTAAAAAACCTTATTTATTTGCATTTAGCCGTTTTGGCGCATTATTTAAAATTTTAGATATTTTTATAATTATTTTCAAGGTCTTTGCATGCATGTGGTTGTCTTATAAAATGTTAGCTACGTAAAATGAGGTTCACTTTCGATTCTGGAATGAGAGATCAGGAAGTATTTTGCATAGAGACAAGACTGAATGGAAGTTTCTTGTTTTGTGGAAAATTGTAATACAAAATTTTACAAGACTAGAAGAATCTTCAATCTTTTGTTAGGAAGAGGATAAAAATAAGATTACCTCTATGTATATCTAAAAACTGATTGAAAATAACTAACAAAATTTGTATACAAAAATTGTATACATACAAGTCAATTTTGAAAATTTTGGCCTAGTAAAAAACTATTTAAACAGGCTTTCAATACGAAAGCTAGGTTGAGCTATGAAGTTGTTTATAAGACCTTGATTTATTCGATTCAATGCTGATAAGTATAATAACTGCAATGAAAATAAAATGCCTTTTGACATGTCATGAATGATTCATATATAAAACATGGAAAACTGTTTATATGCCGAATTGGACCTTATTTTGTGATCAAACTTATAAATCCTAGATTCCCCGGCTTAATTAACTTGCATTTTTTAAAATTTCCTAGTAATTAATTTATAACATTTTTGATATTTCAATTTAGAACTTAGTGCATGGTTATTATTCACTTTGTTTAGTATGGCATATTTTAGTAACTTGATTTACCAAATGGTAAGATGGAAATATTTGCAATTCTTATTATCTAAACTCATGTTCACTTATAGGTAAGACACGAGGCACAAGCTGTACTGCCCAAGGTGTGAAAAAAATCTCATAAGTGTGTGAAATTTTTGCTGAAACTTGTTATTATGTATATGTTACTATGCAGAGTGAACAACAACCCCACCCCAACAGCATCCCCTACAACACGTAGGAGACATACCAACACATGACAACAACAACATATCGTAACGAGGCCCTTACACTCCCTACTAGTTAATTTATCTAAGTACTGTCATCAACTACAAGTCTACGTTTACGCTGCCTTTAGTCACCTTACCTTACATTACACGTAGTTGTATATGGGTAATACAGTGATTAATATTTATAACTGAATTGTATGAAATGAAAATTGATTATGTCAATGCATTTGTAAATAAACTAGTAAATTGTAAATAGTCTATAAATGGGGAAACTATTCCACTAATGGTCTATGCATTATTTAGAATTAAAACTGCTTTTATAGCAGTAAGATGTAAGATAGAAAATATTCAGATAAATAACACAAATATTACCCATATCACACTACAACTGCCCTCCAAATACCAACTTCAATAATTTACTCTAATAAATAGTAATAGGCAGGCATGACGTCATAATTCGTCACTGACACACAAAGTGCCATCTCTTTCCTACACCTTGTAATGTTACAAAGTGGAAAAGTCCAAACATTAGGTAATTGAGACACAGAATTTTGTTTTTTAAGGCTTCCCTGCGCACACTATATTATTATTATAAATAGATCCAGTCCACGTCCATTTCAGATCCGCTTCTTCACCACATCACTTCACCGTTTCACTGACCATTCATGGGCACATCACAAACACTTGCTCACTTGACACATGTATCACCATACCGCACGTAGCACTGTAGTGTTGAAGATCACATGTATACGTAGCACTTATATGCTGCATACGCCGTAGGTGGTTCGTAGAAGGCCTAAGCCAGTGTTGACCCAATAAAGATATTGAGTATTGACCCTGCTTCGTAATTCAACTCCGTAGATTCGAAGGTCGGTGGAAGGCTTAGCCTAGCGCTGCGGCCGTGTGGTACAGTTGCATGAGCACTTGCACGTGCAGGGGTAGGCAGGATAGGCGGTCGTGTGTGTTTCCGTCGAGCGCCAGCCATGACAGCGCGTTGTAGCCTTCTAGCACGTATCTGTAAGGAAGTTTTTTAGGTTAATATCGGAAAAAGGGTTACAGAATTGTAGTGGTGGTATAATCTCTTCTTGTAAATGGTATGTTAAGAGATTTTCTACAACCAAACATACAAGTTTTAAGTGCATCTTCGCTGTTAGCAATGGATTGGCAAAATTCTTTAGGTGTTGCAGATCTATAGTAACTATTATTCTTCAAGTAGGCCATTTGCCGTCTTCTGTTCTGGCTATTTGGTAGTTCTTGCTAATTGAAAGAGTTGCATCTTCTTTTTTTTTTTGGTATAAGGTTCACGTTTCGTGTAGGTACCTGAGGACGTCGGTGGTTGTCTGCGAGTCGAGCGGGTGCGTGTTGTGGTCGCGGCGCTGCGTGAGCGACGTGTAGTCGTCGGCCGCCTGCAGGCTGCCGGCGTGCAGGTGCAGCGCGCTCTTGAGGAAGGCGGGGCAGGCGTCGCGCAGGTGCGCGCAGCCCGCCCACCACCAGGCCGGCATGGACCCCAGCGGCGCCGTGGACACCAGGTAGCCCAGCGCCAGCGGCTGCTGCAGCAGCGCGCCTACTGCCTCCTAAGGGAACAAATTATCTTCCAATTGAACAGTTCATTGTGTGTCACTCTTTTTGTGATCTTTGTCTGTCTGCGTTAGGCAGACTTTCAAGAATGACGGCCCACGAGCACCTCTGCTCTTAGTAAATCAAAAAGCACCACTATGTAGAGCGGGCAGTCTGTTTGAATTTTTAGTAAGCAGCATTTACTTAACACCTACTAAATTGTAAATTTAACAGTGTCATTAATTTCATTTTCTGTCATTAAAAGGATGCTAGACTGAAAGCATATATGAATCGTCAGAAATTCAAGTATTACAGGTAAATAACCTCCAATTACAGGTTAGTTACAAGGCCAAAAGGTAATTGAAAAAAGTTGTTGTTGGGTTACTTACAGAAGCATTATCATCCTGATGATGGAACGCAGCCTGGTGATGATGATGCGCCTGCGGACTGGCCGCGGGGTCATCGTCAGTTCTACGTGGACTGCCAGCGGCCCACATGTTGTTGAACATGTCCCCGATGAGAAGGTCCGTCATGTTGTCCTCGCCCATATCCTCGTCTCCCATGTCCACGTTCAGGAACATCATGTCGCTCTCGTCGCCGTTCGCCATTGGTGGCTCGAATGGCATTTGGTTTGACTGAGGACAGAAATAATAATATTAATGAGGGGCTATGATTGATTTTTAAAGTCTTGTTACATTATTTTTCGATTTACGGTACTACTTCAAAACTTGGGCCAGAGCGAGGGGAACAAAATCTACAATTATGTTTTCACTATTACATAACCTTTTTAAATTAATTGGCGAAAGTTTTTTGATGCGTATTTATAATTTGATAGATGCCGATCAATCTATTAATAAATTCAAGTTACTGCGCGCGATACACGAGCGTCAACCCCGTGATGATTTTTACGACTTTAGGAAATGGTTTTTGTTTTATTTGCTATAAGATTACAAAACCCAACACATGTGATAGTTTCTCCAATTAATTATAAAAAAACACGCTGTAAGATAACTTAAATAATATTATAACACATTTAATTCAATTTGTTAATGTTGCAATAAATGCTGACTTTCGAGTTCGTACCTGTGTAGTAGCCGATGTAGGGAACACAAGAATATGCGTCGCAGTGACATCTCTAGGCGTGTGGAGGTGAGACTGTATGGAGGCCTGCGAGAAGCGCTCGTCGGGCGTAAAGCGGTCGGCCATGAGGCGCAGGCAGGAGTCGGGCTCCGTGGACACGAGGCACGCGGACAGGATGCACGGCACGCCGCCCGGGTACAGCACTCCGCAGCTGGCGCAGATGTCGCGCAGCATGGCGGAGGCGCGGACTAGGTGCTTGCGGGATAGGAGCCAGCTCCAACCTGGTAACACAAAACATTTACATTTTAATCCCATACTTAGTTTTAAATTAGTGCAAGTACTAATATAGGCATCCGTCGGTACAGAAACAGTTTTTCTTTTATCATTTGTAAATATATTCTAACCTATCGTTAAAATGATAGGTTATCGATTCAGGATAACAACAGACTTCATTCCTGTTTTTGCACTTGCAACCGTATTTGAAAGCTTTTTAGTTTTCCAGAACATAATGATAGTTTTGCAATTTGTAGTCAAGGATGATCAATGTTTATCTTACCTTTCAGTTCTCCATGTCCAATGCGGCCCACCCGTCCGACGACCAGCCGCCAGGGTTGCGCCGCCTGGCTCATGACTCCAAGAGTAAAGTCCATCAGTTTGGTCAGCCCCAGCCGCCGCGCAGGACCGCTCCGTCGTCGCCGCGATCTGGAAGAGTTTGAACTGAATATTTAATTAGAGATAAGTTTGAGGAGCTGGTTACGGGTGACGCGTCATTTTTGACAGTTTTTTTTTTCTTTTATTGATGCATCTTGCGACGATGTGAGTGGATAACTGTCTTGTTTTAAAGACAGGTCGACGTCGAGTTGCTTTTTTAATGTTATTAAAACATAGTATTTATATTTCAAACTGCCCTAAAAGCTTGCAATGTGTCAGTAGCATAATAGGTCATAGGTTAACTCGTGTCGAAACACGTCAAAACATTCAATATCACAACTCGCTTATTTACAGATTAACGCCTATGGACATGCGCAACGCCAGAAGTATCGCAGCGCAGGAGTGTTGCCATCCCAAAGATGAAGTTGTAATTTCTGTCTGTCACATCAAACACACAAATAGGTAGGCAGCAGTAGAAATGGGTAAAGCCTGTACGGTACAGATATAAAGCCCTAATACTACTAGTAATAGTTTAGAACATGGTAGTACAGACCTGTGCGGCACATGAATATTGATAGCGGCTGTATCCAGCAGCTCTCCTCTCGCATCAGTAGCCGACGCCAGCAGCCACCTCTGGTCGTGACTGAGACAGTACGCCAGGAATAGGACTCCGCCCTGTTCGCCGGAGCCCTGGCCCCACGTTTCGGCGACTTCCTTGAGAGCGCGAGGTGCAGCCAGGACCCACGCTGGGGAGAATAGCTTGTAGGGTTCGCGGTTCTTCTCCTGTGTAACGGATGTTAATATTGTTTAGTAGAGTAAATTAACAGATAAGCGGAAATGTAATGTTCAGGTTGAAACTGTTGCGGCATCTACATTGCCACATGCGAACTATGTATCATACTGACGTCATGCAAAATCCTGAATCGCGCAAGCAGAGTTTACCTGTATAAAATAATTACGAGGGGGGGCGAGAAACTGAAATGATGTCTTTAAAGTTAACATGAAAAAATTAAGGACAGTCCAAAATTAACAGTACAACTAAAAAATTATTCAATTGGATCAAATTTTTGTTAGAAAGGTAGTTTTGGTAAGGTTGTTATGTTGTGTACTGTCTTAATTCTGTAACATCAGTTTTGCATCATTGAGGTAGTTTTTTTTAATTGTTGCGTCTGACCATTTTAAACTCGCTGTACGTGATATTTTGACGTTAACAATATAAGGTTTCTGTTCTTCATATTAAGTAGCATCATGATGGAAATATCATCAAAACCAGCTCTGATATGCGTCATACTTAGCATAATACCCATATAGGAGCTAACCCATGCTTTATAGTGACATAATTATGTGTGTGTATACTCACATCTTTATTCTGCAGGAACAGATTGGAGTCGGCGGCCGTGCCGAAGCCGGTGAGCGACTTCCCGTTGGCGTGGTGCTGCAGCAGGCGGCGCGCGCCGCTGAACACGCTGAAGGCCAGCGCACGCACGTCGGGCGCGCCGCCCGGGCCCACGCAGCCCGACGGGCCCGCGCCTGCACCCGCGTCCAGCGTGCCCAGGCCCCAGCGCGAGCACACGCTCTCCAGCGAGATGATCTGCGCGTGTAGGGCATGGTTAGTAAATACTTCATTATTGTAACTACAGTAAGGTACAAGGCAAAAATAATATTATATAGAGATGATTTTAGACCGAAATTACGCAATACACACAAATCGATTACCATCATGTTATAATACAGTCACTAGCTAGATCTGAACATACAAAATTGGTACAATGGGTACCTACTTTAATCTCACATATTGGAAAAAAATTAAGATAATGGAGGGACCCTTAATCTCTAAAGCACGCGAACGTAAACATAATACATCAAGTTTTAGAAAGAAAGCAAACATGTGTTATGACAAAAAAACTCTACAAAGCAGAACACTTTTTCGAACTTTGTGCCATATTTACGTCTGAATACTGTATATCCTTGAAAGAGACAAAGCTTACCTTGACAAGAGGATTATGATGATGTAAATGATCCATCGTTCGTGCCGCAAGTCTTAGCAACGCATGTAACGCAAGCGGTCGATGCGCGTGCGACGCAGGGGGCTCCACAACATACACGACAAGCGCGGGCGCTCCGCCCTCCTCCTCATCCCAAGACCCTGCTGTCGATGAGGATCCAGGTACCCCAGGACCGGAAGAACTACAGCCTCCAGTCGAAGAGTCGTTGTCAGGTTCTGCGGCACTGGTTGGTGTCGCAGGATGGTCAGGCGTTGAAGGCGGACGCATAGGTTCTGAAGCAGGTCTGTCAGCGTCTAATAACGCGCGGTCTACCGTAAGCGCGGCCAATTGCGGCAGCAAGGACGACCGTAACGTGTCGGAGTATGCTCGTAAATGTTCGCCTAGTCGACCAGGTGGGAGTGACCCGCTCCAGTCATCTCTGTCGTCTCTTCTTTCACCTCCCGTCGAACAACGAACTAATCCATCTCTTGCAATTCGCCCTATAGGTTGATGTCTACCAAGGCGACAGGATTCATAAGAGGTGGATAATTCTCTAAAGAAGGCGCGTAGAGGTTCCGTGAGGGCATCGTTATCTGCTGCTACGACAACATAGACGACGTCTCTTGCGTAGGAGTAAGGTTCTAGGGCTAGTCTCTCCCAATGCCTTAGTGCGTAGGGTGATAAGGAGATCCAGTCCCGGTCGTGTCCAACTAGTAAAGGAGGTACAGGTTGTGGTTCGCACAGGTCTTCGTTTCCTCTGCCGGCCAGGCGGTGGAACTGCCGCCATGTCAGAGGTCCGGTGACGCCGTCCCACATGCGCGCGCCGCAACAACGCTTCTGTATCGCGTCTTGGAGGAGTGGCCTTAGCCGCCGCATCAATCTGTGGATGGAGAGAAAAGATTATAACATTTTTATGGCGTAATAGTTTATTTATTTGTTCAAAAACTAGTAGTAGTACAGGTTTTTTTAGTTCATTTCAGCCGAAAGACGTCCACTGCTGGACATAGGCGGTTTTTTTAGTTGTTCTGATTATATTGGTGTAGTTACCTGACTACGTCGCGGGAGGAGCGCGGTGCGCGCGCGCCGATGAAGGGCCAGCGGTGCACGGCGCCGCCCGGCGCGGGGCCGGGGCCGCACAGCGCGGGGCCGGGGCCGCCCAGCGCGGGGCCGGGGCCGCCCAGTGCGGGGCCGGGGCCGCCCAGCTGTGTGCCCGCGCACACTGAGGCACGCAGGGCTCGCGCTGCGGCCGTGCCGCCGTCCGTGTACCTGGGGACACGCACGTATTAGTTCAATAATAACTTTTGAAGGAATAGCGTGCCTGGAAAACTATTACAATTGTAATTGAGGATTTGAGTAGGGTGCCCGGTTTATGGTAATAATCCTTATAACTGACGAAATGTGGGTGCATTAAGAATTTTCAGAAGTAAGTGGGGGTCTGAATTTGGGCAGTAGTATTTTCTAGTACTCACTCGAGTAAGTTCAGTCCTCGTTCATCAGCAGGTGGATGGTCGGCAGCTCGGTGAGCCGCCCTGTCCAGTGCGGAGGCGGGTCCGCCGGGCGGGGCTGCGGATTGCGCTAACACAACACGCGCGACTTCGCCCAAACCAGCCCCACGAACGCCATGCAAGCCCGGTTCTTCTGCGAGACCGGTGATTTCCATCTCGTCCTGGAGAGTAAGCAACAAATTAGTTTACATAACATGTGGACGATGTTACTAAAAACACCAAGCTGATAACACAATAGTTTATTATTGAGGATTTTGAAATATTTAGCGTTTTCGCAGTAAGTTTATGTTCAGTATAATCACAGTGTAAACTCACACACTACATAACGCTACGTAAACGTTCGACTAACGCTTACGCTGAACCAACGTTAGGCTAGACGCGAAGACTTCCTAACTGCCTTATGGTGTTACTTTTATATAATTAAAAGCCTGCGGTGTCCCCACCAGTACAGAGGCAAAGTCTTCCTACTCTTTCCGTTTTTCTCTATTTATTATTGTATGTTTTTGTTCTTTGTTTGTTTTCTTTAATGAACGTATGCTACTGTACCTCGTAGAAGAGTCCGGCGCGATGCGCGCGGCGGCGGTTGAGGATGGCGCTGAAGCCGCACGTGCAGTGCGCGGGCTCGTCGTCGGGCGCGGCCGCGGCGCCGGCGCAGCCCGCCAGGTATGTGGCCGCGTCCGCGCCGCGGATGTTGCCGACCACCTGAGGGGTTACTCATACATTTAAATGTGCCATCATTTTTAAACTTTCACCCAAATTATCATACATCCGAGTTTCTGTAAACCTCACTCAAGATTAAACATACATTACTTAGAATTAGTTTCAACATTGTCTTAAACTAATTTTAAGTAACGGTTTAAGTGAGGTTCTGTAATCTGGGTCTTAGAATTAATGAGTAACGAGAAGGCAAACAATTATCATCATTAAAAAATGTCCATTGCTGGATAAAGGCTTCTTTCTACCCCAAGCATAGCTTCAATAATTGGACTTGTGTTTCTCACATCCAGTGAATATCTCACGACTCACACAAGGTGGTTGATCCATCTTTTGTGAAGACTGAAGTGGTAGAGAGCGGAGGACTTTATTCGCAGAAGTTATATCACAAGTCTATTATAAAAGTTATCTAGTTACCTTAGGTCCAGCATTGCACACACAAAGCGTGCAGCTGTCAAAGTTGTGGTCTCGGAACACATTGAGCACAGTATCGGCCAGCAGCACGTTGAGCATGAGCGGGCAGGCCGCGTGCGCGGCCGGCGCGGGCCCGGGCGGCTCCGCGCGGCGCGGCGGGCGCGCCGAGGCCCCGCACGGCGCCACGCTAGGCGGGTTGCGCGGCGTGCTGCCGCCCGCGCCGGGCACGGAGGCAGGGTCGCCGGGCCGACGCTGTCGCTCGCGACTCTCAGGGGTAGGTGGGGCTGAGCGTTTTACACCAGCTGTAATGGCAATAGTAAATGAAAATAAGTGTTCAATAAAATGTTCAAAACACGTTGCAAATAAAAACAATAAAATGTATCACAGTATTTTTATTTTATTTGCACATGCGTACATTTTATAGGTCCTTACACCAAAGGGATTTACAGAGAAAAAAAAACAATCATTTCTAAAAAAAAACCGAAACAATAACCTTAGAACCTTACCTTTATAATAGCAGTAATGCATGATAACAGACTGACCTACTTCATAAAAAAAACAGTGGCACTCCAGGAGTGCCAACAGAAGTGAAAACTTGAACAATTACATATATTTTTAATTGTCATATAAACAAAACACAAACAGAAAACTTTGCCATCACTCACTGACATATCGGAAATACATTAAAACCGAATACGTCCCGAGGACAGGCGAACACATCCGAATGTTGCGCGGTGCCGGTAACAGTGTCGCAAGTTCAATGGTTTTTCCCATCTCAAAAATGCCCAACGCGCTTAAAGAAGTCTTTTTAATTATATTTGTACCTAATATGATCCCACTTTTGGATGAAATAAACGTTTCATATTAATTACCAGCCGCGCCCCGCGGTTTCAACCGCATAAGTATCGATCCCGTGGGAATATCGGGATAAAAAGTATTGAATATGTTAATCCTAGTTATAAATCGCCTTTATAATATTAGTGTGATTAAGACTGACCTATCCTATTGGTTTCCGCCTCCACGTCGTCCCTCTGCTTGCTGGGCTCGTGCTCGTGCTCCAGGTGACAGCGCGGCCGGTACACGGCGTGCGGCGGGAGCGTGACGGGCGGCAGGAGCTGGCTGGGCAGGGTCGACAGCGGCGCGTACTTCGACGAGCCCACGTATTTGAACACAGTTGGTGGTTTGAAGACGTATGACCAGTCCTGTGAGAAAAGAAAATATTTACATTTTGTTGGTAGTCTTAAATCATTTTACTTTTAAAGCATCATCAGTCTACAGTCGGCAAAAGAATTTTTTGAAGTGACGAGTTTCAAGAAATGACAGAAATTACACGCGCTTCACGTTCAAGATAGAAATTGCCCTAAAAAAAATTATATCCTCTGAAGCTTTTTGTTAATTTTTGAAACATATTTGTTTCTTTTTTTTTTTTGGAGCAGCCCATTGTTGACTTTAGTTAATGTCTCTCTCTTCTCTATAAGTTGAGCTAGCAATCTAGATAATTGCAATTTATGTTGTAATTTTTTCGCTAGCCAATTCTGTCCCTTTTTGGACTAAGTCCTCCACCCCTTCCGGTTTCCGGGCACGCACCTCGATAGCGTTGTCGGGCGGCGGCGAGCCGGCGTGCGGCTGCAGGCGCAGCGGCGTGGCGTCGTCGGGCAGCGAGAAGCCGGGCGAGGCCTGCGCGTGCGCCTCCATGCTGGGCGGCGTGGGGAACATCTTGGACAGCTCCTCGGCGCGCGGGCAGCCGCGCCCGCCGCAGCGCGCGTCCTCCAGCGACTTGTTGGAGTCGGGCGGGGTCGACACTTGCAGCTGGAAGAACGCAACACTTACTTCGATACCTAGTTGCACTAAATAGCAACAAAACATTTAAAGCAATAAAGAATTTCTGTAGTCAATGTGAACAATAGGACAAGTTTAGACACAGTAACTTAATAAAAACGAATCATTTGTTCCTAGTTTCATTTCACCGTGTATTTTAATTCATTTATTTAATCTACTATACATAATTATCATTTACATTTTTAAGTATTTTTATAAAAAAAAAAACATTAAATCAAGACTTGTGAACACCATCACAATAAAGGGCAAAATCCTCCCCAAAGCTTTAAAAGGCAGCTTTTGTGTATTTTTTTTATTATCCCAAATGGTATGACTTTACCATACATTCACAACACAAAATCCATGCATTAACTATTCTTTATCATACATTTCTAATATAATAAAGCTGAAGAGTTAAGATTGTTTGAACAAGCTAATCTCTGGAACCAGTCGGATTTGAAAAATTCCTCTTGCATTTGTAAACCCAATTCTTGAGGAGGATTATAGGCTATTTAACATCAGACTGACGGCCCTTAGGAGCCGAGCAGAAAGAAAAAAGTCAGAAAGAACTCTAAGCGAAAACGAGGTGAACGATGCGATGTGACGGAGGAACAATAAAGTTCACGTAGGCAAAGTCGCGGGCAGAAGTTAATATAAGTCTATTTGCCAAGAATCATGCTCACATAAAACACAGATCTGTCTACTATAACTATAAAGAAGGGTGTACACTCACAAGTCTTACCGTCTCATCGCCGCTGGTGGCGTCGTCCGACGTGTCAAACATTTGCTCGAGGTCTTTTAGCGCCGGACATAGGCCGTCCGACGTGAATAGGTTCTTGTACTCTTTTGTATCTTCCTGTAGAGAACAGGCAGAGAAAACTTTGTGAACATGAAAACTAGTATGGGACTCTTCATGGATGATGGCCGGAGCTACGAACCGATTATGAAATATATGACAGCCTCTGAGGTATTTTTTACTCTTATAATATGACCGCAGTAATTTCAGTACCTTGACATGCCCCGCAAACATGGCAAATTGAGTAAGTAAAAAATTTAAAAAAATCGGCTTTTTTGAGCATCACTCATACCTATGCAAGTCTCTTTCTAAATCTCGTTGTACTTTACACCACCCCAATATTATATATGCTTATGCCTTAGATATTGAGAAATTCTACGATATTATTGTCGGTCCCGAGTAGCAGTACTGCAACTCGGGATGAAAGATGAACCAAGATGGAGGACTTTGGAACGCTGTTGATCGCAAGTCACTAGGAGCTAAATTTACTGCGTAGAGTGCCGGTGACTTTGGTTTTAGATTAAATCACTTGAAAATGGGTTCTATATAGCACGTCGCCAAACTGTTATATACTAAGTTAAATACTTCTATTAAATTAATGTTGTATTTATTTTTCATAGTACTATAACATAGGTTTTTACAACATGGCTGATCGGTCGCGAGAGAGCGAGACAGCAACAACTATGAACAGTCCAAACATACTGTTACCATAGATAATATAATACTCTATGTACTGCTACGTTCCGATATCACACTAAGCTTAACCTTTGCAAACACCCTCATTGAACAAACGTGTTGATATATGCCTGAGCCTTCTCTGTTTCTGAAGAGGCCTATGTCCTGCTGCGTTTGATGAGCTTAATATAGTTAAATCTACTCACGTTATGGTCATGTTTCTCCTGCTTGATGTCGAGTAGGGCGTGGTCGCGCATGGCAGCCATCTTGGTGTGGTCGTGTCCCGCGTACAGGTCGCCGCCCGCGCCGGCGCCCAGAGCCATCTCCTCGCGGAAATTGCTTTGTGATGACTTGAAGCGCTTTACGGGGTGCTCCAGCCTGCAAGCGATGATTTATTAGTTGACTACACAGAGGTGTCCAAAAATACTCAAAAGTTTAGAAGACCTGACCCTGGTTACAAAGGTAAATGATTGATCCCGCTAAAGTTAATGTTAAGCAATTAAAATAAGCTCTCAGTAAAGGGTTAGTGATGATTGTTTATAAAGGTTAATTGCCCAAAGATTAGAGATAATGAAGATATTTTTTTTTTAAAGGTGTAATGAAATGCAAAGTCCCTATCTTGAAACTATTACAGTTGCCTCAACCAGGAAAGTTTATTATGGTGGGCATACAGATGTGAAACTTAATGTTACATGAAATGTAACAAAGCAACAAGACGAACGTGTTTCAATGTGTTATGTTTCATATTGCATTGCATATATTCGTCATGTTATTTCAACCTATGGTTACATTACATGTTACGATTCACATATCGATACCTTAATTGGCAAACCAGCCAACTCCATATGAGCAAACTTTTCAGGAGACACTTAAAACTGTATAATATTTTTGGTAGACTCAAATCAAAAAATATTTTTGACGAAATTTGGAGTTGGCTAGTTTGCCAATTAAGGTATCGATGTGTGTACCCGCCATGAGAGTTTAGAAAAATTGAAGAGAAAAGAGAATGTCACCAAGCATTGAACACAATAAGAAAAGCTTTAATGATATTGATGCGCAAACTGGTGTTCAATGTCGCGAGTACTAAGATTCACGTCAAGTTAACTTTAGCATGACGCGCCCGTGTATAGCTCGCATATTAATTAAGGGCCTGAGGCTAGGGAGAAATCTGAGTGAAATAAAAGAGGTGAAATTTTGCGAGCGTTTGCGTATTTTCACTCCATTGCAAGTTCAAATGTTTCGAAAGTGCCGAAGTACCTAAAGCTTTGGTTTCCTAGAAAAGCCAAAAATGTCACAAGCACCAGTATTTGACATTATGTCGAACCCTGCTGCCCATAGATTTAAATCGCTAGATTTGTCCATAATGATAAGAGTGAACCCACACATTATTAAATAGCGTTTCCATGACAGTCAAGACTTTGTGTGTCAGAGTATCAAAACGAAACAGAAACGCGACTATCTTTTGACGCGGTAGGCAGAATCTAACGATTTAAATCTTTGTCGATGTCATCAATTTCACTACGGTCGTTAAGTGCCGCCCCCGGTCTTCTAAGATACTGTAGCTTAAGTGACAAACGCGCGCCTGCGAGACGATTAACGTAATTTTAACGCGTTTTTCTACTCAGACTTGTCCCCAGGCTTAGATGTGAATGTCGAATGACTGTACAATACGGCAGAGGAATCATGGCCGGCCTGTACATAAGCACTACGAACTTTCGCGCATGTTCTCTCACTCACACTCAGTGCAAGCCACCATTTGGTTCCCAAAAAATGTTAATTGCGAGTCTTGGCAAAGTTCAGACATCAGCCATGATTCATTGGCCGTCCTGTACCTGCATTTGAAGTTTACAACTTGCACGGACCAATCAAGTAAGTAGTTTATCTCAGTTGTTATTAATATGCTATAGCTTACCATGCGTAGACGGTGGTGTAGTCGTAGAGCATGTGCAGCGAGTGCTCATCTTCTAGCGGGTCCAGGCGAGGCGCTGCGGCCGGCAGGGTGGGCCGCCGGGTGACCTCACAGCTCGGGGATTCACCCTGCACACAACATTACACATTATAACATACATATAAATTAAACAAGGCAGGTTATTGTAGTAAATTTATTTTTTCTTAATCTTATCGTAAGTGGATGCGGAACCAACAGTCTGCGCAACATTTAAAAGAGACCTACATGAGATACCTTTATGCATATCAACCAATGCAGCCGTGAAAGATGCAATGGACACAATAAGGGCTTCTTCCATATTTAGATCTTTGCCTTCGAAATTATGTTGCGTAAGCGTATCGAAAGACCCACGCTGGTATTTGCGACCATGATGTCAGAAAGCTATATTTTTTAGTTTTACTGATTTAACGCGGATCTTTTATATCCAATTTTGTATTAGGACAAGAAGTAGTTTAGTTTACCTGAGTGTAAGTCTTGGGCGGCGGCAACGATGGTGGTGCGGGCGTCGGTGGCGCGTGCGGGTCGGGCGTCGGGGCCGGCGTGTGCAGCGTCGTCGGGACGATGCCCGTAGACTATAGACATTGATATTATTTGTTTAACATGCTATAAAGTCGTTTTGTAAAGACTTATTGTAGGATATTGAAATCTACTGCTGAATATATAAAACTCCATTTCCTTAGTCTGTGCTTACTCTATGAAATGCCATGGTGTGGACTGATTGATCTAAGAGTAGGTTAATTTTATCATCATTTCAGTCCGGAATCACCTACTGCTAGGTATAGGTCCCCTCTTTTAATTTTTATCATAGCTACATTTTACTTAACTGTTACAGAAAATGACAAGTTTAACCAGTTTCTCACTCGGATGAGTAGTGGAACATTTCAGAAGCTGATATGGGTCGCACTCTTGCGTAAAGTGACGAGGCATAGTCTCATATATCCCTGTTTCATTATGTTCACGTTTGAATCTGAGCATTAGGATACTTTTTAAGCTGATTATGTTACGAGTTGCATGGTTGTACTGCTGCCAGCAGACTCAGTCATATCGCTATTCTACTAGGGAAGCACATAGGATTTAGAGTAGCCTATTACGTTTCGAGTTTGGTGATGGTGACTTGCAGATCCAGTAATATGGATATCTTACTAGGGAAGTAAGATGGATGTGGAGTGTTACTATGGCTACCAGCAGCTCCTGTGACGTAATGTCGCTCGCCTAGTGTGGTAGTATAAAGATGTTGAGTTACCTGATGGTTGGGCAGCGCGGTGTGGTGCGGCGAGGGCGGCGGCGCGCCGGCCGAGGGCGGCGCCGACCCGCCGGGCGCCGGGCTCGCGGCGCCGCAGCTGCCGGGCGAGCACGCCGCGCCGCCCGCGCCCGCGCCTCTGTGGGGGGAGGGACTATAGCTCTTATTGCACGGGGGGGCACACTTGTGAGGCGAAAGTGAACAGAGACATTCAATATCAATGTTACGTTACATTTTTGCAAGTTAAATTATGAAAAATATTGATGAATAAAACCTTGAGTTATTACTGTAACTAATTATTGCACTATAACCCACTTTTAACAGAATGTTATTGCTATTAATAGTGCCCGCAAAATTCTTCCTTACCAAGAGGTAAAGGTAACGGTAAAACGACCCCAATTTTTAGGTAATCTGGCTTTCAATTTCAATCTTCCCCAAAATGAACAATTTTTCACTGACAAAAATCTTCCATTAACTTTTCTAATTTCATCTCATGTAGATGTTACTTTCCTTCACTTTCACCCCACTGCCGTCAAACACAATAATGAATGATACCCATGAACGAAAGACCCATGAACTAGAACAGACAGGGACATTAGACCCCCAATGAAAGGTAGATGTTATTATGTATACCGCAACTTATTACTGCAACGTCAGAGCTTGTAATTGTCAAGTACCACGAAATAAATTCAATGCATTAATGTTGTCCTTGTTTCTAAACATTATTTCTTGTAAAGATCTTTTCTTTTTCTAAATCAATGCACTAAATTTAACATACTGCTGGCAAAAAACATTTTATTTATGAATGAAAGTGTAAAATGCGATCAAAATAAGAATTCCTTTTTGTACAATTTGCAATATACACCGTGAAGTTTAACTGTCTTGTGAAACACTTCAGTTAAGCCTCTGAAGTTCAGTAAATGCTTATTTTAATCTCAAAGTAGCGTGTTTTTAATCTGTCCTCAAAAAACTGAAAACTATTGACACATTACAAGCAACAACAATGTAGCAAATACAAGTAAATGTGTGAAGATGAACGAAGCGAGGACTCAGTGCTCGTTGGAAGCCGCACAGAGCTCTTCGACATGATAATATAAGAAGGTCGTATAAGAGACAAAGAGGCTGTTAACTGTACCAGTTTGTATACCTTCGATGATGACTGTTGACAACGTTATTACTTCGAGCGTTTACTGTTTAAAATATAGAGCTTTTGATCTTTTTTTTTAAGAACGAGATCCTGTTCACTGTTATTGGTTAAGGGACTATTTACACATAGCAGGATCTGAGCCTTTCGGGATCAGTGTACGAACACGGACAGGTAATATTTAACGCATACATTCATGCGTTTTCAGACATACACAAAAACTCAGCCCAAAAGGCCCCGACCCAGAATTGTGTGAAAGATTTAGTAATAAAAATGCAAGAATCATAAATCAGAGTTACTTTATTTTCGGATAACCGATAACTGTTGGTAGTTAGAACTGAGGGATAGTTTCCGTAATTAAAAACATTCAAAATCTAGTCAGAATCTCATCTCGGCGACCATCAATGTCAAAAACTTGTCAAACATGTAGGTCAACAATTAAAATTAGGGGTATTTTTGACAGATCGAAACTGAGATGATGAGATCAAACTGTGAACGTTCTTAAAATTACGAGAATTGCCCTTCTGAGCTAAAAAGTTACTCATTCCGCAAGTTAGGCGCTTGTAAAGTTAATGATTACATGTTTTTTATCAATTTTCAGCCCGCAGCACTTAATTCGAGGTATCCTTTGTAATAAATTAACCAGCAGCAGCGTCGAATATAATAAGGTTGTCAAAAGTAACACAACAATGTTTTGATTAGACACAAATATGGTAAAGACACAAAACATGCAATTTGTATGGCAAATATCATCATCAGCATTCAATAAATATGTCCATGCACTATAAAAGATGGCTACGATATAATAAAATAAATGATAATTTAGAGGCATCAAACACATGCGGTATGAAGCGGTATTGCATTATTTGTGGCTCGATTTCCTGTTAACTTGTGTAATGTGTAAATTGTGTTTAGTGTATATTACTGTCTTTGCTCTGAGAGTTGGGAAATTAATAGTAACCTCCTTACTAATAAACGTTGTAAAGCGTCTGTATAGTTACACAACGCTTTGTCTTCTTCTTTCGAAAGTCAAATTATTGACGACTGAAAGAGAGAAATCGGTGTGTAACTATTCATGTGCTAAAATACGTTTATTAGTAAGAGGGCAAGTAAATTATCAATTTGCTACTTATTAAAAGTGCTGATAAATGAATCTAGATTCGCTTCTCTGTCACATTTATCAGTTTATTTTAGTTTATTCGAGATGTAAGAGAAATTGAAGCCTCGCATCAGAAAAAGTTTCGAAACTATTTTACATAAATTTTGTTTACCATGAATATGGGCTTTTACGATGTTTCTAGTTATACAAAAACATGTTGCTGCAACATTTTTGTGCAACTTTTGTTTCTAATGAACTTGTGGTTTTATTTAATTTTTGCGAGGTTATAAGTAGAGCAGGTGTGTTCGTGTGCGTGTTATGCTGGCACTCCACTTGGCGTATTTGTTAAAATATTCGCGTTACTTGGGTAGAATAGAATAAAGACACTCGTTGTTATATACACCATATTAAATATTAAATACAGATATAAATGTAGAAATTCTACAATGGGCGGTATTATCGCTAAAAGCGATCTTTTAAAGACAACGTTTGGATAATACAGCGCGCGGGATTCGTCTGAGTGCGGCCAGAGCTTATTACAAAATGAAGTTTATTTGAATAGAAACAGGGTATATTTAGTATTACCCAAATAACGCGAACGCTCGCCACGTGTGCGTACTCACTGGGCTGGCGGCCTGTGCGCGGGCGGCACGCGGCGCGCGGCGCGGCGGTGGAAGGGCAGCGGGCGCGGCGCGCGGCGCCGGCGCAGCCTGCGTGCACACAAAGCGCGTCACTGTCGCCGCCCGGCGCACGAGACTATCTCTGTCGACGGCCGACCGCGACCGACTCCTAACGGCGGTGACCGAAAGCTAACAGCCAGCGGTGTAATTATATTGCTACATTCGAGCCTTTATAAGAAGCGACCGAAACCGATTCCGCGATTGAGACCAACTACTGCTGCGGTGACCGAAGGCTAACTGCTAGAGCGACCGATACCGAGACCAGACCCCGAATACTCCGACAGCGATGACCGAAAGCTAACAAGCTAGCGGTGTAATTCAATAACTACCATTAGCTTTTTTCACGACTGTTTATTTAAACCGATTAATATTACGTCACTAAACGATTGATTTGTATCCCCAAAAAAGTAATCTTTTGGCCCGAAAAATTAATAAAAGACATATTATACAAAAAAAAAAAAAAATTCAACCGGATAACCTCCTCCTTTTTTGTTAAAGTCGGTTAACAAAACATCGACCCCGACCGAGAGAAAAAAAAGCCTTGTGATTCAAACTAAATTCCACCCGTCCTCTTTACCTGTTGTTTGTGTTTTAAGGAAGCCAATTAAAAATACAATAGATGAAAAAATCTTTACTAATAATAATACTCATTCGTTTCCTCTATCGCGATAATTTTTCTTTGCATGCCACTCAGTACTGATTTACTCGATAAACTACTAAAAACACCGTTTTCTAATACACCGCTGCTTCTAAGTAAACCAAACCATGTCGAACAAGAGATATCAAAGTGTGACAAGAGTCGCCGCGTGTCTGACCAAGGAATTCAAACAAAAATAGACCTTAATACAACGATTTAAAAGATTTAAAATAACAAAAGGACTTTAGAAGACATAAGTTTCAAATTCCTTCGTCACAAGTACCAATAAACATAATACTGTTATGTATATTGGTGAAGCTGTACCCTCTACTGCTTATATAACTACAAATAATTATATTATTGCTATATAAAAAATAAAACATTCACATACATAACATCTACCTATCAATCTACACCCTGTTAAATCGCTCACTAATAATAATAGATTACTACACATATCGTCATCCACCGGTAAATTGATTCTTATTATCATTAAAATAAGGTTCAAAATGCTCAGTGGAAGACTCGCCTGAAACTCTCATTCAAATGCAAAGATACAGAAAAATATAGAGTTATATAAATCTTTCATACATGTCATACGTAATATATAGATGCATAACACACAATTTCGTACAACTACTGCTATGTACTGCTCCTATCTACTTATATATTATTATAATATTCTTCACTGAGTATATGCATTGTAGAACATGGCATGCAACAAAATAAATGTATTTGATTTTCGCTCAGTCCCGTATTCACAATAAACGAAAAATTACGCAACATTGTAGCAGCAACATGCACAGCAGTGTTTGACACTAAAGCCTCGTATTCACTTGAAGACAAATGTCCCGCAACACGTGTTGACTTCGCCCAACATCTCTAGATACGTGTCGCGGGACAATAGTCCCCTAGTGAATACAATTCTTCAAACTGTAAGAAATGTTGCCAGCAACACGTTGCTAAAGCAAGTTGCGCTGTTTTTATTTTTCATGATGAAAACGAGGCTTGTCTATGCCTTTTTGTGGCGTAACATGGCTATATTTTTCTCATTTCAAACGTTCTACGGTACATAAACCCAATGACACACAACAGTACATAATATGCGCGATATAATAGCACTACTAGTATATTATGTATTAAAGTACTCACTTTGCACAGGTACACGGAGTTTTTCGGGTGGGATCTATGAAGTCGTCACTCTTGTCGCCCGCTGCCTCGCCGTAGCAGATTTCGGCCGCCTGGAATGGTTACAATATATTGATATTTGTTTTTGTAAATGGCACGAGATTTTAGGATAAGATTATGCTGTAAAATGAGTCATTTTAATGCGAGCCCCAAGATACAGACTAAGGGCGTTCGCTACGTTCGCGCGTGACTGCCAACTCTTTCTTTGCGGTGGTCGGGCTACAGTCACACCAAGACCTTATCTGACTGAAAACTCTTCTCTTGCAGTGGTTGGGCTAACGCCCGCCTGGTTAGTGATCACCCTCCCACCGGAGTCCGGCGTCAAGCAGTTTGCTGTGTTTCGTCGATACGTGGGAGTTCCAGTTCTTTAGGGGTCTTCTGGGCACGCTCGTTCCATCATAGACCGCATCTATCGCTTTCCATCAGGTGTGGTCGAGGTCAAGAGCGGGCCCATTCAGCAATAAAATAAAATATAACCCGCACCGGGCCCGCGTGGTGGGTTACGGACTACGGCCCACTCCCTTTCACAGGGAGGAGGTCTGTGTCCCAGCAGTGGGAACATTATAGGCTGATTACGCTAGTCTGGCGCTAAGAGTGTATCTTGGAGCTTGAACTGAACTAAATAAATCCAGTAGTTGATTTTAATGTTAGAATATAAATTAAAAATGTCACAAGTATCTCAAGAATGACATTGTAATAATACGATTGATACATTTTTAATTCTATGTTATTGTCGGAAGCTTTATCTCGGAACTAGTCCAAATACTTTCAGGACAGTTCTGTTTCCCACTTCCATAATATTACAAACTAGCTGCGCCCCGCGGTTTCACCCGCATAAGTTTCGATCCCGTGGGAATATCGGGATAAAAACTATCCTATGTCCTTCCCCGGGACCCAAACTATTTTAATACCAAATTTCATCTAAATCGGTTCAGCGGTTAAGCGTGAAGAGGTAACAGACAGACGGACAAGACACACTTTCGCATTTATAATATTAGTATGGATTGAGTCAGTTTCAGGAATCCCGCATAGAACAGGCACGCACCGTGAAAAATCATGTATATTGTAGAATCCAAACAAACTAGTACGCTTGCTTAGTTTTGTTAATGTTGAACGTAGATCATACAGTGTCTAGAGTAATGTCGCCGCTGAGTTAGATAAATGCTAGTACGTAATGATCTCAAGTTTGCGTGTTATCGGAGTATAATCACAGAGTTATTAATAGATGACAAGTGGGAACGTTTATGACTAATGTTGTCATTTGTTATTTGCATCGGCGCCGTTCTGCCTAGCGGTAGTTCACACTCATGATATGTTACATTAGTTCATTTCCAGCTAGTCTAAATGAGCCGCAGTCTGAGCTTAAGAGCTGGTCATTTTGTATGAACCAACGCACAGTATACAGCCGGGCCGCACGTACCTGGTGCGGCGCGGGCGTGGTGAGCGCTTGCAGCGCGCGGTGCGCCACGTGCGGCGCGTGCGCAGGCGGCGCGCCCGCCTCCATGTGCGTCACCAGCGCGTACGCAGCACCTGTATAGAGACGGGCCGCACGTACCTGGTGCGGCGCGGGCGTGGTGAGCGCTTGCAGCGCGCGGTGCGCCACGTGCGGCGCGTGCGCAGGCGGCGCGCCCGCCTCCATGTGCGTCACCAGCGCGTACGCAGCACCTGTATAGAGACGGGCCGCACGTACCTGGTGCGGCGCGGGCGTGGTGAGCGCTTGCAGCGCGCGGTGCGCCACGTGCGGCGCGTGCGCAGGCGGCGCGCCCGCCTCCATGTGCGTCACCAGCGCGTACGCAGCACCTGTATAGAGACGGGCCGCACGTACCTGGTGCGGCGCGGGCGTGGTGAGCGCTTGCAGCGCGCGGTGCGCCACGTGCGGCGCGTGCGCAGGCGGCGCGCCCGCCTCCATGTGCGTCACCAGCGCGTACGCAGCACCTGTATAGAGACGGGCCGCACGTACCTGGTGCGGCGCGGGCGTGGTGAGCGCTTGCAGCGCGCGGTGCGCCACGTGCGGCGCGTGCGCAGGCGGCGCGCCCGCCTCCATGTGCGTCACCAGCGCGTACGCAGCACCTGTATAGAGACGGGCCGCACGTACCTGGTGCGGCGCGGGCGTGGTGAGCGCTTGCAGCGCGCGGTGCGCCACGTGCGGCGCGTGCGCAGGCGGCGCGCCCGCCTCCATGTGCGTCACCAGCGCGTACGCAGCACCTGTATAGAGACGGGCCGCACGTACCTGGTGCGGCGCGGGCGTGGTGAGCGCTTGCAGCGCGCGGTGCGCCACGTGCGGCGCGTGCGCAGGCGGCGCGCCCGCCTCCATGTGCGTCACCAGCGCGTACGCAGCACCTGTATAGAGACGGGCCGCACGTACCTGGTGCGGCGCGGGCGTGGTGAGCGCTTGCAGCGCGCGGTGCGCCACGTGCGGCGCGTGCGCAGGCGGCGCGCCCGCCTCCATGTGCGTCACCAGCGCGTACGCAGCACCTGTATAGAGACGGGCCGCACGTACCTGGTGCGGCGCGGGCGTGGTGAGCGCTTGCAGCGCGCGGTGCGCCACGTGCGGCGCGTGCGCAGGCGGCGCGCCCGCCTCCATGTGCGTCACCAGCGCGTACGCAGCACCTGTATAGAGACGGGCCGCACGTACCTGGTGCGGCGCGGGCGTGGTGAGCGCTTGCAGCGCGCGGTGCGCCACGTGCGGCGCGTGCGCAGGCGGCGCGCCCGCCTCCATGTGCGTCACCAGCGCGTACGCAGCACCTGTATAGAGACGGGCCGCACGTACCTGGTGCGGCGCGGGCGTGGTGAGCGCTTGCAGCGCGCGGTGCGCCACGTGCGGCGCGTGCGCAGGCGGCGCGCCCGCCTCCATGTGCGTCACCAGCGCGTACGCAGCACCTGTATAGAGACGGGCCGCACGTACCTGGTGCGGCGCGGGCGTGGTGAGCGCTTGCAGCGCGCGGTGCGCCACGTGCGGCGCGTGCGCAGGCGGCGCGCCCGCCTCCATGTGCGTCACCAGCGCGTACGCAGCACCTGTATAGAGACGGGCCGCACGTACCTGGTGCGGCGCGGGCGTGGTGAGCGCTTGCAGCGCGCGGTGCGCCACGTGCGGCGCGTGCGCAGGCGGCGCGCCCGCCTCCATGTGCGTCACCAGCGCGTACGCAGCACCTGTATAGAGACGGGCCGCACGTACCTGGTGCGGCGCGGGCGTGGTGAGCGCTTGCAGCGCGCGGTGCGCCACGTGCGGCGCGTGCGCAGGCGGCGCGCCCGCCTCCATGTGCGTCACCAGCGCGTACGCAGCACCTGTATAGAGACGGGCCGCACGTACCTGGTGCGGCGCGGGCGTGGTGAGCGCTTGCAGCGCGCGGTGCGCCACGTGCGGCGCGTGCGCAGGCGGCGCGCCCGCCTCCATGTGCGTCACCAGCGCGTACGCAGCACCTGTATAGAGACGGGCCGCACGTACCTGGTGCGGCGCGGGCGTGGTGAGCGCTTGCAGCGCGCGGTGCGCCACGTGCGGCGCGTGCGCAGGCGGCGCGCCCGCCTCCATGTGCGTCACCAGCGCGTACGCAGCACCTGTATAGAGACGGGCCGCACGTACCTGGTGCGGCGCGGGCGTGGTGAGCGCTTGCAGCGCGCGGTGCGCCACGTGCGGCGCGTGCGCAGGCGGCGCGCCCGCCTCCATGTGCGTCACCAGCGCGTACGCAGCACCTGTATAGAGACGGGCCGCACGTACCTGGTGCGGCGCGGGCGTGGTGAGCGCTTGCAGCGCGCGGTGCGCCACGTGCGGCGCGTGCGCAGGCGGCGCGCCCGCCTCCATGTGCGTCACCAGCGCGTACGCAGCACCTGTATAGAGACGGGCCGCACGTACCTGGTGCGGCGCGGGCGTGGTGAGCGCTTGCAGCGCGCGGTGCGCCACGTGCGGCGCGTGCGCAGGCGGCGCGCCCGCCTCCATGTGCGTCACCAGCGCGTACGCAGCACCTGTATAGAGACGGGCCGCACGTACCTGGTGCGGCGCGGGCGTGGTGAGCGCTTGCAGCGCGCGGTGCGCCACGTGCGGCGCGTGCGCAGGCGGCGCGCCCGCCTCCATGTGCGTCACCAGCGCGTACGCAGCACCTGTATAGAGACGGGCCGCACGTACCTGGTGCGGCGCGGGCGTGGTGAGCGCTTGCAGCGCGCGGTGCGCCACGTGCGGCGCGTGCGCAGGCGGCGCGCCCGCCTCCATGTGCGTCACCAGCGCGTACGCAGCACCTGTATAGAGACGGGCCGCACGTACCTGGTGCGGCGCGGGCGTGGTGAGCGCTTGCAGCGCGCGGTGCGCCACGTGCGGCGCGTGCGCAGGCGGCGCGCCCGCCTCCATGTGCGTCACCAGCGCGTACGCAGCACCTGTATAGAGACGGGCCGCACGTACCTGGTGCGGCGCGGGCGTGGTGAGCGCTTGCAGCGCGCGGTGCGCCACGTGCGGCGCGTGCGCAGGCGGCGCGCCCGCCTCCATGTGCGTCACCAGCGCGTACGCAGCACCTGTATAGAGACGGGCCGCACGTACCTGGTGCGGCGCGGGCGTGGTGAGCGCTTGCAGCGCGCGGTGCGCCACGTGCGGCGCGTGCGCAGGCGGCGCGCCCGCCTCCATGTGCGTCACCAGCGCGTACGGCACCGGGTAGCGCATGCGCGCGCCGCCGCACAGCACCTGCGACAATACAACACTTCCGGTTTAGAACCTGCATAAACGGACGTCATTTTAAAAATATGTAGAAATTAGAGACAATTTTAGCTCTGCCATTAAAGAAATGAATTGCAAATGGTAGCACTAATCATGTCCTCTCAGTTGCGTGCTATGAAACGGGTCTGAAAAGGCTTTATGTGGCTGTTTTTTTATTCGTTTCTTTAATGGCGTTGGTTTTCTATCTGATCCACTTTCAGGATTGAATATTATACGGGCTATTTGAGAAGGTAGAACGAATTTAAACCACGCCCTTCTGGAAATCCACTACATTGGCCTCTCCACAACCACCGGTCTTGCGCTACCAGCGTCCGATTTCAGCAACCGAGTAGTCTAGCGTCACACAGACGGGTTCAGTACAAGGCAACAACGTTACCTCGACGGCCCCGCAGCCGTGCTCCAGCGGGTACAGCTGTCGCCACGCGTCCAGCAGGCGCGCGGTGCCGGCGTCGGCGTCGCTCCACTCGCGCCCCGTCAGCGTGCCTTCCAGGCCGAACGGGGCCAGGATCACTGGAACAAATAACACGCCAATATAAGTATTAATGGAGTTAAAGACAACGGGGACCACATTCAGGAGGTTTTTCTTCAAGTCTTGGAATTTAGGAGATGGCATAAATTGGCTTGAAAATGTAGTGTTACAATCGTTTTAAAAATGACTATTGTGACGAAATAAATTAACTGAAAAGTTCTTCAGCCTCCATTTTCAAACTTGGGGAGAGGAGAGGTTTCATAGTGCAGAAGTTAAGCCTTTTGTGAACAGTTGTTGGGCCTACCTTTGGCATCAGCCTGGTTGTCGGGCGAGTTGATCTTGGCGAGCCGCTTGGCCGTGAGCGTGCGCACGGGCGGGTGCTGCCGCACGTCCACAGACGCGCACACCGTGCTCTCGCCGTGCAGGAAGAACGCGAACGAAAACGACAGGTGCCAGGGACTGGAAGTAATAAAATGACAAAGAATTAATGTATGTTTTCATATAAATAGCTTTAAGTTATAAATAATACGTTTTAAAATAAACAATATATAGTCCTGTCCTCATCCTAATCTATTTGGGATCTCATACATCTGTATAAGTAGTCATCCCGATAACTGTCAAGAATTTGGTAGTATCAGTGAATTATTCTCACTTATCTCTCACAACATGTAATCATTGTTTGTACTCAAAACAAACACACATGCAAATTAGGTCAGGTAAACGACCGGAAGTACTCCCACTATCAGATTATTCCAGTCAAAGACCTCTCCTCTCTATATCCGTCATTTCTCACTATCCCACGCAAATTTTATAATTTCCAGTTATCATGGAAATCAATACTTTGTTTGCATTCCACAATGTGTACATAAATGGTAACTTAAAATTATAGTATGTGATCATTATGGACCCTGTCGGGAACAGCAAAATAGCTTTGATAAACTTAGCTTAAATCTAATAATTTGATCAAATCTATACTTATAGTTTCCCCCATAAGTTTTCATACAATGAAAGCAAGTAGAAGTAACATGACGGTTCTACGTTCGCGGTGCAAGGCGGTGCGGCGCTCCGGAGTACCGCAAGGCGCGCCGCCTATAAAGATAGTATAGACGCGATGCCGCCCGTATCTCGCGGCGACGGCAGCTTCAAATCAAATTGCAATCGATCGGTATACATTGACATATTGCTGCAGAGAACCGACGGTGTTGCTACCCTACTTTTTATATACGTCTAGTTATGATTTTGCTTTGAATAGCAACAAAGCATTGTTTTCACGTAATGTTTTGATACATTGTAATACGCTATGTATGTAATTTTCAGATTACAATTGTTTGTTTACATGGAGTATATTGGAGAGTATTTTATCTGTGTTTCTATCAATACATTCTGTACACCTTATGAGGACAGGATAAGCAATGTTTTTTTCGTCAAAATCTTGCATTTAGGAGGTCAGAGGATACAAGTACATTAATCAGCCATCCTGGGCATCGAACCCAGGTAAAGGTCACGTGATTAACAGTGATTTTCGTAAGCAAAATACATAATGCTGTCGTACAATTTCCATAGCCCAATTTTCAATAAAAAATAGGGACTAAAAATGTTTTAAAAGTTAATATGTTAGAAGGTGAACGAAGTTATGCCCTGGTGTCTTGTCGAGCAGAACACAGAGATCTTCTTCTTAATCTAGGAAGTGAGACCTGTGTTGCCACGGCTCATTTGAAAACAATTAATTGAAAAAATTGCTTTCAAATTGAACTTCCAAACTTTTTATTTTACCCGACCTGGGGATCGAACCCAGGACCTCATATCCAGCAGTCGTGCTTGCGACCGCTAGACCAAAGAGACAGTCAAGGGATCATATGTATTTGGCTTACCATAGCACGATAATGTTGACATAGAAACAAGGTGATAATTATGTTCTTTCAGTAATGAGAGAATATTCTCCAATCATGCAGGATTTTGGATTGACTTTCTTATGCGATTTAGGTATGTTTGGCGTCATGGCACAGTGGCGCCATAGTAGACAATATTGTTGAATGATAAATGATAAACTGCGTAGTATTTTATGTAGAAGGTTAAGTCTTGCTGCAATACTAACAGACAAACTCTATGGTACTTGCTTCCGTCATTTTACTAATTGTGGACCCATTTGGTCTAAGAGGTCGTGAGCTTATCATCGCTATGTAAGTATTGGGTTAGGGTTTTCCCTTAGACGCATTTAACGATATAAATTGGAAGCGACTAGTCGGTGGATTATTCCTATGAAATTCTATTAACCATATTCCCAAGAATAATTTAATAACAGTACCTTTGTACCAAAAAAAAATCCAATCAGCGCACAATTAAAATCTTGCAGATACAATCAACATGTAGTAATTAGCTAACATGTAACGCGCACACGCAAAAGACAAGCGTGTCATATCGTAACTTCGACTTTCACTATCAGAGGCGGTTTAATAGTGAAATTAATTCTTATCGCGTTAACAATAAGGTTTATTATTCATTACCTCTTGCCGACTTCTTCTTCGTCGCCGTCGTAAGGCTGGACGAACCATTTGCCAAGCCTCACGAAGTCTCGCGATAGAAGACATCTGTAAATTAAAAAGTTATTATTAGTTGTATCGATTATGTCAATGTTAGGCGTCAATCATTTTATTTATGTGGGAACTTTGTCTCTGCGAAGACGGTTAATTATTAAGATTCCAATTTTTTTTTTTGTTTTTTCACATAACAGTCTTTGATCAACTTAATATTGGATAAGGCTCCAGTATACCTAAAAAGTCATTGCATGTGAGTAGCAGTCCGGAGTCTGGATTTTTGCCAATGGCAATGGGCTCTGGGCTCGCCCCCATACCATAACAAGCCGAAGTAATAGGGTTGGCTAGAGGTGCACCTATAGTACACCCAGTACTGTAGGTGCCCCTCTAGCTAACCCTTAGGAGAAAACAAGCGTGATGTTATGTTTATATATATAATATAGTGAAAAAGTCTTCCAAAATGCTGGGCTTTGTTATCAGAAACACAAAACAATTTAAAAACTGTAAAACAAAAATTATTCTTTATAATTGTTTATGTCGAAGCATGTTAGAGTATTGTAGCGTGGTCTGGCGGCCACACTTTGCTACTCACTCATTGCGTCTTGAGCGTGTACAAAAACGTTTTCTGGGGCACCTGGCCTATGCTAGCGGTTTGTCCAGGAAAATACGTTCATATAGTTGTAGGCTCAAACATTTTAATATGATTTCTCTTGACAAACGTCGACGACTGAATGACGCGATGTTTGTGTGTAAAGTTATGGCCCATAAAATTGACTGTCCACAAATATTAAATAAATTTAGCTTCCGTGCCCCCTCCAGAATTCCTCGCAATCCTATAACTCCACTCTGCCCTCCGCAGAGAAGAACGGTTCTGGGTGCTAACTCTCCCTTCGCGAGGTTTTGCAGGGTTGTGAATGACTGCGGTGATCGGATAGACCTCCATTTTGACAGCTTAAGCAAATTGAAAGCCAGTTTTTATAAGTATCTTCCCGAACACTGAGTTTTTTGGCCCTGCATTATCTCGCTGGGTGGGTGAATTTAGGCTACCTATAACTTATTATTATTATTTGTTTGTAATACCTAGTTTAGTTTTGTTTAGTTTGGTCTGTTTTGATTTTGATTTTATTTTATTTTATTTTTATTTGAATTTGTTTGTCTTACTTTAGTTTAACTAATTTATTAAGTTCTAACCAGTGAAACTTACACACACATACACATACATAACTTATTTACACACACACTACGCACACACATGCACTTACACATTCACATAGTCCTTTATTACTATTTTTTGTAAGTTACGACAACTATTTTTGTGCATGCAGAGTTTGCCTATAAGTGATTGTTACACTTTATTCTGATTTGTTGCTTTTGTTATTGCTTATAATAGTGTATACAATTGTTGGTGAACCAAATAAATAAATAAATAAATATCATTATTTATTTACGACTAGCTGAGCCCCGCGGTTTCACCCGCATAAGTCTCGATCCTGTGGGAATGTCGGGATAAAAAGTATCCTATGTCCTTTCCCGGGAGTCAAACTACATCTATACCAAATTTCATCTAAATCGGTTCAGTGTTTTAGGTGTGAAAAGGTAACATACAGACAGGCAGAGTTACTTTCGAATTTATAATATTAGTATGGATAGTAAACGTAAAACATTCATACACCATTGCCATTTATAAAGACCTTGGATAAAAATCCCATGAAAAAGGAATCTCGTCTTAACGAGGGGCGATAATATTGAGAAGTAAGAGCCGACATAAGCTATACAATTTCACAGCTCAGCAAGTCAGAACATGAGATCTGGTAACATTTGCCGGTTTACGACTGTATCACGTTTCTTTTATTGGCGTACCGTTTGAAACGATAAAATGAGGGGAGGCGCAAGGCTGTCTTAAGTTTAAGTCAAAATATGTTTGATATAAATTGAGCTGTTTTAGAATTAATGTTGAACTCGGTATGCTATTCTTTACGATATGGCTATCTGCGGGGCAATTGCGTAACACACTATCAATCGGAATCGGTTTCATTTTGACAGTTCAACAACATTCATTGCGTTGTTTACGTGTTGAGCAGACAAATTTTTCGAACTTATGAAGCAATGGATTAGCAATTTGCTTCAAAATTATTCAGATTCCGATTGCTAGTGTGTTACGCAATTAGGGTGCTGGATGTAATGGCTGTTTAAAAAGTATCTGATGAAAATATAAACAAATGGATCAGAAAACGTTCCTGTGGGTGCCAATTTGTATTGTCAGTTACAAATTGAGTGCTTTGGCTTGACTATTTAGTTACACGAATGGATACAATAAGAAATGAGTACATAAGTGGAAGTCTGAAAGTTGCACCGGTAACTGAAAAGTTGTGTGGAAATCGGTTGTCATGTTATGGACAGGAATGAGGAAAATGTCGTGAGGAAAGTTTTGAGTATGAATGTCGATGGCTTTAAGAGTAGGGGAAGACCAAAGAAACGATGGATGGAATGTGTGAATGATGATATGGTTAGAAAGGGGGTGACTGTCGAGATGGCGACTAATAGAGAAGTATGGAAGAAAAAGACATGTTGCGCCGACCCTAAATAAATTAGGAGAACGACGATGGTTTGACTATTTCGATACTTAAACCCCAAATACGAATTTTAAATCTCCTTAAAGATGTTTTTCATTCGACAATTGAGGTTAATTTTATAACCTCAGTTTCCGTTAGACTACCTACTGCATTTGTCTCTCCGTTCTATTTTTAAACCATCCCAAGGGTTGTCTTTAAAATATCGCTCTTAGCGATAAGACCGCCCATTGTGTCACCCTTTGTAAACTTTTTATCCTTATTTATGTCTGTAATTTATACAGGGTTGCCCTGGAAGTATGGATCAAATCGAATAGGGACGTGGGCAAGGTCATTTCCAAACGTTTTAGCAAAAAAAAAAAAAAAACTAAAAAAATACCAAAAAAAAAAATACTAAAAAAAGAGAAGAAAGATCGAATTCATGAAAACTATCAGGGCTATCAATTTATTTTTTTTTAGATAGCCCTGATAGTATTTTTTTATGATTCATTTTCTTTGACGACTAAGCGAAGTGATTGAAAAAAAAATTATAATCCGTCATAACTTTTGAACCGTAAAAAAAATCACTGACATTCTCAGGGTTAAAAAGTTTGGAAATGACCTTGCCCACGCCCCTATTCGATTTGATCCATACTTCCAGGGACACTGTATAGTGTATAGTGTACATAATAAAGAGTATTTTATTCGTCAAAGATTTTTCAGCTGTCATTTAATAATAATAATTAATTAAACAATAATTGCTGGAAAACGTGAAGTGGTAATATTAGATTTAGTTCAGAAGACTGATAAGATAAGCTTAGTTTATCAAAGCTTCCTCTCTCATACGATTTTGCGGTGCCCAACGGGACTATAATGATCTCATTAAATTTTAAGTTACTACCTAAGTACACATTGTGGAATGCAATTAAAATATTGAGATATAAAGTTGGAGCCTTCTAAATATAGATAGATGTGTTACTAACTACATTTTGTGAGTGATTGCTTGAAAATTTAACCTGAACAGCACCCTAATTGCGTAACACACTATCACAGTGCTGCCACCTTAGCGTTTTCGGGGTCAGATTTAGCGCTTTTTTAGGTCACTTAGCGCTGAAATTTTAATATTAACTCCTAGCGGAAAATATAGCGCATTTCGGCAAAAAGTCGGAAAAAAGCAGGCAACACCGCAAACCGCAATTCGTTCGTTCGTTTAGGTTCCGTTTCATATGTTTTGGGTAGGGAAATCCCCGAATAATATAAATTGTTTCTGGTCGTCGGTTTACAATATGCCTTTATGCAGTGTCTCAGATCAGATCAAACCAAAAATATAAGTGGAAATTACAAAATGTACAAAATCTTCAAGCACCGCAACCTGGACCTTCAGGAATTCAGTCACCTTTAATAATTACTGAACCTTCTGATATCGAAATCGATTAGCCATTAAACTTAAGACTAACGTTACTAGACTATACTTATACCTAATAAGACTATATTAGATTTATGATTATAAATACAATTTTAATTGAAATAAATAAAAACTTCTTACAATTATGCCTTTTTTTGATTATGCAGTCTAGCGGAATCTAGCGCTATTTTCAAGCGCTTTTATCGCTCTTTGGTCTCAGAGAGGTGGCAGCACTGCACTATCAATCAGAATCTGAATCATTTTGAAGCAAATTGCTAATCCATTGCTTCATAAGTTCGAAAAATGTGTCTGCTCAACACGTCAATAACGCAATGAATGTTGTTGAACTGTCAAAATGAAACCGATTCCAATTGATAACGTGTTACGCAATTGCCCCGCTGGGTTTGTTTACACTTTCATCTGATACTTTTCGAACATACCATAGGTAGCAAACAGTCGATGAATCATTTAAGTTTTCCACAAGCATTTTACTTGTTTATTTTCTAAGCGCCACAAACCGTAACGAAATATAACTGCAACAGAGCTTAAACAAAGCCGTCTACATAGCCACAGCAATGCATTTCCATAGAACATCGCATGGTTTCCAAACTAAACGTATTACAAGACGATATAGAGGCGCGGGCGTGTCGTAACTCTGCTCGGCTATCGATTATATTACCATAGCGAATATTATTGTGTCACCGGCGAACGCAGTAGGCGACGCGTGAAACTGACGACCAAGCAGTACTTGCTGACTTGGAATGTGAATCATGTACTTGTGATAAATAATGTGACACATAGGTGCAGTTTTTAATTAAGAGGCATTTGTAAAACTGAGTAATTGTTAATAAATATAAAGCAAAGAAGGGATTTGCAAACGAATTTAGACTTTCCGTTGTTGAATTTATGGCATACTTTTGTTGGAGCATAAATAAATTGTGCAACTTGGATGCTGTCCCAAGAGCTAGTTAACCTAAAGAACTGTTTCACTATCTGGTACGCGTGAAGAGGGCTATTAATTTTCTTAAAGAGCTGCTTGTTTGCTGGTAATTGTTTCAATTAATTAGCTTGGGCTCTCAAGATTTTTGGATAGCACTTCTACGATTTTAAATGCAATATGGTGGCGACTGTTGGGATATCGAACATATGAAGCCTTTTTATCTTTAGGTTGGAACACTAAATAATTTCAAAGTGTTAAATTGGTGCAGTCTAAACCTGCGGAATAATTGCGAAACCCACTAACAGTAGCAATAGCTTTCATTTTGACAGTTCAACAACATTCATTGCGTTATTTGCGTTGGTGAGGAGACAAAATTTTCGAACATATGAAGCAATGGATTAGCAATATCCTTCAAAATGATTTAGATGATACGCAATTAGGGTGCTGTCCTGAAGTTCTAGTTTAGTTTAATTAGACAGAAAAATGCTCTTACTCAAAATGAGGATTATGCGTATTGGTCTGAAGTAAACAAAAACATGCTCCAACATATCAAAGAGATGCTGTACAACAGACTTTCCGTACAGTTAAAAACAAATATTAATTCTCCAAGTGCAATGAGTGTTGTATAAAAATGGATGCACAGATAATGTAGTAGTTCGTCGATAGTTTATTTCGAGCGATGCCCCTGTCTATCTTTAAACGTACGCACTCCACTGTATCTAATACAGTTTAGTTGTAATTGTAAACATTACTCTTTCTTGTGACTCAGAGTACTCAGACTGCAAGTTTTCTATACTTTTGTACATGTGCCCTATTCACGGTCTGTTTGACCGTAAATATGGCACATGACATAAGTTTCAGAACAAAAAATGCGATTAATTCACGCCTTCTTCTTCTGGGGCTAGGCAGGAACTATAGTATGCCACCTGCTACGATTCTTACATACTCCTTTTGCTTCGTTTACGTTCATATACATCAAAGGTAAAGCCCAGTTGAAAACTAGTCAGGTAAATAGTTGTCTAGCATTTTGCTATTTAGCGCAACCGTGAGGATCACAATTTTTGAAGTAAAACTTCTTTACGCACGCTTGACTTGGGGAGTAAGCTGGCGAACGCGTTACGAAAAGTGTGATCGGGCGAGGCGAACGGGAGTTGAGTGGGGGATATAAGCAAGAGAAAGCAGTGCGCGCGCACATTTTCTTTCTCTCTTCCTCTCATAGCCAAATACGTTTGAAGTTTCACTTCAGTCGTGTGGTCATAAGCACACTCGGTTTTTTGTTTTATATTGTGTCGTTGTGTGTAGGTAATTATAATATGTGCCAAATAATCATATTTTCGTTGTTTCTTTTTAGGAAAAAATCGGTTTTGTGGAAGTCGGAGTCATTTCTGTCACTCATGCCTATGCCGAGTCTCTTTTCAAAGTTCGATGCGTCATATCAACGCCCAATTGACTGTACCAGTTTGCCCTCTAATTGAATTTTGCATGATAGTATGACGATACATTGCAGTCGGTCGATTAAATTTTCCTTTGTATATGTTTTCTAAAGGATTTCAAATGTCAAATACAATTCAATTACAAATTGGCTGGTCACATTGTTTATCACTGTGTGATTCATATAATTTGTGTAATTTGTTAATATTATATGGAATTGCTGTATGCGTAAGCAATATTATAACTTTGTCCTTTTAAGTTGCCATAGCAAAGTAATAATAACTCCTTTTAAGGCTATATTTAAAAAACTGAGCATGTTACTTGTTATTTCTTCACGACTGCGAATTCTATTATACTCTCTACAGTTGAGAATCAAAGAGGTTGACCGCTCACTCAAGCGCAGCGAGGACGTGCAGCGCCGACGTACGGCAGCAGTGCAAACTGCCGTCGCGGTCGTAACGGGAGAGATTTAGGTGCGCGCGCGCAGGTGTCGCTACACAAGCGTCAAGCACACACAAGGAATGCGTTTGCTACGCTTTGGATATGTATCAAACAGGTCCGAATTTGTTTTTCACCGCGCTGTGTGCTATCTGATGATCGGAGACAATTTAGTACTCAAATAATAGACTCGTTAAAATTTATTTTCTTGCTGGTTGAAAGATGTAATAAAATAGATGAGTTAAGTATCAATTGTTCAGTTTTTGCAATTAGTTTATTGCAATGCAACAAAAACCGAGGTGGTTTAGTATCAAACCAGTCAGTTGGAAAAATGTATTTTTACAACGTCAACACTCCAATGTGAGCTTTAGTTGCATTTTATTGCAGAATGGATATAATATAATTTCAGAAGGTTTGGGCGGGAATATTACAAGCTTGTAGAATTAAGCAATTCAATGTCGGCCATTTAACATATCTGGGGTCTTTGAACCAGTTTCAACGACATGCCGCCACAGATGCCGCAAAAAATGCTGTAAACGTTATTTGTGAGTACTTAAACGGCACATAAACCGTAAATAACAATTCAGGATCAGTTCAAAAAGCATATGAACGTCGGGGAAATGTAAAAAGACCAAGGATAGATACTTAGATCGGCTTTATCGACCCGATTAATTTTAGCATTTTTCGAGAGACCGTCTCATAAAGATTCAAACCGGATAATCGCCTCCGATTTAGATATCCATAAAGTAATTTGCTTTAACAAAATAGTGATTATTGTGGCGTGTAAAACAGGAACATACTAAACACTAAAATTATTTCATTACGCGCAGTTTTAAATCTATAAAAGTTAATTTAAAACACGAGAAGGTGCTTGCGAACAATGGCGAGGACTGTAAAATGGACATAAAATCGCGGCAGTGTCTTGCAGCACACATGCAGGCCTAACGCAAAATCTTGGGCAGATTTTATTGCACACTTTACTACTACGTACTTAAGTAACTACTCACAGTAAAGGTAAGATTTTAATATGTAATGTTTTTTTTCATGTTTAGTTCATTGTGTGCTGTAAAGTGCAACTGAATTAATTTGCAATTCCACTCATATCAACTTTGGATCTCTTAATTTTTTTTTATATTTAGTTCCTACGTTTTTTGCCAAATACCTACGATCAATTTTACTTCACCATGCTTAGAATCCATTCACAGAGCTCACCCGCCCGCAACTTTTGTATACCGTACAAAAAGCACAATAAAAGAGGCCGGCTATCGTGTTTGGGGTTTAATCGTATAACAGCCGAAGTAACGACTTATAAACGACCCTCAATTCACGGTTGCTACCTTAAAATCGTGAAGCTGAACGCGTGTGTATATTGTCGCAGTGTCGGGATCGCATCCCCGGTTCACCGCGACGCATTGTTTCTTTGACGCGCCGCCAGCCGCCACGGGGGTCAACGACTCGTCTGGATTTCGTTCATACGCCGAGATTCCGTCGCTCACCGCTCCCGACTCGAAGTCGTGTGATGGCAAGGCATGGGCCACTTACGTCATATGTGGTCTTCCGTGGAGTGTTTGGATAGTTACTGATGCGTTCGAAGGATATCATAAAACAGGCGAGTTTGAACCAAATCTGTCGGAAGCGCTTTAAAACTATTGTAACTCAACTGTATTTATTACTACTTGCTTACTGTAATGGTCTGAGTGGAATGTTGCGAATATAGAAGAGAATGCAACAATATTATCTTGAAATACACACTGAAGGTTGGGTGTACTGTAAATCTGTCAAATCTTAAACGCAGCATCACGAATATTTCGTTCCACAAGTATCTAAGATTGAATCAAACAAATTAATATATTTTTTTCTAAATCGTGACTGTCCTCAAAAAGACTCAAGGTTATGACAGCACAAATTCTGGCAAAATTTGATGTTCTTAATAAGCTATTAAAATATTAACTAATAATAAATTACTAATTCGTTTTATATTAAACTAAATAATGGTTTAATGGCCTGTGACGAGCGGATTTACTCCATTAAGAAGTCGTCAAAATAAACTAAACTTTAATTTTATAGGCATTTGCTACCTTGACAATTTAGCTCAAAAATATATAAAAATGGTAAATAAGGAATGCTAGGTGCTTGAACTAATTTAAATTGTATCTTATTGTAAATCAAATAGCGATTGATTTATTTAGACTTAGTCCGTCATCATGACCTGCCCCTAACCTTTTCCAACTATGATGGGATCAGCTTCCAATCGACCGACTGTCAAAGATCTACGAATGACAGCCGGGACCAACGGTTTATCGTGCTTTCCGAAACCGTATAGTAGCGAAAAGAAAAAAAGATTAGACAGAGACACACGTTCAAAATAACCTCATGTAAATGTTGATTCTTTGGCCCTATAAACAATAGTATAAATAACGGCAGGAATTTAAACAGGTCTGCTATACTACACGGGCGTCTAAAGAAAACGCGGCAAAAAACGACATTAGAACGCCCCGACCTTCGTCTCGTACTTCGTACGGCTACGACTGCCACTACGAGTGATTCCGATGCGCCTGCGCACCAGGTGCAACATTAGGCGCGCAAATTGCAACTAAGTAAACGGCCGCTAATTATTACCCGTCTCATTTTGTTTCTATTAATTAAACAACTATTTAAAGTGCCATGTGGATTAGGAATTTAGGATATTATGTTTATGCAAGTACCTATTTATTATACCTTCATGAACTCTTGAGATCTGTTCCCGAAAACGATTAATTTCTGTAAAATTTCAGGAATAGATTTGGCGTTGTCTGCTTGTACAGACGCCAGCACATCAACCTACCCGAAACTGTCAAATTTTCCCAATCAACTTTGAACCTTATACTTTAGTAATAAAGTTGAAAATCTATTAAAGAAATTTGACAGATTGTAGTATGATGTGCTGGCGTCTGTACTATTATTTTATTTATCAACTTTAGCAGTGTTTGCAATGCACTTCTCATTAATTAGCTAAGAGTTTCTGGTGAGAGAACTAATGAGGTGAAGCGAGTAGCAACAGATATGCAAAATAGTTCATAAATTATGGGTTCCGAGTAAAATATCTACATTCTACGAATAAAATCTTCCGTAGATGGAATATTTACAATAACACAACAAAATATCCGTTAGATAAAACATAAATTTTACTACCTCGAACTTGCGACTGCTGGCATAGTTTTTATCGCAGTAGATAACATGAAGCTGCTAGAATAGGCATTAGATATACCAGATAGCATAGGTAATTGATATTATCCAGTGTACTTATAATCTATTACTCATTTAATTTTAATTTTCTGTTTTTATCTGATGTATGTATCTGGTGTATTGTGTCTTCTAGTCTGAATAAATGTATTTTCTTTCTTTCTTTCTTTACTCTTAACAACGTTGGATCATTGGATGAAAAAGTTTTAACGAGTCTATTACAAATACAAATTAAACTTTCATATTTTGATTTTCCAAAGTGAGGAATGCGTGGCCAATAATAAAGGGCCGAGTATTGTTCCTTGCGGAACACCTACCGTACGCACGACTGAATACGAAATGTCTTTGTGAGCGTACAAGCAGCATACACAGAGCGGTGAATAGGAATGATTTCATAATAAATCACGAGCAATTAGCTCGCGAGACGCATTGGAACTAAGTGCGCGCGCGACGCTGACTGTATGGCACGCATCATCGAGTTCAAATTGTGTACTCGATCGGCAATGATTAACAAGTTATTTGTTAGTATTGTTAGTACCGTACGGGTTTTTCAATCACGTTTTTGTTGCGTATGCTAATCGTGTAACGTTTGAGCCGGCCAATTGGAAAACAGTAAAATCAATACGGACGAAGTACATTGGCTAACGCTTTACACCTACTATTTGAAGACCAATCATATTTTAGTAGATAATACTGATAGTCGTTGTTTTGCTTAGTTGATGAGCATTTAGTTTATGTTGTATTTTATGATATTACCTTTCAATTAGGTTATGAAGAGCCTTGAACAGCAGCGAACGACATTCGTAAGAGAGTCCACTCTCCCAAGATCCTTGGTCACCTTCTGAAAATAAAAGAAAACGGTCGTAAGTTCCATGAATGAAAAATGGAGACCTGAGAAAAAATATATCACTAGGATTAAGTCTAGCATCGCATTAACCTTGACCTCGCTATCTTAGATGCTCAACCTTGCCATTGTCCCAGTTATTGCTTTTTCTACTACGATCATTGTGTTTACTTAATTATCGAATCCCCTAATTTGAATAAATATTTTCATAAAAACTGAATAAACATTCAAGGTCGAAATGACAATGAAAATGTCCACAACAGCGGAACGTGGAGCTGAGAAGCGATAAAATCGGGTTGTTGCAATGTGGTAAGTAAAGCTAGAAATAGCAGTTGTTGCATTCGCAATCGGAAGATAAACTCGGCCTATCACCGACGTTAGATGCGAAAACAAAACGGCGCGCGCGACGTTGCCGCTCCGTCACCATAACGCCGTCCTTGTCTAGCTAGGAGGCGGGGCGGGGGCGACCCATGTGACGTCAGCGGCCGCTCAGCGCACGTGCTTGTGTTTGTAGCGCGCGCCGCACACGACACACATGCGAGCGTTGCTTAGCGCCCGCTTAGTATTTAATTGACATTGAATTTTATATTCAAAACATTATAAAAGTATAGGATATACAAATGGCGTAATAAAGTTCCACTAACATACACTTTCAATAAATGAAAATCATTAAGATTGGAATGTAACAGACTGTATACGAGATGAAACAGAACAAAACTGTAAAGCTAACGAGTTATTACTGCGGGTTATCGTTTATCGTTCACGCACCCGGCAAGAACTTGGTGCCTTGATAAACTGATAGTACACAACTGAGAAGTTTTACTAACGTTTTTCGGCGTTAGTTGCCGTCTTACTGGAGCGTTTCCAAGCGTTCAGCCTTGACATTCGTGGTCCAGGTGTATGCGCGTCTGTCTCATTTGAACTAGTTTTCCACAATTAGGACACTAATAGTTCTATTATTTAGTATTTCTTAGTAGCACCTGCTTATCGGACCAAGTATCCAGGCTTTACCAACAACAATGTGGAACAAATTTCACATGAGATTTTATTTTGGCAGCCACATTACCAACACCAAAAAATAGTTAGTATCCACCGAGAGCTCCGATGAAATCTCATCATTTGCTAATTGTTGTTGGTAAATGACTGAAAACTAGTCTGTTAAAGAAGCTAGTCAAGGGCATCCAGTAGCACGTCTAGGCTGTAACCTGCCTGGCTGTAACAAATGAAGGTGTCATCTTCGATTCGTTGGATTTTATTGGGATCGGTAGGTACGACTGGCGAGGCCTTCTCAGGTTTACCTCGCTGAGTTTGTCGTTTATAAATATTTTCCGACCGTTAAAGCAAAGGAACTTGCTTCAAAATCCATTAGTTTTAATTACGTGAATAATTTAATTCAAGAACTTCTTAGTACAGGATCGGTAGCCGTAGGGCGTAGATTCCGTGATAAGTGCGGTAATTAACCAGGTACCGCTAGTATGTATGTTGGTGCTACTCGTACAGGCACTGCAATTATTATTGAGCCGGTCGGTTCGGCACCATCGACTCCATCTCCCAAGGCCGTTAACGCAACAAACGGTACGATTACTGTATACGAATACCGATACTCGAATACCGGAGCGAGTCACGACTCGACCCGCACAGTGGTACCATCGCGATTGAGGTCCACCAAGGATTTCAGCATCGATCGATGGGGTTTTAGCAACAGTTTTATTTTTCTCCTTACGAGGGTTATTGCCGTAATTGACAGGTTTCCTTGGGCGGAATATGGTAACGTGATTTCGCAGCAAGTGATTTCGTCAACAGTCTAATTTTAATAACTTTTTATAGCTTTTCGAAACGGTTATACTGCCCCTTCAATAAACACCACAGCCTTGTTACAAAATATTGTTGTTGAACTTTTCCGCTGCGCTAATTTGTGGCACAGTTAGCCTTGTTTACGTTATTTTATTAGTGTTTGACCAGGATAGTCTAGGTCTTGTTTGTTTGCTGTTTGTGGAGTGCATTTTTTGGAGTGCAATAACGAAGATAGTTTAAGGTTCAAGGTCGCATATTTTGTCGCGGTGTAACGGCGGTGGTTGGCACTACCTTGCGCCGGGATCGATAGCGGGCAGACGACGCGCGCCGCCGCGCTACCCGCCTCCACACCAATGTGAGCGCAGTAATCGCCATACGATTATCACTATTGTTGCCTAAGTACTATTTGTTTGCTGCCGCGTTGCGGTTAATGTCGGCGATAACAAGCTGATAACAGACGAGACTAACATTGAATGCGAACTGATAAACGAAGCTCGTTTCGTTTGTGGAGTATTTGTCATTGTATGTGCTTGCGAAAAGTTTGTCAGAGATGCTATAGTGGATAGGTAGGGTAAATTGAGCGTGTCGCAGGCAATAAATACGGTATTTAACGATCGGCTGGTAGCTAGTAGACAGTAGAGCGGGAAGATTTATCTGCGTCGGTGACAGCGCAACAACATTATCGTTCGGCACGTGGGCCGTGGGCCGCGGCTCGGGTGCGGAGTGCGCTCTGCGGTGCACTCGCCGCGTCTCTCTCACACCGCAATGTTTGGAACAATCTCCGTGTCGCGTCGCTGTGTTCTACTAAGAGCACACTTTCGCAACATCGCTGACTGCTTTAATTTTGCGCCACTGCGTAAAGTCACCCAATTATCTGGTCCTTTCGAAGCTGTTGGCATCTGTAGTTAAGTGGACTACAATAATGTCCAGTTGAAGTATGGAGTACTTATTACATTATGGTAATTCAAATAATAATGGTCTAGCTAGATAATAATGGAAACAATTCAAGACTAGTAACTCTGTGCACGAGTACACATCCTTAGGCAGCTTGTACGATTAGCTTGTAAGACATGAGCTTCGTGCTCGTGCATGTAAAACACGGAGTAGGTGCATTGCACGACTATTTATTACGTCTTCAGCTCTGACAGATGTAAAATACTTAGGTAAGTAATGCTTTTCTTGATTAATTTATTGATGTACGGGAGATTGCCTTTTTGTAGCATTCTATTCAATGATAAATCAAATCCTTATGTAAGAACATCGAATCATTCTTTAATATTCAAGATTACCTGTCCTTTCATATAGGATGCCTTAATCGTGAATGAAAACAGATCGAAAAGGTAAAAAAAAAGTCCAAAATACTGCAGCGATAGGCGGCGAAAAATAGTAAACAACCAGTGACAGCTACATGCATAGGCGGGCGGTGCGACATGGCAACGTCGCGTTCAAATCCGCGCGCTTTGTTTACAACCACCGCCGGCGGGCGAGGTTAACCGCTGCGGTAACATTCGCCTCGATAGGCCGAGCATGGGAGCCGCGCCGCCACAACCACGCACCCACCCGCCGCGGCATCTAGATAATGTGCGGGTTAACATCGCCGAACCGGTTGTTACACCATCTAATCGAAGGATATCTAGGTAGCTGTGCGTTTCACAAAAGAAACAATCGAGAAAGGTTACAAAAGTCTTGTTAAAAGGGGCTGGCGGTCGGTGGATTGAATAGGCGGATACGGGCATTTAACCCGGTTCGGCGCCGCCTGATAATGTAATTCAAGATCGTATCGAGCGCGTGGAAATCTGTCAATTCGCGCGCGCCCTCTGCGGCAGCGGGTCGGGCTCGGTCCCTCCCGTGCGGTGCTCGTGTTGTTGTCTCGGTCGCGCACACCCACGTGCGCGCGTGACGTCACTAGCGCGTCGCCCTGTCGACGTCACGGACCGCCCGCAACCCGCCCGACTTGGGAGCCCTATCAGTCCCACCCTCGACTGAGCAGATTCGCACAGGCGAACTATTGTATCGAGCTATCATTGATGCGGGCATTGGTTTGTTGACTTTAGACGTAGTGCGATACTCTGATAATATTAATTCAAATCTAGATAAGATAAAGAACTTCTGCGAATAATAATGATAGAATCAAGCGGGAAAACGGAAGATAGTTTGCAATAGTATTGTGAAGATCAACGAACCACCCGTTACAGACTTCAGATAGTTGAAATGGGAATCGAATAGAACAAAGATGGTTGCTAGCCCGATAAAGATGATCGGTGCACCGTGCAGTTAACATCGTCAAGGTTGTTATCCATCGTTGTACAAGCGGGGCGGATCTCGGCATCTGCACGGAGCCGCTAGCCGACGAGACTCGCAGCTGCGGCCCACCCTCGCGCTTTTGTTTCTACTCGACACACCACTTGATGGCTAATGGTTATGTCAGGACGGGTAACGATGCGACTCAGATGTGGGGAGGATTTGGGGCATCGTTTGAAACAATATTTACAGGTTATAAATAGTTCTGGATTTATTGACTGTTTCATGAATACATTTGATAACAAAGTGGTATTTGATACAGAAAAACATTGGCAGTAAGATACTATAAGAAAAAAGAATGAGCCTAGTATGCAAGTTTTTGAAATCCTGATTATGCTCGCTTTCGACAACAATCTTGCTTGATGGTAATAACCGGTTAATAAGATATTCTTCTCGGTGCAATTCCATCGTCATGTGTTGCCCACAGCCCAGGTGAGATGAAATCCGAGTAACAAATATGCAGACAGACTTTCGCATTTATAATGAGCCGCGCGCTGCAAATAAAGAATAAAAAACCGATTGAATGTTTTGAAATACAATAGTATAGAATCACGAATACATCAGTGGCGTTTGTCGCAATCTATAATGGACAACGCGCAATACTGTTATGGTGTCAGACATGACTTAAGTGAGACGAATCGATAATAACGGTACGGAGCGAAGGCGGTACACTTAGACATTGGCCGTATTTGTGTTTCAAATTGGAAAATAATTATGCGACCGATAGAGAGAGCCACTGATCGATACGCGGCTCGCGGGCGGTGCGCACGCGCATCAATAAATAGCCCGATCCGGTGCGCGCCCATCGATACACGTCACGAGCATTTTATTAATAAAACGCCGAACAACGCGCGGACGCACCGAACGTTCAACAACCCCGCGCTTCTTACGCGCACTCTTTGCATAGTTACATCACATACAACTATCTGACCTGCTCCACATTCACAATTGTTCAACGTCGCGCTAAAATCACACTCGTCTACTCCAACGTTTAAAGCGCATATACGTCGACAAAGATCAGTTAATACGAATGTAGAGCCTTTCGTCTGGTGACAGTAGCACCGTTATGTATAACTATGACTATGTTGCGTCTTCAACTCGGCAAGGAAGCTGCGATTCCCACGGCCTCGAAGCAAGCCTACGCAGATTGCAAAACTTGCGTACATCGACGACATTGTTGTCAGTTGGCAACATTTGATTCGATGCGAGCACTCAATGGTTGAGATGCGTCTATGGGTAGTGGTGGTTGTTAAGATGAAAGATAGTAACGGTAAAGCACAACGGATTGTCAGATTGCTTGTTTAAAGTGTACTACTGGATTGAGTGAGCATTGCTCACATTTGCAGTCACTATTAAATAATGATGTGAACTTCTTTTCTTCTGTTAAACTCAAACATACCTACGTTTGGCACAGCAATCAAAATGTTGTGGTGTTAGAAAGTGTGGTGCGTGCGTTTCAGCCGAGTACTGAGTACTCGATTCCCACAATAACCGCGACGGCATCGACAGCGCGCGCGCATTCAACCCACGCAACCCTAACTACTAATTAATAAACCTAACGGGCCGTTTCCACACTCTCTTGATTTATTTGACCAAGCGAAACGATATGGTAATTTTAGGGCGAAAGCGATGCTTCCCTGTACTTGTTGTTAACGTTACGTGCAGACGAATACATGGAATGATTACACCAGCCATTACAATGTTATACTATATTACGTACGCACTGACGAACGAACGGAAGAAACCAACCTTATCTACCACTACCTCATCACAAACAGATCATCCGCGATGAGATAATGTTTGTAGAGATAACAATTCCGAATGTATTACACAAGATATCATAGATATTACAGTTTTATATTAACAAGGAATCATGTCAGAAAAAAACATTTTTAAAGAGCACGCCTATAAGTAGCAAATATTAAAGAGTAGAGCAAAAAGCTAAAAAAAGAAACTTGCACTATAAGATTTATAACAGACAGACAAGTGGTATAGACAATTAGTCTATTTCGTGCAAGATTGACCGATCAGAAACCCTTATTTGTTGAGGGCATACCATGGACATCAAACGGGCGTATTGCGGGTCAACGACTGCGCCCCGACCACCGCCGCTCGAGGTGAAATAATTCATCTAGTCCATTCGACACGGCGCGGGGCACCATCGGAACACGGTCTGATATGGTAACCGTCACACACTGACGACATTACATGCATTCCCACACAAATCGATCATGGATAATGGCATTGCGGAAAGGCCAAACTTGATCGACCATACCTATCAACAATATTGGAATCGTGATTGTAATAATCAAATTCTCAGATCTCATAACTTCGAGGACAAAACACTTTCCATACAAAAATTAACTCGGTAGTCCAGTCTTCAAATAGGAGAATAATAAAATATAAAAAGTAACCGAAACCTGTTTAAGCACGTCGGTTGAAATTTAAAACAGTAGAGTTCAGTGACAGGCGGACAACACGTAAACGGCCATCAACAGGCCCATTGTCAGGAATTCGGGCGACGAGCTGGCGCACGCGCATGATACATTTATTGTCGGCATTACATTGGGCCTGGAAAACGAAATGTATTCGAAAAAAGGTCTGCAGGTTCTAAAAGATGACAATGAGTAGAAAAGATATGCAAAATTATCTAAGCATACAAAAGCCGTCAAGCGGTGCACTAAAACCAGCTCCCGACTAGTCCTTGAACATCTGTCTACATAACGCGTTACACGTACAGGACATGTGCAGCAAGGATCAGGTGTCGCGCCGCACTGACCGTGGGCAAACCCTGCCGGACGGGTTGCGAGCCGGTCGCCTCACCCGTCTGCCGCGATACGAGAGAGTAAAAACTCAAATATTTCGATACATCAAATGGCACCGATAATGTACGTAAAAAGTATACGCCAATTACGAAGGATTTAAAGAATCGCGATCAGAGGAATCGACGACGAGCATCGAAAAAGAGAAGGACGGCAACGATAAGACAATTAGAATTAAAGTGAACAATGTTGCATGAACAAAAAGATCTAGAGTGAGGCTCGTTACGGATAACGAGGCGTCCTCCGAGGCGAAGGCGAAAAGAAACGATTTAATTGCGTCCACAATTAGCCTACAAAACAACCTGTTGCGTTCGTATTACTGAAGCGTTTAAATAAGAGAAACAAGTGGTGATACATTCTGACAACTAGATACGATTTATATCAATGCTGACGTTGCGTAACGTTTGATTGGCATATCATCTTCTCTTTACATTTGGGCGGGGCTTAACTAAGGGGTGTTCAAAGAGGAAAGTCATGTTAGCTGGTGCGTGAATTAGCGGTGGATTAAGACAAAGCACGTGTCCCGGGTGGTACTAAGCCGTGGCAGACTAGCATGCATTAATCGGCTAATTAGCCGCCTCTCGCTACTCTGGTGTTACACCGTCTAGACGTATTCCGGCTTTGTTGCCAACTTGACGCATGAAGAGGGACTTGAATTAATAGAGCTTTTAGAATATTTGTTGAAGTAATACAATACACATACATCGTGGACACTGAAATAAGGAACTTTGTACAAATCGTATATTAAGGCAATAATCAAGACTCAAGATAAAAGCTCCTGTATTCTGAGGATAAAAGATTGGGAACAAATCTTTCTATGAAGTCTGATACAGATGCATAACAAATATTTCTAACCATAAAAACGAAGTATCGAATCGGATTCCTCTGTAGAAAGTTTCGAAGAATAGCACTAAAAGTGGAGTTTGTATTGGCCTACTCAATGAACTTGGGAAATTTTACTAGACGTTGGCTTGAGGCCAAGAAAACATGATGGTTACGGGGGCAGATGGCAGATGGCGCGTATGATCGCCTGTGCGACACGGGCCTGCCATAAAGGCTATGTAATCATTGATGTATCGGTTATTATAAGGCTGTCTCCGTCGTTTGATCGAGTTGGTGCCGCAGCTTCGGCTGTTAGTTTAACGTGTTTGTTTGAAAGCTTTCGGGCTTTTATTGAGTACAGGGTCGAGGCCAAGTCGATCTTCTGCTATTTTCAGTAACTACAATTTGTGCAGATAGAAAATCAGATATTTTTATCTTATTGAACTTGAAGATCACAATGGCATATCGGTGTTTTGTCAAGTCCCGAAAAGCCTGACTTGTCGGACACGACTTCTGTTGCTACTCCTTTGAAAATATCAAGTAGATGCCAGAAAACAAAGCAGCCGCTCAGTAAGACCCGCGCAGGAGGACTTTATTGCATCGTCTTTCTCAAGGCAAGGTTTGACGTAACCCAAAGATGAATATCAATAACCGTGTGGCTGCGGGGTTGTACACAAATCGGTGTGTTGTGTGCGGGGGTGGTATCGATCAGCGTGCGGCCGGCGCGCCAGCGGGCCGAGCTGGGCGGGAAGCGCGCGCCGGTACGTGCGACGTGCACTTATCGCCGTCTTCACACCTAATTTATCGCGTGTCGCCATCGAAGCGCTGTTTGTATACACTGTTATGATGCCCCGGCACACGGTTATGTACATATTTTTATGTGTTATTATACGATAATGTATCAGTTTATGAGATTTCTGCTGCGGAGTCTACTTGAATGGCTGTAATCGAGAGTGAATTGAATTTGCTGTTTTATCGTAAATCTTTTATTAAAATAAATTTAATATGTATAAGATTCTAATCTGACTCATAGTAAGTACCTGTTGTTGTGAAGAGGCGTAGTAGTATCTAGGGTTAGTGAACTGGAAACCAGTTACAAGGACCTCAATTTCGTAAAAGCAAGTTTATGTAGCAGAACCGGGACAAATCTACGTTTAACGAGTCGCCTAAGTCTTCTTCTAGAAATACAGACGAGATTAACAATTTATCGATACCATCAGAATCTAATTATGTAACTACACTGGAGTGCAGGGTGAGGTAGTAGCACGAGCTCAATAGTTAAGACATTAATAGGTCAGCCGGAACACTGTTACCGAATATTAAAATATTCAGCGGCACGTAGCGTACGCGAGTCATATTTTCACACAAGTGCGTGATACAACTATTTGTGTTGCTACGGTTCCGTGAAGGTCGCTGGACACGTGCTCGTCACTTAAATTAGTTCGGGTGCGTGGGGGCGTGCTGCTCGCGGGGGTTAGAACCGGCCAATAGGCGGACAGCGGATGGGATCGATAGAAGGCCGCGCCCGCGCTCGCATCCGCGCCCGCGATCGCGAGCACCCTGTGATTGATCCAAACAACGCCCGCTTCGCAACCCTTGTCTTCGGACTGTTCAAGGGTTTCGGCAAGGCTACGACGTCACGCTAAAAGGGCGGGATGCAGTCATGTGTAAGTAAGGGAAAAGCTTTTTTGATGACTACCCAAATCTTTTGGAAATACAATGGTCTAAATAACCTTTCGGGATCCACAAAGATGTTGTTACTGCCACAACTAAACAAACTCATTATCCTAAATGTTTGTCCCTGCTGGTTAAAAATAGTTTGAATTCATGACAACTTTTTCGAACAAATAAAGGCGAACACATTCCTATTTACGGAAAACATTGTTATTGGGCGGAGAAATGGGGCGAAAAACCGGCAGTTTGGACGGGGCATTATTGTGAAAATGGCGATATTCTCGTCCAAATAAATGTTCGAGATACAGAAGCGGGTCGGTATGATCAGGGCGAGCGATAAAGTGGCTAGTATATCGCTGGTGTATTAATAATTAAGGCGGGGGCGGGCCCCACAGGGGTGCACCTTGACACCCCTTGAACCCGACCGTCGCCCACCTCCCCGCTATTTGCATGCGCCAGCCCGCCAGGTGTTGAGATATACCAGTAATTGGACGGCCAATTTGATTTCATAGGAACGACTGCTATAAATCACTCGGAATCGCAAATAGGTATATTTCATTGGATTAGGTTAACATAATGTGTTTACGATTTACTAGGCAGGCATATTGAATGATGAATATATTTTGCTGAATGGAAATACTATTAGTCATTGCTGCCATTAGCGTTAACAAAATAATTTAATCGGTCACTTTACGCACAATGTGGGTGGAACCGTTGACAAGTGGTTGAACCTTAACAGATTACTCGGTTTTACTATTTTGCCAATATTCTTGTACCTGCTTGGTAACTGAATAAATTAGCAAATCTAGGGATATCGTGACCTTTATTAATTTCATTAGCGCAGCGATAAAGCTGTTCCAACTGAGTCGCAAGCACGCCCACACGGGGTGGGTAACGTGACATTTGCACCCCTGTGCCCGCGCGCCGCCTTATCCCCCCCGGCCCACGTGCCTCACCCGAACAATGTACCAAGTAGCCTTCGGGTATCCACAGTACCTAGTTATATTCATAGTAAACAATGAGTAAGATTTTTTTGTAAGTAAGAGATCAAGATGCTGAATATTGCGACCTTGTGAGTTTGGGATGATACTCATAGTATTTTTAAGGGTTGAGAATTGGATTACTTTTTCAACATGAGGAGCAACTTACAAGAAAATAAAGTGGGACCACAATGCACTTTTAGTATTAGTTCAGGCCTCAGAAAACCGTTTCAAATTAAACATTTCTAGCGTCATTCACGCTTTTCAGACAAGCCTCTCTGCCGCAAAAATAAAAAGCATTCGCCACAAACAACGAAAAAAAAAAATCCGCGCTTTGCCTGCAGAGTTCCGCGTCCGCAAACCGGCCCCCTTGCATCCCCTGGCGTCGAACCGGCGCGGCGCGGGGTTGGCCTAAACAGATTATCCGCTGTCGCGTCCGCCGGCGGGTCAGGCCGTTAATCTCCGCGCAAATAGGCTCACGTACGACCGTGGAACTGTGGTACCCGCTAAAATTATAACAACCGCCGGACGGTTAAATATTAAAGGGAGATCGCAATGGCTGATATGCAGCCGAGACGTGTTAATCACTGTTTTTATAAGGGTAAGCCGCGCGTTACGGGTGTACTTATTGTTAATTAATAGGGATATCAACATGTCTTCATTTTGAGGCAACAGTATAAAATTACGATGCTGTTAAATCCAAACAAACAAGTAGTTTGCGGTAACTACTTTTGAGCGTTGCAATAGAGAAACTTTAAAGTCAAGCACAATCGGAAATATCATAACATCTCAGAAATAAATTCGAAGATTGTTAAGAAGCCAATTTGGCAAGCTTATACTTTGCTGAAGAGATCGGGATTGCTGTTTCTCCGGAAACAATGAAAACTCAAAGCCAGAGACTGTACGCTCAATAATCAACTTGAATGTCCAAGTTCACAACTCTATAGAGTAATCAATTGTGAAGTCAAACGTATTTCGTTGGCCGGTACGAACGGGAAATTGCCATACGTCCGGCTATTTCCGTCCGTCCGCAGTCGCGCGTACGACAGAACGTGCTGCGACCTTCGAGTGCAGTTGCATACACGACGAAAATGTGCAAAGTAACGAGTAACAGTGCGAACAGACGATCCAGTAAGCTCCAACATTGTCAAATATGCAACTGATCCTGTTTTAAAATGAGCGAAACCAGTTTACGTTAGTGTGTACGCTAAAAATAAATCCGCTGTTGTGGTATGGGAAGCTGATTGGTTAATGAGAGTCAACATGTTTTAAAACATGATGATTAACTTCAACAATGATCAAATTAATCCTGATGTCAAAGGACATTTCCAGCAATTCAGTGGCTCGTTTACATCAGAATCACATTACAGGCGTACAATAAAACATAAATGATAAACTCTAACGTCGTCGGGACGTCCTTGCGGTACCCGTTTCCATATAAGCGGAAACTGGGTGACCGGGAGAGATTTATCGTAGCAATAACAGACTTATTTTTAGCACGATCGTAGAGTGTTTCCACTCCAAAACAACTCTGCATCAATGTGCGAATACATTGGAAAACCAAATATTTTGGGTCTGACTTAAAATGCACGTTAATGCGGTTCGGGGATTGATAAATGGTACTTCAATGGCCTTTTATCAGCTGCACTTAATTGTAAAACAGAATAACTTTTCGACGAATTAATTTAATGAAGCGCCAATAAGTTTTCTTAGAAGTAATCCACTCAGGATTAGCAATCTATTTGTATGCATATTGACACCATTATTTGAATTTACCGATATACACATCCAAGATACAGCCCTTGAGTTGGCAGCGTTTCAACAAGCGACATCCACATGCCATGCTGATGTACTCTCGACCAGTAGCCATGACAGTGAGGTCGATCTGAAAGCACTTCCTTTAATACGTCAAGGACATGAGTGAGAGGACTTTGACCGACGACAGGACAGCATTTACTGAGTAATATTAGCATGTAACATGTTGTTAGACCCTATAGAAATGGTAGCAGATAATACGGGCTTCCCACGCTCGACTCAATTGTGAGACACGGACCGCGATATTACGACGGACAATATTCTTATTGCTCATATTGTAGTCAGGCAAAAACATCGCAATGAAACAAACTATTTACTTGGAAAATTAGCCGAAAACTTTGTTAGCGGGAATTTTCTAGAAGCCTCGGCTCGGGGTCTCTCGATTCTACGTTGAAAACCTTGGAGGAACCGAGCAATAAACGTAAATAAGTAACAACTACACGCCGAAGAAAATGTTCTCAGTGAGCAAGAAAATTTCCACGCCTTACGAAAACTTAATTGGATATTGATTGGCGGAGGGTAAGTAGTAACAAGTAACGAGTTCCGATGTGGTGGCACGCTCGCAAATAGCGTCATTCAGTTTTTAACATCTGTATCGCCAGGTCGTAACCGAGCGGATAACACGTTTACTGCTACTTAGCACATAGGTGCGATATTACACAACTTTTCCTGTCAAATAACGCCTCTGTGGCATATCCGATCGAAACTAGTGTATTGTGTTAGTTTTGTAGCTTTATTATGTTTTAGGTGAATGATCTTCACTTCTTGTGAAGTTAACCTCTTTTTGAGTAACGTTATTGGTGCGAAGTTAAAGCTATGAGAAACCATCTTCTGGGTATCAAAAGGCTTGGTTGGTGGAAGAAACGAAAAGCTTCACAAGGAATTGTAAAAAAATCCTTGACATTCACGTAATCACGCATAAACATTAGCAAAAGTGCAATAATCTGATGTTTATCTAACGTGCGGCTATCAACCTATCGAGTGGTATGTTGACTAATAGAATCGCAAGGTTGAAACAATTGAGTTGACGACGGCCACTAGTGCCCGTAGAAGCCGGTAATAGGACTGCGGACAGACCGCAGACCCCAAGGGCCATCGAATTTGCCATTTCTTGAAATATGAGAATTATTTTGCGGGATATTGTATTTGAACAGTGCTTGTTAGGACAGGCTTGGGGAGGTTCAACAATAGGTTCTTAGTGAATCTGGGACGCGGAAAACTTGTGTCGACAGGACAGTATAAAATTTCTCAGATTTGATGAATCCGCCACTTGAACAGAACCAAATCCATACTAATATTATAAATTCGAAAGTAACCCTGTCTGTCTGTATGTTACCTTTTCACGCCTAAAGCGCTGAACCGATTTAGATGAAATTTGGCATAGAGATAGTTTGAGTCCCGGGAAAGGACATAGGATACTTTTTATCCCGATATTCCCACGGGATCGAGACTTATGCGGGTGAAACCGCGGGGCGCAGCTAGTTAGGAGATACAATAACTACTATTTAAGAACGGAATTGGTCCGAAATTGTATGGTCATATATCTTGGCTCCCAAATGGTATATTCCTAAACAATCCATTAAAATTAAGATAGTTAATGTTTACCGTTGGCCTTACCGGTTGAAGAAGTAAACAAGGATAAGCTATTATCACTAATTCAAAAACTAGCTAGGAGCGCAATGTCAATGTTACGAGTTTACACAATCATCAATTGACCTTCACCGTGTTCAGTATGTGTATAATGATCTGGTTCAACAGCAAGCTGCTTGCTATGCTATGCTCTTGATCTAGTTCAAGAGTCATAATCAGCCTATAATGATCCCACTGCTGGGACACAGGCCTCCTCTCTGTGAGAGGGAGTGGGCCATAATCCACCACGCGGGCCCAGTGCGGGTTGACAGATGTCACATGTCTTCGAATTTTTGGTTCTAGGACATGCCGGTTTCCTCACGATGTTTTCCTTCACCGTTTTGAGAGCAGTGGTGATGAAAATAATTTACACAAAGTACACACACCTGTCTGGGTTCGAACCTACGACCTAAGTTCAAGAGTAAGCTGTTACTATGCTCGTAGATGTTTAAGACTCAACGTCAAACATGAACTTGATCAGTAACCAACCTCTTATTTTTTGAAGTCGGTAAAAAGCAGCTTGGAAGACTTCCCAAGAAAGTAAGTAATTAAGCTTCGGAAGCTTCTCCTGCTTCAAGGCGGAAAGCTTTCACAGACGGTCTATTAGTTAGGCGTCAGATTAAGATAGAACTGTTGCTAGGACTTTGGGGTTCGAGATTTGATAATATGGTAGGCAAAAGAAAGAGGAGTTAGTTTTACAGTTATAGTGCGTGCCACAAAAGATGAGATTTGACACACCACGTGGTTTGACTTGAACAGTACACGATTTTAGGTCTGTAGCGTAGCGGTATGAGGTCTAAGCGCGGGACGGGACCAGACGTCATAGGGGCGGCGGGGTCAAGTCTCATCTTTCGTGGCACGTATTGTACAAGCCTCTGTTTGTTTTCAAATTGCCTCTTTGTGTCAGTAGTTGCATAGTACAAAAGACCACTGAAACAAAGCTCAGTGTCGCTCATAAAAACGTTAAATAAATTATTTTCGTTGAAACAAAACAAAGCATAAGCAACGGCCAAAAACTGTACACAAAGCGGTTCAACAGTAGTTTTCTTTCACGGTTCTTTGTATACATTTGATATTATTATTTACAAAGTAGTACCAGTAGGTAAAAAGATAGGGCTGCCTTCTGTCCGGGTTTCCCCGATTTGTCCTAGTTTAGAGGACGTGGGGAGCGTCCAGGCGAGGTTTCTAAATAGAGTCTACTGTCTGCGTTAGAGGAAATCCGACTTTGAATAATTTTTATTTAAAAAAAATCTTTATTTCACCCAAATGTAGGGGGTTTTTTTAAGTTTTTATCCGGGTTCCGTAATTTAGGTGATGGCAGCCCTAGTAAAAGGCCGTAAATTATTTTATACCAAGTATTGGTAAAGAAACGTTGACATCGTGTGTGGATAATCATAAGCAGCAAACCAAAACAATAGTCGGGGACCAAAATAAAGACCGTTTATGTAGATTTATGTCACGTTCTATTTTAGTATTCGACCAGTCGCGCGTGAACTTGCCCGCTAGAGGGCGCGCCGAGTGTTGCGCACGCGCCGGCCGATTTAAATAAGAGTACAAGAGGAAAACTCCAACGTTCGAAGAACGGTGATGGTAGATTAGTCATTGCGCACGTAATTTTAAGACTATTTTCAATTGGATGACACTGCCATGAATTTCATGGTATTTAATTAGAGGTATATGAAGACGCCAACGTAATGGCCCTAATAAATGCATGACTTACGAATAAAACAAACAGATTATATTCCCGTACGGGGAAATATACAGGTTGAAATTGAAAACATGCGACAAATCGAAATGGGAGATTGTACTCATCATTATGAACAACTTTTACTATGGGACCAAACCTGAAATCGCGAAAAAAAATCAGTTGTTCCCTACATTTTGACGAGTTACGCGAACATAAATGTAGGGAACAGCTGATTTTTTTTTCGCGATTTCAAGTTTGGTCCCATAGTAAAAGTTGTTCATAATGATGAGTACAATCTCCCATTTCGATTTGTCGCATGTTTTCAATTTCACCCTGTATATTCAAATCGCAATTCAATTTGCATAAATTCTGGTACTTTTCGTGGAAAAGCAACAGATGAAAACCGCCTCAAACGGGTTAGGATTTTAGGAAGCTAAGACGTGAAAGAATCGTTTCAATTTACCCTTCCAAGACTGCAATAAGTCATTCGTAACCCGCAGCGAAACTTGAGGTGAAGAAACAAAACCACCTGTTGAATCAAATTGCTTTGTGAAAAACATTTGATGGATGTCTTGAGGAGCTGTTCGCGTCTCAACAGCTTTCCTAGATAAAGACGTTAATAAAACGCTCTCTTTTGTATTAAATTCAAAGAGCTCGGGAGATTTTGATTCGGTTGACAGACATCAGGGGGGCAATTCTCGTAATTTTAAGAACGTTCGGTCTGATCTGTCTCAATCTGTCAAAAATACATCTAATTTCCCTATATTTTTGATAAGTTGACATTGATTGTCGCTGAGATTGTTGGAGTATAGCAAAAACAAATCGATCCTACTTCAACACTATCGTCTTTCTCATTCTAACTCATAAATATTATTTTAAGAATCCGAACCTGCCCTTACCACTTGAACGAAATCCTTACTTTCGCATAGTGACACTACTACTCTATTAGCCTTGTGTGGGATCACACGTCTCACATAATATTAGTAAACACACCTTCCAATATATATATAAAAGGATAATAAACACATTATTGAAATCCTTAAAACGGACTTTCCTTTGGTGTTCCTCCATTAACCCTAACAGAGATGAGATTGCGACTAGGTTTTGAACGTTTTTAATAACGGGAATTAGCCTTTAGATTACGACATTTACAATGTTGCACTTGAAATTACATTCCTATTATGAGATCAGCTTATGTCTTCTGCTATTGACAATTAAAATGCAATACAAGATCCCCGTGCTATAGAATTTTTAATGGACCACTTATATAGAAATAAACATTGCCATTCAAAGTTAAATCATACATAAACATTAACAACAGATTCAATATACCATTTTCCTGTTTCTCGGATTACTCAACAAAATTTAGATTGTATTAGAGTAATTTAACCAGTTAAAAGGAAAATATATGTCTTGCAATTATTTTGCATGTTCATATATTTCCTCAATTCAGGGGATAACAACTTGATCATTTGTGTCATTAGGATTTGGACTGGCCAAACCACAAATTATTATTGACGTATAGAATCTAGAACGCCAAAACCGGTATCAAACAACCTGAAACAAAAATATTCTGGCAATGGTTCCCAAAAAACACTAGGTTAGTATTAGCATACATAGTATAATCTTTCTTTTGTATTTAATTTAAAACCCAAAGTTTTTAAAGTTTCACCCGCATAAGTTTCGATCCCGTGGGAATATCGGGATAAAAACTATCCTATGTCTTTCCCGGGACTAAAACTATCTCTATACTAAATTTCATCTAAATTGGTTCAGTGTTTTAGGCGTGAAAAGGTAACATACAGACAGAAAAACAGACAGAGTTACTTTCGAATTTATAATTATTAGTATGGACTAGTATGGATGAAACCATCTCTAACAAAAACTACAGCTGCAAATTGCAAAGCTGATTCACATCCAAAGCGCTAGAGTTCCCCGTTGCGGTGAAACGTGGAACCCGGGCTAAATTCTGCGAAAAATTATAAAATTTTGAGCTCAGAATCATTCTAGGTGTATATTTTCTGATAGCCTAATTAGGATCAAGGAGATTGCAGGCAGGCCAGGGAAGCATTTCCCGCATTGGATGGCCGCCTCACGAAACAGGTTCTCCGTCTAACTAAACAAAAGCTGCGTGTAGTTACTGCAGCTTTAACTGGCCACGGGTCATTTAATAAACACCTCTTTGTCATAGGAGTAACAGACAGTCCGCTGTACAGGGCCTGCATGGAGGACGACGAGACAGCGGCACATGTGCTTCTAAACTGCCCAGTGGTCGCCACGTACAGGGCAAAGTACTTCGGTAACCCAGGTACCCTACGTGAGACGGTCAGTAACATCAAGGCGTTGCTGGCCTTCCTCGAGGAGCTGGGGTGGATCGAATAATCGATTTTCCCACCCGTACGCAAAATACGCGCATTGACGTGGAGTTGCGACACCAGCCCGTATTACCTATTACCTACTATAGCCTAATTAGGTTTTACTATCTTACAAGCACATTTAACACTCTCCCTGCCGACAATATATAAAACTTTTTAAGTTCAGGAAGCCATGGAGACCACCGGCGGATGCCAAAGTTCCTGCTTGTGAACGCCGTGAGTCAAAAGTCAAAATTATTACAAGAGGCCGTGGGATACGCCGGCGGGTCCAAAAAACAAAATCTTTCAGGACGCCGTGGAATCCGCCCTGACCTCCCGAATTCAAATAGTTTTTACTACTACTGGCGTGCTGTTATGGAAAATGTGATAGTGTGCTTTGGCCTGCTGAACGAAATTTTTTGGGGGCCACCGGCGGTTCCCAAGGCAGGGAGAGTGTTAAGTTTATACCCTTACCTTGAATAAAGGAAATGAAATAACCTTTCATCCATTTTGCCCGCACAGGCGTTAATTCGTGACAAAGCCGAATTCTACTCCCAAAAATACATTGCAACATTTCCATAAAATGAGCACCGTCAAGTGGCAATGAGTGGCTTGTTTAGCTAACACAATATTAGGTGGGGAAAACAATTTAATAAGTAATTACTTTCTAAAAATTAATGAAGATCCATATTGAAAGGTAAAAAAAAGTTCGTGCACGAGTTATGGAAGAAAGAAAAAGGAATATGAATTCCTAAGACGAAATGTGAGTACTGCGAAAAGAAATGGCTTAGAGCATATAGCTGGTGATTCCAAAGTATTTTAACGTGGAAAAAGCCATTTTGAATATGCTGGGAAATGAGAAATAAGTCTACGAAAACTGCTCTGTTTAAAAGAGCGAGAATACACGAAGAAAAGTAAAGCACCACGAATTTACTCAAGATGAAAGGGGCAAGTATCCCATAGAACCGCCCACTAAGAAGGCTGACGAAATCGAGGTCATGTCTCGTCGCAAATTGGGCGGGCGGCGTCACAGGCGGTGCTTATGGATGAGACCTACCGCTCAAATATAAATGAAGATTTCCTCCAGGATTATCAGTGCCAGAGGGTAGTGAAATGTTATGTTAGCGCTTCTCTGGAATGGCCGAAACAGCACATTTTTAGCCCCGACAACTTTAGGAAATAACGCTTTAAAATGTAATCAAGAAAATAGCCTAAAAACTTGAAATGTCGTGAATTCTATTAATTTTTGAATAAAGAAAGCCATTGGGTATTTTCATTTCAATTTCAGGACCACAACTTGAAAAGATTAGGTTCTAATGTATTTGAAAACGAACTAACGCTACAGTAATTGAGAACAAATCTGTCCAAAATAAATATAGACTTAATCAAAGTCAAGAGGTATTCAATAACTGCTCCAATTTCTAGGCATATTTTTCTAATCAATCAAAGCTACTTTTTACGTATTTCAGATAGAAAAACACTAGTCTGTTACACGAACTGTAAATCTCTCGTTTATATTCCGAAATAAAACACCCTAAAATCCCTCCTTTCTTTTACCTCCCAAGTAACAATTTCAAAAGAGAAGTGAAAAGTACTTTCCAATTCAAATGTAGTCCCGACCATGCTATAAAACACTGGGGGTATAGTTGGAAGACTCATTCATTATGTTGATTACTCCGTTCTTCCCGGGACGGTTCCTTCCTGGATTCGCTATTGTCGTCGGCATGACGTCGCGGCGTCGCGAGATCTTAATCTTTCTGTTAATTGTCGCGATACAACGTCTCTCGGTTTGGTTAACGAGCTGTTAACTTGAGCCATTGTGTCGCCTGTCTTTGCAAGATAATCTACTCAAATTGCGTAATGTCGCACTGTGTAATTTATATATTTTTGTTAGCATTATGGTTATGAAACTATGTCTGTGCGTACGACTAAGGTGGTAATAACCTATAAGTTTAGTAGAACACTGTTATCTACTAGACAAGGTTTTATCTAATTCCAAAGAAAATTACATATTTCAGCGTGAGTTCTTAACTGTTTTGGTTTGCAAGAAAAGGAAAATATTCTAGTGCCACTTATAAACTAGTTAATAACTGTTGCACCTCTGGCGCTGATCTTTATTAACTATATTTAATAACTTTATTGTGTCAGGCACACGGCACCTAACACAATGATCTTCAATCATCAAAGGAATAATATGAAGCCATGGTCAAAGGCCAAAGGTCAAAATCAAACCATCTTCCAACATTTCTCTTATTAACTAATACTTAATGATTAAACATATAAAAGAATACTCACGGCTTGCAATCAGTTCTGGTGCGACGAGACCATTCAGGTCAGGCTCTTCGCCGTACCAGAATATCCATAGCTCTTTAGCGGCTCGGAGGGAGAGGGGCGGCGGCACGGGTGCGCTCATCTCATAGATGTTGTCGGGCGGCGGCGGCGCCGGCACCCGCCGCCACACGCACAGGATGTCCCCGGCCAAACAGCGCGCGTAGCTGCTGATGACCGGGTCCGCCAGTGGCGCGCCGCCCTCCTCCCCGTCGCCGCCGCCGCTCGTCTCCCCCCATACGAGCTTACGCCATTTTATGCCATACAGCTCCGTCTGGAATAAGAAAGTGAGGGTTAAATCTTAAAACCTTTAAGCAGTTGTTAAGTTAGACACAGCCAGCACAACTATTTATTTTCGAATATCACAATAGTTTACGGAATTCACATCCAGGGATCCCTTAAAATTGAGGATTAAATTATTAATTAAATAGAAGTTTTAAAAAAAATTGACTAAAAGTGCGAGGTCGTAAGGCATTGCTAGCAAGAGCCCGAAAAACAAACAGAATGGGACCCCAAGTGCGTTGAACACAGAAAACTTTGTGATGAATCTAAAATGAAGACAATGTGTCATTATAACAATAGGATTTTACTAGAGCAATTACACGTAATATCTAAATACGAATACTACCACGTGACAACATAGAACTGAGTTTGTAAACAAACAATGAAACTTCGCGAAAACAATAAGAAGTCCACAACGACGCCAAACCTGCCAACATGGGCAGAATTAATCGTCCGCATAATCAGGACGAAAACTGCACAGAGACCTCGAAATTGTTCTAAAATTGTCTCTGGCAAGAGTCCAGGGGGACAGAGGTGCAAGATCAGAGGTATTCTGCGTCGCACCCGGAAGCCGCTGTGCACCGCAGCGAGGAATTTATAGTTGTAAACTAACGATATCTCTAGAAGCTTTTGTATGGGACTTGTTCAAAATATAACCGGGTGTTGCTAGAATATCGCGTATTCTAGCAACACCCGGTTAGGTTGTAAAAACGGTGATAAGGCGACACAATGCTCTAACGCGAAGAGATTAACCGACACCGTTTTTGTGGCCTCGACACGTGTTCCGTAGATTAAGCAGTTACCCCAACGTATAAAGTTGGACGTTTATTTTATAGAGAACAACTAGTACTCGCATGGACATTATTAACACATTTTACGAACATGCCAATTATATTAAAAACGATGATCGCGACATCCGGAGCACCTGTGTCTGCTATTATCGGCAAAAGCTTTCATAAAATACTGTATAATAACCATTCAGGGCGGCAATTCATGTTGATGATGTTCTCATAATATTTAAACTTTATTTATTGAATCAGCTGAAAGTCCTCGCCATTAAAACCGCACGCTGTACGTTTTTAAGCAAATAAGGATGCAAATATCAAATAAAACGTTCAATTGCGATGGAAATTACAGAATACTTTCGCTTTTCTTGAGTCGATCTCTGAATTGAAAAGATTTACATGGAATGTCAATTACAGTGCTGTTTTCCGCGTAGCTTGTCAGAAAAGACTTAAGGAAATAATATGGCGTGCGTGGTCGAGAGACTTGGAGCAAGTCACGATTTGAGGACTATTAGGTACGATTCACACCAACCGGCTCGCGTCGCGCCGCATCGGAACGGAGCCGTACGCATGCCGCGGCATGCGTTCGGCTGCCGTGATAGCCGAACGCGTGCCGCGGCAGCCAACAGCGTCCGCTGAAATCCGTACGCACTCCAAGCGACCAGAAGTGCCGCTCACATTGCGCGGCCGACCGGCTCCGAACGGACCCGACGGCAGCCGATTGGATGCCGACGGCGCCGTTCGGAGCTGGTCGGGGCCGGTCGGCCGTCGCGACAGCCGAACGCATTCTGCGACACGTCGCGACGCGTCGCGGGATGCCGACGGAGGTAAATATGCGTAAGTTGCAAGCAAATATGAACTGTAATACTGTTGATACATTTCAATGTTCTTTACCGCATTGTAAAATGCCGCCCGGCCCGGCGCGATGCGAGCCGGTTGGTGTGAATCGTACCTTAGAGTTAGTTCATTCCTCTGTATGAATTCAACAGCTTCCGTTACAACTTTATCCGGAGTGTTTGAAGTTCATAAAGCCACAAATCGACCGTTAAACTTTTCATTCACACATAACCCGAAAATGACCAAGCAGCCAATTAGTTTCCCATTCACAGAGCCATTAGTGAGCGGCAATTGCACGGCTAAGTGTGAGTACATGCGGCAGGTGGTGTTTCGACCTTGGGTATGCAAATATTTTATCGGGTCAAACACCCATCGCCCCTCGCTGGACACTGCCCGTCTGTAACACTTCTATGTTTTTCTATAGTCTCTTAAAGTTTTCACTTTCGTTTGTTAATTATTCTTATGCGTATTTGCCTTATGATAATTATTGTGATTTGCTTTTGCAGTAAAAAATCGATTTTAGGGATCAGGAGTGCTTTTATAACAGATAGTTTCCGAGGAAATCGATCGATATGTATAATTTCATCTAAGACTCCCATTTTGCGAAGCTGTTTCAATCTATATTTTAAATATCAATTTGTTATCTTTCATATTGAGTCTCTATTTAGTAAGTGGATACATTGTTTTACAGGCAGAGAATCATCAATGTAAATAATCCCAAACACAAATATGTTTATTGTTACATTACTTCCCGAAAGCTTTCAACCCTTCACCGCATGCGGTCGGCGGCACTCTACCCGCGTTTCTGGTCATTTAAATAAACATAAAACGATACACAGTAAAATAGGTTCCGTTTTAATGGACAGTAAGTTGAGCGTAAATATCAGTTATTACGTAACTGATAAATATCATTTATTACAGTAAATACAACCGTAACAAGTGTGATAGATATCTGCTATTTCGCTTCTGATGGTTTTCGTGAATTGGAAACTTATCACTTGTCTTGTGTATTCCTTGGGTCTAAAAGAGAAGTTCAAATAGGCCTTCGTTTGCAAGGAGGCACATTGAACTAAATTCGTTACCTATTAATTTGGTAACCCACAAAGTTCATTGTACATTTTTCCACGACACGCGCATCTGCGGCGGAAGGGGCTAAACGCACCTGGCAAACGTGACGCGTGGGGTCGCATCGACCTAACGCGATAAGGGTAGGAATAAGTAACTCCAAACGAGTTTAGTGTTAACTTCCAAATGAGGGGTTATTGGTCGACGTCGACGCTTAAAAAGCGACTGTTAAGCGATGTTTAGATATAAAATTATACAAGTCAGCCGTTTATGGTGTGCTGTGCTGCGGAAGTTTTATTACTGTTTTATTAGCCATAGTAATTAATTAGGTTTTTATTGAAATATAATAAGCGTCTATAAAATAATGTTAACAGAGATTAAATAGTTTTAGTGTACGGGGTGGTCGTGTACAACGGCTGTTTATTGAGTTTTCGTCCAAAATCAAAGGTCAGGCATTACTGAAGCTTGATTGAAAGGGTATATTCAATAAGTAGTTGGATAGCATTCTTGTGTACATATGGAGGAATGCGTCAAGCTCGGTGTCGTGAATGTTCGTTCGGGCGGCGCCGGGGCCGGCCGGTGGCCGCTTTCTAACGCGCCCGATGCGCCCGCGCAGCCCGCTTCACTTTCTATTGTACGACGTGACGACTTGCCTTCATTTTAAACAAATTTATTTAATTACCCGTAAAGCTCATACATACTTGCTGGCATTGTTAAGTGTCTCGTATACAGGTGTCGAGATAAAATCTATGTTCTGAATGACAGCTAGTCTCTGTGTATTTAATGTTCAATAACGAATAAAATCAATCAAGTAAGTACGCTCCTAATGTATGCACGAGTAAGTGAGCAAAGGAACTCATCAATAAAACATCATGTAAGCGAGTCGCTAATGTATTTCCAATACACCCACACTGAGGTCAATGGATCACAATGAAAATTCAAAAGCTGCAGTATCTTGCGATGCTATGACAAAATCGCCTGGTGGATATTACGCAAAAATATTCCTCGACAAAGAGCACACTGCACAGGGTAGAGCAAGTTTGTCGGGAAAAATCTGCGGTTATTTGAATTTAAAATGCGAAACGAGCGACGGATGGACGCCTAGCCCGACGATAACACCCGGATGAAGCCGGTCGAAAGCCGTGCCTTTTCCGGAAAATTCTGCCTGTAACCGATTCTAAAGCGGTGTTACGTCACTCCGTGCAAGCCTTTGAAAAGTTTAAAGTCAAATGAGAGCACGGCTTAAATAGTTTGTAGAGTTCTTCCCGTGCATGTAATTAAAATATTGTGTTATTTGCTCGTATTCGATGTCTTGCAATAGCAATACAGCACGTATACATATATTGGGTTAAATTAATACACAAATAGCAGTAATGTTCCCATTTGGTCCCTTTATCATGGTCGCCTACGCATGCAATCGGTGCGCTGGCGTATCCCTACGTTGAAGTCTTTTGCATCGCTCGGTGCACATATTTGGACATACGCGCACTCAATGACTAATTGGCGAATAAATGCTCTGCGAAGATATTGTCCACCTTTACTTGATATTTTCTCAATAACCTACTTATTTGTAACGATCATAAGCGCAACAAAAAACATGATGTCGTACGGTGTATCCGATAAAAATATTAAGGAATAAATAAATAAAAAACTATTTAATAATCAGTTTCCTGTAAAACAATGATCCCGTAAAGCGATCATAACCTAGAACGGAAAAAAACTGCATGTCCAAAAAAGTCGAGCACCGCTAATCGAGTGAGCGGGACAGGCGTATGAGACATGAGCAAGACGGCGGCAATCGCGAAAGTGAGAGGAGGCGAGACGCGGAGCGGCAACACCGCGCGGTTACGTTACTAGCGGGGTAAACAATCGAGGATGATGTGACGGTGCGCTGCGCGTGCGACCGCCCCCGGCCGTGCACTTCGCTACTGCATTTTTGACGTGTGACGTCACTAGATGCGTTTTGTTTTCTGGTCAGGGCGAGGGTGACTATTTCGTTTACCTGTAAATACAAGAGTATAGTCAAGAGACCGGGTGTCCGATCACTGCGCCCTAGTCCCGAGTGCATAAACAGTGTTAGAAATAGTCACCTAAAAATAAGCGTGTTTGTAAACAGTCTGCGAAATTTCATGGGTGTCGAGTGTTGCGGCGTTGCGGCGGGTATCAGTATTTGGGCGCATAATGGCACAGTTATCGCAGCGTCCGCGGTGTGCCGACCACTGTCCACTTCCGCGAACGTCATCATTATTATGGATTGCGCGTGTTGGACTTATGTCACACGGTTGTTGCCATGTAGGTACCTTACTTTATTTTTTCTTTGAGTAGTAATTTTGAAAGTTTCTAGGAAGTATCGTAAACAATGTCAAGGGCGGAGAATATTGCGCTCAAAGTCGTAAAAAAGTTATAGGCGAAACTATCTAAGGTCTGGAATATAATAAACTGGGGAAAATAAAGCATAAAGTGGACGGTTCCGCGCCGAGAAGAATTTCTTACGCCATATAAAAACAGAATCCAAATATTGTATGGGAGAGCGCAAAACTCTTAATCACTCGAACAGACCAAACATGGTGGCCCTGTCAAAGACCATTACTACAAAATTAATAGCTTGAACAATATGAAGCCTTTCAAAGGGCGTTTAACTATAATAACTAACATGAACATATTATCGTAATAAAACCATTATAATGGAGACAATATTTACTGCGGACTACAGTTACCTCCAAACATTCACATGCGTACTCACACAGACGCAGTGCAAGCCGACAATATACTACCACATTACTTGCGAGTGGGCGGCGGCAAACGGCAACACTTACCATTTGATATTCCTTACTCTGTCTACTAAAAGTAGAGCGAGTGAGATGGAGTTATAAGCCGCACAGTTTTACCAATGTTGTCATGATAAAATGATTACCTTTGACCCCAGAGATTCTTATCATACAGGCGTCAAATTTTTGCTTTACGCTGTCCCCCAATGATTTTATTCAGGTATTATTATTAGAAGATTATTCTTTGAAGTAAAGGACATGAATTCTATGTACAACATAGCCCATCTTAAACCGAAGGTTTGATGGTCATCATGAGGTCAGTAATCGGTATAGGATTTCATTGAAAGAGGTTTTAATCAACTGACAAAAATCAACTCCTACTCTACTATCTTCAAACAAAACTGGTGCGGAAATAAAAATGACGAACACTTCAAAGACTGCGAAGCGGTCGAGAGACCTCACAACAAAAACCTCATAAACAGAAACTGAACTCGAATCAATTTCAATCAACCACTCACACAATCTAGAGGAAATACATGCCATAGAGATCAACGGAAGGTAGTGGGCAATGAGCAGGAAAACGACGTAGCCATATTTATAAAAGCGAGATTTACATTCTCGTTGTCCAACTAAGCTTGTATGTCACCAAGGGCGAGGACACATGCCACGTGACCAAAGATAATAGATCCCGCTTATATTAGCTAGCGTGGATAAAACTCTAGGAATATTTTCCAATAGATAAGATTTATAACAAGACCAAAAGTCGTTCAGAACTGTATACAACTAACAACAGGCCATTAAGTTGACTAGCTTACAAAATATTTGTAGCAATTTATTTATCGTTGAAAACCGTGAACTATATATTTTAAAGTATCGATAGTTAATTTCGCCGAGTTAACAAGTATGATATTGCTTGCACGAAGGTATTAAAATGGAATTGTTATGCGGCAAACGCGTCTACAGGCACGCGCCATGGATCGTTTTAGAGGCCACATCGGCGCTTGCGCATGTATGTCTACCTTCGCACAACCACAGCCAAACACCGATGTAAATTGAATTCATCAACAATTATACGTATTGATACACAATTAACAAAGGAACAAGATGATTACTAACTTCATAGGGCCTACAATTAAAGTTGTAGATATTGAATCTTCTGGTACGGAGTTCAGCATAACTTTCTAAGTCTTATGTCAAAAGTGGAAATGACATCATACGAAAAAGACGATCTATTCGGTCTTAGTATTTTTAATTGCCATTTAGTTTTGCTTACGACTATTCGAGAAGTATTACGTCAGGATAATGTTGCTGGTATCATGGTACCGCGAGGCCGACAACAAACGGATAGTCGCAGTGTACAACCTCAGGAAAGAGGTCGACACACGAAACGGTTACAAGATCGTCGACTGTCGAAAATTGTCTTGAAAAATCATGTTTTTAACGGAAACTGACGGTGTATAGGACACTGATCTGAATTTATTTGCAATGGAAGAATTTAAAACTAAAATGGATCTGAGGTTAAATTATAAATCTTGAGCAGCCTCTCCATATAAAATCTTTTCTTACTCTGGGAAACGTAACTATAAACATTCAATCTTTAGAATTCATTTATGTGATTGTTAAAGATTCCCAGTCCGAGAATATCATTCACACGAAAAGATAAATTACACACCAGATCTAGATCCAAAGCCGGGTATCGTCCTCAGTGCCGAAGGGTAAAGGGTACCCAGGTAGGCAGTATTGGTGCGATACGCTGCTAACGGTACAACCGCGCGCCGGCCGCGGTCAACGAACTCAACGACCTTACGACTAGTCTAGAAATTTGAAGGTTTGCCCTAGTTTTTTTTCTACCAATAAAGTAACACTTTATATGATTTGAAAGTTCATTGGAATAAGAATAAGTTCCTTGAGACGTTAAGTAAGTAAATAAAGTAGTAACACAATAGCGAAATCACTGATGTCAAGATGTTGGCAAACGTTTTAATCTCGAGATTGAGAACTCGACGATAGTTCGTACGAGCCGACAGAATGCAGATTCCGATGCAGGCCGCAAAGCTTTTATGCATACAAAGGACGTCGCTAGGATATTGTGGTGTGACAGGTAGTTAGATGCGAGTAACAAGTACATTCGCAGAAACGTCTGTTATTGAAACCTGAGGAAACACGACGGAATTATGTGAAGGAAAAGTTAAACAACGACAATCATCCAGAAGATATAAAATTACAGAACAACTTAGTGGGTACAGAAGCAACATCGCCTACATACTGATCTCGATTATTCCGTCTCTTTTGCTCTCTCTCGAACATACCTTCTCACGCGTTAAACCTCAGCCTCTATGGTGACACGTAAATACTACGTGCACTATTTAACAAGTGGGCCGCGACAAATACTGGAAAGCCACTTGCACCGTGCACGTTTACCAACTCGGCTTTAATTGAAAGATTATGATAATATGCACACGTTCGGTTGATTTGGGATGCGAGAGCCACTTGCATATTACACTGTATCATTTTAAACATCAGTGAATCTGTTTTATCTACCCTAAATACTTGATATCTTTGAACTTCATAAGATCCTTGCCAGATTACCTACTAATATTGTACGGGCAATGGACTTCCCAGATCAAAACTTGCAAATGAATGTCCTTCGAACTATGCGTCATGCAAAACTTAAAATTCACAAGACATAACCGGACAATTCTAACAAAATCGATATAAATTCGGTTCTGATTGAATGAACATCATTATGATAATCATAGACGTTCTTGTCGGCGAATTTACACCTTCACGTCTTGAGCGGATGGGGGGGACGGATGATAGAGGCAAAGCAAAGGGGGGATTGTAGTGAAAGCGTTTCGAATTAAATCCGAGAGAGCCCTCAGACATTCGGCCATGTTATTTTGCAGTCTGATGTTAAGATATCGTGTGCTGACAATCTATTTTGTCAATTAAACTTATAATTTCGCCGGCCGCCGCTGTGCAATAGCTCCGATTCGCATTGTCTGTTGACAGTTAATTTTGCTAGTCATTTGCAAATGAGGTCAACTTGCAAGCCGATACATCGTTGAAGCGTTATGTAATGTTCATAATAATTATCGGCGTTTCTGAATGTTGAAGTTGGAAATAAATGCTAAAATAAAGCAAAATTTTAGAGAAGAATATTATATTATAAATGTCATTATTTTAAGCAATAACTTGGCCTGTGACTATTGTGTTACATTTCAGCGCTTCTATTTAAGATGGAAACATAATGCACAAATTACTTAGTTCAGGCACTACTTATTTCAAGATTCATCCAAAACACGGTGGCAGTTTGTTTCCAAAACACTTGATTACTCTCATGTATCTTTAAAAGTCTATAAAGTTACTTCGCAACTCCATTTTAATAAATTAGTCTGACTGCCTTTAGTTTTATCGCGGCAAGAAAGTTTCACCAAGTTGAAGTAATACATCCAAGTTTTACATACGTTAGCTCTTAATAGGCGAGAGGTTGGAATACGTGAAGTTATGTGTTACGCTTGTACAACAACACGACGCAGTTAATCGTATAGTGAAACTTGTTTTCCGTGAGACGAGGGCCAAAACTCGTACGCAAAGGGCCGACAAGCGCTTTCGGCTACAGACATTTGTAATGCTCCAGCTAATCTCCAAAATGTCTTATGTCATCTCACAAAAATTTCGCAAATAAAGTATTGCAATGATAAAACCAAGTTTCAGTTTTCAAAGTGCGCCTCGCGCCTCAGGCACGTACAGACGGTGCCAAGTGTTGTCAACACACAACACCGTCTTGTTTACACAATAAAAAATATAGGTCACTCTTTACTTTCACGCTTTCAGACACTTTTGTCCCGTATGACACGGGGTGTAGCAGGATTACGGAGTAAAACTACTCGTGTAGAAATAACCTTTAGCCAATAAAAGCGAAAGTGGAGCACAAGGCTAGTGAAGACTTGTTTTTATCGATCGACATAACGCAGAAACCTGAACACGGTGTGTTTTCAATCATACTAATGAACTTTACGTTCGTCGGAGATGCATTCAACTGAATCCAATTTTTAAGTATTGACGATTAAGTCAATTAGTTAATGGGCCACGTTTTAATTTAGATAAATTATAGTGAATTGATTACCGTGTAACTAATAAACATAATCTAATAAGAAATTAAATTAATCTTAAATTGTGTTTAATTTTAAAATTAATCATACAAGTATTAAAAGTTCTTTATAACACAATAAGCTGATAAATAATTGCAAATCTGTGGTGACAGGACCCGTACTGGCGTCGAGTGGCGGAGACTCTGGCGAAGCATCGAATGTGGGACGGGCACAGAGCACTTCTGTTATCTTGACCCACATATTGTGACCGCGGTCGCGGCCGGACCACTGCCGCTATTATAGCGGAACACCTTAATTGCTTTCTGATGGAAAACGTCGAGAAATTCAAAAGGGCAACTACAGAAATAGAAAATTATGAAAAAGCTTTGAATTTTATGTAGGTAAACAAAAACAATAAGGCATTCTTCAAAACAATACAAATTGTGTGAAAAAAAAAATAGTGAATGCATAGACCATACGTCCAAAGTTAACTGAAAATAAGTCTCCAGATGAAAAGGGAGAATAAAGGCATCAAATAAAAGATTCCAATATCGCTGAACGAATGGTAAAAATCGAGATCGTAACCAAATGAGAAAGAGCGAACGTTTTTCCTCGTGACAGTATCATCAAAACAGAACCTTGACCCAGAATGTGGCTCGTAACAACAAGAGGAAAAGGACGTTACGAAGATGCTGTCAGGATCGCATCAAGTGATGTCATATCGTCTGAGTATTTAAGACTGGTTTTATTTTATTTACACAAAAATTTTAGTGTCCTTGAAGACCATTTTTATTTTAGTCAGTGTGATGGATGTCTGGATTTTAACCCCATTTATTCTATACTAATTATAATAAAGAGGTAAAATTTGTTTGTATGTAGGGGGTAGACGATGGAACTACCAGTCAGATTTGAAAAAAAAATTGCATTTGATATCCCAATTCTTGAGGAAGGCCATACGCTATTTTACATCAAGCCATCAACCTTTAGGAGTCGAGCAAAAACAAAAAAAAGTCAAAAAGAACGCTAATGGAGTGTAAATGTTGTTCCACAAACGATGGGACACTTAATATCGTGCCCTGCGGTTCCTGTCAGCTGCACGTTACAGGAACTGATGGACGCTAGTGATGACGCCAAACAAGTGGCCGAATTCTGGGCCGAGTACATTTAGATTGCTATCGACACGCTAAGAAGAAGCGAAAACGCTGATGCGATGCGACGTCGGGGGAATAACAAGAAATTCCACGCGGACGAAGTCGCGGACATAAGCTGTGATAGATAAGGCAGTGAGAAAATATCCACTATCAATGGAAATGTATTCAATCACAAATATGTATTTATTAATTCTAAAGCAAACGAAGTCGAAGCAAATGAAATATAATATTCCTAGGTATTTTAACAATTAATAACGCCATGCCCATTAAAATATTTTCGTGTATTGAAATTATTTTATTCCAACTCAATTTAAGCAAGGCCATCAAGTAAATGGAGTAATTCGATAACGCGTTTACTCGAAAATAGTTTTAATTGCCGAGACTCGGTGATACGGACCTTTCTCTTCAATGTGGGTTAAATAAAGGCACTCGTTGCGGAACTGCATCAATTAAGGATAATGTGGATAGTGCGCGAAGGACGTCCACGCCCGCTCCAAGGACCGACCTCCATATAAATGTATTGGTTTTTTATTAGATACATTATTAAAATACTTCATGCGATAACTTTGATAAGTAAGCCAATCGATACTCATTACTGATAATTTAGTATCGATCAGTAATTAAAAACCAGTTGGCGTGTCATTGTCAACTTTAAAACTGTATCAGCTGTTTATCTTTGCATTGCACCCGAGTTGTTAGGATCAGCTTAGTATTTGGGTCATAATGTAGTCGTTATCAAGATGCATATTTTGTTAGTGACCTTGGAGGGTATGACGGTTGGATATGTGGTGCAATACCAATTTAATTGCATGCAGCAGATCCCAGGAAAGTGTGAGCAATGTTTGTTAGTCATTTCCATGCGTGTTTTGAGTGCATGTTCCCACAAGCGTCATCATGCCATACGTCCCACTGAACACGTTCACCATTATTATCACACTGCTACACTAGGTACTTCAATAATCTGGCATTTTCCAGCTTGAGGTCACTAGAAACTCGAGATAAACAGTGCGTCATTCTTATGTAGGTAAACGCGTCACGTCGCGTATTTATTTCCCTAGGAAACGTCAAAACGTTTTCCTCATTTGTTTGCGAGTCGTCCGTTGATTCTCAAATGTCAATGCTCGCTGGTCAATCATTGCACTGGTTCTGTTATTGTTTAGGAAACGTTATAACAGCAATCGTAATATTAATTTCAAGTGTTGAAGGAGCGTGAGATACGGCCGCCGCAACTGTTCGCTTATCATGTGTGATAATGTGGCATTAAATAGCCGGTCGCTCTGTAAACAACTGCGATTGGTTACAAAATAAACAGTACAAAGCTTTCAATTGTGGTTTTGATGCGAGGACCCAGATGCGGGTCATGAGGGGCTGGCATTATGTACCGAAATTATGCGAGTGCACTATATTTATTACAACAGTCTTCCTTTTAATTTATACACGTGCTCTTTCTTGTGTTGCGCTTGAGCATCCTTCACGAGTACGTGCTTTATCGTCAAGATTATGATGACAGCGACATTTTAATTCATTAGCGTCGTGAAAGGCGATGAAAGAATGTATTATCAATGTGTTTAGTTGTTTACTATCATTACATTTAATTATAATTTTATAATACCTAATAATATTTGGTAAAGAATTAAAGATTAGATTAAGGTAAGTATTGATATTTTCATCAAAAATCGTTTTATTTTGTTACATCTGTTCTCCACAACCTGGTCACACAATCTTTATTTCCGTCAGTGACTTCCAAAGCTTTTAATCATGTTCTACTGTGGTCAATGATAGCGGTATGTATGATACACCAACCGCTCTCGTTGGAACCCTGATACCGTGAGAGTGTGATAAGTTATCAGCTGATAGATAACGACCCCCGCGACATTACAAAACTTATAGTTTGTTTATAATTTAAACAACATTTAACTCTTCGTTCCTCAACATTTTCTATGTGGATTTGAAGACAATTGTTTAATTTATCAATCATAAAAAAAAGTTATGTTTATTTTCCAATTCAGCGTGTTAATATAATTAAATGTAAAGAACACAGTTTTAAATGTTTGTCGTTTACAGATATTATGACAAATGAAAAAATCAGGACAAACCAAATCTATCTGAACTCATTTACATGCTTAAAGCGTGCGTAACGTTGTAACATAAGTAGTCAATACATAATTAAGATACGATAAACCGGATTTAACGTCGGCCACAGTTTGCTCCAGTGTGCGCATGCGCAGACTACTTTTATATACTTCGGTGACCCGTCAGAAACAAATCAAGCGTTTAATAACCTATAAGGTCACCTTTATTTTCATTATGAACAATGAGATCTTACAAATAACTCTATTTCAATTGTTTAGAGTTCAAATTCATTCGATTGTGCAGCCAACAAGTAAAGCACTGATTTCAGGTAGACGTTTTTTGCGACGACCTTGAGCCGTTCAAGAAACCATAGTATTTATGTTGTCTTAGGTACGAGAGTCGTAACTTATTAACAATACAAAGATTCTACTAAAGGCAACGACTAATTTCATCACGTTTCCAATAAGATAAAAGTGAAAATTTAATGTGAAATACCAAAAGGCAAAGAACAGACTCCGTGAGAATTTACGATCATCGTAAGCATCATACAAGAATTTATGGCTTATAAAAAGCAGCAAAACATTAGAGATTCATTATAACACAATGTCGTAATTAGGTTGATTACATTAAGAGGGTTTATAGTGGTATCGCCACTTTAGACAAACGTGAAATAATAGAAATAATATGTTGCTTGATTGCCGCCAAAACGGTAGTTAACAACTGGTTTTAATACTGTTAACCAGTTAATTACATAGTTTAATAGACACTGGCCAGTATTAAGGCCAGGTATTCCCAATTTTACATCACTTTGATTTAACAATAAACAAAGAAATCGTGATTTTTTAAATCGAAAAAAAAAACTTGTTCTAGTTTACTTTATGTATTTTGACAATTTGTGGTTCAAAACACGATATCGAAAACTTCACTCGATCAAAAAAAAATCCGAAAAACAGGCTTAATCGATATTTTTTTTATGTTTTTCTTGTTTTACTCATAGTTTATAAATGTTTTACTACTAAAAAATCATATCTAAAAAAAGGCAATAACGTAGAGAAAAGTAATTTGTGGTTGCATTTTACAAAATAGCTTAATTCTTTTAATAATAAATTATTATATAACACAGCGGCTCGCGTTCGTCAATATCCAGCTTTATAACCACTCATACCTTGAACCGCTCTGCCGCCCGGCCCCCGACAGGACCCCGATTCAGTATTTGTCAGTACCGCTTCGGCTATCAGACGGGGAACCCGTGTCACTTTGCTTGCGCTCAAAAGACCCGATTGACAACGTTTTATGTTCTGAAGAAATTATGTAATAAAGTAAAATGAAATATAGATGTAAAATATAAGGCCTCGTATTTTTATTTTTTCCAAATTTTGTAGTTTTCATTCATAAAATAATTTTTGAAATGGTTTAAAATCGTAATCTCATGTCAATGTCAAAACATTGTCAGAAATTTAGGGAGGTAAACGTACCTATTTTAGACAGTTCCCAATGTGTAATGGTGTTTTCAATATATTCAGCAAAACTATTTTTATAAATATTTTATCTATTTATTGATACAGGGTGTAAAAAGACTTATAGCCGTCGTACATCAAACTAAGTAACATTGCACAAAAGATCTGTGACAAAAGTAATTGCTGGAAATCGACTTTAATTTTTGGTGTGAAATTTTGCTGTATGCGCACTACCACAAACAGCAAATTTTGCACCCGCATGTAACTGTACAGGGGTCCTGGAGGTATTTAAAGTTGTGTTATGATATCAAAACTTGTTTTCGTAAAAAATATCGTTTATGCTCACTAGTTCCTTCGCGTAGTTCCTTTGAAGGAACTACTGAGAATTTTTGGATCAGTAGTTCCTTTGCAAAAGCTGAAGGAACTACTGAGACGAGATATTTCCTTTAGCAGTTCCTTTGAAGGAACTACTGAGAACTTTTTGATCAGTAGTTCCTTTGCAAAAGCTGAAGGAACTACTGAGACTAGATAGTTCCTTTGAAGGAAATAAACACATACATACAGTATGTTAACTAACAGAGGGCGTTCCCGTTAACCCGCAATAGTATAGCATCCATACATGCTAAAAAAAATATTACCATTCGAAAACAAAATGTTTTTATTTTTTTTAATATTAAAATATTCACTAAAAATGTTAAATTGATGCGTAAAAGAAACACACTGTACACGCGTACTTGAAGGACGGCAACGTCGCAATTTCTTTATGAATGACGGGCTGCGTGTGCGGCCAGGTACCCCCGAAATCCCCGAATGTCCACCTAATTTTAGTCGGAACTTTTCTCACGCGCTGACCGGACGAGCATTATTTTCGCATTGCAACAACTTGCGTCATTCTTGTGTGGAAAATGCCACGTTATCAGTTCAGTGCTCAGGAGTATGTGAACATGGTGCTCATTTATGCTGAGTGTAATTATGATGGTGCACGTGCTCTGAGGATGTATGTTGAGAGGTACCCCAATGCACATCAACCGCGGAATTCTCGGGTTATTGTGAGTGCCCTAGTGCGTATTCGTAATAATGAACCGGTAGTCCCGCGTCGTTCTGGTGGCCCCCGACCCGTGATCTCTGTGCGGCAGGAAGAGTAATGCTAAGGTATTTTGAGGAAGAGCCCGGTTCAAGCACTAGGAGAGCCGCTAATATAATAATAATATAATAATAATAATAATAAGCCCCCTAAACAACCACACGTCCTGATTGACCATCTAATCACGTGGGGGGCGGACACACGAATGAGAAATTACTGGCGTGGCTAACGTGGCTCTGGAAACCCACTTAAAAATGGAGACTCGTTCAAAAAGAAAACGTATAGGACCGCTGCCCGGGGGCGATCGCCGGGGCGCACTTGGAGCTGACGCTGAGTGTCTCAGCATGCGAACCGTCAGCGGTGAGGAGTTGAACAGGCGGGCTCCCACCGACAAAGATGCTACAGCCGATATCATTGACGATGGTGACAGACTGACGGACAGGATAGACACCCCTGTAGAACCTTACAGTCCAAGCACAGTATCATATACACCTTCTAGGCCAGCAACACCATCCATACCATCGTCACCTTCCATACCATCATCACCCCCCATTACTAGTTTCAATTCAGTTCAACCAACTTCAACCTTGAATGTTGCGCGGGAGGCTAGTTCCTTTTTACCCGCGTCCACCAAGGCTGGAAAAGCAAGAGTTCGCATGAGATGGAGCAAAGAAGTAAACATATTCATCATGCGAACTTACCTATACATCACTAAATTAGAGACCGATCTGACCACTTACAGAAAACAACTGCATGAATTTTTTACACGTCAATACCCAGAGATTACCGTTACCGAACAAAGGATTTCAGATCAAAGAAGAATAATAGTTAGGAATAAACTCTTGTCGCAAGACGTAATAAACCAGTTAAAAGAAGAAGTCCGTACACAACTACAAAGAGAATCAGAAAATACTGCGGGCGCAATCACTATCGCATTAACACAAAACACAACCGCGTATAATCAACAGGAACAACTATGCAGTCAAACAGAACCTATCATACAATCTCAACCTATCACACAATCTCAATCATACTTTCAATCACAAGCGTATTCACAAACCACACATACATCCACGCAAACCGAAAGTATAACCATAATTTTAGAAAATGAAATTGAGACCCTAACCGACATTAATATAAATCAGCCAACAGATACACGTATTCAAGAAATACACGATAAATTTAAAACAGCTCTCACTCAATATTCCGGTATGGACCCGGCAGCTCGACCAAGACTGCCCAAACTTAGGTACACACCAAAACTATCTCAGCTCGTTCATTTATTTAATCAAAATATTCTCCAACAATATATTAGCGAAGAAACTCACCTTATAGACATTCATACTCTTATATATTGCACAGCGTTAGTAATTTCCGAAGAACTTAATTTTAAAATCACAGAATACACAGGCAATCTAAGACAAAGAAATATTAACAAGCCAGCATGGCAACAGAGACTTGAAAAAGATATAGAAAAACTTAGAACAGACTGCGGTAGACTAACTCAGTATATTAACAACAATAGGTCAAACAAACTAGTTAAGAGAGTAGAAGCAATATTTAAAAACACGACTACCCACACGAGACATGAAAACGACAGTAGAAAACCGGAAGAATTCTTAGATACATTGAAACAGAAACTAGCCTTAAAAGTTCACCGGTTGAGAAGATATAAGAAAGCACAAGAACGGAAAAACGATAACTCCTTATTCGCCACAAACGAAAAGAACTTTTACAGAAATTTACATATAGCACAAACTGACACTAATACACTGACAACCGATAGCAACGTAGAATTACCAACACGAGAACAGTTAGAAACATTTTGGTCTGGAATATGGGAAGAGCAAGTGCAACACAATAAAAATTCTGATTGGTTATCAGACGAAGAAACAAAATGGAGCTCATTAGAAGAAATGGAATTTGTTGAGTTAACTGAGTCTGATATAACTAGTGTTACAGCGAGACTACACAATTGGAAATCCCCTGGTATTGATAAAATTCATAATTATTGGTATAAAAAATTAGAGTCATTACACAAAGTCTTAGCTAAAAATTTAACAGAAATCATCTTAGGGAAACAAAACATTCCTGAATTTATTGCTACAGGAATAACCTACATGTTACCAAAAGCACAGTACTCTCCGCAACCTTCTCAATACAGACCAATTACATGCCTACCCACAATATACAAGATTTTAACGTCCGCAATCACAACAAAAATCAACAAACACATAGAGAATCACAACATAATAGCAGAGGAACAAAAAGGATGCCGAAGGGGCCACATGGGGTGTAAGGAACAACTAGTTATAGATTCAATAATCCACAAACACGCTACCACAAAACATAGAAATCTACACTGCACATACATAGATTATAAAAAAGCATTCGACAGTATTCCACACTCCTGGTTAATTCAAATACTACAAATATATAAAATAAATTCAAAAATAATAGACTTCTTACAGGATATCATGGCCCGTTGGAGAACTACACTTCAATTAAATTACCGAAACAACGCTATCACAACTCGGCAGATATCCATAAAGAAGGGTATCTATCAGGGAGATTCTCTGAGTCCTTTATGGTTTTGTCTCGCTCTGAACCCTCTGTCAGACTTACTAAATCGCAGTCAAGCCGGATATTCCATAAAACATGCCACAGAAGAGACTATTATCTCACATCTTATATATATGGATGACATTAAATTATACTCAAAATCTGAAAAAGGGATGAAAAAATTAATAGATATCACGACAGAATTTAGTAAAGACATTAACATGCAATTTGGTTTAGATAAATGCAAAACAGTTCATATAATAAGAGGTAAAATAAAGCCAGGTGACTATACTATTAACAATACAGACAAAATCACAGCAATGGAACCAACAGATTTATATAAATATTTAGGGTACAGGCAACTCAAAGGACTAGATCATTCCGCAATAAAATACACATTAAACTCAGAATACAAAAGAAGAGTGGTCGCAGTATGTAAAACCCAACTTTCCGGAAAACATTTAATAAAAGCGCTGAACACCTACGCAGTCCCGATATTAACATACTCGTTTGGAGTGATCAAATGGTCCAAAACTGACATACAACAAATAGAGAGAACAACACGCACTACACTTACTAAACACAATAACCTACACCCAAAATCTGCAATAGAAAGACTGACCATCAAACGGCAATACGGAGGGAGAGGCCTTATAGATGTCCATCATCTTTGGCAGAAACAGATAGCCAAACTAAGAAAATTTTTTCATTCTAAATCACACACAAGTAACATTCATAAAGCCGTAGCTATGAGCGATATCAGTTACACCCCACTTAACCTACACGAACAGATAGATATACAACACACTAGTAATGAAGACCCACATAAGCAAAAGATAGAAGACTGGAAAAAGAAAGTGTTGCATGGACGGCACCCCCATGATCTAGAACAATCTCATATAGATACAATAGCGTCAAATAAATGGCTTAAAATCGGTAACTTATTTCCGGAAACCGAGGGATTTATTATTGCAATACAGGATCAAATCATAAACACTAAAAACTATAGGAAATTCATTATGAAAGACCCCACAATAACAAATGATAAATGTCGCAAATGTCACAGCCAACCAGAGACCATACAACACATAACAGGGGCATGCACAACACTCACACAAACAGACTATACACACAGACACAATCAGGTAGCAAACGTTATCCATCAAAAACTAGCACTCAAACATAAACTCATACAAGATACAAACACTCCTTATTACAAATACGTACCACAAACAGTTCTAGAAAGTACCACACACAAACTCTACTACGATCGTGCTATACTAACTGACAGGACCGTTCACTATAATAGACCAGATATAACCCTTCAAGATAAAGTTAATAAAGTCACATACCTTATAGATATTGCAGTCCCTAATACACATAATTTACAAAAAACAGTAAGTGAGAAAATCAGTAAATATGCTGAACTGAAAGAAGAAGTGACCAGAATCTGGAGGCAGGAAAAAGTCTACGTAGTACCCATTGTTGTCTCCACAACGGGTGTTATACCCAATCACCTCCACCACAGCCTTAAACAAATAGACCTAAAAGACTCAATTTATATAACACTCCAAAAAGCCGCAATCTTAAACACCTGCAGAATAGTTAGAAAGTTCATGCAGATTGACGAAAATGAAATCACCCCTCATAACACCTCACACACGCTACATTGACTTGGCTTGGGCCCGTTAATGTAGTAAACTAGCCAAAGAGCTAAGAAACAAAATTTGTTTACCAAAAATAATAATAATATAATGCTGCCCGCTGCTGCCGCATGCAGGACCGTAGGTTCGGTAGGAAAAGAAAGAGAAGCGCGATGACACAACGGTGGTAATTTATTGCAAATATGAAGCTATTATCTATTTACAAAAACTATTTAATAAAAAATAATCCATCACTGAATGCAGTTTGGCATCAGAAATTTAATGGTATATTTTTAATTATAATTAAAAATAAAATACTTTTACAAAGCATTAAAGTAAAAATACTTGCATACGAAATTGTTCCATAGACTCTTACCACACCTCGGACACTCCATACAACGCTCGCAAAATAATTACCTATTACTACTACATAAACAAATGAAAATGCGAAATCTTACAAACAGTTTATGTAAATACGAATTCGGAAAAGCATCACAATATCCAACCATCGTGATTAAAACTCAAATAAAACTTTTAAATCGCATAATTGTGTGTTCGTATCAGCAATACAGCGCTGCGGTTCGCGAGCGCCCTTGCTAAAGAGTCGGCGACGAATACCTCGAAGTGCGGGGTGAGGTGCGGTATAATACCCGGCACGTAAGTTGGCAAGATATTTTGTAGTGGGGGAAGTTCGCGCATGCACAATTTCATACATTTTTACATGCGCGAACTTCCCCCACTACGAAAAATCTTGCCAACTTACGTGCCGGTAACTGTATCTGATATGAGGTCGAGGAAGGGAGTGTCCTTTCTGTACGTAGTACTATTAAGTATTCTGTGCTCTTACTGATAAGGAGCATGATACACTAGGGCCATAAGGTCCGAGTGCCTACTTAATTTTTCGAGAAATCGCCAAGCGATTGGTCGACTCTTCACGTGACCAGAGGACTAGCCTATTTTTTGGCCAAAGATTCAGCAAAAAGAAAGTAGTTTTAAGGCTTTGTCATGGCAAAGGATTTTATTACTAATCAAGTTATTTTGAATCTTATTTCAATGAGTTTAGAATTCATGTTACTTTATTTCGATACCACGATGCCGGGAAATGACGCGACGTGCCGCGGGACGCTGCGGCATGACGCAACGCGCCAGGGATGCTGCGGCATGACGTGTCATGCCGTTTCATTCCACGTAATGCCGCGGCGCGCCATTGCATCCCGCGGGACGTGTGGGTCACGTTGTGTCGAGGAATTATGATTGCTAAGCTAGTTGAAATAAGATTGAAACTTGTGCTGCGGTCATTTCGGTTAATGGGACGCAGTCCGGTCTGTGCGGGCTTTTAGCAGGATGCCACGGAACGCCGCGGGATGCCGCAGCACAACCTGCCGTGGCACGCTGTCAGTGAGCTGAGCGCCGGCTCTATTTGGCTGTCGATGTCTTATGGTGACAAATATATGGCGATAGAGCAATGGTCTTTGGTCGGTCATAGAACACTAATGAAGTAGGTATTTATATTGCGGATTTCGATGTTAACTGTATTTGCTATGCGAATGATGAGCGTCTCATGTTTGTTTTGTTATTATTTACCTGCCCATTTAAAAGAATTTTATATATACTGTACATAAAATGTGAATGTAATAAATTAATGTTAAGTTTAATCATTTTATTTCTTGACATCCTTCCAACAATAGTTCAGTTCACCCTAACTGAATCAGTATGTCAGTGCGAGTGGGATAGAATGATACATAGCGCGGGGAAGTGGGGACAAAATCTGAATTTTAGCTGAAGCCCACCAGCCCTTAATTAGTGGTGCGATTTATTTAGTGAGGAAACCAAATCTGGTCTTAGGTTGAATTCGTAAAGGGGTGACCTAGAAGCTGGAGGGAGTCATAACAGTGGGGGAATGAGCACATTCAGGATAAAATTGAAGTCGTGCTCTGTATGCACAGTGGGTGATAAGGGGTGTGGGGCAGAGGTCGCGGAGACTCGTGTTCGTCAGATGCCATGAATAAGTTAGTGGTGTATTCCGTCACTCAATGGACACCGTCGTTATGGCAAGGAGTTGAGATGAAAAGAAATATCTTACAGAATTCCTTTATGAAATAAATCGGAAAAGTTGGTATTTTTGTTTGCATATCAGAGAAATATAAATGAAAAGCGCATGCTATTTAATTAGTACGCTTCCAAATATTGCCCGTGAAAAACAACGTTACAGAATGAATGAATGATTATCGCCAGTTCATCCTCGTACGTCAAGGGTAAACAATGGTCATGACAAAGTCATAGCTTTGACATACTGCGTATGACTGTACTAGGATTAAGACAAAGCGAAAACAGGTAAAAGAACAAAGACGAACATCAACTACCTTGATAATCACAGTGCACGCAACTGGTGCCTGGGCGGAGGCCCGCTTATGGGAAAGTTACAATCATTACGACCATTCATAAACGGTTGAATGAGCGCAAGACGCCTGCGCAGCCGGCGAGCGCGCGCGCACCGACCCCGCGAGTCCCGCGACATCTGTGATGTCGCCGCGCAGATGCCGCGCATACCTCAACATAAACGGAGCCTAGGTAAAGCCAGTGAACATTCATAGCTTGACAATCAGCGATACATTTCCGATTTAATTAACATCAATGAAATTACATTGCAATTTTTTTGCGCAATGCTCCTAGTAAAGTGTATTGAACCCAAACGCGACACCTAGAAGCCCCATGCGTCACCGCTTATGTTGTGGACGAGAAAAAATTCCACGCGACAAAAGCAACGATGTCCGCAAACGACGCATAAATAATTAGACAATAAGCAGGCAGGGCAAGAAATCGGTAATTTGTATCGCGTCGAGATAGGCGGAGCGCAGAGGGAGACGGGTGCAGGCAGGCGCGCGCCGCCGCGGAGATATGGCAACGCGTCAGGTGGAAGTGGCGCCCGTGCTGTGCTCGCTTCTCGCCGAGGACGACCGACCGCCCCCGGCGCCCCGCGCGCCCGCCCCTCACCCGCTAATCCTCACCCGAACACAATCTGATAAAATTCGCGCCAGCTATGAAATGAACATTACGCAAAGCTACTCAACACTACAACACTGCGATAATGAATGACCCGACGGTTTTTTTTAACACGCACATAAACATTACTCCTCATGTCTCGCTATCGTGTCGCATTATCGAACGGTACGAAGCGAAAAATGTAATAAGAAAGTTATTTCCTCAACCTGGCGAAACTAGTCTCGCGAACGCATTACGGTCCGCGTTACGGCCAGGTGAATTCAAAATGACCTCTATGGGCCGGTGGCTTCTTGTGGCCTCGCTCGCCGAATGCGTTGACATTTTGTGGGTTAGCAACATGACATGACTCCGAGTTGTGGCGAGAACGATGCCAGGATGACTAACGGCCGGCCGTCATTAGCCGCCTAAACGTAAATTGTCCCATACAAAAAGTTTAACGCAATAGATCGATTCGGCAGTAGTAGCGCAATAAGGTGAATTTTGTATATCAGCGTCCACTAACGATAATCACATCGTCTACATAGACGTCGTGGACTCATTATTTAGGAATTCCTAAACATGCAACGGGAGACCTAAGAACAATAGCGCACAACACTAGCATCACGTAAATCGTAATGATTTCGAAAGAAAAGTACATACGAGTTCTTTCATCAATGTAAAAGTGACTTACCAAGGCGAAGAAGTTTGTGTGGCAATCCTCGAGACTTGCACCGTTTGTTTGGTGATTTTGATGCGTCATGGTAGTCCGGGGCACTTCATTTTCAATTCACAACACTAAAAACGGGTACAATCTTAAAGAAACCACTCAAAATCTTAAAATCATCACCGACATTTAGTGAAGTTTTCACCTTTCAATGGCGACTGGAAAATGGCGGATAGGAAACAACAACCCAAGCCGACAGTGCTGCCGTAGGCGGCCAAGAATAGAAACTGGTTTCGTCTAGAAATGTGGATACGTTCCGTTTTACGTTGGTGTACTCGTCAACTTACGGCTGACTTCAGTATCTAGTTTGATTATTGGAGTCGATTTTCGTTTTTATAAAGAAATTATTGAAATGATAGTAATAAATAAATAAAGCGTAAACTAACAAGCAAATGTTAGTTTAGTTTGTTCTTACTTTCTACTATTGCAATTGCCGAAAAAGGCTAAATTATTCACACAATATTACAACTACAATTATTTAGCCATGTTTGATCAATCAGTAATAAAAATAACACTTTACTCATTTCGAGAATCAAAAATATCTTATTTTGCAATCAATAAGAGATTACGTAATCAATCATTAAAAATAATTTTACGAATAGTTTTCTACGTAGAATGAAAAACCATTGTTACAGTTGTCAAAAATACGGACATGGAATAAAAAAGTACTAAATATTTTAAATATTTTGCAACTAGATAAATTACTATTAATTAATTCCATTTAAAAATAAGTGGAGCAGAGAATATAAAATACAATGCTACGGAACGTGCTGTCTGCAATACCGCGCAGAAATTTACAGGTTATTTTGTTGCACACCTTATCTAATAATATTAAAAGAACACATTATTACAGGGTCCTAATTAATAAAATAATTTACAGATAACTGCAGTAAGGTATAAGCAGAAGAAATATCCTAAAGTAGACAAAAAGTTCCAAGCTGCTGCAGAATCTTTAGCTGCAAGAGGGTACAGTATGAAATGTTTACCATTATGTACAATTAAATTAATAGACCGTATTGAATCATGAACCACTAGATTTGCACCGTACTTACTTAACTGACTTAATTTTTATAAATTGTCATTTGTTACTATCCTACTTTACACTTCTGATGGTAACTAACATTTAAGATTACTTAGATAACAGACGCAAATAATAAAAAAAACTGCAGGTTGACAATTAAACAACTGTAGTCTATATTGAATCCCCTGAAATTGTGGGGTAAAGGCCATTTAATTTCAGAGTATTCATTGACTTTCTAAAATAATAACCATACAATTTTATTTTCAGTTTTCTAAGACCCACAAAGCCATGGGATCCACCTGCAAACATAGAAGAAACAATCACCAAAATATGTACCTCCAATGGCCTGAACTCTGATGCTCAATTTGATGCGTTAGAAACTAAGTTTGCCGTACTCAAGGCATGCTTTGAAGAGACAGGATATGATGTACCAAATTCACTGCTGCATTCCATTGGAAGTGTTGGTATGTTACTCTCGGTGGGAAAGGGGTGAATCCATCACAAATTACACTAAAGCAAAATTAGCTTTCCAGCAACATTCTTCCGCTTTTCTCCTTTGAATTTTTCATGCGTGCCTCTCATAGCACAGCAATAACAGAAAGCATGCAGAAATAGATCCAACACATCTCAGGTATTGAATAAATTGCAATTTTAAGAATGTCATCATGAGAACATGCAATACTACAATAACACATGCAGAGACAAATATTGTACCACTTTTTTATCAGTCTTTTTATAACTTCTTCAGACCAAGCAAATATTCCATTTAAAAGCCTTTAGCTAGACGCTGAAACATTGACTTACCTGAGTACTAAGAAGATGTTCAATCTACAAATGTAGACATAGGGTTTCCTAACTTACAAGCTGAAACAATAGGAAAAGCAAATTTTATCTAAATAATAATGCAATGAAAATAACTTATTCTGATGTGAGTTTGCACCATCAACCGATTTGATCATGAAAGTATGGCACTAGATCGAACCCCAAAATTATTTTTTTTAACAGTGGAATAACCTCATTTCTGGGTTCCCAAGGAACATGTACATGCTGTATTTATAAAAAAAATCCAAATTAAACCTCAGGAAAGAAACTTATTGTGATGATATCCTTGTTGTCAAGATGTTGGTCAAGACTAAAGAGATTGACAAATTATGTTACTTATTATGTAATTAGGCTAAGCAGTTAAGTCCCCTTTAATCTTGGTCTTGCTTGATCAACACCCTGAAAAACATTGCTTTAATAATCTGGATTGAAATTGGCACCATAGCGATTTTCAAGCGGCTTTTCGGTCCTAACGTACATGTCTCTGCAGGTTGATCTTCGAAAGGAAATGGTTACATGTTTTACCTGATTCTTTGTGTGAGCGCATAAGTTAATGTGGGACTATGTCACCCGCACCGATCGGTACCTACTTCTCTTTACCGGGAACCTGATTTTTTGTGCAGGCACCCTTACCTACTGTGTTAATTCCACTTGAGCAGCAATCACTACTTGCTTTAAAGATAACAAGGTGGTGCAGTAAGCTCTAGTGCATCACCGTGATAAATCAATACAGGGTGGCAGCGATATTGAAGCGCAACCTATCAAGAATTCAGCACATGATTCTGATCCACCTGCATTGAAATGTTTCGTTGGTTATTAAAAAAATAAATTGTTGTCCCATACATTTTGACCGCAGTTTTCCATGAAACAGCTTTTTTTTTTAATACAAATTTTATAACCGACGAACAATTTCTGCACTATGGGGTAGAATCATGTGTGGAATTCATGGTTACAGTTAGCATATTGATGTATTAACAGCAATGCCTTAGTGACTTAGGCATTGGTAACTAAATGTAGTAATAAAATTGGTATAAAATAAAATTGAATGAAGCCCTTAAATACTGTCTTCAAATATTGAACATAATTATTATGCTTTTTTTTGCTACATATTTGGATGACGCTAGGTACTTAGGTACTTGACAAAGCTCTTAAAAACGACTTGGTCAGGTATTTAAAAAAACAGATCATAGTATGTATAGTGAATACTTCCTTAAATTTCTAAGTATTATATTATAACTAATTACAAAGAATTTAAGGGTACTGGGCGTGTACCGTTTACGTAATACTTACCTACTTCACTTCAATTAATTCGAAATGATGGCGAATTAGCTCAAATTTCAGAAATTAGGGTTATTGACTCGCATTTTCAGAAAATTCAGAATGTCTATCCGAAATTTCGAATTTTTTACGATATAAAGATACCCACTATTGACGAGATTTTATATTTAAAAAAAAATCTCGGTCTTTTTGTACCAATATTGCACTGTTTCATTCCGCGCCAAGACTAACTATAAAAAAAGTAAAAACTGTCTAATAGATAATTAATTGCCAATCTCGAAAATATCTAAATCCAATGTAGAGGACCGTTCACATAATTGTCGTTCTTCCCATTTTTATAAACTTAATTATATTGTTACAGCCGATCTGAAAGAATTTTACAAGACTCCTGTGGACACAGCAACACCATTTGAGGCCTTGAAGAGAATGGAACTGCCCAAAAACTTATATGTGCAGCCGGACTATGTCAGATTCCACCCAGGTTAAAAAACATGACTTTTCCGAAAGAATTTGCATTAATAATTATGTTTTAAATATAAAAATAGTGCAATTTTCTGTTTCAGATAAAGACACAATGTTCAATGGTATCTCAGCATTTCCCAAGAGTTCAACTATTGTGTCTGGTCTTAAGACTAGGAAGAAGTACGAAGGCTACTCTGCCAAGCGAACATGGCCTTAATTCTGTATAAGTTTAGATTTAAAAAGTTGTATAGTTTTTAGTTGATAAATAAAAAGTTTCTAATTAGAGCGTTTTTTTTTTTTTTTGAGTAAAAGCCGATAGTGAAAGTTCATTTTTGTATTCCACGTTCCCACGACAGGCGACTCCAAAAATATGATAAAGGATTGAAAATTCATCTTTTCCTTTTATTTCATTTTAATCGTTTGGTAGTCGAGTTAAATTAAATATCCGAGTGCCGAAATCCAACATCATTGGATCGGTTCACTAATGAATTAATTTTTCACTTTTGATTCATTTTGTGTTCTGACGTTTCACTTCGAGTGAGAAATAAAAAAAAGTAAAGCGTCCAATATCGGCTAAAGTAACAGTGAGAAGTATATATCTACTAACTGTTGCCCGCGACTTCGTCTGCGATCCAGGATGAAAAGTAGCCTATGCCCTTTTCCAGGTCATGCATGGTTTGCTCATGTGCCAAATTTCATCCAAATCCGTTCAGTTGTTTTAGCGTGAAAGGGTAACAAACAAACTTTACTTTCGCATTTATGATATGATGATAGACGAAGAGGCATGGAAACTTGGCCAATATGAGTTAATGGAAGTTATGTAGCTAAGTATAGTGAATGCTGTAAATAACTATCTGCCTTCTAAACATAACAAAGACCCGCGCAAAATGTTTGCTTACTCAGAACAATATTATATCATAAAATAGTGTAGTCTATGATTATATGAAGCCGCGGCTTTAGCAGTTGTTCTGTCTTTTGAGATAAATATTCGTATGACAGATGACTACTGGGATTCGGGAACGATACTATCATGTTGTGTAGGTATTGTTCGTAAGATCTGAATATGTGGCAGGTTCTTATTTAGTGATGAATTCCTCCGAGTGTGCAGCAAAGTATTGTGATCCTCGAGACGGATATCGAATCTAGCGCTAGAATAATACTTTGAACAACTGTTTCAAAGGTTTCTACTTTTCTATTTCTTGCTGCTCTTGAAACTAATAAATGTAGAAAATAAATGAAAACACTGAAAAATTAAAAATGTTCATTGGATTATAATTGATTGGATAAGGTTTTTCAGGGTAAAGAGGTGGCAGTTTTATAAAAATTTTAAGCCTTTCACTTTTCTAACAAGTTTTTGAACGAATTAAAAGTGACAGATGAAAGTTGTACGTTACTTTGAGGTTATAAACGAAGTGAATCTCGATCTAATATGAACATATTTACTCAATTAATTAGCGAATGATTCAAACGAAATGATTTAACCGTTCCAAAATGAACGCCCTATTGATATTGTTTTTTATATTTGTGGTTATTTACTCCTGTGTGTCATGGTAAGTGGTCGATGTACGATGACACCGCTATTTTTATTATTGTTTTGTGTTTTGTTTACTATTTTGGTAACATTTGGGGTATTTTTAGGCTGCTGCCGACGTTATTGGCATGGCTGTTCATGAGAAAGTACCATATCAAGTTGAAAATAGGCAGAATCGCCGTGCCGAAGTTGATACTCAAAGATGTGAGCCTATCCAAAGATAGGTATTCTATTGTAAGTATAATGATTTTTACAAACCGTTACTCTTGTTCCTGAACACCATCTTGTAACTGTACATGTACTGCTCCCGACATGGTCCTGTTTAGTGGCACAGGGATATAACAAGTTCTACTGAAATATTATTTACTTAGTTCACTTTCTCATAGGTACATAGATTATCACAAAAACTATTTGTCCTGGATTTAATTTGCTTATTAGCCTTCTAGTGAACTTAAAAATGCTGACCTATATTTTTATATTCTAAAAGCCCCTTGCAATATCTAAAATACATAAATGCCATTTATGTTCATCGGTGAAAATTTATTGTAAGCAAAATTGCCATAAATATGAAATACGCTTCAACTGATTTTATTTACAGCACATAGACGAAGTGTCATTTCAAAGTAGTTGTTTCAACTCTGAAATCAATAAACTGGTCTCAGTAGTAATCCGAGGAGTTGAAGTAACCAACAATGTGGAGGAAAAGAGGAGTGTTGTGGTTGAGACAATCCTCAAACCGCTGCTCTCCAAACAGAACTCTACTGCAAAGGGAGACAGCTACAATGAAATGGCCGACTTCAGGAATCTTGAGAGCAGTTTGAACCAAATAGCGAATAAGGAACTGTTGGATTTTAGAGATAAGAAGCTGCCACACAGTTTGATTATGTTTGCTCAGGTATGTTGGTGCTTGTACTTACTTTTTTATTTCTCAATTATTATTATTATTAGCCTGTGACGTCCCACTGCAGGGCAAAGGCCTCCCTACTCTCATTCCACCTCTCTCTGTTCAAAGCTGCTAGGGACCAGTTCTTGTTGATTATAAAAAAATCTTATCTCTTAGGTGATACGTAATATGGGCTGGTGTCCGCAACTCTATGACAATGCACTAAATTTCAGTTTTACATATAGAAAAATCTCTTATGATATGTGTAAAGGTATATTGCATTGCACATTTACTCTACAGTTTTAAACCTTTTTCATAGAATAGGAATATTAGAGTAACCCTTATTTTGTGAAGAGTTTTGCAAAAATCTGGGTTTTGAACATGCAACCTGTGGCAAACCATACTCGCACCACTTAGCTACCATGACCTACTTGTCTATTTTTAAATCCCTCTTAATCATTATTTTATTTACATTGCCAAGCCTTATCATATGCAAAACATTCATCCATACTTAATATTATAAATTCGAAAGTAACGCTGTCTGTCTGTCTGTATGTTACCTTTTCATGCCTAAACCACTGAACCAATTTAGATGAAATTTGGTATAGAGATAGTTTGAGTCCCGGGGAAGGACATAGGATAGTTTATATCCCGATATTCCCAAGGGATCGACACTTATGCGGGTGAAACCGCGGGGCGCATATAATATTTATCAAGTCTAGACTATTTTTATGTAACTCTTGTAAATACTATAACTGTTATGTGCTACTTAGTTGATGACATAACTAGCTAATTTAATTATCATTATCCTGCCGCTATTTAATTGAGTTATATTATTAGTATTGTCTCTACAGTTTTACTTATGATTTATTCTTTTAAAGGGCAACAGCTTTTACTAAGGGACATAAATGAAATCGCGAAAAAAAAATTAGCTGTTCTCTACATTTTGACGTGTTATGCGAACATAAATGTAGGGGTTTGGTCCTGTAGTAAAAGTTGTTCATAATGATGAATACAATCTCCCATTTTGATTTGTCGCATGTTTTCAATTTCATCTTGTATATTATAATTGAACACAGTGACAGCCTTGTTTAGCTATATAAAATATTTTTGCAAATGGATTTGAAAGCAATTGGGACTTAGATCTTTGGCGAACCGTGCCACAGATAAGACGGGCTGACACACCATAAATAAAAAAAAACAACTTATACTTCTTCCACAGTTCATGGGAGTACACATATTCAATGCATCAGTGACCATCCACAATGGCCCAGTAGACAATCCTTGGTGTTTAACCGCCACAGCCGCCGAGGTCCACGCAGATGGCGCTGCGGGCGGGCCTGCTCGGGCGCTGGTCTTCTCAACAAAGCTCGTGGACGCTAGAGTGAGGATTGGGGGGAAGGTTGAGAGTTTGGGAGAAGCGGCCTGTTGTTTAGTGATTGAGGGGACGGTGAAGGCTGATGGACCGCTGAATGTTGAGGTAAGCCGGGTTAAGTTAAGAATGGATCAACTCTATTAGATCTTGTGCAAGTTTAGCCAGAATCTTATTTGTTCATTCATTCTTTATTAATGTTGATTGTGTAGATGTTGGAAAAATTCAAAATTTGTTTGACAAATAAATTAATGTTGGTCAAAAAGATCCAAAATCACTCAACTAAAATGTCCATACGCTTTTGTAATTTGTAGAAAATCCACGCCATAATCAGCAACACGTCAGTGACATTCAAAGACGAGTTGTACCAGTTCCTAAAAAGCCACAAGAAGCGCAGACGCACACCAGTGATGAGCATCAATAATGAAGACCACCTCGCCACTATCATTCCCAGACTTTCACCAGTTGTACCAAAGGTAAGCTTAGTTAATTTACACATTTATGGTACGTTTATTTGACCACGAATTTCTTCGCGCGGCTGCCGCGTAGCGACCGCATGGACCACCCTGTCATAGTAAAATGCGCTCTATCTGTTTAGCAACTAAGTTCTAAATTCAAGCAAGCGACTTTAGGTAGGTGTAGATTCTAGATTTGTGTCCAGTCGCTTCCCTGTGACATGAGATGTATTGCGGAATTAAAACCTAAATATTTTTGCATAATATTTTACTGTTATGGGATGTATAACTAGGGAAATTGTATTTCTAGGGACTACACAGGAGTGTAGTCATGACGCGTGTATTCCCCGAATGGGTACACAGTCCTCATGATGAATGATTTATTTTCTGTAAGTAGGTTTGTACAAACACTTACACGTCAATCATATTTTTTAAAGCTAGATGAGGTCGGCGTTTCCTATCTGACTACTCTGAGAAGAAAGGCCGAAACAAACTTAGAGGTCACCGTCTCTTTTAAAGTCCAGACAAAGTCTTGGTTAGATCATGTGAAGACCATGTAGGTTGTTGTCTGAAATGGTCTTTTGAGGAAAGAACCGCACAGATTGAGCGGACCTGTCCAGTCAGTGCACGCATTTGTCAAAAATCGTGCAGCTCAACTCAGAACTTGAGGAGCTCAACAATTCGACGAACAATACCAAAGAAAGGACATTTGGGTAGGCCGCGTAAATTACTCAAACTGCCAAACCATAACTAAAACGGAAACAATGACCCATGTAATCTAATGTTTATTTTGATGTTTAATTCCTGCTGTGTTTTGACACTTGTTGCTTATTATGGAAAGCAACAAGTGGCTAAACATAGTATTCCTTTAATAGAATGTAGTCATGAATGTCCAGAAGGATTTTGGTACGTAACAGTCACGCAGTTGTTTTTTTTTTCAGATATTCAGCTTAAAGATAGACACCACAAAAATAAGTTGTAAAGACAAAGCTGTAAATACAAACTTCGAAATGTCTTTGCAAAGTTTACAAGTAAGTTTGTCACACTTGTTATATTATAGCTATTATGCTACTTTATAGATAAAGTTTTTGTTGTATTGTAACTTTGAGAGTGAAATAAAAACGATTAAATTATTATTATTTATTATCCTTAATAAAATTTATTAAATTAACACTTTTGTCTAAGCACACCAAGCTAGAATGATTGAAAAACGTTCCTACCACTTTATAAAAATATACAGATCTAAACACTAGCTATCTATAATGTTTTATCCAACAGGTAAACTCCAGATTCAGTGCAGCATCAGTCCTATACGACGAGACGGGCTCGGAGTTGAGCGGTCTACCGCAGGTGTACGTCGCGTTCCAGATGGAGCAGTTCCAGCTGGTGGCAGACAGCCAGCAGTTGGCGATGCTCAACAAACTGAAACTAGATGCTAAGGTATGATTAGCCTAATTTTAGGGTGTGGCACAGACCATCAAACTGAACAAGTTTTAGTTTAGTAGTGTGCGACGGTGTGTGTCGGGAGAACAAGAAATTTGACGCGGACGACGTCGCGGCATAAGCTAGTAGTCTTTATAATGTTCTTGGTTATTGCCAATGTAATATTTTAGGTCTAAAGTTTATTTGACCGCACTACAGTAATAGGTACAGTCAACAAAAGAGATAAGTATGCAGGATCGTCGGATATAGTTGAAGTTTAGTAAGAAACCTATGGATGTTGTCGACTGAAATTTAATTTGATAAATGAGCTGTTTGTTTTCTATTAATAAAATTATATTTTATTCGAGAACATCCATCGGTTTTTCTTTTGTTGACTGTACATAATCTTGTAACCGCAATTCACAAGGCCAGTTTTTTCTACCATCTTTGACCGCATACAGACCGATCAGTGGCGTGCATTGCATATAGGCATATGAGCAGTGCCTACCTCAATATATCAACATAAGCCTGTCAATTATATTTTAGTGTGTGTGCGCCCCACAATTAAGAAACTCACTATATTATCATACCTAATAACGAAAAACAAAATCTTCATACAAACACGCGCGGCAGTAGGCAGTCGCCGGACGGCCTACTCGGCTCCCTCACTATTCGCACATTATCAATGGTCTTTACTCGTTCCAGTTAATACGACAAAATTAAAAATACGTACGTCTCACGCGTAATACCATGACGTTCGACCTTCGCAATTTATCACCCTTAAGTAGGCATGCCTACCCAAATAACCACACTTGAGACCTCACTTTTTTTTTCTGATTAGTGACCGCGTTTGCCTAGACTAGACCCGGCCTAGTGCCTACCTATTCTGAAAACCAATGCACGCCACTGAGACCGATCGTAATAAATGAAAAGTCCTTATTGAAATATTGTTTGTTTCAGTTGGAGAAAGGAGTACTAAACTTGTACTTAATTATAAGCACATTGAACATAAGTTACAGTCATACTGAAGCATTTAAATGGTACACATCCGTCAAAGAGAAAATAAGAAAAGCTAAGCCTTTACAAATTATGGAAGTGGAATCGCCTTGTAAGTATAACTTGTCGTTAGAATTTTTTTTAGGGTTCCTCCGTCACAATTTGCCAAACTATAGGTCTACCTATCTCTCTAAGGAGATCATTGAAAGACAAACTGCTTTTTTCCACACTAGCATCTATTCCTGGCCTTTAGACGTCAATGATAGACACTTTTCATTAACCTCATCTAGCTCAAAAAGATTATTTGACATGACTGTGAAAGTGTTGTTTACAACCCGTTTACAAGATAAATATCATTTATCGAATTAGTCGCATTAATTCCACGATCGATAAAGATGAATCCTTCTAACTTTGACTAAATTTGGTGGTTGTCAAAATTTCTATGCTAGCTGTAACATAACTCACGAAACCCCCTTTCTTTCAGCACCATCCCCTCCACTATGGTTGTCCCGTATATTCTCAACCTGCATAGTGCAAGGTTGCGCAGAACTGCGCGCAGTAACAATACATGCGCGGCTGATGAGTGAGCACGCGCTCGGGTTCGGATGCAGCGGGGTCAAAGTCAAGCTGGATCAGCTTTTGGAGACTAGAGGTTTGTTAGAGAGGAAAAAATCATGCTGTCGAATCCAACAGGTTTTAAAAACACACGTGTAAGAGGCAGATTTTAATATCCTAATATACACAGAATAATAAAATTGATTTCACCATATTAAAAAATCAATTTATCACACTAATATTATAAAGACGAAAGTTTGTGAGTGTGTGTGTTTATATGTTTGTTATTTCTTGACGCTCAAACGGCTATCAATCAATTTTTATTAAATTTTGTATGGAGGTAGCTGACACCCTGGATTAACATATAGGCTACTTTTTATCCCGATATTCCCACGGGATCGAAACATATGCGGGTGAAACCACGAGGCGCAGCTAGTTTATTATATTGATCAAAAAATGACTGTTGTGAATTTTTGTAAGTGGTCACCGAATACTACAAGCACCAATCAGTTTTACTGGCAGCGCAATACCGGTCATTGTGACGTTGTGTATGGCGGCCGATGTCCAGCAGTGTGTGCCTTACAACTAACATTTGTTAATGATGGCGATGCGCAACTTACCCCCGGTAGAAAGTCTTGTGTTACTGGGGTTAATGTTATTGGAATTTACGTGTGATTCGACAGCAGGTCAAATTGGCTTTCAATGGCCTTACAGAGATTTCAGTGATCATTGACTTATTAAATAGCCGCTGTGTCCGCCTAAAGCGCATGTTGAAGTAAATTCTCACTTTTAGAAGAATGGTACCGTTGTGCCGTGGCCCGGCAAGCAGTAGGGGGTCGTCAATGGGGGGCGGAGCTGCTGGTCGACGGCGGCTGGGCGGCGTGCGGTCCCGAAGCCCTAGGGCTCCGAGCCCCGCCGCCACGAAGGAACCATGCGTGGGGAGAGGCGTTACTGGCGGTGGCGTTAGTTAAGTGGGCTTCACATGGGCCTACTGACTCAAAGGTATGGACGATATCACATTATTCAAAATTGTTTTAGCGATAAGAACTTGTTTCTAGCTCACTTTTGACAACACCTCACAGTAATTTGAAACTTTCCTAAGGTCTTACTGTTATTTAGCCAAATAGACCTTGTCGTTTTATGACGTGCATGTGACATTCAACCTTAGGGTGATAAAGCAATAACGAGGTCGAATGTATGATAACGTGGAATTTAAACTACTTCTTGGGATTTTGCAAGTCTGTTTTTCTGAGAAGAACGAGTTAAGATCATAATCAGTTTGTTTCTGAGATTTTGTCTTCCTGAGAGATGACGAAATGCGTATTTGACCACTTGCGTTTCTGACGACATGCAAGTAATCCAGTTTAATCTGGTTTGGCTTAGTTTAATTTTTACTGTTTTGATAAGGAGCTTGATTTTTTATTTCTTGGGACTAAATACCAAACAACCTAAAACCACAGATATACAGGGTGTTACGGAAAGGGTATATCAATACAAACGGGTTGAAGTGTATCTGGTCTCGAATTTCTGTACAAAATTTCAGCTCAAAAGCAGTAATTTTGAAAATGCTTAATATTTTTTTATTTCGATAGTTTATTAAATTGAAATCATAACAAACGTGTCACCGCACTACGAGGGTCATTATCCATTATCTGTAGTGTGTCTGTGCGCCTAGTACACGCACATCACGCCACCGCGCGCCAGTGCAGCGCCGTGATGTCGAAATAAAAAAATATTAAGCATTTTCAAAGTTAATGCTTTTGAGCTGAAATTTTGTACAGAGATTCTTGACCAGATACACTCTTCAACCCGTTTGTATTGATATACCCTTTCCGTAACACCCTGTAGATACACCTAGATAACGCAAGAGCAACTACTTCGCGTGCCAAAAATCGCACCAGCTTACGTTCGAAAATCGTAAGCCGCCACTTTCGCGCTCAGTCCTGCGTACTGCTGGCTGGGTGAGCGTGAGCGAGAGCGCGAGCTTGTGACGTCATAGTAGGTAGTCAAAAAGTGGCACGCTTAGTTTTCATACAGTTCGTGACACTTGCGTTATCTAGGTCTATCTATATCTGTGCCTAAAACATTATGTTTTATATCACCACAGGTAGAAGCCATGGTAGACTGTCTCCGCCTAGAATGGAGCCCAATCATCGCTCAAACGATAATCTCCCTAACGGACTGCCTAAACCAGTACAAGTCCTCAACTCCGCGCGTCTACCACGTTGAAGAGGTACAGGAACCTTCACCAAACATATCACTGAACGTAGCCTTATCTCATATCAACCTGTTCCTGATTGTGAACGAGGATATGTGCCTGATGACCAGGGTGGATGCCGTGACCTTGGAGAAGAACCACAGTAAATCTGGTGCGGTGATCTCTGGGTTGAAGGTTGTGGATATGGTGCCTTATAAAGGTGAGTTTCTATGCTTGTGCTTTTGAGTTACTTAGGTATTTTTGGAGAAGTGATAAAGTGATAAATACAGGGTGGCAGGAAAAACCTTGCGTTGAAATGATTCGTCGGTTAAAAAAAAAAACTGGTACTCCGGGAGTGCTGACAGAAGTGAAAACTTGAACAATTACGTGTGTATTTTTTGAATCGTCATACTTATACAGAGGTGTCGGTTACGGTAACAGTGTCGCAAGTTCAATGGTTTTTTCCCATCTCAAAAAATGCCCAACGCGCCTAAAGAAGTTTTCACTTCAAAAATTGCTGATCCATTCATTTTGTCCGCGTAGTTATTGCACATTTCTATGTAACAGCTGAAAACCGACGAAAAATTTCTACGCTGGGGGCGGGGGATGATGTCCCTGCCACCCTGTGCATACTGTACAGGACGAATAGCTCTAAAGTCTATTCAAATGTTTCAAATTGATGTGATTTCAAGTTATAAAAATAAAAATATTTGAAGTTGTAACGTAAACTGCACTTTATTGAGTAGGAATCAAAGTTATTTTTCCATAAACTAATATTTGTTTACATTTTTTTGGCAAATAAGTCGCGAATGCAGATTATACCTTTTCGCAACAGATTTCCTTCAGAAACCTCCATCCATCAGTTATAGAAATATTTAAATTTTCACCAGTTTAAAATTGTATTAAAACATCACCAATTATTTTAGGTAACATGCACTGCCAGCGCTCCGAAGAGATCCCAACAACATTCTTCCACGTCAAACTAGCTAGAATAGACTACATCTTATCCAAAGAGAAATACTCCGCCCTCCTAGACTTCCAATTCATAGAGAATGTAGACCTGGAGTGGAGTGCGAACTTACACCTGAAAGTTCTGACCTTCGTGAGGGCTGTGAAGGAGTTCCAGCAAGAGATGAGGATGAGGAGACATGTGGTGGTGAAGAAGAAAGGGAGTGCGTTGGATTGGAGGGTCGCGTTTAAGGGGGAGACGAATCTCGGGCTTATTCTGTCGAAGGAGAATAATATGCTGTTTGCTACGGGTGAGTTCTGTTTGTGACTTTTTGTTCTTGGATTTGCTTTAGTAGGTGGTTCTTGGTTTTAGTAATGGAATATGGTGCTACTGATTGTTTCTTCTTAATCATGTTTTTTTTAATATCTATTGAAACTGGAAAGAGAATAGGGAGGCCTTTAATCCATGAACGGCTAATAAAAAAAAAGACAAAAAATAAACATCCGAATTGAGAACCTTTTTTGAAGTCGGTTAAAAATAGAAACTGTTTGAATTTAGACATTCGTTTTTAAACTCAAGAGATATTACGTCTTGTGTCGTAGTGTTATTGAATTGGACTATGTCTGTAATATAAATTAATTATATTATTATCAATGCTTAACCCATCCGCTGCGGCGGACATCTTTCGGCGTTTTTTGATTTAATGTTTAGGTGCGAAATACGCCCATCGGCGTTTTTTTTTAAATTGCTTTATCTTGGCAAAAACAAGTCACAAAAAATTATAAATTATATGCACATTAAAAAAAAATACAAATATATAATAAATCGGCGTTCCATATTATCCTAATGAGGTGCGGAGGACGCCCGGCGTTCGCGACGAAAACCGTCCCGCACTTGGCTAATAAGCGTAATTTTTATCGCCGGAGCGAATGGGTTAAGGGTTTTTACAACTTCAGCTTTCTTAAAATCTCATAATTTTTCGCTTAGGCTTTTCATACTTACACTATTTATACCTTTCTAATTCCTTACGCATTAAAGCAACTTGCTTTTACCCCTTCCTCTTTTCATAGACGACATGACAATAGCCTACGACCACGAGTTAGGCCTGTCCATCGCGTGGAGCAAGCTGAACATGATCCTTAACGGAGACGAGGTCATCATGGTGGAAGGGTACTGTCAGGAGCGCGTGGCTGATGACCATGAGGTCAGGGTCGAGAGGAAGGCTAATGAAGGGTTTGCGCTTACTTGGAATAAGGTTTGGTAAGTTGCTTATTTTCTATACTTTCTACATAATTTAAGTATCATAAGAAAGTTTGTGTTGAGGGGCTTGTGGCTAAGTAATAACAGCCGCACGGGTCGATCGATCAGGTTAAGCTACGCTTGCCGCGGTTGGTCCGTGGATGGGTGACCATCTTTACATACCAAGACCCCCTTAGTGCCTCGGAAAGCACGTTAAGCTGTTGGTCCCGGCTGTCATTCTTGGATCTTTGACAGTCGTTACGTCGGTCGATAGTTCTAGAAAGTTCTAGACGCATCTTGACTCTACTATGTAGTTCTGATACTCGATACTAGATGGCGCTAGTGGTAGGCATTAATTGTGGCACGCAACAGTATTATAAGTTGTATTTGAAGTTTTATTTTGTGAAATGAGACAAAATATCGTGACCGTATAGCCTGACAATATTATTTCCTTCTTAGGTCAGTAAGGGTGGACTCAATCCGCATGGTGTTTCCCTACAAGCATCGGTTCGCGGAGGCGGTGCAGGGCGACTTCGTGTCCTTATTCAAGTGGATCAAACTTGTGCACGGCATCAAGAAGAAACCCTTCACAGCTGAGAGTCCCCTGCCCAGTGATCTGCATATAAAAGTAATATACTAGAAACGTTAAAAGTTCTTTTACCAAGTTGTTTACTTCAAATTAATTGTAATTTTTGAATTGATTATTTTTAAGTTTCTGATACGTGTAGGTTTTCTCCTTAGTTATTGTAATTAGATTTTGACATGACTTGAGCTTATAGCTGGGTATTTTTGTCCGGTTGAAAAGAAGGGTTGTGTTTTTTTGTGAAACATGTTTAATTAATAGTACATTATGATACATATGTGCTATGTTGGTAATTTCACCCGAGGCGATGGCGAGTGCGATAAGGGAGCCGAGTGAGTAATGATCAATGCACACGCGTTTCATACGACGTTTTTCAACACACTTGCGAGGAAAAAACAGACTTGTATTAATTATTTAACAAATATTTATGCAAAATGACGCGCTGGCTTTGTTTTTTCCGCGCGCTGCGCTAGCGATGCGCGCGCAGGTGTAAATAAAGGCTCTGTCCAGCAATGGACATATTTCGCCTGAAATTAATAACTAAATAAAATATTTTCCTAGATCGAGGAGCTCCTAATAGAGTTGAGTGACGATCCGTTCGAGGTGAAGTTACGCGACAACTATGAGCTTCTAGAAGACGAATATAAGGAGAGTCAGAAACGACGCACCATGCTCGATGCTAAGGTATATTTACATTTTATCACATACTTACCTGTATTTCGCGAAGGGGTAAGTTGGGGTATAGCTGCCTCTTCGGGGAAGACGGGGTTTAACTGTCAAAATGTGTGTGTATTATACACCGTGTTCTTCACGATATCCATACACTTTGTCAAACGCTTTTATAGCTTTTACAAATTAAATCTAACAAAGGAAGTAGTACTTAAAAAGGCTTCGTTACAAAGATATTTGTAATTTCATTTAGTGAAATTTAATTGAGCTATGCAGTAAGAAAGGGTCTTAACTCAGTTTTGACAAGTTGCAGCCCGCCAAATCTTATTAATGAAAATACGTCATAGTTGCCAATTCGGATAAAGAGGCACGCATATCGGGCGAGTTACGTCAAGGTATTTAGTTTATATGAAAATTAACAAAAAATAAAAAATAAGAATTCATTAATGTGTCCATAACGAAAAATGCTTATTTCCATGGTCTGAACATCTGGTTGAAGTTTATGTATATCGTCCGAAACACGGTGTATAACGAGTACCTCAGTATAGTACACCCATATTTTGTCAGTTATGTTTAAGTCTCATGTATAAAGGAGCAAGTCTATTGCCATTAACCGGATACTAAGAAACAATTGGAATAGAATAGAAAAAAAAACAATAAATTCAGGCTGCTAATGAGAATTTCCTAATAGCAAGTCCTATTAAAACTATCGACCACACCTAATCTTAGACTCACGTTGGATAGGTAGTATTTGTTTTATATATTGTTCTCTCTTTCCCACCTTGGGCCTTTTTGGCGCAGCCGTGAGGCGCACTTTCCTGCTAATTAAGTCATCTAATTAAGTAATCTTTTTTTTTTTTTTTTATCTGATGTATCTGGTGTATTGTGTGTCTTTTAGTCTGTGCTAAATAAATGTATTTTCTTTCTTTTTAAGAGAAAATATTCGCTATCAATTCACGGGCTATTAAAAGTTGAGAATGTAACAGTTAAGTTTTAGTTCACTGCACATATCTTCTGATAACATTGATACTGGATTAGTGTCAGTTTGTTTCGAATATCGTCAGACTGTGTTTTGACTGACAGAAATAGTTGTTCTGTCTGTTATTTGGTGAAACGGTCTGAAGGTCCACATGGAGGCATTTCGAATTTTCGGATAAAAATGTTGAGGGCGGTAAGCTTAGCCAACCAATCGAACTAATCTAATTGAATCTAAAGAAAATAGTAATGTGCTCAACAGCAACCGATGACCATCACTCAAATTACTGTTTTATTCTCTTGGTGTTTAGGCTCATAACGGTAGTCTACAAGTACCTACAAACGGGGTGAATAGGGATGCAGGGGTGAATCAGGACAAAATTAAAAAAGCACGGGTGAATCGAGACGAAACTTTAAAATGGATTTTAACGTTGAAATAATATAGTTTGTTGTCAATAAGGGCACGTAATCGTTAATTAAATTACAGCAAACACATTAGGCCACAAACCATATTATTTTAATGTTAAAATCCATTTTAAAGTTTCGTCCCGATTCACCCCTGCATCTCTATTCACCCCGTTTGACGGTATTCATTTGTCGGACCTACACATACATAAACTACAGAACGCCACCTGCTACAAATCTACGATCCATACATACTCCTTTTACCTGGTTTACGTTCATACACCTGAAGGCCAATTCTCGTAATTAAAAACGTTCTTAAAATTACGAGAATTGCCCCGCTGTAATTTTAAGAACATTCACAGTCTGATCTCAGTCTCAATCTGTCAAAAATACCTCTAATTTCCCTACATTTTGACAAGTTTTTGACATTTATTTGTCGCCAAGATGAGATTGCGACTAGATTTTGAACGTTTTAAATTACGAGAATCGGCCTTCTGGAATTGCCCCTCTGGTCATACACGCACGCTGCCGCCGCCGGTTGCGAGTACTACGCACTTGACCTTTCTGAAGAACGTCACCGATAAGGTCACTATATATCCTAGGCGTTTCCACTCACATCTGCCTTGTGTGTGATGATGTGTCAAGACTGCACAAGCCTGTTGTATTAATTTATCACTTCATACATGAAAAACTTCATTTAAAAATGAACCTAATTCAAATACTCTACAGTACGTTAAAAAAAGAAAGAGAAGAAAGAATACGTTTATTTGCAAAGAACTAGAATACAAACTCAAGAAAGACCAATTTGGGAAAATATGCGTAAAGTATTTTGACACTTTTTGCAATACCAAAAACATTGCCACACAGGTCCAAGAGCTCTGCAAGCCCCACCTCTTCCTACCAGCCGGTAAGGTTGAAGAGCTCTACGCAGCATTACGTCAAAAAGACGCACAGATCTACGTACAGCGATGTCGCGCCGCGCCGCCGCCGCGCACGCGCCTGGTGGCGTGTTGTCTCACCAGGTTCACGCTTATAGCGCTCGCTGATACTACCATACATGGTACGCAGAATGCGCAAGCGAAGCTGAGGGATATGGATTATGATAGGTGAGTGAATTAAAGGCGTTTTTTGCTTGTAGGTTTAAAGGTGAGTGGTGTAGTGTAGGAGATATAGTTACTGTGTTTTTCTAAGTATAGGATAAACTTAACTAAACTATGTATGTGCAGCAAATGTTAACGAAAACAGTAAGTGGTCAAATATAGTAGTAGTAGATGGTTCCACAGTCATATTCAGGCCCAAAACCTATAATTTTGGAGGAGGCTTTTGCCTAGCGTTAGCCATCTTTCAGTTGATTGATGAATAATTGGCGCTCTTTCTTTATTACATACTACCTTCTGCCCGCGAGTTCGTCCGCGTGGAATTTCTTGTTTCTCCGATTCACCGCGTCGCATCGCATCGCCTGGCCTCGCTATCACTTCGTTTTCGCTTAGAGTTCTTTCTGACTATTTTTTTTTGTTTGGCTTCAAAGGGTTGTAGCGTAATGTGAAATATAGCCTATAACCCTCCTTAAAAATTAGCCTATCAAATGTAAAAGGATATTTTAAAATCCGACTGTTAGTTCCAGAGATTAGAGCGTTCAAAAAGACAAGCTCTTCAGCTTTATTATTAGTACAGATAGATTCGGAAATCATACTCATTTCTTTTGCTATTTCACGAATAACATAGCCTTTCTTCGACAGTCCATGGCCAGAAGACGGCATCGAGTTCACAACACTCTGGTGTCGCAGCATCAACATGAGCTGTGCTCAGTGGCAACTGTTACTGAGGGACTTCCCGCAGCCGCTGCTCAGCATGAGCGAGCTGAGGATGTGGGGAACCCTGCTGGCTGCAGAGGAACAGGCACCGCCACGAGGTAACCCTTCACTTTAATAAAACTTCGACTTGTTTAATGGACCTCGTAATTGCTTTACCACTATTAACTACCAAATTAAAAGGCGCTGGTTCTGGTAGTAAAACAAAGTATATAATATGTCAATCAAAAATAAAAACCAAAAGGTAGATAAAGCATAAACAAAAGGTACAAAAAGGTAAAATATCTAAAAGAAGAGAAAAGACTTGCATAACCACTATATAGTTGAAACTATGTAACTTTACATATAATAGATCGTTTTATGATGTGCAAGTGACATTTAACCTAAGGGTGGTAATGCAATTATGAGGTCGGCTAGACTATCATTATTTAGAGTTTGTTCTTGCAAAGCAACACAACACCAATGTTTTTCTAATTTAAACACAATCTACGATCATTAATTATAATTTTTATTCGTCAATAGCTGTGAGTTCGTGTCAAATTTGGTACTAAAAATTTTGGTGGTGATAATTTAGAATTTAACCAATATTTGGGTCACAGGAATAAATATGAAAAGCAACGTAAGTTTTATATGCATTTAATTATAAGTAGTTGTAAAAAAATATCACATTAAATAGAGAAAGAATAACAGTCATTATTTAAATAACAGAATCAGTTTTCTTTGGAGACCAGCTTCAGTAGTGATGGTGGTGAGGTACAACGTGGTGGGTGCTGTGCTTCACCGTGGCGTGGAACCTTTGGGGAAATAGAAAGTTATTATATCAATTTGTGTTTCGTAAATTATCAAGTCTACTATTCTACAGGTATTATTTATTTATTTTAAGCCTATGTTGTAGAGGGGCTTGTGGCTAACTAATAACAGCCGCACGGGTCGATCGATCAGGCCGAAACGTGTATCCACGCGAGACACAATATCTCGCGAGGCTTTTTTTTTTTTTTACATTGCTAAATGGGCCCACTCTTGACTCCGATCACGCCTGTTGGAAAGCGATAGATGAGGTCTATGGTGGAACGTGCGTGCCCAGAAGATGCCTGTTCACTCTTGATTTGAAGGCAGACGATTGTTTCTGTAATAACGGCATTCAACCAGTTTTAAAGCACTTATCTCTTGTCTACGGCTCTGCAAGAGTTCCATTTCCATTTTGAAGAAGTTTAACTTGTTCTCAAGCTTACCCGGTGTGGTCGTCGCCGTGGTAGTCTACGTGTCTGTAGCCACCATCAGGCTCCTGCAGGGAGTAGTGTCCCGACACAACGTCGCCGTCGCGGTGCTCGTGCTGCGACTTGTGGTCGCCCGTGTGAGCGTCCTTTACTTCATACCCGAACTCGTATTTAGGGTACGTCTGGAAGATATAACAGTAGATCAGAAACTGTTAAGTTACTAAGTTTTATTTTCGTTCTTTTCATTCGCAACCTCTAGTCTTTCATGCTACGACTATATTTTCGCGATAACGCGAATTACTCTTCGCGCGCTCTCTCTCGTACACCGCTCGACGTCTCGCTGTACAACAGAGAGTGCGCAAAGTGTAGTTTGCGTTATCACGACATCGTAGCCGAAGCATAAGACAGTTTTATTTTTTATTTTATTTTATTAGGGAAAATAAACGGTTACACATTATAATGTAAGGTATAGAACTTAAGACTAAAATGGGAGTATAAATGTATAACCAACAACATTTTCCACAAAATATTAAAAAGTTAAACAAACACGAACGACATGCGATATATTAGGTCCTTACATATGAAATTGGCGTTTTGTATGGAAGGAACAAAAAGTCGAATATTTTTTAATATAATATATTTAATTAATCAAAGTATGAACCATTGTTTTCAATGCACTTTTGCCATCTTATAGGTAGTTCATTGATCCCTTTACTAAAAAAACCAGTCGGACGGGAATCAATAAAATCTTTGAAGGCGATTTGGACTGCCCCATCGGAGTTGAATTTTTTCCCTTGCAAAAAGTTATCCAAATTGCGAAAAAAATGGTAATCTGTTGGAGCAAGGTCCGGGGAGTACGGAGGATGTCTAAGACATTCCAATTCAAGCTCTTCTAATTTGGTAGCCGTCTGTTGCGCAGTGTGTGGTCTGGCGTTGTCGTGAAGCAGCAGTGGCGTGGAGCGATTGACCAGCCTTGGTTGTTTAGCCGCTAGCTTTTCCATCATGGTTTGTAATTGCTGACAATAGACATCAGCTGTAATAGTCTGGCCAGATTTGAGAAAACTGTAATGAACAATACCGGCACTAGTCCACCAAACGCTTACAAGTAACTTTTTTGGGGTTAATTTTCGCTTGGGGCAGGATTTGGCTGGCTGGCCAGGATCCAACCATTGCGCTGAGCGCTTCCGATTATCGTAAAGAATCCATTTTTCATCACAGGTAATGATTCGGTTTAAAATACCTTCATTGTTGTGCCGGTTCAGTAATGTAACGCAGCAGTCGACGCGCGTTTGCCGGTTTGCTTCAGTCAATTCGTGAGGTACCCACCTTTCAAGCTTTTTAATCTTCCCAATTTGCTTCAAGTGAATTAAAACAGTTTTATCACTAACATCGAAGCCTGCAGCTAACTCGGACGTGGTTTGCGATGGGTCCGCTTCCACAATAGCCTTCAATTCTCCATTATCAACTTGGGTCTCAGGCCGTCCACGGGGCTTGTTCTGCAGGTCGAAATTTCCAGAACGAAAACGTTGGAACCAAAAACGAACTGTGTTTTCTTTTGCAACATGACCGCCATACACATCATTCACCCTTCGAGTCGTTTCCGCAGCACTAGTGCCACGGCGGAACTCGTACTCGTAAATAATGCGATATTTTAAATTTTCCATTTTGTAAAATGAGTGACGCAAACAGAAAAAACAGAAGAAAAAAAACAAATGAATGACGGTCATCGAAGCACAAATACATGAGTAAATAGCTGTACAAATTTGAATTTGGAATTCCTTACCAAAGAGGAGAAATTCGTGATTAAAGTGGCCAGTACGAAAAACGCCAATTTCATATGTAAGGACCTAATAGATTACATACTTACATTGAAAAGAGAGCATGGTAAAATACTTAAAAAAAAAAAAAAATTAAACTAAACTGAAACATACACTATACAGGTGAAAATAATAAAAAGAGAAAGAAGATATAACATAATCAGCCTATAATGTTCCCACTGCTGGGACACAGGCCTCCTCTCTGTGAGAGGGAGCGGGCCGTAATCTACCACGCGGGCCCAGTGCGGGTTGGTAGATGTCACATGTCTTCGAATTTTTGGTTCTAGGACATGCCGGTTTCCTCACGATGTTTTCCTTCACCGTTTTGAGAGCAGTGGTGATGAAATAAAGAGAAAGAAGATATAATTGAATTAAAATTGAAATAAAAATTGAAATTGAAGTTCAGTAAGAACCGTTATAAGTACGTTAGCTTGCTTGCCATCGACACGCTAAGAAGAAGAAGAAGTACGTTAGCTGATAGTATAACCGGTATAAATAACCACTAGGTTTCGAAGGACATCAGAGGGGCAATTCTCGTAATTTAACATTGATAGTCGCCATCTCATGTCAGCGACAATCAATGTAAAAAACTTGTCAAACATGAATTGAATGAAATCCAGTAATAATATTTTATGGATGGATTTTTATGGATTTTTTTAAATATTTTATTTTATGAATTTTTATAATTCTATGTTAATTAATGTAATTGGGCCTGTGCCGTTTTAATTAACTATAAAATATAAATAAATGGAACATAAAAATAGGGTGATTCTAAAATTGCGGGAAAATTAGGTACAGTTCTCATACACCTTTGAGGTATGTGAAGCTTAGCTCAAACTTACATAGTAGTCATGATGGCCATGTCCATGATGGTCATGTCCATGATGTACAGGCTCGTGGTGTCCATCGTGACGGTGGATGTACTGCGAGGAGTGGCCATAAGCAGAGACCACGGCTGCGGCTAGTGATAGCACACACACAACCTGGAAGCAAAGATTTTTATTAGCTAAGAAGTGATATGGAAGTTGTTGGGGAGACCAATATTTAAGCAGTAACAAAAGGTGATATGAATTTTAGGGGATGGATTATTTACTGTCACAGTGCTTTACGGATTTAAAAATATAGATACTATAGTAACCCAATTGAGCTTTAATGAAACCTTTTTGTAGCTTTGGAGTTTTTTTGCCAAAATTGTGGTACAGTCAGCAGCAAAAGTCGATTAACACTGTCATTTTTACATGTTATTAAATTGACAACAATTTTATCAATAAACTGCTTTTTAGCTTCTTACATAATAGCAAAGAGTTTATATTCTAAATTTTTTTCTTCTGCTGCAATTTTGAACAAATATTTTGCTCAATAACTAAAATTGAAAAAACTGAAGTGTTAATCGACTTTTGCTGCTGACCGTACCAAGACCTATTCGGCCTTATTACAAAAAAATATATATCTTTAGACTCAGGTTTAAACCATCGAGCCATTTTTGAATAATGAACTTATTTCGACAACGTTTAAGTTCCAAATACAAACTGGTTAAAAAAAATCAATTTTCAGTGGCCAATGTTGTACTAAGAACTTTATCTCCGTCGTAATAAGTTTTAAAATACAAAAACTAGCTGAAAGGTTTAAGCTTGGTGCCAAAGTTAGAACTCGGGATCTCGAAATGAGGAATATATTAAACTAAGGCCTGATTTCTTCAACGCCAGATAATTTTATCCGAGGAATAATTTTGAATTTTTGACAGTTCTTCCATACAAAATCTGTCAAGACGTCAATTTTATTCCACGAATAAAAATTATTTGTCAATTGAAAAATCAGCCCTTAAAGATACAAGATTTTAAAAATATCTCAGTATTGATTTTTATCACAAACTAGCTTCTGCCCGCGACTTCGTCCGCATGAAATTTCACCCTCCCCCCATTCACCCTCTTGGGGGTGAAATTTCGAAAAACCCTTTCTTAGTGGATACCTACTCTTCACTAAGAACACACCCTCCAAATTTCATGTCCCTAGGACCAGCGGTTTAGGCTGTGCGTTGATATAACAGTCAGTCAGTCAGGACTTTGAATTTTATATGTATACAGGATGAAATTGAACACATGCGACAAATCAAAATGGGAGATTATACTCATCATTATGAACAACTTTTACTATGGGACCAAACCTGAAATCGCGAAAAAAAAAATCAGCTGTTCCCTACATTTTGGCGAGTTATGCGAACATAAATGTAGGGAACAGCTGATTTTTTTTTCGCGATTTCAGGTTTGGTCCCATAGTGAAAGTTGTTCATAATGACGAGTACAATCTCCCGTTTCGATTTGTCGCATGTGTTCAATTTCACCCTGTAGAAGAATAAAATTTTATACCTTGATGAACATTTTGGAATGTTGTTGTTTTGAACTGTTGCTACTCACAAACTGATACATATCACCAAAATCTCACGTCTTATATACAGTTTTAAAAAATGGCGCCAAGGTAGTATAGATTTCACTAGAAATTATATCGAGCGTTAAATTATGCACGATATGTTACGCATTGACCATTATATCGTAAAGACTTACGTACTAAACGTAAGTACGCGTGCCGTAAGTCAAGGCCAATCGTAATTGTACTTATTATTATTACTTTTAACGCCATATAAATTGTATTGTTTTAAAAAGTGGATCAATTGTGATTGGATGCTTATTATTTTCAGCGCTAATAGAAATCAATATAGGGGCTTGTGGCTAAGTAATATCAGCCGCACGGGTCGATCGATCAGGTTAAGCTACGCTTCCTGCGGTTGGTCCGTGGATGGGTGACCATCTTTACATACCAAGACCCCTCTGTGCCTCGGAAAGCACGTTAAGCCGTTGGTCCCGGCCGTCATTCGTGGATCTTTGACAGTCGTTACGGGTCGTCAGAAGCCCGAAAATCTGACAACCAGTCTTACCAAGGAGTATCGTATTATTCAGTAGGTAACTGGGTTGTGGAGGTCGGACAGGCAGTCGCTCCATGTGAAATACTGGTATTCAGCTGCATCCGGTTAGACTGGAAGCCAACCCCAACATAGTTTTAGACTTTTTAGACTTCACACATTCATATTTTCTCTTCTTGTTCTCATACACTATTGTCTACATTTCTTTTTTTACTTTTCCTTTCGCAGGTCTGCTGGAAGAAATTTCTTAAGAAATAAGCAGTACCTTTGTACTCAAATTGTAATTATGACATATCCTTATGTATTTTACTGTGTGTAAATAAATAATAAAAAAAATAGTTGGGAAAAGGCTAAGCAGATGATGATGAGAAATCAATATAGTAATGGCCTATTACTGATTTCGAGGCGTTATACGTTATCGGTTTGGTTTCCGCACTTAGTCCTTCAAGTGGACCATTGTGGATTTCTAGGCGTTATAGTAATGCCTAATTGCCTAATAGGTAGGACTATAATACCTGTATTCCTGTAAGTGATCACTTTTCGCTACACGAATGCCGCGATTTAATCTACTTGGTTATGTTGCAATTTTTGGATATTATCAGTTATCGCACAAAACGGCAAATTAAAGCCACTAATAAGGAAAGAACAAGCATTGATTGCCAGAAGGCCAATTCTCGTAATTTAAAACGTTCAAAATCTAGTCGCAGTCTCATCTCGGCGACAAACAAATGTCAAAAACTTGTCAAAATGTAGGGAAATTAGGGGTATTTTTGACAGATTGAGACTGAGATCAGATTGTGAGCGTTCCTAAAATTACGAGAATTGCTCCTCTGTTATCAGTAAATGTATGCTAGGAATTTGAGTTCATTCATTTCCTCTCTATATTTTCCTTCATAATCAGCCTATAAACGTTCGCACTGTTGGAACACAGGCCGTCTTTGTAAGAGGAAGTGGGTCGTAATTCACCACGCACCCAGTGCGGGTTGGCAGATGTCACAGGTCTTCCCATTTTTGTTTCTAGGACATGCCGGCTTCCTCACGATGTCTTTCTTCACCGTTTTGAGAGCTGTGGTGATGAAATAAATGAAGGAAGCAAAGTAAAGCACCTAGCTGGGTTCGAACACACGATATATAGCTCGAAAGTACCACCGGCCTTTACCACTGGGCCACCACTGCTCTATTATCTTATGTCAGTGCAATTAGGTCGATAACTACTTCAATAGTAGAGTAGATTTCAAATTAGATTTAGATTAGGTACGTTTTAAACCTTTTTATCTAGGCACTGTCCTAAAGTAGGTCTTTAAACCCTAGAGCCACCGGCCATAATGGATTGGAGAGGTGTTACAAAAAAAAATCCCGTATGAACCCACGTTCATACGGCGTTGATCAGTGTAATATTTTACTGTATAATTTTGGGATCAGACGGGAGTTTTATACGTTTCATATGTTATTAACCGCGTGAATTTCATGTTGCATGTGACTCCAAATTACCATAACGTATCGTACAGTATAGTGCTGTGTGAACGGTTGCCTTTCCAGAATTGGAAATCAAGCCCTCCTGGACTTCAATCTATGTCGTTTCTTTCACAGCCGTCCGCACAGTGACCATAGATCAAGGCGCGCCGTGGGGTGCGCAGGAGTTGGAGCGCAGTATGATGCCTCTCAAGTGGTACTACGACCTGTGCTGCGAGATGTCGGAGTACAGCTACGCGTTCGGACCTTGCTGGGAGCCTGTTATAGCGCATTGTAATCTGTGTTAGTATTTTGTTTGACTTGATTATTCTTTTTAGATGTTAGAACCCTCGGCCTTGCTGGCCGTCCTTGAGGAGCTGGAGTGGATCCAATAATCGAATTTCCCACCCGTACGTAAAATACGCGCATTGACGTGGAGCTTTGGACACCAGCCCGTATAATCTATTACGTAGCTGCAGCTGGATGAATACTTTTTTTTGTAAGGCGCCGTCCATTAATCACACGTTTTTTTTTTTTTTTTTTTTTTTTTTTTGGCATTTTTAACCCCCCCCCCCCTCCCCCTTGGTGATACATGGTGAGGTTTAAGAGACTACCTCCCCCCCCCCTATATCGTGTGTATTTTTTAGTACCTACAAAGAATGTTATTTTTTTTAGACAGAAAGGTTGCAGGTTGTTTTAGACTGACATAAAAATAATGAAAGAAATGCAAAAAATAAATACACGTAACGTCGCTTTTCGGTTGAGTATCGCGCGTTTGCCGAAGAAATAAATACACGTGATATATTACTACACCCCCCCTCCCGCCTTGTGATATTTCGTGATTTTTTATGGACCCCTCCCCCTCCTTTCGAGCCTCACGTGATTAATGGACAGCCCCTTTTTTTTATGGATGGGAAATCATCAAATGACCCCTCCCGCTCTGGGTGGAGCGGAAGGGAGTGTCAGACTTACTGACTAAAACCCATCCGTGTTCCACCCTTAGCCCTTTATGTTCCGGAGTAGCGGTAACCCTTTCGGACAATCCCGCACCCCCGGCAGGCTTCGGCCCTGCAGGCCCCTTCCTTTTTGCTGACATCTCTTTGAGGCGCGCGTGGGACACGTACACGCCGTCCGGCACGGGCCTGGTCCTGATCGGACGGAGAGCTAAATGGACAGCCCCAGTAAAGTGGCTGTTGATGGATGAATGAGACTGGTCAAGGATCAGCTCTAGTAAAGTATACTATGACAGGGAAATTTCTCTATAGTTGCCATTATTTGTATTCCAGCATTCGACCAAGTCTCGCGTCCATCTCTGGACCCGTCAGCGCCCCTCTCTTTCTGGGACAAAGTGCGCCTCCTCATGCACGGTCGTCTAACAGTGAACTGTGCCAAGTTCACGTGTCTGCTGCACGTGTCGCTCGACCCTTATAACACGACGGAGGAGATGGAGGTCACTTGGACTGATCTGGTACTGGATTGGACTAACGGTAAGAGTTTTATGTAGTTTTGTTTGATATAACTATATCTTATATTTTTTAAGCGAATTAGAATTCAAGCGTGGTGACCACAGATATAGATACACCTAGATAACGCAAGAGCAACTACTTCACGTGCCAAAAATCGCACCAACTTATGTTCAAAAATCATAAGCCGCCACTTTCGCGCTCAGTCCTGCGTACTGCTGGCTGGGTGAGCGTGAGCGAGAGAGCGCGAGCTTGTGACGTCATAGTAGGTAGTCAAAAAGTTGTACGCTTAGTTTTCATACAGTTCGTGGTACTTGCGTTATCTAGGTATATCTATATCTGTGGTGGTGACAGTGTGCGGTTGACAGATGTCTTATGTACCATGTTTTTATTATTTTTGCCGATTAATTCATGATTTTTAATGTCAAGCTCAAAATTGTGATGCTAATTTGCAAAGAGTATCAGGTTCTTTTGAACTATTTAAACATTTTGATTAGTTTCGAGGTATCTCGCAGATTTTGGCGATGCAAAGTCGCTCCACAGTTTTGTGCTTCAGCCCTTACTTCCGTAATAATTTTTGGTTTCCCCGAGCCTTTAGACATAAGCTCATCACGGGGGACTATTCCGGATACTTGGGAGTTTCTATTTCTACAATTAATTTATGACATGTTCAGTATTTACATTATTTTTTTTTAGGAAGACTCGGCTTCCTGGGTACGTTGGACGTATACGTCCGAACAGCAAGTAAATACGACGATTGCCGCGTACTAAGAGTACCGGCGTTACGTCTATCTGTCAAGTTGGGTTGGCAGTGTGTGGCGGATCCACGTGATCATCATGCCGTGGCCCCTTGTGCACCGACGAGGCTGCCTGAGTATTCTAGTAATCAAGTAAGTCCTAGAAATTAGTTTGTACATATACTAATACTAGCTGCGCCCCTTGGTTTCACCCGCATAAGTGTCTATCCCGTGGGAATATCGGGATAAAAAGTATCCTTTGTTCTTTCCTGGGACTCAAACTATCTCTGGACGATTTTGGCCCGATAAAGACAAAGGATTGATGCATTTGAGATGTGGTGCTGGAGACGAATGTTGAGAATACCGTGGACTGCCAAACGCACCAATGCATCGATCTTAACCCAGCTTCGAATAAGGACCCGCTTGTCGACCATATGTCAACAACGCATTCTCTCCTATTTCGACCACATAGTACGCAGAGGCGATGAAAGTTTGTAAAAACTGATTGTGGTTGGGAACACCGAAGGCAAACGATCGCGCGGTCGTTCACCAACACGACGGACCGATCAGGTGAAGGAATCATCGTCCTCTAAATTCTACACGGTGGTAAGAGATGCGCTGGACAGAAACCGGTGGAGGCGGATCATCCGCTCCAGATGCAACTCCGAAGCTGACCGACTACAGAGAGAGAAACTATCTCTATACTAAATTTCATCTAAATCGGTTCAGCGGTTTAAGCGTGAAGAGGTAACAGACGGACAGACACACTTTCGCATTTATAATATTAGTATGGATGTAATGTAATAAGAGTCTAGTAAAAAGTTAAATGTTTGTGGCTTATTTGGATACATTTTCGAAGGAGTCTAATGTTCATTAACCTTTTAACCGCCCGACTTTATATCAGTTGTCGTGCCCCCAGCGCCCGAAAAAAGAAAAACGAAAAAAAAATACCGATGAAACGAGCTGTGATGATGTAATAATAATACAGATTAAACGAGCTGTGTTATTTGGTCGTATATATACGACTCTGGCGGAATGGACACGAAAATATTTGTCGGATTAATCCGACGTAAGCGGTTAAAAGGTTAATAGATTTGCGCTTGCATGATTAATTTCATAAATTTACATATTGTGACGACTTTGACGTTCAAAGTGCCTTTTATGTGCCTATTTGAAATAAATGCTTTGACTTTGACATGTTTGTTGAAACGGCTACTAAATAGCCCGACAAAAACAATGACATACTAAAAGAAAGAAATAAAGAAAAAGTATTTATTGCGACCCGTACAACAAGATCACAAATTATAGTTTTTGTGATGGGTTGCACATGCACATATATATAAGGGATGTTTTCGCTTGCAGGAACACGACTCGTATAGGGCATTCCGGTCTCAAGGACTGGATCTACATCTAAGCATGGAAACAAAACCAGTTGATAAAGAAGGAAACGGCCCAGTATTACTTTTATATGGAAGTACACTTAGGTAACAATATTTTCTCAGATTTTTGTTTGATTTTGTTTGCTTATTATGTATTAGTAGGACTACGGATTCTGAAAGGCTAATCAACACAAAAAGCCATGTGAACTGTTCTAAAATGATGTGGCTGACTAAGGGATGATTTATATTAGACCGGGCCGTGTCGTGTACGTGGCCCAGACGGGGCTCTTCATACAAAATGTATGTAACGTTTCAAATCCGTGCCCCGTCCAGACCACGAACACGGCACGCCCCGGGCATGACCAGCGGGGCAATTGCGTAACACATTATCAATCAGAATCGGTTTCATTTTGACAGTTCAACAACATTCATTGCGTAATTTACGTGTTGAGCAGACAAATTTTTCGAATATATGAAGCAATGGATTAGAAATGTGCTTCAAAATTATTCTGATTCCGATTGATAGTGTGTTACGCAATTAGGGTGCCGGTCTAACATAAATCATCCCTAAAACAACAACATCCTATCAATTGACGTTCAGAAACGGGTGATAAGGTCGTCTTTTATTTATTGCATTTTTGTATCCTTTTTTAGGTGGTTTGAGAGTCTAAAGCTGATATTATCAGGCATAACTCGTCCTACACGTCGCGGACGCATCTTCAAGAACGTGCGCCCGCGCAAGCCGCAACTATCTCGCCACTACAGAAACGTTAGCGTGTCTGTCACTCTACATAATTTACAGGTGACTTTCGTTTGGTTATAATATTATTCATATGACGATTAAACAAATTTTTTTTTGTTCCATGGCAGCTCTGTATATAAAGAGGTGGAGGGAGAGTAGGGAGGCCTTTGGCCAGTAGTGGGTCATCGAAAGTTGCTAAAAAAACGTGTGCGGTCGTGTGGACCCCCTTATGTGATACTCGCACGCACACTCAGTCGTACATTATAGAAAGAGTCAGAGACAGAGAGAGAGAAATCCGCATGGAGGGGTATAACGCGTTTTCGTTACGTGACGATTTCTACCAGTTTACTCCTACTGCAAGCTGTGTTAAACAACTACGTTGCAAAAAAAATATTGTGTCGGTGATGCCCTGCATTTCATTTCCTAGGCCGTGTAATTGAAAAAAAAAAAAAAAAACATTCAGTTCTCACGGCATAACATAGTGTTATTTCCTTTTTAAAAGAAATGCAAACTTAAAATCTTCTTTAGAAGAAGTTTTCTCAGAGAACCATTGTTGGCAGAGTTTCTTTTGTTTTGTTTTCGGGGGGATACGAGTACCTTCAAAAGGCACCTGACATCCGCGGCGGGAGGTCGGGGAGTGTGGGATTTTTACCTCACTAAAACCACCCCGGTGATCACCATCAGTACATAGGAGTGGTCCCAGTTCCTCTTAAAAAACCAATTCAGAACCCCCCGTGCAACGCCTGTGAGGCACATGCCTGGGGAGACTGTAAAGGGGCCTCCCCTGTCACTGTTGGCCACTGTTGGCAAAGTTCCTATTTGCAGGCATACAAATATTCCTATGAAAGTTTCCAATAGTCATTTCTAACCCACCTAATACTTTCCTAAGGTATTCTACTGGTCATCGTCATCCCTTCAACGCGGTATCGAGATGCTAGGCGTCCGAGTGACCTGTGGTTCCAAACACCGCCTCTCCCTGGTGGCTACCAATGATGGACTGGTTCGAAGACCCCGGGCCAACTGGACCACGGTGTATATGAACTGCGACCTGAACGATGCTGAGATCTGGCTGAAGACCCTGGCTGCTGATGAGAGAGATGGTGAAGAGGTGGGTGGTCAACAATGTTTGGGGAGGAATGTTAGTGAATCTTGACTCGAATGGAATTAAGAAACTGAACGCGATCTGCACATCTTAACTGCTTTCAAGAGCTTTGTGTCTTCATTATTGTGTAATATTGCCAGCTCTTTAAAATCTATGTTAACTTTCGTGTATAAACTTACTAAAAAACAACATGTAAGTACTGTAGAGTCGTGTCGTAACCCTTCGTAGAGTCTTCTACGAAGGGTTAACTACATAGGAGAGCTATTTTATTTAAATGAAACTCCTATCGGATTTCATATGATATTATTTTAGGAGTTTTATCATCGAATAGGTATATAAAATTAGCCCATCTTATTATTACACGTCAAACCTACAACTCTTTTTGAGAAGTTGTCTAGTAGCAGACAAGGTACGAAGGTGCTCTGAACTGTCAGTCCAGTACTAACCCCACAAGATCTACATTAAGTTCAACTGTAGCATCGAAAAATATTTTTTTTTTTTTTTCACACACTTGCTTTTCCAATTCACTTTTGACATTGGCAGAATAGTCGACATCGGCTTTACTTGCCATAATTAAAAATAGAATAGAATACAACTCTTTTAATGACACCCGCTTAAACGTTCGAATGGAACATGCCTTCAAATATTACTGGCCAGTATTTCAAAAGAGGCCAGGATCTCTACAGTAGTAACTATGCTGAGGATTAAGGTCGCGTTCACATCAATAATACAGGGTTTATTTTCAAAGACTAGCCTTAAAGGGTGTGGTACAGACCATCAAACTGAAAAACTTTCTCCATGGGAGCAATATCGTAATCGCGAAAAATTTATCAACTGTCCCATAGAAAACTTCAATACCTACTCGACCTAAACGTATGGGACGGCTGAATTTTTATTCGCGATTACGATTTTGGTCCCATGGAGAAAGTTGTTCAGTTTTATGTACAGACGCCAGCACATCAACCTACTACAATGATCTGTCAAATTTCTTTAATAGATTTTCAACTTTATCACTAAAGTATAAGGTTCAAAGTTGATTGGGAAAATCTGACAGTTTCGGGTAGGTTGATGTGCTGGCGTCTGTACTACATTCTTAAATTTGGCTGGTCTTTGAAGACTAACCCTGTAAAGTCTAGTTCAAAAAGACTTACTCAGACGGTCTGCAGTTACTGCTTGAAATGTTCAAAGATGTTGGTTTTTTTTGTGAGGCATAGTTTCCCCACATTTTTTTTTATTATCTGTAATTTTGTCTGATTCCAGTATTCAGCCCTAAACCCTCGCGTGATGGAGAAATGCTACTGTCTATCAGTCCGCCGTGTGTCCTACGGCCGTGAAGCGGGAGTAAGCGCAGGCGCACCGCCCACACATCGGCTGGCTGTACACGACCTAAGGGGGGCCTGGACCAAGCTTAATAGGGATTTGGCATTCGCGCTTATTGATACTTATATTAAAACACAGGTATGTTATTACGTCACAAGAACCTCACCACTGTCACAAGCCTAAACCACGCTGTGTCTAGAAGTATGAAATTTTGCACAAGAGTTCTTTATAAAACTAAAGCCGCCATCTTGTTTTTTGGCTGCATATCAAGACACATTTCACAAAAAAAAAAAACACTCCGGGAGTGCCGACAGAAGTGAAAACAAAACACAAACAATACATTTGCCATCACTCACTGACATATCGGAAATACATTAAAACCGAATACATCCTAAAGACACCCGAAGATATCCGAAGCGGTGTCGGTTACGGTAACAGTGGCGCGAATTCAATGGTTTTTTCCTATATCAAAAAATGCCCAACGCGCTTAAAGAAGTTTTCACTTCAAAAATACAAATATTTACCAACAGTGTCCCTTGACAACGTCATTCGAGCGCCATAATATCCTTGTACAGTCCTTCCACAGTTTTATCTCTGACAGCAAAAACCCAACAAACAGCAACCTTATTGTAAGGAAAATAAAGATCACTGGTTCTGACCAGACTTGTCTGTGGCAGCAACCCAAAACGAACCTTATTAAAATGAAAATAAAGATCACTGGTTCTAACTGATTTGTCTAGGAGTATAAAGATCACATTGATTTGGATAGTCAGAAAATCAGAGGCACAGATATAGATACACCTAGATAACGCAAGAGCACCTACTTCGCGTGCCAAAAATCGCACCAGTTTACGATCGAAAATCGTAAGCCGCCACTTTCGCGCTCAGTCCTGCGTACTGCTGGCTGGGTGAGCGTGAGCGAGAGAGCGCGAGCTTGTGACGTCATAGTAGGTAGTCAAAAAGTGGCACGCTTAGTTTTCATACAGTTCGTGATACTTGCGTTATCTAGGTATATCTATATCTGTGATCAGAGGTAAAATAACTGAATGGACTGTAGCAGTGTATGGTCTACCAGACCCTTAGCAGACTTGGAAGTTACCGATGCACGTTTTTAACTTTAGCAATTGAAGAAGAATCTATCGACGAAGGCTTTAAAAGAGGAAGAGCAACCGAACACGTCTCCGAAGCACCAACGCGAGGCTGACGTCATCTCACCACCTCCTCCGGTCACTACACAAGTGAGTTTCAAATTATTTCGTATCAATGTTTTTTTTTTTTAAATATTGTAAAACATTTTAAAAGAGTAACGATGGAGTTTCTTGCCCATTTTTCTCCATTCGAAAACTACCTTTTGGAAGGGGCAACTAGAATCAATTCTATTTGAATGTAATTATTGACGTTAAAAAGTGCCTTTTATGTGCCTACTTGAAATAAATGCTTTGACTTTCACTTTGAAAAAAAAAAAAAAATTGTAGAATGTTTAGATGGGGCTCGTGGCTGAATTAACCGAAGTAGCCGCACGGGTCGATCGATTAGGTTAAGCTACGCTTGCCGCGCTTGGTCTTTGGATGGGAACATCTTTACATACCGAGACTCCTTCGTGAAAGAAAGAAAGAAAGAAATTATTTATTTTGCAATGAATGTGGGTATAAAATAAGATGTGAACATTGTGCGTGCCTCGGAAAGCATGTTAGGCCGTTGGTCTTGGCTGCTATTCGTGATTTTTGACAGCCGTTGCGGGTCGTTAGATGCCCGAAAGTCTGACAACCAGTCTTACTAAAGGGTTGTTATCTAGTAACTGGATTGTGGAGTTCAGATAGGCAGTCGCTCCATGTAAAATACTAGTATTCAGCTATAAGCAAATTTCGATTACAATTGCAGAAATAACTTTGGTTTCCATAAGCTTTTCGAGATATAGTATGAATGAAACACAACATTATATAAAATACTGTGTATGCGTAAATATTCATTGTGACTACGGAGTCCTCACACGCTAACCGATTTATGTTATCCGTGTGCGTGCGTGTGCAGCTGAGCGGCGGTGCTGCGGGCTGCGGCGGCGGCATGCTGGCGGCGCTGCTGGCGGAGGCGGGCGGCTCGGCGCCCGTGGTGTTCAGCGACGAGCTCGGCGGGCCCGACCCCGCGCCGCCGCCGCACACGCCGCACTCCAAGCACGTGCTCGACGACGACAACGCGCATACTGCTTGTCTTAGTAAGTTGTTTTATATTTTAAAAATATTGTTTTATTGGATTTTATTAAAGATTCAAATATTTACATAATTTAAAAAGCTAACAGTCTTAAAATAATATCTATCTTAGTAAGTGGACTCAAACTCGAAGTTTCTAGAAATTAGACGATTTCGTGAGAATGCTTGAATGTATTTTTTTCACTTGAATCAATATTATACAGAAATACGAACCAATTACAAACACGTATTAAAATGAAATTCAACTACTGTTTGCAGCATAAGAAGAAAATAAAAATACAATTTCTACTATAGTTGACCGCGACAGTTCCGTTTCTGACGCGGCCATGTTGTGACACATGTGAAAAGTTTTGAATTATCAAGTCGAAATCAAACGAAATATCAAGCCCTCACTGACTTTCACTATAGAAGAATAACAATTTGTCTTTTTTAACAAATAAAAACTTCCAGAAGACGACATACCTACTTCGTCGATACGATTACCTACAGTTTGATCTATCTAATCACATTATCCACAAAGATATTTAAGTATATGATCTTCAAATATATTTTTTTTGTATACCTAATCTTTGAATGTATCTTTTCACAGTCGAGCTGGTAAACTCGCAAGTAGTCCTGAAAGGCTGCGAGACACGTGGCTACGTCATATTATGCGCGGCGCGGGCGGAAGTTCGGCAGCGCGTGCGCAGACAACCTGCCGCGGCCGCGTGGAGCGGTGCCTTGTCTGCTATGCAGTACTATGCTACTGTTAGTGCGGCTGACAGAGATCAGCTGCTTGGTAAGTTCTTCATTAAAGATAATATCCTATAATATTTTCTTACAAGAAATAAATATAAGATCCGTACCTGAGAAATTAGTGTTTTGTATGGATAAAGCCAAACAAAAAAAAAAGAAGAAATTGTATATTTTATCAATGTACGATTGTTATCTATGCACTTTCGCCATTTTACCGGTTCATTGATTCATTTACTGAAAAACTTGTGGGAGCGATCAATGAAATCTTTGAAGGCGGTTTTGACTGTTTCATCGGAATTGATTTCACGTAAAATAAAACTACACAAGATTTTATACTAATATTATTTGACGAAACTTAACTATCCGTTCCACGCTAAAAGTATTTAGAACTTCATTCTGTCTCTATCATCTTCAAACGATTGAAAGAAATAGAACGATGTTTTAAATTCGTTTAGCACTAAATGGATTTAGTGAATTGTCGTGCAAGTGGTTCTTAAAATCCATACTAATAATAAATATGTCAACTCCTCAGAAAACATCCAATGGGTATCAGTAGAAGAGATCGAAGAGCGGTGGCAGAGCACGGAGATCAGTACACTCCCGGACGTGCCGCGCCTCGTCGGCAGCGGACACTCGGCCGGCGGCGTCATCGGCCGCACCGTCGGGCCCAGCGCCGACACGGGACTGGCGCAGGTCATTGTATGAACTCAAATAATCATTAAATAAAGAATATAAAACGGGACGATACGCTCAGGAAAGCTCAGGACCAGTGATGACGATGCTTTTGGAGGCGAAGACGTCAACTGCTGGACATAGGTCCAGCATTGGACGTCTTTCGGCTGAGATGTTGATGTCGTAAAACAACTCGCGGCATGACATTCTAATTTGTTGCTTGCGTACGACAATAACACTTTGTTGTCGATCTTCTTCAACCGATGAAATATACTTCGAAGAACCTCGCAAAGGTATTCAAAATTCGCAATTTTGAAAGTTACAAATGACTATAAAAATGACCCAAGAATGAGGAACAGAACGCTATGTGCCTCACTCTTTTCGTGGTTTGTTATCTGCCAAACAATAAAATAACTGTGTACAGTCAACAAAAGAAATAAGTATGCAGGATCGTCGGATATAGTTTAACTTTAGTAAGAAACCGACGGGTGTTTTCGACTGAAATTTAATTTGATAAATACGCTGTTTGTTTTCTATTAATAAAATTAAAGGGTTTAGCCGTACTTCCATAAGCAAACTGCCCCCGATAGGAACCTATATCGTAACCTATGTTATATTGTAGAGGGTACTAATAGTAGTTCATCGCGTGGATATTAGCTCTATATCTTAGGTAATTGAGGAGCTATTTGAAAAAAAGTGTCCGGAGACGACTTTTTTTCAAAGTGATATATCTCTGTTGATTTCAAAGCTAGAAAAATAAAACCAATTCCAGTGTTTATGGTACACTTTACAGTTTATTTTATATAAATTTTCATGAGCCAAGATTAAATAAAAATATTAAAAAAAATGCAAATATTTTTTTTTTTTATTGATTTCTATCAGATCGAATTGAATTACCACTTTGAAAAAAATATATAATAATTGTCTATACCTTGCCTAACAGCATGCTAAGTTTCATTAAAATCCATAAGGTGCAACATGATGAAAAAAAATAATGAAAGTAAGTGGACCACCTAATGACCACTTTGTTGACGCTTGCCAAGCCTTGGCAAGCGGGAAAAGGTACCTCTAATAATCTTTAACAAAGTAGCGTTTTGACAGTTTATAAAAAGTACATTAACGATTGGTGGTGTCATTAGCCTATCACAATATTTTGTCGATCTACTTTTATAGTGACTAGATTATCAAAGTACTCGCGCGTGCATGTTTGATCACAGTGCATAGTCGTGGTACGCTTTCGCTGTTATTATTTGCGCAGTTTTACAAATTCCTAATTCAGGGACGTATTGTTTGTTCGTGTTTAAAAATATATATATAATAACAAGTGAATGCAGTGAATAAGCAGTGAATAAACCAGTGACCTAAAAATATATTGGCTATGTCTGGAAAATGTAATAATTGTGGCTTTAAGAGCGTAGTCGGTCTGCGACAAAATTGAGAAATAGGTATTTGTACAAACTATTGCCGTCGCGTTGCGCCCAAGCGACCGCGCTATCAATGTGTGTGTGAGTAGTCTGTGTTTGTGTGCGTGCGTACCACTCCCGCGCCCGGCCGCTTTTCGTTCTGCGGTCTTTCAGTTGCATTTGCTATCGGCATCGGTCGGCGTTTGCAGTGTTTGGCATTTACGAGCTACTTACTTGATCAAAATATTGTGTTAGACGTTTTTTACCGACTTCACAAAAACGAGGAGGTACTATGTTCGACTGTTTGTATGTTTTTTTTTTGTATGTTTGTTCATCGTATACTCCGCCAATTATCGACGGATTTACAAAATTCTTTTTTTGTTCGAAAGTAGATAGTTCTGAGGTGGTGCCATTGTCACCAAGTTAGGATCTGATGATGGGATCTTAGAGAAATCGAGGGCAACCCTCAAATTTTATAGGCTCACTTATTGTTTTTCGCATATTTTATGAAGTATCTTGTTTATTTGCGTATGGTTGTCACCATCTCAGGTAGCTGGGCTGATGATGGAAGGTACAACTCCTTAACAGTAAGAAGTTACTCAAACAGGCAAGGACTGTTTTAGTAAATTGTTTTGATGCTTGATAGGGCATTTGCCACATTTGGTCTCATGATCATCAAGTCATGACCTGATGCTGCAGTCAGGATAGTCTGCAGAGTACCTAACTCCTCGACAACTAACAGCAGATATATATATCGTGTTTAGGCTCATTGAAAAGGGCTCGATGTGTGGATAAACGTACTGTTAATGAGGAACACCGAAGTACATAGAGACCTGATGCTGAAGCCAGGAGCATCAGGAAAAGTACAAACCTTGAAATTACAGCACCGTAGTCGTATTTGGGCTCATTTTAAACAGAACTAAATTTTAAGTTCAATGCAATGTTGACATAAGTCTGGCCTGATGCTGCAGCCAGGATTATCAGCATCTAGTCTAAAAACATCAGGTCAGGATTTGATGATGGGATCCTGGAGAAATCGAAGGAACTCTTCAAATATTATAGGCACACCTATAGCGATTTGGGTATTTTTTATACGAGTAGTAACTCGTGCATTTGCTCTCGGAAAGCACCATTTGGTGAAGTGGAACTTGATGATGAAGACCACAGATGGCCACCGGAACTACTCAATAATATCTAAGTATTTCACGGGTTGCGATTCGATTACTTTAATATGGTTGCTGAGCAATTTATGCTCGTCACAATGTGAATGGTGATATAGAGCTGATGGTGGACCTGGAGAACTCCTCAACAATTAACTTCCCTGCATCGGGAAAAGCAATATTTTGTTTGTAAAAGGCGATGAGCATTAGGCTATTGTAACTTAGATAAATAAAAGCAGATCCACTAAAAAGCGTGAAATAACACTTTTTAAGAAAAAAAAAAGCAACTTCCAAAAAAACACTACAAAGTGAAAAATAACTTTAATTTCGGAATTCGGTGGCAAAAAACTAAAATACAGATCCAAAGACACCGACTTCCGAAATTAAAGTTATTTTTCACTTTGTAGTGTTTTTTTGGAAGTTGATTTTTTTTTTTTCTTAAAAAGTTTTTATTGTTTACGGACTTGATTCTATGCTTTACTGAACTGACTTGGCTTGTGTATCGGATTTTGAGTAATTATATTTACGACTAAAGAAAAAACGTAAGTACCTACCCACCTATTATTTTTAAATATTTTACCCACTTCAAATAGATAAACGAAATGCAATACCTATACATATTATATTTATCTAAAATACTATATACAGGGTGAATTTTTCAAGTGGGCGTGGATGGCCAAATCCGAAACTATGAGGAATAGCGAAAAGTACTCAAAGGAGTCGCGGGCTCGATTTTGATGAAAACTAAAACTGCATCATTGGATTTTTGAAAAATCAATATTTCTGGCCAGGAATCGAACCTGTTGATTTTGAAAAAAAAAAACACACGCTGTATTATTACACCATTCGATAGTGTCGCTAATAAGGATCAAATTCTGGGAAGTAATGACATACGGCAAACTAAAGGAAAGAGCTCATTTTTATCAAAATACTTTTTTATTTTCTTATGCTACCTACCTATTAAACCTTAACTGATTAATTGTTCAAAATTATGACAATTGTTTTTGAATACATAGCTGGATTCGACGTCTCAAGGATTGTACTGCAATTTAAAATTTGAATTTAGAATATAATTTTGTGAAGGTGACTGCGCTACGAGTGTTTCGGGTGTAAAAATATTGAGCATCATTTCGAACAAGGTATGAAAAAAGAAGCAGTTTATTAAAATTCAACATTTTCCTTAAGTTTGCCGTATGTCATTACTTCCCAGAATTTGATCCTTATTAGGGACACTATCGAATGGTGTAATAATACAGTGTGCGTTTTTTTTTTTCAAAATCAACAGGTTCGATTCCTGGCTAGAAATATTGAATTTTCAAAAATCCAATGATGCAGTTTTAGTTTTCATCAAAATCGAGCCCGCGACTCCTTTGAGTACTTTTCGCTATTCCTCATAGTTTAGAATTTGGCCATCCACGCCCACTTGGAAAATTCACCCTGTATACCTACTGATTGATAAATAACAATTTACAAATGTGGAGCTATAAGTACCTAATCATGGCAATTGTTGTTTCAGTTAAACCTTCTCTGTGATGGGTAAAAGAAAACAAAATAAAGCGCGTTTATTCTTGAGCGCTAAAAGAAAAAATAGTACTTAGATTGTACAACTAAGGCATAAAAGAAGCTATTTTACCCCGAGACGTTTATATCCACGCGAGCCGCAGGCGAGAGTGGATAGTTAAGTCGAGGGGTAAAATGGCTCGTTTATGCCTGAGTTATACACTCTGCTTTTAACTTCGATTGCGAGAAATCGGTCCAGCCGTTCTCGAGTTATAAGTGTTCGAACAAACAAACACGACTTTATTTTATATATATAGATAGCCATTCTTCTTTTGTGTTCTGATTGATTATATTTGCTTTTGGAGAATAAAATTAAAAACTTCAATTCTGTAAAATAAAAACTGAATATTTTTTTGCCTTAGTCAAACAATTTAAAACTATATTATCTGTGGCTGTATGAATGAACTGTCAATGTCAAATTGCTTCTTATTTATAATTCTAGTTTCATATAAAAATACAAAAACACTACTTTTCGCCCCGCGGTTCAAAGCATTTTCCCGTGGGAACGGCATACAGATACCAAACTCTATACAAGTAATATCGATAATGATGGAAATCACTACATTATCGATAAAAAAATCGACAGTGGTCACTTCCCTATTTGTATACGTATTAGTCTGACCCCCCCTCACCCTTGATCTTTCCCCGTAATGTGCGATAGGGACAACTGCAACTCAGACCGATTTTCACTACAAAATCTTGACAAGATCGATGCTTTGTATTCCCCTGTTTTCTCCGCCAAACCTGCGCCGATTCAATTATGTTTGATGTCGAAATTTAGAGGAAGAGTAGATCTATGTTTCTATTATTTTATTTTAACGTAAAAACTTTTCATGTTTGTCTGGTAATCATCTGAATATGACAGTAAAAATGGGGCATTTTGTAGGTTTTCGAAAATTCGTATCTGTTTTGGTAATTATTTTTTGGGAAAAAGTAAATGACAGGGGCATACATACAGTAGATCTAGACTTTATAAAAAAAAACGAGTCCTCTAGAGAGATAAACCAGGAAGTAAATAGGGGAATACGTTTGTATGGAAAAATGCTGCTAGGATACCCTCTTAAGTAAGAGCTCTTACACACGAGCGGCATGTTGAGCCGTCGACGCGCGTCGGCGGCAACCGTTGACGTGTCGACGGCAGCCGTCGACATTTCAACTTCGAAGATCAAGTGTCGCTATAGGTCGACGGTTGCCGCCACGCGCGTCGACGGCTGCAGTTACCTCTGCCGTTGGGATATGCCGCTCGTGTGTAAGAGCTCTTAAAAGTGCAAGTACAATCGCGACACATTAATAGCAAAACCTACAGATTTTACATTGACTACAACCCCAATGGAAAAAGCCGCGAAGATATTCGGCGTTATTGCTGTAACTGTGCAAATAGAAATCGAACAGTTGGGTGTTGCTCTCACGTGGCAGCAATTATATATTATTTATCAAATGCAAGATATAAATCGCATATAGTTCGCCCAGCAGAAATATTATCCAGTGTTTTTTTCTATAAATAAAGATCACGTTGTAATTAATGAAAATAATGACGATGACTAATAAAAGCTATTTTTTATTAATATGGATTTAACTGTTACTGAGAAAAAATCCTTCTATTTTCTTTTAAACCTTTCATGTCCAATACGCTTAAATGCGCAATACGATTTAACTAAATACTAGATTATTGAAAAATTAAAAGTTAAAAGCGTCAACAAAGTGGTCATAAGGTGGTCCACTTACTTTTATTTATTTTTTTTCATCATGTTGCACCTTATGGATTTTAATGAAACTTGGCATGCTGTTAGGCAAGGTATAGACAATTATTATATATTTTTTTCAAAGTGGTAATTCAATTCGATCTTATAGAAATCAATAAAAAAAAAAATTATTTGCATTTTTTTTTACATTTTTATTTAAGCTTGGCTCATGAAAATTTATATAAAATAAACTGTAAAGTGTACCATGAACACTGGAATTGGTTTTATTTTTCTAGCTTTGAAATCAACAGAGATATATCACTTTGAAAAAAAGTCGTCTCCGGACACTTTTTTTCAAATAGCTCCTCAATTACCTAAGATATAGAGCTAATATCTACGCGATGAACTACTATTAGTACCCTCTACAATATAACATAGGTTACGATATAGGTTCCTATCGGGGGCAGTTTGCTTATAGAAGGACGGCGAAACCCTTTTATTCGAGAACATCCATCGGTTTCTTAAAAAAAACCGAATGTGCTTATGATCACACTAAAGTGAAACTTCAAACGTATTTGGCTATGAGAGGAAGAGAGAAAGAAAATGTGCGCGCGCACTGCTTTCTCTTGCTTATATCCGCCACTCAACTCCCGTTCGCCTCGCCCAATCACACTTTTCGTAACGTTTACGTCACGCGTTCGCCAGCTTACTCCCCAATTCAAGCGTGCGTAAAAAACTTTCACTTCAATAAACTTAACTATATCCGACGATCCTGCATACTTATCTCTTTTGATGACTGTACCACAGAACTATCTGAACAGTAAAATGGACCCTCCTTTTTGCCAACAGCTCCAACGCATAGTGTCTCGTTGTGCCTGCGAGTTCTACTACGTATCCCACGAAGAGGCCGAGCCGGTCACCGGACAGGGAACCGGCTGGGCCCAACAACAGCCGTACGACTCCTTCACCCTCATGCACCACGACCTCAACGTGTGCACCAACTCGCTGCAGGTATAATATACATATAGTGGGGACTCTGTCCGCCCACAAAGTGACCCCAGGGAAGACGGTGGCACAGTGCTCACGTGCTGCCGTGCATATCGAGGCTCAAGGGAGGCCCCTTTACAGTCTCCCCAGGGATGTGCCTTACAGGCGTTGCACGGGGGGTTCCGGAATTGGTCTTTTAAGAGAAACCGGGACCGCCCCTATGTGCTGATGGTGATCACCGGGGTGGTTTTAGTGAGGTAAAAATCCCACACTCCCCGACCTCCCTCCCCGGAGGTCGGGTGCCTTTTGAAGGTTTCCCCCCGACAACAAAAAAAAGGTGCAATATACATGATTTAAACGCGAAATTACGACTCATCATAGTGACAAAATGGTTTTGCACATTCTTATATTGGCGACATTGATTCAGACATTTTTTTGTTAAAAATTCTTCCAAGAATCGATACTCAAACAAACTTTTTTCAGCAACTCTAGTGCCCCGAAATCGATATTTTGAAAAAAAAATTGCATATTTCGAGGCAACCTGGCCTTTATTTGTGAGCTCGTCACACTGTGCGATGTTGTATGATTACAACCGGCATCCAGTCTATAAAAACAAACAAATGGGGCCAGGTTTATAGATAAACCTGGACCCATTTGTATGTTTTTGTTGATCGCCGCTTTAGAGATCATCCATAAACGTACTAACATAAGAACTAAATTATTTGTCGACTTTCCATAAAAAATACCTAACTATTGTTGTTTCTTTTGTCGCCAGTACGCAATGCTGCTAGATGTAGTCAACAACGTGGTCCTTCACGTGGAGCCAGAACGGAGACGTACGTTAGAAAGACGAGCTCGTATGCGGTTCCAACTGCAGTTACATCAAGACCAGGATCCAAGGCAGCTTATACACAAGCTTCAAACACAGGTATGATGTTATTTTTGAACTGACCTTTACTTGAGAAAAAAAAACTTTACAATTAATACAGGAATATTTTTTCATCACCATCCAAATTTTTACAGGGTGTTCTACCCATGAATATGAACAACTTTCACTATGGGACCAACTCTGAAATCACGAAAAAAAAATCAGCTGTTACATACAAAACCTACTTGACCAAAATGTATGAAACAGCTGATTTTTTTTTCGTGATTTCAGAGTTGGTCCCATAGTGAAAGTTGTTCATATTCATGGGTAGAACACCCTGTAAAAATTTGGATGGTGATAGAAAAATCTCTCTGTATAGGTACACACGGCTACACATCAAGCTATACATTTATCTTTTAGCTGACCTCGCATTGTATAGGTTTTTCTTACATTCAGAAGTCAGCTTATACTGGTTATGTGTAGCTTGATGTGTACCCGTGTGTACCTACACAGTCTGGTAACTCTTTAATTCCTTTTAAAAGCAAAAACATTTCGATTGTTCGAGAGACAAAATACACAATATCTCTGCCTACTCATTTGGGGAGTGCAAGCGTTATGGCGTTGTGGTATTCTAAATATCTAAAGAATAAAAAGATGCGAAGATACAAGTAAGTATTTGTATTGAATAAAGTGACGGCTAATATTCCCATTCACACAAAATGAATGAAAAAAAAAAGCTTATAAAATATCAAAATTGTATCTATTTCCCAATAATATCCAATTATTATGCCACGCGAATGTATGAAATGACGTAAAAGATGAAATAAAAATGCAAAAAGATTCTCTCCGGCGGGGAATCGAACCCCGGTCTCCCGCGTGACAGGCGGGGATACTTACCACTATACTACCGAAGATGTGAGAAACGTGTTGAAATAGCGGTTCTATTTGCGTGTATGACTAAGACAAACATCTCAGAATTTGCTGTATGAGTGAGTGAGTCATAGATAATTTTCCGCATGACCGATTATTTTATGTCGGTTTCAAATTGGCTATTATGTCACTGAGTCATACTTTTTATAAGAATCAATTTTAAAAATACAAGAAGTTCTATCAAAGAATCATTCATTTCTATTTGAAATAAATTATTATAAGAAATCTATTGTTGGAAGTGTTTACAATAGGTAAATACAATACAATAGGTAATTTCTATTTTTAACTACTTATGACAATGGTGAAAGGTGGGCGTTTTTGGGGGACTGTCTTTTGTAATGTTGACGTTCCAAAAGTACTGATTCTCAGCCTAGTTTGAATAAATGACTTTTAATTTGTTTTTTTTTTACATAATATTTTTTTCTGATTTATTTGTACTGATTCAGTTCAGAAGCAATTTCTTTTTCAACCGAATTATGAAGGCTACAGTACACCCACATTTCGTCAGTTTTAAGTCCCGAGCAAGGGGCCGAGCATATTGCCATCAACCGGGCACAAATCCAGACTCCGGGCTACTACTGAGAAATTCCAGTTGGAAAACCTCAATAATACTTTACCCGACTTGGGAATCGATTCCCAAGTCGGGTAAAGCTTGCAGTAGCGATTGCGACCACTGGATCAACGATATGTTAATAGTTTTTCTTAAATCCCTTTAATCATCATCTGCCTAGCCTTTTCCTAACTATGTTGGGGTCGGCTTTCAGTCTAACCGGATACAGCTGAATACCAGTATTTACATGAAGCGACTGCCTATCTGACATCCAAAACCCGAACTGGGTAATACGATACCCTTTGGTAAGACTGGTTGTCAGATTTTTCGGGCTTCTGACGAACCGTAACGACTGCCAGATTTTAAGAACTACACATTTGTTGTGACAGGTCAGGGAGTCCTTAGCAAGGCTTCGAAGGCTAGAGAAGGAGTACTACCTCAAGAACAGGTCAATGACCGGCAATGACCCCGTCGCCATGGATGAGCTGAAGAGTTTAGATGACCAGGTGAGTGTTAATGATACTATGAAGTTTATTCTGGACTTCTTAAAAGGTTCTTCTATGTCGAGTACCCTTTAAGGTGCGTTTAAACGGCGCGCAAACACGCGAGCCGAGCGAGGCTTGGCGCGTGATGCAGCGCGCCACGCGCCGTTTAAACAGTTACGCTCGGCGCGGCTCGGCAAAGTTCGTACGACCCATCGCTTGTCGGTTTTTTGACACGGATCAAAGGCGCGCGCGGCTCGGCTTGTGTTAATACGCGCCGTGTATACGAGTAGGCTTGCGTTCGGATTTAGCCGAGCCGCATCTACACGGGCGGCGCGGCTCGCGTGGGATCGTGCTACCCCGCGCCGTTTAAACGCAACTTTAGTTATTTAAAGGTTCGGGACACATTGATCGCCGGCCTTTCGCACTTTACCGATTGAAAATAAGCACACATGCTCTCTATTTGTACTTTTTGTATGGACAAATCGTCGAACGCCGTCTATCAATGTGGCCCGACCCTAATTTGGTTGGTAATTTATGTCTTTGTTTTATTTTAATGATATATCTGTTTAATTAGCTTTACATAGATAATTTGTTCGAGCACTATTGATTTGTTCAAGTGGAAAATTTTAAATAGAACTACATAATACATATAATACATTTCGTCGTTGTCAAACTAAAATCTGCTATGTGCCGTTTTTTGAGATTTCAAGATTTTGACCACAGCTTATAGGTCACAGTGACCTATAAGCTGTAGCTGCTGTGTGTGTAGTTAAATTTGAAGTAGAACTATTCAATAATTTTTAAGTTCATTAGAACAAACCAACTTGTTATTAAATCACTTACTGCTTCAGTCCATCAATGGCTAATTCCCTAACACTCACTGTGATAAATGGAGTCTAATCACATTTTCTGCCATAGTTGCAGCCTAAACTTTGACTTTATGGCTTAGGTAAACGAGTGCAAAGAATCAGTGTGGTCTCTGGGCGAGGAACTAGACGCGATGGTCCGCGCGTGGCGCGAGATAGGCCGCGCGTCAGCGTTGCCGGCCGTGCGCAGTGCGCATGCGCCGCCGCACCGGTACAATGAGATCTGCTTCAAGAGTGCGCGCTGGCGGCTCACGGATGCCGATGGACAGCTGGGCATTGCTGATCTGCTGCTGACTAACTTCTTGTAAGTATTGAAAAAGAACGATAAGCAAAAATGTAGAGCTAAAAGGCCAAGCTAATATTTATAATTGGCTAATCCAGTCGCTGTGAGCTTCTTTTTTAACCGACTTCTAAAAAGGAGGAGGTTCTCAATTCGGATGTTTGTATTTTTTTATGTTTGTTCGCGCATAACTCCGTCGCTTGCCAACCGATTTGAAAAATTATTTTTTTATTGGAAAGGGTATACTTACTTCCCAAATGGTCCCATGAAAATTTTATAGAAATCGGACAAGCGGTTTTTGAAAACTCAACAAAAATCTAAAAAAATATCTACATTGTCTACATTAACGATCTTTTCGTTTACTTTTTTGTGGGGTAGGTACAACTAAAAAGCGAAAAATAAAAACTTTTCTACAAAAAAAAAAAAATCCTTTCAAAGCTTCTCAAAGATTTTGCAAAAAAAAAAAAATAAGTTTTCCTCCATTCCTTTAAAGTTTAAATGATGATAGATATTGGAAGATGATCATCTCAGGTTTTGTAACGTGTTTTTTTAGAATCGAAATGGAGCATCCTAACCTAAGTAACGTTATTATTGAACGTAATCATTGACATCAGTAACCTTCATCTGTTGAGTAAGACTATCACACTAATATTATAAAGGCGAAAGTTTGTGAGTGTGTGTGTGTGTGTGTGTGTGTGTGTGTGTGTGTTTATATGTTTGTTACTTCTTCACGCCTAAACCACTGAATCGATTTAGATGAAAGAAGAACGGTCATTTGTGACTCAGACCCGACACGAAAGAGACATATCTCAGTCTTTTTGTTATTTTAAATATAGCTAAAATATATATTTTTTATATTCCAAATCAATGGCTAACACCAAAATATTGCCTTGTGTTTTTGTTCAGGCGATATACAATTTTCTTTTAATACCTATTTACCTACAAAATTCGTTATTGTATGTAGGTAATTCAATGACGGTACAACAATTTAGAAAAAAACAACCGACTTCAAAAAAAAAAACACTACAAAGTGATAAATAACTTTAATTTCGGAAGTCGGTGTCGTTGGTTCCGCATTTTCGTTTTTAGACACCGACTTCCGAAATTAAAGTTATGTATCACTTTGTAGTGTTTTTTTTTTTCAAGTTGGTTGTTTTTTTGTAAAAAAGTTTTTATTTTTTACTTTTTAGTTGTACTACCCCACACAAATCCAATTAACACTAGTGCATTGAAGAATTGAAAACACTGACTAGAAGAATCGTCCAAATTCGCATAGAAATGACGGAGATGCAGTACATTTATGCATATAACTCCGTACGTAAGAATAATTACCTAATGCATTATATACTAAAACCTTCCTGAAAGTATGTAGATTACATTAGTGAAAGAATTATCAAAATAGCTTCATTAGTTTTTTAGAAAATCGCAGACATACAAACATACATACATACATACGGGTCGAATACAGAACCTCCTTTTTTGAAGTCGGTTAAAAAACGCACAGAAAGCCAATTTTATTTTATATTTTTTAATGAACTCAAACTTAAACTCAAAGCATTTATTTCAATTAAACCATTTACAGGCACTTTTGAATTGTCAAGAAGTCAGTCAGAAAAAATGAAGCTAGTTGCCCATTCCAAAGCGTAGGTACCTATGGAGAAGAACGGGCAATAAACTCCATGGACACTCTTTTAAATCAAAATAATGTGCTTACAAAGTCTTGGTTACATCATTCATGTTAAAAATTATACATGTATAAACATACATACAGAACGTTAAAAGCGTCCATAATGAAAAGATGAGAAAAAACAACAATTCAAATAATAAATTAAAATAAGCCATGGCAGCAAAGAGATGACCAGTCCCTACTGACGGCGCCCGTTCACGAACATGACGCATGCATCAGCACCATTCAGCTCAACCATGACATCTCGCAGTTTAATTTTGAGGTTATCGTCTGCTTAACCGGGCTTGCCTGTAGATGCCTCAATAAATTAAGCCTCCAGCTGTCTATTTTTGTATTTTTATCTAAATTGGCGTAATTTTAAATGGATATAATTGCTATTCATTAAAAAAAAATATTTTGCCTTACCAAAATCAAATGGCAATATATGGGTGATAGCCACTGATATTCAGAATAGTGTTAATTTATTTCTGTTATATTTAATGTAACAAAATAACTGAGATGCGTTCCTTTTGTGTCGGGGCTGGGTAAATTTTCTATGGGACGTGACCCTTCTTCTTTGGTATAGAGATAGTTTGAGTCCCGGAAAAGGACATAGGATAGTTTTAATCCCGATATTCCCACGGGATCGACATTTACGCGGGTTAAACCGCGGGCCGCAGCTAGTTGGACAAATAAATTAAAAACGTCCGTATGAATTATGTCTCCATACCCAAAATCCTAACTAATCCATACTAATATTATAAATTCGAAAGTAACTCTGTTTGTCTGTCTGTATGTTACCTTTTACACGCCTAAACAACTGAACGGATTTCGATAAAATTTGGCAGAGAGATAGATTGCATCCCGGGGACACATAGGATAGTTTTTATCCCGATATTCCTACGGGATCGACACTTATGCGGGTGAAACCGCGGGGCGCAGCTAGTATTATAAATGCGAAAGTAAGTTTGTTTGTTTATTACCTTTTCACGCCTAAACAATTGAACCGATCATCCTGAAATTTTGCATATACGTTGTCTGGTGTACAGAAACGGACATAGGGTACCTTTCATCCCGAATCAAAGTGCTGTTCCCGAGGAAAACAACAATAACGTTATTATGATAATAGATGGCGCCACGTGTCTATTGAAGTTTGTCACATTATTTAATTCGGAGGCGTTACAGAGTTCGCCGGGTCAACTAGTACCTAATATATTTGACCTGACTTAAAACTCCGTTAATACACATTGAACGGAGTTTTAAGTCAGGTACACACACGTGTGTGTAATAAACTCTTTTACATGTTTTGTCTTTTTGTTCAGGTATACTAAAACATCTCGGTCGGACGACTCCGTGGAACATCAGCTGGAGGTCGGATACGTCCGCGTCAAGAATCTGCTGCCAAACGAACCCTTCCCAGAAGTAAGATCACTATCATTTACATTCCTTATTTATAAAGAGTTAGAACTACGTGCTTTTGTTTTATTTTATTGCATACCGTCATAAAAACATGTATTTTTAATTGGAAGAACGATAAAAGTCACGCGGCAATGTCATGGGTGGTTTTGATTTTGATACGGTTTAGCTTTATAATAATTATTCTTTTATCAATAATTAGTTTACTGTTTTTAAATTATGTAACGTATACATATTTTTAACAGTTTTGTATTGTAAAATCTACATTAGTTTTCTGGCTAATCTGTCATGAACACAGGTTGCATAACCCTTCCTTTCTGCTGTAGTCGGGTTATAATAGTTATTTATGCAACTGTTTTTTAATACCTAATTATGTACAGTTGCATACAAGACTTTACCTACACCCATGATATGAATCCTCTAAAAAAGGTTCTGAAACAGTTTTTTGCAATACTAATATGGAACGAAAATGGCGGCCGGCGGAATACGACGTGAATTCAAATAACCTATAAGTTCTTTTTTTAAATTACGGCGCTGTGGTAGTGAAACGCGCGTGCAAAACGGTGAAGGAAAACATCGTGAGGAAAATGTCTTAGAACCAAAAATTCGAAGACATGTGACATCTGCCAACCCGCACTGGGCCCGCGTGGTGGATTATGGCCCAGTCCCTCTCACCGAGAGGAGGCCTGTGTCCCAGCAGTGGGAAAATTATACAGAATCGCGAAAAAAAAATCAGCTGTTCCCTACATTTTGGCGAGTTATGCGAACATAAATGTAGCGAACAGCTGATTTTTTTTTCGCGATTTCAGGTTTGGTCCCATAGTAAAAGTTGTTCATAATGACGAGTACAATTTCCCGTTTCGATTTGTCGCATGTGTTCAATTTCACCCTGTACAGCGTGTTACAGAAAGGGTATATCAATACAACGGGTTGAAGAGTGTATCTGGTCTAGAATCTCTGTACAAAATTTCAGCTCAAAAGCAGTAACTTTGAAAAAGCTTAATATGTTTTTATTTCGATAGTTTATTAAATTGAAATCATAACAAACGTGTCACCGCACTACGAGGGTCATTATCCATTATCTGTATTGTGTCTGTGCGCCTAGTACACGCACATCACGCCGCCGCGCGCCAGTGCAGCGCCGTGATGTCGAAATAAAAAAAATATTAAGCATTTTCAAAGTTAATGCTTTTGAGCTGAAATGTTGTAGGCAATCTTGGCGCCCTCGCGCCCCTAGTCGCCGCAGGAGACGCCCTGGGCGTCGGGAATCAATAGCCGATTCCCGGCCACCGTAGGCGCGGGCTTGCGGACGGCGAGCAATGGGCAGCTCGCCGTCCGGTAAGGACCAGGCCCGGGTCGACGGCGCGTCGTGTTCCACGCGCGCCTCAAAGAGATGTCAGCACTAACTGACGGGGTCTACCAGGACAAACAACAAAGAGATACCGTGGCCCCTGGCACAGGCAACTGAAGGAACACGGGTGGGTTTTAGTCAGTAAAAGTCTGACACGCCCTCTCGCTCCGCCCAGAGCGGGAGAAGTTATTTGATGATTTCCCACCCAAAAAAAAAAAAAAAAAAGCTGAAATGTTGTACAGAGATTCTAGACCAGATACACTCTTCAACCCGTTTGTATTGATATACCCTTTCCGTAACACCCTGTATAGGCTGATTATTATACTCAGTTTTTGATTCTCTATAGATCTGTGTAATCCACGTGGCGAAATTCGCAAGAAATGGTCGAATACAACCTAAAAATTTTCGTTACGTAAACAACTTATTTGATCTATAGAGAATCAAAAACTGATTGAGAATAGTAAAAAATTTCAAAATGCCCAAAATGTGCAATACGCCCTTTGAGCCCAGAGGTATCGATATGTGGGCGCACCTCTGTCTAACATTTCGGCGAATAGAGGGAATACAATATATGAGTGACGTTAACATAATCTTGGCTGTATGACACAGGTGTTGGTACCTCAAGAGCCGTCGGGGCGCGCGCCGCTGGCGAGACGCGCGGCGTTACGCGTGTTCTGTCGCGACCGCCCGCCCGTTGGAGGCATCGCCGTCAAAGAACACTTCGAAGTCAACATAGTGCCGATAAGGATAGGTGAGTGTATTAAAGAAGAGAAGAAATCATTGAAATCGTTTTCTTAGAGAACTTAGTGCGCCTTGAATAGTGCTTAGTGCGCCATAACATAGAACGTCGTTTTCTTAGATAGAAGAACACATTTAGGAAGGCTGATTAGCCTTGCTATGAAGTGGAGAAGAATTGCAAAGAAGAATGGTCCTTATTATTGATAATTATGTAAAAAAAATAATTATTTTATTTGGCACTCTTCAAAACTCAACACTAACTACTTATAGTAAAAGTGCGGAGTGCTGCACATCCCCACCCTATTTCAAGTTAAACAAATTTGAACTTTATTTCAATGACAATTAAGTTGATTTTAGAGTGACTAGAACTATTGAAAAAGTTATAAAAATTTTTGAAGTTGTAGCGTAAACTGAACTTTATTGTGTAGGAATTAAAGTTATTTTTCCATTAATTAATATTTGTTTACATTTTTGGCAAATAAATCGAGATTGCAGGATAGATGTATATGCCGCCACCGTATGGTTTTAAACACAATTAGATTATAATCTATCTCATGAGATTGTAAACTGTCGATAAATTGTGAATTGTACCATAGTGCTTACAATATAACGTATTCATTTTCGATAGGTTTTTAATCTATCCATGTCAAACCGTCAAATTGTAAGCGTGCCTGCACTTACCGACATGCTTCACAATTTGTCCGATTTTATCACCCGTAAAATTGTGACAATATAGATTACTAGCTGCCCCGCGGTTTCACCCCCGTAAGTTTCGATCGCATGGGAATATCGGGATTAAAACTATCCTATGGCCTTTCCCGGGACTCAAACTATCTCTATACCAAATTTCATCGAAATCGGTTCAGCGGCTTAGGCGTGAAAAGGTAACATACAGACGGACAGACGGACAGACAGACAGACAGAGTTACTTTTGAATTTATAATATTAGTACTTATGGATAAACTAACGATTTTCATAATTATATGGTGGAGGTCTACTCTATTATTTTATACACCTTGACAAACTCATAAATGGTATCATTTTTGAAGGTTTAAGACTTCTGTTAGATACCCGCAACTAAACAACCACCTGTTCAAATGTGGCGGCATGAAACATAGTAGAAAAGTATGTTTGTTTTGAACGGGTCACCAGTAATTAAAACACGTGTTGCGACTTAAACATCTGTATTTTCTACTGTTTTACTTGTTACGACATAGTAAACGTAACAAATGAATTTAATTTTTATTGAAATTATATTAGACTAGCTGCGCCCCGCGGTTTCACCCGCGTAAATGTCGATCCCGTGGGAATATCGGGATAAAAAGTAGCCTATATGTTAATCCAGGGTGTCAGCTATCTTCATACACATTTTAATCAAAATTGGTCCAGCCGTTTGAGCGTGAAGAAGTAACAACATATAAACACACGCACACACACTCACAAACTTTCGCCTTTTTAATATTAGTGTCATTTCATGGTTAATATTTAAAATCTTACCCCCTTACTAACAAACGTATCATATCAGATGAATTGGTACACGCCGATTTTTCTCTTTCAGTCGTCAGTAATTTGACTTTCGAAAGAAGAAGACAAAGCGTTGTGTAACTATACAGACGCTATACAACGTTTATTTGTAAGGGGGTAAATCATTACTTCTTGGGAAAATCGACATGTTGCACGAACCACAAATGAATTGTGATAAGAGTAAGAAGATGATAATATTAACGAATCTGCAAACAACTCATTGTTGAATATCACAAAGTGCTTTTTATACATTTCTATACACAATAAAATATAGTACTTATGGTTATAAAAACATGAATTCTATGAGAAAAACATGGCGGTAATTTATCAACTGATTCATATTGTGAACATGTCAATGGCGAAGAAAAAATCGGTTCTATATTAAAAAATATTTCTAACAGGTCTTACCAAAAAGTTCTTCAACACGATGCTAAAGTTCTGCTTCCCGGAACGCGACCCTGACTCCATAGAAGACGGGGAGGAGGAAACAGAAGGCACCCTAAAGGCAGGAGCCTCTTCCTCCAGCCTCGTGTCTACTGGCTCTAAGAAGATTAAAAAGAAGAGCAAAGATTCTAACTCTAACTTCTATGTGAAGAGGGATAAGAAGGATAAAGATGATGTTGAGAAGATGAAGGTTTGTGTTTTTTTTTTTAATTTTGCAGCTGTATTGGAGAGGAGAGGAGAGGAGACAGGCGCATATTACAGCTGTATTAGCTAGCAGCGTAGTGCAGCAATCTAGAGAATAGAATCCCGGGCCTTATTTACAATATTCCGGTGCAGTCCCGGGATTGTCTGTTTTTAATCCCGGGATTCCAAGATTGCACCGGGATTTATTATTGTTAGGAAAATTTGTATTGTATTGTAAAAATTTCGTTTTTATCCCGGGTTCCCAGGATCGAACCTTCTAAGAAAATTCGATGAAAATTCGTCAAACATGTTAGGATATGCGTTCATCTAAATATTATGGCTCATCTGTTTACACACAATTCATGCGAAAGTGCATCATCCGACCACAAACAAACACCGAATCATCGCTTACTTCATGTTTAAGTATAATCCGTAGGACATTTAACTTGCAACGCAAAAGTCCCTCTTCATCACCTTCGTATCTTTTGCATGAACCATCGCACACTACAGGGGGATTTTTGTAATGGAATGCACTTACGCTTACGCTTAGAAGTTTCGATCCTGGGATTCCGGGATAAAAACTAAGATTTTTACAATACAATAAAAATTATCTTAAGCACAGATATAGATACACCTAGATAACGCAAGAGCAACTACTTCGCGTGCCAAAAATCGCACCAGCCTATGTTCGAAAATCATAAGCCGCCACTTTCGCGCTCAGCCCTGCGTACTGCTGGCTGGGTGAGCGTGAGCGAGAGAGCGCGAGCTTGTGACGTCATGGTAGGTAGTCAAAAAGTGGCATGCTTAATTTTCATACAGTTCGTGATACTTGCGTTATCTAGGTCTATCTATATCTGTGATCTTAACAATCAAAAATCCTTGTGCCAGCTCGGGATACCCGGATAGTCTGCTTATAATCCCGGGATCCCGGCTGCACTTATGGGCTATGTTTTACGAGATTATCCTTTCATTTTATTCTCATTACGGTCTATAAACGGTCAAATTAAATTAGCTAGCAAAAATTCCCAGTCGTGATTGGTATCAACATCTAAAAATTAGGAAACGAAAATAAAAAAGATTTTTTGTGGTCACCGCGTAGTAATTGGAAAACAAAGTAACAGTTTATTTTTTGATGTAAACATCACAGACGTGGTAGGTACCCGATATCTAAACACGACAAAACAAAAAAACAGAATTTTCTGAACTTATACTTATTTCAAACTAGCTGCGTCCCGCGGTTTCACTCGGATAAGTTTCTATCCCGTGGGAATATCAAGATAAAAGGAAGCCTATGTGTTAATCCAGGGTGCCAGCTACCACCATACCAAATTTTATCAAAATTGGTGCAGCTTTTTGCGCGTGAAGAAGTAATAAACATACAAATACACTCACAAACTTTCGCCTTTATAATATTAGTGTGATAATACACTATCAGCGGTCGTTGGCAACAAAATTCATGCCATCGTTTTTTTTGTTTTATCTTGTTTAGATGTCGATACCCATCACCTCTGTTGAGTTTCACAGCTTATTAAATTTGACCTTGCATAAGACTAAATAAAAATCCATTCCCTCAATACGTTAAGTCACTTTTACAAGCTTTTTTCATACCTCTTGTTTTCTAAACAGGAGCGAGCCGAAAAGAACAAACTATTCATCTACATCAAGATTCCCGAGGTACCTGTGAGAGTATCCTACAAAGGCAGCAAAGAAAAGAATCTAGAAGATGTCCGAGACTTACCGCTAGTGCTGCCGACGTTGGAGTACCATAACGTGACGTGGACCTGGCTCGACTTGCTGCTGGCGACCAAGAGTGATACGAGACGGTGAGTTGGTTACAAACTATTCATTTACATCAAGATGAGGTTTCTGTGAGAGTGTCCTACAAGGGCAGCAAGGAGAAGATTCTAGAAAACGAAAAAAAGGCACTCCGGGAGTGCCGACAGAAGGGAAAACAAAACAGAATACTTTGCCATCACTCACTGACATATCGGATATCAGTGGCGGATTTACCAATAGGCTGAGTAGGCTGGAGCCTAGGGCGGCAGATTTTAGGAGCGGCAAATTTGGGGCTAACATTTTTTTAAAATGTCTTACTGAAATTAAAACGATTAATATTTCTATACCTACCATGTTTTTTTGGAAAGAATAAACAAAGAGAATGCTCAAATTCAGGCTTTTACCGTAGATTTTATCACATTTTGCCGATCTTTACAAATCTCTTTGCAAGTTTTTCGTAGCTGATGAACGAGAACATTTTAAGCATTTTGAAGAAAAGGCGAAGCAGTATGCAAAATACTTGGGACATTATTGTAGAGGTCGGTAGGGGCGGCAAAATTTGAATAGCCTACTGGCGGCAAATATGTAAATCCGCCACTGTCGGATATACATTAAAACCGAGGACAGCCGAACACATCCGAAGCGGTGTCGGTTACGGTAACAGTGGCGCGAGTTCAAAAGTTTTTTCCCATCTCAAAAATGCCCAACGCGCCTAAAGAAGTTTTCACTTCAATAATAACAGTTTATTATTGTGCTTCTGCAGGGTAAATACCTCTTCTCATACAAAGAAGGCATGGGCATTGATCACCACGCTTGCTCAAGGCGGATTGGCGATTTCAGACTCAAGCTTTTCGATGTTTATTTATCGCCTGACATTTTATCAAGATGTGTTATGGCCTAAGAGGGGCTTGCGGCTAAATAATAACAGCCACACGGGTCGATCGACCAAGTTAAGCTACGCTTGCCGCGGTTGGTCCGTGGATGGGTGACCATCTTTACATACCAAGACCCTCCGTGCCTCGGAAAGCAAGTTAAGCCGTTGGTCCCGTCTGTCATTCGTGGATCTTTGACAGTCGTTACGGGTCGTCAGAAGCCCGAGAGTCTGACAACCAGTCTTACCAAGGGGTATCGTATTACCCAGTAACTGGGTTGCGGAGGTCAGATAGGCAGTCGCTCCATGAAAAATACTGGTATTCAGCTGCATCCGGTTAGACTGGAAGCCGACCCCAACGTAGTTGGGAAAAGGCTAGGCAGATGATGATAATGGCCTAAGAGGTCTCTAAATTATTTTCAACTAAATTGTTGTCGGCATTCACTCTCTGCACAAGTTTCGAATATCGTTGCCGAGTCAATAATATCAGAAATTACAAAAAAGTTTCAGATATTATTTTTCGTCTCTTGACATTTTTCGGCACCTAAGGGACCTGGACCTTTGGAAGGCGTACGAGAGGCCAAAGTCAACTGGCAGAGGCCCGTTAGACGTTTTTAATTAAATGAGGCACCAACCGACGATTATCCTAATACATACAGTCACGTCTAAAAGTATGTATACACTTGGCTTTATTCAAAGGCGATTTTCTCTTTTATTTTTGAATGAAATTTTATATTATTACGAAAATAGTATTTTCGAACTCATAGGTTTATGTTAAGTGTCATATTTCAACGTTGCATTCGTTATTTCACGAAAAAATCGCAATTGAAAATTGCCAAGTGTATACATACTTTTAGACGTGACTGTACTATGCAAGTGCACCCATGGACAACCCCCGGTTGGTGTAGGGCTATTGCAGGATGTGGAATCAAAGATATTGGATTATGGGTTTGGGTGGCTAAAATGAACTAGTTATTTAGGTACTATGGAAAGACTATAGTCTCTGCCTGACCAATGTTATATAATTTATAATTGGTATTTTTGTATGATCATAATAATATTATTTGCTAAACATTGTATTGCGACTTGTGACCTCATATTTTTCACATTTAATACTATGCTTACGTAATTTTCCTGTAGAATTGGTATTTTAATTCGGTATCTAGAGTATTATCACGTTTGAACTCACTTTTTCTAGACTTAGTTTTGTTTAAAAGATAATCTCTGAACTGCACGAAGCGATTAGACTATGTTTATATTTTTCAAGCAATTTATCTTTTTATACAAAAAAGTTTCGATTTAATACTTTCAATCTAGTAACTTCGACATACTGTTGATTCCATTGTACGTTTTTGTTAGTCTTTATCGCTCGAACGATTCTGTTGTTACAGTTTAAAAATAGACATTACCTCAAGTCTACATTGGTGCCGGTTCTGTTGTTCACAAACTAAACAAAATTTTAGTTTAGTCCTGTCAAATTAATCAGCGCCTGACGTAAATTGACGTAGAGTGCGTTTCAACAAATAGTTCCTATGCCGTTATGTTTGCAACAATGTATACCACTTCATATTCTTCACCACTCCTTAATGTTTTGGGCATGATTCTAACACGGGCACCATAATAATATAAATCTTAAAAAATCCGCAGAATCGTCTTCCCATATCTACTATCTTGACAGACATGGGCACAAAACACATATACTCCTAGCGGAGGACAGGGGAGCCAACATTATAACATAGGAACTATTTGTTGAAACGCACTATAATTTTAGCAGGCAAGTTTTTTTTTCTTTATTAAGGAGCTTGGTCACAATACGGACTATGTCGCTCCATCATAGCCTAATTTTGAATTTAAAAATAATTTATATGATTAGGCAAGTTTTCAATCACGTCTAAACTTGTATGGAGAAGTGTCTTTATAAAAAATATTAGTTAACATTATGCTTTATTTCATTATTTACAACTATGTTATGATTCAAAAACTCAACAAAACAGTCTTCAGAAAATATTATAAGATTCTTAAAGGGGTTTGAAGGTTTTGGCCCTAAAATCAGCCGCCATTTTGATTTTTTTTCAGAATCGCGGTGCACAACAAAAGTTATATATTTAGATAGAGGACACTTATACAAACAAAAAATGTTATGTAACATAATATCCTAAAGCGTCAGGTTTCGGAGTTATTCACCGAAATATAAGTCGAAAACAACAAGGATTTTTTTGTTTTTTTTCCCTCCAGGTAAGCATATTGAACTATTGAGGTAATAGAAACGTTACGAAACCTTTATGGAGAAGAAACAAATGAAGAATAGACATTTTTTAAATAAATAATTAAACACGACAATTTATAGTTCGTTTTTTAATCCCAGAGACTAATCTGACAAGTGTAATGTCAAACTTCTGTACTAAAAAAAAACGAAAACACAAAAGACTTAAATGTCATATTAGTCTCTGGGATTAAAAAAGAAACTATAAATAGCCGTTTTTAATTATTTATTTAAAAAATGTCTATTCTTCATTTGTTTCTTCTCCATAAAGGTTTCATAACGTTTCTATTACCCCAATAGTTCAATATGCTTACCTGGAGGGAAAAAAAACAAATAAATCCTTGTTGTTTTCGAATTATATTTCGGTGAATAACTCCGAAACCTGACGCTTTAGGATATTATGTTATATAACAGTTTTTGTTTGTATAAGCGTCCTCTATCTAAATATATAACTTTTGTTGTGCACCGCGATTCTGAAAAAAAATCAAAATGGCGACCGACCTTAGGGCCACCCTCCATACAAAAATCTTCTAACCCCTTTATTACTCTTTCGTGACGTCATAACTTCAAAATGATTCATAATATCTCATTCTATGAGGTATCGAAAGTCTTGCTACTTGCATGCAGTGGCGTGCCTAGGGGTCAAACTTAGGGCAAGCCAATACACTTAAAAAAAAAACCTACCATATCGCTTGTCAACGTTGTGACTCTGACCGAGTCGTTTTAGTTCTTACTAATATTCGTATTTCATAATTGTAGGTTTTTGCTAATAGCTATTAAAATGAATGTTTTTTAATAGCACCATTTGTTTCTTATATAAATTAAATACTAAGAGTAAGTATTGGTAATCCTTTACAAAATCGTAACTTTTTTATTTTCGAAGTATCAGTTTCGCGTAAAATATGATAAGACGTGTAAGAGTCATCTGTTATTGTAGGTACATTATTGGCACAACAGAGCTCTTTGAGTTAGTTCATATTTCACTCTCCCGCAACAGTCGCTTTGCAAAATATTACAATCTGATGGCGCACAAATAATTGATTGATTTCTAACTACACATTATTGTTTACGATGTTGATTGTTGATAATATTTATAATTTGATTTACTCACAATGTGAACAGCCATAACTCTTCATTCTTCGCTTCTTTACCACAGACAGATGACGAACATCAAAGCACACGGAAGACATGAAGCAAAGATACAAGCGCTGAGCAGTTGCCTCTATTTAATGAGGTTTTAGACTCGTCGTGACCTCGGAAAGGAAGTTCTTGTTGTGCTAAATGACACACAACATCAACTAACCTTTAAAATCCGCCCCTAAGACCCTCTGGCCGAAAAACAGCGCGATTGTGATCGACACGCGTATTGTATTTAGAAACGTCGTCAAGCACGTAATTGACGAGATAAAGAAGTTTCGATTCGTTTTTTACAAAAAGTACAGAATGAAACAACATCATTCATGTGCTTTTGAGAATTCTGATGTCTTTTACTGGCACCAACGAAGTTATTTAAATCATCGTAACCTGATATTCCAAGCGGTATTTTCTTTTGAGAAAAATATGCACCACTAACAGAATAATTTGTTGATATGAGAGCAGCCTATAATCCCAATGAGTATTGTATGCTGATCAACTAAAATGCCTATTACGTGATTTAGATTTCTGAGAAATACTCAAATCAAATTGTCTGTAAAACTCAAAATATTTACCTTTCCGAGTAACGGTTGCACACGTTTTAATCCATCACAAGGAACAATTCACAATGATTGATGAATTCATTTTAATGACAAGAAACTTTTTAATCACTTTAAAACAAAGGTAATTACCGCAAAAACTAAACACAACACTTAACTTCACAGAAAATGAAAAAAAAAAAACAAAACAAAAAAATGCACCAGTAACCGATCAGAACTTTGAACTAATAGACTCGTGCAATGTCTCGCGATCTTACTATTTACACACACACGCGCGTCGTTATACGTTTCATTCATAAAAAATCAAAAGCCAGGCTTAAAAATCAGTACAATTTGGGGAATAAGTACATACTAATGTTATCAACAACGTGAACAATTTCTATACAAATAGTCAGAGGTCTAGAAGCCAGCTTTGAAGCCAACTCGTGCGAGCGAGACGGGTCGATTTTTGTCGTTGCGCTTTCGCATTGGAGATGTTTGGCAACGATGCGCATGATGAAAAGTGCACGGAATTTGAAATTATTCATTGAGTATGTAAACCTGGCAACCTTGCATCGTACTTACTATCGCGGGCGGCCCGGCCGGGACGCGCGGAGTTTATTTTTTATTATTCTTATCAATTCTTGCGACATGATTTTATAAGTTTACTTGTGTATTTTTTTTTATTATTAGGCTCGCGTTTGATTGAAAGCCAGGCTTTTCGGCTTTAGTAAAAGGCACGCCCCTGCTTGCATGTCAACATCGCTAATTAAATCTCTGACTGTATACAGTTGAAATCGCCGGATTTTGTCTCGTGATTCATGATTTTGCCGAAGATCGATGTACGAGTGCCTTCACCTTCATAATGTTGTATTCATCTGCCAAACCCCTTTTCTTACTATAGTTGGCATCCAGTCAGACCAGACGTAGTCTGCTATCAGAATTCCATATCCATATTACTGAACAATACAGTTATTTTAAGGTAAAGGCTCCCGCAGACAGGCGCGACGTGATTCTAGTAGAACAATTTCCATAAAAAGCTTTATGGGAATTGTTCTACCAGAATCGCGTCGCGCCTGTCTGCGGGTGCCTTAACCCAACGTGTCAGATTTCCGGGCTCTTACTAAAAAAGACTGGCGTGGATTCATAAATGCTAGCAAGATTTCCAAAACCAACGATTTAACGTGATCTGAGGTACGAAAGTGCCTTCGCGGTCAGTCATTGAATGATCTTCCGTTAGGTCTGACCGTGCCAAGTGCAGCTTTGCCCTGCAGATCTATTGAGTCAAGCGGCGGGCATGTTTTTGTTGTTTATTTATTTATCATTTATGTATGTACACAAATATATAAACAGACAAGAAAAAAAAAACAGAACAGAAAAATAGGTACAAAGGTGATGCTTATTTCATAAGAAATCTCTTCCAGCATACCTGCGATAGGACAAGAAATAGAGAGATGTAGACAGCGTGTTAAAGAGTAAAGGAGACAAAAAAAGATACATAAAATGTAAAAACAATGATGATGATGTTGTTGATTAAAATCAAACCTTATTTTCCTGACATAGGGTGATATTATCGCAAGCTATCCGCCAAAAGCTGCAGCTGCACAGACGGGCAGCAGCCGCGCCGGAGCCGCACGAGGAGGACAAAGCCAGGCTACTGCTGGGAGAGAGAACTGTGAGTTAATAACTGGATGTATAAGCTTGCAAAGAACGATGATTGATTGGTTGATTGAACGATGATTTGACGAACTTTTTAGAAAGCTGTTCTGGCGGGCAACTGCCGAATGATTCATGTCGGGCCGTTGTATCTATGCTAGTTGCGCGGTAAACTCTGCTTGCGAGATGCAGGATTTGCGTGACGCGTTGTTCGCATGTGGCGTTGTAGATACCGCTACATGTGTATTGGTTGTAGATACCGCTACATGTGTATTCATTCATGTCAATGTATCAAGGTTAACTCTGCCGTAAGTTCTTAAAGCTAACTCTCAAATTGTTGTGACGATTTTTGTTTATCGTTGGAAGATTGTCGTTTATAGCTGTTTCATTGGTTTATGACGGAAAATAATAAGGAACTTGGCACTGTAATATAGTCTTGGACGATAGTTAATCGTACCGTGGTTTATGTGATCACCATTTAAATAAATTCCTAGAGCCAATTACACTAATAAAACTGAACGCGATCAGCACAGTCTAAACTGCGTTCAAGAGCTGTCATTGTCAATAAACATAACATAACATAGTCAGCCTATAATGTTCCCACTGCTGTGACACAGGCCTCCTCTCTGTGAGAGGGAGTGGGCCGTAATCCACCACGCGGGCCCAGTGCCGGTTGGTAGATGTCACATGTCTTCGAATTTTTGGTTCTAGGACATGCCTCACGATGTTACCTCATGATGTTTTCCTTTACCGTTTTGAGAGCAGTGGTGATGAAATAATTTACACAAAGTAAAGCGCCTGTCAGGGTTCGAACCTACGACCTATATCTCGTAAGTCGCGGTCGTTACCACTGGGCCACCACTGTTCTCATGTCATTATTGACCATGATATGTAAGCTGCGTTGGCTGTTCAATTAAACAAACTCCTTCCTTCTAGGTCGCCGAAAACAAGCCTCAAAAGAAAAGCACACCGAGCGTATTCAAGTTCTCCAAATCATAGCGTAAGATATAGACGCTATAAATTACATTTATAGCGCAGCATTTAAGTGCACCCCAAACCTTAGACTGGCACCACACTTGGCGTATTTGCGCAAATATTTGCTAGTAAAAAATGACCTTTATTACAATAACTGTAGGATTATACTACCTACTTGCTTCTGCCCGCGACTTCGCGTGAAATTTGTTGTTCCCCTTGACCCACCGCGTCGCATCGCATCGCCAGCCCGCGCTATTACTTCGTTTTCGGTAAACGATCTTTCTGACTTTTTTTCTTTTTGCTAGGTTCCTAATGGTGTTAGTTATATCCTTCCTCGAGGATTGGGTTATCAAAAGCAACAAGAATTTTTCAAAACCGACTGGTAGTTTTAGAGATTACCGCGTTCAAACAAACAAACTCATCAGCTTTGAAATCTATATATATAAAAATGAAACCCGTTTTCCGTTGTCACGACATAACATGAAAACGGCTGGACCGATTTCGATGAAATTTGGTATAGAGATAGTTTGAGTCCCGGGAAAGGACATAGGATAGTTTTTATCCCGATATTCCCACGGGATCGACATTTACGCGGGTGAATCCGCGGGGCGCAGCTAGTAGTAAATAGATGACGCGAATATTTTGTCAAATACGCCAATTTAAGTGCCAGCATTAGACTATCGAACAATGTAAGACATTCTATAGTTAAGAGGCTAGTATTTTTATTTATGTATACGCTATCCTAAGGCTTTTTGAATGTATGTATGTTTGTGTCAAATGTATAGAAATTTATATTGGTGTAAGTAATTAGAACAAATCATACTGTTAGCTTTTACACCGTCTTAATATAAATGTTGTATGGATCTGATTTTAGAAAAATATTGTGGTATAACTATACAGGATGTTTATGTTAAATGAGGGACATACTTTCAGGGAGTGTAGTAGTTATCAAAATGAACAACTCTTAGTATGGGACCGGGACTGAAATACGAAAAAATACAGCTTTTCCCTACATGTAAGCATGACGCAGCGCTGCGTCGACGCAGCGCTGCCGTTGCGTTGTTTTACATACAAATAACCATAGTGTACACACGGTGCGCTGCGTCGTCGCAACGCACACATGACGGTCAGCAGCCCCCGAGACGAAGCGGGAGGGGTGTAATTACCTGCGACGCCGGAGCGTCACCGCTCAGTTGCATTGATAAAGAGGAGATACGCGGAACTGCGAACTGAAACCGAAACTGCGTCAACGGAACGTTACGACTGCGACCTAGTAACACTGCGTTGACGCAGTGCCCGTGTGGCCGGCAATGCGTTAAAATTCATGCGTTGCGACGACGCAACGCACCATGTGGACTGGCACTTACTCGCGCAGGTATTGGTAGGCTGTGTAGGAAACAGATGTGTTTTTGAAGTGAAACTTCTTTACGCACGCTTGATTTGGGGATTAAGCTGGCGAACGCGTGACGTAAGCGTTACGAAAAGTGTGATCGGGCGAGGCGAACGGGATTTGAGTGGGGGATATAAGCAAGAGAAAGCAGTGCGCGCACATTTTCTTTCTCTCTTCCTCTCATAGCGAAGTTTCACTACAGTCGTGTGGTCATAAGCACACTCGGTTTTTTTTTTCATATTACAGGGTTGCTCCTAGTGTAAAAGATGGTTCATTTTCATGATTTGTACACTTCCTTATAGTAAGTCCCTCGTTTAACCTAATACACTGTACAAAAATACTTAGATCAAGAAATATAATGAAATAGATCTAGTTTGAAAGGTCTGTGCTGACCACTGCACAGCTTTTTTGAAGATTGACATTGCCCTGTAAAACTTCCTATTATTAAAATGTTACGACTGCCAATGTCTTCTTTGCACTGTGCTAAGCCCAATAAAAAAACGTAGTCAGAGCTTATACTACCTAATACAGGGTCCCATTAAAATTGTTGGACAAATTTTAACACAGCGCTCAGTACGTCTAACCAAATATATCCAAGCAAAAAAAAAAACACTGATTAGGCCTGAGTTCACCAACATTCAAACCACCGGTTAGATATTTAAACAGTTGGTTTATGTCAAATTTCCTAAGGGAATTTTAAATATAGAACTGATTAAATATTTAATCAGTTGATTTAAATGTTGGTGAACATGAGGCTTAGAGTGATTTTATTTTGGTCTAAAATAATAAATTGCGGGCACATTAGTGTATTTTCGTTAGCTGGTTATTTTTCTTGTAAGTATCTAATGCGTTTTTCTTGTATATTTTTTCATCATCGTCCTTATTTTGGCGGTCTGAATGATTTCTAAAAGTTTGTCCATCTTTTTTTATTTTTTATTTTAAATGGGCTTGCTCTTGACTCTAGCCTAGGTCAAAGGTGACAGAGACAAAGTCGACGATGGCGACGGAGCGAGCTTACCCAGAAGAAGCCTGTTCACTCTCACTTTAAAGAGATTCGGGTCGTATCTATTTAATCTATTTTAATGGGACCTTATATTATATTTAAGAGGGCCAAATAGTAAAATGAAATGATCACTATATAACGCACATACTCCCTTTAAGAACTTGGTCAATTTAGAATTAAGCACTCATTAACTTCATTCGAGAAAGAGAGCCACGTAGGTGCGAGAGAGAAAGAAAACTTCGCCAAAAGTAAGACTGTTGTGATCTTTACTATATTTATGATCTGCTAATGTATTTTTAACTCTAAACGTTGAGCAATAAGATGCAATTTCGATAATTATAACTTTTTTTGAACAAAGTTACATAATGTATTGGTATTATTTTTAATTTATTTTGTAGCTTAATGCTGCAACTGCCAATGAATGGAGTGCGAATTGTATGAACTACTATAATGAGAGAGATCATTGATAAGAACAGACGGTTGCACATGCGGGCACCGTTTTTAACACGTTGTTTTATTTCAGGGGTACTCAACCTTTTTTTTTTCCTCGCGGTGGAAATCCTCATGGACTTCCTCTATTGTGGGGGTGACAGAGGGGCATGCCGGACTCTTACTGGCTAAAACCACCGCGGTGTTCCACCTCTACCTATGGCCGCGCGCGCGTGCGGGATTCGCATAAGCATTCACCGCTCCCAGGGGTACTCAACCTACAGTAAAACAAAGACATTTTCATATTTTATTACGGCTCTTTTCCTAAGCTTGGTATATTAGGAGGTTTAAAATAATATATCAGTCCAGAAGTTCGACCATTTTTCGAAAAACGGCCTTATTTTTTATTACTTCAGTGTTTATAATTCCCAGTGTTTTGTACATTCTAATCTGAGTTTTACTACAAACATATCGACGGTGTAGTATCAATATCTAATAACTACAAAATCATGATTTTACAGGAGGCGAAAAAAACTTTTAATTTCTATAGTTTTTAATATTTTAATAAAAAAGTTACTTATACAGGCTGTTACGGAAAGGGTATATCAATACAAACGGGCTGAAGAGTGTATCTGGTCTAGAATCTCTGTACAAAATTTCAGCTCAAAAGCATTAACTTTGAAAATGCTTAATATTTTTTTATTCCGACATCACGGCGCTGCACTGGCGCGCGGCGGCGTGATGTGCGTGTACTAGGCGCACAGACACACTACAGATAATGGATAATGACCCTCGTAGTGCGGTGACACGTTTGTTATGATTTCAATTTAATAAACTATCGAAATAAAAAAATATTAGGCATTTTCAAAGTTAATGCTTTTGAGCTGAAATTTTGTACAGAGATTCTAGACCAGATACACTCTTCAACCCGTTTGTATTGATATACCCTTTCCGTAACACCCTGTATTAAACAAATAGTAAGAAACGTCGTCGTCGATTCAAGACCTTATGTCTTTGCAAATATGAGCTATTTCATATTGTACCTACGAATATGCAATAAAGTGAAAATCGCTAAAATGTTAGTTATTAGATATTGACACTTCACCGTCGATATAGCACAAAGAATACATTCTTGCAGGCTGTCGATAAAAAAAGGTTGAGTACCACTGGCCCAGCTGGTTAGTTGCTATACTTATAAATAAGCACGTTGATAGCAATTGCTCGAGTTTGCCTATCGCCGTTTGCGGAAGTCAATAATGATGTATAAAACGTATCGTAAGGACTTTACACATCTTCCGATTTAAAAGGACTATCCTATTGTAGTTATATTACCCACTAGCTTCTGCTCGCGACATCGCGTGAAATTTCTTGTTCCCTCGACCCGACCCGTCGCATCGCATCGCCTGCCTGCGCTATTACTCCGATCGCCTAGCGATCTTTCCGAGTTTTTTTTTTTCTTTTTGCTCGGTTTTTATAGGGCCTAGCGTGATGATAGATAGCCTATAGCCTTCTTCAAGAATTACGCTATAAAATGCAAAAAAAAAAAAATCTAATCCGATTGGTAGTTCCAGAGTTTAGCACGTTCAAACAAACAAGTTCTTCAGCTTTATTATTAGTATTAGTATACTAGATTATTTAACGCCTGTAGGGACGAAACAGAGTTGGCAGAGAGATTGCCAATGTTGGATAAGTCAAAGCAAGATTATAAACTCAAATCCACACCCTTGTAACAAATATTTTGCTACCTACATAGTTTTTTGATCCTTGTTCCTTTACATACAAGGCTAAAACCTCCCTTTTTGACGTCGAACATAATGCTAAAGTATTTCTGGCTTTCAATCAATCTTTTACACTCTTCTTCGTGTCGCTGGTACGACTGTATTTCAAATCTTGTTGGCCCAAAACTTCGACACTGCCACAGCGTCATCGGTGGCAGCGCAGAAGTCACTTCGATTGCATCTTTTGGGACACAGAGGGTAGGATAAGAGGTGGAGCAGGGTCTGCGACATAGCTCCACATCCTGTTGCCGTTACGTCGAGGTAGCCCCAGTTTACCAGGTTGGAGTTACATCTTCCCACTTGCAGTGGCGTGCATTGCATATAGACATATAAGCAGTGCCTACCTCGATATATCAACATAAGCCTGTCAATTACATTTTAATGTGTGCGCCCCATTAAGAAACTCACTAAATTATCATACCTAACAAAAAACAAAATCTTCATACAAACACGCGCGGCAGTAGGCAGTCGCCGGACGGCCTACTCGGCTCCCGTACTATTCGCACATTGTCATTGGTCTTTACTCGTTCAAGTCAATACGTCAAAATTAAAAATACGTACGTCTTACGCGTAATACCATGACGTTCGACCTTCGCAATTTATCACCCTTAAGTAGGCATGCCTACTCAAATAAACACACTTTTGACCTCACTTTTTTTCTGATTAGTGACCGCGTTTGCCTAGACTAGACCCGGCCTAGTGCCTACCTATTCTGAAAACCAATGCACGCCACTGTCCACTTGCTTACTTCATCTTTTACACTATGATTGTGTTTGACAACTGCAGCTCCAATGCCACCTACATAATCATCATCAGCCTACGGCAGTCAACTTCTGGATATAGGTCTCTCTTATTGCACGTCATTCAACTCGATTTTCGGTAACTCTCATCCAGCTGCTACCAGCCATCCTGCGAAGATCGTCGCTTCGCCTAGCCAGAGGGCGTCCTACCTTACGGTTGCCGGTTCACGGTCTCCACTCAAGAACACGTCTATCCCAACGGTCATCGGTTCTACGGCTAATATGGCTTTTATTCTATTTAATAATATAAAACCGGAATGGGTGTAGAGCTCTTAAACGACCTCTATCATTTGCATATGTTGTTTCCCCGAAGATGTCGAATTAAGTGGGTTATAAAATAATTATAAATAATTAATGAATCTTTGGATCTTTATAACGTCAGCTTTGGGTGCTGCCTATGTAATTAATGTTGAATAGGAATAATTAGAATACTTAATTAGTCTGAAAGGCTTTAAAGGATCTATTTCGAGTACTTCTCAAATTAATATCTCTTTTCTAAACTCTGGTAAGCCAGTTAGCAATCCGTTAATGTTAGTTACTTTTTGGTGACACCAGGTTATTCATCATCTGCCTAGCCCTTTCCCAACTATGTTGAGGCCCGCTCCCAGTCTAACCGGATGCAGAGTACCTAGTATTTTACATGGAGCGACTGCATATTCAGATATGCAGTCGCTCCATGTAAAATACCACGTATTACCCGATAACTGGGTAGTAGGGGTCAGCCCCTGCTACCCAGTTACCGGGTAACACGATATCCTTTGGTAAGACTGTGTGTCAGATTAATGGATGGTCAATTGGTCACCCATCCACTGCCCTCTGCAAGCGTAGCTTAACCTTTGATCGACCCTTGCTCTTGTCAAGTATTATTCATTATTAAAAACCAAAAACTGTGCTCGTGTATTTCATTAAGATTTATGAACGGGGTTGTGAAGCAAAAACGTTTTTAAGAATCGTAGCACATGTCATTCTATGGTTTTTGCTTGCCCCCATGTGGAAAGGGCGTGAATGTAAGTGTGTCTATGGAAGCTAAAAATCTAAAGTCTGTTCGCTGAGAGTTGATAATAAATATTATAATTATGCGTGGCTCGTACGGTCAGAAACAAAAGTCGATTAACACTTCGGTTTTTTTTAATCTTAGTTATTGAGCAAAATATTTGTTCAAAATTTCAGCAGAAGAATTTTTTTTTAGAATATAAACTCTGCTATTATGTGAAAAGCTAAAAAGTAGTTTATTGAAAAAAAATGTTGTCAATTTGATAACATGTAAAAATGACAGTGTTAATCGACTTTTGATGCTGACTGTACCACGAAAACGGCGAAAGCGGGAGATAAGCGACAGCTGCCATGCAGTTTGCGATAACTAAGCGACAGTCGCTATTCGGAGACTTATCATAATACTTATTTATTAACTCTCGGAGAACAGATTTTATATGAGGAAGGCAGAAAGAAGTAAAATGAGCTTAAAAAGATAGACATCTTATTTAAATCCTCCATTATTATGTAAATGGATCGATTTTATGTTGAGATTACTATAATTTTATGCGCAAACATTTTTGAACGAACATTATGTATTCCGGTGACGTCATCCGTCATCGCCTTGGAATTGGTTTTTGATTATTATTTGGTATAAAATTTAGTTATTTATTTCTACGAAAACATGCAATTTATGCTTAAGAAATCATTATTAATTTGATTAAATAAAACTAAAAGACATTAAAGAAAACGTAAAAGATATTATTAGGTATTATAAAATTGGAAAATTATATTCTTATGTATTTAGTTACGAGCACATTTTACTCATTCAATGCACTAATTATTTTAGTAAGTGAGGAGTTAATTGGTAATATCCCATTTAATTTTGATAACTGCCGTTTCAAAGCAAATACGAAGAAATAATTACTTCTTAATGACGTTTGAGTCAGCTGTCAAATGACGTCATCCGAAGGGTCATATTACATTAGTTAGGAAAACCCCGCAGACGGGTATTACTATCTAAACACGACCTCTGATAGTGCAGTTACAGTACCCGGCGATAAATATTGCACATCGACCTTTGGAAAGAAACAATCGGCTAATTTCGGCTTCGTAGTGCATTATCTCTGTCGCACACTACCTATGTGACGTTAACTGACGTTTTGTCAGTCGTTGTTCAAGTGCGATAGAGTGCGGTCGCGTCCAGTTCAAAATATATATCTAGAGTTGTTAACACCCCCAAATTTAAATAATTTAAAGTTGTACTATGGCATCTTTAGGAAAAATAGGGGAACCTTTTTATTTTACCCCAACCTAAAGCAATCATTTATAGAAAAATTGGATTATTTTATACAAAGAATAAAAAGAATTATCAAAAGAAGCAAATCATAATTGTTTTAACAGCTCCTAATAGATACCGGACTGTTTGTATTTCGTGCGACAGAGATAACGCTCTACGAAGCCGAAATTAGCCGATTGTCTCTTTCCAAAGATCGATGTGCAATATTTATCGCCGGGTACTGTACTTGAATGAGTTAAAAAAAACAGCATTGAAGTGAAATTTCTTATGCGGCGATTCGATAATTGTACAAGAATTGAGAGTGAAACTTCAAAGACGCGTCACGTTTATGCACATTTCGTTACATGAGAGAGAAGAAGGATATAACTCTCTCTCTCTGTGTCTCTCACGCTAAATCTGTCATCATCATCATCATTTTAGCCGAAAGACGTCCACTGCTCGACATAGGCCTCCCCAAGCACCTCCACTTCGACCGGTTTTGTGCTTCTCGCATCCAACGAGTTCCTGGGGCCTTCACATGAAAACTCTCTTATACTCATTTTTTTTAAGAAGTTTTTCTTCTATCACCTGTACGGCGCTGTACGCGCATTTTTTTTTTTTTGGTTTTAATCTGTTTAGATATCGTACCCAATAAATATTTATTATTTATTTATATATACTTTATTGTACAGACAGCGTCAGAGAAAAGGAACCCCCTTTGGTAACGACTCATTACCAAAGGGGGTTCCTTTTCTCTGACGCTGTCCGTACACCACAAAAATACATAACATGAGAAAAAAACACATCATTTTGCGGAGTTTCTGCAACTAATTTAATTTGACCTTGTATAACTGTTAAAATAGTTACGTTGGTGTTTTTGTTAATAAATCAGATAATTATTTATGTAAGCACAAAACGCTGTGAAGTACTGCATTCAGTATTTATATGTAATTTATTGATGTAAGCTTAAATTTTATATCTACTGCTATTAATTTTATATTCACCAATGAGATCCGTATACGGGACCCGAATCAAATGTATTTGTTAATAAATGTTGTAAATATGTATTGGAGACTTTCATTTACTTTATGAATTTCATAGACATCAATTTTTTGTTCTTGTGATTTTATAAAGTTCTGAACCGTCTGAAAACGTTTTGTAAATATAATATACCTAGTTCGTAAGAAAAAAAGAAACAATATTGCTATTAATTGTAGCCAAGGTTTCCATTGAAAAATATCAATCATTATTCCCTCTATTCTAAACAGTCCATGACCGAATTAAAACTTTACGCGCAAACAAAAATACGAGCACGTAGTCCGAACGTAATACTCATGTTCCTGGGAAAACGCGCGAAAACTCATCTCGATCTCGGTAAAACTTATTTCCACGGTATTACCTCACCGGCCTTGCTCGTGTGCCACGCCGCCTCAGTATACCGCCGACAGTCGCGCGGGACGCACGTGCTGCGCCTCTCCGTGACGAACACGAACATCGTAAAAAGTTACTCGAACGACATGAGGACGAATTATGTAAATTCATACAAATAGTGCGATATTTATTTTTATATATTTTTCTGTGTTAGTGAAAATTTGTGTACTTTACAATGGCGTTAGCCTGGTGCGTATTTTTAATCGCGTGCGCCTGTGCGTTCGGGTTCAATGTGGACATACCATCGAGGGTGGTTTATAAGGGTAATCCGAATTCCATGTTTGGATTTTCGGTGCAGGCCCATGTTGATGGCGATCGGAAAATGTAAGTAGCCATTTTCTTTTTATTTTCCTCTTAGAATCTAGGTAGTCGCATAAATACACCATGACTATTATGGTATTCGCGCGCGATTGTGCGCTTAGTCTTGGCGGTTTTAAAGATAAAATTAAAAATGTGATTTTATGGAGATGATGAAGTCAAATATTTTTGTAGCTGGCGCTAATGCATATAGCGTCGTTAGTCAGCGCTAGTGTTTACATAAAACTTGGCATATTTTACATGTAGTTACGCGAGTCGGCTGAAGGCTGAAACATCGCAATCGTATGAATGAAACATTTGTTTAGACAAGTGTTTGCCAAATTATAAATTACGACTGCTTGCCGGTCCTATGACTATAGGTAAAGTTTTCTTGCAATTGAATTAGATGCTTCCAGTTCGCAATAGGAGAGCCAAAGCCTCTGAAGCTGAAAATCGTCTGTTGCGTGTAGAGTTTAGTTGCTTTCTGGGCTTTCTCCTTATTTTTTGCAGACCATATCCTTACTGAGGGTACAAATTTATTTCAAAGACAATTTCATTTATGAATATCCAAAGATGAAGACTTCTATTTTTAAATACATAGGTAATCCTAATTCTTCCGCACCACAATTCGGTGAAACCAGTTTCCATATTTCCTTAATTTTGTTTGAATATTGATATTATTGTTAAACAAAGATTTCAGAAGGTCATTTATCTAAGATTTGTAGAGTAACGTCACGGATTACCGGTCGTTTATTTTCTCGTGGTCACGAGAAGCATGTTCTGATGCCCGATCTACATCATCTACATGTAAGAGTCTCGGTATTGTGTGTGTACCGCGAATTTGTGCCCAGTACCTCTCCTCCGGTATGTAGGTTAGAGCATAGCAATAAAGTCGTGCGCTTAGAATTATGTTGTTATAATTCCTTTGAAGAAGACTTTGTCGTGCTCATGGAGACATACATATTCGGTCGTGGCTTCCGTCATTTGTTTATGTTACAGCTTCGGTATAAATAATAAATCTTTCTTTACATTGAAGACTCCCCCCAGTGGTCGATTGTCTTGTGGTGTCCGCGGGTAATCTAGAGGTGTGCTTAGTTGTAGGCGGTTGATCAAAGTTATCGATTTATTCATAATATTTTTGGACAGAAATACTGTTTTCGGCAAAGGTAATTCGATTTTTATATTACTTAGCCAACATCTCGGTGTCTTCTTCCATAGGTAGGTACTTACGGAAACTCTAAATTGTAAAGACAACGTTAGCAAATTTATTTAAATTCAAATTCATTTATTCACATTTAAATAGAGTAAATACAATTGGTTGTTTTACATGTTACATTATTTGGTCTTATATTCTATTTAGCCTGGCATATGACATGTGGAGTATTTGCCTGAAGGAACCGTCCAAAAGTCCCACATACCTGCAAACTAGGTCCAATAATTCGCCATTCGGCCAAAATTCTCATACGTTACCCAAAAACTCCAAAACCGGCTAATATTTATCATATTATTTTTACCTACACATTACGCATAATTCAAAGCCTAGCTCTTAAACTGCCACAACCCAAGGTAAGCAGCTCAAGATCGCGTATATTGCGCGATGACATCACTGGCCTGGCAGCTGACGCGCGAATTTTAGCGACCGATTGCGTTTATTGGCCGCCCATGGGCCATGATTGTGGAGCGTTGGCGTCACCAAGTGCAAGTTGTGAACTTATTAAGATCTGGACATGAGCAAAGCAATTGAAACGATGTCCTTTGGACTTTATCTTCATTCAGACGAAGAAAAGGCTTAAAATGCTCTCTTAATTGTGTTTTTTTTTGGCCAGAATTGGGAATAGGCATAGGGAGGTAATTAGAAAAGAATATGAGAAATATAAATACTTACGTATTATATAGAACTGATTAATCAGCGTGCCCTGAGTTGCCTGCACGTTACAGAAACTGAGGGACGCTACTGCAGATGCCAAATTCTGGGCTGACTATTCAGATTATCATCGACACGTTACGAAGAACTGATTAATGAACGAAGCTCGTGTAAATAATTTACAAAAGATCATGTAAGAATATTAAGCATCAATAAAAGCAAGCGTCAGAAATAGATTCATTTGGAGGCTATATTTTAGACCGCCCGAATTCTACTTGGCGTTTCGGGTGTACAACCGTACATTGATAAACTGCTAACTACTGCCAAGGACATCTTAATTATGAACAGCAATTAATGTATTCGGTAGCGGTTTTTGAACACTACCTTCCCACATATTATGTTACCTACTAGGGAAAATTTGACGTTCAAAAGTGCCTTTTATGTGCCTATTTGAAATAAATGCTTTGACTTTGACAAACTGCAAATTCTATGCAAATATTAGATAGAGGTAAAAGTGAATTTGTATGTGGGGGTAATCATCGGAACTACTGGTCCGATGCCGAAAATTCTTTCACAAATGGGAAGCTACAGTATGCCCAGTGTCATGGAACATAATGTTAAAAAAGAATTTCGTGCGGACGAAGTCGCGGGCAGAAGCTTCATAAAAAGTAATTAGTGATGCTGATGCCACTGTCATCGCTAATTTTGTAATTTCTTCATGGAGGTATAAAATATTTTTGGTGCTAATTTTTTTCCTTTGAATGGTATATGGAATTAATTTTAAGTAATTATATTTAATGACTTACTCGGAGAAATGAGGCAACTAATTGCTCAATATTTATGTAAGGTAATTATTTAATACTTCGCCAATTTCTCATTACGTATGTAAAAAGTAAATTACTGGTCAATTAGGCGGGTAGGTACCTACTCTAATTAATGGTGTCCGGTGCAAGTGACTTGATTTTAACGTTGTTTAAAGGCATTGTATAAATTAGGCTGCTGATAACTCATTTGGACAAGTGCATTTATTTAAATTAAACCCCTTAAGTAGGTAATGCATTTCACCCGACTCTGGCGAAGCCCAAAAGGAGGGTAATGTTTTATAACGTCTATAAAGTAATACATTCGTACCTAGTCGTTTCCATTTCGTATCTTGGTTTACGATAAGCAGTCACAGTAATAAGACATCATTTCTCACCTAAGTGTTTATTCTTTTGCCAACCTTCATTGACCCATCAAATAATTCCGAGTGTCCACCACACCATAACTGATATTGATTTTTTTTGTTTTACACCACCCATACCCATAGACAATGCAACGCAAATTCTAACCGGAAATAAGTCACATGTGTAGCACATGCGCAGGCGCAGCTCACGCCCTTTTTAACTTTTTTCAAGTTAATTTAGTCGTGAATGCTATTTTTGTTTGTCGAGGGTGATGCTTTCCGTTTGATTTATAGTTATATGCGTTTACAAATAATGTTGCTTTGGTTCTGGTGGCAAAAAGTGGTTAAGTTCAATTTGTCTTTGGTTTTTGGGAAAAGACCTTTCGCGCTGCATTGTTGAAGTTTTTTTTTTGGTGAGCAAGTGCATGAACAAGTGGTAGCAACATGTGTTATTGTGAGAACGACATGTTGCAGATTGTGATCTTTCGTGCCATTTTTTTAGCGCCATTTTGGTTCTGAGAGTGCTATGGCAGTTTTAAAGTTTTGTATGCAATGCAGCTTTTCCTGTCTATGCAGTTATAGTGTTATAATATGGATCTTTTGGCGCTTGACTCACATTGACAGGGGAGCGTTGTTGATAAAAATTTGTGAAATTGTATTGAAATATTGAAAAAACGATATGACGGAATTAGTTCCAATTTTGGTCACGTTCCAAAAGATGCTTGTGCCTACGACTCTACCAAGACTACTTAGTAACGATAACACCTCGTTTTACGTAGAGCTGCCGTTCTTTAAGCCAGTGATTCATTCGGTAGATCCTCACAAATAAACATAACACAGAACCCTCTTCCGAAGCCTCTTACACACATTTGGTACGTACCTACATGTCATTAACTCCGTCAGAGAGTCACAACAGCTCTTTATCCGACTAATGGTTAAAGATAAGTAATGAGTTGGTTGCGCCCGCGCAGCTGTGCTCAGAACTCTTTTATTGATCACTGATCGATGTTTAATGGAGTTTCTGTCGTCGGCTCAGGCGTTTGGGATGCAGTTTTGTCATTTATCAACGTTTTATAGCATTGAAAAGTGGCTTGAAATAGCTAGGGTAAAAATGTGTTTTTTTTTGTCAATTTGAGGGTGTTGATCGGGATGAGTTGCATGTATCTGGCGTTCATTTAACGCTTATGATTTACATTTTTAGTAACACAAAATGTTGATTCAACGCCTTATCCATTATTTTATTTATTTATAATACTTTATCTGTCGATTTTTCTATAGTCGGATAACAATTATAACTAAAGAATAAATATGACAGCTAGTTTGACATATTTTCTGTACAAATACTGTCAAATCGCAATATTTATACCTCAGATAAAAATTATCTGACTATTGTACCACCAGTCTTTGGACACAAATGTACAGAGGTGGACTTAATGCCATAGGCAATTTCTACCAGTCAACCTTTGGGTGTTGAAGAGTCAAACTAATAGGTACTGTGGTATTCGATTATGAGTAGATCGGGTTGGTCGCTACATTTTATAGCACTCTCCTTTTCCTCAACTCTGACGTCATTCGTATAACTATCACTTTTAAATGAAGCTCTACTATCACAATCATCATAAACAGATAACATAGAATGCTTCAAATATATATATTCATGTATTACTTTTATGCTGTTCCATAAAACATCCAAATCCGGAGGCAATACAAGAGATTCTTTATCGGAGAAATATTTTTAAAAAGCGTCGCCATTATCAGCGTGGCAGCGATAGTTTCCGATGAATCGGTGCTTATGCATGTTCGTTTGTGTGCGATAACCTCTGGACCTCGATGTTCCCTTATCTTAGCACCCGGCGACTCATCTCTTAAAACTGTTATTTTTAGATGCATTACAAGTGAGAATAATGTGATGTGAGATATTTGTTTTCGTTCTTATTGAATGAGTGAACGTGAACGGGGTAAAGGAGTACGCAAGGATCGTAGCAGGCGGCGTTCTGTAGTTTCTGTCTACCCCCGTGGGGAGAAGGCGTGAGTTTATGTAGGTATGTATGAATGAATGAATGAAAAGAGCATTTACGGTTACCATAATCCAAACTTCGTAGCCTTGCCTGTCCTTTGCAAAAACCGCACGGTAATTTGATGTAATGAATATGAACTCCAAAATTATGGACCAATGTCAAATGCTCAACGCAATGCAAGCATTGTTACTTTGACTGCACAGTTCGAATGACTTCCTGAGAACGTAGCATATTGTCTGCAATACATAAAGACTAGAATACTCTATATGCAGAGCTATTCGATGCGGAAACCTCACGAGCTCAATCTAGCAATAAAAACTTGGATTTAATAGGTACAATTGTGCATCAACTTATTTTTCCATAATAACAGTGTAGGTTGAATCATTTTCTGCTGATGATGACAAGTGACCATGTGGCCTCATTGGTATAATGGTCGTAAGCGCGACTGATCATCTTGGGTTCTATTTCCAGGTCGGGCAAAGTGTCATAATAATAATATTTGTTATCTGTCAGGAATTTCATTCTCACTATTATACAGTGTGTCCCGTAAGACGACGTCAAGCCGAAGTCGGGTATGCCAAGTCATAATAGTTATCAGAAAAATATTTAAAAAAATCTTCTTTTTCTTCAATCGGTCCCTCATTACTGAGGATCGTGGTCACTAGACCCTTTCAAGCGGACAATCTGCCTCCATCTACTCCGGTCCAAAGTTGCCATCACCACCTGCTGAAAATTGCTTGAGGACGTAGGTTTTTTTACTTGGTCGGACCATCGTGTTGGCGACCAGCCTCTCGCTCTCTTTTCTTCGGTATTGCCAACAATAACCAGCTTTTCAAGGCTGCTATCTCCCCTTCGCATTATGTGGCCGAAATAGGACAGAATACGCTGTAGGTACATTGTAGACAATCGGGTCTTGACATCGAGTTGGGAAAGGACAGACACATTTATGCGTTTGGCTGTCCATGGTATTCGGGGCATCCGCCTCCAACACCACATTTCGAAAAAAAAAAAATATAATTAAAAAAAAATATATAAGTTGTGTATTTTTAAAATTATTGCCATTTAAATGTCACTTTTGCCCAACCAAATATTCAAAATAACCCTCCTTCTAGCGCAGTCGGGTAATTAATACTTTGCCAAACTTTGACTGACTGTACTCTTTTATACTTACCTAACCTAAACCTTCAGAGTTTACAGGTGTACCTAGTATTATTTATTTAAGGCGTTATTAAGTCTACCTACTGCTGTGTCTAGGTTTTTTTTTGCAATGAATGACAACAGACACTTACGTAAGTTAAAAGTAAGGTCATCAGGTATTCGTCATGCGATTCTCATTATTATTTATTATACATCACGTCTGTAACAGGTAATTTTTACAATATCACGTAAATTAAAAAACCAGAAAAATGCGGATTTTTTTGTATGACATCTTTTCAGTGAACAAGTCATATTTAAGTATTTCTTTAGAATAATCCTTACAAAGAATGCAAATGCAAATTGTGAGTTTAATAACTTAAAATTCATAGAATATTTATCTATGTATTGAAGAGTTATTGAACTCACATATCTTCATTTTCTTATACCTATGTATACAAGTAGGTACATATAAGAAACCCATCAAAGAATAGTACCTATATACATTTTGATACAAGTCTCACGCGTATCAAAAGATGTTTAACAACACATCTGCGAGAAACAAGTAATCCATACCTACTATCCATACTAATATTATAAATGCAAAAGTGTGTCTATCTGTCTGTATGTATGTTAACTCTTTACGCTTAAACCGCTGAACAGATTTAGATGAAATATGTTCGAATAAATTCGATGATATACTCCCACGGGATTGACACTTATGCGGGTGAAACAGCAGGTCGCTGCTAGTTTAATATAATATAAATTTTACATCACACCTTGTTTAATTGAAGAGTTGGGCAGAGGTGGTCCTATAGTACTTCCACATTTCGCCAGTTTTGATTAAAGCCTATTACCATCAACCGGACACAAATCCAGGCTCCAGGCTGCTGCTGAAAAATTCCAGAATTTTTAGAAAGCCTGCCCGACATGGGAATCGAACTCTAGGAACTCAGAAGTAGCGCTTGCGGCTACTAGACCAACGCGGCAGTGAATTAATTATTCCATTAAATAAACCAATAAGTATGTACTGTAGGCCCGATATGCATTGAGTTTCGTTAGTCAATTGTTTAGTTAGTCAGTCAAGAAAATGAAAGTCTGCTACTGCACTTCATTCATTTACACTTTTCAGTAGGTACATATCACGAACCTAAAAATAATCCTTCTAAAAACAAAAAATCTAAACAAAATGCAACTGATACATTTGAGAAAAAGAAGATGAACGGTCATCGTCTCTCATCGCTGCGTCGGCGCAGTATCCGTGACCTCATTACAAATATGGCGCCTGCAGACGACCTCACAACGTCTGAGTTTACTTTGTGCCGCAAATGTTCTAACCATTCTAACATGATCGCTTTTGATACTATAATCTCTTGAGATATGTTAGAATTTACTTAGGATTTTGTTAATTTTTGATAATTTTCAGCTCAGCTTAATTTAATTGTTTTTTTTTTATTTTGAACAAATCGAATAAGAATAGTCATTTTCATATTGGCATATCGACTGTGTAGTATCAATATCTAATAACTACAAAATCATGATTTTACAGGAGGCGAAAAAAACGTTTCATTTCTAAAGTTTTTAATATTTTAATAAAAAGTTACTTATATTAAACAAATATTAGGAAACGTCGTCGTCGATTCAAGGCCTCATGTCTTTGCAAATATGGTCTATTTCATATTTTACCTGCGAATATGCAATAAAGTGAAAATCGCTAAAATGTTAGTTATTAGATATTGACAGTTCACCGTCGATATGTAAATCGTCGTCGGTATGTGTGTGTGTCATACAGGCAAAGAACAAACAAATTACAATTACAACGCACAATAACAATTTAGTCACTCGACTAAATTGTACATGCATATAGACAGTTACATCAGTCTTCTCTACTTTATGTCCAAGTGATTTAAAAGAAAATAGAATAGGGTTGTTATAGTAGTCATTGAAAACTTTACCCTGTGAATCCAAAACTCCGGAAAGAACATATAATATTTACCTACACTTCGAGATAAATCTACCGACAGTCTAAAAAAAAGACATCCGATATTTTTGTCCACCCTAGAAGGGAGTCAGCGTTAAGATAAATAAACAACATTACTATTAACATAACATAGAAAAAGAGAAGACTTCCTCTTATAGTGTTTTCGGAGACAGTGTTTTTTTCTAATGACGTATACGTTACGTGTTCGCGCTTGCCAACTGTTCCGAAATAGAAGTCTTAGGTATATATTTAGGTGTTTATCATTTCGGAATGAATCTTGTGTACACATTTATTTATATCTCGTGGCACAGATAATATACGAGGGAATCTCTAGTTTTCTATTTGTTTTTGCATTAAGATCTGTAATAATGCGATGTCCTCTGAGTAGGTCCATCATTTTTATGAGAGCTTTGAGACGTGCTACCGGAATAACAAGTATCATATGTCGAAATTTGTTCAGCCGTGAAATAGTAACAGAGAGACAGACAGGGTTACTTTCGTATTTATAATATTAGTATCGATAGATTAAATTTTTGGAGCAGTAACTTTGTAATAATAAGAAATTAACAATTTTATTAATAGCCTTTTCGTTGGTGCGAGTGCAAATTATCACTTAAAAACTAATTTTCAGTCTGCTAAATTAATAGGTCTGGCTTTGAACTTGATGATCATGTGCGCTGAACTTGTTAACAGTTTGGTCATTCATATCTAGAGTAAAAGGAAGTTGTGTGTTGTGAGTGTTGACGATTACCTACTTTTTGCCTCCATTCTTGTTGCTTCCATTTTTACGATAAGTCGCATTAGCATTTTGCTTATCGAGAAGGTATAGGTACCTATTCAAAAATACCTCGCACTTTTTTAAATTCACTTTTAGATATATTCAGAATTTATTCGTTTGCCAGTACAACATAAGCTGCTTTTATAAGTTCAAAGTTCATTTTAATAATGACCTTGCTTTATTTTCTGCTTAATATATCAATAAATTCATAAAAAATACCTTTACTAGGTAAGTCTACCTAGATGACGTCACAAAAAAGAGGTCAATGTCGCAATCAAAACAATGTTTTTCCCTTAAACATGTGCTGATGACTGAATTCCAAGTAAATGTATCGTTCTCCTTGACACAGAACGGCGCGGGCGCACCGCGAGTGTATCGCTTTCGATACAAGGTGATCCGCTGTGTGGGATCGGTTAATTTAATAGATGGTTATTTGGTTAATCTCAGGATCTTTATCAGGTGTAGACTCATGGGAGACAGTTAAATTATATTCTTAAATCTTGTTACAAAACACTACATCCTCTTTTGGATTAGAAACAGCAAAATGATATGAAATTCTTGATAAAAAAAATTAACAGAATCTCCTACATTACTTAATCGGGTACCTACCTACGTTTAAATAAAACGTCCGTACTTAAATGAAAGTTAATTTTATAAAGAGTATTTTTTCTGACACTGTAATCACGTCACCGCCAATTTATCTTGTAAAAAGCTCACCGGACAAAATAATTACTACCCTCCGCAAAACTGTCGTTTTCATTCGTGCGATAATGCGCCAATATCGTTTTAATAATCGCCTTGTCTCAAATAAGAGCATGGGTTGTAATTATTAATTACTTTTATCAGTTTGTACTAAATGTCAGTAGTCCTGCCGCCTCTCACTACCGATATGGCATGAATATAATCAATAAGCTGATTAAATGTGGTGAAATAGTGCTCTTATTTTTTTTACTTTCACCTGTTATGGTTGCGCTTACGCCCTTTGTTTATAACATATTTTGTTATGAGATCAAGCTTTCATACTGCAATGACCTGGGTCCTGTAAAATAACTTTAGAATATGCAGTTTTAACGTATTGTTTGCATTGTGATCAAATTGTTTGAACTGCAGGAATTGGTATTCACTATACCCACTTAAAAGGTCTTAGAATTCAAATGGCAATAGAGCAGAACGTGAATCTTGTCATTGGTGAAAGAGTTTAGGTCTTGCTTGCTGATGTTCTGATTGCAAAAATAATAGGTAGGTAGACAAATCAAGTAATAAAAAAAAAATCGCCAAGACATTAGACCAAGTCATCATAATCAGCCTATAAGATAAGATAAGATAATATTTATTTGCTTAAACATGTGTGATACATACAAGAAATTACATGCATGCAAGATGGTAACAACATTATTAGGTACAGGCATGTTTGCCACATGATGTGACGTGCAAATGTCAAGAAAAATTATTAATTAAAATAATAGAATAACAATCAATTCAGTAATTAGAAAGTAATTATAATAAAAGATAAAAATACTACGAGATCCAACAAATAATTAAACTATTCCATAGTAAATTAATAAAAATAATAATAATAATAATCAAGTCAAATAAGCTACTATGTCAATACAAATCTTTCCTCTAGGAACTCGTTAATGCTATAGTATGCTTTGTTTACTAAATATGTCTTCAGTTTTCTTTTCAAGTGTACATTATTAAGCTCCTTCCAACTTTTAGGCAACTTATTGTAAACAATTGGAGCCATATGAAAAACACTTTTACGCATAAGTGCAGTCCTACAGGGAGGTACACATAGTTGGGTTTGGTCACGCCTGTTCCTGGGAAATTGATCTGCTATGCGCGGAAATAATTTATAACGTTCCCACTGCTTAGACACAGGCCTCCTCTCGGTGAGAGGGAGATTAGACCAAGTAACTCAATATATTTATATAAGTAGCACAAACATGCTACTTAAGAGTTTCGCTGGCACCCTAACATAAGCACTCTACTCCTAATCGATGTGTGAATTACCTACATTTCCGTTTCCTTTCTAACTTCTAGTAAACATTATTTGATCATCTACTTATTGCAAATGGCTTCGAATGACTGTCTCTTGGTCAGCGAAGTATTTCTGCGTAAGCGCAAGAGTTATATATACTGTTCCATTAGTCATATAAAAGGGCTATCAAATTAATTATTCATTAGTGCACACTCAGACGCCTATATGGTGTAATAGCGGAACACCTAAAGGAACTTAAAGGTTGCGGAAGCGATGCTTGCGTTGTAACACAACCTTTGTTATGGCTAACTGATTATTCCGGGGTTGGTTGGTTATTTTGAACTCAAGTGTAATGGCGCCCAATTGGGACACGCAGGGAATTTCTTATAAAATGGAGCTGAAAAACGTTTACAACTGGTAATGAATTGATATATTGCAATTTCTGAATGTTGTGAGTTTATAGGCCTGAATACAAGGTGGCTGTATACGTTTACACCTATTCATTATCCTGAGGGGCAATTCTCGTAATTTTAAGAACGTTCACAGTCTGGTGTCAGTTTAAATCTGTCGAAAATACCTCAAATTTCCCCACATTTTTTCATGTTTTTGACATATTTGTTTGTCGCCGAGATGACACTGCGACTAGATTTTAAACGTTTTAAATTACGAGAATTTCCCTCCTGTTCTCAATATCAAAATCACAAGATACTTTAAATAAAGATTAGCAACGATATTTATGACAAGGTGGAGTTATGCCATCATCGCCATGAGTCAAGGTGGACGTCACAACGTCATGTTTATAAGATTGTGTGAATGAGTGTACACGAGGAAGTTGACGTGCGCACGTTTTACTATTTACGGTAAAGTGAGGTTTCGTTAGAATGATGAATGGGTGACACGGCCGATCGGCAGTTGTTTTTTTGCTCATTTGCTTATAATAATGGTGATTTGATTGGAGAAGAAGACATATTTATAAGCTAGCCTAATTTATGGAATTTTATTTTTTCGTCATCATTTTGTATGACATCATTTTAGCTATTATTTTTATGCTTTTTTTTATGGATGGGTAATCATCAAATGACCCCTCCCGCTCTGGGTGGAGCGGAAGGGGGTGTCAGACTCTTACTGACTAAAACCCATCCGTGTTCCTTCCATAGCTTTTTATGTTCCGGGGTAGCGGTAACCCTTTCGGACAATCCCGCACCCCCGGCAGCCTTCGGCCCTGGCAGGCCCCTTCCTTTTTGCTGAGGCCTGAGACTGAGTAGGTAGGTATAAAAAATCTCAGCTTAGGCAAAGATTACCTGGGGGGTAATTGCGTCGCACACATATAATGGCAATGTCAATGACTTTCATTTATACAGTTCAGCAACGTTTATTACGTTATTTACGTTGTTGAGCAGTCGAACTTTTCAAATCAATGAAGCAATGGGTTCGGAATTTATTTCAAAGCCCTCGTGTGCTACTCAATTAGAGCGCTTGTTATGATAAAATCCAGGCCTATCACCTGCATGACTGTTTCTTTTACTTCTAAGTGCTAAATATCTATTATTGTAATACCCTTTTTATCTAATCTTTAAAGTTCAAAGCTCTTCTACAACACAAATTCCAGAGTACAATGGTTCTCTTTAATAGGTGTTTCATAACAAATCGTAATCAAACAATACAACAGAACACCAATAAAACATAATTTACAACCGAAGGAAAGTTTACTCACATCCACAACGTGTGGAAGTATCGTAAACTAACGTTCAATGAACGGGCGACATTGACAGGGTTGCCACTATGTAATAACAAATTGATGATAGCTTCGATCAACAATATACAAACACCTACAACTCTGTTGATCGCAAATCGACACTATATTTATGCATTTATGAAAAAACTAGCTGCGCCCCACGGTTTCACCCGCATGTCTCGATCCCGTGGGAATATCGGGATAAAAAGTATCCTATGTCCTTTCCCGGGACTCAAGCTATCTCTATACAAAATTTCATCTAAATCGGTTCAGCGGTTTAGGCGTGAAAAGGTAACATACAAACAGATAGAGTTACTTTCGAATTTATAATATTAGTATGGATACATGTGACACTGTATTTAAAATGTAGGTACGTGTATACAACATAACAGATTTAAATAACCTGTCTTGATTGTCAGTTTCTGCTGGGCATTAATTAAGTAATTAAAGTTGACAGGACTTAAAAAGCCCTAACAATAGACCAATACAGCAGTCGAGAAACGAAACAGACATAGATTTTCTATAACAAGATCGTTCTTGAATTCTAGTAACTTATTCGTTACTAGCTGCGCCCCGCGGTTATGTGTGTCCCTGTGGGAATATCGGGTAAGTAGTAAACGTATCATATGTCCTAAAGTCATAGCCTACCCATGTGCCAAATTTCATCCAAATCCGTTTAGCGGTTTCAGTGTGAAAGCTTAACAAACAAATACTTAAACAAAAAAAAAAACAAATCTTTTCCTTCCACAATACTTAATTACTTCCGACCCTGACCATTTGACATCCTTACCCTAAAACAAGGGACCGGATACAATGGTCACCGAGTAGCCGCGGACTGTCCAGATGTGGCGCCCGCGCACCAAGTGCAGGCTTTGTATGCGTGTAAGCACCCGCGCCGGATGCCGCGCCATTAGCCGGAAACGACGTCACATTAAAACGTAATTGTTATTTAAATGCAATCAGTAGGCTTTAATGCTTGTGAATGTGATTATTATGCGAAAGGGGGTGTTTAGGCAAATCTATTGTTTGGTGAATTAAAATAGGCTGCTAATTAAATTAGTTAGCAGGATCTTTTAACTATACGGGATGCGCATTCCATTTAAAGATTAGAACGAAAGTAAAAGATCCTCAAAATGAACAAATGAGATACTCACTCATTAAGAGGACTACAAATGACCTCAAGCGCGGTCACTGTCGGACTGCATAGAAAAGAAAGAGAAGCGCGATGACACAACCCTGGTAATTTATTGCAAAATATGAAGCAATTGTTGAAGAGCAGTGGTGGCCCAGTGGTATCGGCCGCGACTTACGAGTTGTAGGTCGTAGGTTCGAACCCAGACAGGCGCTTTACTTTGTGTAAATTATTTCATCACCACTGCTCTCAAAACGGTGAAGGAAAACATCGTGAGGAAACCGGCATGTCCTAGAACCAAAAATTCAAAGATATGTGACATCTACCAACCCGCACTGGGCCCGCGTGGTAGATTACGGCCCACTCCCTCTCACAGAGAGGAGGCCTGTGTCCCAGCAGTGGGAACATTATAGGCTGATGATGATGATGATGATGAAGCAATTATCTATTTACGAAAAAAATCATGAAGATACCTATCTTCATGATTTTTTTCTATCGTACCAAATAAGTTGTATTATGTTTTCAACACACTATCTACCTAGCATTTATCCTGAAGAATATCATATATTTTTTTGATTTATACCTACCTGTATTGTTTCTCAAACTTGCGTTTTTTGCGTTTAGGTCCTGTTAGCCCCTTCAAAGGGATCTGACAAAGTATTGCAAGTAGTATATTAGTATATTTATTTTAGGCAATGTATTCAATTCAGTAATATTAAAACTGAACACCTTACATTATAATCCATAACTAGCTTAATTTATTAATGGAAAATATCCGACGCCACATAAAACGACATTTAATTCATCAATTTACCCAGAAGCAAAGGGATTAGTCAAACAGCGACAGGTGAAGTGATTAGTATGCACTAAACTAGGACAAGTCAAGTCAAATAGATAATGTTATCTACACATTGAACTTTTAATTGAATTGGGTCGCCGAGTCTTGAATATTAATTAGTTTAATTACTAATCTATCTCTATACATGCGTTATCGGTAAATATTTATAATATAAACAGCATTAGTGTTATGTAAAGTTTAGGCTTAATGGCTGATGTTAGTAGTTTGTTTAATGTTTTGTACATAATTAGGACTTTATGTAGGTAGCTTAGATCATTTTGACACAGTTCTTTGTACAATTTTTGACGGTTGACGGTACTTAGTTACTCATGTCCTCAAGACCTTACTGCGCCTGCACTCAAATTGCCTAACACACAGTTTCTATCAGAATCTAAAAAAATGTGATGGAAATTCGTAAACCATTGCCTCATTTGTTTGAAATTCCTTCTGCTCGACAACGTAAGTAACGCAATGAATATTGTTGGATTATCAAAATGCATTGGGTTTGTGAGTGTGTTTTCTATTTACCCAACTGAACTAGTCGGTACAGCGGAGCAATTGCGTAACATATTATCAATCGGAATTGGTTTCATTTTGACAGTTCAACAACATTCATTGCGTTATTTTCGTTGTTGAGCAGACACGTTTTTCGAACATATGGAGCAATGGATTAGAAATATGCTTCAAAATTATTCAAATTGAGAGTAATAGTGTGTTACGCAATTAGGGTGCAGATCTAAAGAAGAGACTTCTCTATACAAGGGCTTACATTGCATTGTAAGTTCCACGTATCTTTGCAAATGTTACCTTCTTTCAGTAAATAGTTACCTAGCATAATCAATCAACCTATAATGTTCCCACTGCTGGGACACAGGCCTCTTCACGATGAGAGGGCGTGCGCCGTAATCCACCACGCGGACCCAGTGCGGGTTGATAGATATCACGTCTTCTATGGTTCTAGGACATGCCAGTTTCCTTACGATGTTTTCGTTTACCGTTTTGAGAGCAGTGGTGATGAAATGATTTACACAAAGTAAAGCGCCTGTCTGGGTTCGAACCTACGTTCTACGGCTCGATAAGTCGGAACCACTTCCACTGGGCCATCACTGCTTGTAGTTACCTAATACTTGCTAATAAAAGTATGATGCAGACAAAGCTTCCCTATGCTATTGCCGACGACAGTGGCCATGCAGACGTCCCCACGGACATCAAAATCGCAATCGCTTGTCAACTGTAACTTAAGACATTAGCGTGAGTAGCTTCGGAAACATTGGTTAGTCTGCAGTTTGTCAGTCGGGTCCATAAAAAAGATTAATCGTCAACTGCATCTGGTTAGACTGGAAGCTGACCCCAACAGACTTGGGAATGGGCTAGGATGATGATTGATGTTAGATGAACCGGTCGTGTTTTACGTCGGTCCTGGGAGCAATGGTTTCGACTAGCGGTATCCGGGACAGGGCGCCGCGGGAGACCAAGCAGCGGACATGCTTGTGAATGAGAGATGATCTGCCGCTGATATAGTTGGATAAGGCATCGGAATGCATCGTCACTTTGAATCAGTGAGAAATTGGATAAGCAAAAACCAATAAAGAGTTAAAGATCTATGGCCTGGCAACAGCTTTAAAATAAAATGAGAACCTTGTTAGAAAATGGGGACAACCTTTGTCCTTTAAATTACTTTTGGATGATTATGATGACTATGATTTTTAATACTTTTTAGCATCTGTCTATTTATTTAAACTTAAAACTTTGGATAGAAGACTAAAATAGCAAAGAGAGATTATTTCATATTGTATATTTGATAACAGTTTACCGTCGTAAATATCCAAATGATGATCGCTAACAGTTAGGTACATACCGACGTTAAGTTAATTATAACGTAATAATATTTAACATTGGTTCAATAAATTATAATTTATTATAATACTAGCTGCGCCTCGCGGTTTCACTCGCATAAGTTTCGATCCTGTAGGAATATCGGGATAAAAAGCGTTGCGTATATGTTAATCCAGGGTGTTAGCTACCTCCATACAAAATTTGATTAAAATTGGTCCAGCCGTTCGAGCGTGAAGAAGTAACAAACATAATTATAAACACACACCCTCACAAACTATCGCCTTTATAATATTAGTGTGATTGTTGGGCTGTCAATGCAAACGCAATTGCGAATAATATTATTAAACTAGTACCTATGTCTCCCGAACAAGCAATCAGGTCCATGTATTACGTAGGTAGGTATCTATTTAATACATGGGATGATAGTACATACATTACAACAACAGAAAGTATTCATTTATACTTTTATGACGAACACGACGTGTGTTTAGTCATTTTGTAAACTGTCCGTGGTCACGCGAGCAGTTTTGGGTTTACTTTGCTATGATGAATCAATCGATGGGTGCCTACTTACGCGGGTAACTATTTACTGTTAGGCACATACAGTGGTGAACGATTATGAAACCCTTTACATGGTAAAATTTTCCTTTTTGCTTGTATGTGAGGAAAAATTATTATTATAATATTATATGTATAATTATTATGTATTATATTACCACAAAATATACACGAACCAATGGCATAAACTCATAAAATTCATGTTATTAGGTAACAGGTGTTACAAGCACAGCGCAGGAGCCTAAAAGGCTTCTGTTTCCGTAGAAGCCAAACATAGCAAAGCAATCGTCTTTCCACACAGTTTTGTAGTAGCCTGTACAATTCTACAACTCTTAGTATCAAAACTTTAAATATCGAACAGCCGCTACAAATGCTACAATTAAGGCAGCGACCATATGGCAGGCTTGCGCGTGGGCATCAACGTGACGTCACCGCCCATTCACCGCCAACTACGGTGCGCACTTTATTTGGTTCGGTTCAGAAAATTAGCTGTTTGATGATGATGATTACTGTTTATTAGGTATTATTTAGATCATCCATAGGTACTTCTGTGAAGGAAAATGGGTGAATAGTTTTCAGTGCTTGCGATGCAGTATTCTTAATTTCAAGTTCTAATGCAAAATGGTTTGTAACGAGGATAAATTGTAACAGGTGGTAGAGCCGTTTAATTTTTTTGTTTAAAATCGTGGGAGGTTTTTTATCAACTAAGTATGTTGCATAAAATGTTTGTAACAAAGGTAAAAACTATACTAAGATCGAATTCCTTGGAAATTATAATTGGGTATAGGTACCTACTTTATTATAATTTATTTTTTACTTTTTTCGATCTTTAATTTTTTTACTTTAAAGAATTATGTTAAACTAAACCTTAAAAAAACTTTTACAAAAAAAAAAAAAAACAACTGACTTCCAAAAAAACAATACAAAGTGAAAAATAACTTTAGTTTCGGAAGTCGGTGTCTTTGATTTTGTATTTTCGTTTTTTGCCAGCGACTTCCGCAATTAAAAGGGTTATAAATACCTAACGGAGTTCCGAGGTAACAAAAAAAAAACAAGCGAATTGAGAACCTCCTCCTTTTTTTGATAGCTTCACGTTTACTCGGGCGTCAAATACGGTACCAACATTATGACCTGTCGACTACCTAACCTTCGTGGTGAACTAAAGGTTGTCCTGACACATCTCAAGTTTACAATGAAACAAGAAAACGTGATGTTACTGCAAAAGCGTGACCAAATTGACTGAATCATGATGTATCATTTTGTAGCTCTCATCATTGTGATTCATTATTTAAAAGAACAGAAGATGTACTTTGTAAGGACAGACATATAGACGCCTACATAAGAAGAAACATATTATATTGCTAAGATGTTTAATAATTATAGTATTTTGATTCGCCTTGCGCTATGGTTTTTAGTGACTATGTGTGTTTTTGGCAAGAAGCTTATAGATAAAAGTGGAGGCAACACTCTAAATACCTAAGTGAAGACTACTGTGATCGGACACTCTCTTTCTAAATACATACATATGACATAGAAAACACATAATATCACTTTCTCGTTCTTGGTTTTTGGACACTTCTTCACGAAGACTTTCAGTGCTGATAAAGATCTACTTTTTCTTCATCGTTCCCTTACTGCTGACTGAGGATCGTGGCCATTACACGTACAAGTCGCGGTTCCATGCAGTCTTCCGTGGAGTAGGTCACTAGGAACATGCTTCCTCCGACAGTCTTCGTGATTGCGTCTGACCATCTTGCTAGACCATCACAGATATGTGGTTCTACGAAGGGTTATTCTTGTGCTTCTCACTAACCATTCCTACATTATTTGTCAAGAACCTTGACAAGTTCCTGATAGGTACTCACATTGCTCTGCTACAATTTCTATCTAGTTGATGGCGACACGATAACAGTTAAGTACTATTTTCCTCGTTATTTGTCTGTTGAGTGTTGATAGTACTGTCCCTGCCAGTGTAATCTGTGGTTAAGTCATGTTTCACCTACGGAGGTGTTCCTAGAATGTTGACGGTGACTCGGTGCGCCTACGCATGACATATGGCGGTCACCAGTGTAAACAATGCTTTATTCATGTTTTGTCAATGGTAAAGCATTAGGTTGATATTAATATTATTCTTACAATGATTTGGAACGCGATTTTGCATTGTAGGAAGGTAGGTATTTAGTTCTTAGTATATAGTCTAGAAAATCCTGCTTTCCTTGAAAAGTAGACGGGTACTGACACATACTTTCATTAAAGGTTTAACCAAGCATCGACGTCATTACATATTTTATATTGTGTTTATTCCATTACGTACGAAAATGTAGGTGATGTACTTTATACACAACATAACATTGGATCATTGTGGTTTCCCCTTCAAAGTTAACAGGTAAAATGTTCTGATTGAGATATTATCCCCCCTGCTGTTTATACCTTATACCTTCTAGGGGCAACAAAGCGCTTCGATCATCCGTCCATCTTCGGAAGTCACGTTTGAAAGTACCTAATGTTATATGTTGGTAGTGTGATAGTTATTAGGGAAAAGTTGGATAACAGTATGGTGTATTCGTTAAAGGTTAAATAGCCTTGTTCAGCCGCAGTTTTGTAAGTAATACTTAGTGGTTTAGGTTCGTGCATATTTATTGCTTAGGATAAAAATATATAAACCAAAAAAAAATTTGAGTAATATACTTACTCAATTTTTTTTTTGGTTTAGGTATATATTTTTATTAAAGTTTAAGGTAGGTTCGGATATTATATTTTTATTATAGTTTGTGGTTCTTGTATTAATGGTAGGTTAATATTAGGCATTTATTTAACATTTTCCTATTCGTTATATTGTTGCCTTGTTGTTATTGAAAAGAGGCATTACCTAATCATTTATGACGTAAGTATGACAAATAACGAATCGAATCTGCACGTTCGCAAACCACTTATGTATTTTTTTACGTAACTTACGTTATCATTTTTAATTCTGTGTTAATTTTTAGAGCTAAGAAACTTACTGATAAGCTTTAATTAAAACTGTTAGGTACCCAACATCCAGTAGATATCTCAATCAACAGAACAGTTAGTGTTCACGTGTTTTATTTTTAAGCTATCAACTCGCTGATAATTTCAAATATAATTATGTTTATTAAACAATAAAAAAAATTCCCACTTGCCACAAGGTGACCCCGAAAAGGTAGGTACACGACCGTAATTTGCATCAACCCAAAGCAATTGATCAATGATCGTGCGCAGGAGTGTATTGAAATCTATCGACGACATAAGATAAATTGGCAACGTAGCGACATAGTGATCAATCTTCGTAGTTTCATAGTAATCGATAGTGAAGCTTTTGAAGGGTCCCCCCCTTCGAAAGGGGGGATATAATGCCGAGAGTTTGTCGGTTCAAGCCCTATACGCCCGTTACAAAGCTATAAATCAAGGCATAAATTAATTAACTTATGGCCTGCTAAGTCTAAGTAATAAGGTTTATTTATAAAATTTACTTAAAGTTAAGTAATGATTAATGTCTGCTTAATGTTCATAGTAAGTATTACAGTCCGGCCGTCGCGCCGAGAGAATGCTTTCTTGACACGTACAAACGAATGCTTGTTTTGCGAATTTGATCTTTATTAGTTACTAGAACTGTCGCACTGACAGCTGTCAGACGAATGACGGCCGGACTGTAATATGTTCATTTTTGACATTATCTTAAGGATAGTGTCTATTTGTTAACTAAGTCATTATGCTCATATTTGAATACACCTTTCTTTCATGTCCAATACCTTGAAAACGTGTTTATTTTGCGCCTGTAAGGTGGTCATAGGTGTCAGTATTTTTGAACTAGGAGCGTCTATTAAATCCACGTTATTTTTGGAGCCATTCGAGTCAGACTTTTGTATGTCTGGCTGGACTCCGCAGCATGGAATTAGTATGAACTATAGTACGGAACTTCAGAAGTAGAGCTCTAGCGTTAGGTTTTAGCCAGCCAAAGATAGCCAAAGTCGCATATAATATTTTCTTCTAATAATATAGGTAAGTACGACTTTTCCTTCAACATCAAGCTGCGTAAAAAACTGTGCGTACTCCATTTCTCACGCTTCCGGTGGTCCGTGAAACCAGATCGGCGCAGGCGCAAGTAACTCTATACCGCCAAGATTTACGACCGGATTGACCCTAGTACCGTTCTATGACGTTATAGACCGTGTTAGGTTGTTTAATTGTAGCTAATCTTAGTTTTATTATTATTTATTGGGCTTGTTTATTTTAGAAGCGTGAAGGTGTGTTAGGTACCTATGTTTTTATTGGGAATAGATTGCTGTTAATGTTTTTGTTCTAAGTCTACTAGAGATGGATTTAGCATTCCACTGATGTGATCACCCTAATAATATTATAAAGGCGAAAGTTTGTGTGACTGTTTATATGTTTGTTACTTCTTCACGCTCAAACCGCTGGACTAATTTTGATAAAATTTTGTATGGAGGTAGCTGACACCCTCGATTAACATATAGGCTGAGATTATACTTTTTATCCCGATATTCCCACGGGATCGACAATTACGCTGGTGAAACCGCGGGGCGTAGCTAGTTAACAATAAACATATCATCACGCCTGTACTCCCCCAAGGGCAAGGCAGAAGTGAAACTATAGCACACCTACATTTCGCCAGTTATAACCTAGTTCAGGAGGCAGTGCGCTTATGTAACTGTGTACTTACTTTGTTTTCAATAAAGCATTATTATTATTAGTTAAGTTTTAGTCCTATTTAACAGGGGGCGATTGCCTATTTAAGAGGGGGCAGGGGGCTATTGCCATCAACCGGGCACAAATCTAGACTCCGGGCTGCTACAGACAAATTCCAGATTGAAAAACCCAATAACATTTTGCCCGACCCAGGAATCGAATCCAGGACCGCATGCTCATCAGTTGCGACCACTAGACCAACAAGACGGTGAATATCAATATGTGTGAAAAAAGTAAAAGAAAAAAATGATTTTAATCAAAAATACATACTCGACAATAGAGCCTCCTATAACACAATACATACATAACATACATAATCAGCCTATGATGTTCCCACTGCTGGGACACAGGCCTCCTCTCTGTGAGAGGGAGCGGGCCGTAATCTACCATGCGGGCCCAGTGCGGGTTGTTAGATGTCACATGTCTTCGAATTTTTGGTTCTAGGACATGCCGGTTTCCTCACGATGTTTTCCTTATACACAACTAACACTTAACACAATATTATGCGAAATTATTAAACACTAGCAGCGCCCCGCGGTTTCACCCGCATAAGCGTTTATTGCCCGTGGTTCGACCGCGTAGTTCTACTAGTAGGACCACGGGCATTTTTCTTTTCGGTGGTTCTATCAATCGGACCATCGTTATAAAATTGTCAAATTTTATTGGCACTGGTTCTACTGGTCGAGTAGAACTAAGATAAATATTTTTGCCCATGGTACTACTTACGTAGTACTTATACCTACATTATTTTGCTACGCAAAATACGCGCTTTGACGTGGAGTTGCGGACACCAGCCCGTATTACCTTCACTATTTTACAAAGAAAAAAAAATACGTGTAAGTAAAAATAAAATTTATTGAATAAGGTTTTTTACATTTTAACACACTTTTATTAGTAAAATAATGATTAAAAAAAACTGTCAGGGCTATCAATTTATTTTTTTTAGATAGCCCTGATAGTCTTTTTTAAACATTATGCAAAATTGCGTCGTCATTGAAAATAACAAAACTTGGTCATAACTGGGAATATCGGGGTAAAAACTATCCTACTTATGTCCCGGGACTCCAAACTATCTCTATACCAAATTTCATCTAAATCGGTCCAGCGGTGTAAGCGTGAAAAGGTAACAGACAGACAGACACTTTCGCATTCATGATATTAGTATGGATATTGAAATACTTAAGTACATACTAAACAACTAAAGCACAGTTTCAGGCCCATAAAAATATTCAGTTCATTAATCCTGAACAATCACAATTCACATCCCGCTAAAATTGCGATAAGAGATCATTGACTCGAAAACTTTATAAATATTATGAAACCGCAAGGTTAATGACAGATTAAGTTATTAGGTTAAATTTTCTCATCTTTCTCTTATCCCAATTTATGAGGGGTCACCGGCCACCGCAACATGTCTTCTTCTTCTACAGGGTGTTACAGAAAGGGTATATCAATACAAACGGGTTGAAGAGTGTATCTGGTCTAGAATTTCTGTACAAAATTTCAGCTCAAAAGCATTAACTTTGAAAATGCTTAATATTTTTTTATTTCGACATCACGGCGCTGCACTGGCGCGCGGCGGCGTGATGTGCGTGTACTAGGCGCACAGACACACTAAAGATAATGGATAATGACCCTCGTAGTGCGGTGACACGTTTGTTTTGATTTCAATTTGATAAACTATCGAAATAAAAAAATATTAAGCAATTTCGATTTCAATTTAATAAACTATCGAAATAAAAAAATATTAAGCAATTTCAAAGTTACTGCTTTTGAGCTGAAATTTTGTACAGAGATTTTAGACCAGATACACTCTTCAACCCGTTTGTATTGATATACCCTTTCCGTAACACCCTGTATATACTTCTTTATTAATCGTCATCTCGGTAGTCAATCCCTTAATTTCTAAACATCATTCACACAGTCCATCCATCGTTGGTCTTGGTAACGGTGGAGTTTCTTGCCCATTCTTCTCCTTACCTTTCCTTCTTCTAACTTTTGGAAGGGGCGACTAGAATCAATTCTATTTTAAGGTAATTTTTGACGTTCAAAAGTGCCTTTTATGTGCCTATTTAAAATAAATGCTTTGACTTTGACTTCCCCTACAAGAGTAGGGGAAGACAAAAGAAACGATGGATGGATTATATGATCCACATTCACACTCAAAGTCAAAACTTTCCTCACATTTTCCGCATTCCTGCGCAACATATGCCCGTATCATGATAGCCGACTTTGCATTTTCCTTTTATATACAACTTAAATTACTGTGTTTTTCAGTCGATCAGATACAGGGGAATCCACTAGATGTGGATAGCGCCGCAGCATTCGTTTGTAAAGATTTTTGGGGGAGGCCCAATGTCTAGCAGTGTAAATTCCTAGCTGTAATGATCATGAGGGATGAAGTTCCTAGTGCCAGAGTCTTAGTCTAAATCGCTTATCACATTTCCTCCTAAGATCAATGGTGGCCCAGTGGTAATGGTAGGTGCGGGATGGTCCGAAAGGGTTACCGCTACCCCGGAACATAAAGGGCTAAGAAAGGAATTCGGATGGGTTTTAGTCGAGTCTAACACTCCCTTCCGCTCCATCCAGAGCGGGAGGGGTCATTTGATGATTCCCCATCCATAAAAAAAAAATGTGGTAATGGTAATAGTCTCGACTTAACGAGTTGTAAGTCGTTGGTTCGAACCCAGGCTGGCACATTCCTTCGTGTAATTTGTTTCATCACCACTGCTCTCAAAATGGTGAAGAAAAACATCGTGAAGAAACCGGGATGTCCTAGAACAAAAAAAAAAAGACGGGTTGCACTCCGGGAGTGCCGGCAGAAGTGAAAACTTGAATATTAACGTTGAAATAAATCAATTATGAATTGAATTAATATAACTAATTTTTTTTCACTATTTCTGCGTCACTTTTTCATTAATCGATGCACTTTGTTCAATTTCCATATTTTAAACACTTTATATACACGAATTTTACGAATACACAGCAGTGTGGCTACTACACAGACGGTCGAGCCATCAGCTGTCCATCCATCCATCCACATCCACGTCCACCATCACCGTCACCGTCACCGTCACCATCCCCGTCACCGTCCCCATCACCGTCACCGTCACCGACATCGTCACCGTCACCGTCACCGACACCGTCACCGTCACCGTCACCGTCACCGACACCGTCACCGTCACCGTCACCGTCACCGTCACCGACACCGTCACCGTCACCGTCACCGTCACCGTAACCGTCACCGTCACCGTCACCGTCACCGTCACCGTCACCGACACCGTCACCGTCACCGTCAACGTCACTGTCGCCGTCACCGACACCGTCACCGTCACCGACACCGTCACCGTCACCGTCACCGTCACCGTCACCGACACCGTCACCGTCACCGTCACCGACACCGTCACCGTCACCGTCACCGTCCGTCCGTCCGTCCGTCCGTCCGTCCGTCCGTCCATCCATCCATCCATCCATTATCGTGTCTCACTTGGTTCACTTCGGTTGGCGCCGCCGCCGTAGAAAGAGGGGGGGGGGGGAATCTCGGTGTATTCCCGTTCGTCCCATCGACTTCGTCCCCTTAAGGAGCCCTTAGAAAACAAACACGAAATTCGGAAAGCATTTATTGTATTTAAAACAATACAACATTTCTACACACAGAGATATTATTATATATGTCTTGTAGCTTAATTGGTAATGGTATGTTATCATTTTAAATGCTTAATCCCGTTCGTCGCACGACGGGGACGAAGTCGGTGGGACGAACGGGAATACACCGAAATCTCTCCTGACGGTCACGTGTCCTGACGCGAGTTTAACATTTTTTCCCCATACAAAAAGTGTGCAACGCCGCTAAAGAAGTTTTCACTTCAAAAATCGAAGACGTGTGACATCTAATAGCTCGCAACTGGCAGGCGTGGTGCATGATGGCCCGCTCCTAACAGAGAGGAGGCCTGTGTCCCAGCAGTGGGAACATTATACACTAATGATGATAGATAGCCTTTATCGTTATAGCTAGAAGTGCCCGCTAAATAAATAGAGCAACATTCATGAACTCATCAGTTTCACCTCGGTCCGAATCAAAGTGTATTTCAGTTGGTTACGTTATTGCTCGTACACTAACATTGCGTAAGCGCAAGTGGCCGTGAACGCTAATTGTGATCTATCTTCTATCTGTATATTATAAATTTTAAAATACATAGTTCGTCTGCATGCATTTTTTTGAATATTTTATGCGGATTTGAAGGAGATGGAAGATGGGAATGTGTTTTTGATAGAATTCAAAGCTTGATTTAATCATATAAGATTGAGATTATCCATCGTAGCTATGCTTGGGTGAGGCCTACGTTCAGCAGTGAACGTCTCTCGGCATATATAATGAGGAATTGAGGATGTGAGAAACAGAATTTCTTTTCTTTTAGATTATTTACAAGTCTTTAATTGGCATTACCTGTCCTAAAGTGTTGTTTTCTAAACTTTGCGACTTTCTTTCCATAGTGTCACAACAGTACCTATAAAAGCTGATATCTTGTGCAGACGCCAGCACATCAAGCTACTAAAATCTGTCAAATTTCTTTAATAGATTTTCAACTTTATCGCTAAAGTATAAGGTTCAATGTTGATTGGGAAAGTTTGACAGTTTCGGGTACCTAGAAGTAGTAGTTTTAAAATTTTTGTCATACCAGTTCATAAATTATTATAATTAACCATAGATATAAGAAAGTTATATTAGGTCCTTACATATGAAATTGGCGTTTTGTATGGAAGGAACAAAAAGTCGAATATTTTTTAATATAATATATTTAATTAATCAAAGTATGAACCATTGTTTTCAATGCACTTTTGCCATCTTATAGGTAGTTCATTGATCCCTTTACTAAAAAAACCAGTCGGACGGGAATCAATAAAATCTTTGAAGGCGATTTGGACTGCCCCATCGGAGTTGAATTTTTTCCCTTGCAAAAAGTTATCCAAATTGCGAAAAAAATGGTAATCTGTTGGAGCAAGGTCCGGGGAGTACGGAGGATATCTAAGACATTCCAATTCAAGTAATGTAACGCAGCAGTCGACGCGCGTTTGCCGGTTTGCTTCAGTCAATTCGTGAGGTACCCACCTTTCAAGCTTTTTAATCTTCCCAATTTGCTTCAAGTGAATTAAAACAGTTTTATCACTAACATCGAAACCTGCAGCTAACTCGGACGTGGTTTGCGATGGGTCCGCTTCCACAATAGCCTTCAATTCTCCATTATCAACTTGGGTCTCAGGCCGTCCACGGGGCTTGTTTTGCAGGTCGAAATTTCCAGAACGAAAACGTTGGAACCAAAAACGAACTGTGTTTTCTTTTGCAACATGACCGCCATACACATCATTCACCCTTCGAGTCGTTTCCGCAGCACTAGTGCCACGGCGGAACTCGTACTCGTAAATAATGCGATATTTTAAATTTTCCATTTTGTAAAATGAGTGACGCAAACAGAAAAAACAGAAGAAAAAAAACAAATGAATGACGGTCATCGAAGCACAAATACATGAGTAAATAGCTGTACAAATTTGAATTTGGAATTCCTTACCAAAGAGGAGAAATTCGTGATTAAAGTGGCCAGTACGAAAAACGCCAATTTCATATGTAAGGACCTAATATTTCTATGTTATATCAGCCTTTGGCTAATAATAAAATCGTCTGTTATCTCTGCGCTCTCTTCCGTTGTAGGGATCAGCAAAACTACAAATTATACAGACCTAAATTCCTAAAATCGTAAGCGGAAGTTTATCAAAACAAAAGAGTGATTATAGAGTGTGTATTTGTATTTTTCGTATGAAAAGAGTTAGTTTGAATTAATTAACTAGATGTATGAGTAATTCGAGAATAAGTTTGTTTTACAAATGATCTCTTGTTTCGTAGTTTGCTCATGGGAGCCAGGTTTAAAATACTGCTTTTCTTTATAATTTTGAATTTATATCATCAGCACAGTACAGTATATTTTACCTATTGCTGACCAGCATAGCTAATCACAACCATACGACAGGCTATCGTATCGAAAATGACACATTTCGATAACCTGATTTGACTTGCCCCCGACAGCAATTAGCTGTTGGAAGAATAGCGGGCGTCTATTAGATTTAAACTGACCAAATTTTCGGAACAGCGTTTAGAAGACTCCTACGATAACATTGATTGATGTTCGATACGGTGCGGAAGCGTATCGAGTATTTGTGAATAGCTATGCTGTTTGCTTTTCATATAAAATATATCTCTATACTAATAAGCTAAAGAGTTTTTTAGTTTGTCCGAACGCGCTAAACTCTGGAACTCAAGCGTGGGAAAAGGCTAGGCAGATGAAACTCTGGAACTGTCAGTCGGATTAGAAAAATTATTTTTGCATTTGATAGTCCAATTCTTGAGGAAGGCTTTAGGCTATTTAACCGACCCAATGCCCACTAGGAGCCGGGCAAACATGAAAAAAGTCAGAAAGAATGCTAAGTGAAAACAAAGTAAAAGTGAGGGCAGGCGATGTGATTCGACATGATGGGTCGGGGAACAAGAAATTTCACGCATATATTTCAAGTATACTAGTACTTGTCTGTCACTTCATCTAATTGGCAATCATTCTTATGGTTTCCACGTTCTATAACCACATGTCTTTCAACCTCATCACATATATCTTCATTTTCTTCAGATTTCGCTCCTTCGACTAGTTTTTCCAACCTGTCTTTCGCACTGAAATTGGCACCTTTCTCTGTATTACCGCTAGTTTCCGATGCGCCGGCACCGGTTAGCGTTGTGGTGGTAAACAGTACTCTTTCAAGTCTTTGTCTTAATATGGCTCTGTTATGAATATGACTGTTTGTTCTCATGATTGGTGCACTTTCTTTTCTTAATGTGCTTTGTTATCTTTGGCACTTTCGATTTTATCGGATGTGGTGAAGAAAGTATGAGTGGATGTTTATACCTAGTGTCAACATTAAAAGTTGTTTTGTAAACATTTGACATTTTATTAGTTTTTTTTTTGTATACATTTTTGCGAGAAATTGCGAATCAGCGTGTTTAATATTTTAAATGTCTTAAATTAGTATTACATTGATCTTTGAATCTTTGATTCTTTTAAAACCTTTAAAACTTTACGATCCCGGAAACAAAAGCTCACTTAACAATTCATTTGGTGCACTACCATAAAAAGGATCTAAAACGAAGAATACGCGGCACGTGCGCACGCGCATCGCACGCGCCGAACCGTGGTGAGAGTGGGGGGAGGGGACACAGGTGTCGAGTGATTTAATTAAAACTTAACAGAAATACACCGCCGACGAGTCAGTTAACGGCGAGTGTAATTAACTGCCACCCTTCCTGCTTACCTCCGATAAATATAGATTAATTATACGGTAGAAAAGGGGAAAGTCGAGTTTTTGAAAGAGTAATCATAGACATATGGTTTTGTTAGCAAATAGTAATTTGTGTTTGGAATTAATTTTATTTTGTGAAAACTGGTTGTCTACTTTGTTCATAAAAATATTAAAATGTGGTGTATTGTGATTTGGCAGGAACACAAGCGATGCATTTCATAAACAGCAAGTTGTTTGTATTTGTAACTAAACGCGAAAGTTTGTGAGCACGGATGGATGGATGTTTGTTGCTCTTCCACGCAAAAACTGCTAAACAGATTTAGATGAAATTTGGCACACAGATAGTTTATAATCAGGATTAACACAAAGGATACTTTTTAACCCGATATTCCCACGGGATCGAAACTTATGCGGGTGAAACCGCGGGGCGTTGCTACTGAATTAATATTTATACTCCGTTGATGACGTTCGCTTTATTGATCGAAGTTTCTCAAAATATGCAGTCATCGTTTCGGATTGAGTAAATCTGCGAGAAGTGTATTTATTCCACTGCATACATTCACAACGACCCACTTAACTTGTAATAAAGTTTATTGTAATTGTTTTGCCTACCAACGCGAATTGCGACATTACAACAAAATAAACTTCAACAGGTACTCGATACTTTATTAATTACATACAATTATTATATATTTGCATAATCACTGTTTCCCAATAATTTAACATAACATCACGCCTTTAATCTCCGAAGGGTCAAGCAGAGGTGTAACTGTAGAACCTACATTTCGCCAGTTATCTTTAACCTTTCGTATGCCGGAACGTAGATCCACGCGAGACACAATGGCTTTTTAATTGTGTCTGTAATTACGGCATTCAACCGGTTAAGTCCCATGTAATAGGGGGCTGGGGACTAGCCTATCGTCATCAACCGGGTACAAACCCAGACTCCGGGCTGCAACAAGATATAAATAATTAACACTTTGTCCGTCCTGAGAATCGAACCCAGCCTCATGATCAGTAGTGGCACTTGCCACCACTAGACCAACGAGGCGTACTTTATTAATCACACTAATCACACTAATATTATAAAGGCGAAACTTTGTGAGTGTGTGTGTGTGTGTGTGTGTGTTTATATGTTTGTTACTTCTTCACGCTCAAACGACTGGACCAATTTTGATGAAATTTGGTATAGAGATAGCTTGAGTCCCAAAAAAGGACATAGGGTACTTTTTATCCCGATATTCCCACGGGATCGAGACTTATGCGGGTAAAACCGCGGGGTGCAGCTAGTTACATATAATTATCACTTCACACTAATATTATAAAGGCGAAACTTTGTGAGTGTGTGTGTGTGTTTATATGTTTGTTACTTCTTCACGCTCAAACGACTGGACCAATTTTGATGAAATTTGGTATAGAGATAGCTTGAGTCCCGGAAAAGGACATAGGGTACTTTTTATCCCGATATTCCCACGGGATCGAGACTTATGCGGGTAAAACCGCGGGGCGCAGCTAGTTACATATAATTATCACTTACTAGCAGCGCTCCGCGGTTTCAACCACATAAGTTTCCCGTGGGAATATCGGGATAAAAACTATCCTATGTCCTTTCCCGGGACTCAAACTATCTCTATACCAAATTTTATCTAAATCGGTTCAGCGGTTTAAGTGTGAAAAGGTAACAGGCAGACAGACACACTTTCGCATTTATAATATTAGTATGGATTTGCATCTCAGCTTCCCACATAACTTAAGCAATAAGATTGTTAATAAAGATTTATTAGTTGTTTATGCAGAACATACGAAGTTAACTTTATAAATGGTGCCATCGTTAAATACGCGATGAGGTGAAAGGTAAGCGTAATCCATTTAAATTAACTGTTAAAGTTAGTAACCTATGATGTTGTCATTAATGAGAGGTGAATGCTTGTAAGTTATTTAAAATTAGTTTTTTTTTAAGTAACGTGCTGTGAGACTTATGAATACTTACGTAGTATTCATTAAATGAATTAAATGAGGCATTGCCTCCATGTCAAATTTTCAGGAACCGAAAAAAAACGTTTTTCTAATTTAAGATTCAGGGGTTTTCATACTCTCTGAGTTTATTCTCCATACTTAGTTAATTTTTTGAAAGTGTGGCGCTTAGCTGCCTTTGATCCTATATGCTTCAAATGTCGATGTACAGACGGCAGCACATCAAGCTACTCGAAACGGTCAAATTTTCCCAATGAAACTTGAACCTTAGTAATAAAGTTAAAAATGTACTAAAGAAATTTGACAGATTGTAGTAAAGGTACACCTCTGCTTAAGCCCTTGGGGATTACAGGCACGAAGTTATAAAAAATAGTTATTTACTTAAACTAGGCACTTTATGAACGTCAAAATTACATAAGACAGTCCCCCAAAACGCCCGGCCGCCCCCTCTTCACCATTCCAACAAAGTGACGCGGAGTTATGTTAACAATTAAATACATTCTAAATCAGTTTTTTCTTGCCTACCTGACAAACTCAACGCCTTTATTTCAATTAAACCAATTACAGGCACTATTGAACTAGGTGCGGGATTGTCCGAAAGGGTTACCGCTACCCCGGGACATAAAAGGCTAAGGAACACGGGTGGGTTTTAGTCAGTAAGAGTCTGACACTCCCTTCCGCTCCACCCAGAGCGGGAGGGGTCATTTGATGACTTCCCATACATAAAAAAGGCACTATTGAACTGTCAAGGAGTCGGAAAGATGAAGCTAGTTGCCCATTTCAAACCATAGTAGGTTCCTGTGGAGAAGAACAGGCAAGAAACTCCATGGACACTCTTGCTATACAGTTTTAAAAGATGTGTTCATACCAAAACCACCATTTATTAAAACTACGTACTTAAACAAAAAAATACAATACTCATAAATAGAAAGCTAATTTACAAATAAAGAAATAATTCATTCACAGCTGGAAACTTTTTACAGTTTGGACTGTTCGTATACCGACAGCCTAACAGAGTAATTCTCAAGGCGAATGCTGCGACCGAGAGTTACAAGATCAGATGTTAGGCTGGCCACACACGGGTGGTCTTGGGAGTTGACGCTTTATTACTATATAATAAACAAGTCATGTGCGTGCGCAACATATGTATATTACTGTACTTAGCTATCGTGAACACATTATAATGGTTGTGGGGCGAGTTATAAGTTGTGAGCGATTTTATGGGTTGTCAAAGATGGCCGCGGTGTTCGTTGGTGTAGATGTAGAGGAGATGAAAGTACCTACATACCCCCTTATCAGATGAATAGTTACACACCGATTTTTCTCTTTCAGTCGTCAGTAATTTGACTTTCGAAAGAAGAAGACAAAGCGTTGTGTAACTATACAGACGTTATACAACATTAGTAAGGGGCATAATTATAAGCGTTCCAAGTAGTCATTGCTGATATCGCTGGGGCTCTGGCTGCCATAGGGTGTTAAAATTATGCTGAGCGGATGCCGTTTTGCGTGGATGTGACGCATATTTTCCACCAACTTGTTATTTCATTTTTCTAGGTTCTAATATTTTACAGACTTTGTTGTGTTTTTATAATAATATGTTCCACTGTCAAAATTTTTCTTTTGTTATGTATTAGGAACTTAATTTGTTAGCTTAGTTGTTCATTTTATTGTGCATGCTGTGGTCTCCTGTAATTGAAATAGTACACCTACCAAATACTTTGTCGTCCATTAAATACATATATAATGTTTAGTGTATATCTTTTGTTGGAGATCCAAAATATTTTATTTTTGTATTCGGTTCTGTCTCTGAGTCATGTTTACCGCAAATAAAAGTATTTCCTTTCTTTCTCGTTCAAATAAATATTTGCGACTAATTTCTCGAAGGAGCAGGTACCTACAAGTAAAAGTACAAGTACGAGTACACCTACCTACCCACATTTCCCTTGTTATGTTAGAAGATCCGGTATTATTTCACTGAAAGCGAGCCTAATCTAATTGTGTTAAAGTGATTGCCTGTAGTAGTGAAGACTTGTTTCTTATTAGGTTATCGCCATCACTGATTCATAGCTTAATAATGCAGCAGACTAACGTTAGTCAGTCAACGTTCACAGTCTGACATCAGTTTCAGTCTGTCAAAAATACTTCTGATTTCCCTACATTTTTGACAAGTTTTTGACATTTGTTTGTCGCCGAGATGAGATTGCGACTAGATTTTAAACGTTTTAATCTTTCAAGCGCCGCTAATGAGACATAATTGATTTTCTATTGCTTCGTCGCCGATCGGCGAATCGCGCCGCTTGACCGGTTAAATTACGAAGATTAGCCTTTTGGTCTCTGTACGCATAGTGTAACAGACCAGTGATACCTGTTGCCGCAATACCGATTACCGACAGACGTTTCGTTTCCGAACCATGAAATTCGTCACTATACAAATCTCTAAGGATTCTTTAAAATTCATCGCTATACAAATCTCCAAGGATTCTTTAAAATCGCTCTTCGTTTTTCCCTTCCACCACCACCCAAAAAGTTGGATAAATCCACTAATTATTTTGTGGGAGCCTAGAATCTGTGTTGATGTTAAATTAAGATAAGCTAATAATGAGCGCCCTGCGCGGCCCGTCGTGTTAATATCCATATTTAAGCCTCCTATTTTATCACTTAGGTTCATCTATTAAGTCGTGAGATAAGTTGGCGGTTATTTATGAGGACCTGCCTCACCTTACACTCATAGAGTACGATGTTGGAACCTTAGAATGTAGTACAATGTTCCGTAAGTCTGTATGCTAAAGACAAAAAAGTTATGGATTTTTCTCCTCTTAAACGTCTTCGCGATTGCTATGTGAATTTCCATATTTTTTGGCATAGGTGGACCTACGTTTGGCATTTCGACTCGGAAAATTGTTATCATGCTTGTTGTCGAAGCCACAGGCCAAATCTTGTAGGTAAAGGTAAGGATCTATTAATATTCCATAGATGACTCATCAGTCAAGTTATCGATCAATCAAGTCAGGATCTTGTCTTTACTACAGAGTATATGCACGTCTTTGAAGGTAGATCTTAGCAACTATGTATAAGTCTAATTTTGAAAAATTACATTTAAAAATCTACTCTTATGTGACGACTTTTGACTTCCACAATCATGTAAGGTGGATAATGATAGATTAGGTCTACTGTAGTAGAAGGGCAGCCAGAAATTTTGCCCTTTTCTCTATCACTTTGAAAGTTTCCCCCCCCCAAACATTTTCCATTTAGTATTGTAGAAATCCGCCACCAACCCGCACTGTACCTGCGTGCATTACGGCCCACTCCCTCTCACAGAGGGGAGGCCTGTGTCCGCTGGGACACAGGCCTCATCTCTGTGAGGTTTCCTCTGCTGAGTGGGAACATTATAGGCTCATTATGAATTATGCATTGCAGAAATCATAAAAAGAAAAATTCATTGCATAATTATGTAAATCTTTATCATTGTACAACTAAGTATTGTTCCGAATAAATCAATTATGCTAAAGGTTCTCTTACATTACCTAAACTCCTATTGGGCAACTTAGGGCCCTTTCATTTGCAGAAGGTCGTCCACACACCCACGACTTGTCGCAACTGCGACTGATACTTCTATCGCAGGCTCATTAATGTGCTCCTACACATTATTGTGTACTACTTTATTGGTATATGTATATTGTGGGTTATTAAGTTGTAATGAATACCTGTTGCGACATTCGGGAACAGATCCAAGCCCTGATCTTGAAATACTTTAACCACACTTGTATATGTAACTCATACAGTGGATAAATTAATCCATGAATTAGATTTATGTTTCCAATGATCAGTGTAAGCTGTTGCAAATTCTGCTATTTTATTTAGTGAAGTTTTTTCTCCATATTTAACAATGTTGTTAGTATCGCTAGCCATCCTATCATTTCCCATAACATTGAGGCTCTGCCCGTGGCTGGCCAAGATTTCTTCAAAAAGAAGTTATTCCACTATATGTAATTCAATTAGAGAAATAATTTATAATCCAAAGACGTATATTTTTCCATATTTACTTTGATATCTTCAACGGAAAGACCTCCATAATATATTACAGCAATCTTATGCCATCGATGACTTTAAACTCTGATTGACAGTATCACAGTAGCCAATAAAATGCCATCATTTCACGCCTGCGCAAAACCTCATCGTCTAGTGCGGTCCTAATAAAAATGCGTCCTACGCTGCGCTTGACTTTCTCCACCATTTGCATTTTGGATGGAGACTTAGTCTTACGCAAGTTTGTTTTGTCGAATGTTATTTGATACTATGTTACTGTACATGTGACGTGTACGCATGTATTGTTTTGTGAATCAATTGTCTGTTAGATGCAATGTATGTTCCTTTTGTAGGTTGTTCTTTTTCTTTAGTTGTTGCTGTGTTATTTTGTTTGATGACAGCTTGAATTGGTACACTATTTGGATTGTCTCTGGTTGTGTGGTCCGCAAGTTTTGTATTTAATTCTTTGGATTTAGAGCAGTGGTAATCGTGCTCCATTTAAATTCTTCTGTGTTGGAGATTTAGTTTTAATGACTAGTAAATCCGTGTGACGGAGTATATGAAAAGGTGCCAAGTTCGAACGGAATATTCTGTAATTTAAGCATGCAAATGTGTACCCGGTCATAAAATTTAGCACAAATTATATGAAGTGTCCTTTTTCAATCAGTTCAATTTAGTTAGAGTTGACGTCACACAACATTCGCACTCCGGGATCTTGATTAACTCAATTAAACCTTTCGTGGAGACTGTCTCAGCTCCTACCGTTGGTTCGACATTTAGTTTTAAAACATTTTCTTTAACAGCACTTACCTACGCAAATACATTATTCTGCACTATCCCGCTTGACTCCGGCGCACCCTCGCTCCCGTATCTTGCTGATTGTCTAAATGAGAAGATTGCAAGTGATCCGCCGCGGTTGTTACAATGGCGGTGCGCACGCGATGTTAAATGTATTGGTATATACATATGTGAATATGTGCTGCTAAAAATTGCACTTGATTTACATTTTAAGAAAACAAATCTACTTTCTTTGAGATTTGCCTGGCATGGATGTCTATGGTTATAATGATTGGAAAACATGATTGGAATTCCAGAATCGAGAATAACGTGCCCGTTCGTGAAAATTATCCTGAATTCGATGCTTTTCTTTATATTTAATTCTAAGATCCTAATATTCTTTTGTCTGACATAAATATCCATTGCTTTTTGCATTCGTAAACTGCAGGTATAAAACGACACCCACGTCTAATCCCAAAACAACCGAAGCGTTTAGTTTCATTCAATCATTCACAGCTGAATGATTGAAGACGTAGAAATCATTCAATATGGCGAAGCCGTATGAACGCGAGGGGACTAAATGATTGGAACTTTGTACGGCGCCAGATTTATACTTAACTTTTTTAATCATTTTGCTACTCATATTACCTTAAGAGGTATTCATTTCACTCATTAATTTTCTTTAGAAACATTAGTTTGTTGTCTTGTATTTTGTCAACTTTCGTCAGTATTTAAGTAAGGAAGGTGATTTTTGTCAAATGTATTGGTTCGACCGTTTTCCGTAGCTGTCAGTAAGCTTTGCTTTCCTAACAAAGCGGTGAACGGTCACACAATAACGGTTGTCCAAATGCAGAGCGTTTTTAGACACCTTATTGTCAAATACCTACTGTTGAAAATGACAGAAATTCGTGACGGTCATTATTTATTTATTTAATACTTTAAGCACACAAATGTACAGAATTTTCTACTAGTCAACCTTTGGGTGATGCAGAGACAAACTTTGGTAGGTGCAATCATGAAAATTGAGGAATTAATATTTTTAAATATAAGGATAAGCATAAACCTATTTAAGACTATATATAATATATGTAGCTAATTACATATTAATATAATCACAAATAAATATACATAAATACACGAATATACTAAAAAGAAATAAGACAAACAATGAGAAACATTACCGTTGTGATGATACTGCCAGCTTCTTGCAAATGTGCTCGCGAAATTCGTTGGTTGCCACCCCGATCTCCTTTCTAATATGGCGGAACCGCTTTCCTTGAAAACCGAAGGTTTAGAAGTGTCATAGACATCAGTGAGCTTCTTGACTAGTACTTACTGTTTAAAGGACTCTGTATTTGTATCAGAAATACCGATTTCAACTAAAGCATAGCATAGCAGCTGCTTTAATATGCAGGGCACATCCACATCGTACGGCTATTCGAGGCACCTGTCGCCGAGTTCAAAGCGAAACTTAGCATAAGTTGCGTGTTATAGGGACGAGTTGCGATCGCTATGCAAACGACTGGTACTTTGTAGTTTTGTATGTCTGTTTTATACCATATGCTCGTATGGTATTCAAATCGGCGGTATTTGTGGGTTATTAGTATGGTTACGGCGTTGGGATTGTTTATATGTAGAATTTGGAAGAGAATTCGTATTGGAGTCCTAAATGTTGATATGTTTGAATGAAGATTTTGAAAGCTTATCATCAATACTTTGTAAATCTGATATTCTAGAAAATATTATGATCATACAAGTCTAATTGATTGATAGCATGAGAATATAGGTACTAATGATGTGTAAGCATTTATTGTACCAATATTTTCTCAGTCACTGGTACCTATATTATACATATAGATGCAGAAATCAGTTGTCCAGGTGTTGCAGCACACCTTGGGGCAAGTGTAAGTCCAGCAGGTGTCTTTTACCATTTAGGAGATATTATATCAGTTAAGGTCTTAAGTTGTTTGTTATTTGTAAAGTTTATGTAATTAATATGTTCAGGTGAAAACAAAATTAACTATTTGGACATAGTCTCATAATTTAGTTCTATGAGATTAACAAGCATTTTAAGCAGTAGTTTTTATTTTTTACTAACTTAACCGCGGCTTCGCCATGAAATGATACTACCGAGATTAAAAGTATCCTATGTGTTAATCCAGGTTATAAACTATCTGTGAGCTATATTTTATCCAAATCTGTAAAGCCGTTTTTGCGTGATTGAGTAACAAACATCCAAACATCTTCACAAACTTTCACATTTACAAAAATTGGTAATTTTCTGCGTGAAAAATAAACCGCTAAGATACTAACGATAACTACTCTCTACATTTTAATAAGAACCAAGGAAGGACGCTAATTTCTCGCCAAACATCTCATCATCTAGATTGCTAAACACGACTGTTATCAAATCGTTCTCATTACAACATTGTAGTGATGCAACGCGTATCTAATTGTAAACAAGGGCCCGATCTGATAAGAATGTTTCTAGCACACGAGGGGACAATAGAGATGTTTCCTTGTTCTTAACTAAATAGGTTTGTGTGCTGAAAGAGCTGATTAAATACTGACTCAGTTAAATAAGGGCAGAGCAATTGCAGATGGTAAAGTGGACTTGTGTTTCAGTGTTATTATCCCAATCGTAAGTACGAGTATATCTGAAAAATTGGATTGATGTTTGTAAAAATCTCACATTTTTGAGGTGAGTCTTGCAAGCTGATATATCTATGGGAAACTAGTTTGATAACACAGCCCTGATTCACAACCATACGACATGCTTTCGTATCGAAAACCTGACATTTCAATAACCTGATTTGACTTGCCCTCAACAGCAAATAGCTATTGGAAGAATAGCGGGCGTCTATTTGATTTAAACTGACAAAATTTTCGGGTTTTGGACTTGTGAACAGCGTTTAGAAGACTCCTACGACAACAATGATTAATGTTCGATACGATACAGAAGCCTATCGAGTATTTGTGAATAGCTATGCTGGTTAGGGTAGGATATTGGGTTCGTAGTAATCAGTCTCTTCATCTGAAGGCATTGGTAGTGAAATATAACAAATTGAGATGACAGATAAAACCGTTTTTGATATTCTTAGGCGCAGTCAAAATGGTTGATAGAGTTATTATGACGTTAGAAGGAGAGGTGCTATCACATTAAGATGAAGGTCCAAAATCTAATGCAAATTATGATAGATGTTTAAAAATACATGATCGTTTATTGGCTAACCATCGCGTAGGCGACGCCCCATCTTGATCTTAGAAAACAAGAACTCTCAATCGTTACTGCCAGGTTGTCAACAGTATGTAGAATGTTTACGAGACTTGTATTTAATTACAAGTTTCCTTCTATTGGCTTCTGCAATGTGTGTAGAATGATAAATAGGTGATACCGCGCGTGTTTGTCTCTAATCTTACATTCTTCAGTATATGACCAGTTTGTATGAATATCTATGTGTGATTGAAGCAAAAAACAATTTAGCAATTTAGCTTTTTACCTCCTTTTATAGAAGGTATGACAAGGTGTATCTAAGAATAAATATGGCATATATATGCCACAGCTAACAGTCACATAAACATATGTTGACTCATATCTCAGAAGCGGATGTATCGATTTGACAAGAATGAGATTGTTAGACTCAAGCTAGTGAAGTAGTGACTACTACTATTTAGTTCATATTACTTTACAAGTTAATCACTTACCTAATGTTAATTACTTTGCATACCTAGTATTGTATACAATCAAGTATTTTCTAATTGAACAGACAGCTGTGCTGCTGGGGAGTTTGTTTGCTGGGGAATTTCTATATTTCTTTAATGTTTCAACTATTGCCTTCTTCTTCATCAATTATTCTATGGAAGAATGTTTCTTCTTGGGTCTTTTTCGAACACCTTATTTATGGTTTCTTCATATCTTCGTTTTGAGGCCCATTTCAAATCTTCATAAATGTCGTTATCTTAATGGAAGTATTTGGCGCGACGGACGATTTGACTCGCTAATTGTCGCTGAGTTAACGCGGGACAGACAGACCGACACGTCATGCCACCATGTTGTATGTGACGTTTCTTTATACAGAATAGTTATCAATTTTATTTGTAATTGCTATGACCAATCGTCATTGCAAAAACAAATAAAACTGACGAGGAAAATGATTCCATCATGAATTTGTTTTCGTATTTTGTTTGTTTTGCGGTTTATTGACTTCTAATTTTGATGATTTATTTGTAATTTTCCTTATGGGGAATAAATAGTTCTGTTATTGAAATGTACTTACGTCACGCAAAAGGTTGAATAATAATAATAAAATAATAATAATATAATATTCCACAACTATCACACAACGCCATCTAGTCCCAAGCTAAGCAGAGCTTGTGTTATGGGTACTAGACAACTGATAAACATACTTATATATTTCTAAATACATACATATTATAGATAAATTACACCCAGACACAGAACAAATGATCGTGCTCATCACACAAACATTTGTCCTGGGTGGGAATCGAACCCACGACCTCCGGCATAGCAGTCAGGGTCACTAACCACTAGACCATCAGGCCTGTCCTGTAATAAACTCCGTAAGTATATATTATGTCCTTACTGTTCAGAATAATTAATTAGTTTAGCTACACTTTTGATGAATCAATTGTTTTTAGAACGATCACTGCCTAAATTACAAATCCACCACAGTTACTGCAGTTTATAATTAAGTATCGCATTGGGCCCGCGTGGTGGATTACGGCCCACTCCCTCTTACTGAGAGGAGGCCTGTGTCCTAGCAGTGTGAACAGTATAGGCTGATTACCTATGTATTATGTCTTATACTAGCTTCTGCCCACGACTTCGTCCACGTGAAATTTCTTGTTACCCCGACACCAACCCCGTCGCATCGCCGACCCACGCTTTTAATTCGTTTTCGCTTAGCGTTCTCTTACGATTTTTTTCTTTTTGTTCAGCTCCTAAGAGTCCTAGCGTGATGTTAAATATCCCTATAGCCTTCCTCTAGAATTTGGCTATTAAATGCAAAAATATGTTTTCAAATCCGACTAGTAGTTCCAGAGGGCTAACCTCTGGAACTACTAGTCGGATTTGAAGCGTTCAAACAAACAAACTTTTCAGCTTTATTATTAAAGAAATCGAACCACCCATGGCAGACCCACCTTTACTAGAAGGTACCACAACAGTTATTAATCTCCAAGATCATTTCTCCGCTGAACATTATCTAATATTAAATGTATGTGTTCGTATTGTTCATAATTGATGTTTCATCCATTGTGTCTATTCAAGCCTGCACAATGATGGCTGATGAGCTACGTCATTAGCCAACGTTTGATGCAACGTTGGTGATTAATTGTGATCCAGTGTTGGTGAGATCTGATATGATTTTGAATAGCTTCTTTGGTCTGATAATTGGATTTTCATCAGACAGTTCTACTACCCACTAGGGACTCTTGATTTGGATTTCTTAAGCAAAACATATTAACAGACAACATTTGGGCAACTCCCAAGTCTGCGATGGTTATTAAGAAACACTCATCATATTAATTTGGCTTAATTAACCTTAGGCCTACGATGTCTCAATTTCACACCTAATCTGGAGGGCTCGGCAGTTAGAGTAGAGACCCTGCAAATTCTTGAGCTTTCTTAGTCTAATAACGGTGGTTGCTTTGGTAATTTAGGTTTAGGTTCTACTACCAGTAGTTATTTAATGAATTGTGTTTCAATACCTATACATTGCGCTTATAGGACCCATTTTACAATGATTCTTGAAGAGACTTTTCATAGCTGATAACTGAACTTATTCACTTACCAGTCAACGCATTACGCAACGTGAATTGCCTTTGGTTTTGATGTAGACTAGCATGGACTTAGTAAATCTGCCCTGACCATGGACTTATTATTTTTGAATACGAGGCTTTTAGTTGCTTTGTATTAGCGTGTGTATTTTATCTATTGTGCGTCTTGTGCAGAATAAACAATGTTTATTTCTTTCTTATTTAGTGTGTCTGTTCAATCCGACTAATAATATACAGACTGAAACAACTATGAAACTAAAAGGTGTGTTGTTTCTTTCTGAAATACAGTTACCTACAACACTAACCTAAGTTCAGCTAGTCATGTTCGCTACATTGGCAGATTAGTCGCGGCACGCCTCTCTGTCGGAAACGGTTTTATAGTTGAACGTTGAACCATTTCACCGAGCCATGGCCCCCTTGGCCATATCTACATAGTTCGAAAATACACTGTTGCTATACAGAAACCAGAATATCTAAATACACGGAGGAACGAAACTAAATGTACTGTTTTTGACGTTTATTTGACATTTGAGTTTGAAAGCAGCGCCGGTGGTGAAATGTCATGGTATATTGGGCTAGATAATGTTAACTGGTGTACGAATTATGGGATTATGTTAGAAGAAATTAGGTAGAGTTATTGCTTGGGGTAAAGACTTTGAAGACTGATTAAATTATGTCACTGGGAAGATAAGGGAGCATATTTTATCGTATGATAGGTTAACCGAAAAAACTAATACCACCTACTCCAGAGATTTATCAAATTAAATCAGACTACGATCGCATTTTAGTTGGCGAAGAGGCATTTTATTATTATGGAGCGATCTCCTGAATAGGTTTATTTTATGAAAGTCAAAGTCAAAGCATTTATTTCAAATAGGCACATAAAAGGCACTTTTGAACGCCTTGAATTGATTCTAGTCGCCCCTTCCAAAAGGTAGTTTTGTATGGAGAAGAATGGGCAAGAAACTCCATCGTTACTCTTTTAAAATGTTTTACAATATTTTGCATGGGTACATTAACATAATATGTGAGGACGACGCACCTAAAATAAAATTACTATACTTACCAGAATAGGTAAAAGAATTAAAAACGAAATGAGTTCCTTTCAGTTAGTTAAAATATCATGTAATGAATTGGGAGAAGGCGCTGAAATCCGACATACAGGTTTTTACCTAGTTTGGGTTTCAGAGGCTTCATATGTTTTGTAACACTAATTTATTTCAATAAATTATTATTATTATTAGTTCAGCAAAGCAGTTACTTTCAGCGCATCGTCATCGTCTATTTTAGTATCCGGGCTAGGATGCTATCTATCCTAACAGTGTTACCAGTTAGCACATCTTACGTTAAGTTTACACTGTATTCAGCTATAACTGTCAAACTTTATCGTCGTTTCTGTTTCCGTTCATCGGTATCGGTTGTATAATCTATACGAGCTGCCACTGCGCAGGTGCGGACATTTGCACACACATTGCACTTGCAGGGTTAAATCCGTCCGCGAGATTAGGGTTACCACTACTGTTGTTATAGATATTTTATGTAAAACTTTAATATTTGTCTAGCTTTCTTTTCTGTTATTTTTTGCGGCCTTTAGTGCCCGATAAATGTATACCTAATAGATATTAGTAACTGAAGTTTCTTGCCCATTCTTGTCCATACGAAACTACTTTTTACCGACTTCACAAAAAGGAGGAGGTACTATGTTCGGATGTTTGTATGTTTTTTTTTTTTTTGTATGTTTGTTCATCGAATACTCCGCCAGTTTACGACGGATTTTCAAAATTCTTTTTTTGTTCGAAAGTAGATAGTTCTGAGGTGGTCCCACTGTCACCAAGTTAGGATCTGATGAAGGGATCTTAGAGAAATCGAGGGCAACCCTCAAATTTTATAGGCTCACTTATTGTTTTTCGCATATTTTATGAAGTATCTTGTGTATTTGCGTATGGTTTTCACCATCTCAGGTAGCTGGGAAATCGTGTCCCCTAAAACAAAGATTGTGTATGGACAGGGAGGGTACATTCGGTTCGAGAAGTGCCGCAGGTGTGTACATTCGCACTTATGTAGCATGTAGCAAATGTGGCTAAGTACAGACTGCAGGTCATTACAGCGGCGACAAAATTAGGGCCGGCAGGTGAGTCATATGTGGCGCCGCGCCAACCACCTGTCGACCGGTGATTCCTTTTTTTCGGCTTTTAATGTTTCAATATTAGCTACTTTATACATTGTCTAAGGTTGTACGGATATGTAACTCAGTTTAATTATCTTAGTCTGAGTCTCTGAGTCAGTAACGTTACTCAGTATCAAGTGTGAATGAGGCACTTGTTCTTTCATGGCAGTGGGGAAAACCAGTCGCTTGTTACTATTTACAATCGATAAGGCTTTCGAAAACAAACTACTGCCACTGAAGTGTACACCAAGCTACTCATCTTTATTGGTTGGGAAAATTTGACAGTTTCGGGTAGCTTGATGTGCTGGCGTCTGTACCTATCTTGAATTTCAAATATATGTATCATCAGCACTATTGGTCTCTTCCGTACGTGAATCGCTGCTGCGTCATTTCCCATGGAATGGTGCAGCCGCGGTGAAGCGTCGGACATATCACAGTACTGCCGCTTTGTGTATTGTAAATTGTACAGGAATTTGTTTTGCTTAGGATGTTTATAAAAGTTATTTTAATTACTAACATAGGATAAGTTTTTTACTAACAAATGAGTCATGGTTACTTGAAATAAAATTTAATTGTCACTCTTCATTATCTTGTTTCTCTTTTAAACTAGCTTCATCATCTGCCTAGCCTTTTCCCAACTATGTTGGGGTCGGTTTCTAGTCTAACCGGATGCAGCTGAATACCAGTATTTTACATGGAGCGACTACCTAACTTACCTCCACAACCCAGTTACTGGGTAATACGATATCCCTTGGCAAGACTGGACCAGCTACATAATAAACACTAATCTACACACCTACAATTCTTACCTCCACACACGTCCTCCTCTCCCTCACCGTTGATAAGCGCCAGTGACTCGTCTATTCCGGGCGCCGGAAAGGGGACTATTTCCACTGAGTTATTTCCACACCTTACCTTAGTACACTCAACCGCTCATCAGGTACCACTTGCACTACGAAAATCGCCCTTACTGCTACGACATAAAGGCGCTGTCAATGTCAAATTGTTACCGTACATATGTGCGGTGGGCCGTACTTGGCAGGAGACGTAAAAATATCAACTTTGATGTCGTGAAGATTCGTGTCTTTAAGTAATCGATTTGTGGAGATGATGTTCGAATGTGATAATCTACGTGGGGAGACATCGAAGGGGGAGATGGTATTTAATTTTATCATGGTGGCATAAATAGAGTTCTGGAGTTCATTTGTTGAAATGTGACAGAATTAAATAGAAGAATATTTCATTTGCTGAAATAATCTTGCGCAATTTTGTCTCATAGGAAAAAATATAGTCTTTATTGTAGGTAAATACAAAAGTAAACCTTCAATAAAGACTATAATTTTTCCTGTTGATGACGTCCGATCATTGCAGGTAACATACAATTTAATACAGAACCGTTACGACTCTACGAGAGACTCCCAATTCATTTTCTATAATTTTGTTGCTCAGTCTATTATATTTAGGTACATTTATTGCAAAAGCATTCAGGTTCTTGTTCAGTTTGTAATTAGATACTTTAAATTGAATTCTTAGACTAGTGAATGCATATACATTGCACAATATTGCTGAATGTTGTTTTTATGACCCGAATCTCCTTGGACATTCGTTGGATGCATGACTTTGATCATAAAGTTAATTTTACTAGAGTCTGATCATTTGTTATTTTAATCTTATTCACTCACTTTATATCTTAGTCATTGCTATTAATGGAAATAAAATAATCTTTGCTACTATATACATAATATTAATAATCTTCTTTATCTTAAGTTATTATGCGCAAAAGTAAACAGCCAATAATTAATTATAAATTTTTGAATTTTGACTCGTGAGATTCGAATATTGTAGATTCTGGTACAGTTAATAAAACATGCCATACAATAGTCCTCTAAATCGAATTTCGGAGCGCAGAAGATATTAAATTATAGTGCAGAAGTGTGTGCGCAGGCACGGGTGCACTCTCTGTATCAACATACTGTCTTCTACCATATGTAACTGGTTCAAAATACCTGATGTAGGTGCACCTATTCAGTTGTACAACCTGCATGCACTTTAGGTTCAGGTATGTAAGCAATAAAAAAAATCTTACGATTTTTCATTTATTCAAGATGGACTTCGACCACAACTCATTACTAATATAAAATTGGGAACATATTAGAAGAAGGAATATACATATTAGTAATAATGTTTTGGGTGGCTACTATCTGATAATCAGTCTTACCAAGGGGTATCGTGTTACCCAGTAACTTTGTTGTGGAGGTCAGATAGGCAGTGGCTCCATGTAAAATATTGGTATTCAGCTGCATGCGTTTGAAAACCGTCCCAACCTAGTTGGGAAAAGGCTCGGCAGATTGTTTTTAGTGGCTATTATCCCCAAATCTTACGTTACCGAATTACTCAAACCACCATGACATCACACAGACACACACACACGTCACACATGAGTCAGTGTATAGAAATACAATTTGGCGAGGTACCCGACCGGGATTGAACCCCGGTCTATTTACGTGCTGGCTCCGTGCCAAGAGTCGTCTGATTGTTTGACCCGTTTCCTGAGCTATGATGGTGTGATTGCTTTGTCCTGGTCGTTAGGGTATGAGGTGAATGCTTATGGGTATAGTACTATGGGGTATTGTGTTGCTGTATTTGGAGTGTAGAGTAGATGCTGAAGAGATAAGAAAGTCTAGCTTTAGAAGTTCTGGAAGTGGAACGTAATGTTTAAAAGAAATCTGATAGATTAGGGATCCTAAATTCTGTTGCCTAAAATAATTGGTAGAGCGGACACTGAATGGTCTGCCAAACAGGCTAAGAGATAGTTTTACCGGACGATATTGTGATTCAGCAGGACATTTGCGTTACTTACATGTTATACTAATAACCATCAACAGAAAATTGTCGGTCGTAGCTAAGAAGGCTCGTACTACAGAATCTCGCTCAATACTCAAGCATTTCAACGAATCAAATAGCTGTATACTACATTTAAGTAATACGAGTTCTGTATTACGGATCATGCTAGAGATATAAGTGTTGGATCTAGTAAATATAACGTACCTTTAAAACATAACTAACCTATTTCCACCTCCTCTTCTCCAGGATCTTGGTGGGAGCTCCAGAAGCCGAGCGGTCCCCGCCGTACGAGTACAACATCTCTCGACCTGGCGCCGTCTATCGCTGCGAGCCTGGGTTCAGGAACTATGCTTCTGAAGGCAACGTGCGCACCCTGGACAGGTGCAGTCCTATGCAGTTCGACAAGAACCCAAGTAAGTACTCCTAATGTTGCATTTATTTGAGTAACTTACTGCTAGCTTTCATCATCAGCCTAGAATATTCCCACTGCTGGGACACAGGCCTTCTCTCTTCGAGAGGGAGTGGGTCGTAATCACCCACGTGGGCACAGTGCGGGTTGGTAGATGTCACATGTCTTCGAATTTTTGGTTTTCTCACGATGTTTTCCTTCATCGTTTTGAGAGCAGTGGCGATGAAATTATTTACACAACGTAAGCGCCTGGCTGGGTTTGAACCCACGACCTACAACTCTTCAGGTTAGGAGGCTGCTAACTTGGGAAGTTTCAAATAAACATATACTATTGTACAACTAGTAGGTAATAAAAGAAAGTTCAGTCCTACAGATAGCGCCATCCACGAAGACGCGCCCCACTCTTCTTCCTAATCGCTTACAGTACAAGTGTGCAACATTCCGCTAGTGTTTTAGTTTTGTCGATACAAACTCAAAACTAAAAGCATTTATTTCAATCAAACCATTTACAGGCACTTTTGAATTGCCAAGAAGTCAGTCAGTCAGAAAATATGAAGCTAGTTGCCCATTCCAAAGCGTAGGTACCTATGGAGAAGAACGGGCAAGAAACTCCATGGACACTCTTTTAAATTATATTTTTACATAAATATTAGTTACATCATTTATGTTGAATTTATAATTAAGTATATGTGAGAACGATGTAAAAATAAAACGACGCACGCGTTAAAATTACTTACTAGTGTGTAATTAGTGTGTATCAAAATACTAAGGCCCTTATTCATAATCCTATTTTATCTCTATTTTAGCTAAAATAGGTTTATAGAACGTTTGTCTTTATCTGTCACGTTGTCATTTCTGTGTGTAAGAAAGAGACAAACCCCATTTTAACTAAAATAGGTTTGATAAGTTTTATGAATAAGGGGGTAAAACACTAGCGGAATTAACTAGCGATAACCACTAGCGAAGAGGCGCGTCTTCGTGGATGGCAATATCTACCAATAGTAGCTAGTTGTCTAGCCTTTGAAAGTAAACAATATTAAACTAATTGCAAATATGCAGTTTAGTTTATCAACAGTCGGAATGCACTTGGAACTTGACCTCATGCGCGGTGACCTTACTAACTAAAGGTGCGAAATAGAACGTCAACAAACAAAGAACTTAAACTAAATTCTCTTTAAAAGAAATAGACGTGCAGACTATTACTACAGACACTATACGCGTAGACTGAAGGGGGTTAATTGCGAAACACATCTAACAGTAGCATTGGATTTAATTTTGACAGTTCAACAACATTCATTGCGTTAATTACGTTGTTGAGCAAAAATTTAAATTTTTCGAACATATAAAGCGAACACATAAACTGCGCCCCGCGGTTTCACCCGCATAAGACTCGATCCCGTGGGAATATCGGGATAAACAGTAGCCTATGTGTTAATCCAGGGTGTCAGCTACCTCCATACCAAATTTTATCAAAATTGGTCCAGCCGTTGGTGCGTGAAGAAGTAACACACATACAAACACACTCACAAACTTTCGCCAGATTAGCCTGATTGAGATTTGATTGATAGTGTTTTACGCAATTAGGGTGCAGTTTTATCACTACGCTAAAGATAATCTAAAATATAGACATAATTTTCTCTTTCTAATTTACATTTCTTGTCTTAGTTTTTTGACATTGAGCCGTAGAAATCTTTCTACAATCTTTTATTTTGTCTTTCATTTCTATGGTATTCATTCATATTGCTTGGCTGGTGCAAAAGTTAACCCACATAGTATTATGACCCACATTAGCCCACATGCTTTCGACAGATCTAATCTCTCTTGCAAAATGAATTCTTATACCCAGCCACCCGTATTGCCATAAATTTCCCTATAAACGTCAAACTAAAGAGTTTACCCACCTAGTTCTAAAGGGAACATATCACAATCATGATCATCATAGTCATCAAGCCCTCATTTGGGATGAGGGCTTGATGATCTTAGTTGGTATCGGTGCAGTATGTGCCAGCGGTGGCGCTCTGTCTTGCATAGGGTCAACGACCATGGTCGTTGCATAGGGTCATAGCATTATGCTCAGCGATGGCCGTTTTGCGTGGATGTTACGCATATCCATACTAATATTATAAATTCGAAAGTGACTCTGTCTGTCTGTCTGTATGTTACCTTTTCACGCCTAAGCCGCTGAACAGATTCAGATGTTTGGCAGAAAGATAGATTGCATCTCGGGAAAGGACAAAAGATAGTTTTTATCCCAGAAATCGTCCTTCAAGGGGGTGAAAAGGGGGTTGAAAGTTTGTATGGGGAAGCAATTACCGCTGAACCGATTTGGATGAAATTTTGTATGGAGATAGTTTGAGTTGTGGGGAAGAATATAGAATAAGGTTTTATCGTCGAAATTATCCCTTAAGGGTGTATAAATACTTTTATCGCGGGTGAAACCGCGGGGCACAGCTAGTCTTATATATATCTTTCTTTATTTCTATGTCTTCTTCTTCCACCCCTATAAGGTACACCTCAGTGTTCACCCCCTTTCTATCTATATCATCTTTCACACAGTCCATCCATCTTTTATCCTGCATGGAACAATGTACAATATTAATCCTCATAACAGTAGATCTTCGCAATGCATCACAAGATGAAACCAATAAGACTTTGCTTGTCTCCGCTACCTTTAGGACATTATTCATGCTCTTCTTATCGGAGCTTTATTAATAACGTAATTTATAGTAACATTCAATGGAGGTCTTGTACGTAAATATACGCTGCATGATTGGCGATAAAGTTTGTTGAATATTTTTGCGTTGATATGGAGATGGAGTTGTTTTTTTATGTTTTTACAAACACAATCAGCCTATAACGTTCCCACTGCTGGGACACAGGCCTCCTCTCTGTGAGAGGGAGTGGGCCGTAATCCACCACGCGGGCCCAGTGCGGGTTGGTGGATGTCACATGTCTTCGAATTTTTATGTTTTTGCTCAAGATGAAAGAAATTTTCGACTTGGGTAGTGTTAAAATTGATTCAGTGACTATTAATAAAATACTACGCGGGACCCGGGCCTGTATTATATTATACTAGCTTTGCCCCGCGGTTTCACCCGCGTAAATGTCGATCCCGTGGGAATATCGGGATAAAAAGTAGCCTATATATTAATCCAAGGTGTCGGCTACCTCCATATTTTTTTTAATCATAATTGGTCTAGCCGATTGAGCGTGAAAAAGTAACAAACATATAAACACACACACTCACAAACTGTCGCCTTTATAATTAGTGTGATTAATATTTAAGTGTAACACTTCCGAAATGAATCCTCTAAATGTACGGCATCAAAAACATTATTTATAGTTTAGAAGATCTAAAAATCATCTGTAACTAATTGTAGAGTCAAAACAACAACCATTTTCCGTAGTTTTTTTTGCTGCTGAAGCTCAAAATACCTTTTAAGTTATAACCCGTCTTGCATAAGCAACAGCCGACGTCCCCAACCAAAATCACGAGCAGATGAGGGTACATGTCTCTATGACGTGTGTCGCGGTTCGCATGCAAGGGACAGCTACCGCGCACGCGCGCCTGATTTATATGGTTATACGGTCTCTTGTGCAGCTCCACAAAATGCAGAGACAGAAGGTTTAGGCCCGATTTTTTTATATGTAGATATTATGTTAACCTTCCTGACAGACGGATAAACGGTTTTTTTCTGATAAGTTCAGGAAAGAAAGAATATTTTTCCATTACATATAAAAGGCACATAAAAAATGCATTGTAATGTAAATGTAATACAATGTAATGTACAGACGCCAGCACATCAAGCTACCCGAAACTGTCAAATTTTCCCAATCAACTTTGAACCTTATGCTTTAGCGATAAAGTTGAAAATCTGTTAAAGTTTGACAGATTGTCGTACCTTGATGTGTTGGCGTCTGTACTTAATACTAATGCCAAAAGCACAAATTTAATATCATGGCAGACCATTTGATTAGCTGCTATTTTCAGTAAACTAACCACAATAGCTGATTTCAGCTTTATTGATCAGAGATTTGGTCAGGCTAAGAAAAAACCCATCACTTTTATTCGCTACCGTTATAAGTATGATACTTGGATATGAGGGGCTTGTGGCTAAGTAATAACAGCTGCACAGGTTGATCGATCTGGTTAAGCTACTCTTGCCGCGGTTGGTTCGTGGATGGGTGACCATCTTTACATACCAAAACCCCTCAGTGCCTCGGAAAGCACGTTAAGCCGTTGGTGCCGGCTGTCATTCCTGGATCTTTGACAGTCGTTACGGGTCGTCAGAAGCCCGAAAGTCTGACAACGAGTCTTACCAAGGGGTATCGTATTACCCAGTAACCGGGTTGTGGAGGTCAGAAAGGCAGTCGCTCCATGTAAAATACTGGTTGTATTACTACTACTAGCTGCATCCGGTTAGACTGGAAGCCGACCCTAACATAGTTGGGAAAAGGCTAGGCAGATGATGACAAGTATGATACTTAAATCAATGCAGGCATAAACTGGAAGCTTTTCAGCATGCTTTTCTCTTCCTATATTCAAAAGTCCTTTAGCGTTTCGTTTAAAGTTAACATTCTGTAGTTATCTGTATCATGTCTCTACCGACTCTCGCGCAGCCACTGCGCTTTGTTCGTTCGCTAGATGGACGTAATGTGTCTTGTCAGGACGAGTAATGCCCTTGCTTCATATTAGACATAAATGCTTTGTTAGATGGCCAGTTTCAACTGTGCTAAAGAGGTTTTATAGTGGTGGTTTGTTATTGCCATATTGTACTGTACACCTAGTGATTCCATCTCACAAATATAACCCGGTGTTGCCCTCGCTAATATATCAAAAAGAGGGGTTTTACAATAATATGTTTATGACATTTACTGGTCTGGGCAATCAAGTTTTATCATTGGTGAATATAAATTACGTAAAGCCAAGAAGCTGGTAAATCACTTAAGAGGAAATGCGGTCGGAGAGACTTTTGAAAATTCCTAAGTAAAAAGTCGTAATTCGAGGTTTGGCTTTCGCCTATATCCTCCTCCAATGTTGGACCAATTTATAAGATATTTCATAAACTGAATAAGAAGGATCTGTGTCCTTATGTTTTTCTTTTTGCATTAATAGCTGTCAAATTTGGACACTAGGCCTCTGTTGAAAGCGGTTTAAATTGGCATTTTTTGAGGGTTATAGTGCTTATAAAAAACAATGTATCCTCAAAAAGGAAAACATAGGGACATACAAGTAGTTAATATTTATTATTCTGTAAAAAATCATTGCTTTATGGTCATTAACCAGAAAGAAAACAGGCGAGAGCGTTTCTATCGAGAAACGAACACCCGCGTTTCCTCTTAACTGTCAAGTATAACTTAAAAGGACTTGACATTAAGTGAAATTAACTTCAGAAATATTTACAAAGCGAATAATTTATTTCATTCAAAAGACTACCATTGCGAATGATTTATCTTCTTTGAAAATGCGCAACCGTCATATTAAGGCTGAATTATTCAAAAATATATTATTGAATATATAAAGGTGTATTAACTCTTAAATAAGCATTAAATTAATAAGAAAATCACAAAGCAAACCTCAGAGTAAATAAATCGGCAAGTATCCGGACTATCACAATGGGTTTAACTTTACGACGCACAGGATGCGCGCACGCAGTTAACGCGTGCGCGTGATTCGATTCTTAACCCACATCGATATTTTTAATGTCCATGAGAAAGTGGATGGATTTCGCCGTAATGCTATGTGGGTAGTTATATTTAGACGATCAAAGATTTTGAAAGAGGTTTCCTGTTCCGGGTAGAGAGCAAATGAGAAACTGTGACTAAATTTGGTTTCCTCTATCCTGTCTGTAAATGGTTGTTTGTAATAATGTTATAATAATAATAATATAGGTAACTCTCATCATTAGCTCTGATATCCATTCCGGTCATAATTGAGTTTAACTATGACCTTTTAGAGCAGTGGTGGCCAAGTGGTAACGGCCGCGACTTACGAGTTGTAGGTCGTAGGTTCAAGTCTAGACAGGCGCTTTACTTTGTGTAAATTATTTCATCACCACTGCTCTCAAAACGGTGAAGGAAAACATCGTGAGGAAACCGGCATGTCCTAGAACTAAAAATTCGAAGACATGTGACATCTGCTAACCCGCACTGGGCCCGCGTGGTGGATTAAGGCCCACTCCCTCTCACTGAGAGGTGAGAGGAGGTCTGTGTCCCAGTAGTAGGAACATTATAGGCTGATTATGTATGACTTTTTATACTTTTATTTCCTTTCGCTTTTTGTGACAAAATCTTTTTGAAGGAATTCAGTCATTAAAACCCTTTCGGTGATCCTCTTCAGCTCATTTCCCCGTCTTCTAAAACATTCAGGGTGGCAGGTACAGTCGCCAGCACATAAAGCTACCTTAAACTGTCAAATTTTCCCAATCATCCTTGAACCTTATGCTTTAGTGATAAAGTTGAAAATCTATTAAAGAAATTTGACAGATTATAGTAGCCTAATGTGCTGGCGTCTGCGTATCGACGCGCAACCTGTCACCATGGATTCAGTACATGATTCCGAACACCCCTGGGCTGAAATTTTAAGTCGGTTACTAAAAAAAAAAACAGTGGCACTCCGGGAGTGCCGACAGAAGTGAAAACAAAACACAAACAGAATACGTTGCCATCACGCACTGACATATCAGATATAAATTAAAACCGAGTACATCCCGAGGACAGCCGCACACATCCGAAGCGGTGTCGATTACGGTAACAGTGGCGCGAATTCAATAGTTTTTTCCCATCCCAAAAAATGCCCGACGCGCCTAAAGAAGTTTTCACTTCAAAAAATAGCTTTTCCACACATTTTGACCGCATAGGTATTGCACTTTTATATGAAACAGCTGCTTTTTTTTATAACCAATGAAAAATTTCTACGCTAGGGGCTTGCAGAATCATGGGCGGAATTCATGGATACAGTTTGCGTGTCAATGGCCTTTCCACCCTGTATGTCAAAAGCGGGCCCATTTAAAAGGGATTTTAACATTAAAATAATATAGTTTGTGGCCAAAAAGGACCCTAATGTGTTTACTGTAATTTAATTAACGATTACGTGCCTTTATTGACAACAAACTATATTATTTCAACGTTAAAATCCATTTTAAAGTTTCGTCCCGATTCACCCCTGCATCCCTATTTACCCCGTTTGTAGGTAGTCTCCAACTGATTTAGTACACGAAGAGCAAAATCTATCATCCAAAGGTCAAACAAAGCTGCAGGCGAGGCAATACAGCATAAACATTACTGCACGCCTCAAGCGCTAACACTCACGTTATCCAATTTGATTGCCTCATAAAGAAATCGCTAGTGAATCATGCATTCAAACATTCATTCAGAATGAATCATTCACTCTTTGACCGAACTTTCGCTACGCTAATTCCGTAGTAACCTTTTAACTTAACCCTTCTGTTACTGGAGCATGTCTAGCGGTTTAGCTGTGGTTAACGATCGATTGCGAAGCTGTGACGTAGGCGGCGCAAGCGCATGTAGGCGGTGCTAAACTCGAATTTTGAAGTTGGAATTTGTCCTTAATTATGGTGATTTGGTGTTTATTGATCATGCAGGTGGTTGGGTGTTGAAGGTTTATCTTTTTTGTGTTTGATAACTCATTGTATGGCAAATCGAGAAGGGATATATCGATTCTCAACTGTCTAAAATATTTCTTGAACTTATTATGGATTGGCATTTGAATTTAACGTTTCGAATTGAATAAATTCAATTTTGATAAACAATAACTATATCATAAATGTAGTTTTTTGTAACTTTGTAACACACAACGCTTTCATTATCAAAGTCGACTTAACTACTTACTTTTATAAGAATTTATTGCTCAATACGCTAAGATCTCGGGTACCCGGAAGCTGACAATTTCACAGAGATAACAGAGTTCACAGCTGATAACCGGCGCATACCCCGCGAATACCAGGGAGGCAGTTATATCGATAATATATCGATAATGTGCCGATACTGGTATCGGTAGTGGGTGCTTCGATGGAACGGAATTCAAAGAATTTTGAGTTCACCTAGCTTTATGATACTTTTAAATGCTTGCTGCTTTTTTAACCGCACAAAAACTACATTAAAACTTCACACAATACTTACATGAAACATTTGCCATTAATAAATATTTTAATAGGCAGATAAACTACACAAGTACACATCCATACTTCCATACTAATATTATAAATTCGGAAGTAACTGTCTGTCTGTCTGTATGTTACCTTGTCACACCTAAACCGCTGAACCGATTTAGATAAAATTTGGTATAGAGATAGTTTGAGTCCCGGGAAAGGACATAGGGTACATTTTATCCCGATATTACCGCGGGATCGAGACTTATGCGGGTGAAACCGCGGGGCGCAGATAGTCTACTGTAAGAGTAAGTCTTAGGAAGTATGTGCTAATTTAATTTGGGTTTAAAGTTTTGTCCAGAAGATTTTTATTTAGGTACCAAATACCTTCGTTTATAAGGTAGCATAGGAAAAATAAGAAAAGAAAAAAGGGTGTGAAAATAAACAACCATTAACGTCAATTACAAACAATGCATCGGTAACCGCTACGTCTATCGCAACTCGCAAGCTAGTTAAAAACTTATAAAACTTAAATACAGTTATTAAACTTTAAGACTTGATTGAGTAATTTTCATTAATTAAATAAGAGAATAATGAGTTTATCGAATTTCACGCTTGAACTTATGGTACGTTCAAAGTAGGAGTTAATTTGAAGCGATTTATCATTAAAGAATTTTCTCACGAATCTCATATGATGGAAATCTTATAGAATTACATTATCACGTGTTGAATTGATTTTAGTACCTACATTAAGCTGTGATGTAAATAAAATAAATGTCCGAAACCTCTTGATTGTTATAGCTTGTTTACGATGCGATGGGAAATAAAAAGAAACTTGACCAGCAACTTATTAGGTAATAACGCTGCAGAAATGCATACGAATGACATTCAATTTCAAACAGCGGTAGTAGTCGCTGGGCTATAGATAAGAGTCTATTAACAGACTATGAATAAAACTATAGGTACGCTTTTTGAATGAATAAAAAACAAACTTCTGATAATGTTTACATTTAAAGTCGACATGTGTCGAATTTAATGAGCTGTGGCCTTAATTTGAGTTCCAATTCCAAATGCCACGCAGATGCCAGTTGTATGTTGTAATATTTGTATAGTCGACCTCGTACTTTCCACTTTTACAACAATTCCCAGTCAATTGAAACTTCACTAAGGCTATCTAACTGTCATATTGGTATCTATTGAGAGCAAAATAGAGCTTGTCATTTAGGGATTTATTTATAAACGTTGCTTAACGTTACTCATCATAAATAAATGGGCTAATGACGTGCAAGTGACATTAAATCTAAGGGTAGCAAAGCAATTACGAAATCGACTATAAAAAGTTTATAATTATGAATTTTTGACTTAAATTGAATCAAGTATTTTTTATCGATAACTCAGCGGCACATCCCTAGCCCATATCTTATCGTTAACAGTGTTGTATTTCACAAGCGCCTTTGTAATTGACGGTGACTTCTGTAAACAATTTGCCGGCACTTTTTCTCTTATCAGCTACTTTTCTTGTTACCGTTTGTTCTGATAACACAGCCTCTTGGTAGATTGTTAATAGGTAGTTAATTAATGTTTTGAAGATCGTTAGTGGTTTCCCTATACGATAGATACGCTAAATGAGTCTCTATGAGTGATAATATTTTAGTGCGCAATGTTAGATGTACCTCTCTAGTTTTCATTATGGAAATCGTACCCTGAGCTCCAAGATACAGAAAAACTGTCTATAGGAAAAGTCCGCAGTGCTGCACAACCCCACCTTATTTCAAGTTAAACAAATATCAACTCTACATCAATGAAAATTAGGTTGATTTCAGAGTGACTAGCACTATTGAAAGTTGTAAAAATGTTTGAAGTTGTAGCGTAAAGTGAACTTTATTGTGTAGGAATTAAAGTTATTTTTCCATTAATTCATATTTGTTTACATTTTTGGCAGATAAATCGCGAATGCAGATTAGTTTAGGGGCTCACTCACAAATAACTTATTATAACCTAGGGAATATTAATTTAAAGTTACTCATTGTCTCATCTTGGTGTCTGTGAACTTGCGTACTGTATTTCGTGGATAATATCATGGATTTAATACATGATTCTGAACCGATCGTCTATATTTGCTATTCTATACATTTTGACAGCGCGGCAGCGTAGGGAAAAAAATCTGAGATTTTTTTCTGATGAAACCATAGATACTTATGTTTTTTTTAATTTCTATGGATAAACATTTTTTGTAAGTAGTTTTTTTTTACAAAAAAGTTTTTTTTTTGATAATCGACTAAAGATTGTTTAAGTAAACAAGGTTTGCGCGTTCATGCCACTCTTTTCGATTTTCTGTGAATCCATCTAGTTGACTACGATACGACATAGTCTACACGAGCTTAATTCCCTCGTAGTAGTTGACTTTAGCTCTTAACGGCATGGCTGTAAATCATGGTGTCTTAAAACAACGACTGATAACTGTACGATCTAAGACCACCCTTATTTTCAAGTGGGTGGGCAGCATTGACCTTAGAGTCTAGACTGATAATGTAGACTGCAATCATGTCTGTGATAACAGTAATAACGGACCGACGAGGTGCAAGGGCAGATAGTTTTGGTTACGCAAAAAGACGTGCTCTTTTTTGCTTTCATTGCTCTGAATTTGTCTGAAAATTGATTTATTAAGGAGGTCTTAATTTTCAATAATTTATTTCTTTCTCTTATCTTTCTGATAAATCAGGATTTCTGGAACCCTTTCATTTATGATCACAAATATGCCCCTTCAAATCATGCTTCCAAGATGCTATGATCTGTCGCCCTTCTTCTACTGTTCTAGAAGCTTATTACATTCTGCAAGTCCTGACAATACAGAGGTAACCCTGGAGGCACTCCAACCGTTTAGTCACATGTAAACAGTACAAGCCATCCGTATGTCTTCCACGACACGACTCGAGATCACGGCGAGCGTTCGTGCGAGATCGGCATCTGTCGCGCGCCAAATACAGTCAGAACTGCGCACGCGCATACCAACAACTGGAAGGTTTTAGATGAATGGATGTTGTAGACGTTAGATTATGGAGACCCTAAGGTGTATAGACGTATGCTAGTCATTGATAGATTTTATAAGATTAGGATACCTATTAATGTTTATGGGTTTTAAATTTATCTATACTAATATTATAAATAGGTAAAATTTGTTTGTAAGTTTGTATGTAGGGGGTAATCTCTGGAACTACCAGTCGGATTTGAAAAATTCTTCTTGCATTTGATAGCCCGATTCTTGAGGAAGGCTATAAGCTATTTAACATCACGCTATGACTCTTAGGAGCCGAGCAAAAAGAAAAAAAGTCAAAAAGAACGTTAAGTGATAGCGCGGGCGGGTGATGCGATACGACGGCGACGGGGTGACTCGGGGGAAACAAGAAGTATAACACGAACGATGTCGCGGGCTGAAGCTAGTAAGGTATAAACTTGGTTTCATAAAGGTGAACTCGATTCGGGTTCTTTAGGCAAAGCTAGTGCGCCTGCGACTTCTGGCGCGTGAAATTTCTTGTTTTAACATAAATTATATACTATGACATTCGGCAATAATGTAGCTACCACGGTAGCTACCTATTAAATTAGTGAAAGAATTCTGGAATCGGGTCAGCAGTTCTGAAGATTATCCCCCTACATATAAACTCAAATAATTTCCAGTGGATAAAACAAGAAATATTGGGAGAACCTTTTGTAACCGAACTTTCACAGGACGCCGAAATAAATCGCACCACTTTATAGCTTGTTAAACACCCGAAACAAGTCGCGTTGTGATAGTAGACTGTCAGTGGTATATTAATCCCACATGTGGACATAGTGTGGGCGACGGACCCACGGCCGCGCGTGGGCTACCCGGCAATCGACGCGTTGATTTGTCAATAATAATCAACTTATCGATACAATGTAATTTCACTGAGTTTATTATGTCGTGATGGTTTTTTTCGTAATAGGATTATGGTATGAGCTCTTAAGTAATGACAATAATGAGGAACGATGGGTAAAGGAGATATTCATCATCTGCCTAGCCTTTTCCCAACTATGTTGGGGTCGGCTACCAGTCTAACCGGATGCAGCTGAATACCAGTATTTTACATGGAGCGACTGCCCATCTGACCCCTACAACCCAGCTCGTGGGTAATACGTTACCCCTTGGTAAAACTGGTCAGACTTTCGGGCTTCAGACTACCCGTAACGACTGTCAAAGATCCACGAATGGCAGCCGGGCCGACGGCTTATCGTGCTTTCCGAGGCACGGAGGGGTCTCGGTATGTAAAGATGGTCACCCATCCACAGACCAACCGCGGCAAGCATAGGTAACCTGATCGATCTGTGCGGCTGTTATTATTTAGCCACGGGCCCCTCGGGTCCCTCGAGTAAAGGAGATATTAATGTATTTAAAGAGCGGATAGGGGCTGATTTGAGTGCGCAATTTTCTCGTTGATGGTCATAGATACGTAAAAAAGTAAATAATACCTAAGTTTAAGCAGCAAAAGCAGAGCATAAAAAGGCTTAAGTATGGCCAGCCTCCAGTAATCCATACTAATATACTAATATTATAAATTCGAAAGTAACTCTGTCTGTCTGTATGTATACCTTTTCACGCCTAAACCGCTGAATCGATTTTGATGAAATTTGGTATAGAGATAGTTTGATTCCCGGGAAAGGACATAAGATATTTTTTATCCCGATATTCCCACGGGATCGAGACTTATGCGGGTGAAACCGCGGGGCGCAGCTAGTGGGTTATAAAAAAGCTGTCAGGTTTCTTAAATATAATTATGTTAATCTGGCTAGCTGCAGGGCTCTAGGAATTAAGAAGTGAACAATGAAGTAGGACAGGGCAGAACTAAAATAAAGAAAACTGACGCAGTATCACAGTCAATAAAACATTTTAGTACAAACTACAAACCCAAACAAGTAATAAATCGACTCCGAATACTAATGAATAAAAGATAAATGATTGAATAATAAACCGTTGATTCTCGGATATTATCCGCCACTTCCTAAACGGCCACTATTTCCAAATTAGCTCGGACAAGCTGTGTGCTAAGTAAGCTATGCTTATTCGCCCACGCTACAACATAAAGGTGTTACTATATTGTCAGCTGATAATAGTCGCTTTGCTCTCGCTAATCTATTAAAGGCTTCATCGTAGTCCTCATAGACACTCCGACAGCGGTCAGCGAGGTTCTAGTAGTTCCATCATAATAACAGGAAGAAAAAAAAATATCAAAATCGGACTGCTCTGTAAAAAGTTATGCGTGATCATACATCACACTAATATTATAAATGCGAAAGTTTGTGAGTGTTTGTGTGTGTGTGTGTTTATATGTTTGTTACTTCTTCACGCTCAAACGGCTGGACCAATTTTAATAAAATTTGGTATGGAGGTAGCTGGCACCCTGGATTAACTTAGAGGCTACTTTTTATCCCGATATTCCCACGGAATCGACATTTACGCAGGTGTAACCACGGAGCGCAGCTAGTTAAAAATAAAAAATATACGCGTCGACTTGAGAACCTCCTCCGTTTTTTCGCCGGTTAAAAAGTGTGACAATGAGGTAATTTGTAAGGTAGTGTCACTAATGGTCACTCATGAGTTCATGATAGTTAAATTAACGATTGAACTGTGAAATCACCGGTGTGTGACTGGTGTCAGATGTCATTAATGACATTACTTTATTAGTCACAGATTACGTTACCTAAGCCGTCTGAGTTAATCGGTGTTTTTAGTAATAGATAGGTCATGCTGACCTCCTTAAGAGTTTAAAACCATTTGAAGATCCAGTCATCTTCCTTTGTAATTGCCTAATATAACCTGCACCTTAATTGCGTAACACATTGGCGCCGATTCCCTTGTTCACAAACTAAACTAAATTTAAGTTCAGTGCATCTTTTTGTTTATATTTCATTAAGAAAAGGACAGAAGATAAATATTAGTTTAGTCCTGTCAAATCAAGATACTCCATAGACAAGATTAGACGCGATTAAAGAATTGGCTACTAAAATAATACGTCAATTTATGTCAGGCGCTGACTAATTTGACAGGACTAAACTAATATTTATGTTCTGTCCTTTTCTTAATGAAATAGAAAGAATAAGATGCACTGAACTTAAATTTAGTTTAGTTTGTGAACAAGGGAATCGGCGCCATTATCAATCACAATCTGAATCATTTTGAAGGGATATTGCAAATCCATTGCTTCATATAATCGAAAGTTGTCTGCTCAACAACGTTAATAACGCAATGAATGTTGTTGAACTGTCAAAATGACAGCCATTCCTATAGTTAGTGTGTTACGAAATTACCCCTCTGTACCAAAACGGCATAGGTTAGGTTAGTTTCACTATCTTCTCTACTTTAGCTTCACTATCGCTTGCAGTAGACAACTACCCGCATTCTTATATTTGTCTAACAGCGAATAAAAGCGTGGGTTTATTTCGTAAATGAGTAACATCCGGCACAACTAGCTCTGTGTTTTCTAACGCATACGAATCTGGCCAAGACTTGTGAATTTAGTGGAACTGGGAAGCTGAGGCGGCCTGTTGGCACGCGTACCCGTTTAGATGATTACAGAGATAACGAGATGTAAGGTGATTGTGATTTACACGTTGTTATGTGTCTGTGTGTGATGGCGTGTTTATTGTATAGTTATGGTCAATTGGTCGATCTTGAATCTTGATGTAAACTATTTAGGAAATGGAATTGTTCGTCCATAAACATTTTCCCTTTTTACCACAAAACAGTGTTTATCAGTTGTTTAGGCTAACAACTTTTAAACACGGCGTAATTAAGTATATATGGACTTAGACGTAACACTGTCATTAGACACACGTTGTTTAAGTTTTTATAGTAAAACTCCTTACTTTTAAATGGATACCTAACCCACTCATTTTCACAAATGAACGCATTTATGGACTTAATATACAAATAAAATATCAATGAAATAAAGTGGACACTTGGACAGTAGAGCTAAATACTTTAAGAGCATGCACAATCTTTGTGCAATCTTAACAATCCCAAATACAAATCTGACTAAGATAAACGATGATGGTTTCCGTATACTTTAACCTATTAAGGAATTGGTCGAGATGAAAGAACTTGATGGACTTCAAAGGGGCGGGGCGAGTGCTTCCGTCAGCGCTCGCGCAATCCGACACTGTTTCCGCTTGATTGTGTATCCGCGAAAGGATTTTGTAGTGTCATTTTATGACCATTTTCCTTTAGGGATTTTAGCAGAACTAAAGGCGTGTGAAAGTTTTAGTAGTAAGATTTGAGAACTTTTAAGGTCTCTAAATGACCAATTTCCATGTTTTGTTAACGTGTGCGTGACTCTTGTTCGTTGATAGCCGATGGACATCAGCGCATCGGCTGTGTCAACATCTTCTTAGGAATCACCTGATAATGATTCCTCAGAAGATGTTGACACTTTGACAGAGCCTGGGGAATATTTACTATACTATATTATTACAAGTGGAACTTGTAATTGGCCTTATTTTGTATAATCTATTAGGTACTTACTGTATCTGTTTAGCTGTAAGTTTTCCTATAAAATAAATAAATAAATAGCTGAGAATGCGACATATTTGTCAAAAACCAACAAAATGAGCTTTTTCGCGTCGTCATTGTAACATTATAATGACGCGAAACTTATTTAATTGTTGAATTGTCGCCGGTCGGTTTTCCCTAATTGCGTAACACACTATCATTCGGAATCTGAACCAATTTGGAGCAAATTGCTAATCCATTGCTTCATAAGTTCGAAAAAATTGTCTGCTCAATACGTAAATAACGCAATGAATGTTGCTGAACTGTCAAAATTAAACCGATTCCGATTGATAATATTATGTGTTACGCAATTGCCCCGCTGGTATGTATCCAGTTATTTTAATGGATTTTGTTGTCGTTTAATTTTTCAACAGATTCAGGAACCTAATTCTGATTAGAAATTCCCTATTAGCAAAGATCTCCCTTATTCTCGTCCTCATAGTGGTACTGTACTTTTTGTCTTTCCAGTTGGAATAGAGTAAAGCAAACCGTTTCTATTCTGTGTTTGTACCTAGCTCAGAAACTGCTACAACTATTTTTTACAATAATCGTCAAGTTAGATAAAAATAGCTATAACGAAATAATACGTCAAAACATTCATTCTTCAAGTGTTAAAATGACATCAGTGGAAACCGGTTTCTTATACAAATAGAGGCTCGTTTGGCAAAACTAGTTTTTAATGTATCTACAGTTACCAGCGTATGTTGTATGTGTATGTATGTATGTCCTCGTGGGAATTGAAGGTGATTCTGAATGTCAATCGAAAATATTTGACATTTGAAGCGTAATTTTGAAGGTGGTTGCGCTTTTGCAACTGAGGAGTTAGGGTTTATGTTGGGTCTATTTATGAAGATACTTGTGTCATCATCTGCCTAGCCTTTTCCCAACTATGTTGGCGTCGGCTTCCAGTCTAACCGGATGCAGCTGGATACCAGTACTTTACATGGAGCGACTGCCTATCTGACCTCTACAACCCAGTTACTGGGTAATACGATACCACTTGGTAAGACTTGTTGTTAGACTTTCGGGCTTCTGACTACGCGTAACGACTGTCAAAGATCCACGAATGACAGCCGGGACCAACAGTTTAACGTGCTTTCCGAGGCACGGAGGGGTCTCGGTATGTAAAGATGGTCACCCATCCACAAACCAACCGCGGGAAGAGTAGCTCAACCTGATCGATATTCAGCCACGGATTTAGATACTTGTATTGGCATTTAAATTGTGGCTATAAAGGTCTACACAGGTTTTTGATGTCATAGTTTTTTTTTTGTGTTAGGGTTTAGTTAGTTCGGTAGGTTAGAAATAAAAACTGCTTGATGCAATAAAACCTTTGCTGTTTTTCATGGTCATGCAGTTTATGATGTCATGTATAACCAGTTATTCAAATGCCTAAATCCCTTTTATTTTATAGTAAAGAATTTAAACAAGGACGATAATATTAGTCTTTATGTATGATTTATTGTCCTTGTTTAAATTCTTTACTATAAATGCTATACGTACACAAGGTTGAACATCAAGCTATACCTAGGTACAGACGCCAGCACATCAACCTACCCGAAACTGTCAGATTTTCCCAATCAAATTTGAACCTTATGCTTTAGTGATAAAGTTGAAAATCTATTAAAGAAATTTGACAGATTGTAGTAGGTTGATGTGCTGGCGTCTGTACATTTACAGTTTTAGATGACCTCGCATTTTATAGGTTTTTCGTACAATCAGAAGTCAGCTTATACTTACTGGTTATGTATAGCTTGATGTGTAGCCGCGTGTACCTTATCTACCTATATATTTTGCGTCTTCATTGCAAGCGATATAATGGTGTCTTCCAAGTAATTAGTCAAGACAGTTAGACAGCTACTTTCATTTTAAAAGGACCCTAAAACGTCTATGTAAAGCCACAGTGCCCCAATTCCTGACATGTTGACGTTAACTTTGATGGACCACACCACACCACAGCGGGTGCAATGGTGTTCAGTTGCCAACCACAATTGGAGCATGAAATATTTTGTAGACCAAAATGATGTGAGGTGTGCATGATACACAGTCGTATGTTCACCTATTAGACAATGTACGAGTATAACTTTACTAATATTAAACAACCGACTTAAAAACACTACAAAGTGATAAATAACTTTAATTTCGGAAGTCGGTGTCGTTGGTACCGCATTTTCGTTTTTTGACACCAACTTCCGAAATTAAAGTTATTTATCACTTTGTGGTGTTTTTTTTTAAGTCGGTTGTTTTTTTTGTAAAAAAGTTTTTATTTTTCACTTTTTATTTGTATCTACCCCACACAAATTCAATTAACACTAGCGCATTGAAGAATTGAAAACACCGACTAGAAGAATCATTAAAATTCGCATAGAAATGCCGGAGATGCAGTAGTACATTTATGCATATAACTTCGTATATAAGAATAATTACCTAACGTATTATATACTAAAACTTTTCAGAAAGTATGTAGATCACATTAATGAAAGAATTTTCAAAATCGTTTCATTAGTTTTTGAGAAAATCGCGGACATACAAACATCCATACATACGGATCGAATACAGAACCTCCTTTTTTGAAGTCGATTAATAAAGAGGTGTGTACCTTTAGAACACTAACAATATACTAGTTATGTTTAAGTCCCATGTAATTAGGGGTGAGCCTATTGCCATCAACCGGGTATAAATATAAACTCCGGGATGCTACTGAGAAATTCCAGTTAGAAAATCCGATAACACTTTGCCCGACCTGAGAATCGAATCCAAGACCTCGCGCTCAGCAGTAGCAGTAGCAATCCATACTTAGGTATATATCCATACTAATATTCTTATTAGCCTGTAACATCCCACTGCAGGGCAAAGGCCTCCCTACTCTCTCATGAGAGAGTAGGGGTTTAGGCAAATTAACCCACCGCGCTTGTCTAGTGCGAGTTGGTGGGTGTACAGTGGACCGCCTGACTGAGTCCGTGGGCGCCGCCTTTGACGTGCTAGATGTTCATCAGCCGCCGCCCTGAGTTGATATCCTGCACTAATATCGACTGTTCCATCCGAGCCTATTTGGGTGTATTTATCCCATAGCCTACAGGTGGCGTTCCACATTTAGTTCAATACTAAATGCACGACATATCCATACTAATATTAGAAATTCGAAAGTAACTCTGTCTGTCTGTATGTTACCTTTTCACGCCTAAACCACTGAACCGATTTAGATGTAAGATAGTTTGAGTCCCGGGGAAGGACATAGGATAATTTTTATCCCGATATTGCCACTGGATCAACACTTATGCGGGTGAAACCATGGGGCACAGCTAGTAGATAATTTTTTTTTCTTTAAAATTTCCATATCTTTTTCAATTCAACATGGATTACGTGGGTGTTCTGTAACTGTAAAACAAGGCAGCACTTTCAATCCCTGTCTCGTAACCAGATTATCAATGTTGCTATGGAAATCAAAAGATTAAAACCAGAAGCTGATGTCTTAAATTGGTCATCTTCAATTTAGATTACAGCAATCATAGATAAGCAACATAGCTTTGGTAGTTTGAACCCACGCGAGTTCTTGCGCTCATTGCGGAGATTTCTCTAAACTACGGGTTGGTATAAATATACAAGGTGAAATTGAATTCATGGGCATCCTTTTAAGGGGTCATTGTACTCATCATTATGAACAACTTTTACTATGGGACTAAACCTAAAATCGCGAAAAAAAATCAGCTGTTCCTTGCATTTATGTTCACATAACTCGTCAAAATGTAGGGAAGAGCTGATTTTTTTTCGCACTTTCAGGTTTGGTCCCATAGTAAAAGTTGTTCATAATGATGAGTACAATGACCCCTTAAAAGGATGTCCATGAATTCAATTTCACCCTGTAAAGGGTGAAATTGAATTAGCTACCGAAACTCTGCAGGCAATCCTTATCTAAGTACGATAAAATAAAAACAAAAAAGATCTCATGTTTTTTTTTGGGGAGTAGACGACCGTCTCTAGGGTTGTTACTTGGGTAAAGTAGGTACAGTCAGCAACAAAAGTCGATTAACACTGTCATTTTTACCTGTTATTAAATTGACCGCATTTTTTTCAATAAACAAATTTTTAGCTTTTCACATGATAGCAAAGAGTTTATATTCTAAAACAATTTTCTTCTGCTGCATTTTTGAACAAATATTTTGCTCAATAACTAAGATTGAAAAAACTGAAGTGTTAATCGACTTTTGTTGCTGACCGTACCTATGAGTTGAGAAAATCTGTTTTATTTTGTTTTAAAGTGTTTAGATATCCATACCCATCACCCATCATGTATGTGATGTTTGCACAAAACAACAGATTTTTTTAACTGATATTTCAAGCAACGACTCTAACTGCGGTCAAGGACCAAACAAAAACATCGACAAATTATATATTTTATCGTGTTTATACTGCGGAGTTTCGTTACCTAATTTAATTGGTACCCTGTAGGTATTATTTAAAATACCTGCCAGATAAACAATTTGATATTTCTTGATAGGTATCAATCACTATATAAATAAACAGCTAAGTGGCAATTCCTCTTTCAAAACCCATAGGAAGTCGTGGAACTTCACAAGCGAAGATTAACTGCTAGACAATCAATTTCTCTTTTGTAATCCCACTAAACAAATAAACAAGTAATTTCTCTTTAAACACCAACATTAAAAACATCGCTTCCTCCTCTATTCAAACAATATCGATATAGATATCGATACGTTTACCGAGCGCCGATCGTAAACACCAGACGTTCATCTACCGTGTACTTACTTGAACAAAAGGGCATCGCATCGAGTGGCATTGTGCCGAGTACTCGATGCATCGATTGCATTCGATTGTGAGTGCATTAGTATCGAGAACATCGGGCAATATTAACGCATTGCGCGTTGATAAAGTATAAATCAATCGGTGATGTAGGGTGACCATGAAAACGCAGGACAATAAAAATAATGTTGTCAAGGTAATTTATTTTAATCCGTGAACCAAAAATGAAGTGATTTGTTGAGAAAATAGTCATTGTGTTTACTAGTTTACTTAGTATGTAAGTTATATTGTATTGCCCGATTTATAAACCAATATATAAGGTGTAAAAAATTAACCGTAAAAACTTTAAGAGGTGCTTAAGACCATCGAACTGAACAACTTTCACTATGGGACCAACTCTGAAATCACGAAAAAAAAATGAGCTGTTTCATACATTTTGGCCGAGTAGGTATTGAACTTTTGTATGAAACAGCTGATTTTTTTTTCGTGATTACGGAGTTGGTCCCATAGTGAAAGTTGTTCAGTTCGATGGTCTAAAGCACCTCTTAAAGTTTTTACGGTTAATTTTTTTACACCTTATATATATATAAAAAAAATGCGTTAAACACCGTTGGAAGTATTTTGCATTTTTAAAAAGGTCTTTTCGTCCAAATTGGCAAAAAGCAACTGATAGAAGTATACGTTTAAACTTTGAACTATTGACTCATCACTGCAATTACAGAATTACGCATCAAATTTAAATCACACCTATTACATTACCTTTAAATACTAATGCAAACCCATCTGAATATAATTCAACTTTCCTACCAGCATTTCTGATCATCATTTAATGCAAATTGATCATGCTGATCGTACAAAGCACCTAATATCCCGCTACTTAGCAGTCACTCTAGCTGCGCCCGCGCCGATGCGCCGGGGTCGTCTGATGCTCCTGCAGAAGCGCCATTTATTTTGAATGCATGTGCAAAGGCAGTGCATCGACCGCGTGCACGTGGTACATTTCTGTTTATACTTATTATTTTATTATTCATTTGTTTAATGGTTTCACGTATGACATATTTGCATTTTTCATGATTTGTAGTTGCTGGGGCTTAAATTAGTTTCTTATAAGATGCTTATTATTTTCAATATTTAACAAATTATTTGGTATAGTGGTCGCTAGCGTGATTGTTGTCCATTGGTCGTGGGGTTCGATTCTCTGGTCGGGCCAAGTGTTATTGAGTTTTTCATCAGTTTCACAGTAGCAGCTTGGAGTCTGGAATTATTCTCGGTTAATGGCCCCCAATCAATTGGGTCTTAAACATAACTGACCAAAAGTGGCTGTGATATACTCTACCTATCACTTCATGCAATATAAGCGTAATGTTTTGTTATTAATAGTAATCAGACGTCCTCCGTGTACGTAAGGTATAAAGTTCAATGTAATAAATAGTGATGGACAGGTATCCTCGGCCCGCATGCGCAACAATGATCCATTTCCCTCACTTGACCCTTTCAATTTGCGCTCAATGACAGTCAGCTGTATTGTATGATAAACAAAAGATTTTTACGTCATTACTGACTCTAATGAAAATGTAACAAAGTTCCATGTATACTCTGATCAGTATTTTCATTGTTTGGGACAAACCCAACACATTATTGCCACCTGTAAGCTAGAACCCATAGAGTTTCTCTGGTTCTAAAAATAATGTACAAAATCTAGAAGCAGAAGAACGCTGAGACAGTGAAGCACAGCAAGTCCTAGGAAAATGATTCTTAACTCAAAACAAGGCAATCAAAGTTCTTTTTAATTACAATTACCTAACACCTACGAAAGACATTTATGCTAAAACTAAACTATTTAACCTTAAAAAATTATATATTTACCACACATGCATACTAATAAAGAAAATTTTAACAAACAAAATACACTCACAAATCACCTTCAAACACAAAACTCACCGCTACTACACCAGGAATACGGATAGTATAGAACTGCGTTTAGTTAGGACTTTGTACGGAAGAAGAACTATTCAGTTTGAGGGAGCGCAGCTTTATAATAATTTACCGAAAGAAATAAGAGATTGTTCATCAGTAAACATTTTTAAGAATAGGTTAAAGTTGTATTTGGCCATGGAGCACAAGATTGAACGACAATTATGTTTATTACTTAAGATATTTTGTTTAGTTTCTCATATTTAAGTGAACTATGTATGTTCTTTTTGAGAAATAAATTTCTTTAAACCGAACTGTCATGAAACCTGCAAGGAATGAACATAAAAAGTACACAGCAGGATTAGGAAATTACAGTGGCATTCACTTTCTTAAATTGATATGCGTTAAAACAGCACCATCAACAAAAGTAGCCATCACTTTTTAAAGTACGTAATGAGTGACCATCAATCTGATCCCAATTGAGGACAGTCCGAATTGGACGAACTGCGGTGGACCACTGTCCACTTGTCACTAATTGGACCCTAAACAATGTAAACGCTCTCCGGTTATTGGTTGATAGATTGGTACTTTGGTACTTTTAGTGCAGTTGCGCCAGTAACGTTTTGTTTACTATTGATTTATTTATTGCGAGGGTCGAGCCGGATGGGTCTGTCAAAATAATATTTGGGAACAATTTTTGTTTGATTGAGTAGTTTGAGTTTAATGCTTACAATTTGATGTTTGTAACGATTTGTCTACTAAGTGAATGTTTTTTATTATTTTCTTTTGGTGCCGTATGTTCACTTAGCCCGAGCCAAAGCCGTCGTAGTTGTCAGGGTATGTTACAGGAATCTACCTGTAAATAGATCTATAAACTGTATACTCCTGTGTGTTCAATTCCACTCCTACAGGATTTCTGAACTTAGTTTTTTAGAAATACTCCCAAGTTTACAAACTTTATAAAATCCAAATATTCTAAGTGGAATCTTGTGAGTGTACAGTTAGGTATTATTTAAACGACTCTTACGGAAACAGTTGCATACTTCTTATAGTCAACAAAAACACGTTTCTTACCCAAAACTTGCACAACAATCAAACAGCTTATCCCCAGATTAGCATAGGAACTTTAATACACAAAAACCAGTACCTTCCACACTTGTCAGTGCGATGACTTACAACTGAAGACCAGTCACCATTCCCACCTGCGTTCGATTACTGTACAAATATTTGTCAAATGATTGGAACACACTGAATTTACTTGAGCGTGCGTTTGCGCCCTCTTGACATCGTCTTCATGGGCGCATTAGGTATGTGGTGTTGGCTTATTGGCACAACGGCCATTACGACCAGTAATGTGATTTCGATGTGATTGTGTTTTATTATTGTGAGGAAGCTCCGTTGATAAGAAGAGATGTGTGTTGAGCGTGTAGATTTTTGTGTAAACTTACGTATTAACCTGTCGTCTACATAGCTCATTGTCATGGGAATTTGATGATAACCGCTCGCTATGTCATTCATGTCTTGATGAACGATGAGGTCAAGAATGTAAATTATAAAAAAAAAACAATTACTTAAAGATAACCACAGCAGTTAAGTGTACCTTAATCATACCAAAACATGGCTTACCATTACCCAATAGATAATTATCTGTACAGTAATTACTTTACACATTTACACCTATTGTAATAAGCAGCTGCCTCTATCGCACCATGTAATTAATATAGAATATTAATCAGCACTATTCTGTGTATTATTATCTCTTACTTGGTTTAAATGGCGGACGTTACAATGTGTAATTAGAAGGGCTCACCCCTCTTCGAATGTGAATTAATTATGGACATGATATTTGATTTATTTTATTGGGTTTTGGTGAAAGGGAGACTCTATACACACACAGCGCAGCGCAGTTTGGCAGGTTTAAGAAATGTTTTTTTTTACTGGTATTATCTGGAACATATTATTTAGGTGAGATTTTTGACATTGTATGACATTTATGTCTTCCAATATTATCAGCATATATGTTATGTGAACTGATTTTGACTCACTTTGTGCAATGCGGAATCATGTAAAATATTGCATTACCTTATTAACGAGCTTACCGCAATACAAAACGCGGAAAGGAATTCATGAATCTTGAAATAAGTTCGGTATGATGAGGAGTTTCTTGCTCGTTCTGCTCCATAGGAACCTATGCTTTTGACCGCGTAGATATTGCACTTGATTTCTTTTTTATAACCGACGAAAAATTTCTACTCTACTGAAGCGGACGGTAGTATCATGTGCTAAATTCATAGTTACAAGTTTAGTTAGTTAGGTCGGGCTCGTGGCTAAATAATAGTAGCCGCACAGGCCGATCGATCCGGTTAAGCTACGCTTGCCGCGGTTGGTCTGTGGATGGGTGGCCAACTTTACTTACCGAGACCCCTCCGTGCCTCGGAAAGCACGTTAAGCCGTTTGTCCCGGCTATCATTCGTAGATCTTTGACAGTCGTTACGGGTCGTCAGAAGTCCGAAAGTCTGACAACGAGTCTTCCCAAGGAGTATCGTATTACCCAGTAACTGGGTTGTGGAAGTCAGATAGGCAGTCGCTCCATGTAAAGTACCGGTATTCAGCTGCATCCGGTTAGACTGGAAGCTGACCCCAACATGCTTCATAATAGTTTAGTTAGTTTGCGCGTTGATGTTCCTGCCACCCTGTACAAACTTGGAATGGTCTATTAAAATAAATGCTTTGAGTTTGAGGTTCATAACATTATCGATAGATTAACTTGTATTTTTAAAAGTACAATGTTTTATGATGTTCTCAATCAAGGCGGTGCTCTATTAAGCACAGATACAAAACGTAAAAGCGATACAAATGACATTTATTACACATCTATAACTGTCTTTATCGCGAGGTGCTCTACCGTATAGTCACGCTCACGACACGCAAGCTTTTATAAAAGTGCATTTTACTGCCTTTTGTTTTATTGTAGTCTGGTTATCATGTTTTATTTGAAGTTTATTGATTTACCGGGAGGTAATACTTTTTTTTATTAAATTTCTTCTTTTCTGGGACATTTTTTATTCGGTTTTGAACTGCTGTCTATGCAAAATCAGTCGGGAGTTATTGGTTTAAATGCTGTAAAAGGTTTTTGATTAGTATGGCATAAATTATTTCTTCTAGATACTAAAAATTATTATGATTTTAATGAACGAATGCTGCATTTTACGCTAAAAGATCGGCATAATCCGAACTAACGTTATAAATGCGAAAGTGAGCTTTTTTGTTTGTTACGCTTTCACGCTAAAACGGCTTAACTGATTAGGATAATATTTAGCACATGGATAGACCGTGACCTGCGTTAGGACTTTAGGACATAGGCTATACTTATATACTTTTTATCCTGGGTCGCAGAGGAAGTCGCATGCAACAGCTAGTTTCTTTATAATTAATGATAATATGGAAAAAATTACGTTCAATAAAATAAATGCAGTCATTTGTTAAAGTAGGGTGTCCATTATTGATGTTCCTACACTTCGGGTATTTGTTCATTGGACCGAATCATTGCCGGGTTGCTTTGTTTCCTACTATTTCATGCTCCGGTGGAATTATGAGTTGGGGGACTACCTTTATTGTTATTGCAACGTAATTTTAAGGTTATAAAAATGTTTTTTGATACATCCGCGTGTCATTGTAATTTATTCAGGAGAATAGTTCCCCTTTTCACGGTCGTGGACACGAAGAGGGTTCGAAGCTTTTTTTTTAAATGTTTGGTTTTATGGAAATGGTAGCAGAATAATTTACTATTTTCGTAGGTATGACATGTCTGGAAGACATTGTTTAGGGTGAATAGAGCGTGTTAGGGGCCTATTATATTCTTTAAAACAGTGCTATATTACCTTCGCTGTTGAATGGGGATTCCCAACTTTTCAAAAAATTTGTTTCGGTCGATATGATTAGTTTACACTGGTGTGTTTGTAGTTATGTACACGTTAAATACTCTCTCCAAAAATGATCATTAAATTCTTATCAGTTCTCTACCATAACATTTACAAAATAGCATCAACTTTTTTTGAATAATTGCCACACATCACAAAATCAATTGACTGTACAAACAAGGCATGACAGGCACTAAACACAATGACCTCAAAATAACCACAAAAAATGCCACAATATTATTAAGACGTCAATCACTTAACAAAAATTTCCCGTCGATAAAAAATATCAGCGCTTCCGTTAAGCATCGTTTTCGTGAAATCAGATAAAATGTTCATGTATGGCCAACGACCAATCACATTAGAGTCCATATCTGTCATACAGTTAATTACGACAGCCATAACAGTTAAGAAATTGACGTTGTAATGTTTAACGTCTTCATCCGAGGTTCATACAAACAAAAAAATTACGTCATTAATCTTTACTCTGTCATTTTTAACTTGCGTATAATTTCTCTGAGAGAAGCCTTAATTTTGGCTTTGGGATATCATCACGACGTATATGGAGAACCATTAAGAGTATCGGCAGCGATAAAAATCAAGATTGAAGCCTTTGGGTGGTGTTTAAGTTGTAAAAACAAATACGAGGCGGGGGTTGCGGGATTGTGTGTTTTTACCGTTATTTATATCTTCATTTTTATGGCGAATGATAAGTGTGTTTCATCCTGGTGGTAGGTGGTCTTTGCCATTTTTCTTGTAATCGTTTTTATTCGATTTTTTAAAGCAGTCTGTTTGCTAAAGTAAGCTTTTAATATCCAAATCGTTCTTCATTTCTTCACCTGCTGTTTTTAATCACTTACAAAAATGCAAACAGATGTAATAAATTGCAATCAAGTAATTGAATAAGTAAACATCTCAAAATAGTAACTGCATTAACATGCAATTTTAATAAACCATTTGAAAAATTAACCAGCTGTGTTAAATTACCTATCATTATTAATTAAAAATGGAAATATCCCTCACAACATTACATAAATCTGATAGATTTAAATTAAAAATTCTTGACCGCTGACTCATTCGATAAATTACGTGTTCTAAAACAAATGTCCGACGAATTAGTAAGTGTTGGGGCTATTACCGAGCCCATTAGACCGGTCCGAGTGTAAAATATGTACACTAATAAAATATAAAAAAAGGTTCGATATGCAGTAGCTACTAACTAGACAGACGTGTCATTGTTGTACACTTGTCCACAAATGGTTTAACCCATCAGGAAAGAAAAAAACGACGAAAGAAGAAAAATAAGAATGTAATTTGAAAGATGTGGTTAAAGAATGTGAATTTATTGTGTTGACAGGTGAAATCTTTGATTATGCAGGATAGTAGGTAATTTTACCAAAGAAAAAATTTAAAGGCTTTTTACTAAATAAGTAATTAAAGATTGCTTAAAATTATGTAGACAAACTTTCAAATTCACGTTTTAATGTTTCACTTAAAAATAAGACCTCGAGGGCCAATTAAAAAGTATTTTATGGCCACCTCGAACAAAATTATTTAATTACACACTTTACAAACCTAACATTATAACCCAAAACATGTATAATCTTCAATCAATTAGCTTAATCGCTCAAAATTTCGACTTAATCTTTCCGTCAGTATAATTTTCAAAATTTTTTTCTTAAATCTTGCTGGCCGCGACTGTACCACTGCAATCAGTTTAAAAGCCTAACCCCGGCATGATTAGGCGCCGCCGGGGGGCGCAGTGTAGGCGCGGCAGGAGGGAGGGGGGCGGTCATTAACTCATTAACGATACTCGTCATTACACGGCTATGTCACAGGTAATGATGATTTTGTGCTAATGTCCTAAGTTGCGTGGTCACCCTAGTATAAACGAGGAAAATTAAAAAAAAAGTCAATTTAATTTACTTAATCATGTTTCAATTTCAATAAAACCTTGATCAACTTACTTTTTTATAGCCTGTAAAAAAATAAATTATTATTAGTGTATTTAAAAATAATTTATTTTTCTTTCATTGAATAATAATTTATTTGCAATAGCTATTGGTACATTGTGTGGTGTGGTGTGCTTTAATGTGTTTTATTAATTATATCAGTCTAAAAACGGACATAATTGACACAAAAAAAGCAATTAGGTATTAATTTCACTTTCATCAAAAACATAGATGCAAGATACAACACAACTTCACACCCATTCCCAAAGATCGTTTGTTATCAGTAAACCTATCCGCAGGCAGGCAATAAAGGCGGAAGGAGGTCACAAGCCCGTCATTACTCGAACCTCCTTCGCTTGTACGTAATTAAAAATGATGATAGCTTTCTGTTAAATATTAATTACTGGTGTCAAAATTAACTTTGGATACAGTTTTGGATGGGTTACCAACGGGACACGTTGGGAACGCCCTTTTACTGTTTTTAATAAAATACGACGAATTGAAAAACGGATTTTGTGTGTCGATTTGGAATTAATATGAATCTGTATGGTAGCTTTATGTTAGTTGTGGTTCAGCCAGTCTAACAAACTAGAAAACTGTATCGAGTATCGGAAATAATGTAAAAACTAAAAATCTACATTGAATGCAAAAAAAAATTCGATCGGTAGGAAATTTTAGGCATACAAGGACCATTACGAAGATATATAATTATTGTGACGTTTTTTACGAACGCATTCGTCTAAAAACGTCAAGTTTCACGATAAAAAATATACAGGGTGGCAGGGATATCGACGCGGAAACTAAAACCATGAACTCTGCACATGATTCTAGACCCCCTAGCGTTTAAATTTTTCGTCAGTTATGAAAAAAAATCTGCTTTTTCATAGAAAAGTACAATTCTACGTGATCAAAATGTATGGAACAGCTAACTTTTTTTTAATATCGTTGAAAACAGGTTGCGCATCGATCTCCCTGCCACCCTGATATATCTAGATCCTACATAAAGTTAATAAAAATAATTATGTCAAGTCAGCCGGAAACATCACTAGTCTTCATTTAATTTTTCGTAAATAATTAATAAAAATGGATATTCACTTTTCAACTAAAAATCCATTAATCAAGCAAACCATTTACGCCGTTACAAAATTGAATAAAAGATGGATGCTCTGCGAGCCGAATTAAGTTATTACCAGATATTTTTTCTTATTCCGTTGCATTGAATACTTCACTGCAATGGCCGCCTTATTTGGCAGTTAATGGCAGTTGAATCGAAAACGCGGGAAAGTCGTTAAGTTGTAAAATATTTTTTGGAAAAAGAATTCCGTAACAGATTTTTTTAAATATTACGAATTTTTTAAGACTCCCGCAAACGGGCGCGACGCGACTCTGTTCTAGTGGATCCATTTCTATGAAAACTTCATGGAAATTGTTCTATTGGAGTCGCGTCGCGCGTGTCTGCCTTTATACGTGTCATGTTTCTTGTTTGTTCCTAATTTGTCAATTATGCCATAAAAGTGACCCATTAAACTTTTAAAATATGGCGAAGTTTAAAGTAACAACACAATTATTTTTATGTAAGCTCTCTTGAAGATTACTTTCGCAATCCCAGAATTAAGCGTCAACTTGCAAGAGAGAAGAGGATTACCTCTTGCAATAAATAATTGAAGTAGGTACCAATTTCTATAAAATCATCATCATAATTTCTTAACGCGATAAATTACAAAAAGCACAAATAAATTGCTGATATTAAATGTTAATACTGTATTACGTGTTCTCATAAAGATTTCTGTAATAAATTATGAAAAGGTTGAGTAAGAGGTGCGATGGCCGATGTTCATGATTTCTTTCCAATGATTTATGTCTTAAAATATTAAACGTGAGATGAGAGATGCTTATTTAATTGTACGTCAATATATCTGTAGGTATTATCCAAGTTTTTCTGCTTCATACCATTTTTAAATTCAATTCGTATTTCGCACTCTGTGCAAATCTTTTTTTGGTAATCGTAAAATCTCCATGTGCTTGGTTGACTCTTTCATCGAAGTCGATATTTTTCGTTGTTGTTTTATCCTGGCATACATGCTTCACTAAAAAAACATGATAATTCTTATGGACTGCCCCTGTTTTAGGGTTCACCTTTAATACTCCTTTCTCATTAACTCAGTTTTAGGGTTCGCCTTTAATACTCCGTTCTCATTAGCTCAGTTTTAGGGTTTGCCTTTAATACTCCTTTCTCATTAGCTTCGTTTTAGGGTTTGCTTTTAATACTCCTTTCTCATTAGCTCCGTTTTAGGGTTTGCCTTTAATACTCCTTTCTCATTAGCTCCGTTTTAGGGTTCGCCTTTAATACTCCTTTCTCATTAGCTCAGTTTTCTACTCTCCTTTCTAACTGTAGGCTAAAACCAAATATATAACAACTGTTGTTTAATAACAAACAATGTATTTGTCCACAGGAAACAATGAGGATCGTCAAGGTCGTCCAATTGACCAGAAGTCGAACCAATGGTTCGGAGCGACCCTCACCAGTACAGGCAGAAATGGTGCTATCATGGTGAGTCTTACTTTTCGATATATTGAGGGGAGGACGGTTTCACACTCTCGGAAACGACGATGTTTCATACAAATTTTGGCAAAAGCGTTTTATGAGACTACCTCAATTCTTTATCTAATAACACTTTCAAGGGCGCTAAACGCCTATAACCATAGCTGTTATAACAATAAAACGTCTAGTGTCTCTCGTTTACTGCGCCGGAACCAGATAACGTAGTTAATGTATTGTATGTTTGTGGAGAAAATCCTTTCTAAATCTTCCTTTATTAGGAAAGTAATGATCTAAGAAAATTGCTGACTCTTTAGGAACTGAAATTCTTGAATAAGACTTCCTGAATCCCAAAAAACACAGCGCAAAATTATTTTCGTCAAAAATCTCAATATAACCATAGTCTTTTCTCAGACAACGCATTTTGTGATCTCCCTGCTCAACAATTACTTCAAAAACCAAAAATCTCGTTGCCACATTGCAAAATCCATTTCGCCACATAGTTATCTCTTCGCTGCCATTTTCCTCAGTTAACTCCATGACCTCATACGCGACTGACCTATAAAGCTGATGGCCTGATGGGATGTCTTGACAGGCGCACCCTTCCTGCTCCGCCCTGTCCTCAAGGTGTTCTGCCTTAATGTTGATCGCTCTATCTTTTGTTATCGAGTCTATGGTCGGGTACATACGTGACGTCACTGGCCTAGATGTGATTACGTTATTGGTCATTGGGATTGGATTTAATGTCGTGGTGTGGTTAGTAGTGAATAGTGATTCATCGTTGCAGATTGTAAATACAAATAAGATTATGTCACATTAATAATCACAGGAGGTGGCGAAACAAGTCATTTAGACTCCTAATTTGCTTTTCAATTGCTCCCTTTAAGTTGTCCAAGACAAACTTTGTTATGAGTAACAAAGATGTAAAACATACGTTTAGGTAAACAAACTAGCTGTTGCCCGCGACTGCGCCTGTATTTTGTATTTCATAATTTTTAAAAGTATCCAGGATGAAATTAGTCTTACACGTATGTCCTTCTGCAAGTTCCAGGCTATATATCTGTAAAAATTGATAAAGATCGGCTGATTCAGGCGTAAAAAGGTAACAGACAAGCAGAGTTTCATTCAGATTTATAATATTAGTATGGTATGGATAAGATTATTTTGCCGTGTAACGTCTGCAGTATAATCCGGTAGGCCAGCTGTCGAAAAACAAAATAATATCTGCACATACAGTCAGACAGGCCATTAATCTGGAATAGATCCTAAAACCTTTATTACTATTAAAACAATAGGTGCCAAGGAAACTCCATTAATCCCGGCGCCCGGCGCCCTATGGTTGACATTTGGCAAGTGGGTCAGTCCAAGGCCCCGTGGCCCCCATGGCTATAGGGTTGAACGCCATTAGGCTACGGGGTCGTCTTTATGGCTTGTGGACTTGTGGGCATTGTGACTATCTGTGGCGAAATTGGGTTTCAGGGTTATGTGAGTTAGGTTAGGGGAGATTTCTTGACCTCATTCGATGGATTTATTTTACTTTATCTTAGTAACGACTGCAAAATGGATACCTCGGAAAGGAGAGCAGAATTTGTGCTCAAAAGTACTATGTGGCCAAAAATGTAGTCACATGTTTATGAAAATTGAACTCGATCATGTATGTCTTAAGCGCTGTTTTAGGATATTTACGGGTTTTGGAACTTAATCATAAGGTAGCAACTGAGCAGGCGGCATCACTTAATATGTCCGCCATATTAATTCAAATGGACTGCAACCGTTTACTGCACACATGTTGCAAATAAATTGTATTACTCACGTCACGAGTCACGCACTTCGCACGAACACCGCGGCTCGGTTTCAAAACTTTTTTTTTTTCAATTCCATATTTGAAATCAGTCAGGAGACGCCTTCGACGAAGACCAGAGACCACATACTTTTTGTTCTCTACTTAAGGAGTTGGAATTTTTATTTCGGAATGCCGAATTAGTGCAAAAAGCTGCCTCTCTCAGCGAGACTGCAATTTGTTTAGGCATTTTGTTCCATTTGCTCTGGAGGACAGAAACGCGCTGGGAATTTATAATTGTTCGACGGCATAGACTGTATCTATAGGTGCCTTTGTCATTATTGATAGTGTTGTGACTTCTGATGTCATTATATTTTTTTTTATAAATTACTTTAATAAACTTGATTATTATTGATCGTAAATGCGAACATAAACTGGCAACTAACTAGGTCCTTTTAAAAATATGACTATAATATAAGAAAAGAACATAAACATTTTAAATACTAGGATTTACTTCTTGTAATTCAAAACGGAAATGGCAAAATACTTTCAACTTTACGATGATTAAGTAATTTCCAAGTAAACTTCTTTTTTAATGGCTGGATAATATTAACTTCCCAGCAATGGGCTATTGGTAGTTTAAATACCGATTGACTACTAAAAATTATAAAGTGTATCATGTTTTTCTTTACAATTTAAAGAGTTATTTTAATGTAATTACTATTACTATTACTTAACCCCATAATCAATAGACAAATATTCTTTCAGCTGCCTTTTTATATCTCCTCTAAATATAAAATAAATACTATTGATTTATAATTGTAGTGTCCCAGCACTATTTTTTTGCTCTTATTATTGAAAACAAAACTCGTCGAGTACTCACTTAGTAGTCGTTTATCGAGACATAATTGTTTTCTTATTAGTACCGATTGAATACTAAGTTGGTACGTTTTTGTCGGCGATTCGTTTTCTCACGATAAAGCGAAGACTACTTGATTTTTTAATTTGTAATGTTTTGCAGTGAGGTTTTGTCTTTGACGATTCCTAGTGGGTGTTTTGTATTTACTGATTTTGACATCAAGTTCTTATCATTTTAGTTGCAGTAGCAATAGCTAGGTATATAGGCAGGCACTTTATGTATTCCAACAATTTATAATTTGTAGGTATCCATAGATTACTCTTTTTTATAAAATAACAAGGGTCTGGGTAACTTTTGATCGTTATACTTAGTATAAGATATTCTTGATTTAAATGAATCTAAACTAAAGATTGATTTGATTTTGTGCATGTTTGTTTTTTACTCTTTCACGCTAAAACGGCCGAACGGATATAGATGCAATTTGGCACATGGGTAGACCAAGACTTGAATTACGACATAGAATACTTATATCCCAACATTCCTACGGGATCGAGACTTATGTGGCTGAAACCGCGGGGCGCAGCTAGTTATACAATAAAAAATGAATCTCCTACAAATCATACCTTTCTTTTACTATCCAGGAACCAATACGATATTATAATTGCAAATAGATATCCTGAGATAAATCGCGGGATATTGCGGTGTCGCGTCACACGGGCGCACGGCGCGACATGCGCTTACGCCGCCGTTAAGGTTAAACAGTTAAACATAGATTATATATAATTATTATGATAGATATGTTCGGAATATCATTGGAAATTGATTGTCTTTCTCTTTGGCTTTTTTGGTTTCATGGGTTTTGAACAACAATAAAATGTGTTGCTGTCCTGGCTGTCCTGGCTATCCTGGTGTTTTGTGACGATTGAAGCTTGAATTGAAGTTTTTTAGGTTACAAATCAGACAGAAAGCTTTGAAGATGAAGTATTCGTTGTTATCTATCAAAACATGTTCTAAATTAAACATACTAACAAAAATTGCTGAATTACAGTACTAGATAATTAAAACAGTATTTTCTGACTTTGTTCATGAGCAATTGAGTAAAAACGGCTTTGTTAACTGAACTGAATTTAGTTTTGCCAATTTAGCTAACCATATATTTTCTTAGCTTAGCTCTAAACTCAAATTCACCATGACTCCAAGGACCAATCATGCCGCAGTGCAGACCCCTACGGCCTTATTACAAAACAAGTTTTATATTCAGGTTTAAAAGTTTAATCTATCGAGCCATTTTTAAATGGGTATCATTTAAGCTATCACCAATTTAATTAGTTTTGTGTTTCTTAAATAATAGGGTTTGTCCTCCAAATAGTAGATCTGTCACCAAAATGTAGTCACCAAACAATGCAAGTGACCTAACCAAACCGAACCTCGGGGTGCCCTTCGCTCGCTCTTGCATCCTATGTCGACGGAGCCCCGCTTCGCGGGGCCCCTATTTCTGTGTAAAGGGTTTAAAGTAATCTAACCAAACCGAACCTCGGGGTGCCCTTCGCTCGTTCTTGCATCCTATGTCGACGGAGCCCCGCTATCTGAGAACGAAAATATTTCGTGGCGATAGATCTATTTATTAGGTGATACAAATATTTCGTGGCGATAGATCTATTTATTAGGTGATACAACTTGATGACAAATATAAATTTTGGTGATAGAAAATATAGTTCCCTTTTTAAATTTCGGACTATAATCCGACTAAGTTAAAGCTCTTCAAACCCAAATCTATGTTGCCAATTTTGCATTTAGAACTTTGTTTGTCGGAATAAAGTTCAAATACAGTAACCGATTCGAAGGTTTAAGCTAGATTTAAAGTTAGAACCCCTTTTATAAAACGGCTAAAGATTTTTGGATTCACTCACTAATATCACATCTGTGATATGTAGACGTGGTCTATGACTATCGTCTCCGTTTCTATAAGGCACTTAACATTATAGATGCGACATATTGCTGCCACTAAATACACCGTATTGTCTATGCCTATGGCTTGTTTGTGAATATTTATCTTTATGCATATATGGAGACGATATGTCTTCGTTTATATTTAAATTTTGAGGTATCGCGAAGCTTTTATCTTTACTCTTTTGTTTTTTCTTTCTTTTCTTCCTGAGGGCTTGTTACATATGTACCGACTTTTTTATTATACATTTATACAGTCACGGTTACAATTGATAATGGAGACAGCAGACTAAATTAGTGCTCAGGCACATCTTCACAACCTCTTTGGCATAAATTCTTCTAGTTAAAAGTTGAGCAGTTAAAAAAAGATTACTCATTTTAATATTCATAAAAATTGTCGTAAAGTGGTCGGCTCATAAAGCCTATCTCGTTTTTTAATTTTGAGAAATTGTTATTTTTCTTAAATACGTTATAAATAAAAAAAAATTCTAATTTTAAATTTCGCAACACCCTCTACGCAAAGTTTTTGAGCTAACAAATTGTCCGGTGATTTGTCAGCGTCGAATGCCTGGGTTCTTGCGCGCGCGCACCTAATATGGCGGCCGCCGCTTGACAGCTACACCCGTCCGATTTGGACTCACATCGCCTTATAGAGAACGTTTCTTTTATTGTCTCCATTTGCTGAGAATTTTTATGTGAAATTTCGGCATGTTTTCTTTATTTTCATGGATATTTTTACGCTTGCGGATTTCTCTTTAATGTTGGAAATTATGTTTGTATGTGAGGGCTGTTACTTTCGGCCACCTGTGGCAGTTCGACATATACGGCAATTTCAAGAATATTTACTTTGACGGGACCGCGGTACCGCTTAAAATTTTCACTCTTATTTAAAATTATTTTTTGATACAAATAAAAATTCACATTAATCTTGGAATGTCCACATAAGTAGACATCCTCTTTGATAGAAAAACCTCAAAAAGTTTTCTGTTGATCTTTAACATAACAAACTTTTGTCTATTGATCACAAATCCACATAGAACTGTGGCAAAAAAGGAATCGTATTGGACCAAGATAAGGACCTTGCGGAAACACACAAGCAAGTTATTCTAAAAAGATCTTTTTTACTTAAGGCATAGAAAATCTATGTTTAGTCTTGACTTTAAAGACAAAAGATACCCACAGAGATACAGTACAGGTGGGAGTATACTAAAGATTATTTATATATTGTACTGTATTAACAATGACTTTGTCAAGCCCTTGACTTTTCCGCGTTCCGCTAATGTTGCCTATTTGATATTCGCTTAGAGTTGAAACCACGGGTGGTATCAATGTAGTCTGCGAAAGTAGGGTTGATCAAAATGACTGCTAAGGTTAAAATGGTTAAGAATAAAATTAGGTTCAGAAAAGTAGCGGGATTCAATTTCACCCTCATCATGTTTGTAATCAGTGATAGGATTAATTTTAATGCCTTGTGTGAATTCAAGTGGTAGTCGGCAGATTTGGAATCATAAAGCGTATACTTATCATGTTTAATCAGATTTTGCCGAATGGTCCACAGGTCGAGATCGTTTTGCAAATAAATATCATTTTGGCAGTTTAAGATCTTTGCCAGTTTGGTCAAGGCAATTTGCGTGTCTGTCGCCATCTTGCTGATACGTACCTGTATCACTCTTTTGCGTTTAAGTTACTAGCTTAAACAAGTCGAAATTAAAATACTCTCCACCTAGCTTTGTAAGTTTATCTGAGGAAATAATTATAAGACCAATACCAAATGTTTTCGATACTCCACAAAAGAAGATAATTAAATTACTCACAAGCATGGCGTGGAGTTAACATGCGTTCATTAATATCACGGTACTTAAGTTCCCATTAACTGAGACCCCAGTATCGGTCACGAGCGCAAGTTTTTTTTTTATAAAGATGTCAAGTGTGAGAATCATTTCGAATCAATGATGGTTCACCTTATATTTTTTCTTTGGTGTTGTTTTATATTCGATATATTGGATGTATATTTTGAGGTCGTTTCTTTTCCTAATTTTAGGAAATTGACCAGTGTTGAAAATTATTTTAGAAAAAAACTTTGCTTATTTTATTCTAAATATTTTCTAGAATCGGTCAGAGTCAGACATATGTTTTATGCATATACACACCTAGATTATATTATACTTTTTTACGCACTGCACTTGTAAATTATGGTTTGAATTCCATAAATTCCTAGCGGATCCCTAACAAAACTATTACCACAGTTTTTTTTGACGCTACTTCATTAAAAGCTATTCTCTTGTGTTCGTTATTATTTCAACATTGTAATGTTTTTTTTTGTTAATTCTCCGCGGTTGGTTAAATGTGATGTATTGTGTTTTGTGCTTGGCGCAGAGATATTAAATTCTTGCTTGTGAGAAAGAATGTAAAATACCACGAAATTTTTATTTAAGAGACTGAATTGTTGATTGAATACTCAATCAATATTTAAATGGACAAGTATCTAATATTGATTTATAACTTGGGTAGGTTAGGTAATGCGAAAAATGTCAATGATATAGTAAAATCCATAAGAGATATGAGCTTAATCGTATATTAAAAGTTGGTTCTCGATTTAGAGTTCTGTATTTCTGATTATAACAATTGCAAATTGGCTAAATATAGATGGCTAACAGTAATAAATAGAAAATAACGGTAACATGTAATTGTAAGTACCCAGTTAAAGTGGAAGATTCAATTTACTAATTAACGGATTTCAATATATGCAACAGTTAGAACCTTAAGTGAAGGGACACACTGGATGCCATGCTTTAACACATAAAATATTTAAGACACAAATTAATACGATGTAGATGGAAGAGAATTGCTGTCCAAATGGTAAACTTAACCTGATTGATCGACCAGTGCGGCTGTTATTATTTAGCCACGGACCCCTTATAGTGTTGTAAGAAAACATGGGTAGGTTAAAAAAAAAAACTGAAAAATAATAGGTATGTTATATTATATTTTTGGATTTTTCAAATGAGAATTTGATTTCTTTATTTTTCTACCTATCTGCAGTTGTGTGCACCCATATTGCGCCTTCTTTCGTCTTTATAAGCATAACTTACTCAGTGCATCCCAACTCTTAGATATAGCAACCGGTCGCGGCGGATTAACCGCGACTGGACTGATGTTAAGATGAACCGATAGCAACCGATCGCTATCTGATCACTAACGTGCCGACTGCGTGGTTAATTGCCATATCCTTTACTATGAACACTGTACAAAGAAAATTCAACCCTATCCGCAAACAGATAGAGTTGAAAATTGATGAGGAATGTCGTGATTTTTTAAGATAATTTTGATACTTATAGTATCTGCATTTTGGACTCTGTCCTAATAGAGGTAAAGTTGAAAATGAGTTTCAAAATGTGAGTTGAGGATTTATCATGGTACCTTACTGAGTATTAGATGTATGTACGGATTAAGTGATAAAAATAGTCATCTACACTTCGTTTAAGATAAAGGGAATATTAGACAAGTAATAAAAGTATGTTTTACAACTATTTGTCAAGATAATATAAATCTTCTTCATAAATCTACCGTCGTTTGACAATATATTAATAACCGCCACATAATAAATTATTATTATTTATTGAACTCTAGACAATTATAGTTAATTTCTGATCTATTGTGCACTTCTAATAACTGTTTCCTTATTGGTAGTTTCCTTGAAGTTCGTTTATTATGCAGATCTATCTGTTTCCTAGTCGCAAGCGCATCCATGTTATAAAATAGGGATTTGAAAAAGTATTTATCGATAGTTTTGTTGTTACTATTACCACAGATAATATAATGCTATTACTTACTTATTTTTTTAATAGGTACATCAAAGTAGTATCGATACTTTATCCAATTTTCTTCTTTTCGATTCGATAAATTGGGAATTTAGGAGTGAGAGAAATAGGTGTCGTTGACCTTTTTTTAGATCTTAAAATTTACTTATTTTTTTTACTCGTTGCATTGGTATATAAACTCTATTGTTTCAAATTAGTGCATCGTAGAGTTTCGATACTTTTCATTGAGCACCACATCCCTAGTTATAAATAGAAAGATGCGTATTTCCTGCGTTCTACTCGTACCATGAATGCTAAGATTTACTTTGAAATGTTTAATAGCAGCATTTGTTATTGCCACTTATCTTCTTATATGGTGCTGGTTTCCTGAAGGTCTGTTCCTCACTGAGTTAGGAGTTGGACCTGGGTCTGTTTCTCCTATGTCTGTGAGATTTATAAGTTGATTTCGTGTTTATGTTCTTAGTTAATGGGTAATCGTAGTAATAAATAGGCGTTGATCTCTGCTTTGATGATAATAGATGGTTCAGGGTGGCAGTTGGAATGCGACAACGGTAGTCTGTAGATGAACGTGGTTTATTTTAAGTTCTGTAGCGAATTTACAGCTGTCAGTTGCAGGCATTGAAACTTTAAAGAGAATATTGCTTTTCTTTATTGCATTTTTGTGCCCTATCCCCCCTAAAGGGGATTCTCAGGGTGGAATTATAGACTTTATTTATAGATTCCACTTATCCCTCTCAGGGGTACTTTAAGGGGGGATTTGTGGAATAAGCCATACTCAAACACCTGGGCCTTCCACGACAAACCAAACCAAACTATTCTCCATATTCTTAAACCCTAAAACCTCTCAATAGTAGTTTGGTTCTCAAAAATTTAATCAAATACTTTGACAAAAAGTTAGACTAGCCGATCTTGGTCAGTCTACCTAGCCGATCTTGGTCAGTCTGCCTAGCCTTTTCCCAACTATGGTGGGGTCGGCTTCCAGTCTAACCGGATGCAGCTGATTACCAGTATTTCATATTATGGAGCGACTGCCTATCTGACCTCCATAACCCAGTTATTTCAAGCTCACTTTACCAAAAGTTTTCACGATGAGTGTTTTGCAATACAGGCTTATTTTTTTATCACCATCCAAATTTTTACAGGGTGTTCTACCCATGAATATGAACAACTTTCACTATGGAACCAACCCTGAAATCACGAAAAAAAAATCAGCTGTTTCATACATTTTGGTCAAGTACGTATTGAACTTTTGTATGAAACAGCTGATTTTTTTTTCGTGATTTCAGAGTTGGTCCCATAGTGAAAGTTGTTTATATTCATAGGTAGCACACCCTGTAAAAATTTGGATGGTGATAAAAAAATAAGCCTGTACCTATAGATTGACTGATTACAACAAAAGTTACTGAGCATTAAAAGCCTTTATATTAATTGACATAGCACACACAGGTTTAAAATTATGATACCTAGATATCGTCTAACAAACAAAGCCGTTGGCACAGCTATAAGAGTTACGAAGTGTCGATAGAGCATCCTGTGCTATCCTCTATAAATACACTATTGTCCCCCGGCTATACAATGGACGGGATAAGCTCATCCACTCTGCACTAGGCTTTATTGTTTCAAGGATGTAGGCTGTATTTACCTATTTAGGTGATGCGAGGTATAGAACGTCTAAGCTAAAATTGCTCGCCCTTAATTTTATTGTTTTTGCGTTACACGTTGCGAGAGCAGTGGTGGCCAAGTGGTAACGGACGCGACTTACGAGTTGTAGGTCGTAGGTTCGAACCCAGACAGGCGCTTTGCTTTGTGTAAATTATTTCATCATCACTGCTCTCAAAAAGGTGAAGGAAAACAACGTCAGATGTTGATGAGAAACAATGTCCTAGAACCAAAATTTCGAAGACATGTGACATCTGCCAAACTGTAATCACGAATTTAGCACATGATTCGATGCCACACTGTATACCCTAAAAGGCTTAGATTCTCCATTTTGTCAGGTTCTCTAAAGGTGGTCTTTGACATGATATTAGGGTAATTAATATTCAATAGTCGACTACCCTTCCTTAGGGCTAAAGCACACACGCTACTTTTAGCATCGGCGATCGGCGATTTAACCGCTTTTTAGAAGCTAAATGCAGCGACCAAGCATTCCACACCGCACACTTAAAAACGCCAAACGTGGCGATTCAGTCGCAGGCACAGCGGCTGAATGTTACACTCCGCACACATTCGGATCCGGTCGCAGCGATTTGGCATTTGCGCCAGCATCGGAGCAGTCGCTAAAACGCGCGATTCCGATACCGCGTCCGAACGCAGAGAGTCGCGAATACGCGATGCAGCATCGGAGCAGTCGCTATAACGCGCGATTCCGATACCGCGTCCGAACGCAGAGAGTCGCTAAAACGCAATGCAGCATCGATACAGCCGCAAAATCGCCGATGCTAAAAGTAGCATGTGTGCTTTAGCTTTCAGATCTTCATCATTCCCAAAAATACCTTCATCGTTTGCACTACCAAATACACTCCATACTTTTCCTTTTCTACAAACACAAAAGCCATTCTCTTCTATAACGATTGCCAATTTGTCCATTTGACTGCTGAATGCTCCTATACCTCGGCTGATATCTGCAGTATTATGTCGGAATAGGACTAACAAATTGTTATGGTTGCCACCACTTCGTTTTATTGCCCTTTGTCTACGTTTTTTAGGTCTAGACGTGGTCTAGGTATACAAATGGCTATCTGAGTTGGACTGGAAGTTATGACTGCAATGCTTAATGTCAATTGCCAAATAGATTTTGCTGGGAATTGAATGGAAGTGGTTGGAATATTAAGTCTGGGTGTCTTGTCTAGATGTTTCTTTGAAATTATTTTTTTTTATTTGAAATGGGCTTGCTCTTGATTCTAGCCTAGGTCAAAGGTGACAGAGACAAAGTCGACGATGGAGCGAGCTTACCCAGAAGAAACCTGTTCACTCTCACTTTAAAGAGATTCAGTTGTATGCGCTCGGAAAAACAGACGCAGGTAGAGAGTTCCACTCTTTTGCTGTGCGCATTATAAACGACATTTGCAAACGCTTATTGCGAATTGATGCAATTTGCAGTGCGCCTGGATGTCCGAAGGTAGAATTATTTTGCAGAAGGAAGTAAAAGCACATGATACAATGCAGAATAGTTAGCTACTTGATTGACGAAAACTATCCTTATTTATATTTAATTTGAGTTTATATTGTCGCACAGCAGGACAAAAGCCTCATCCTTTCCACTCCTTCCTGTCTTAAAAACATATTCTTAGCTATAGTAAATTTTTCGATGTAAAGTCACATACAGGATGCAGGAAATCTCGAAAGTTCAGTTGTAGGCAGATAAATATAGCTAAAGCTCAAAAGCTTTTCATGAATGTGCAGGGGTAAATTGTCTCATCACAACACAAGTTTTAATCATATTTCCTACTATCCTATCCTACTAATCCATACTAATATTATAAATTCGAAAGTAACTCTGTCTGTATGTTACCTTTTCACAACTAAACCACTGAACCGATTTAGATGAAATTTGGAATAGATATTGTTTGAGCCCCGGGAAAGGACATAGCATAGTTTTTATCCCGATATTTCCACGGGATCGAAACTTATGCGGGTGAAACCGCGGGGTGCAGCTAGTTACACTATCACATCACACTATCACACTAATATTATAAAGGCGAAAGTTTGTGTGGATGGATGTATGTTTGTTACTCTTTCACGTAAAAACTACTGAACGGATTTCGATGAAACTTTACAGTAATATGGCTTATACATCAGAATAACACATAGGATATTTTTAACTCGATATTTCCGCGGGACCAACACTTATGCGGGTGAAACCGTGGGGCGCTGCTAGTATTTAATGAAGGCTGAGCTTTTGGCTTCTTTCTATTGTCATTTTCACTATTAAAAACTGAGATTCTCAGAGTAATATTAGGACAAAAAAAAATTGCTTCTCATAACTCTTATAGCAAACAAAGCGCATACCTCACAGTATCTATTGCCCATTGAACCGCGATGCGCATTGTATGCAGCGCGCGCGCAAGTCGTCACGGTTTGGCGCGCAAGGTTCAGGGGGCGTGGTCGCCAAGCCTTATTGTTTGGCGCTAAAGCTATAATCTTGTGTTTAGCAAATGCGCATGACCTTGAGGATTTGCGGAATGACCTTTATTTTAACAAATTCTTCCTGGGCGGAGTACTAACAACATATAGGGTTCATAGGTATGCTACATGATTGTGTCCTATGCGTCATGCATAATAATAATTAATATACCTAACAACAGTAATTCACTATGTCCACCAACCACCAATGGACGTCTTTTTGGCTGAATATGATGACTATATCGCACCGTCGGTGCAACAAAGTCACAACAGCTCATTTTTTAATTTTACAGGAGATCTAGGACTTTTAAAAGTATAGGCATGGTTCAGAGCCAAAACTGCAAAATTGAGGTAAGTATTTACCTCAATTTTGCAGTTTTGGCTATTTGTGACTTTGTTTCACCGAAGGTGCGATATGTCATTGACAAGAGCCCTTAAATTAACTATTTAAATAAAAAAAACAATGATATCGCCGTGGAAGTAGACAACGGCGAAGGTGGTGTGACGTTTGCGGGGCCAACATGGCCAGAGATCGCACAAGACAGGGAGGTGTGGAAGGAAAAAGGGGAGGCCTTTATCCAGCAGTGGGCCACAATAAAGGCTAACAAAAAAAAACCTAATCAAACAACCAAAAGTCACAGTTCCTCTTCGTATTAAGTTTTAAACAATAATTTTACTCTATAGCACGTGGAAACGCAAACAAAGCTTTATGAGCGTGTGCGCTTGCGCATTGTGTGCCGCGCACGCGCCGTTACGGTGTTGCGCGCAAAGTTCAGGGGGCGTGGCCTGCGAAGCGGTGTTGTAGCCGCGAAAGTTGTAATTAATAGGATTGCTGAACACTGAACATAATTAATCATTATTATGCGGAGTTAATTAGCGGGTTTAAAACGTGCGTTTTAACCTGAACTACTTAGTGTCTGAAAATCTTTACAAAAGTATCATCAAAAGTTGTATTTTTATTATAGATAGGAAAATGTCTCCGCTTTTTTTAGAAATATACTGGGTATATCAAGAAGTTTTAAGCACCTAGTTACATCCTAATTAAGTATAATATTTTAACCAACTTTGATTCTCATTGCATTAATTCCGCTACAAAATAAAACTCTAGGCATGCTAACTTTTCTAGTAATACCACTTGATGAAATTAAGTTGTAGGCAACTACAACAAAGAAGCTCGGGTGTGAATTGTGCACATTCTAACTTTCTCTAATTAGTTCGATTACATGCAACTGCGATTTTAATTAGTCACAAGTTTATTTACTGCTAACCAGCTATTGTTTAGGACCATCCTGTGTATATTTGGCAAAATATCCTTAGAAACAGTCAGGGAAATTAGCCGTTAAGGAAATTGACACACTGTGTGTTTAATAAAAAAAAAAAAAAACATTCTCATGCCTTTAACTTTCCTAATTGTTGTCTTCTTCTACCATATATCCCTCATCATCATCATCATCACCTGCCTGCCTTTTCTAACTACGTTGGGGTCGCCTCGGCTTCCAGTCTAACCGGATGCAGCTGAATACCAGTATTTTACATGGAGCGATTGCGTTTATTGCCGGTGGTTCGACCGCGTAGTTCTACTAGTAGGACCAAGGGCATTTTTCTTTTCGGTGGTTCTATCGAGCGATTGCCTATCTGACCTCCACAACCCGGTAACTGGGTAATACGACATCCCAATCAATCAAAATAATACGGCTTTTTCTTCTTCGAACGTATCTTTCTCTTTTTACAACAAAATACAGTTACAATCTAAGAATGCTGTTAATTCCATTATGATCAGGGTGTCCATTTCGATGCCGCGCCGGATATAGGGGGCTCTGCAATAACTTAAACCCGATATTATCAGCCAAGCCGTGAAGATTGCTATCAGCTGCTACATGGAGTTTAGTCTTAACTTACAGCTGGTCTACGACACCTTAGACACTAGTGTCGGACATTTGGCGAGCTATTTTAATCTATTTACACTAACGAGATGCTGTTTGAGGATAGTTGAAATGACGCATGCTTTATCAATTTATCGTTAATCAAATGTTGGTTGTCAACATCGCTTTTAATTTGTATTACGCTTTGTAAAAAAAATATAAAGTCGGTTTTGTCTCTTCCATTATCATTTAAAATGACTTAAGTACGTCTTCCAATACTTTTTTGACTATATCTAGATACATATGTACCCTACGGTCTACTTAAAAGTTTGCCTTATCATGCTTAGCATCTATAAACAATTCGTTGATTTATATCTATCAAACATTACCAATACTTACTACTGCATCTTTTAGTAAGTCAACATGATTGTACAATATTTTCTCAGATACAATACGAGAGTGCTCGTGGTGACCTCTGGCGGCTAATTTCCTTCCTCCGAAGATAAGACGTTCATAGTGGCGCTGATTTATTATTTGCTATCTCTGCCCTTTGGAGAAACGATTAAGGTCGAGTTGTAAAGGAAGGAAATGGTATATGAGCACGGAGGTACCTATAGTCTGCTTAGAGAGTATTGTCAGGTCGTTTGTAATGTTGTTAAGTAAGTATGTCTGCTTCAATACTTGTTAAATTATTCATTATTTAATAGAAATGTAGCCTTCATACATATTCTACTAAGAGATCCGTTCTCAAGACCATCTAATATTGGAGAAAGAACTTTAGAACTACGATTCATTTCACGATTTTAAATCTGTATTGGCATTTCGGTGCTCCTAATGGAGTACCTAAATGAAAACCAAGGTCGTATTTCCTTTAATACCAAACTAAAGCTACCTACTCTCTCTCTCTCTCTCTCTCTTACAAGAGACTCGCGACGGAGTCACGAAGCTTCTTGCCCGTTCTTCTCCATAGTCTACCTACCCACTACGATTAGGAATGTGCAACTAGCTTCATTTTTCTGACTGACCGACCCCTCGACAGTTCAAAAGTGCCTTTAATTGGTTTATTAGAAATAAATGCTTTGAACACAAAAAACGAACAATAACAAATATCCATTCAAATAAAGCCACTAGCACCATACATCACCACAATCTCTGACCCACATACCTGCAAATCCCATCCGATGCTCTAACGGCTCATTCCATACAGTTAAGATCCAAAAAAATGTTGCCAGATCCTTGTATAGACGTTCTTAGTACGCGTCCAATCGTCCATTGAGTAACGGTGTTGCAGTAAGTGTACAATTAGAGGGTCCAGTGCTTGTAGTAAAAACGTTGAAGAGCTAAGTATAGGTGGTACTAGAATTGACTGGATTGAGGATGTAGAATTAGAAATGGACGGGGCAAAGGATTTGATAGAATTGGAGGTAGAAGCTTTTTGGTTGGTGACTGTAGATATTAAGATATCAATAGATATGGAAGAAAATAACATACAAATTTCAGTTTCCATTGATGTATTCGAACTCACGAATAAATAAAATAGAAGCTCAGTGTGGCTATTTTTACGTATGTAAATTTTAATGTTTGAATGATAAGATAGGTAATATGAATAAAGCATCGATTTGATTTTAGCTGATGAATGGAAACAGTAAAATATTGACATTGTTAACAAAGCCCGTTTGTTGCGAAAGCTCAAAAAGCTAATAAATAATATTGAACATGCTCATAAATATACCAATTCTTTTGTAAGTAGCTTCAAAATTTTAACCATTAGCCTTAAACGAGTCCATATTTACAACCATTTTGAAATAGGTTACCGTTCATTACAAAACATCTTGAAATATGTTCACTCATTCATTCATATTCCAAATAATGCACTCGACCCACTAAATATGGATGACATGATGATTCATCTCCTTTTAAATTGAGAATAGCTGCAAAATGCGTGCTCGCACGAATATGTCACATATTGTAACGGTTTTTATGAGAACTGTGGATGTAATATTATATTGAAATGGTTTATGGCCTCATTGGCCCATTACCCTTTTAAGATGTGATTGGTTTTTTCGATTGCACATTGCACAATATTATTAGCCACCATTAGGAGGAGATATTGATTGGCTTATGAGCTTGGTAGTAATATTTATTCTTTAGTAATATTGCTTCATTGATTTCTGACCTTCTCCTAAGTTTTTATGATTCAATTATTTGAAATACTTGAAATTCTTCTCTTCCCTGTTAATCATTCTCTATCTCTGTCTAAATTACACCCCAAAGCCCCCCTCCTCCCTCTTCCTCATCCTCCTTCTCTTCCTCTTTAACATCAGTATGTTTTCTGGACTCCAATTAATTATGAGTCAAAGTCAAACCCATTACATTATTCCCTTCTCTAAACATTCTTAGCTTCTCTGTCAAATTTAAATTCAGCTTTTCTAGTATGTATCTTTTCTTCTCTATCTTTATCTTCGCCAACGGACAGTGGGTCAACAACATTTTCTAACTATCATCTAAAAACGTTGACCGTTTGAATGCAGTTAATTTTCGAGAATCTTGCGCCGCTCTGTTTAGGGAGAGTGCGAGAAAAAGTTGCAATGACAAGTGCGCGGGCGCAACGGTGCGACACTTTATATGGGATAGCCGGATCCTTGTGGACTTAATGCTAGGGATGATTGAGGTTGGTTACTTTACCCGTAAGGTACCTGGTTAAACAATTTTAATGGACGGAGCTCCTCGTGTACCTACTTACATATGGATGACGAATGGCTCATTGTTAAGTACTTGCATACCTACACCCAAATAAAATCACCCGAAGGTTCGATGCTTTCATATGCGGTTGTGTTTACGACACCCTGTTCAAAAATGAATCAGTATTGCAATTACTTAGTGAACAATAATGTCTTGTTTGCATATCGTCGCCACGTACAGGGCAAAGTACTTCAGTAACCCAGGTACCCTACGTGAGACGGTCAGTAACATCAAGGCGTGGCTGGCCTTCCTTAAGGAGCTGGGGTGGATCGAATAATCGATTTTTCCACCCTTACGCAAAATACGCGCATTGACGTGGAATTGGGGACACCAGCCCGTATAACCTATTACCTTGTTTGCATTTCGCCATTTTCATTTGTAACTCCTTTAATGTCTTCAGCTTCTTCTTCTTCATCCATTTGACACATGTTTTCAACTTTGCCTCCGATTGACGCCTTTTAACTATTACGCTGCAGTACCTTAAGTAGGTAGGTCCATTTAACGATAAGCATTAACCCCATTTCTCTACAGGCAACTCTACTCACACCGCTGACCAAAGCGTGATAGTTAGTTCAGATAACTACCATCCATTACGATTCCAAAGATAATCCCGAAACAATTGTTGTCGAAAGCGGCAAACACTTAAAACCGATTATGTGCGCCCGCGCCGCCGAACCTACCACCTAAGGCCGGGTGTACACGATGTGTAAGTGGAATGCGCTGTTCACACGTAAGCATGTCGCGATTTATGTTGTTTGTATTGAAGCTAAGTTACGAACAAAGGGAGTCCGTAAGTGTGAATTCGGCTTTTTTGAAAAAGACGACAAAATTTATGTTGGTTTTTTTGTGGTCAAAAATTTGTTGAAGGAGTGGATGGTAAATTGCAGGCTAATGAATGTGCAACGGAAGCCCTTTGTCTTCGAAATTTATTGGTATTTTATTTGGGACATGTAGCACAGCTTCCATTTTCAACACCACTTTTGTACCTAAAAAAAACTTTTAAACAAAAAAAAAACAACCGACTTAAAAAAAAGAAACACTACAAAGTGATAAATAACTTTAAATTCGGAAGTCGGTGTCGTTGGTTCCGCATTTTCGTTTTTTGACACCGACTTCCGAAATTAAAGTTATTTATCACTTTGTAGTGTTTTTTTTTTCGAAGTCAGTGGTTTTTTTTTTTTGTAAAAAAGTTTTTGTTTTTCACTTTCTAGTTGTACCTACCCCACAAAAAAGTAAACGAAAAGATCGTTAATGTAGACAATATACATACATTTTTAGATTTTTGTTGATTTTTAAAAAACCGCTTGTCCGATTTGATAAAATTTTCATGGGATCATTTGGGAAGTATACCCTTTCCAACAAAAAAAAAGAATTTTTCAAATTGGTTGGCAAGCGACGGAGTTACGCGCGAACAAACATAAAAAAAAATACAAATATCCGAATTGAGAACCTCCTTCTTTTTAGAAGTCGGTTAATAAGATGGTTTTTGTTGAGCTATAACCCTTGTTGAAGTTTGCTCGGCAAAAATCAGGAATAGCTGTAATACACTGTATATGAAACTTAAATAAACACAATGAGTGATTAAAAGAAAAAAGCCTAGGTATAGTATAGTATACAGTACCCTCCAAAAGTAAGTGACATTTTGCCACTTCAGCTGTGATGCTACATTATGATCTCTGAAACGGCTGGGCCGATTTTGACGGGACTTTCACTGATAGCTGATGTAATAAGTGCTTAGGCTACTTTTATTTTAGAAAAAAATAGGTTTCCGCACAAAAAAATTAAAACGTTTTCCGTCATACACGCGAACGAAGTCGCGGGCACAGATAGTTTAAACAAAATTCTTGATTATTTGACTATTGATTGACTTGATTATTTTTTATAATAAGTCATAGGTAGTTGAATTAGTCAATAAAAACGTTATAGTGTACAGTTAAACATTTGGAACTAGAATTTTATATAATAATAATAACAGTCAAAGTTGAAGTGGAAAAATGTCAACTTAACTTTTGGAGGTCACTGTACATTTACAACGCAAAATGAGTTTAACGGTTCAGGGAGGTTTAATTTAGAAATGTATCTATCTATTGAGAATTGATCTAAGAAAGACTGGTGATTATCCAACAACAACATTAGCTTACAAGCTGCTTCCCTTCATTCCTATTCCTATTCCTAGAATTTGTACTAACTTCTAAAGTCCTCAAGATAAAGTAATTTACATTTCCGCTATTATGTTAGAAATCAAGACGCTGCGAATAAGTGCTTCTGACTCATTTGAACATGCACCCGTTTACATTACAATAATACGACTTCCCTTGAAGAAACACCTGGTTCTGCAATAATCATAACATTCATAATAAGTATTGTTGGCACATGCTAATATGAACACGTTTTGAGTGCAGTATCTTTGTCAGCAAGCATTCATTCAATACTTAGTACTGACAATGATAACTATCATAGCGTTACACCTGTTGGGATTGTTATTATATAAGGTGCTATAAAAATATCTGCCACGGCTTCAATGGGAGACAGTATTTTGTATATAGATTACAGTAGTGAAGAAATTTTATGCCCCGGAATAGTTAAATCAATTTGAGAAAATAAAGTAATTAAATAAACATTTACTCTATTCTGCATAACGTGTTTCACAAACTACGTGCGATGTGTCGCTTCATCACATTTTGCGAAATGAAATGACAGTGCGGCAACAGCTAATTACTACGGGACGGTTTCATGCAACTAAATCAATTCATATACAATTTTTTTAGTATGAAAAAATTTATGACATAAGATCAATAATGTATCTTTACTATTGTAATGTATACAGAATACTGTCTCCCATTGAAGCCGTGGCAGATATTTTTATAGCACCTTATATATTGTGCTCCTTAGTATGTTTGCTTTCGATGCTTTTTATTATAGCTTAAGTTGAATTTAATATCATCAATAGACAGGTAAGGCGTGATCGAATCTTTATCCAATATATTGCAACACTAGTTTCCTTTATTAATTTGTGGTTCCCCGCCCACCTCGTCGCATCGTATCGCTTGCCCGCGCTAGTACTTCGTTTTCACTCAGCGTTCTTTCTGACTTTTTTTGCTGGGCTCCTCAGAGTCCTAGCTTCAAGTTTGTATAGCCTTTCTCACGAATTGGGCTATCAAATGCAAAATGATTTTTTTTCAAATCCGACTGTTCCGGAGATTACCCCGCACATACAAACTTACAAACAAACATTTACCTCTTTATAATATTAAGTATAGATATATAAGTAAATATAATATCACGAAAGGTGTAGCTTTAGATGGTCTTGAAATTTAAATGAAGATTATTATAGAGGATGCTAATGATGACACTGTAGATATCTAACAAGGTAGAATGGATATTAAAACCGACAACGTACTAGATGAGGAAGCTCAACTAGCATCAAATGCAAATTCAGACGCGAACTTTCTAAGTCCCAAACAAACTCTAGCAACTAGTCCGGAAGAAGAAGACATTTTACATACAAAATTTCACATTTTCTCAGTAGATTTAACACTCAAAGCTAAGTATTGTTGTCGCGAGCTTAGTTGACACAGTTCCGTAATATCTACATACATACAATGGATGGGTGTCCGTCGTTGTAAATCAAATAACAATGACATGTTCTTTGGCGCGAAACTAAATAATGTTGTTTGACGTTTACACAGTGCCTATATTATGATGAAACTCGCATGAAATGGATGGGGATTTAAGATGTTATGGCTTGTTGGTGTTGGTTGAATATGCCTGATTTGTGCATTTTAGTGCGAGTACATTCTACCATTTACATTTTACTATAGGATGGAACCAAGCCTTGGTGAAGTCTATTGGAGCGCTAATATGAGTAAAAAAATATTTTACTTACATATGTAGTTAGACTGCCAGTCTGCATCACCCCCGCTGATTAAACTTCGGACAAAACGTTCCCTCCACGACTTCCACGCACAGCAAAGACTAGGGCATTCTCCAGTCTGTGCTAATGTGGACAATTGCTTTTATTTGGTCGAGCTTGTCCTAGAAAGTCTTCCTGTTAAACAGTTCCCGAATTGCCTCTAACGTTATGTATGAGCCAAATTGATTATATTATCATCATAATATATGGTGCATAAATCTTAGATAAACGTGTGCAAAGTTAACATGAGTCACATACACAATACACATATACTTGAAACAGACAACAATACTTACAAACTGGACCAACATAAGTACAAGGTACGTGTTTCTTTGCTCCTAGGAAACTACACATGGTGGTGAAGTTAAGTTAGACGTAGCGACAAGACTTGCGGCTTTTTACTGCCTATTAATGTCAGCAGGGACATATTTCTTCGGAATTATGAGCGTAATACGGTAATAACTGGGACTACTACATTGTCCGTGGTTGTTGCTGTTACTAAAGTGTCTCAATCAGAAGTTATTTTAGAAATTCTGCACATGGCAGAACACACAGTAATAAGATAGTGAATCGAATACAAAATATGTTTAAAGTTCTCAATTAAGTGGACAATCATTTTATCCAGGAAAAAGCAAACATTAAATTGAAAGAGATGAACGACGTTTCGGCGGGAAAGCAAGAAATTTAAATAAATAAAAATTATATGCTGTTTCTTGGTTAGGACATCATGACTTAAGAACGGCTGGACCGATATGGAAATATTTTTTAAATGTTCGTACCTTGTAGTCCAAAAGTTTTCGGAAAATGTTCAAATCCGGCCAAAATTTAACGTGCTTTTTTTCTATGGGATTTTGGGAAAGGACGACGTGTGTCTGGTCAGCTAGTTTTCAACAAATAGGAACGAAAGTACTACCCTACTCTACCAAAGTATTACCTTCATCATTAATGACTACCATTTGTACAATACCAAAGTTGGATAAAAAACCAACCGTTGCTCCGTCACTAGCATTAGGGTCAATAAGCCCTTTACTGTATTTTCAAGTATCGATAAAGTAACTGTCTATTATATGTGCATTATCAACTATATTTAACTTTCACTATCAGTCATTTAGAAGTACCTATCTGACAAAGCATTTTCGTTTTCTCTGCACTTTAACTTTTATGGCTATAGATGTGTGTGAAGTAGCTCGCACCTGCGAAGGGCTTAGATAATTTTAAATATCTATTGAGATTGGAGTGTCGTATTCTGTAGGTAAGAACAACCACAATGACCCGAATGCAACGGAAAATCAATCAAGAACGTTCTAAACACTCTAAACTACCAATAAAAACCTATTTAAATCACTGATCGAAACAACGAAACCGACCTATATGCATGTGGAACATCAAAAGAGTTCCCGTCAATAAAGTTTGACCGAAAGAAATGATTGCCCAAGCTTTCCAGCAATTGGCACGGCTAGTGGCCCAGATTCGTTACAAGAATAACCACGTAACTGCTAGAATGTAGGTTAAACAGACCTTTTGTTAGAAGGAACGGGCTGCGGTTCGATAGGGTGACAAAAGGTCTCTGAGAATTAGCTGGAAAGTAGGCGTTAGTTAGGTCTTTTGTGCACTTAGAGCTTTATTGGAATGGAGTAGTTTGTTGTACTGGGATATAGGACTTTATACTTTTTACTTACAGTTTTTTTTTTACATAAGGTTTGTTGTACTGGGTTTGTTGTTATGTTGGGCTTATGTTAAGAGCGTTTACGATGTACGGAATTTCATACAAACATTCAAGCCCTTGTTTTTCGAAATGAATGAACCCGATTTTAATGAAACTTCGTACGCTTATGCGTCTAAAAAGTTAGTAAAGAACATTTTAGAAATGTCTTATTTAAAAAAAGATAACTGGAAATCTCTGTTTCTATGGAAAATTTAAAATCGGTCTAAGTTGGCTGTAACACTATTTTTCGAAAATGTTCTTAACTAATTAATCGATATTTACTCAAATGAAATTTACTACAAATTCCACTTAATGAGAAATATTTTAACTATGTGTAATGATGACATTCAAGCCATGACATTATATTTTATTTACTTTTTCTCTCAAATAAATAAAATAAGTATCTATAAGAGAATTATAAAATTCTATCGATTCGTATTCTAAAAATCTCAACCATTTATGCAAAGGTGGGTCAGCTAATTGCTATAAACTGACTGTACGAGTACGGTAGACTGCACGTGGCTTTAAAAATTATAGAAGGCAGTGGAGTTCATCTTGTGGCACATAAAGCGATGATTAAAAAAAGTCTCTAATTTTTATATGAAATGCAAATGACGTTTACATTTAGCAGTTTTTTTGGGATCCGCAGCTGTAATACACTATGCTGAGACTGGTATATTTAATACGGGCCCTGCCTATTACGTTCTTCCAAAAAACAATAAGAATTTTAAACCTGTTCGGTTGTTCAAAAGGTGAGCAAACGGACAAACAATCATTTCCTCTTTATTAAGTACGAGAGTATATTAAAATGACGCCAACGCGTTCAAATACTCGGTCAAATAAAGTGTTCAACATATGAATATTCAGAAACGGTCAGTGACTAAGCCTCGTATGTCTTAAAACCACGGATCTTAACAATTTTTTCTCTTTGTTCTTGAACTGAGTAAACAGCTGATTCACTAGCATGACTCAATGAACCGTTCACCTTCTTTATTTACTCAATAAAACTAACAACTTATTAGTAAAGGAACAACGAATTAATTTTATGACATACTAGCTTCTGCCCGCGACTTCGTACGTGTGAAATTTTTTGTTACCCCGACCCACTCCGTCGTATTGCATCGCCCGCCGATGCTATTACCCTGTATTCGGTTAGCGTTCTTTCTACCTTTTTTACCTTTACTCGGCTACTAATGGCACAGAATATATAATAGTAACTACTAATGGCCGTAGCGTGATGCTCCCTTAAGAATTGCGCTATCAAATGCAAAAAGAATTTTTCAAATCCACCAGTCAGTCCCAGAGACTAGACCAATCAAACAAAAAAAAAAAACTCTAGCTTTATTATAATAAGTATAGATTAAATTTCTTCTAAGTATCTCGATTTTATGGAGATTAATTTGGAACAGTATTATAATTTGATGTAAATTAATATTCATAAATGACTCAACTTCCTTTTCGATTGGAATAGAAGAATGGAAAAGTGAGAATAATGTATTAAAAATCCATTTTAAAAGTCTACTAAATTGTTTTTTTTTGTGTTGGTCACAGTAAAGTCGATATTGCAACACAATTTTTTATTAAATTACTTTCTATTAGCATATAAAACTTCTTTTAACCTAATGAATAGATTGTTCAATAAATTCCATTATCAAAATCAGATTTCTATTAAAAAACACAATTTTTAAATGGTGATTTCTATCTAACCAGCATATTATATAACTTAATCTGTCCGTTTGAGGTGTGAATATCTCACGGCGGCTATACTTTATCAAAAGTTTTACGATCTTGGGATGCTTCTCGCATTGGTCATCACTTCGTTAGTGAGTTATACTTGAAGATTTAATCGTGGAACGTTTATCACGAAGATGATCGCAGGTAATTAAATTAAAAGGGAACGCATCAATAATGATGTGTCAACTTCAAATGACATAAGCTGTCATGTTTCTGGCGGGAAGATCCGTTTTCATGTGAATTTTTTTAGTGCACACTAAATTTTATTGTGACTACGGTAGGTAATATTTTTTGCTTTATGATCTTTCTGAGATATTTCTGTTGGCTTACTTGCGGTGATTCATTTCACTAAAATACTAGATTTCAGAGAGATGAATCATGGTAATATAGAATGAAATATAGCACTAAGTTGCTACAACTTATTTACGCAACACGAACATCACCTTACACCTGGTATTTTAATATCATCATCAATCATTATTTTCAGCTCGTATTTACCCTATAAGCCTTCTGGTATTTAAGCCTCCAATTTGACATTATCCATGAATTAAACACGACATACACTGTATCAGTTTACGCAAGAGGGGCCATTAAATACCGAATGTTAGTCGAAACTTTACGATGGCGATCAATGGGCCATAAATGCGTGTATAGTGGGTTGCTCTGACCCCAATGAGACCTATTTTGACGTCATATGAGTGCATTGAAAACAAGAAGCTTATAATGAAAGCCAATTTTGACGGGTATACATGACGTTGAAGTAAGTAAGTAGCTATTGTTTTGAGCTTTGTTGATTGAAGATTCGGCAGATGACGCACGATAACCAGTCCGCCCCTAAGACGACCCACTGACCCAAGACAGGATATATCTAGAAAGAAGGAGAAAAAAAGCCTAGAATGATATTATGGTTTGGAGAGCACCGTAGAATGATTGTAATTTCTAGCATAGGCATATTAAAATGTGAGAGTTCTCTAAAGAGTTTTGATTCGATATTTTTCATTAATAATTTCCATCCTCATAACGATTTAGGTATAGAATGCGGAGTCTCCATTTCTGTTTATACTTGTTTTTTACCAAAACTACTGATGAATCCTCTTCATACTATAGAAATTAATAGAAATAGCGTAGTCATCAGGTCCTACCTCGAGTCCGAAGGTAACGTGTGCCCAATGTGGCGACACTACCACAAAAAGTACCATTTATGTTACGGCTAAGCAGTAAAAATACTTGCTGTGAATTAATATCACGCCTCGCGGCAGTTTCCGCCAGATGGCGGTGTGTGTTTTCTATAATGTTAGTTTGTTCTTATTAAAACAGGCGGCGCGCGCGCATGCAACTGTTTTCTTTCCATTTTGAAGCTGAATAGGGTTGTCGAAGTTAATAGAAATGTTGTGCGTAGTGCGTGTTGTTTTTGGATGTTGTGGATTATCAGAATTGATTGGGGTTGAATTTAATAGATGAGTGTGTTAATTCCAATATTTTTGTTAGCAGAATTGTATTATAGACTGTAGCGGATAAAGTAAGTAGGAACGATAACAAAGCTCATCGCACTTTTCGTGTGATATTAGTAATAATCATAAATCGTCTCTCGTCTTTTGCTTTTAAAAGATGAGACTTGACCCCGCCTCCCGCGCTCTTTGCGCCGCCCCTGTGACGTCCGGTTCCGTCCCGCGCTCAGACCTCATACCGTTAGAGACCTAAAATCGTGTACTGCGCAAGTCAAACCACGTGGTGTGTCAAAAGTCTCATATTTCGTGGCGCTAACTATACCTATATACCTACCTAGTAAAATGTATTAAGGATTCTGAATTTTTTAATTTTCTGCATTTTTATTAGGTAATTTATAATTAATTCAGAAAGTAACAAGTGGCAGACGTGGCAGCCCTGTACTCCTGTAAAGGATTACACCATTGACGCGTGTTATTACAGTATTACAGTTAAAATTAACTGCCGTACAGTTTTCAAGTTCATAACACACAGTAACCGAGAATTATTTTCAGATAATTTGTTTTGGTTTTTTAACATTAACTAAACGATAGTCGTTCCGTGAAAGGTCATTGATATTTTAATGTAAACGTTATGATTTATTGTTTGATTTGTAAACATGAAGACTAGTTTTTATTTATATTTAATTAAAATTAACTTCTCAAATTTTTTTGACTGTTTCTGAAATCCTATTATAGTAATCCCATATATTTCGCCTAGTCTGATATCGCTCATTTGGAGAAACATTGACGTAACTGGATTTTTTTTAATGTCTATGCTTTCCTGACGTAAATACGCTTTATAAGTGCTTTGGTATATTTAACTAATTTTTGGGAAAAATACATTTAAGTAGGTACGTTGATGTTTCTCCAAATGAGCGATAGTTTCAAATTCAGTGGAATCGGGGGCAAAAACTGACTGGGCTGCTACTGAGGAATTCTCCATGACGAACCTAAACACTTTGCCTGCCCTAAAAACCAAACCGAAGACGTTCAGCAATTGCACTCTCGACCAAAACAAAGATTACAAAGTAACCTTCTAACGTTCTTCCTCCTTTGTCTACAGGCCTGTGCCCCTCGCTACGTATCCTACGTGTCAGCCAAGCTGGACCAGAGAGACCCAGTGGGCACGTGCTTCGTCGCCAACTCACCAGACCTGAGTGACGTCAAGGAGTTCTCCCCGTGCAGAACATGTAGGTATCTCGAGGACATCGATGCACACGCATGTTCGTATGCATGCGTGCATGAACAGACTCAAGGGATAGATAAAGCTCTTTTATCTATTCTGGCAAACTCATGGGTGGAGGTGAAGATATCCCAGAACTGGTTTTCTTGCAGCATATGTAACATTACATACTTCACATGAATGACTGAACACTGTTGGATCAAGATATCGCAACATTACCGAATCGAAATCAGTATGAATACATCGATTTCATTTCAAAGAAAATTCACCTAAGTGCATACATACATTGTACAAAAATCAAGTTCAATTTTACATCAACTATTTAGAATCAAAAGTTCATCACACAATTCACACACCCTCATAAAATGGCAACACAGTCCGTAGTAAAAGGGCGCCAATGGAGCCATCATGGATTCATGGCCGCAACAATGGCGGTCATGAAAGCGCGCGAAAACCGACTCACTTCCGCCGGTAATGGCGGCAGGCAAGGGAATTAGCGTGACGAGCCTGAGGCACTGAACATGATTTACGATACCACTTTCGTGTAAAACGATAAATTTAAGGGTCACGTTACATTACAAAAATATCATTGTGTGATTTGATGGTTTTTTGAAATGTGAAACTTTAATTTTTATTTGCGATCGCCCACACAAACTTTGAGGGGACCACACATTTGTATGGTAACAATATTCAATCATTTTTAGTGTCGTAACGATCTAGTTTACATTTTTTACATTCGGTTAAAACATTTCTTTATTTTATACAGACACTTTCAACACACTGCACATTTTCCACACAAAAAAAAAAGCATTAAGTACGCATATAATATTTTATTATAACAGGTATATAATACAACAAAATAACTATTTATGCTTTCTTTAGGGTTCCGTTCAGTGGACGAGGGTGAGTATCTTCTGAGGTAAAGTTCGATGTGTAACGCACTTGTCGACCAGTAGAAACTCATACACTTCATCATTAATGTATGAACATGTTGACCCATCTCATACAGCCTTCAGTTGTCTTGGAAATGTGAAGCTATGGCCACTTTTACCTACCCAGTATGGCGAGTAAAAAAAAAAAAAAAAAAAACAAATTATAATTTGAAATGACATTGGCAACCCCATTGAAAAATACAGGGTGGAATAAGCTTGAATAAATAAAAGCAATTTTTGTATTAATAAAATAATATCTATTAATCGCCATTCTTAGACTGAAACCTCATTGCTGTTTTTGATACAAAACTGAATTTAATGAAACCGTTTATAATATTAATTTTTAGTTAATTTTATTTAATAGATCTCCTCTTATAACCATTATACATTTAACATAAATGTTTATGTTTGCATGTATCTATATTGTATGTGTACCTATGTGTCGTACTGTGTTCTTAATATTTTATGTGAAAACACTTCACAATGTGTGTGGAAAACAACACTACAACAATGCAAAAAGGATGAAGTAGCTCTTCGTATTGAGAAAATAACTACCTTTTCAGTAAGCAATACACTCGACAAATTATAAGAAAAAAAAAAAGATTAATTGGATACAGTAAAGTATTACAAGTTTTAGGAATTCAAGATAGTTACATCGTTTTCTTTTATTAATTATAAAAGAACACGTTTAACATAAATAATATTTAATAACGCAACGATAACACTGTATTTTATAGAAAAACATCTGTATAATAAATAAAAAGACACTATATTCACATAAACAGTCAAGCACCCTGTATGTTACACTGTATATTAAGGCATCGTATAAGTGTATAATTCATTGCGGGTCCATATTGATTGTTAATTGATTTGTTTTTAATTTGCAGCGAGTTACGGACAGCGCAAGACAGGCATGTGCCAAGCCGGTTTCTCAGCAGCTATATCAAAGGTAAGCAAGTAGCATAAATGTATAAATAAATAAGTATTTAAGGACCCCGTAATCAATTTGTTTTGTTTTTCTGTATTTCGTGGAAAACGGTTAAATAAGAATTGGTTTGAGTTTTGACTCAAACCAATTCTTATTTAACCAAGAAAAGTGAGAGATTGATTAAACAGTGCTGCGTTATTTGTAACGCAGCACTTTTTAATCAATCTCTCACTTTTCTTTATCAAAGTTAGCAAGCATATTTTCAAAATCTGTAATTTATTTATTTATTATTAAGGTACACCAACAGCTTCTATGTATATTATATCTTAAGTAGGTCACAATAGTCTCGGTCTTAACAGTCGCCAAATTAGAGGTTTACTAGCAATCTCAGAAATAAGTGAGAAGAAAAAAAAAACATTTAATTTTCTTAAAGCTACAAACAACTCCAGCCTAGTTTCGAAATCTAAAAGAAATCAACCTGTACCGTAGAATAAAGAAAATTGCTCTTCATTCTGAGGCAAAACTTTAAATAAAGAAAGGGATTTCTTCGCGGCATTTAATAACGGTGTTGCCATTTATCAATTGTCTCCGTGTTGCAATACACAAAAATATGATGACAGTTTATTATCTTTTTTGTCACACCAATTACATTCCATTTCCAATTATTTCGAGTGAAATCCGCTTTTTATCGGAACCGATTTCTGGCAACATTAAAAAGAGAGGTTATTAATTTAATTTTCATAAGTGCTCGTATTAAAATGCAATTATTGTGGTCGGCTGTCATTTTGTGACAAATTAGCTACGGTGTTTTGGGTAATAGGTAGTCATTTTATTTTATTACCGAGAAGATAAAAGGTGAGGTCAGGTTATGACTTATGACAATCATGATCTTTCGTTGCACAACTGATGTAACATTTTCGCACTAGGTCGATGTAAAAGAAATGTAGAAGAAAATCTGCCAATAGTTCTGGAAATACTTACTATTATGGAGAATTTGTTACAAATTCGAACGATGAGTGTTGAGAGCAGTTGTATTTCGAATTCTTTATTTGTAAAAGACTACATACTTACTGAATTCTGAGGACAAAAAATATTATACCTATTTGCAAAGCTCACTCTGAAAATAATTCACTCCGAACATGAACCCTTCAAGTAACTCTTCATCCTTACACAAAACACGATCATTTTTTGTCAAAAAAAAAATCAATTCTTACTACTTTCATGTAAAACATCGTGATTTTACGATCGTGGGAATAGAATTATTTTTGCCCATAGTGGAATTATCTTCGTGATCGCGGCGACCGACGCGCACACGTGACGCGCATGCGCGCCCGCAACCGCGCAGACTCCTTATGAATTATTTAACTTTTATTGTTGCCAGTGCAAAAAATAAAACAAGAAATGGTAAGATTTCTATTTCGAGAATAGTGAGCGAATTTTATTGCAGTTTTATTATGTCTCTGTATTTGGGATACAATTGAGATTTACCGCTAAATTCTGACAGGACAATCCCTTGGCCTCCTAGTATGGTAGCGGTTACCAAGCAGGACTTTATTTGTTAGTGTCCCGGTGTAGTGCTTATAAAATTGCATGAGTATCGTAGAAGCTACTTACATACGCAGCTACCCATAAAAGTTCTGAGCCGAACATGGGCACCCCGAACGGACCTTGCAAAGAAGCTAGAAAGAGATTTTGACTTAATCACAACACAAAACACTTATTTAGAATAGAATAGAATACTGTTTTTTATGTACACCATATAATTTACAGACATAAATACCTATAGAAACTTAACTACCTACTACTACTACTGCTACTTTCTTACTTATTTATTTTTTTAAATTTTATGAATAAGTAACATAAAAATACCTTACAAAGGCGGACTTAATGCTCAAGGTATTATCTACCAGTCAAACTTAGGGTGATGCAGAGAGAAAACATGGCAGATGCAACACAAGGGATAGATAACACGGAACTAACTATAAATTACTAGAATAAATACATAGATATAAACAGAATAAACTTTGTTAAGAGAAATAACGATCGGTAGAGGAGTAAACTAATCCAGCGCATCAGCGCTGGGATGTTTCTGCCAACTCCTTACGTGTATGTTTACTTATCATGCCACTATTTAGCTAGGTGCATGTGATATGTCTTATAGCTGTCCTAAACATAGGAGCATTAACCGGTCAAGCTGCGCGGTTCGCCGATCGGCGACGAAACAATAGAAAATCAATTGTGTGTCATTAGCGGCGCTTGACAGATTAAATAAGATAACACATCGTATATTTTGCCAAACCTGAGAAATACCTGCTACCTAGACAGGCATAATTGTTATTTGTATAACAATTATGCCTGAACAAATCCTACGATGAAATCTCTGAATTAGGTAATTTTCATGTTTTAGTAACAAATAAATAATAATATGTTTGATAGTACCAATACCATTTCCAGAACATATTGTATGATTTTCATAGAACACGTTTTAATCAAGATAGGTAGCTCGAATTCTCTAAATTCTATTTAAAATTATCACGTACCTATACCTAATCTATAAATAAATTAAATTTATAACACAATACACAAAGTGTGGGCAATCTTTAACAGTAATCGTTAAAACAAGAATTAAAATCGATTTAAATTCGAGTCAGAAACACACAGACAATTAATTTCCATTATCTAAAGAAATAACAATAAAGATGACACCGAACGACTACCTTGCCTTTGCCTTACACTTAAAAAAAGTGATTAATGTCACCACACCAATTCAATGGGACTTTTTTTCAGTGTTGCCAGGTGAATAAAAACGGTTTCGGTATGGGTGTCACGTGCCATGGATTTTTTTTGGGATTCATAATCTATTAAAACGAGGAAAGGTGTTAGATGCGCATTCTATTGATTGACATAAATTGTATCATGTTATGGTTTCTGTTTCTGTAAAAGTTATCTAAATATTAATAAAGTGTGAATTTTATAGATTCTTATTCCACTTGAATTCGGATGTGTCACGTATTTTTCTATTATGCTCTTCTCGATTTCTGATAAAAAATATTAAATTCAACCAAAATCAGGTGTTAAACTACGACCTTTCTAAGGCTTATGTTTTTAGAGTTAAATATAATGATCACCAAAAAAATATATTGAACACCAAAAAAATGAAGTTTAAAATTACAATAGTTCTAGCTGGGTACCCCGAGGTTAGGTTTGGTTAGGTTACCTTAAACCCTTTACACAGAAATAGGAGCCCCCGACATAGGATGCAAGAGCGAGCAAATGAGAATACAAATACCTTAACCTAGGTATTTTAAAATAAAATGGAGTTTTAATTTTGGTGATCATTTACTATTTTGGCAGTAAAAAGTGTTTTTATATTTTACTTTATCTGGTGATAAGTTAAACATAAGCCTATGTTTTTGTATCGATTGTAAACCATCAAGGATAAATCAAGAATAAACAAACGAATACGGCCCCAAACCTCATTAAAATGGCACAAGACACTAAAATCTAGACCATTTCTGTCACGAAGACTCAGATAGCCATACTACTGTTTTATCATATGCATCCAACTCGCAAAGATGGTATCTTTTCTCAGAAGACGGAACCCGATACCAAGACGTTAGGTACCTTAGATGTTGGCAATCTTCACGTGGACGCAAAACGTGATAATTTTGCTAAACAGTCTTATAACAGTAGAACGGATTAGTTGGAGAAACCAGTTGTTGTAAGAAATAGGAATGGATTTTTCGAATGAATGAATGATCGAGCTATTTTTTAATGATGTACCTAGACAAAGATTTTTCTCCAATACTAAACAAAAATAGTTTTAAAATTATAATAAAGTATTTTATATCAGAAGCTCTTCCATACTAAATTCAGGTTCTTTATCAAGACTATAATAACGTTTCTCATCACTCTTGAATTGCCCAGTCCAATCTTCTCCAACAAACTTGAAAACCCATAAAAAAACGTCCAGGAATTCTAGAACCCCATCCCGCTTTCCAACAGCATCAATTTTATTGAAGTGTCCATCTATAGCCCAATAAATTTGTCCCCAGCTCGCAGCGAGGTGCGAACGAACACAATTCATTACTATTCATTGCTACACCGTGTTGCATCCTAATGGGCCCCATGTGTTGCCAGCCATGATTCACTTGCTAGACGATCTTTAGCTTTGAGGAAGGCTGTGCAAATCGGTGGGTGAATGTGTTCGGCTTTAAGTGTAACTTCTTTTTCCTTTTTAGGAAAAAATATAGTCAGGTTTAAATCTAAATAAAAATTCTAAAGTTGCTTGCAAATTGCAACGGCCTTGCCTGGAGGTTTTGTTAAAAAAAAAACTCACAAAAACACTTTTATGATAAGTAGTTAATACATAATTAAATGTATGTAGAGCTGCACAAGAAGTTGAATTCCACAAAAGTACTTTTTAAAACGAATCCATGAGCAAATTAAGTTTGGATTTTTTCTAATAACGCTTAATTTTTTACATAACATTTCTTTCGTAGCAAGTTGAATATTTACGCAATATGAATGTCGCTGAAATTCGCGCGAACTTTTCCAAGAATGACTGCCTAGCCGCACAAAAAATATCTGAACTTTTAATCAACCATATTATTTGAAGTCGTTTTTCCTCACCGAAGCTAGCACAATTTCTCAACATTACTACGTCAAACATTCCTGTAGTTTACAAACATGGTTTTGGAACGCGTCCGTAAGCGGTAACCATTTGCAGACAATGGCGGCGCGAAACGGGCGGGAAATCGATGCGTCCAGGACTTTTGCGGAATTGAAGACTTGTGATTTGTAAAATATTTTTTGCTATGAAAATGGTTTACAATCTTGGAATGGCATCGTAAAAGGTGCTGAAAAATATTGGCAACTTCTATTTCAGAAGATAGGATACAGTAAAACGGGGCTACTTTGAACAGGCGGGGCTACTTTGACCAGGCCGATCACAACGCTATGTCGCGTTCCCCACACCCCGCGACTCGCGTAATATTACTCGAGGTCACGCACACTTGCTGAGCACACGTCAAATCCGATTTTGGCGCTCTGTCAAAGTAGCTCCAAAATCTGTCAAAGTAACCCTGGAAGTCAAAGTAGCCCCGTTTTGCGGTACTTACAGCAAGTTTTAATAAAAAGAGGGGGTCATACTAAACAGGAAAGCATTGATGAGCAACGCAGTACAACTTTATTCTCCTTTATTACCTTTATATTTTAATAACATAGGTATTATCATAACACCACCACCAGATGAACCTAAATACCATGCATATGAATCTTTTCCCCAGTGTTACCTACTCATTCAAATGATTTTGCCAAACAAATATTTGTTTAAATTAAGCTTGATTTTTAATGGTTTTTAAGCAAACTGTGACAGCAAACGGTAGAGTATCATCGGTGTAATGATGCAGAACTGCGCGCGCGCTGGTTACCAGTCTGGTTCTAGTTTGTAACGTCAACAAGAGAAGCTTTCTGGATCAACATTTGGAAAGTCTTCATTGAAAGCAAGAAAAAATACAAGCGTAGAACCATGCGCGGTCCGAGGGGGGGGGTCGTGGGGGTCATGACCCCCCCCAAAATCATTGAAGCTGTCGAGAGTCTGAATGATTTACTTGCCTTACTAACTTGAAACTGTACTTGAGCCACGAAAACCCCGATTGGCATATTCAAAAACATTAAGAACATCGGCAGACATGGGGACTGCCGACTGAAGTAAAAACTTAAAACTATGAAAAGACAGTGGGTTTTTTAACGTGCCTAAAAAATTCTTATAAAAATATAGAATTCAGGATTCAAAAGCGAGCGAAGCAAACTCGGGATATTGGGCACCCCCCTCGTACGTAAGGTTGACAGGCTTAGGTAAGGCCAGATTCCAAAACCTAAACTGCTGTAAAACGAGTTTGAGCTTTTCGTCATAATTCGATAAAGTAGGTAAGTTCTCTTTTTGTATGATGGGTAAAAGAAAACAGAGACTATTCAAGGTGGGGTGCTAAAATTTTCAGGCTCGCTACGCTCATTCTTGCAATTTACATTGGTTCTTGAGCTTTTCTTCAAAAATCTACACAGCAAGTAATTCCTAGTCCTTTTGGAATGATCGAAATTCGTAAGAAAATCGAAAATATCCGAGTGTGCAAAATTTTCGAGCTCGCTTCGCTCGCTCTTGCATTTTAGTTTCTCCTAGCTGCTTGAGCTTGCCTGCACAAGTCGACAATGTAACTCCTATTTCTACTTGAAAATAATATAAAACAAAACCTAATCAAACAGAGGCGGGTTGTAAAAATTTTCGAGCTCACTTCGCTCGCTCTCCCCCCCTGCGCAATCTAACGTTCTAATACATACAACGAATTTGGCAGTATTTAAGTAACACCTATATAAAAGCTGAATAGCATTAGTAATGTGGAGCTGGAGATTGTACATGAACCTTAACATATCATCACGCCTTTAATCGCCAAAGAGTTGAGCAGGGGTGTACCTTTATACATATAGTACATACACCCACATTACGCCAGTTATTAAGTGAAATGTCATGGAAGGCGAGCCTACTGCCGCCAACCGGGCACAAATCCAGACTCCAGGCTGCTTCTGAGAAATTTCTGATGGAAAAACCCTTTAACACTTTACCCGACCTAGGAATCGAACCCAGCTAGGACCTCATGCTCAGCAGTAACTCTTGCGACTACTAGACCGACGAGGAGATGTACAGAGGCCAGCACATCAAGCTACCCCAATCTGTCAAGTTTTCCCAATTGAATTTGAACCTTATGACTTTGAAATAAAGTTGAAAATCTATCAAAAAAATTTGACAGATTGGGGTAGCTTGATGTGCTGGCGTCTGTACCTCCCTTAAAATATTCCTCGGCACCCACGATGACCCCCCCCAAAATCTTGGGCTGCGACCGCGCCTGCGTAGAACTTTTAATTAGTTTAGTTAATGCTGTTATGTAGGTACACATAACTGTAAAGGTGTTGCCAGCCATAAAATTACTGCAACATTAAAACCTTTCATTTTCAATAAATGTTGCCATCATAAAATTTCAGTTTCAGTTTTCATGATTGCGATTGAAAATTCATACCCCGACTTACAATATATTCTGATCTGGACAATGGAAGCTGTATATCTAAACAACGAAACACAATAAGAAACTTTATTTCTCAGAACATAAAGATGAATATTGTATAAATTGTAATCAGTATCATAGACGCGCGCGCAGATTGTAAATGCAAAATTCATGGGATTTTAAACGCTTCTAATATTTATGCACAATTTAATTGAATATTCAATTACCTACAGCAACTGAGCCTTTTATAGTTTTCTTTTATACTTCACACGACTTAGTAAGAACGAGGAATAGTAGTACCTAAGTATATAATACTTTCTTTGGAATAAATATCATATTAAAAGCTTTGAAAAGTCTAGTAAGAATGGCAGAATTGATTTTTAAATTAAGTAGGTACCGGCTAAAGGGAATAATAATGTCTTCTGTAATGAATATACATTTTAATGGGTTTTACATGGAGATGAATTGTAAATTAGGGTTTGAATAAAATATGATAAGCAGTGGAGGGTCCAGGATTGTCGTGCGGGAGGGGCTTGACCCCGCTGAGGGTAATTTAGCAAAGTAAACACTAAAAAAGGCGCGCGGATTCAAAATTCGCCACGTAAACAAAACATCTTATAGAAAAAAACTTGAAAACATAATAAGTACTTATTAAGTTAAGGATACCGGTCAAGCTCCGCGCGTGACCTGTCGGTCACGAACCAATAGAATAGAAAATAAAAATGTGTCTCATTAGCGGAGCTTGACAGATTAATGACAATTGCACCTTAGGTAGTGTCCTTGTGTGTGTGCAAAAAAGTTTAATTATAATAATATCAAGTTCACTTTAAAATTTGTCACGGAAGACCGCAGATGCTTTTCTATTTAAGCCCCCCGGCTTGAGCCCCTTAGCCCCCCCTGGATCCACCACTGATGATAAGTCACCTAAGTATCCTTCTTGAGGATACTTACGTAAATAAAAAAGGTCTTAAAAATACAAAGAAGAGATTGGCAAACTAGGGCAAACTATATCAATCGAAATTTCTGACGTATCGGACCGTCAAAATCCCAAAACCTTTCAATCTGCTATACCTACCCGTAATAAAGACAACAAAATAAGTCAGCGCCGCCGCCGTAACATCGTTTTGACATTCTGCCCTCCAGTGACACTCGGTGCGCATGCGCGGTTGTCCGCGCTGTATATGGTGCTCACGCGCATATTTATTCATTGGCCTGCGTACGCTGATTCAATGCTAAAACGACTAGGCTTTTATGTTGTTTTTAGGGCTGCCGCCTCCATTTTGGGTTATGAATTACTTACATAGCTTACTTACTATTTTATTTTTTTATCTCCATGACAGATTTGTGTACGTTTACATTGGCTTATGTTTTATTTATATGTGTATTTACATATTTATATTCGCTTTCGCAATGTCCGATAGTTTCAGTTTTATAAAGTACGATGTAAATTGAGTCGGTATTGGTTTTAGCTGAATTTCCATGTGTTTAAGGACATGTAGTTTTTTTTTTGTCTGCAATAAAGTGTTGACTTTAAAATTCCTATATCGTTATTTGCGGCAGGTGTCTGATATTTGCGGAACTTGTGGTACAGATTTTCCTCAATCTGCTGCTTTTGGTGCCAGGTAATGAGATGATGAAATAGATAAAATTTTCTGTCCTTCAAACCTTTAAAGGGAATTATGGAGGGGTTACTTTTTCGGTTCGTTTGACTTTTTGGGCTCTGAGCATTTCTTGGCTACTCATAAATGAAGCTCTCTCCCTGAAATGTATCAAAAGCTCACTGTGTATTCAGACCTAAACAGTTGGTCCTCTAACGTTTGCTCCGCCTATTGCCAGTGGTCTTGTTCTCATTAGTAAACAAACGACGATCGCCCTATGTAGCTGTACTAGTGTTACTACCATCTGACCTCGGGACACCGCTAGGGACTTTAACTAGTTCGAAGCTTCTGGTTATTTTGTCTTTATCATCTTTTTATTGTTCATAAAGCGATTAGGTATAAGTTAACTTATGTTTCGTACTAGCGTTACCATAACCACTTTATATACATATATACACCCGGATATGTGCCAAAGGTCGTATGCCAAGTTTCATCCAAATCCGTTCAGCCATTTCTGGACGATTGAATTACAAATATCTTAGAAGATTTAAAGAGACTAATAAATGTAACGATTAACAAAATTTTTCTTACATGTAAAGTTCCAAATATATGGGCCATCCTTACAAGCTAAACAAAGGAGACTGTTAAAATTTGTATGGGAAGTGGTCTATGATCCAATAGCGATACTGTAGAGGTATTTCTGTGGGAATACCTCAACTATGCCCTTGTGCAAAGTGGCATCAAAATCTGACCCGGCAGTTTTGAGAAATATAATATTTTAGAATAAATAATTTCATGATAACATTTTTATTTTGAAAACCTTTTAAAGGGTATTTCTGACTTTATACTACTTAATTAATGTGGTTTTCTGCTAAACAAAGACACTTACCACCTCGACAGTGCTGAATTTCAGGTTTTTTTTTTTTTGAAAAATAGCACAGAATGGTTGCAGATCAAACAAATCACAGCACCTCTGGGTCGAAACATGATTTAATCATTAAATATTTTATCATTTTATTTTGACGATTTATTTATAGCATAGATTGCTTAGCAACCATATCGAATCGCAACCCGTGAAATACTTATTAATGAGTTGTTCCGGTGGTCATCTGAGGTCTTCATCATTAGGTAGAACCACTTCACCAAATGGTGCTTTCCGAGAGCAAATGCACGAGTTACGAAAAGAAGTTTGAAGTCGGTTAAAATCGAAACAAATACTAAAATCTAGGAAAGAAACACATTAATTAAGTATTATAAAGTCAGAAATACCCTTTAAAAGGTTTTCAAAATAAAAATGTTATCATGAAATTATTTATTCTAAAATATTATATTTCTCAAAACAGATTTTGATGCCACTTTGCACAAGGGTATAGTTGAGGTATCTCCACAGAAAAATCGTAACAGTATCGCTATTGGTTCATAGACCACTTTTTAATGTTATCATGAAATTATTTATTCTAAAATATTCTGCCGGGTCAGATTTTGATGCTACTTTGCACAAGGGTATAGTTGAGGTATCCCCAGAGAAATATCGTAACAGTATCACTATTGGTTCATTGACCACTTTTTAATGTTATCATGAAATTATTTATTCTAAAATATTATATTTCTCAAAACTGCCGGGTCAGATTTTGATGCCACTTTGCACAAGGGTATAGTTAAGGTATCCCCACAGAAATATCGTAGCAGTATCGCTATTGGTTCATAGACCACTTTTTAACAGTCTCCTTTTACTTACATTTATTCTTTCTTTGCCATTTCAACACAAGTGCATATGTCGTGATTATTAAAAACTGTTATCTCAACGACAATTTGCAAAAGACACGAACTTACTTACTGCCTTACTACTAGATCGTAACTTGAAATGCGCATGTTTACACGTTTTTTTTTGAGGTTGCTTGTAACTTCAAGTGTGTTGCTTGTAATTTGAGTCAGCGCGGCTTATCTTACACGTTCACACGCACCGATTTGTCGTGTCTGCTTTTTGTCTTTTGAGAGTGTGGCGTGAAGGGATGAGCGTTAGCGGGGAAAGAGAATCATCAAAGAGATAGGTTAGAGATGACTAATCCATCTCTAACCTATCCTAGTAGGCGTAGGCGTGTTAAAAAATAGAAAAATAATAGTAAGTAGGTACAAAAACTGCTATAGAATATTGTGAAAATTTCTAACTTTACAAACGATGCGCTGGATTTTAGAAGCACAGGACTGGTCTGCTGGAGAAGAGAACGTCTTTCAGCTGAAATAATTATGATGATAATTAAGATTAAAAGATACCCTTTATAAAATTAGATTTAACAAAGCCGCTTGACGCTTGCGGTACGCTCGCATCCAAATATTTATTTACTTGGGAACTCTTTAGCAAATCACGAAACAAAAGTTAAAATACTTTTCTTTTTTCGTGCTGTCTAAAATATTTATTCATGAACACTCACTATTTTTAGCATCTTCTAAAACGGAAATGGTTCCCTGTTCACTAAAATTAACTGTTATTTTGTATCTTCCAAAACTTACTTTTTTCCCCACTATGCAGTTAAAAAAATCTCAAATATCAAAAAAAAAAAAAAAAAACTAAAACATGCTTCCCGCGACTCCTTATAAATTGATCCCAACTCATCGGTCACTTAATTCTTTAGTTAAACACAGACTCAATGACATCACACACTTATAAACCAATGCACTTTATCTATCCTGACTGCAATTAGGCCAGTCCAGTCCAGGGCAGCAGGGCAGGGCAGGGATCGGTCCGTGCATTACCATAAGTGGGGACATAAAAAAGTTCTAATCGTAAAACACTTTGATGCTCGTTCTAATACTAGAGTGAAGTCTTACAATGTATTAGATGGTTTTATTGTTATTGAAATATCTTAAAAGCACTTTCAATCATATGTTAGTGAAAGAGAATTTTGTACCCTAGTTATCAACATTTTTTCCAATGAAGATTTGTAAAGTACAGTCACGTCTAAAAGTATGTATACACTTGGCAATTTTCAATTGCGATTTTTTCGTGAAATAACGAATGCAACGTTGAAATACGACACTTAACATAAACCTATGGGTTCGAAAATACTATTTTCGTAGTAACATAAAATTTCATTCAAAAATAAAGGAGAAAATCGCCTTTGAATAAAGCCAAGTGTATACATACTTTTAGACGTGACTGTACACAAATTATTAATTTGAATTGGAATGATAACCAAGACCCAAGTCCTAATTATTTTTAAGTTGTATCATCCCAATTTATTTGGGGTCGGCGCAAAATGTCTCTATTAGTCGTCATCTCGGTAGTCACCCCCTTTCTAACCATATCATAATTCACACAGTGCATCCATCGTTTCTTTGGTATTTCCCTACTCTTATAGCCATCGACATTCATACTCTAAAGTAAACTATTATTTTTAAGTTGTATATTTTCTATATATTTCTAACAATTTTATTTTTCATTTTACAGGATGGACAACGACTGTTCATGGGTGCTCCAGGCAGCTTCTTCTGGCAAGGTAACGTTACTTAAATAAATAAAGACTTACTAACTAATATAGACTGCATACAGTTTTTTTAGCTCCGTTAGAAAACAGTAGCTGCGTAATGAGCTGCGCATGGGTGTTTATTAGTCCAATCGAGGAAGAAATCATCATAGACTGGTTTGAAATTAACGATCACTTTTGGATTGACTACTATAATAATATAGAAAGTAGCTGGGAATTTATACAATGCAGACGACACAGTAAAACAGGATAGTATTTTGTTTCTGATTAACGACGATTCAGGAATAAAATCACATGATATTATAATAGATGTTTCCTAAAAATACACTATTGTTAAAAATGGAAGTCAATAAATGGAAACAGACTATTTAATAAATGATAAATAAAATGTACTCAATGAACTGATCAATGAAAACGAAAACAAACCAACAGGACTGACTCACATAACACAATATACTCCAAATAAACATGAAGTTGGAGAGGCATTCCGAATGATAACTGACACTAAAATTATTCACAGGGCGAACGTTATCCATAGATCCGAAAGAATCGTTCTTCTACTATATGCCGAAAATACCGGAAGAAGGTAAACATATCCAGAAGTACCGCCAGATTGACATCTTAACTCTTAACAGCAATAACATAGAGAGGCCTCAATTCGCATAATCCTTTATCAACGCCTTGAACATGGACAGTTGTTTTAAAATACATTTTTGGTGTTCGAGTATAATAATTATTAGCAATTTTAACGCAATAACATCTGATATCATTAAAATAAGTCGCTAACTTCTGCTTGCTTTCTAAATTACCTAAGTCATGTTTTCTAACTGATGAATAGTCAATTTTATTATGTTTGTTATGTTAGTAATAATGTTCCGAGAGATATACGTCGAATTCGTTTTGTTCAATTTGAGATAATCAACGATGTATAAGAAAATGGTTAAATAAAATCATATTTTATACTTGAACATAAAAAATGGATTTAGAATAGAAACTGCTCGCAACTATTGATGGCAGATATTGGCGATATAATATTTGCCATAAATAGCGAAGAAATCATTAGCTTTCCTCAAGTCATGGTGTTCTAAGGTTTACCCTATGGGTTCTACCAGATACCTTCCACATTCTCCAATCTTTAAGAAACCATTAATTTCTTTAATTTCTATAAAACATTTTAGCGGTAGCTAAATAACGAACGTTGTGCACGAGAGATTAGATCATAGTTAGTTTATCCATTTCATATCTTTGTGCTAACAATTTGCCTATTTGGATGATATCATATTAGTCCACGATCACGATTGCAACAATTTGTGTATTATCTCACGATGTCCAAAGAATGAAGGACATTTGAACACATCGAGGCCTAATCATCACAACCACAGCATGTGGATGATCAAATAATCGTTTTAATCTTCGTTATTTTCACGTACTACATTTTAAAAGACTTTTGCAATAGAATATGGTGTAAATAGGAATGATAATTCCCATGTAGTAGTTTTTAAATCCTGCGGGTTAAATAGGTGTTTAATAATATCTACTCAAATGATTTTGTAACCGAAAAAAGTGTCCATGCTTATAAACTAAACTATAAAATGTCATTGGCTTTAGCTTTGACTGAACACAGCTATTTTTATAGAGACCCAATTAATTATTTTTCATTCATATATGTGAGTTAAATACAATTTTATGTCGTTCTGTTAAGTATTGTCCGACATTAGCAGAAGGACTGTTAGTTGTATTTAGTGCTTGTGTTTCGCCAGAGCCGTTACCAAAATTAATTCTACCTTAATTTATTCTACCTTATTGAGGTCGCTGTAACAAGGATTTGGTGATATATTTAACATTTATTAAAATATCCCTGAATCTCACGCTTGATATGGTGTGATGAGACCTTTGGTCATATGTATGCTAATAATAACCTAATCAAAGCGTTATACAGACGCCTGTAATTATATGACACGATATGAACGGTGTCACAACCATCATCACATGAAACTGCCTCTCCTGGCTGCTGGACCGCTTGAACATCATCTAATGACAGATCATGGAACATTTTACACGAATGATTGACGTTTTGTGCTGTTTCGATGTTTTAAACATAAGTTTCCTTTGGATGATTTTGCAATCTTCATTCATATTCCAAACTTGTTCTCAAAGCTTCGTTATTTGAAATACATTTTTGATCATGCTTTTATTGGGAATCATGGACATATGGAATGATCAAGCTATTTTTCACATCACTCAAGAAATCGTCCAAAAGAAACTGAAAACAGCTCATTCATCAGGTATACATGACTGAATGACAATCTTAATTTTAGGTCAGCTGATGACTCAATCGATAAGTAGTCGCCCAGCCTTGATAGCGACTCCTGAAGCTAGTCCTAAGTACGACGACTCTTACATGGGTTACTCCATCGCTGTTGGTGACTTTGCTGGTCAAGGTATTCAGAGCGTTGCTGTTGGAGTGCCAAGAGGAGCTGGACTAAAGGGATTGGTAAGTTAGGCAATTTTTTACGACAACTTCTTCGTATTGAAGAATTCTTTAGCAATAAGTGGTCTATGTTTGATGTTACCGAAGACTAAATTACAGATTGTAGAAATATTTCTACGGCGCGATGTCAAAAATGAACAAAACAACTCATTTTGCATAGAAAGAGTTAATTATATTCTTTGAAGTGAAGAGAGTCATGCTACGCGTGCAGGATCATAGTTAAGAATATCAATTTCTTGGTTAAATATATGTATCACTTGCGATAAGTGACTTTGACCTTAATTTGCCTATGAAATAAATGACACAGATCGTACGACCTAATTCATGATTTTGGGTAAACTCCATTAATTCGGATTATCCTAACAATTTCAGGTTGTCCTGTACACTTGGGAGCTCCAAAACATTAAGAACATCAGTGGCTCTCAGATTGGTGCCTACTTCGGGTATAGTATTGCCTCCGGTGACATTGATGGAGATGGCTTTGATGACGTCATTGTTGGCGCTCCGATGTTCACCAGGACCAAGTCTGATGGGTTTGAACATGGAAGGATCTATGTTATCTATCAGGACAAAGATAGGGTAAGGATTATTACTTTTTGAATATGTTTTTAGTGAAAAATTAACTTGTTATAATACTGTTATATTAAAATGCTACTGCAGTAAAAAATGCCCTGTCATCATGTCGACTACTTTTACTTAAACAAGAAATATTATATCATTGTTATTGAATAATATAGATGTTTTCTTGTCTTTCCAGTCATTCACAAAGAGCCATGCTAGGACCGGTGAGATTTCTCGTGGCAGATTCGGTTTGGCAGTCACTTCGCTTGGAGACATCAACTACGACGGTTTTGGAGGTAACTATGAGATGATAAAAGTTAAAAGTCATAAATAGAACAACGAACATTTTTTATTGAGAAGAATTATACTGAAGTATTAATTTCATGGAACCTTAACTGGTGTGCTATTCTGTAAAGTTTACTTTAAAGCTTGCTGACGCGATTGCAGATGGTTCGAAAGCGTCCTTAACCAAAATCAGTCGAGCACGAGTTGACATCGTTTGAATTTCAAACTTATTCTAGAACAACATAACATAACATTATTAATTAAAATCTTCCTTTCGTTTTCCAGACATAGCCGTCGGCGCCCCGTATGGTGGCGAGAACGGCCGCGGCGTGGTCTACATCTACCACGGCAGCGAGACTGGCATCCATGAGAAGTACTCCCAAGCCATCACTGCTGAGGAGATCTCTCCCACCCTGTCCACCTTCGGCTTCTCACTGTCGGGAGGAGTGGACCTGGATAATAATAACTACACGGATTTAGCTGTTGGAGCTTATAAATCTGATAGTGTTGTGTTCTTGAAGTAAGTGTTTCTTCTATATTTGTGAATGATTTCGTCGCAATGTAAAGTAGATAACTCGAACTAAAGTAGAAAATCTTGCCAGTTTTTTCCAAAGGGGTAAGCAGAGATTTATGGTACAAATCGCTCACAACTTTCGCATATAAGTCCCATATTATACTAAGGAGTGAGCATATTGCCGAGCACAAATCCAGACTCAAGGTTGCTATGGAAAAAACACACTGCCCGTGCTGAAGATCAAACCTAGGACCAACACTCGACAGGAGTCGATTGCGATCACTAGTCAAAATCTATTTACCTACATTAATTATGTTAGACTATCTCGTTGGTCTATTGTTCGCAAGCGCTACTGCTGGGCATGAGGTCCTGGGTTCAATTCCCAGGCCGGACAGTGTTATCGGGTTTTAGTATCAGTAGCAGCCCGGATTCTGGTTTTTTGCCCGGTTGATGGCAATAGGCTGCAATGTTTCTTATTATGTTTAAATGACTTTTTATCAAATGGAAAACTAAAATGTCACATGCTTTCTTTCCAGATCTCGCCCCGTGGTAAAAGTATCAGCCGACGTCAAGTTCTTGGGAGACAGCAAGTTAATCTCACTGACAGATAAGAAGTGTCATCTGGAGAACGGTACCACAGTTGCGTGCGCGCAACTCATGTTCTGTTTGACGTACGGAGGCGTTAATGTGGATCAGCAGATTAGTAAGTGTCTTGATAGTATTGTTAATATCAATATCATCGGTTACATCTTCCTTTATGTTTCCCATGATTTCTTTGACTTAACTTATTTCAACCATCAATACTTTTAAATATCCTAACTGAAAATACTTAGGCAAATTATCCGTCAATTGTTTCTATTCGTCCAGTTTAAGATATCTAACCTACTCTATTAACGTCCTTGTTTCCATTCTCATCAATATTATCATCGTCAAGCACATCATGTACTATTTGAACAAAATTGAGAGTCACAATAATTTGTTATTTGTTTCCAAGCGGAGGGATATATCTGCTATTTCGGTGAGTCGTCGAAGTAGCGCTAATTGGTACCATACAAAACCAAAACCACCCCATCAACTCCATACATATCTCTATTAATGACATTAATCTTTATTTGGCACTTTAAATTAAATTATAAAGATGAGATTATTAGTAGAATTATGGATTGTAAATATTTGTCGTCGGTGTTAGTGTGTATATGTGACTGCACTCAAAATGTTTTACACGACAATATTTTGAAATGTTGGAGTCATCATTGTTAAATTGCGGAAAAGGGATGGTGCTCTTTGTCCTGTCTCTCTCTTGCACTGAAACAATAATGACACTAACACGTCATGACTGTCACTGACTTGCATCTAATAAAATAATAATAATTTCTTTACCAATTTCCAGAATTTGAGGTGACTTTGGACTTGGATTCTCGTCAGAAGACCACGAAGAGGTTGTTCCTCTCAGAGAGGAGAGAGACGATTTATAAAACGCAGATACTCCTAAAACAAGGACAGCAGGAATGCAAGGATATTGTTGTGTATTTGGACGTGAGTTAAACTTGTCTGATATTTTTTACCGATTTAAAATAGTACGGCCAATTGCGTATCGGGACGACTCAAACCCTTCACAGGTTGAAAAACTCCCGACTGCTGGTCTAGATTAATTGTATATGTTCGAATATGACTAATTATTCAATGTGTGATATTTGAAAAAAAATCTCAAATAAATAGTGATACACACTATTCATTATTTTAATATTAAAAGTTTAAAACACCTCTGTCTTCTAATTGCAGGATGAGATCCGTGACAAGCTGACTCCCATAGAGGTGAAGATGTCCTACGACCTGGTGACACAACCATCTGGTAACCTGGTGCCCCCAGTCCTGGACCAGACAAGGAGCATCGTGCACGCAGACTCGTTGAACATCCAGAAGAACTGTGGACCTGATAACATCTGTGTACCGGACCTGAGGATGTCTGCTACAACGTGAGTTTTTTTTGCTAGTAATAAAGGCTGGTGATGGTCTTAAGAAATAAGGTCAGCGCAGACCTGGCGAAGCGCGGTTTTACTTGACAAACCAAATTTGTCAAAAATAAATAAACTTACCGTCCACGTAGATGCTCTCTTAGATTAAAGGAATTTTCACTTTATTGTACAATATTTTTTTTACAAACAAATTTTAACCTTGCTTTTTCAACCAACGCAGGGTTGAAATTTGTTTGTCAGTGAAAAACGCGCTGCGCTGCGCCTCGCCAGATCTGCGACGCCCTATAAAACATTGCTAGTGATGAGCTTGCTGATTTCGAGTGTGTTCATTGCATGGTATGGCATGGTAGTTTTATTGAAGCATGCTCAATGTGTGTGTATTTTATTAGGATAATGCATGTGTGTAAATAATTGTCTGTCATTTGTTTCTTTTTCTTTATTTCTATGTATTATAACATGTACCTACTAACGTAATAACTTTCTAATCTATTTCTATTATTATGCTTATAGTATTACTTGTATGCCTTTACCAATCAGTAGATTCTGAGTCCCCAAAAATCTACCTAAGAACCTGTGACCTGATCTGATTATTAAATGTCAAGAAATTACAGGTCTGCGAATTAAAGTTGTCTTTAAACTTTTATAATTACATTTTGTTCATTTTAAATTCCGTACGCACCACGTCAGGTTTTTGGGTTTGTTTATTCAGAAGATATTTTTTAAACACTCTTACTTATAAATTAGCTATTTCATCAGCATTCAAAAGGGAACACGGTAAATTCTGTATTGTTTTGTTTTGCTACTAGCTTTTGTCCGCGACTTCGTTTGTGTGGTAAAACAAGAATAAACTATTGTATCTCTTTCTTTTCACTTTTCTTTCTTCCTTCCTTCACTATTTTCATTTCTATAGGTACCTATAATGTAGATAGATCTCTTTCTGTTTTTCTTTCTTTCTCTGTTTTAGTATATTTTTTAATTGATTGCTTATTTGAACTATTTATGAATAACCTGTAGTTATGATTATTGGTGTGACCTTGTAACATAATATATGTACCTAATATTTTTAGTACCTATAACAATACTAAAAGTAACTTAATTTTACTACCAGCTAACACTATACATATTATAATAAAAATAATAAATAACTATTTAATTATAACTTAAACAAATTATTTTACTAATTACCACCATGACCCATTGTTTTGTACTGGAATGCCATACAAAAGAGAGGTCAGGCTGTATTTCAGAAACCACACAATCGATGGAGTTAAAGCATGCCTAAATTTTTAAGCTAGGCTATACAGTAATTAAAATCCGTCCAACTTTGCTCGCTTTATGCGGGTAACAAACGGACTATTGATTCGTGTTTTCTAGAGTTTAGTCTTTTTTTTTTTTTTAATAAACAGACTTTTTGACTTTTACGATTTTCTTTGAGTAATACAGCATATGCACGATATTGCCTTTTGTATCTTACTCAAAACAGTTACATAGGTAGTAGGTAGATACTGTAGTTGTATAGTACTTTGTACTAACCAAATATGTGTTCAGTTTGCTTTTGTGAGTGTTTGCGTTTTATGTGTTGCTCCGTTCTAATCCTTTCAAGTACTAAGCTGTGTTGTCTTAACCTTTCTTCGTGAGGTGGTGGATGCCATAAATGTAAATAACCTTTTTTATACTTAACTCTAATTCAAATATTAACAAAAATTAAAACAATCGACAAAAAAACCATTCGCAGACCTGTACTCTTTTCCACAGCCCCACAATCAACTACGTGTTAGGATCTGGTGAAAACGTCAACATTGACGTCAAAGTTGAGAACTCCGGAGAAGATGCCTTCGAAGCTGCCTACTACCTGGTTATACCTACAGGAGTCACCTACGCTAAGATGGAACGCTTGGATAAGGACACCGCTGATACTCTGATATATTGCTCAATTACCAACAGGTTTGCTGATGGTAATAGCACCCTGAAATGTGATTTAGGAAATCCTATGGCTGGTGGACAAAAAGTAAGATTTCATTCAGATGTTTTCTATATTTTATTTTGCTGAAGGTGTGAAACTTTGAATGTCCAGAAAATCCAATGAAATTTTGTAATATGGATTAATTATATTTTGTACTTATTAAATTGATTTGGATTTGTCATATAATAAAAAAAATATGACAAGAAATCAAAGCAACTCAAACTCAAAGCATTTATTTCAATTAAACCATTTGTTACAGGCACTTTTGAACTGTCAAATAGTCAGTCAGTTAGTCAGAAAGTTGAAGCTAGTTGCCCATTCCAAAACGTAGATTTCTATGGAGAAGAACGGGAAAAATTCATTCAAATGACTATTGAATGAGCATTGATTAGCAAAAATTATTTCAAATCTAAAACAATACATTTTTTTACTCTTCCAGCTAAACTTCCGCCTGTTCTTGGAAGTGGACTCTCGCGTCACATCCCTCAGCTTCGATATGGAAGCAAACTCCACCAACGTAGAACAAGGCACCATGTATGATAACAGCATGCATATGAACATCGGCGTCGTTGTCAGAGCTCAGCTGTCTATCATTGGGTAAGTTTACCAGACATATTTTGCAGTGGATATGAACAGGGGGTTCTACCAAGTTGAAATAGAACCATTTTCAGAATAATTTGTTCATTTATGTTTAAGTAATATTAGGAAGCTTTGTCTCGTTTAAGAAACTTGGAACACGATAATGTGAGATTTAGATTTTAGTTAAACTTATATGGATGATGTTATAATAATATCATAACAGTGTTTTTTTTTATAAAGGTTCCGGCATTATTGAATAAAGTTAAAAATGCTCATTACTATTTAATTATTTACAGAACATCAGACCCGCCGGAGCTCCATTACAACGCGTCGCTCTACGACACAGAAAACATAAAGGATGACACTAAACTTGGGCCACAAGTGATCCACAAATACAACCTCAAGAACGAGGGACCTTTCACTGTTGAAGAGACGGAGATATATTTCATGTGGCCCTACCAGACTCTGGAAGGTAAGAATTACGAACTAAGGACCTATCTGGAAATAATAAGATTAGTAAAGTAGCTAAGTAATTATGCCTTATTTCGAGAAATGTGCGGTACCGTGGAAAGGAAAACTTTTAAAAATCTTTAGGAGTCTTGATATTTCATGTTAGTCTAGTAGTGCTAAGTGTAGGCTGGTAGCAGCCCGGTGTCAGGATGTATGTCCGGCTAAAATAGGCCCAATTACAATACAGGCGTCATGAAAATGTATGCATGTTTAATTATTTTATTTAACATTCCAGGCGAGAACCTAATGTACATGCTGGTGCAACCACAATGGCTCGGCAACGTCAAATGCGACATGGCGAGACATATCAATCTTGAGAACCTGTTCGTCCAGAATCCTTATGCTTTCTTACTGGGAAAGGAGAGAGAAGGTTTGTTATTAACTTAGATAATAAGCTTAAGTATATCGATTTTAAAGTTGAAGTCATGTGTGTGCAATGTGTTTCGAATTTGTTTTACGTTTTTGTATTACAATCTAATTTGTTCTCACCCAGCCGTCAATAAAATGTTTGTTTGTTTCCAGCTATGATGAGCAGCGAGTTCTACAGTGCATCACAAACGTCAGGAGGCGGTGGATATTATGGACAAGGTAATTATGATTAAGTAAAGATTTAAAAAAATATTCATTCGCTTGTAACCTAGGTATGGACAAGTTATTTAGGTACATGTTAAAGAAAAGATGTAAAAAAATATGATGACGTATACGTATCTACAAAACCACCGCTTTATTTTTACAGTTTACTGGGAAGAGTCGTCCAGCAATGGCCAAGTTAACTCCCAGGCTGGCGGCAACGCTGGCGGTGCGACCTTCCAAAGAGGTTCCGCCTATGGAACCGGACAAAGCAGCGGCTCCGGCTATGGTACCGGACAAGGTTCCAGCAGTCACTCTAGTGGAAGCTCAAGTCATTTCAGTAGCAGCTCCAGTTCTAGCGGTAGCCAAAGTGGTAGTGGACAAGTCAGTGGCAGCCAGAGTGGCAATAGACAATTTATTGCCGGTGGTCAGAATGCCAATGGGCAATTTGCTAGCAATCAGGGTGGCAATGGACAATTTACTACCAGCCAAAGCGGTAGTGGACAATTTAATAGCAACCAAGGTTCCAGTGGACAGTTCAGTGGCAGCCAAGGATCCATCAGTGGAAACCAAGGTCATATTGGTGGTCAACATCAAGGCCAGTTTGGCGGCACTTACTATTTCAATAAGACTTGGACCAATTCTAATGGCGAAGCTTTGACTGCTGAAGAAAAGGAAGAAATCCAGAGGAAACTCGCTGCTGCTATGGCTTCTGGAGTTATTGATCAGAATACCTTCGGACAAGGTGCTCAGGTAGTGAGGGTGAAGAACAGGACCATTGTGTATGATGCGAATCATAATATTATTTCGGAAGTAGAGACGAGTACTGAGTATGGAAATCTTGGACACGAAGGAGAGCCTGGAAGCTCTTTTAATGTGTAAGTTTTAATTTATCATTTTTATATTATCGAAATTAAACTCCCATTCGCTGGAGTTTAATTTTGATAATATTTTTTTAAAATATAATTATAAAGATATTTCCAGTGTTACCTTCTTTTCAATAAATATTGTTTTATCTTTCCAGATTTGCTAACCAAGGCGGTGTCAACCTAGCATCTTCACAAGGTCATTCTCAGGGCAGTTACTCCCAAGGTTCGGGCGGTTACAACCAAGGCTCGGGCATGTACAACCAAGGAGCGGGAACTTACAGTCAAGGATCAAGAAGCTACAACCAAGGATCAGGAAACTTTAACCAAGGTTCAGCGACCTACAACCAAGGTTCTGCAGCTTATGGTCAAGGATCAAGGGGTTTCGGACAAGATTCAGGCCAAGGCGGTTTCGTTCACGGCTCTTGGGCAACCACAGAAACAGTCAACCCTGATATTTCGAAAGCTGGTTCTTCTACCTTCAGGGGATCATCAAGCGTTACTGTAGTTGGTGATGAGGAAGAAGATAAACTTGAAGGTTTTGGAACGTATGCCGCGTATAACCCTAATAACGAATTCAGATATGGTATTGCCGATGTGAGTGGCAGTTCTGGTGGAAGTCAAGGAAGCTCTGGCGCAGGTGGTGCTGTACATGGAGGAAATTACGCGGCTGGAGGTGGAAGTCATCAGGCTGGAGGTGGAAGCTACCAAGCCGGTGGCGGAAGCTATCAAGCGGGCGGTGGAAGCTATCAGAGAGGTGGAGGTGAATACTCTTACTCTTCATCATCAGGTAAAACTTTTTTTTTCGTTAGTATTGTGTACCTCTTTACCTGTAAAGAAGAAGATCTGTTTTTGCGCTTGATGAGTTTTAAAAACATGATTTTAGGACTGGTCTGGTTGTTATTTTCCAGGTGGTCACACGTCATACAGTACTCAAACAGGCGGTGGCTACAGCTCTTCGACTGAACGTCGTGAGAACACCAGGAGACGACGACAGGATGAAGTAAGTCTTTGAACTACATATTATTCATATATTCTTTAACACAACGGCATTTCATTTGAACACAAAAATAAAGACAGGAAACGCTTCTTATTAGTTCTTATTCTGCTGTACAGTCACGAGCAGCCTGCCTTAAACTACCCAAGATTCAAAAGTATTGATAGGAACTTTATGATGTTTGAATATAGTCTTCAAAACCATACTGTCATGAAATAGGTATTTTCTCAAAGTCTCTCAATCGTTCTTTCTTGAGCAACGACGATACTTGCTTACAGTGGGAGTGGAACTGAATAAAGCTGTGCACTTTACCATATGAAGCTGTAATGATGATAATATTATGAGGTTAACCGAGTTTTCTCAATCCAGGTGGACCCACAGCTGAAGCAGATTCTGGAGAAATGCGAAGAGAAGTACAAGTGTGAGGTGGTGCGGTGTACCACCGGTCGCATGGTAAAGGGACAAGAGGCCTGGTTCGCATTCAGATCCAGGATCAACGCGACTGTACTCACTGAGGTAAGGCTTTAAATGAAAGCTTAGTGTTATAAGAGTTAGGTAATATAGGACAAGTCACAAGTACTCACAAGGTTGATAACGTTTGACCAAAATGCTAAAACATGAAATCTTAATTCGGTAAACGACAAGACTGATACGGCTGCTGCCGCTGTATAGTGTGTATGGAAAGGCTACGAATAAATTGACGTTGGCTGGTGTATTAAAAACTTGGAAATTAGGTACAGTCAGTTTCAGAGAAAAGGAACCACCTTTGGTAATGACATCAAGAAGTCTTGGGGTGGTTCCTTTTCTCTGACGCTGTCTGTACAAGATCTGATTTGAATCTATTTGTCTGATAAAATTATAATGAGCGACGTCCTTGATGGTGTGAATATCAGCGTCGACAAGTATACTACCTGTTCGGCGCGCCGTGGTTGCATCACAAAAGCTCAGAAAAGATTGTTGCATTTCTTCATTGCCAGAACGCGTTTTGGGCCCCAATTCTCTATTATACCCCGCGAAATCTTACCACGTGCAAACCGCGTCAATATAGTGTCTAACGGCAAGGAATCAAAATGTCAACCGTACGGCAACATGTATTTTGACAGTTCAAACTACGCCATTGTAATACGTTAGGTAATAGCTGATGTCGTAATTAACTGAAGAATTGATGTGGTTTTGAAGTAAGGAATCGTTAAGTGGTCATAATGAATTAGGACCCTGTTCGTTTTCAAAAGGGCCCAAAAGCACATTTCACGTTCGGGCTGTTTTAAAAATACCAGAATAAGTTTGCCCTTTTTTTTCGCTCAATGAGTTTTCGGTCTTTGAGTCTAAAACATACACCAAGGTAGGCTCTTAACAGCAAAAATGAATGAAATAATCCGTCACCCCCAGATCTCCAAAGACCGCGCAGTGATCCTGTCGACCCTGGGCGCGGCGCGCGTGGCCCGCCTGCCCATGGTGGGGCGGCCGGCGCCGGCGTGGCGCACGGCGGAGGCGCACACGACGGTGTCGCCGCAGCTGGCGGCGCTCGGCGGCGGCGGCGTGCCGCTGTGGCTCGTCGTGCTCGCCGCCGTCATCGGCGCGCTGCTGCTGCTGCTGCTGATCTTCGCGCTCTATAAAGTGAGTTCATTAAGCGTGCATGTATTGTAGGTGCATTTCATTATATCTGCGGACCTCTTTTAGGCATCGCCACAAGACGAGTGGGTTAGGTAAAGTCGGTGCATTGTACCAATTAATTTTTAGCCTCATGGAATAACATGAATAGAAGACGAGCCTTTTTTGTTTACAGTGCACAAATTTTGACCCCAAGCTGCTACATATTTATTTACTGAAAACCCAATGACACTACCCGACCCGGGGATAAAACGCTCAGCAGGTCACCCTTGCAATCATGTCTGAGTCGAGGCAGTATTAAAGTAGTGTAAATTACATTAGCCGTCAAAAATACTTTTTTTTAACAATAATTTATTCAATTTTCAGTGCGGATTCTTCAAACGCAACCGCCCCTCGGACCACGCTGAGCGACAACCTCTAAACGGACGTGACGAACATCTTTGATATCCGACCACCGAGATAGGCGCGACGTCCGACACGGGCGGCACGTCGGACGCCGGCCGGACGTCGGACGCCGGCCGGACATCAGACGCCGGCCGGTCGTCCGATTCGGACGGCAGTTCGTCCACCGACGCCGCCAGTGACGTCACTAGTCGTGACTCCACTAGCTTCGACCGGTACTGACATCACAAAGTCATCGTTTATAAGTTTTAAATGACGTCATTGTATCGCGTCGCACTGATTGCTGTCATTTAAACGATGGCAGGAATGAGTGCGATGTTTTATTAATTTATTTTTAAAATTAATAAAAATATTGTTAGGCTGTATTTTTTATGTTTATATAATTATAAATATAAAAGTTACAGTCTATTAGAAAGGTAGGTCCGATTTGATTGTATAAAATAGAAGCCATATTTTACGAAGCAATAGTTTTACCTCATGACATAACGAATTTTCTTCCCCCCAACTTTTCATCTCTTTTTTTTTACAAAGAAGATGAAAGGTTCGACATTTTTTAATATTGTACATCTATTCTATTGTAATAAAACTAGTCACGATTAAACAATTAATTTTCGGGCGCCATATTAGAAATTAATAAAAGAGAAAAAAAAAGGTAAGCCGAGGTTTGAAGTGAGTCATGGTGGATAAATTATAATTAAAATGAAATAATTATTATAATTTATCCAAAGTGAATTGTATTAAAATGTAAAATGAATGAAAGATTAAATCTTGTCGTGTGATAAATGTAAAAATGTGTGTTTGTATGAGAGTTGTTGAAAATGTGATCTAAGTTAATAATTAGGTATTTACTAAATGCGGTAGATAACATAATTTGCTAGAGGTGTATCGAATAGTTGAATCAGTTATATGATAAGTAACTAAATTGTTGTAGAAAAAATGTAGTCACGTGTGAAATGATTTATTTTTTAATTAGAAAAATAAAAAATATCTCCTATTCGATACACCTTCGATTTATATTTCGAATCCAGAGTTAATGGTTTATAATGTTACTAATAAGGTTGCTTACATAAATAAAATTTATAATAATTTTTGGGAGGCATCATCTCAATAAATATCAATAAGGAACGGTTCTTTACCCAGCTGAGGTAGATCTCTCAAAGTGCTAAACTGGGTATCAAAGAACCTGTAAATTATAAAAAAAATAGCAATAAAACATTTTTATAAATTAAGTACCAAAAACATAAAAATTGCACAAAATAAATTGCTTAGTCGTTTTTGCAGCTAAAATTAAGAAAAAAATGGGTACATATTTTTAATAGTTGTGTAATGTAGTATTCACATAGTGTGCCTTAGCGATACATATCGAAATACATAGCTTAAATTATGCTTGATATACCTACATATTTTAAAATAAATAAATTCCTAAAAAAATGTATTATGTGCCTTCTGAAACTGCCAGTTACTAATTAAATATATTAATGTAAATATTTTAGATCATAATAATATAATTTTTACAAAGAGTCATTTTTTCACAGAACAAAATTGTATTGGAGTGTGTAGTATTTTTGGCAAAATATGTATTTGAATAGAAATGAATTGTACTTAAAAACTTTTTAGAATTGTAAAAATAATAAGATAAAATAAAATAAAAAAAAACTTAACGGTTGTATAAACCTAGTTTTGTAAAATAAATGCGTATTGCAAAAACCGTCTTTACAAAATTCTAATTGTTTCAAAAATTGTTTAAAGTATTTTATCACTCGAGCCAATATGTTTTTATTTCACTTTCTGTGAAAAAATGCCAAGTCCACTAATAACGCATAAGCATTGTTACATTTTGTAATTATTTTTAATTATTTATTTTTACATTTTAACTATTAAGTATACAGCTTCTTCTTATAGTTAATTCTTAACTAAAATCGTTTAGATGCCATACAAATGTGTAATAGTTTATATTATTTTGGTTGTTTTATCTCTCGGTAATAATTTCTTTGCATTTACCAAAAAAGAACTCGTAATAAATTTTTGTTTTTAATTTTAACACAATTTGTTTTAATTTTTGACCTAAAATAAAATATTTTAAGTGGTCACATATGTTTGCCCTTGCCTGTAAACTACCTTGAGGTAAGTCACACCTCGGACACTCCATATAACGCTCGCAAAATAATTACTTATTACTACTACATAACCAAATGACGTTTGTACACGTGCAAATGTGTGCGTGAACTCTAGTAGGGTTGGCTGTCGTGCGTAGCGTAAATAATGGCGCGGAAAACGAATTTTCTCGGGCGAACCGAACGACGACGGCGCTGCCCTAACGTGTGCATTATTATGAAGTGACCTTGTAGTTCAATTGTTTATTTATATAGTCGGGTTCGTAATTAAATAAAAACACTAAAATATTTTCGTTTAAATGACTTAACGTTAAATAATCGATTATTAAATCGCATGGTATTAAAAATGCGAAATCTTACAAACAGTTCATGTAAATACAAATTCGGAAAAGCATCACAATATCCAACCATCGTGATTAAAACCAAATAAAACTTTTAAATCGCAAAATTGTGTGTTCGTGTCAGCCAGTACAGTGCCGTGGTTCATACGATTACGTGAGCGTCCTTGCTAAAGAGTCGGTGACGAATACCTCGAAGTGCGGGGTGAGGTGCGGTATCTGATATGAGCGCGGGGAAGGGAGTGTCCCTTCTGTACGTAGTACTATTAACTATTCTGTGCCCACACGTAACTAAGTATTACCCACAGAAAAACACAACTAATTTTACAGAAAAATTATAGATATAATTATATTGTTTGATAGCAGTTAGTAGATACGTTAATGTACAATTTTACAGTTCTATAAAGCACTAACCAAAGAGCACAAAATAATTATAAGTAATTGTATTCGGTACCGGACATAAGCGCCCTCTGGCGGAGCAACGAGATAAACCGACCAAGCCCGCGCTCGTAGATTAAATTAACTTGTACAGACAGCACACAAAGCTGTAGATAATTACTTTAAATGTTATTTGTTGACGCAAATCTAAGATGAACTTGCTTCTCGTGAACTTAATGGTAAAACAATACACATTATCTTACACATTCATTAAAAGTCCGACAGTATTATAGTACAGTCACACACAGTACCGTATTGAATTATAGTACAGTCAACAGCAAAACTAGATGATGAAAATCAGAAATTCAATACTAATGAACGGAGTTCGTGTCAGAACTGTGTGGCGTTGAAGTGATTCAAAAGTATGTGATTGTAATTTATACCAAACATTTACTAATAGTACAGCTGCCATATATTCGTGATCAGTTTTGACTCCAAAAGTTATAAATTCAATCATCATCTACTTTTGTTGCTGTTGACTGTACCACCACACACGTCCTAAAAATCGCAAAAGTAAAAGAAAAAAAAACTACGGAAGTGTTTATGAACACTTCTTTTTTCTTCTCTTCTTCTTCTTGTACTTTTGCATTCGGACTTACCTAAAAAAGAACAAAACTTTTATTCAGTAGGTAGTAGGTACTGGATACAATCCTACATGGTTTCTATATGAGTTGTAGAAACTTCTTAACGCCTGTTTACCTGTAAACACGCTGCACGCTATACATAAAATACTTATCCCTATTTTTATGCCAACCCTACAAAGAACTGTGGCCCGTAAATCTTGGCCCGCTGTGTTTCTCAAACGCCTGTCTGTCTGATCGGGCGCGGGCGCGACTGCGAAACGGAAATGAAATAAAGATACTCGTTCAAACACTACATTTTGTTTACCGATCTCATCTAGGTTCTAGATGGAGATAGAACGGTCTGAATCTAGATAGACTGGTTTGAATTTATTTGAGATCTTTTGTAGAAGTAAGGTAAGGAGTTAAAGGGGATGCGCTTAGGAAGCCCGCGAAATTCATATTTACTAACGTTTTTTCGCAATTTGTAGATAAAATATGATTTGCGACAGAAACAAATATAATTTTACAGAATTATAATCATTAGAATCAGCAATTTCGGGCTAACCTGACGCTTTCGTCTAAAGGAAAACAAGACAATGATTTAATCTGTCAAGCTCCGCTAATGAGACACAATTGATTTTCTATTGTTTCGTCGCCAATGGGCGACGCGCGCCGCTTGACCGGTTAAATTTTAAAATGTTTAAGGTCGATGAAGCACAATTCGATGGAGGCCACCTCGACACCTTTAGCATTTTTAAATGATATGATGGCTATGGGAGTAGGGGAAGACCAAAGAAACGATGGATAGACTGTGTGAATGATGATATTGGTCAAATACTTGTACTTCCTTACATAGTAGGCATTTCAAAGTCACTAAAATGTCTGTACTAATAACTAATAACTTCCGGATGACTGCACCGATAATTCTTTTTTTTTGTGTTTGGTATTATCAGGACAAGGTTAGTATAAAAGAAAATTTCGGATATTAAAATTGCACCCGTGCGAGGCTGGGACGGGCCGCTAGTTCAAAATAATTGTAGTTTTACTACTACTGGCTTGTAATGTCCAACCCAATTTATTCTCTCCACTCGATTTGGTAACTAAGAGGTAACTACGGCGATAGGGTTACCATCTGTCCGGATTTGTCCGGACTTCTAGACTTTTGACCGGCTCTTTAATTTATCCGGATTTTTTGGCTTAGATGGAATACGAGTAATAAAACTTTTAAGTATTTAATACCAAATAAGTCTTTAATATTTATTAACTTCTCATTCATCTAAAAACAAAATATACTTCTTTATCAATCAACTTAACGTGATCAAACAATAAATCTCGTATTGAAAATAATCAACTAGTTCAAACATAAAAAACTTTCTTCGAAATAAAAATGGTTTTACGTAAAATAATGAAACTTGACTCTAGTTTCTGGTTTAGGTATTACTTTTTCAGCGCACTTTTTACCACTAACTAAGTGGGTAGGTAAATGTTTGGATTTTGTGACTAAAATGTCCAGACTTTATTGAAATGTCCGGCTTTTTGTCATGATATTTCAAATTTCTAAATGGTAATCCTATACGGAGATGACGACTGGAAGTATGGAAGCAAAGGACGTGTTTCGCGGACTCAAACAAATTGGGATAAAGACAGGAGAATGATGATGATGATGGAATTCAAGGAAATTGAATCATATAATGAAAGTGAAATATTAATGATTGGAACAACTCAAACTCAAAGGCATTAATTACCCGACTACGGCGAAGCAAAAAGGAGGGTTATGATTTTGATGACCGGTATGTATGTATGTTCATCTGTTCCCTCATAACTTAAAAAGTAGGTACTTATAATAATTTGACATAAAGTAATGAATTTAAAAATAAATATTTTGGGATGGTGCCTTGTGGGGTATCAAATGAAAGGACATACTTAGCACATTTTAAAAATATAATTATTACTGAAATAAGCTCCAAAATAATTAAATAAAAACCAAAAGTTTAAAAACTAAAACCCGACTACTGAAAAGGATGAAACAAGAAAGTACCTTCCCGTGGCATGCTACGAGTACCATAGCTTATTTAGTACAGCGCCATGCGACCACGGGAAGGTACTTTCTTGTTTCATCCTTTTCAGTAATCGGGTTTTAGTTTTTTTTTCAATTAAACCAAAAGCAGGCACTTTTGAACTGCCAAGGAATTTGAACGACATCTTAGTTTCACACGAACCTGGTCGGTGTTCAACGAAACCAGCACTCTTTTAATTGCACGTAAGTATTATCTTGCATTTTTAGGTCACCTTCTTAATTATAATACTTAGGTACAAACACAAGTTGTGAGTCATCTTATGTTAATGATCATTTTGGCCTCAACAAGACAAAATCTGCTTGTTAATCAGGTTAAATTCCAATTAATCACAGTTTAAAGTTCATCGTAATTATCGTGTTTATAAATTGCTCATGTAGGTACTAGGAATTATAATTACGAAGATTTTGGTCTCTGTCTGTATGTCCATGCGAAACCAAAAAGCAACTTTGCAACTAAACTCATGAGTTTAATGCATAATATAAAATAGGACCATGGTCGGTCCTATTTTATATTATGCATTATTACGTTTTCATCTGCCTTATGGTTACCTAACGTTGGATTAACTTCCTTCGTCTCATCAAATACAGTTGAATATAAATATTTTATATGGAGCCCCACGCAACCCAATTACTGACCAATAACGAAATTTTAAGGTCCAAGGTTGCAAGGATCCGTCGTCTGATTTTCGGGAGTCTAATCATCCGTAAAAACTGTCAGACGGGACCAACGCGTGCTCTTAAATAATTAATCTGGGTTAATACATAAATAACATAATACAACAGCAAGCCTGTACCTTTTCCTGGATGAAGAGGAGAGAGAGGGCGGAGCAGTATTTAATGTTTCCATGCAATAGGTAGCGAGCCTACTCAAACTTAGGTGTGCTACTGAAGTCTAAAAGATTAAAAAACAATAACACTTTGCTCGGCAACGAGATCCAACCTAGGTCCACATTCTCAGCCGTTACGCTTACGATCACGAAGACAAGGCACCGTACAACGAAAACCAATATCTTTAGACGAGTGAAATCATTGGAAAACATAGTACTTAACTTGATAAAGTATCATATTCACAGTACAGGTCAAGCTAACAGATAATACGTTGTTTAAATAGTAGTGCACGATTCATTTAATTAATAGTCATAAATAATCACGACGATCCACCGTACTTTTGAATACATAGTTAAAATTGAAACCAACGTGCATTAAGTGAACCAAGAAATAAAACAGACAAAGAAGTGCAACAAAATCAATATGAAGCAATATCTAGTGTTAGTAGTGTCATTAGCATTAATAGCGAACTCGAATTGTGGTCTAATAGACGGACTTATCGGGACAGTTAAAGATACAGCAGGCTCTATAACCCACGGCGTTGGTGGTGCACTTCATTACGGCAAAACCTTCGTCTTTGGAGGCACTGAACAAAATGCAGCAGGGCAAGTGGTTATCAAACCAGGCATAGTTGGAACAATATCCCACAAAATACATGACGTATCAGAAACGGTAAGAGAAGAGGTACGAACTGTAATACATTTGTTTGACGGCGACCAAGTCCATGAGAAAGGAATAATTGGAAGATTATTCGACAGAGTGAAATGTCGCGTTTTCAAAGTTAAAAGTTTCCTTCTCGGCCCCGGGCAAGCACAAATCGATAACATGCCATACGCTCCAATAAAAAAACTTAACAATGATACAGTTGCCTTACAGCATCACTTAAAAAAATACTTCCTCAATAATAATGCACCAGAGACGTCGGGTATAAAACAGACGCTTCACAGCTTACAAGAAGCGGTAAATAGGATCCGTCTCAATATAACTAAGAAAAAACAGGAGTCAGAAAATGTTAATAGTGATGGTACTGGACTAATCGACGTTCGTACTGCTGTCAACAATCTTGGAGGCTTACAAAATGACTTCAAAAATGGAGTAGATGCAGCATACGATAAAGTTTATGACGCAGTTGATGAAGGCCGACAGACAGCACAATCCTCCTTCTACGGCGCCAAACAAAGCACAAACGACTTTCTCGAAAATCAAAGAAGAAATGTTCAGAATCATTACAACCAATTTGGTGACAATGTTAATAAATTTAGAAATGATGTTGGTAGTTCTATCAATGACAATATCGAAAGTCAAAGAAGATTTATCCAGGATCATTATAATCAAATGGCTACCAATGCTGATAAACTTAGAAGTGATGTAGGTAGTTCAATTAATGACAATATTGATAATCAGAGAAGAAATTTCCAAGGTCATTACAATCAAATGGCTACCAATGCTGATAAATTTAGAAGTGATGTAGGTAGTTCAATCAATGATAATATCGATAATCAGAGAAGAAATTTCCAGGGTCATTACAATGAAATGGTTACCAACGCTGATAAATTTAGAAGTGATGTAGGTAGTTCAATCAATGACAATATCGATGATCAGAGAAGAAATTTCCAGGGTCATTACAATGAAATGGCCACCAATGCTGATAAATTTAGAAGTGATGTAGGTAGTTCAATCAATGATAATATCGATAATCAGAGAAGAAATTTTCAGGGTCATTACAATGAAATGGCCACCAATGCTGATAAATTTAGAAGTGATGTAGGTAGTTCAATCAATGACAATATCGATAATCAAAGAAAAAATGTACAGGGTTATTACAATGATATGGCCACCAATGCTGATAAATTTAGAAGTGACGTAGGTAGTACTATCAATGATAATATTGAAAACCAAAGAAAGAATGTACAGAATCATTATAATGAAATGGCTGACAATGCTGATAGAAAGGTCGACTGAGAATCCCAAAGGAATTTGGGTAGGGGTTATTAAATTTGGGAAGGATATTATGGAATAGTGATATGAAATTGTTATTATGTTAAAGTTAATAGAGGTTACGAGGTTTACTAAGTAAATATTATTTATTTATTAAGATTAAATTAGTATTGTGTTTTATTATACGATTCATTGTAATTATTGTTGTTCAAATGTTTATCCATGTAGTCAACAAAGAAAAAGACAAATTCGTCGGATATGGTAGGTACAAAGTTGGTTGGTATAAATGGATAAGTTCAACAAATCCGCCGCTAATAAAATTTAATTTAATTAATAGAAAACAAACAGTTCATTTATCAAATTAAATTTCAGTCGACAACATCCATCGGTTTCTTACTAAACTTCAACTATATCCGACGATCCTGCATACTTATCTCTTTTGTTGACTATACATAGTTAGGATTTTACCTTTGAACGTGTTGCATCTTTATATTGTAGAAGATATAGGTATGAACACAAGAAGATACAGATTAACCCGTATGTACAAACTTATTAATTAAGCGTAAGTAAGGAACTCGAACCAACCAACAACCTGCACTGGGCCCGCGTGCTGGACTATGGTCCACTTCCTCTCGCAGAGAGGAGGCCTGCGTCCCACTCCCAGCAGTGGACACATTATAGGCTGATTCGATGAACTCGGCACTTATGTAATTTAACATGATGTAATATTAGCATAAATTTGAATGGTTCGTGCCTTTTCCTGACAATAGAAATTAATAGTAACTTACGTTCTAAAAAAAAATCAATCAAAACAAAATAAAAAACATTAGAAAAAAAAATTTTTTCATTCAATTTCTACATTTATACAGGCTGTCATTTAAATGGCGTACATAATAAAGAGGATTCTATTATATTCTATTGATTCCATCATTGTAGACCAAAAGCAATTTAACTTTAACTTATAATTTTACGTGATGGATTATGTTACAACTAAGACTAGTGTCAATTTGAACTTTACTGAAATAGTAAATAAAAAAACACTTTTTTTATGTGTTACATCTATAGCACAGTATTGTTAATATTATTCATTCACTATTTATAAATACAATAAATTAACTTAAATGGTAAGTGACATGTGGAGACAGCATCGACATTTGCAATTAGTACCACACACCCAACACAATAAAGTTCTACAGGGTGAAATTGAATTCATGGGCATCATTTTAAGGGGTCATTATAATCATCATTATGAACAACTTTTACTATGGGACCAAACCTGAAATCGTGAAAAAAATCAGCTCCTTCCCTACATTTTGACGAGTTATGTGAACATAAATGGAAGGAACAGCTGATTTTTTTTTCGCGATTTTAGGTTTAGTCCCATAGTAAAAGTTGTTCATAATGATGATTACAATGACCCTTTAAAAGGATGCCCATGAATTCAATTTCACCCTGTATAGTAGTCGCGTTTTAGCATGGCAATAGCGGCCATTGCTCTTTCCTTAGATATCTCTTCATCGAAATCCAAACAATAAATTATATATATGGTTTTTCGTTATTGGAACGCGTTGAAAATCACGATAGATGTTGATTCAGTTTTAGAATCAAAAAATGTTAGCCAATGTAGGTCAACGACCGCTTTTACCATGCTAAAACGCGACAACCATATTTAGTATTCTCTCCAAATAAAACAGCAACGAAACAAAGTACCAGCACTACTCGCCAGTAAACTTAACCCAAAGTAATCTACAAGATTAACCTCTCAAACCACATGCAACATAAAGAATAAAACGGACCCCAAACACATAAAGTTGGGGTCTCAGGGACCCCCGATTACATCGCACCCTCGCCGCAAACAGTGTTAATTAACCCTGCAATGAATAGCGTGGGTCTTAGGGTCCTACCGCTCATTATTTAAGCCCTTGGGATATGATCGCGGCTAGTTTTGCTGATTTAATTTTGAGTAATTAAATTGAGACATAATTTGTGACTCTACCTACCTACATATTGAGTACTAGCTTCAGCCCGCGACTTCGTTCGCGTGACACTTCTTGTTTCCCCCGAGCCACCCCGTCGTATCGCATCACCCGCCCGCGCTATCACTTAACGTTCTTTTTGACTTTTTTTCTTTTTGCTCGGCTCCTAAGGGTCATAGCGTGATGTTAAATAGCCTATAGCCTTCCTCAAGAATTGGGCTATCAAATGCAAGAAGAATTTTTCAAGAGATTACCCCCTACATACAAACTTACAAACAAATTTTACCTCTTTATAATATTAGTATAGATAAAAGATGCAATGGGCAAACAATTGCCAGTATATCAAGCAGGGTTATCAGCAGTACCTACATATTGTTTCCGTATGTCCTTTTTTAGAGCCTCCTGGGCACAATACCCGGGTTGGACAAGCTAGGTATTGTTAGATTTTCCATTAGAAAATTTTCAGTAGCCGCAAATCAAGACTACTAGGATTTACGCCCAGTTAGTGGTCCGTTTAATGCTCGTCGTTATCACTTGGAAGTTAAAACAGAACACTGTCGAAATATGGATGCACTGTCATTGCCGACCCCTACGTGGATTACAGTCGTAATTTTTATGATGATACTTATTCATTAATCTCAATAAACCACCTAAAACGTCGACAAATCTCAATTTTACACAATCCAAGGGCTTGACAATAGGCAATATAACTCACAACTCCCCACCGGGACATCTCGGGATGGTACCGACAGCAAAACAAAAGGCACCAGCGCCAACATAAAGTTGTCGCGATCGGCGCCACTTCGCACACGAAGACCTTATAAATCATATTCGTATTGGTATTCAGCATGAATGTGGAATTGTATTCGCATGTGTTGCTGTATGGAAATTGTGATGTGGTGTATTGATTTGAAGTTCTTTTGTAGCTAGGACTATTACCTAAAGCTGTCGTTTTAGTTGTGTAACGTCAGAATGAATATTAGTTAGTCTTCACTTAAAAAAAAACAGTAATTTATTCAAATTTGCCTGACAATCAGCCCTGTTTGAACGTCAACCCATACTAACATTAAAAAATACAAACATTCGAATTGAGAACCTCCTCCTTTTTTAGAAGTCGGTTAAAAAAAAAAAGTTTATTTCGTATCATTTTGGCTTACATTGCATGACGAGGAGTCTCCATTTAGGCATAGAAAATGCCTGTAGTTGAAGGCTCCGCTCTTCCCTTACATGATAAACATACAGATAAATAGGTAAATAACGAGTATAGAAAAAAAAAATTATACGATCAATTGTGTGTGTGTGTGTAACATTATAAATGCGAAAGTAAGTTTTGTCTATCTGCCACACAGGTGACCATGACCTGTGTTAATAGGACATAGGATACTTATTCCAGTTGTACGATCCCGTCAACTCCCGTGGGATGATTGCCAACTTCCACGCGGGCGAAGCCGCGAGCAAAAGTAGTAAGTATTACATAAAACAGTCCCCAAAAACGCCTGCCCTTCACCACTTTCGAATATTTTAGCAGGGAAGAAGTGGCGCAAACAACGCACCAGCAACACAAGCTATGTTCTCATCCTGTATATACAAAACGTACGTAAATAGTTATGTTGTGGTGAAAAGATTAGCCAACCAGCCAGTTAGATGGCGGGCCGACTCCCCTGAGTGCACTAAACGTTCTTATTATACTGATATTCGCAACAATCGCCACAATTCTTCTAAGGACCTACACATAATTAGATTGTAGATATAACACGAAAATGTAGAGGTAGAACATGGTCAGGATTTGAGTATTACCTTAACCCATATATGCCCATTGATTCGAAAACGAAACAAGAGGTAGTACTTTCCTAAAAGCATAATAAATCGTTTATTAGTGCATATCTGAAAATAACCAAAATCGGAATCCGAAAGTAGTTCTGGGCATATATGGGTTAAACTGCTTAATAAAAATCATCTACAATTAATCCTGAAACACCGTTTAATCATAACTATCAAGGCCCGCTTGCACGACAAATCACTTATACGAATAGCGCTAATCGAATTTAAAACATCGTTCTGTTTCTGTTAATTGTTTGAAGATAATAGAGATGATGTTTTAAATACTAGCAGGGGTCGAGGAGGGGGGGACGGAAGGGAGGACGGAGGGGAGGCTCAGGCGATCAGACCAGAATGAATAAAATAAATAAATGAGTTTAGGTAGCGTTAAATGCATTTGGTGATTTGTGGTGCAAGTATGCCCTAATCATCATTGGCAGGAGAATGACGATTAAGGCCCACTTGCACCACAAATCACTTGTCCAAATTAATTAGGGGTCGGCAAAACACGTCTTTTCTTCCGTACTACAAGGTCCTAGTATGAATAGGAAATCATATACCAGTGGCTATGTCAAGTTATTAAACTGTGCTTACTTCTACCTAACAACTGACAACTGCTGTAGCAAAAGTTTCCTATGTGGTCATATTGCTGATAAGCGAGCAACAAAAACTATAAGTTTGTGGTTTTAACTTTGTAAACTTGCAAAGAAAAAAGCCACTGGCTGTAAGCACATAAGTCCTAGTTTAAAAACGATACAGACAGGATATGAGATGGCGTCATGGCGCTTTTTTTTTTTTTGAAAACCCAAGGTGCAAAATAACTACTGAACCCACGTCAACGAGTCTATATACTTGTCTTGGTAAACGTTTTCCACAACTCAAACTAGGTTGCTGAGAAGTGGTGGCAATAGCCGCGACTTACGATTTGTAGGTCATTGAGTCGAACCCAGACAGGCACTTTACTTTGTGTAAAAGGTTCTATTTCGTCAGAACTTCTTTTAATGATGAGGGTAATGGTGGCCTAGAAACAAAAAAATTCGAAGACATGTGATATCCACCAACCCGCCCTGGGCTCGCGTGGTGGGTTATGGAGAGAGGAGGCTTGTGTCGCAACATGGATGAACATTATAGGCTGATAAATGAGCTGAGCTAAAAGAGCATACTAAACATTTTTAACCGACTTCAAAAAAGGAGGTACTGTATTAGACCCGTATGTATGTTTGTATGTCCGTGATTTTCTCAAAAACGAATGTACCGATTTTGATAATTCTTTCATTAATGTGATCTACATACTTTCAGAAAGGTTTTAGTATATAATACATTAGGTAATTATTCTTATGTACGAAGTTATATGCATAAATGTACTGCATCTCCGGCATTTCTATGCGAATTTTGATGATTCTTCTAGTCGGTGTCTTCAGTTCTTCAATGCACTAGTGTTAATTGAATTTGTGTGGGGTAGGTACAACAGAAAAGTGAAAAATAATAACCTTTTTACAAAAAAAAAAACAACCGACTTCAAAAAAAAAACACTACAAAATGATAAACTATAATTTCGGAAGTCGGTGTCAAAAAACGATACGGTTGTTTTATTTTTGTAAAAAAGTTTTTTCTACTATTAGCACTATGTATCCTCTACCTAAGCAAGACCGCGACACTCGCACACTTGAGTAAAGTTTAATACGTGTCTACACTGAGTGATCGTTCGCCACTGAGTTAAGTCAGTGGTTTATGTGCACGCGCCAACTTGAGACAGACTTGAACGAAGTTTGGCGCAATGCAATGTAGACTGTGATTTGAAACTAATGTTACTGAAGTGTGGAGTACTTTTGTGACCTGTGTGTGGCAGAACTTAGAGAAATCAATTACTTATTAATGTCGCTGCGTATGGCGTGGCCTCCTATATTTAAAGGAGAGCACACACACACATAATATGACCAAGTTTTAAGACTTTATGCTTACAGATGATAGTTACTGGTCGGTAAAACCAAAATGCTATACTTTTTTTTTGGATGGGAAATCATCAAATGACCCGTCCCGCTCTAGGTGGAGCGGAAGGGAGTGTCAGACTCTTACTGACTAAAACCCATCCGTGTTCCTTCCTGAGATCTCTGTGTTCCGGAGTAGCGGTAACCCTTTCAGACAATCCCGCTACAAAATGCTATACTTACTTAAGATACTTAGTTGTATTTTTTTATACTTAATCGTTTAAATTTACATTACGTTTACAGCACGAGTTTGTGCCGATCACGTGGTCGTGTTCGTGTCGTTCGACTTCTGGTCTAGATATGTCCGTTTCTACTCAAAGACAACAGCGTGTGGCCACTTCTCTTAATTAATAACTAACTAATATCCACCGGCAGGCGGCCCATGTGTGCACAATATACAATATTGACACGAACCCACTGATCCGTTTTGTACGAGACTCGAATAATTATTAGGTGGAGCTTTGTGAATGTAGATAACTAATATAGTTACTGTTGTGTTTTCGTTCTTATTTTTTGGGTGCATTAAAACGGACTTCATGAGTAGTTTTCAGTGTTGATCCGAATTTAAAGAAAATCAAAGGTCATTTATTCAAATTAGGCTGAGAATCAGCACTTTTCAAACGTCAAAATTACATAAGACAGACTCCCTTCACCGCTTCCTAATGCTTTTGCTGGGAAGAAGAAGTGGCGCAACAAACTCCCCAGCGACACAGCTGTCTGTCCAGTAAGAAAAACTTAACTTTAAAAGAAGTTTGGCAAATAGCTTACCCAGAGAAGGACAGAGTACATTTTATACAGATTGAATGAAGAAAGCTAGGAAACAACGGACGGTATCTAATTATCAAGAACAGTAGGTAGTTCTAATGGGAACTGCCTAACTACTGCTACTAGAGTTCTGAATCTACATTTAAATGTTGTAACAGTATATGTGGACACATATTCGGAACATGTACACACATGTGCTTTTATATTTAGATCCAAGCTAAAAACAAAACGATTTTATTTTGCGACAAGCCGATTAGCCGATAGTAGGTAGGTACTTATTTCAAAATGACAAACTCACATACAAACTTTCATCTCCTATTAACTTCCGAACTTCTTAAAGTGTGTGCGCAGACGCACAGGTGCACTCCCTCTTCCCTCACTCCCATTGTCCGATGGGATGGCAATCCGACACGACCGGAGAGAGATCAGGCGCAGGACCAACGGCTTAACGTACTTTCCTAGGCACGGGGGTATTACACCGCCAACTTCCAAACTCCTTTGCCCGACTCGGAAATCGAACACAGGACCCCACGCTCAGTAGTCGTACTTACGACCACGAGACCACGGGGCAGTCAACTACGATGATCACGAGTATATTATGTTGATTAATAAGTCAGCCGTATGCCCAGCAAAAGCTGATCAACTTCTGAACAAATCCCAACATTACTTTATTATAAAGACACCCACCTTATTGCCACCACAGCAGCTGGTCCGGCGGCGGGTGGGCGCGACATATGTGGCACAATAAACAACACTATTGACACAATAAGTGCGAGTGATCCAGTCGCACCGGGCATGTGCGAGACCTGAATATTACATGCCGCGAGAGGGTTGAACACGTGTCCATTTACTTACGACACGAGAATTTCTCGTACCTATCTTGAATGGCAAGCTGAAGTGGCAATGGGCCGGTCATGTTAGCCGTAGAGCCGATGACCGTAGGGGTATACGTGTTCTCGAGTAGAGAAGGCGAATCGGCAAACGTAAGGACGCCTTCAGGCTAGGTGGAGTGACGATCTTCGCAGGATGGCTGGTAGCAGCTGGATGAGAGTTGCCGAGAATCCGACAATAAAGAGGTCAATTCTTAGTATAGCAAAGTAAAACTTCCTCAACAGGAAAATAAAGAGAAATGGAGTTTTTGCACAACATGACGAGCGAAATGGCATTTACAGTGAAAGATGTCAGACGTGACTCCACAAGAATAAAATAATAATTCGTATACTTCGCACTCGTGTCGCAGTAAAATATTATTTATTTATTTATTATTATTTCGTTTATTTGTCTATTTACATATTCGATTAAATTTTTAAATATTTCTTAAAATAAAAAAAATAAGTATAAAAAACATTTAAAAATATTAAAAAAAAATAGTAGTCCGCCGGTGTCGGGAGCAGAGTCCAAGCTACCGGTGGTTAGGGCTCCAGAGACAGGAACCTCCCTACAATACGAGCCGTATCGAGGAGTACTGCCTTCTGAATCAGGCCCTTGGCTCAAAACAGAGAGGAGTAATAAAATAAGCAATTATAAAACTAATGAGTCTTTAAACAGACTCCGGACCCAGGTTGGCCGAAGCAAGGAAAACCTGTTCAGGTGGAGATTCATAGACGACTCCGCCTTGGAGTGTAAATGTGGTGCTGTTCCACAAACGATGGGACACTTAATATCGTGGCCTGCGTGTCCTGTCAGCTGCACGTTACAGGAACTGATGGACGCTGGTGATTGCGCCGAATTCTGGGCCGAGTCCATTTAGATTGCTATCGACACGCTAAGAAGAAGACTAATAAAATAAAACAATGGAAACAAATCCAAAACACGTATAACACAAGAGGAATCCCAAACGAGCTCTTAATAATACCTCCATGATATCGCATCTGAGTTCACTTAATGTGTTGCTTACTTATTTCTGATTTTCAAACCACTACAAACACTTTCAACCCTACTTCCTCCTCTATAAGAGCTATTTTCGAGTGTCTTATGGACTCCAGTAGGGCAGTTAGAGTCCGAATTGAATTTCGGAATGTGTTATGATAACATAACGATGTGAAAACGAGTTTCTTGCGTGAAAATAGTTATAGGAATTTTCCGGAGCGAATTTTTATTAGTTTTTCTGGGATGTTTTGTTAAATACCTGTGTTTTGAGGGGTGTGTAAGAGAGGGTGTTTAATTTAATAGAGGGACAAAGGGATTTTAGTTGGTGGAATATGTTAGTTGTTAAAATATTTCGTTCTGCATCGTTCTCACATGTATAATTTTTAACATGAATGATGTAACCAAGACTTTGTAACCATATTATTTTGATTTAAAAGAGTGTTCATGGACTTTCTTGCCCGTTCTTCTCCATAGGTACCTACGCTTTGGAATGGGCAACTAGCTTCATCTTTCTGACTGACCGACCCTTTGACAATTCAAAAGTGCCTGTAATTGGTTTAATTGAAATAAATGCTTTGAGTTTGAATTTAATTGAAATAAATGCTTTGAGTTTGAGTTTTCGTATTTAGTCATTTAGAAAGAAATGAGAATCGAATTTTCTTTAATTTCCCGACAATATTTTCTCTCAATTATTAAGAGCTTATTAATATAGACTAACAAACTAATAACAGTAACTAATGTCACAGGCCACATGGAAGGACCAAGTTGCCTTGCCTTGACCGGCAATCAGTGAAGTATAAAAAATATTTTTGACATAGGTAGATAGTACAGACGCCAGCACATCAACCTACCCCAATCTGTCAAATTTCTTTGATAGATTTTCAACTTTACTACAAAGTAATAAGGTTCATATTCAATTGGGAAAATTTGACACATTGGGGTAGCTTGATGTGCTGGCCTCTGTACGTGCACAGTTCGATTTGACTCGCTTGTGTTCGAGAATCGAGTAAGTATTCCTCAACGACTAGGCCATCACATCATTCTAGTTATCTTTAACTTAAAGACTATTCTAACTTATGTTTCAAATTAAATTTCTAGTTAAACAAACATCAACTTTATTTCAGTGTCAATTAAGTTGATTTCAGAGTGACTGGCACTATTGAAAAAGTTAGAAAAATGTTTGAAGTTGTAGCGTAAACTGAACTTTATGGTGTAGGATATAAAGTTATTTTTCCATAAACTTACATTTGTTTACATTTTTGGCAAATAAATCGCTAAAGCAGATAACATACACTCACGCTTTCCTCCCAAGGGGGTAGGCCAAAACTATAGAGCGCCACCTGCTACGATCTTTACATACCCCTTTTTGATTTGTTTACGTTCAAAGTCAAAGCATTTATTTCAAATGGGCACATAAAAAGCACTTTTGCACGTCAACATTAACAATAAAATAGAATTGATTCTAGTCGCCCCTTCCAAAAGGTAGTTTATTATGGAGAGAAGAATCGGCAAGAAACTCCACCGTCACTCTTTTAAAATACATTTTTACAATATTTTTTATGAGAAGACGGTGCACCTTGAATAAAATTACTATAAACAATAGATCAAAACAATTAAAAAAATAAGTTTAAAAACCAAAACCCGACTACTGAAAAGAATGAAACAAGTACCTTCCCGTGGTCGCATGCTACCATAGCTGTGTATGTTAGTACAGCGGCATGCTACCATAGCTGTGTATGTTAGTACAGCGGCATGCGACCACGGGAAGGTACTTGTTTCATCCTTTTCAGTAGTCGGGTTTTGGTTTTTAAACTTATTTTTTATTTAATTATTTTGGTGCTTATATCAGTAATATTTATATTTCTGAAATGTGCTAATTAAGCCCTTTCATTTGATACCCAATACGGCATGATTAAAAAAAAATCTTTTATGTCATGAATTTATGTCCGCTAGAGGGCGCCATATTCAATTTATTGTGATGTCACATAGCCTATAACCAGCGGACAATCAAGACGCTTCCAACGATACCTCATTTTATGACAAGCAGCTAAGAAGTTATGAGGGAACAGATGAACATACATACATACATACTTACATACATACATACCGGTCAAAATCATAACCCTCCTTTTTGCTTCGCCGTAGTCGGGTAATGAAGCAATGACATACACGCCGGTTGCAAGTCCCTACTACAATCCTGAAGAACATCACCAATCATTAGACATCTATACCATAAACATAGAATACTTAAAGTAGTACGTACAGAAAGGCCACTCCCTTCCCCGCACTAACATCAGTTACCGCACCTCACCCCGCACTTCGGCGTATTCGTCGCAGTTCTTTAACAAGAGCGCTCGCAAACACAAGTACCTCACGCACACATTCATACGTATACAAACGTCATTTTTTAATGTAGTAGTAGTAGGTAATTATTTTGCGAGCGTTGTATGGAGTGTCCGGGGTGTGCCATAAAGGTAAACCTCCAACTATACATATAAAACAGAACCTCACTAACAACGAGCTACTACGCAAATTAATTCCCAGCATGAGCATGCACACTGCAAGACGTATGACGTGTCACCGGTGAGTTGCCGTAGTTGCCAACTAAGCTGCAAGTGGCAATATGAAGCATCGGACAAACTTAGACAGACTTTAATTATGGCTTCCAAACTTCATTACCTAGCGGGGAATGTATTAGAGTAGATGGTTATTAACAATGTGCAGGTAGAGACATCTACGAGGGGCCCGTGGCTAAATAATAAAAACGACACCGGACGATCGCTTGTCACGTTCGGTTCGTGGATGGGTTGCCTCTCAAAGCAAGTGAATGCGTAGTTGTAGCCCGCGAAATACAATTTTTCTTGCGTTTTTTTGCAATTTTCAGGTCAGTGTCAGGTTGTATCTTGATCAAAATATGATTCGCGGCTATAAAAGGTACAGTAAAACAGGGCTACTTTGAACAGGCGGGGCTACTTTAAACAGGCCGATCACAACGCTATGACGCGTTCCCCACACCCCGCGCCTCGCGCAATATTACTCGAGGTCACGCACACTTGCTGAGCACACGTGAAAACCGATTTTGGCGCTCTGTCAAAGTAGCTCCAAAATCTGTCAAAGTAACCCTGGAAGTCAAAGTAGCCCCGTTTTGCGGTACGTATTTACAGAATTATAATAAATAGAATCATTAATACACTTTTCTAAGTTAGATTTCTACCATTAAGAACAAATCTCGTATGGAAAAGTGTTTATGGTAAAAATCTAACTTAAAGAGATATACTAATGATTCTAATTAATATAATTCTGTAGATACATATCTATTATAGTCGCGAATCATATTTTGATCAAGATATAACCTGACACTGACCTGCAAATTGCAAAAAACGTAAGAAAATTTAAATTTCGCGGTCTACCACTTCACATTCACCTTAAGGTGAATGCGCAGTGGTAGACCGCGAAATTCAAATTTTCTTACGTTTTTTGCAATTTGCAGGTCAGTGTCAGGTTGTATCTTGATCAAAATTTGATTCGCGACTATAATAGATGTGCATTTACAGAATTATAGTCATTAGAATCATTAATATATCTCTTTAAGTTAGATTTCTACCGTTAAGAACAAATCTTGTATGGAAAAGTGTTTATGGTAGAAATCTAACTTAAAAAGATGTATTAATGATTCTGATGATTATAATTCTGTAAATACGTACCTGTTATAGTCGCGAATCAAATTTTGATCAAGATAAAACCTGACACCGACCTGCAAATTGCAAAAAACGTAAGAAAATTTGAATTTCGCGGGCTACCACTGCGCATTCACCTTAAGCCGTTGATCCCGGCTGTTATTCGTAGATCTTTGAAGGTCGTTACGGGTAATCAGAAGCCCAAAACTCAGACAACCAGTCTTAATACCAAGAGGTATTGTGTTGACCCAGTAACTGGGTTGTGGATGTCAGCTAAGCAGTCGCTTCATGTAAAATACTGGTATTCAGCTGCATCCGGTTAGGCTGACAGTCGATCCCAACATAGTTGGGAAAAGGCTAGGCAGATCAATATACATCTACAAGGTGTAATTTACATAACTAACCGAAAATTTGAAAAGGGGTCAGTGTAGGTACTCATCATTAACAACTTTTACTTTGGGACGAATCCCGAAATTCGACAAAATGTAGGGAACAGCTGATTTTTCTCGCGACTCCAGGGTTGGTCTCATAGTCATCATCATCATTTCAGCCGAAAGACCACCACCACAACCACAGCCACTGCTGGACATAAGCCTCCTCCAAGCACCTCCACTTTGACCGGTGGTCTCAGGTTTTCATTTTTCAGGTTTTCACTCATTTCAATTAGGTACACCTTTTACAGGGCCATCCCAAACAAAATAGATTCCTGGTTCGAACCCTCTCTGTTAATTTTCGACACATTTTACTTCTTTAACCCGTCACTTTTATTTTTAAACAACATAATATTTACATAATATATAGCATCTATCAGAAAGGTTACAGACCAGCAAACTGAACAACAGTTGATAATTTATTCCCGATTACGATCTTGGTCCCATGGAGAAAGTTTTTCAGTTTGATAGTTTTTACACCATAACCATTAAATATGACCACACCTTTCTAATACATAAGCAATAATATTAATAACTAGCTTCAGCCCGAGACTTCGTTCGCGTGAAAAATCTTGTTTCCCCCGAGCTACCCCGTCGTCGTATCGCATCACCCGCCCGCGCTATCACTTAACGTTATTTTTGACATTTTTTCTTTTTGCTCGGCTCTTAAGGGTCATAGCGTGATGTTAAATAGCCTATAGCCTTTCTCAAGAATTGTGCTATCGAATGCAAGAAGAATTTTTCAAATCCGACTGGTAGTTCCAGAGATTACCCCCTACATACAAACTTACAAACAAATTTTACCTCTTTATAATATTAGTATACATATGTACATGTATTAAAAAAAGGAGGGGAAGAATCATAAGGCATCAAAAAATTCGTCCGCATCGCTGTCAACACGGAAAGTACCCAAAAGGCTGGCAGCATTGCCATTATAAATATTTCTTCATTATAATATTACGAATAGCTTAATTAAAAGCGGAACCACAAAAAACTTATCCCATATTTCAATCTTTAAACAATGAATAGGTACCTACTGCAAGGCTATAATTTGAGACCTTAGATATAAAAGTTACTATGATTTATAGCTAGATAGAATCAGCAATTTGTTTCAAGTAAAAAACACGCTAAACGTCGACGCCGATGTTGTGAATAGCGGAGAGCTGAAAATAAAGCAAAACTGCTGTGTCCAAGGAAATTTTAATTTAAGGACCAAGGTTCCGTACGAGCTTACAACTAGCTTCATCTTTGACAATTCAAAAGTGCCTGTAATTGGTTTAATTGAAATAAATGCTTTGAGTTTGAGTATTTATTTAACCTTGTAATCGCTTACGACGGATTACTCCGACAAATATTTTCGTGGCCATTTCGCCAGGGTCGTATATATACGACCAAATACCACAGCTCGTTTAATTTGTATTTATTTTTTGTTTTTTTTTCAGGCGCTGGGGGCCACGACAACTTATATAAAGTCAATAAAGTGTCGGGCGGTTAAAAGGTTAAGTGTAGCAAGAACACGATGTGGTATTGGTAGGCTGCTAAAAAAAAGTTGTGTGATATCCACCACAGTTTCTAGTTAATTTACTTTTTCGGTTTTTTTTTTTTTAATGGTTTACAATGCTTCTCATTCATTATTACTTAACTGGGTTAGGCAGTGTTTTTCAAATGTAGGTAGGTACAATATGTTTGGTATCTACCCAAAATCTAGAATTGTGCCCGAATAATTGCAATAGGCTTCACCATCGTTACATGGGACTTAAGAGGCTTCTTACAAAAATGCTATTCGTAGTAGCTATTCGTATCATAGGAATTGATTGGTAAAGATAGTTCGTTTTCTCTTGTACAATAATAATCGTTCTCCTGATGCATGTTTAGGCAAAAACTCAAGGAGAGCTGAATTGAGAGCTCTAATTTGCAGATTCTGTTGAATCTAATTTGCAGATTCTGTTGAATCCATAATAAAAACAATTTTTTTCATGTCACAAATATCATATACTTTTATAATAATAGAATATATTTTTGTTATATGACTTATAAAATAAAGAAAAAACGACCGGACCTAATTCAATTTTGTACTGTAAACAAGTCTTAATATCTCCGAACTTCTACATCATTTTCACGTAGTATTTACACCAAAATAGTTTTCAATAATTGTTTAACAATATCAATTAAAAAAAAAACAAATAGTGATACTTTGATTTTTCAATAAATATAGTAAAAGTACTCTAAATTTCACTGCGCCGGCGATGCGCGCTCGCCCTGGCTGGAGGCCTTAATTTACTGAAGCATGCACAGGCTGATAAAATATTGGTGAACTGTCTGCCTTCCCCTTCCGAGAAAACGCGTGATTTTATAATATTTGCTGTTTTTTCAGGTTTTCATCCACGGAACCCTACAACGAACTGTAAGTGAAACAACAACACAGCTGACCGGAAGCAATTTCCCGTGTTTAACGAGTTCCGTACATTTTCCTGTGGATTTTTTAAACGAACAATTTAACCCTGCTTTATAATATAGTTATTGTATAGTAGCACGCAATTTATTGTGGTTCCTGGCGTACGAGAACCGGTCTGGTGCTGATATGATAATGTTTTTCATAGATAATAGTACACCGGGTGAAAACCAAGTTCATCAGGGTGTCCCAGAAATCGACCGACATACTGTAGGTGGTGATAGCTTAAAAATAAAAAAACATAATTATGTCTCGCAAAATCTTATAGTTTTCGAGATATATACCAGATTATTAATAAAAAAATATTTGAGGAAAAACTCAAATAATAGTGACTTTGTAAGTTTTTATGGAGAGTTAAAAGTAATTACGGATAGAGAAACTATTAATTAATAATATTTTGATGGAAAGAGAAAATAAAAAGTTAAATGAGAATCAAAATAATGACGCATAGCGGTAATTTTGTTTTTTTTTTTTTTTTTTAATCCTGGTGTAACTCGAAAGCTATAAGATTTTGCGGAACATAATATGTTTTGTTATTTTGGGAGGGCTTGAACAAAGCTATCACCACCATGTCGGTCGATTTCTGGACATACAACTCACGCCCTCGCCCCATGAAGGTAAGCAGAAACTACAGAACGCCACCTACTACGATCCTTACATACTCCTTTTGCCTCGTTTACGTTTATACATCTCAGGGGCTATTCTCGTAATTTTAAGAACGTTCACAGTCTGATCTCAGTCTCAATCTGTCAAGAAGTCGGTTAAAAATACCTTCAATTTCCCTACATTCTGACAAGTTTTTGACATTAAATTTTGTTTGTCGCCTAGATGAGATTGCGACTAGATTTTGAACGTTATGACCTCTCAAGCTCCGCTAATGAGACACAATTGATTTTCTATTGTTACATCGTACTACGAGTACGCGCGGCGCTTCAAATTACGAGAATTGGCCTTCTAGTCATACACGCACGCCGGTTGCGAGTTCATTTTGAATATAAACATATGAACGTCATTTGTTTTTGGGAAATATTGAACTAATCCTCTAAAAACTTAATGACCGTCATGATGGACACTTTTTAGTCAGGGGAAGTGTAAAAGTAAAACATGTTTCACGCGGGCGAAGTCGCGACCAGAAGCTACTTAATTCTTTTATACAGGAAGATTTTTTTATCACCATCCAAATTTTTACAGGGTGTTCTACCCATGAATATGAACAACTTTCACTATGGGACCAACCCTGAAATCACGAAAAAAAATCAGCTGTTTCATACAAAATTTCAATACCTACTTGACCAAAATGTATGAAACAGCTGACTTTTTTTCGTGATTTCAGAGTTGGTCCCATAGTGAAAGTTGTTCATATTCATGGGTAGAACACCCTGTAAAAATTTGGATGGTGTTAAAAAAATCTTCCTGTATTTCCACACGAAAGTAGTGGATGACTTAGTTATTCGTCAAAACTCTTTGTATAGTCAAAATGAACACGATTCACGCCTAAATTGTGATCTAGCAGTCACGTGCCGCTCCCAATTCATACAATAATAGGAACAGTAAGGGTTCATCCTTATAAATCCTGTTGTATTTACAAAGGATTGTCGCGGATTCACGATAAAAATGTTTATTTTACGATATTCCCGTATTATTGACATCGGCGGCGAGGGGCTTCGGAAAATGGGAAAACAAGAAAAATCGACAGAAATAATGTTTTGAATTTTTTATCTTTTTCTGAGTGGTAGCTTTAGTAGGCTGTAGGTATGTTCTCTCGCGGGATTATGTGATATTTGGAATAATCTTGGTTTGATATTTAATTCATGTTGCCCAGAGAATGGTCTCGGTCTGTAGCTATAATCCAGTCTGGATTCAGGATAACATTAAAAGAGCAAGTTAAATAGGTATTTAAATCTGTCGATATAAATAAAAATGCCAGCGCATCACTTGAGAACAGCTGGTTTGATTTCTTTTTCAATTTTCGTATTAGTCTGAATAAGGTTTTTAGGGAAACAAAAATTGGAAATTCGGTATTATACTGAAAGTACTTTTTTCTATAGATTTTTTGTATGAATTATTGTTGTGACAGGACTCATAGGACACCGTCTGTTGGGTCAGCTATAGGCCGACCGCTTAACTGAGACGTTGTCTGAGGTAGCAGCGCGGTGCGGGAGGGGTGTGGTGACGTGATGCGAGAGCTCAGTGATTCGTCAACTTGTGACAACTATCACCCCTCCCGCACCCCGCAGCTACCTCAGGCAACGTCTCAGTTAAGCGGCCGGCCAGTTCATAATATTAATGACTAGAAAATATTATGACTCATTATATTGTTATAATTAAAATGCCTTTATAAAATTCTTAAGTAGGCACGTATCTACCTCCAATCAGAATATTTAGTTCGTTGGAAACCAACAAAGAAGCTTAAATATACGATTTGACCAAAACAAATCTCTAGCTAGAATTCTGTAGATATTATTTTCTAAAAATGTCCTCATTTAAATTCCTCCTAGATGCACAGAACTCTCAATTCTCTCAGACATCTTTAACCATCAGAATACGTATCTTTATAAGTATCAGAAATGAGATCACATCTTTACGAGTGGACGCGGGCGAAGCGAAACCGTGCGATATAAGAACAATAAAATAAATTGGACGCAGCAGCGCGGCGTTGACTCCGACCGTCCGTATTATAGTGTTATGTTCACTTGCCATTTAGCCCCGACCTCCCCTCGGCGGCCATCTTATCTCCTCCATAAAAAGCTAAATTAGCGCTCTTTGATACGGATAAGAAATGAAGAAGCACTGGAAAAGTGTATCATGTCTTTGCAATTGTAATTTTGTTTTAGAAATGATGTTAATTTTATTTTCCTTTTAGCGAGAAACGACTTTCAGTTTAATGACTATGCTTGCCTACTCTCGCCTAGAAAGTATTTCCTAGCTTAATTAGTTTATATGCTTACTAGCTGCGCCCCGCGGTATTACCCGCGTAAATGTCGATCCCGTGGGAATATCGGGATAAAGAGTAGCCTATATGTTAATCCAGGGTGTCAGCTACCCCCATACAAAATTTTATCAAAATTGGTCCAGCCGTTTGCGCATGAAGAAGTAACAAACATATAAACACACACACACTCACAAACTTTCACCTTTATAATATTAGTGTGATGTGATAATCTGTAAAATCTATTGTCATTCAGTAACAAGAAAACTACTCCTTGTTTTTTTTTATTATTATTACGGATGCTTTTAACGTTCTGTATCGTCTCACATGCATAATTTCAACATGAATGATGTAACCTATATTCATGAACCGTATTATTTTGATTTAAGAGTTTCCGTGGAGTTTCTTGCCCGTTCTTCTCCATAGGTATCTACTACGCTTTGGACTGGGCAACTAGCTTCATCTTTCTGACTGACTGACCCCTTGAAACCCCCGTTTGAATTCAAAAGTGCCTGTGCTTGCGAGTGTTTATCTATATATATAAAAATGAAACCCGTTTTCCGTTGTCACGACATAACATGAAAACGGCTGGACCGATTTCATGAAATTTGGTATAGAGATAGTTTGAGTCCCGGGAAAGGACATAGGATAGTTTTTATCCCGATATTCCCAGGGGATCGACATTTACGCGGGTGAAACCGCGGGGCGCAGCTAGTTTGAAATAAATGCTTTGAGTTTGATAAATTGAGAATCTGTTAATATCAGCTTGTTAGTGTATTAAACGGGTAAGAACGGGTAACGGGTTTCTATATATATGTCTGTAATTTATATGGTGTACATAATTAAGAGTATTCTATTCTATTCTAAGAATTATTTTAATATCTTTTCCAAAGTTCTAAGCAAAAAAAAAAAACAGGTTGCAACAGAATTAAAAACGAGCGAATATTTTCCATCCTTCCATATTTTTCTACTCACGTCACCTCCAAAAAAAAAAACATACATACGTACTCACACCTAGTTAAGGCTCAAAGAGAGAGACTTTTATTTTCACTGTAATTGGCGCACAAAGCAAAACCAATCGACTTCGCTCGCGACTCGACGAATTTATTTATGTATTTTTGATAGAGTGTGCGCACTTGTCCAATTTACCCCTGTGCACCCCAATGTTGTTTATTTATGTTACGTTTTTTATTATAGAATAGAATAGAATAGAATACTCTTTATTATGTACACCATATAAATTACAGACATAAATATAGAAAACTTTACAATGGGTGACACAATGGGCGGTCTTATCGCTAAGAGCGATCTTTTAAAGACAACCTTTGGATGGATTAAAAACGGGAAGGACAGACAAATACTGTAGGTAGTCTGTGGTGTACCATTTACACAATACAATAAATACATACATAAAGTACTATTAATCTATATAAATATATACATACACATAATAACAAACATGTTTTTAGTTACGAATTTATTCTGAAATGTTCTGTATTTTATTCTTCTAGATAGATTTGTGTTTATTTAATTTATTTTTGAAACGTTCGGTTTCTCATTTAAGTTTCTACCTATCATAAAATGGAGAACCATTAAGAAGTCCTTAAAACAAAGTTTATCTTTTTCTCATCAATATTTTTTGTAAGAACATGAAAAATCCTGTTGATGAGTTTGGCCCCCATACGAATAAACATGTTATATCAGAAGAATAGTTACACACCAATTTCTCTCTTTCAGTCGTCAGTAATTTGACTTTCGAAAGAAGAAGACAAAGCGTTGTGTAACTATACAAACGCTATACAACGTTTATTAGTAAGGGGGTGGGTGTAGAAGTATTGGACAGGCTTTAACTTTCGGGCACGCTTGCTGAAAAGTTGTAGGTAGGTAAGCTTTTTTCTTCAGAAGAGTCAAGGCTTAGCAAGTTGGTCTTGCTAAGCCTTGACTGCTTCGTTGGTCAGTGGTCGCAAGCGCTACTGCTGAGCCTGAGTTCCTAGGGTTGGATTCCCGAATCGGGCAAAATGTTATTGGGTTTTTCAACCTGGTAGCATGAGCATTGAGCAGTGGTGGCCAAGTGGTAACGGTAGTGGTAGTGGCCACGACTTACGAGTTGTAGGTCGTAGGTTCGAACCCAGACAGGCGCTTTACTTTATGTAAATTATTTCAACACCACTGCTCTCAAAACGGTGAAGAAAAACAGCTTGAGGACACCGGCATGTCCTAGAACCAAAAATTCGAAGACGTGACATCTGCCAACCCGCACTGGGCCCACTCCCTCTCACCGAGAGGAGGCCTGTGGCCCAGAAGTGGGAACATTAGGGGGCTGATTGTGTAACCTGGAATTTCTCGGTAACAGCCCGGAGTCTGGATTTGTGCCCGGTTGATAGCAATAGGCTCGCCCCCTATTACATGGGACTGAAACATAACTGGTGAAATGTGGGTGTACTATAGGTACCTACACCCACAACCTAACCCCCTCCGCCTCTGTCTAACCCAGTGGCGTGCATTGGTTTTCAAAATAGGTAGGCACTAGGCCGGGTCTAGTTTAGGCAAACGAGGTCACTAATTAGAAAAAAAAGTGAGGTAAAAGTGTGGTTATTTAAGTAGGCATGCCTACTTAAAGGTGATAAATTGCGAAGGTCGAACGTCATGGTATTACGCGTGAGACGTAGGTACGTATTTTTAATTTTGTCGTATTAACTTGAACGAGTAAAGACCAATGGCAATGTGTGAATATTGAGGGAGCCGAGTAGGCCGTCCGGCGACTGCCTACTGCCGCGCGTGTTTGTATGAAGATTTTGTTTTTTGTTAGGGATGATAATTTAGTGAGTTTCTTAATTGTGGGGCACACACAATAAAATGTAATTGACAGGCTTATGTTGATATATCTAGGTAGGCACTGCTTATATGCCTATATGCAATGCATGCCACTGAACCTAACCCCTCCGCCTCTGTCTAACCCTTCAGGGAATATTGGCGTGATGATATTATAACCTATTAAATCTATACCAAAGTATTGCAGAACCAGTCATCGAACACAAAAGTATATTCAATATCAGCTGTTATTCTGTCTCTCCAAATAAATCCATTCGTTCCCAATTTACCAGTAAACAACTTACAAAAGAACGTGTGTACTTGAAGCCCTTAGTCGAAATACTTCTGATGCACGATTTGGTAGGAAACCATCATCGTTTTATTTGCATTTGACTCAAAGAGGCGCGCTTCGAACGAGTGTTCTTCAAACCACATGTTGGTAAGGCTGTATTTAGAATGAATGCAATTTTATTTTATTTCCTTTATTTACATACAAATTATATTTTTAAATATTAGGATATAAAATCATTTAAAAAGTATAAAAAATAGTAGCCCACCGGTATCGGGAACAGGATCCAAGCTACCGGCGGCGGTCAGGGCTCTAGAGAGAGGAACCTCCTAACAATGCGGGCCGTGTCCAGAAGTACCGCTTTCTGAATCAAGCCTTTGATCCAGCTGCCCAACGAGAGCCTCCTCAGGTGTTGGTCGAGGCTCTTGGCTATTAAACCATTTTATTAAACCAACTATTAACATTATTGTTTTATTGTTTATTACTGTATTTATTCTCTCTCTCTTTTTGTGTTCTTGAGTGGAGACCGCGAAATTGGCAAACGTAAGGTAGGACTCCCTTAGGCTAGGTGGACCGATCATCTTAGCAGGGTGGCTGGTAGCAGCTGGATGACAGTTCCCGAGAATCGAGCGGAATGGCGTGCAATTGCAGAGGCCTATGTCCATCAGTAGACTGATGATGACGACGGTACTTAGGAATTTACAAACATACCTACCAATAAGGCTGTTTTCATCGAAGGAGTAAAAAGAGGTAAATTACTGAATAATAGATAACAAATACATTTGTGAGTGGTTGACCAAAAAGGGACCTCAAGGAAAAATAATTGATTTCGAGTACTTAAATCGCGTTTGAAATTTCGTGTAGAAACAAGTTTCGACTCGTGCGCGGGCACAAAAAAAATCATAAAAAAACACTACGGCACCTAAAAATATTCTGGTTAGACCAAAACAAAGCTAAAAGACCACAGATTAAAAAAATCAAAAAAAAATAAATAACGGTTTCCAATCCCTCCGGTCCCTTTTTGGTCAACCACTCACATTTGTCAGTAATAAGCATTAAAAACATAAACCATGACAATTCTTAGTGAAAACCCGACAACCCAATTACATACGTAACACATTTCCTCTACCAGAAGGCCAATTCTCGTAATTTGAAACGTTCAAAATCTAGTCGCAGTCTCATCTCGGCGACAAACAAATGTCAAAAACTTGACAAAAATGAAGGGGAATTAGAGATATTTTTGACAGATTGAGACTGAGATCAGACTGTGAACGTTCTTAAAATTACGAGAATTGCCCCTCTGGTGATCGAACCAAAAACCCCGACGATGCAGACTAAGACGAAGATGGAGCTGTGCCGGACAGCGAGTACGTATTCCACGCGCGCCTCAAAGAGATGTCAGCAAAAAGGAAGGGGCCTGACAGGGCCGAAGCCTGCCGGGGGTGCGGGATTGTCCGAAAGGGTTACCGCTACCCTGAAACATAAACGGACGGGTTTTAGTCGGTAAGAGTCTGACACTCCCTTCCGCTCCACCCAGAGCGGGAGGGGTCATTTGATGATTTCCCATCCAAAAAAAAAAAGACGTAGATGGAGAGACGAACTTGACTCGGAGTAGATGTGTGTGAAAAGCGAAAAGGAGGTCTTTGCTTAGCTGTGGGATAATATTATTACTAAGTAATGTTATGGAGCTCGGATAGGCAGTCGCTCCATGAAAAATACTGGTATTCAACCGAAAAATTGAATTTGTGACTTGTTTTGATGGATCAATAACTTACGGATGGGCCCAAATCTTCGTTAACGGACTTAGAAAGTGGACCTCCAGAAATTAAAGTCTCTGTTTAAAATCTACCAATCCAACAGTGTGAGCACCTCTTTAATATTTCTCTGCTCTCTTCAAGAACGTCGATAAAAGCGCGGTTACGCTATTATAAATCCATTTCCTGAATATTCGTAAAACTATAGTTCCTTAGGATTGACGGTTTGAAGTACCTAAGTTCATAAGAACATTTTATGCTGCACGTCTGTTATAGATTCTTGATTGAAGATTCGAATGAAATATTGATCTTAATAAGACTGGTACCTAAGTGTAAGTATGATTATTGGTGAATCGCTACGCTTGGCTGGTGATCATTAGGTACATGATCTATCCATTTATTAATATAAATAAAAATGTAAGCGCATCACTTGAGAGCAGCTGAACGAGCTCGGCTATTTTATGTTTTTAAATATTCGTAATAGTACAGATTACTAAGTAATTTTATTTTTATTTTATTTTATTTGAAAGGTACACCAACGACTTATTCACTAAACATTGACATAATAAAAAATAATAATAGTAATAGTCTGAATTAGGTTTTTATGGAAAGTAAAACGGGAAAAACTGAACGTCCTATTTTCTATGGGATTTTTATATGAATTCAAGACCATAACTCACGATTCAAACGATGGTTATGCGTAATGATTTTTTCGTATTGTCTATGGTCATGGAAAAGTAATTAAAGTATGGACAGGGTCATGGAAAAGTAACATAATAAAGTCTGTTGGGTCAGCTAAGTACCTAGTTGTTTTATAAAATTTACAACAGCCAGGGCGTCTTCGACTGGGTCGCAGAGTTCGGGCATGAGTCATGAACCAACTCAACTACTAGCATAGTATTTTGTTTTTTTTTTTGTTTAGCCTATACCGACCCATTGCTGGGCAAAGGCCTCCCCCAAGTCCCAGGAACTGTTTTCCCGCGCCAAATCGAACCAGCCCTCGCGGTACGCGTCTAGGTCGACTCGCCACCGCTAGGCCGACCTCGGCGGCGCCGTCCATCTTCAGGCGCCCATTGTGTGTTTAGTCTACATTTTGTGATAAAATAGAACAGTTGGTCCTACCTACTGAAGTTATACCAACATTACCACCAGTACCAATACGGCTGTGCAATTTAAAAACCTAGCAACCAACATTAAAAAAAAAACCGGCCAAGTGCGAGTCGGACTCGCAAACGAAGGGTTCCATAACACAAGGAAAAAAACGACAAAAAAAATTACGTCTGTTGTATGGGAGCCCCCTTAAATATTTACCTATTTTGTTTTGTTTTTAGTACCTATTTGTTGTTATAGCGGCAACAGAAATACATAATTTGTGAAAATTTCAACTATCGCGGTTCTTGAGATACCGCAAAACGGGGCTACTTTGACTTCCAGGGTTACTTTGACAGGCGTTGGAACTACTTTAACAGAGCGCCAAAATCGGTTTTCACGTGTGCTCAGCAAGTGTGCGTGACCTCGAGTAATATTGCGCGAGGCGCGGGGTGTGGGGAACGCGTCATAGCGTTGTGATCGGCCTTGTCAAAGTCACCCTGGAAGTCAAAGTAGCCCCGTTTTACTGTACAGCCTGGTGACAGACAGACGGGCGGACAGACAGCGAAATCTTATAATAGGGATCCCGTTTTTATCCTTTGAGTAAGTACGGAACCCTGAAAACGGTGTTTTTGAAATGTCGGTTGGTAGGTTTTAAAATTGCGCAGCCATTAATTCCTACCTCCTTCCACTGACGCGACGGAGAAGACAAAGCTTGCTATTTTTCCCAGCAGCTCCACTCATTATGATTATGATACATGTTAATTAGTTCCCGTTATTACTCGCACAGCACCACAACGTTCTATGAACGTTATTAGTTGCCTCATTACGTGCCCGGAGCACGCGGTTTGTTCAACAAGTTCGTTTACGTATTTTCATTGTATGTGCAACTATTTTATGTTGGAGGTTCCGTTTTTAATTTGTTTTTAACGTGATTTTAAATAGCTGAAAATTCACTTTGACTTCATATTCATATGTTTACTTGCATTCCATAACGTTAATAAAATCAAGGTTGTCAAGGTACAATTACGGACCCTTCTAAAAAATCATAAACAGCTTTTAACTACCACGCGGGCATACTCGTAGTGTTGGTTGGTAGATATTTCGAATTTTTGGTTCTAGGACATGCCGGTTTCCTGAAGATGTTTTCCTTCACCGTTTTGGCTATTACAACGGTGAAAGTGTAAGTGGTGACGAAATAAACTATGACACGGTGACACCATTTAAAACGCCTGGCTGGGTTTGAACCCACAACCTTCTAGGTACTCGTAATTCGTTGCCGTCCACTTTTCAATCCTGCTGCCCATATGCTAATAATTTAAAAACGAATTTTACTTAGCACAATCAGTAATCAGCCTATAATGTTCCCACTCCTGGGACATAGGCCTCCTCTCTGTAAAAGGGAGTGGATCATAATCCACCACGCGGGCCTAGTGCGGGTTGGCGGATGTCACATGTCTTCGAATTTTTGGTTCTAGGACATGCCGGTTTCCTCAAGATGTTTTCCTTCACCGTTTTGAGAGTAGTGGTGATGAAATAAATTACAAAAAGTAAAAAGCCTGCTTGGGTTCGAACCCACTCGTAAGTCATGGCCGTTGAGCTCCCTAAAATAAGGTTGAGCTACAAGATGACTGATGCATGCATGCCGTCTGTTGGGACAAGTTATTAATAAGTCAACTCAAAGCTGCAATGGCCTTCAAATGGCCTTTCGAGACGTGTCTGGAACCTTTTGAAGGCCTTTTGAAGGCATGGCCCAGCATTGTTAGACTCACATCAACAATCAACTTTAAAAGAGACCATGACCTTTGAGTTTGTTTTGGCATTTCTTTACACGCATCAGTCAGCTAGGAAATGCCGGCTCCATCTAGTTTTTTTTAAATATTGACGTGTAAAAGTGTCTTAGAAGATTTACTTACGGAAATAAACATTTCATTTTTCAATTTACAATCCTGCTACACATCCATACTATAATATTATAAATTCGAAAGTAACTCTGTCTGTTGTTGCCTTTTCACGCCTAAACCGCGGAACCGATTTAGATGAATTTGGTATAGAGACAGCTTGAGTCCCGGGAAAGGACATAGGATACTTTTTATCCCGATATTCGAACGGGATCGAGACTTATGCAGGTGAAGCCGCGGGGCGCAGCGAGTACTTCAATATATTAACAACTAATTTTACCTTTGTCTGTTTTATTTAATTGCCCCCTCCGACTCGTTTCTTATTGACAAACGGCTGATATCCATTCTTGATTAACCCGGAGACAATAAATTAGTTAAACCAAAGCAATTAATGTTGTCCTTTCAAAATAGTACAATTTGGGTCATCTATCTGCCGAATTTAGGGACTGCTGTAAATTAGAGTAACTATATAACACGGTTATAGGATGTTGTTTAATTGAACAGTGGTTGATTACATCGGGTTGTAGCAGGCTTGATTTGCCTCTAGTTTTATTGAGTTTGATTTTGAATATTATTACATAGATTAGGTACCTATACCTACCTAATAGCGTTATTTAGATGAATTATTATGAAAGTGACTAGCAAAAGGTAATTAAAAAGGCAGATTTGAGTGAGAACGTGACAACACCCTAAAGGAACATAACAAATGTTATCACTGTTTAAATTATGTGTATTATTGTGTTATTATGTTTATTTTGTGTGTTGTCATTTGTTTATATTACGCTGAAAATCAGCACTTTTTAACGTCAAAATTACATGAGAGACAGTCCCTCAAAACGCCCGCCGTTCACCAGACTTTTGTGCCCTTACTGCTGATGTTCTTCAGAACAACCGGCGGCGTGCCAGATATATGAATATAAACGAAGCGAAAGGAAAGGAAGTACCTATATATCGCTCATTTAGAGAAACAGCGACGTAACTGGTACTTTTTTCTACGGCTATGCTTTCCTAACGCAAAAACTTTGGCATATTTAACTCATTTTTGGGGAAAAAAATACATTTACGTCGATGTTTCTCCAAATGAGCGATATGTTGACTAAGTATTACTGTTGACTATTATTATTATTGTTGTACCTAGTTAAGTTTCATTCTGCCAATTTGGTTTTTTCCAGCGGGGCAATTGCGTAACACATTATCAATCGGAATCGGTTTCATTTTGACAGTTCAACTACATTCATTGCGTTATTTACGTATTGAACAGACAAATTTTTCGAACTTACGAAGCAATGGATTAGCAATTTGCTTCAAAATGATTCAGATTCGATTGATAGTGTGGTACGCAATTAGGGTGCAGGCTAGAATGTAGCTTCAAGTTATATACTAGGCAGTTGAAATTCTCTTTGTAGAGGGGTGAATAAATTAATAACGAATTAATATTTTATTTTTTATATAGGTATCTACCTACTATTTCAATATAATAATAATTAAAAAGTATTGAAATAGTACCAATTTAACAAAAAAATCATAACAGTATTATAAATTTCTCAACATTTTTCATTTAAATACAGTACAGTACTCGTAGTACACGTAGGTAGGTATTTACAAAATAAGAAGAAATATTTATTTTCAGCATAATCTTAAACACAACCCTCTCAGGGGCAACTCTTTCGAACTTCTAACAGCTCACGAAGGCTTTGATATTTTTTGATTAATGCATAAGGACCAACACATTCTGGAAGCAAGAAAAATCTTTCAACACAGCCTTACCACAACACCCGAACTTAGAACCTTACGGCTAGGGAAATAAGGTTTAGTTATCCTTGTTTATTTTTTGTTCCCAGGGCCGCACTCAAAAGTTGTAGGTAATGAAAAATGTAAGTTGGTAAAGTTAGAGTGTAGTCGGTACTTACGGTGGGTATCGCGTGTCGAATGACAAATTGCCCGCTATGACCCCCTCTGATCCCTCCTTACCCAACTTTCCCTAAGTACCCGCAAACTTTGCGAAGAATAAATATTATTTTGTTCACAAGCTATAATCTGAGGTATTCGTAAATATAAGTGCTTTGGATATTATAGCAAGTTCACATAGAATGTTAATCTTTTTGGAGATTGTTCGCGTAGTTACACGGAACTCTTTGGTAGGGTTAGCACGGATCATTAATTTTATATGAACACGGATTATGGAGGATTAATAAGTTTTTATGGTGCGTGGTAAATTATGCAGGATCTCTATTGATTAATTACTTTATTAACGTCGTTGATAGTCCAATTCCGCGTAACTAACGTTGTTAAATACCGCGTATGTACACTTTCGCTAGTTTTACATGAGGGTCAAAAAACGAAGTTTCTACAAAAACTAAAAGATCGAATTTTGAATTAAGGAGAACGAAACGGTCCTACCGTCCTATATTCAAGTTCGTTCAAAGCTTATCTAATTTGACCTTGTATTTATTACCATACTATTTTAATTTTTACTAATCCTTTTCTGTGCCATTGCTGGGCAAAGGCCTCCCCTTCAAGTCCTTCCAGAAAACCTTTTCCGCGCCACCTCAAACCGAGTCCTGGATTGGAGACCGCGTATCGGCAAGCGTAGTGTGGGACGCTCCCTATCTAGATGGACCGACGATCTTGACCTCGACCCGAAAAAGTTGGCTGGGACAGACTGGATGCGGAAGGCGCAGGACAGGGTGTTGTGGTGCAGCATGGGAAAGGCCCTATGTCCAGCAGTTAACTGCGATAGGCTGACCTCAAACCAGCCTTCACTGTACGCGTCCAGAGCGCTGATTCACAACCATACGACAGGCTATCCTATCGAAAACCTGACATTTCGATAACCTGATTTGGCTTACCCTCAACAGCAAATAGCTGTTGGAAGAATAGCGGGCGTCTATTTGATTTAAACTGACAAAATTTTCGGGTTTTGGACTTGTGAACAGCGTTTAGAAGACTCCAACGATAACAATGATTAATGTTCGATACGATACGGAACCGTATCGAGTGTTTGTGAATAGCTATGCTGGTCTTCTCTCCTCGCCCTTTCTGGGTCGGCCTGACCGCCGTCCATCTTAAGGCACATTCCGTTAAGGAATTAGACAAAAAAAAATGAAGCTACTCAATTTTGTAAGCTTTGGAGATAACCCTACATATTTTCCTGTTTATTTCGCACAGAGTAATGTCAAAAATCTTGTCTGTTAAGATGACTGCGCGATCGTCAAGTAACGCAAGTCCCTGTCTATTAAGTAAGGTGACTTGCTGTTATTTGGCAACTCATGGCGATGAATGCGTCCATTAGCCGGAACAAGGGCTGCCCTAATTAACGGCGCATCTTATTGGGAAAACATCTTACGAGGCGGAAAGAGGGTGAACATTGATTGATAGGGTTATGTGAGCTATTTGACTTGTAAGTTTTCCAAGGAGTTTTGAGGTCGATTCTTGTGATGATACATAACGTAGCATCACGCCTATTTTAACTGAAGGGTTGGGTACAGTTGTACCTTTAATACATTTCGACAGTTATGATTAAGTCCCATGTTGGTCCCATGTTATAGCGGGGCACATCATCTGCCTAGCCTTTTCCCAACTATGTTGGGGTCGGCTTCCAGTCTAACCGGATGCAGCTGAGTACCAGTATTTTACATGTTATTTTACATGTTAGGTATAACGGGGCACGTGGCTAAATAATAACAGCCGCACGGTTCGATCGATCAGGTTAAGCTACGCTTACCGCGGTTGTTCTGTGGATGGGTGACCATCTTTACATACCGTGACCCCCCCGTGCCTCGGAAAGTACGTTAAGCCGTTGGTCCCGGCTGTCATTCGTGGATCTTTGACAGTCGTTACGGGTAGTCAGAAGCCCGAAAGTCTGACAACCACCAACCAGTCATAACAAGGGGTATCGTATTACGCAGTAACTGGGTTGTGAAGGTTAGATACGCAGTCGCTCCATGTAAAATACTGGTATTCAGCTGCATCCGGTTAGACTGGAAGCCGACCCCAACATAGTTGGGAAAAGGCTAGGCAGATGATGATATAGCGGGCGAGCCTATTGCCAGCATCATCAACTTTTCATGTGCCAATCCCCACGCCTCTGTACCAGCCTCATCCATGTTTTACCTGCGATTGTAACAATGTCGTCCGCCCATCTCGCCGCCGGACGATCGACACTTCGTCTTCCATTCCTTAACCATTTAAGCCCTTGGCTAAATATCAATTGCCGTGCCCCTAGCGCGCGGCTACAAATCGATAAAATCAAGATAAAATAATACCTACAATAAATAAGGAGGAGAAAACACTGCATCGATTAAAAAATAGTCAAAAAGTTGTTTTCTTTATTTAATAATCGTTTTAGTTGTACAGACGCCAGCACATCAACCTACTACAATCTGTCAAATTTCTTTAATAGATTTTCAACTTTATCACTACAGCATAAGGTTCAAAGTTGAATGGGAAAATCTGACAGTTTCGGGTAGGTTGCTGTGCTGGCGTCTGTACCACGCGGTTAATAAGACGAAAATAGAACGAAAAAAACATGCATGTTCTCTGTCGCAGAAATACGACACGAGCGGTAGGGGCACGGTAATGTGTGTCGCATGCGGTTAAATGCCACTCGGTCACTGCCTTACTCAACCTGTCAACACTTCGCCTTGCCATGTGTACTGTCCAAGTCCATTTGAGTTCCATTACTCGTTTTCCGATATCGAAAACCTTCGTATTGCTATGAAACGCGTACAAATGCAGACTCCGGGCTGTTAAAAAAACCCAATAAAACTTTGCCAGACCTATGGGGTAATTGCGTAGCACACTATCAGTAGCAATGGGTTTAATTTTGACAGTAAAACAACATTCATTGCGTTATTTACGTTGTTGAGCAGACGAATTTTTCGTACACATGAAGCAATGGATTAGCAATATCCTTCAAAATGATTTAGATTGAGATTGATAGTGTTTTAAGCAATTAGGGTGCTGGGACTCGAACCCAGGACCTCTTGCCCAGCAGTAGCGCTTGCGACCACTAAATCAATGAGGCATTCTAAAGGCGAATACAGACAGTACGAAGCATACGCCGCGCACGCCTCGCAACACACGCCTCGATATTAATTTTCCTCGAGTAACGAGTAGCCTCACCACGAATATTAACGTCCACACATTGCGAAGCATGCGATGAGCGCCGTGCGCTGCGCATGCCTCGCAATGTCTGTATCCGCCTTAATGATGACACAACTTTAATTTAATATCAAAAAATAATACTTTGTCGTGCATTTGGCTTATGATAATTTACGTGGAACTTAATGTAAATCAAACACATTTATAGAAAAATATTAAACTTTATTCAAATTACACAACTGATATGTTAATTTTATAACTTAGTACATAACAATACTGAAAACAATTATGTATACAATATACCTACATTCTAATAACTAGTTACATTTATTTAATAAAAATATTAGTCAGTAGGTAGGTACTTATCTATAACTTTTCAGAACACAAAAATATGGTTAATGTTGTATCGTAAAACCCGTTAAAACTGATTGACGCTACTATGGCATCTTAGGAAATAAGAAATCACGCATAATACTCTTAATAAATGCTTATTTTTGGCAATACTCAGCATTTTTTTTTTTCAACTAGCCGTCCACGCCTTTTTCCGCGTGGATATTATGGAAAAACAACATTGCTTTTATGGTTCCTAAATTACAGTTATTTGCACAGAAAAACAATTGACGATACTCAGAACGCTCGATGAAACAGATAAACAGCAAAATAGTATTCTTGAATTTCCTTATAAACGTCATTAGGGTTTTTATTTTTGATCGAAGGGGTTTTCCTTCTAGTGAAGACGTTCGTTGAACGCATACGCCGCGCTAACGCGCCTAAGGACCGACGTACACCTGGCGAGGCGCAGCGCAGCGCGGTTGTCAGTGTCAAACAAAAATCAACATTGCGAAATAAAGTCGAAAATAAATAACCTGAGACGCGCACCTTTTTCCGCTTAGATACGCTCTCGAGCTAATGGAAGTTTATTTAATCTCAACTTCATTTCAACTACAGCAAGGTCAATATTTCTTTGGCAGTGACGACCGCGCTGCGTTGTGCTTCGCCAGATGAGCGCCAGCCCTAAGGCCTTCAGCTTCAATTCTACTCTAAAAAACATCGACTCGCGTCCCACTGCTCATTTTAGGTGGATTCAAGTTCATAAAATTCTTATTTGGACACCGTTCTTCAGTAAAATGCGACTTAGATTATACTATTCGCGTAAACGGTAAAGGAAAACATCGTGAGGAAACCGGCATGTCCTAGAACTAAAAATTCGAAGACATGCGACATCTACCAACCAACCCGCGTGGTGGATTACGGCTCACTCCCTCTCACAGAAAGGGGGCCTGTTTCCCAGCAGTGGGAACATTATATGCTGATTATTCGCACAATCGAGTTTCTAATTGAAAGTAAATTCTTCCAACAGGTCTGGATTTCCAACGACATTTGGATTAGCTCTTCCACAGAAGAAGCAACGGAAAATAAAATTTTTGCCAAATTAGACCAAGTTTAGGAAAAATTACAGATCTGTCTCCCCATTGCATGGAGATTATGATATTCAAATAAGATATTATGTATTAACAATTAAACCAATTAAAAATTACAAGAACGAGAGAGCAACAAACTATTTTGAACAATAAACAAGTATCAATAATACAAATATTTTTAATAATAAACAACTATTTAATTAATAATAATAAATGCCACGAGTTAACAATCCGAGGTATGTGAACAAAGCGTTTAAAACTGTGATAATAATTAATCAAAACTTAATATTAATTCATTGAAAAAATTAAAACTAATCATAGATTTGTGATGTTTTATATTTGGTGGAGTATACTACACTGGTGGATAATAATAATTATGTGACTTGTTGTGATGCAGTTTTTATAAAATTACCTACTTCAACGCCTATTCAATCCTAAGCGGTATTCGCTGCGGCTGTGGGTAGAGTTACAAACCGTGCGGGTTTCACTCAGATATTAATAATAGTAATAATGGCCTGATTCAGAAGGCAGTACTCCTCGATACGGCTCGCATTGTGAGGAGGTTCCTGTCTCTAGAGCCCTAACCACCGGTAGCTTGGACCCTGCTCCCGACACCGGCGGACTACTATTTTTTATATTTTTAAATGTTTTTATATTCTTTATATCATAATATTTAATAATGTAATTTATATGTAAATAATGAAATAATAACTTTTATTGATTCATAAACAAGTGTTACAATATTTAGTATCAAGTTCCGCGGCGGAAATTATACCTCTACCCACAGCGGCAGCGAATACCACTTAGGTTGGAATAGGCCTTTATATCGTACATACATTTTCTTGACTTATAATAATAAGTTCTGAGATGAGCATCGCGATTGCGTACACTGCAGTCAGTGCAGCAATTAGGGTGCTGTCCAGTGACAGCACCCTAATTGCGTAACACGCTATCAATCGCAATCTGAATTATTTTGAAGGATAATGCTAATCCATTGCTCCATATGTTCGAGAAAAAAATCAGCTCAACAACGTAAAAAACGCAACGAATGTTGCTGAACTGTCAAAATGAAAGCTATTCCTCTTGTTAGTATGTTACGCAATTACCCCGCACTTTCAAATCCGTACGGTTCTTTCTTCAAAAGACCATCTCAGACATTTAACTTGCATGGTTCTGATATGGCCTGAGGGGCCGTTCAAGTATTACGTAAGCAGATTTCTTGCAAAAATTAACCCCCCTCCCTCCCCTCGTCAGCAAAATTAAGCAAAGCTCTCCCTCCCCCCCATGCTTACGTAAACATTGGTACATGCATTTTTCAATGTGTTCAGAAGGCCAATTCTCGTAATTTAAAACGTTCAAAATCTAGTCGCAGTCTCATCTCGGCGACAAAAAAATGTCAAAAACTTGTCAAAATGTAGGGAAATTAGAGGTATTTTTGACAGATTGAGACTGAGATCAGACTGTGAACGTCCTCAAAATTACAAGAATTGCCCCTCTGGTTTCTTTATTGATTCATGAGCAGCACTTATAAGTCCCAGCCCAGTAGAATCCCTGAAAATGCGTTTCGTTTTCAAGCATTCACAAGTAGGGTTGCCATATGTGTTCAAACCAAAATCGACTAAGTAAATCGAATAAATTTTGTAGAAAATCCGGTAAAGTAAAAAAAATATTGCTGATGTAATCACCTTGCAGACCCCCTATCCCCCCATGTCATCAAAAATAAACAAAGCAAAGCCCCCTGCCCCCCTGTAGTGCTTATGTAATACTTGAATGGCCCCTGACCAAGATTATGTCTGGACTTTAAAAGAGACTGTGACCTCCACAGATATAAATAGACCTAAATAACGCAAGTATCACGAACTGTATGAAAACTAAGCGTGCCACTTTTTGACTACCTACTATGACGTCACAAGCTCGCGCTCTCGCTCACGCTCACCCAGCCAGCAGTACGCAGGACTGAGCGCGAAAGTGGCGGCTTACGATTTTCGAACGTAAGCTGGTGCGATTTTTGGCACGCGAAGTAGTTGCTCTTGCGTTATCTAGGTGTATCTATATCTGTGGTGACCTCTGAGTTTCTTTCGGTATTTCTCCTCAGAGTAGTCAATTAGGAAATACCGAACTCATCTAGTTTAAAAACATAATTTAATTTTGACGTGTAAAAGTATTTGTTTTTAAACCAATTTAATGTTATTATCATTTGACATTTAATTTCGGGACCAATTTCATTTCATTTTGTCTATACTGTCTATGAGATTCTTTATAAAAGAATGGAATCTTTACAAAATACTTAATTGTAATTAAAATAATTTAATAAAACTTAAAAGCGTCTTTTTAGGCTGAAAATGTCTTTAACACGGGTTAAAATGGTAACAATAATTTATCAACAAAGAGACAATATTTTATGTACAGACGCCAGCAAATCAAGCTACTACAATCTGTCAAATTTCTTTAATAGATTTTCAACTTTATCGCTAAAGCATAAGGTTCAAAATTGATTGGGAAAATTTGACAGTTTCGGGTAGCTTGACGTACTTGGCGTCTGTCCTTAAGTAATGGTAGCTCAGTATGGCACATCACTTGATAGCATTATATTTAAAAGCATAGTAATTATATAAATATGTTTGAAGGTTATTCTTCCCAAAGAAAATGTACCGCGCGTTGATGTCTTTATAATGGCCAAAACTTGAAACAGAGGTATAGTAACGGTAGCAGTGTCGCGAGTTCAATGGTTTTTTCCCATCTCAAAAAATGCCCAACGCGCCTAAAGATGTGATTTGTAACTAGAAGTGACTTCCTTTTAAAAACACTTTTGTGAACTTGCAATAGAATTGAATTTAAGTTAGCGCTGGAAACACATTTGGATATAAATCATCACCTTAAAACCGTTAATTCAAAGCTCATCTCTTCTCCTCGTCTTCATGATGGCCAGGTCGTCATGTTGGAACCAGGTGGCGTACACCCTGAGGGGTTCTGGTGAGGAGTGACGGTGGAAGGATACTGGACGGTCCCGGGCTAGCACTTCACGGGCATAGTCTTGGGGACGAGCCTAGGAAAAAAAAGTGTTTAGGTATTTTAGAATGATGTTCAAGCAGGAGAAGTTATTGAAAAGTGATGTTATCACAGATATAGATAGACCTAGCTAACGCAAATATCACGAACTGTATGAAAACTAAGCGTGCCACTTTTTGACTACCTACTATGACGTCACAAGCTCGCGCTCTCTCGCTCACGCTCACCCAGCCAACAGTACGCAGGACTGAGGGCGAAAGTGGCGGCTTATGATTTTCGATCGTAAACTGGTGCGATTTTTGGCACGCGAAGTAGGTGCTCTTGCGTTATCTAAGTATATCTATATCTGTGGATGTTATACTGGTTGTCTTTCAAGTTAATTACTTCAAAGACAGCCGGTGTAATATCGGTTTTTTTGGGGACGAAAGTATTTTTAAATAAACATTGCATTTTTATGTCACGAAGCAACGTGCGCTTTGCTTGTGGTTATCAAGTGTACACTACTTATTGTGAATGTGTGTGTAAGCGCAGGAGAACTCGGTACTATCCGAGACAGTGGCGAATGTGTGTGTGTGTGTGTGTTATGTGTTGATGCTACTCGTCTTCACGGGCGTATTTTTACACTTTTAACCTTTTGAACGCCAGAGTATAAACGTATCGCCGTACCCCTGACGCCAGGCCACTTTAACAAAACAACACACACACACACTTAAAACAACAAATTTCTCGATATTGGTGGTTTATTTATATTAGTTTCATGCAATACAATATAGACGGAAGCTTAATCTTTTAAATTATTATATAAATAAAAACACACAAAAGTAATGATTAAATTGTTTATTTCATAATATGGTGCGACCCGTGCGACGTGTATTTTGTTATATATTTGTGACGTTGGCATTCAGGGTAAGATTTCGTTTGTCACATACAGGGTGTCCCAGAACTCAACGACCATGAAATGAACGAAATGGTTACAGTTTGACCAAATTTTTAGGTTTTACTTAAATATCCATAATTTTCAAACTGCATGGGATAGATGTTTTTTCTGATTTTTCTCATGATGTTTCCAATCAATCCTGTCGCCCCGTTTCGGCTTGACGTTGAATTCTGGGACACCCTGTATATGTGACAATGGCGTTCAAAAGGTTAAAGCACACGTCGCTCCGTGAGATAAAAATACTGTAGGACAGTATTTTTTTTTATATCTCGGATGTTGGTTGCTTAAAAAAAATATGTTTATATTCATGAGTCTTTGAAAGAATGTCAATGAATTGAAGTCAGCCTGCCTGTATATTGTTCTCTGTTCAAATCTATATTCTGATAGGCGTTATCCACCAACCCGCACTGGGCCCGCGTGGTGGATTACGGCCCACTCCCTCTCACAGAGAGGAGGCCTGTGTCCCAGCAGTGGGAACGTGATAGGCTGATTATGTTATGTTATGTTATAGGCGTTAATGCTGTGTACTGCTCTACTGAACAACGTCAACACAGATTTGATATTTTTCACATAAAATTAAACCCTATGGATCATTGTCGTTTTATTTCTTTTAATTCAAATAAAGTGAAAAATAAAGTAGTGACCTGGTGGAACAGCGGCGAGTGCGTCAGGGACACGTTGAGGCGGTGCAGTGCGCACGCGCCGAGCGTCATGTCGTCCGGCGCGGCGCGCGCGCTGGCCCCGCCCGCGCCGCACGCGCACGCCGACAGTGCGCGCGCTGCTCCTATGCTGAGTACTGTGCCGCCGCCGCCTGTTATGTAGTCGTAGCCTGATGGAAACATAGCATATCATGCTTAAAATCTAAGGTTTGCATTAATAAATGATGCTCATTTGAGATGTATATCAGAACCGCGGGTGTACTTTTCAGATCTGCCTAAATTTATTGCAATTATTTGGTACCTTCTGTGTACCTTTACGTACCTCTCTTGAAAATCTGTGTACCTACACCCGTACAGTGATATTTAAAAAATTAGGTACACCCGCCATCCTGATGTCAGAACCGCGGGTGTACTGCTAACCCATATATGTAGCTAAGTACACTCTATAAGTAGATTTGGTACCTCTTGTGTACCTGCAGAAACAAGTATTAAATAAACAAAATACTGTCAGGTTGCTGCGAAAAGTAAAAAAGAAACAATTTTCTTTCTTTGACGTTCTTATTATTTTATAAAAAATATAGTAACGACGTCAGAGAATAAATAACAATCTTCGGTAATCGAACCACCACGTTAAGCATGTATTGTGGCCATACCAGGAATCCCGAATCCAGAACCTCCGCATAACATTTAGTCACTACTAGCTGCGCCCCGCGGTTCACAAGCTTTCGCCTTTATAATATTAGTGTGAGTGTGATTGTGTGCCCATACCGGGAATCAAAACATGAAATTAACGGACACAAATTATATACAGACTCAGGACAATACTTTGTGTGATCCGCAAATTGTTGTTCTCTGTGGGGATCAAACCCACAACATCGTGTTCAGCAGTCGTATAACGACGGATCCATATTGGCTCAACTAAAGTTCTTTACCCGAAATTGTTCTTCCTAACGATTTGTAATCCGAATGATCACTCTTCCTAAAATTTTTCATCCTAAAGTTTTCATTCATACGATTTGTAGTGCTACCGGCGATGTTCATAACACTCATGTTTCCGAAAATTGTAATTAATAATATCATTAATGTAAATATTTTAATAAACTCCTACTGTTTTTTATCATAACGCTTTTATCCCTAAACATAACTACCATAATATTTTCATGGCCTGAGAGTTTATACGGGTAAGTAATATATGATATAATTACAAAACTTCTAATATTTACAAGATACAACAACTGAACCTATAATTTTATGTGATACTAGCTTCTGCCCGCGACTTCGTCCGCGTGAAATTCGTACTTTCCTCTAAAAGTTTCGAAAATGTATGTTGGTATGATCTTTATAATTAATTTAGATAAATAAGTACTCGGGCCAATTTTTAAGTTTATAGAACAAAGGAATCAGATTTTTCAAATAAACTGTATCCCCGCTTTTCACCCCCACAGGGGTGGAATTTTATAACTTGACTCAGTTTATTTATACCAATTTTCGAGCTAATCAAGCCACGCGGTAAAATCCTCCCCTTTAAAATTAACTACCTCTTTTCACACAGTTAGGGGTAGATTTTCGAAAAACCCTGATACATGTTATTAATTATTTTTAGTCCTTAGTATAAATACTGAGTTTCAAGTTAATCGGACAGGGCGTTAAAATTCTTCCATACAAATTTTGACACCCCCCAATACCTCTTTAGGGGGTATTTTAGAAAAACGAAAAATTCCAAACTTCATAATTTACTTAGATAAGTATTCGTGCCAAGTTTCAAGGTTATTAACTCAAGAAATAGGTAAGATTTTTCATACCAACAAAATCCCCCCTTTTTACCCCCTTAAAGGTTTAATTTCCAAAAACCCCTTCTTATTCGACACCTACTCTTCACAAAGAACACACCCTCCAAAATTCATGTCCCTAGGAAGGACCAGCGATTTAGACTGTGCGTTGATATTTCAGTCAGGTCGTTCATCCCCCTTTTGGGGGAGAAATGATCAAAAACGCTGAGACACGTATAAATTAATTTTCAATCGTTAGCCTAAATACAAAATTTAAAGATCCTAACTATTAAACTGACGGACTTTCATACACAACTTCATCCCCCCTTTTAACCCTTTGGGGGTAGAATTATCAAAAACGCTGAGATACGTATAAATTAATTTTTAGTCGTCAGCCTAAACACAAAATTTGATGATCCTAACTTCAAAACTGACGGACTTTCATACAAACTTTCATCCCCTATTTAACTCCCTTAGGGGTTGAATTTCAAAAAATCCTTCCTTATTCCTTGTCTACACAACAAAAAAGAAATGAAAATAAAGCTGAAACGCCTGTGCAATACTATCTACCTATACCTACTTCACTTAAAAATAAATACTTATAACTACTTTAATTAATAAAAGTACCTACGCTTAATAATTTTTAATTTGAACGAATATTTAAACACTACCAAAACAACTCATACCTATTTTACAAAATAACAACAAAAGAAATTCAAATAAACTATTTAAAGACTAAAAGTCGCGCTGATAAGCACGGTTTCTCAATATCAATTATTGTCTGTCAATAAGGTCGAACGCTCTGAACGCATCAACAGCCAAATATTGAATGAAGCTCGCTCTTTTTTTTTTAACAATGGCATCGCGCAGTTCAACCTATGAGGTTGTCGTCTGCTTAACCAGGCTTGCCTGTGGATGCCTCAAAATTAAGGCCTCCAGCCAGGGCTTGAAGCTCGCTCTCGGACCTCCCGCCTTTTTATACCCTCGCCGCCGCGACCCGTGTCGAGCGCGGCAACCGTTACACAAAAATAATCCTTATAGCATGATTCAGACGTGCGACGGCGCGATGGCTTATTTCATGTATAAGTTTGGTGTTTCTATACCGATTTCTATGATTCTTTTTTTATTGAATAGGTAATAATGTTAACTTTTTTAAATTAGGGATGAGTGAGAGTATTATAAACGTAAGAGTAAATAAATATAATCAGAATGCTCCGAACTGCTAAGCTATCAGGAGTTACACGTGTTATTGTGAGTCAACCATAAAAGATAGACATATGCTGTTGCTGGATACTTTTTAGACAGTTTTATGTAGAATATTACCGTCATACATAATTTCTATGTAACTTTAACCATTAAGGCTGCACACGCGACGGAAGCTTAAAAAATGGAGTAACTTCTCCCGTTTTCCCAACATTTCCCTTCACTACTCTGCTCCTATTGATTGTAGCGTGATGAAAAGTATACTATAACCTGCCCAGGAGTATGAAGAATAATTGTACCAAGTTTCGTTAAAATCCGTCGAGTAGTTTTTGTTTCTATAAGGAACATACAGACAGACAGACAGACAAAAATTTTACTGATTGCATTTTTGGCATCAGTATCGATCACTAATCACCCCCTGATAGTTATTTTGAAAATATATTTCATGTACAGAATTGACCTCTCTACAGATGTATTATAAGTATAGATAATGATCAGTTAATATAATGAACGATTGATATAATTTTAATGTAACTAATTTCTATAAGAATAACAGACAATTAATATAAAATCGTTTGATATACCACTCAATAGACATACAACCTATTTAGTCTAATATGATAAAAACTTTTTTTTTCATCCTATGTCGACGGAGCCCCGCTTCGCGGGGCCCCTATTTCTGTGTAAAGGGTTTAAAGTAACCTAACCAAACCGAACCTCGGGGTGCACTTCGCTCGCTTTTGCATCCTATGTTGACGATCTAAACAAAAAAGATATGACTTTGAATAATAGTGTAAAAGATGGTTATGTTGAGAAAATATAGGAAAACAAATAAAAGTATAATAGATGTTTATTGCTACTGACATTATGAAGTTGAATGATTCGGAAATATGAACATTAGAGACAAAGTAGTTAGGAATTGTGATTGTTAGGATGAAAAATGTTAGGAAGAACATTTTCGGATTTCCAATTATCGGAGTTGAAAGGGGTTAGAAGATTTTTGTATGGAGGGTGGCCCTAAGGTCGGCCGCCATTTTGATTTTTTTTCAGAATCGCGGTGCACAACAAAAGTTATATATTTAGATAGAGGACACTTATACAAACAAAAATGTAATGTAACATAATATCCTAAAGCGTCAGGTTTCGGAGTTATCCACCAAAATATAAGTCGAAAACAACAAGGATTTTTTTGTTTTTTTACCTCCAGGTAATCATATTATTGAACTATTGAGTTAATAGAAACGTTATAAAACCTTTATGGAGAAGAAACAAATGAAGAATAGACATTTTTTAATTTATAATACGTTTTTTAATCCCAGAGACTAATCTGACATTTAAGTCTTTTGTGTTTTCGTTTTTTTTAGTATAGAAGTTTGACATTACACTTGTCAGATTAGTATCTGGGATTAAAAAACTTTTTAAATAAATAATTAAATACCGCAATTTATAGTTTAAATTGCGGTATTTAATTATTTATTTAAAAAATGTCTATTCTTCTTTTGTTTCTTCTCCATAAAGGTTTCATAACGTTTCTATTACCTCAATAGTTCAATATGCATACCTAGAGGGAAAAAAAACGAAAAAATCCTTGTTTTTTTTTCGACTTATATTTTGGTGAATAACTCCGAAACCTGACGCTTTAGGATATTATGTTATATTACATTTTTTGTTTGTATAAGTGTCCTCTATCTAAATATATAACTTTTGTTGTGCACCGCGATTCTGAAAAAAAATCAAAATGGCGGCTGATTTTAGGGCCAAAACCTTCAAACCCCTTTAGGTGAACTTTGGCGCACCCTATTACGACCACTGAACCACCGAGGCAGTCAAAACTAAATTTTTTTTGGTTGCATTTGTATAACTCTGGTGCAAGGACGCAGTCATTATATTTCCTTGTTGCCTCTGTTTCCTTTATGATTATCCTGATATCAATAATCTATACATATAATAAAATCGTAGGAAAGTCAAAACGGTACATTGAATATTTTTTCAAAAGAATACTTGGGGCGTGATCTACAATCGATATCGAAGCCAAAAATATAGTTTTTAGAATTTTTGTCTGTTTGTCTGTATGTCCGGGATAAACTCAAAAAGTACTGCATGGATTTACTTCAAATTTTGCATGAATATTACTAAGAGGTCGGGACAACATATAGGCTACATATTATCACGCTATCACCTATGGGGGAGGAGCTGTGAATCTTTATTTTTCTTACGCATTCTGTGACAGCGTGTAATCTAACGACGCATATTTAAATGTTGTTTTTCAGTAAGCCATGCTATTATCTAGCTTTACACTATAAAAACTACGCCATTTAAGTAACTTGGGCAGAAAAAACATAGTTTAATGAATTTTAGTAGTATAAAGAAAATTTTGAAACAGCGCCATCTATGAGATTTCATAAAAATCAAATCAAGTTACATGTTGACACTTTTTGGAAATTAATAATTTAAATTTGATCATGTTGGCGAGGTTAGTAGTTAGTTATTCATAAAATTCATAGATGGCAATGTTCATTTTCTTCATAAAAGTTGTATCGTATAGTTCGTTTTGACAAATTCAAGTTCCAACAAAACCCTTAAAATCTTGAGCAGAGTTGAGGAAGACAATTAAAAAAAATGCGGTGTTAAGTATTACAAAAAAGTTATGTTTCTACCGGAGACGAAGTCGGAGTAACTGATGAACGCGTGCTGAACACCTGTCTCAGTTCACTTCAAGATGTGGTTATTTCTATCGGCGGCAATCCACTGATCGAATGTGGGTTACCAGCTCCCCAATCATCACCGCATCAAGACCGTGTAAATCGGGAGTATAACGCTGAGACAAATTACGATCCGGGCGAAATGACCATGTCGCTTTGTTCTCTTCAGAGCAAAAACAAATTTATGACACCGTCCTTGAAAGCGTTGGGAAAAAACCAGGGTCAAATGTTTTTCTTGGAATGCGTCGGGTGGAACAGGAAAAACATTTGTTACCACTTGCATACTTGCAGAGGTCAGCAGGCAAGGCAAAATTGCTATTGCTGTAGCGTCGTCGGGAATCGCTGCCACACTGCTTCCGAGTGGCAAGACAGCACATGCCATGTTTAAAATTCCTATCGATTTAGAGAGCGCCGAAACGCCTGTTTGTGGTGTGTCACGTAACAGCGTAAGGGACACGTGCTCAAGCATTGCTCTTTGATCGTATGGGATGAGTGTACGATGGCCAATAGGAAGGCAGTTGAGGCCGCGGACGGAACCCTGCAGGACATCCGCAGGAACGAACATTTGATGCGTCGTATCACAGCTGTTCTGTTCAGTGGCGATTTCCGGCAAACGCTTCCCGTGGTGACACGGGGATCGAGGGCTGACGAGGTGAATGCTTCGTTGAAACTATCTTCGTTGTGGTCACGAGTTCGTACGCTGCGCTTGACCATTAATATGAGAGCTCGGCTCGGCGGCAATGCACGTGCTCAAGAATTCTCCAATGTCCTTCTAAATCTTGGCGAAGGCACTCTACCAGAAGAGAGAGGTGGACAGGTGGTGCTTCCAGCGTCTCTCGGTAGAGTGGTATCCAGCTTAGAAGAACTCATTTGCTGTGTGTACGGGGACATCAGTCGTATACTGCACCTGCAGAATTCTTGGGTGTGTGAGCGGGCCATTTTGACGTCCAAAAATGATCAGGCTGCAGCAATTAACGAATGCATTCTCTCAGAAATTGAGGGGAATGAAGTGGTCTACACCTCGATAAACACTGTTGTCGAGCAAGATGACGCTACACATTATCCCGTGGAATTTCTGAACTCCCTGTCAGCAAGTGGACTTCCAGCGCATACCATCAAGCTGAAGGTCGGTGTCCCGATTATGCTTCTTCGGAACCTATCTCCTCTGAAGTTGTGTAACGGGACCCACCCTAAAGTCATCTCGTTCTACAGACACACCATTGAGGCGGAAATTCTTACGGGTTGTGGCGTTGGCGAGGCAGTATTTATACCACGCATTCCCCTCATACCTCATATCTTCCCGTTCCAGTTCAAGCGCGTACAGTTCCCCGTGAGTGTTTGCTTCGCGATAACCATCAATAGAGGCAGACACTGAGGGCAGCGGGTGTCGACCTCAGGACGAGTTGCTTCTCACACGGACAACTGTACGTCGCTTGCTCCCGCGTCACCAGTCCTGACTCTCTTTACATTTTAGCTCCTGGCAGCATAACTACCAACGTTGTTTATAGGGAAGTGTTTTAAGGTATGATGCCTTTGTACGTATTTTTACTCTTTTGTGTCCTGGAATGTATTCCTGCATTGTTTTCTCTATTTCCTTCAGTCACATCTTATGACTGAACTCAGCAGGACTCCCATATAACTCTCTTCACTTGCTTCGCTTGCAAAAAAAACTTATATTTTAATGCTATTTTAAAAGTTGTTTACTTATAATGCTATAGCGACACTGGCATCTTAGGTATTTTTGGTGCTGTAGAGCCTTCAGGCAGACGACGTCGCGGGCAGCAGCTAGTAATAAAATATGAAATTATTTCCATTCAGTTCCAAGACCGAAATAGATACATACCAGTATTTACATATAGTTAATAGATAATTGATGCATATAATTTTGTTGTTGACATACTTGGTTTATCGTTTCTCACTATTTTCTAATGCTGCCGTGCGATTTTGTAACCGTCTCACCGTGAAAACTTAGGCGAAGTGAGCGTGGAGTGAACTATCAGTGTCATCCCACCTGATACTAGGGATTGACCAAGCATACATTTACAATCATAATCAAGATTTTAATAATATTTTTTATGCTAATTCATCATCATCATTCATCATCATCATTTTATATAATTTCAAAGCTAGTAGGTATTTTAGTGGCCAAAACAATAATATTTTGTGGGGTTTTACAATAAAATAGCAAAACAGAAACTTAGCCAGAAACTCAATGTTGTTTTTTTTTTCTTTTTTTCCAAGACTGAGTAGTAAATACAGCCTGAGGCGTTATTAATACTGAAGATTGTTTTTTTTTTTAAATATTAACATCGTCATAGAAAGAAAATTGTTTTTTTTTACTTTTCGCAGCAACCTGACAGTATTTTATTTATTTAATACTTGTTTCTGCAGGTACACAAGAGGTACCAAATCTACTTATAGAGTGTACTTAGCTACATATATGGGTTAGCAGTACACCCGCGGTTCTGACATCAGGATGGCGGGTGTACCTAATTTTTTAAATATCACTGTACGGGTGTAGGTACACAGATTTTCAAGAGAGGTACGTAAAGGTACACAGAAGGTACCAAATAATTGCAATAAATTTAGGCAGATCTGAAAAGTACACCCGCGGTTCTGATATACATCATTTGAGAGCTCATAAATAAACAAGTCAATATGAATAATCAAAGTTTTATAAACCTTGGAAATATAATGTCTTTTAAAGGTTCACGCACATTATATCAGGCCGCAACAAGTCGGGTCGCAGCGCAAAAATCCGCTCAAAATGTTCGTATGTATTTTATATGAACTATCGCACTCTATGCCGGGGCGGAGCGGCCCCAGCGCCTGGTTCCTATCGCTCCGCCCCGCTGCGGCCCGACATAATGTGCGCGAACCTTTAATCAACATTTTGTACTATAGGAGGGTATAAAGGTACATTTTGTACTTCAAGACATAAGTAACAGAGTTGCGAGTAATTGTGCCGAATTAAAATAAGTACAGTCGACCTTGTAATTGGTTTACCACGTATGACAATCATTCCCAGTAAATTGTAACCACATAAAGCAACAAGGTGTATTTGTCTTTGTGACAAACAAAGACAAATACACCTTGTCGCTTTATGACGTGCACTTGACATTAAACCTTAGGGTGGTAAAGTCATTACGAGGTCGACTATACAAACAAAAACACATAGAAAAGGAAACCTCCTAACATTGAACACTAACCTTTTGCAGCAGTTTCTCTCTTCCCGTAGCCGTAACCATACTTTTCTCCAAGTACAGTGATGTCCGTGCCACCGCGGTAGCAACTTAGCACTTCACATAGCCTTTGCACCCTATAACAAAAATTGTTTACAGATTGAAGTCCTGGGGTACCTACAGACACATCAAGCTACCCGAAACTGTCAAATTTTCCCAATCAACTTTGAATCTTATGATTTAGTGATAAAGTTGAAAATCTATTAAAGGAATTTGACAGATTGTAGTATGTGTAGCTTGATGTGATAGCCGCTGTACCTACTACATGAGCTTGGGATGGTCAGCCACAACCCAAGCTTATCTGTATCAATTGATTTGCAACACTAAGAAGAGATAATGAAAGATCCAACTTGACAGATTTTCTTATTGATATTTTTTCCATGAGTTTTGTTTCATACAGACGTTCCCTATTTAGCCAGTGTGAAGAGTGCACGTCTATGTAGCTTAAATTGGTTTGTTTTTGTAGTGTTCTAGAAGTTCTACTAGACACACTATTTATTGTTCTCCTTTGTCTCTAACATTTTTGAGTTAGATGTCATGCATACCTGTTATTTGCATGGTTACTGAAATGCTAATTTTAGTTGATATTTCTTTTGAATTGTAAGTGACTGTGCTGTTGGTGTGCTTATTATTATAAATAAATAAATACACACAAGAAAAACGAAAGGACATTCTGTTGATTCCATTAAAAATTAAGCTATAAAAAAAACAACAGACACCCAACTCCTGCTTTCATACAAGATTTTATTCAATAATTGGGGAAACATCAATCTGTGGGTAATTGCGAAATACACTCGCGAGCAACCAAATCGACTCAAGCCTTGGCGGCGCACATATACATTGATTTTCCTAAAACGATAAATGGTAATTATAAAAGTGATATGTCATTCGAAAGCTGAAGAATTATGCTTTCAATTAACATCAATACCTTAAAAAAAAACTAAGCGCTGATTTATTGACGCATTTTAATAGGCCGTCAGCGTAAATTACCTCATTAGGAATCCACGACTTGCGCTACCTGGTCCCGCTATAAAACCCCTCCACATCCGGTTTACCTTATCAGTCGCTTGTTACAAGTTGACCGGTACACATCTCCGTAAATTGCATTCCTTGTTTTCGCTAAACCAAGGATATCACACCAGAAGAAGCCGCTCAAGTTCTTGCCTTGTTGCAACAAGGGTTAAGTCAGCGAGCAGTCGCTGCCCAGCTCCACTTGAGCCAGTCTTCTGTATCCCGAGTATACAGACGGTTTCAAGAGACTGGTGTCTTCAATCGGAGACCAAGAACGAGCCGCCACCGGTGCACTTCAGAGAGAGACGACCGCTTCATTGTCTCAACCTCGCTGCGCAATCGACACCTTACGGGCGTTGATGTGCAGCAAGAACTGAGACGTGTACGACAAGTGGCTGTCAGCGAGTGGACAGTGAGAAGACGCTTGAAGGAAGCCAGCTTGATGCCAAAAAGACCTGCGACGGGCCCTAAATTGACTGCAGGCCACCGACAAGCGCGCCTTCAATTTGCTCGAGAGCATCTCAATTGGAGCGTTGCGCAATGGCGATCGGTCCTGTTTACTGATGAGTGCAGGATGTGTCTGCATGGCAGTGACAGGAGAGGCCGAGTCTACAGGCGTCCGGGGGAACGATTTGCCCAATGTTGTTTCGCTGAAACAATGGCATATGGCGGCGGTTCCTGCATGATGTGGGCTGGTATTTCTTTAGAGGGAAAAACCGAACTTGTTTTCATGCCTGGGGGCGGCCGAGGAGGCGGGCTAACAGCTGATCGGTACATCACCGACATTCTACTCAATCATGTTGTGCCCTACGCAGGGTTTGTCGGTGAAGACTTTGTGTTAATGCACGACAATGCCCGCTGCCACGCGGCACGAGTCACTCGACTGTTTCTGGAAGAAGTCGACTTACGCACGATGGCCTGGCCTGCGCTCAGTCCTGACATGAATCCCATCGAACACTTATGGAACGAGCTTCAAAGAAGAGTTCGGGCCAGGAATCCAGTCCCTTCAAGCGTAGACGAGCTAAAGACAGCATTATTAGAGGAGTGGGACGGCATTCCTCAAGAAAATGTTAAAAAATTGATAAGGTCAATGAAAAACAGACTGCAGGCTGTAATTAGGGCTAGAGGGGGCAATACGAAATATTGATTTAAATAAATTAATTTTATTTAAATCAATACTTCGTTTAATTTGTAAAATACGAGACCCATACCCTTTTTCCTAAATGCCCGTTTTTCCTACTCTTGCGTTCAGACATAATTTATTTCAAAAATAATGGATGGATTACAATGATAATGATATCAAATTAAAGCTGACATCTTAAGCTTTCCAATGACATATCATTTTTAGGGTTCCGTAGCCAAATGGCAAAAAACGGAACCCTTATGGATTCGTCATGTCTGTCTGTCTGTCCGTCCGTCCGTATGTCACAGCCACTTTTTTCCGAAACTATAAGAACTATACTGTTGAAACTTGGTAAGTAGATGTATTCTGTGAACCGCAGTAAGATTTTCACACAAAAATAGAAAAAAAACAATAAATTTTGGGGTTCCCCATACTTACAACTGAAACTCCAAAAATTTTTTTTCATCAAACCTGTACGTGTGGGGTATCTATGGATAGGTTTTAAAAAATGATATTGAGGTTTCTAATATCATTTTTTTCTGAACTGAATAGTTTGCGCGAGAGACACTTCCAAAGTGGTAAAATGTGTGTCCCCCCCCCCCTCTAACTTCTAAAATAAGAGAATGATAAAATTAAAAAAATATATATAATGTACATTACCATGTAAACTTCCACCGAAAATTGGTTTGAACGAGATCTAGTAAGTAGTTTTTTTTTAATACGTCATAAATCGAAAACCGCAATTTACCTTTCACAAAGTTACAACGCACTACAAGAACTTTTATATTATGTTACTTGCTGCTACGGAACCCTTCATGGGCGAGTCCGACTCGCACTTGGCCGGTTTTTATAATTTCCATTCATAATTTTAGTTTTATCAATGTATGTGTACGCAGACAAGGCTTGAATCGATTTGGTTGCTCGCGAGTGTACACTAACAGTAGCAATGGCTTTCATTTTGACAGTTCAACAACATTCATTGCGTTATTTACTTAGTTGAGCGGACAAATTTTTCAAACATATGAAGCAATGGATTGGTAACATCCTTCAAAATGATTCAGATTGTGATTGAAAGTTTATTACTGGAGATACTGATGACATTTCAAAAACAATAATCTACAACTTACCCCAGTATAGTATCATCATCAGCCAAAAATATCCATTTAATGTGAGGCATATTGTTCACTCTCTTCAACACCATTTTCAATATGGCGATGGTTTTCGCGCAGTGGCCCGTCTTGCTGTTTGGTACCCCTGTGCTTACTGCTGGGACTGTCGGGTCTAAAAGAAATTCATGGCGAATATTAAATGGCTATAAAGCCTCGTATTAATGGTAAAGAAAAGAAAGAAAAATATATTTTATTTAGGACACTCACAGGAAATTTTATACAAACAAGAAAAAAGGAGCATTATAAAGCTAACAAATACTGCTTGCGCGATGCAGGATTTTGCGTGACGTCAGTATGATGCGTAATTCACATGTGGCAGATGCCGCTACGGGACATAGGCCTCCTCTCTGAGAGAGGGAGTGAGCAATCTATCACACGGGCCCAGTGCAAGATGGTGGATGTAATATGTTCTCAAAGGCGACTATTCTTACTTAAAACTATGGATGGGTGGTGATATTTCACTTACCATCTATATCGCTAAAGAACTGGAGATGGGAGACATGTCTGCCCCAGGTCTTCTTGACCACCCTGGCTCTTGTGCTGTGGAAGCCGCTCCAGGTCTTCACGGCGAAGAATATCGAGTCCTCAGCTATGGCACTGCCCTGCCGATAACGTGGCATTTGAGAATAACTGCTGTTGCCCGTAAATGTTGGCTCGAATCATGGCATTTCGTCAATTCGTAAACTACTGCTGGATTATGTACTTCTTTTGGAGTAAGTAATTAACAGCTGTTGTCATTGTCACAATCACCGAATATAGCTTGGCAAACTACGGGTATCGAAGGGGTTGGTATATTCGTAACCAACATCCATACTAATATTATAAACTCGAAAGTAACTCTGTCTGTCTGTCAGTATGACATCTAAATCGGTTCAGTGGTTTAGGTGTGTCAATGTAACACACGCAAAACATTTTGTGCTTATGGGTGCATGCAACGTTACAGGGGTCCTGGGGAATTTAACGTTGTGTTATAAACTTACATTAAAAACTTGTTTTCGTAAAATAAATCTAAATCCATATCCATACTAATGTTATAAATTCGAAAGTAACTCTGTCTGTCTGTATGTTACCTTTTCACACCTAAACCACTGAACCGATATAGATGAAATTTGGTATAGATATAGTTTGAGTCCCGGGAACGGACATAGGATAGTTTTTATCCCGATATTCCCACGGGATCGAAACTTATGCGGGTGGAAACCGCGGGGCCCAGCTAGTATTTTATATATTTGTCGGAGACAGTTGTCAATTAAATTTGAGGGATAGTCAACAGAATTTTGTTATGATTTGTTTTCTTATTAAGATTTTACTATCAATTATTATCTAATAAATCGGAACATAATTTATTGAGTACTCAGTGTACGCGCTAATTGATTTTAGCAACTTATTTTGATAATTGTAACCGATGGTTTTGTTCGAAACAATTGATGACATGTTAGTTTGATTTTAAAATGATTTATTTTGTGAAATCACTATTGTTTATTTAAGACAATTATTCTTGATGTATTATTTGATTACTTTAATGTCGAGTCTTATTAGATTTAGCACATTTTAGTATTTTGTATCAAGTAAACACGATGACGTATTTCCGTACGCCATTGGACAGAGTTGTTGTGGGGCAAGTGCGTGGTGGGGACAAACCTTTATAACTGAGCGCACTCGTTTGTGCGGGACAGTCAGTCACAGTCAGTGACAGTCAGTGACAGTCAGTGGGAGTCAGTCGGTGTTCGGACTCGACTCCTGACAGAGCACTAGCTCCCGACAAACCTGTCGGTTTACTTGGGTGGCTCTGTCACTATACGAACAGTAATCGATCCTACGATTTGTTCGCAATTACTTTGTTACTGTACATAATTATTTTACTGTTTATCTAGTTGTGTCGTGTACCTACAGTGTGTGATTTGCTAGTGTGATTAATTTGTTCGTGATATTATAATTTGATTTGAACTTCAAACGGTTTTTCTATTGCGCAATAACCAACACTACCCACAGTACGCCCACAGTAATTAATCAAATATGCCTGATGATAACTAGATGCCAATAACCTACTCCTGATCCGACATATTCATATTTTTGTTTAGTTGGTAATGTCATTCCGTGTCACAAGGCACTCTAACGGAACCTCGATCCTGCATTAAGGCATTTTTTTAGAATAACCAAATCACTGTAATACAAAAGCAAACACCAGTAATAAAAAGCCATAAAAATCTCACAATAGAAAAAAAAACAAAATCTACAGTCAATCGATTTAAAATAGCAGGCAAAGTCCGGGAAATGCATTGCTTATCAAATTGATTACAAACTAACATTTTCCGTTTATTTAAATCACAACTGCCTTTGACAGAAAATGGCTAAAACACAACAAATATGTGTTAATTTACTAATTTCCCTGATTTTACCTTATAATAATACTCACACATATATCGAACTGTCTCGGATAAGTGGCGCAGTTATCGCCGGACACTATGCAAAAGCTGAGATCAGGAGTGAGCAGCGGTCCAGGGTCAGTTCCGCCGCCGTAGACCAGCTGCGCCAGTTCAAACGCAGGGTCTATTGAGAAGTCTGCCTCCAGGCGGCGCTGGCCGCTCTCGATTTGTCTTAAGAGTCTAAAAAGATTATGGGGGAGAATAATGCAATGCAAAATGCTCTTCTTATTCATGTCAGTAAAACAAGGCGTAAGCAGACATGCCGATTTTAGTATAGAGGTATGAGGAACAGGGTGTAAAGCTCACTCAACCTCCATAGAAAAGGGAGGATCCTCCGACCAGACGGGTGTTGTGTCTGGCGGGCAACTGCCCAATGATTATGAATCATTGGGCAGTTGCCCGCCAGACAAGCAGTTTAATAAGGGCCTTTGCAGACGCAAAGGCCCTTATTAAACTGCTTTATTCAAATTTGTCATTATGATAGCAGTAAATGTTAAAATGTTTTCGCGCAGAGATGATCCGTCAATTATCATGTTATCGCTTGTAGCATACAGAACAGTCGAGAAGTTGTCCAAAACTATACAGGATGTCCCTGGAAGTATAGATCAAATCGAATAGGGACGTGGGCAAGGTCATTTCCAAACTTTTTAACCCTGAGGATATCGGTGAATTTTTTTACGATTCAGAAGTTATGACCAATTTTTTTTTTCAATCACTTCGCAGTGCTCAAAGACAAATAATCATAAAAAATACTATCAGGGCTATCTAAAAAATTAAATTTATAGCCCTGATAGTTTGTTTTAAAGATTTTTTTAAACCAATTCGATTTCTCTTCTCTTTTTTTTTTTAGTTTTTTTTTTTTTTTTTGTTAAAACGTTTGGAAATGAACTTGCCCACGCCCTTATTCGATTTGATCCATACTTCCAGGGACACCCTGTATAGCTAGAAAGAATCCATTTTAAAAATCTCACAAGTGAAACTAAATAAAACCTTATAATAATTTGTTTCCACTTACATTTCAATGAGTTCTATTCTCATGGCGAACCCACTCGCAAAGTTGGGGTACATGAAGCCACCTTCCTCCTCCAGGTCCTCGTAGAAAGTGAAGTGGTGGATGATGGTGGGCTCCTCATCGCTGAGTGGGTAGCCTATCCACATTACGTCCTGTTAGAACAAGTGTTTCTAAAGAATTCATCTTCGGATGGTTCGTTCAAGAAACTATATAATAATAATAAATTTTGTGATAACATTACCTAAGTAAATATAACTTTATCTAAACGTAATGATAGTATTTTAATAAAATAGCTACCTACTTTATATTCTTTTACTTATATATTCAGTTTTCATGTATAATTTTATTTTAACTTTAGTTTCTATGATTTAGATATTTAACTGTTAAGTAATAATTGCTAAGTATGTACCAATAAAAATTTTAAAACGGATCTTAGCTCTAAGCCTTTTGTAAACATCTTTTTACCTTGTGGAACGCAAAATAAATGAATATGAATAATATCTGCTAAAGATTTTTTTGTTTTAGCACATATGTAAAAAAACAATAGTTTAAATATTAGATCGGTACACATTTTACTGAGCAATAGATATTATTAGAGTATTTTTAAGTAGATAGATAGATAAAACGTTTATTCAGTGCAACAAGACACAATACATGCATTTTAAAAAAAAACACAGTTTTTGACAGATTGAGACTGAGATCAGACTGTGAACGTTCGTAAAATTACGAGAATTGCCTCTCAGATACGTAGCAGATTACGTAGCTGTATCAATTCGAATTCTGATAATTGTTGAATTCGGATGCCCATAGAATTCAGGGTAACAACCAAGTGCAAATGAATGATGTCGAAATAAGTCAGAACCAGAACTTGTTTATTTGTTTGTTTTGTCAGTCTTCGAGTAAGTTTGTCTAGCTTCATCGTCCAATAACGAAGACAACCGAATAAGTGTAGTGTCCAAATTCAGATACAGCTATACGAATGGCCAAATCTGGCTTCACAACCAACTGTATTTTAATTACATTATAATACACAGTTCCCTAAACCCCTATGTAGGCTGAGGCTACATTAGGCCGCGTCGCGACCTGCGACACATGAGCGATTAAAACAAATAAATGAATGCTCACGTATATGGCTACACCGACCATCAAATATTCATAAATATTCTTTATGCGATAGGTACAACATTACTGTAATCACGGCATCGGCTACATCAACATATCAGCGAAATTGAAGCGAATTTATTAGAAAATTTCTCACTTGCACGACTAGTTCCACAGTGCTACTAAATATGCGTGTGGCTACATTATGCGTATAGTAAATCGCGATGGATGATTTAATAGCATGTGTACTGTAGCCACGTCATCGCCGAATATACGCTAGAATTTCGTTTATAATGTAGCCATACCATGCTTATCTCGTTTCGCTCTTCCAGTCGCATCGCAAATCGCTGCCTACTGTAGCCTCAGCCTTAGAGCTCCATCTCTTCCTTACCTTCTGTCTATCGGCAGCCGCGAGCGCTTCAATCAGCTTGTCACACTTGACAGCGGTGTGCGTCTCCACGAACAGTACCCATCTGACGTCGGTCCGTCTATACCGTGACGTCAGAGGTAACAGCAGAGGCAGGATCGTCCACGCACCAGCCACGGGAAAGTCCTCGTGTGTTATGTGAGTTTTTGGTTGGCGCTGTATGGAAGGTAGGCTGGTTAAAGTTTGTGTCGGATTTTTAAACTAGGCTCTTTGTGGGTAGGGCAAGAGTGATTTAACGCAGACCTAAAGAAGCGAAGAAACCTATAGAAGAAGCCTATGCAGGGTGTTACGGAAAGGGTATATCAATACAAACGGGTTGAAGAGTGTATCTGGTCTAGAATCTCTGTACAAAATAACTTTGAAAATGCTTAATATTTTTTTATTTCGATAGTTTATTAAATTGAAATCATAACAAACGTGTCACCGCACTACGAGGGTCATTATCCATTACCTGTAGTGTGTCTGTGCGCCTAGTACACGCACATCACGCTGCCGCGCGCCAGTGCAGCGCCGTGATGTCGAAAAAAAAATATTAAGCATTTTCAAAGTTAACTTTTGAGCTGAAATTTTGAACAGAGATTTTAGACCTGATACACTCTTCAACCCGTTTGTATTGATATACCCTTTCCGTAACACCCTGTAGATTCGAAGTAAGCGCATGTTAGTCAAGCCCATTCTTCTAGAATGTTTGATACATTATTGAGGTTACGCATCTTTTTGAAGCCGATGCAGTATCCTATATTTTAGCGTCAGACACTTTTGGTGTTCCTTCGACATCACATATTCATGCTGACCCTTATATGCCTTCCACAAATAATCACATAATATTTGCCAACAGATATTAATGGATGAATCATGAGATCAGATATGATTGCCGAGCTGTCCATATAGTAATATATTTATGCTCGTGAATATACGATACGTGAACGCTGCGTTTAGGCATCAATAAAACAATCGACGCCAACACTGCACGACGATTAATTGAAGAACATTAAAGCCTTGTCCCAACTGTGTTTGTAGGAGTACAAAATCTAGGTAGTCGACAAATATCAGAAAAGGAACAAAAATATTTCAGATAGACGCATACGTACACGTGGCTTTTAAACATTTTAACCTTTTGAACGCCAGAGTATAAACGTATCGCCGTAACCCTGACGCCAGGCCACTTTAACAACACACACACACTTAAAACAACAAATTTCTCGATATTGGTGGTTTATTTATATTCGTTTCATGCAATACAATATAGACGAAGCTTAAACTTTTAAATTATATAAATAAAAACAAAAGTAATGATTAAATTGTTTATTTCATAATATCCGACGACGACGACCGACGTGTATTTTGTCATATATTTGTGACGTTGGCGTTCAGGGTAAAATTTCGTTTGTCACATATATGTGACAATGGCGTTCAAAAGGTTAAAGGGTTATTTACTGAGCTTACTATCAAAGTAGACTAGTTTCGTCGCAGACAATGCTAGACTGAAGATAGTTCACACATTACAAAAGGTAAATACTTATAGGTACATACTTTTTCGAGCTGTAGAACTTGGTTCTCGATGTCCTGTTTCAGTCGCTTGGCGACACTGGCGTGATACGGCTCAGGTTGACTCACTATTGTAAATACTATATTTCTTGAATCTGCAACAAAAAATATTCATATTCATTTATTGCATTCAAAATTGTATAAAACATGTTACAAAAGCCTTAAAGCTAGATACAAAAACTTTTTACAAAAAAAAAAAAACCGACTTAAAACAAAAAAAAAACTACAAAGTGATAAATAACTTTAATTTCGGAAGTCGGTGTCGTTGGTTCCGCATTTTCGTTTTTTGACACCGACTTCCGAAATTAAAGTTATTTATCACTGTAGTTTTTTGAAGTGAAACTTCTTTAGGCGCGCTTGACTTGGGGAGTAAACTGGCGAATGCGTTACGAAAACGTGTGATCGGGCGAGTAGGGAAGGTACGTAAAAACTAGCTGGAAATACCTGGTGTAAAAACCCGGTCCCGGTCGCATAAATATGCGACCGGGTTTTTACACGGTATTTGCTTCCAGGTACGCACACCAGGTACCGACTCAAAATACTTGCAAGACTATAAAGTATCTTATACGGCTACTCGCTCAAATACGTAGGTACTCAACCGCGTTAGTTTTCGCAAATGCGATCATGCTCCTTATCAGTAAGAGTCTACGGAACAATTTCGTATGCAACTATTTTTGAAGGGAAACTTCTTTACGCGCGCTTGACTTGGGGAGTAAACTGGCGAACGCGTTACGAAAAGTGTGATCGGGCGAGGTGAACGGGAGTTGAGTGGGGGGGGGCAAGACAAAGCAGTGCGCGCGCACGTTTTCTTTCTCTCTTCCTCTCATAGCCAAATACGTATGAAGTTTTTTTTCTTTTACTTATATCTTGAAAATGTTGCGTCCTATCGCAAAAATAATGAAAATTTCGACCCCCTTTATGGAACCCATAAACTCCTAAAACTCAACATGTAGGTAATCATTTTTCATATTTTCCATACAAAAAGTGAAAAATTCCTTAAAAAACACGCCAAGGCCGCCCCGTCCGCGCCTGCGGCTCTAAAAAACAATACACGGGGTTAGGGCAAATAAGTACCTTGTCAGATTCGATTTTTGTTGTGTCAAAATTATTTACGTGAAACTTCTTTACGCACACTTGACTTGGAGAGTAAGCTGGCGAACGCGTGACGTAAGCGTTACGAAAAGTGTGATCGGGCGAGTAGGGAAGGTGCGTATTTACTCGACCAGGTTTTTGCTTCCAAGTACGCACACCAGGTATCGACTCAAAATACTTGCAAGACTATAAAGTACATACCTTATACGGCTACTCGCTCAAATACGTAGGTACTCAACCGCGTTAGTTTTCGCAAATGCGATCATGCTCCTTATAAGTAAGAGTCTACGGAACAATTTCGTATGCAAGTATTTTTTACTTTAATGGTTTGCAAGTATTTATTTGTAAACGCGATTTTGCTCCTTATTTATAGGAAGTCATTGATCAATTTCCTATGCAAGTAGTTTTACTTCCAACGGGGCTTTTGAATACGCGATTGTACTTCTTATCTGTATGAAGTTATGGATCAATTTTCTATGCAGATAGAAAATACTTGAAGTATTTCGCTCCGTCGTGCCTCGACGCTCGAGTACGTAGGTACTCAAATAGTTCAACAACCGCGTTTGTTTTCGCAAATGTATCTATTCTTATCAGTAAGAGCACAGAATACTTAATAGTACTACGTACAGAAAGGACACTCCCTTCCTCGCCCTCATATCAGATACCGCACCTCACCCCGCACTTCGAGGTATTCGTCGCCGACTCTTTAGCAAGGGCGCTCGCGAACCGCAGCGCTGTATTGCTGACACGAACACACAATTATGCGATTTAAAAGTTTTATTTGAGTTTTAATCACGATGGTTGGATATTGTGATGCTTTTCCGAATTCGTATTTACATAAACTGTTTGTAAGATTTCGCATTTTTAATAACATGCGATTTAATAACCGTTTTTTTTACAGATAAGTCATTTACACTAAACTATTTTAGTTTTTTTATTTCATTACGAACCCGACTATATAAATAAACAATTGAACTACATGGTCACTTCATAATAATGCACACGTTCGGGCAGCGCCGCCGCCGTCGTCGTTCGGTTCCCCGACACAAATTGCTTATCGCGCCATTTTTTTTACGCTACTAGATTTCACGCACACATTTGCACGTATACAAACGTCATTTGTTTATGTAGTAGTACTAGGTAATTATTTTGCGGGCGTTGTATGGAGTGTCCGAGGTGTGGTAAGACTCTTACCACACCTCGGACACTCCATACAACTCCGTAAGAGTCTACGGAACAATTTCGTATGCAAGTATTTTTACTTTAATGGTTTGTAAAAGTATTTATTTATAAACGCGATTGTGCTCCTTATTTATAGGAAATCACGGGTCAATTTCCTATGCAAGTACTTTTTACTTCCAACAGGGCTTTTGTTTGATTACGCGATTGTACTTGTTATTTGTATGAAGTTATGTATCAATTTTCGATGCAGATAGAAAATACTTGAAAGTATCTCGAGCCCTGGTTTTAGGCCCTGGTTTCTTAAAGTGGACGTACTTGGAAGCCCTGGTACTCGATTTTGCAAGTACGACCCATGTCTACGGGCTACGGGCGAAGCGAACGGGAGTTGAGTGGGGGATATAAGCAAGAGAAATCAGTGCGCGCGCACATTTTCTTTCTCTCTTCCTCTCATAGCCAAATACGTTTGAAGTTTCACTTCAGTCGTGTGGTCATAAGCACACTCGTTTTTTTTTTGTTTTAAGTCGGCTCTTTCTTTTTGTAAAAAGTTTTACAGAGAAGTTTTAGTTTTAAGGATTAAAACAACAGCCTGTACACATCCCCCTCCCCTCAACCTCATCAAATTACATCCCGCATCGAAACACCGCATCACGGCTGACGGCATTACCGCCGAATGGCGTCAATGCCATCAAATTATGACAAATGGCGTCGGGGCATTGACTAACAAGCCGTCGACGCTCATCAATCATGTACAAGGCATTAGGTTTCATTTACAGGTAACTGGTAGAGATATATGCTTGTGTGTACATGGATTAATATGTGTAAGGTGATACGTGCAGTGTCGCTATATACAGGGTGAAATTGAACACATGCGACAAATCGAAATGGGAGATTATACTCATCATTATGAACAACTTTTACTATGGGACCAAACCTGAAATCGCGAAAAAAAAATCAGCTGTTCCCTACATTTTGGCGAGTTATGCGAACATAAATGTAGGGAACAGCTGATTTTTTTTTCGCGATTTCAGGTTTGGTCCCATAGTAAAAGTTGTTCATAATGACGAGTAGAATCTCCCATTTCGATTTGTCGCATGTGTTCAATTTCACCCTGTATAAGTCTACAGCCGTCAAACGTAAAACCTCTTACGTCTATCTACGCCCGATAAGATTACTCAGAGCGCAATCAGCCTATAATGTTCCCACTGCTGGGACACGGACCTCCTCTCTTCGAGAGGGAGTGGACTGTAATCTACCACGCGGGCCCAGCGCGAGTTGGTAGACGTAACATGTCTTAAAATTTTTGGTTCTAGGACATGTCGGTTTCCTCACGATGTTTTTCTTCATCGTTTTGAGAGCAGTGGTGATGAAATCATTTACAAAAAGTAAAGGGCCTGTCTGGATTCGAAACCACGACCTCTGGCCACCATTGCTCTATATCTTATAGGTGTATACTTAGTATAAGTGAATGGTGTACATTATAAGGGTCACAGCATGATGTTAAATAGCCTAAAGCCTTCTTCAAGAATTAGGCTATCAAAATATGTAATTTTATTAGAATTTTTCAAATCCGGCCGGTAGGTTAGCGCGTTCAAACAACAACCAAACCCTTCAGCGTTATTATTCGTATATAGATTTAATTTTACAAATACGGTCTCTGTTTTTAGTTGTAATAAAAAACAGAAAAACCTTTTTACAAAAAAAAAAAACAACCGACTTAAAAAAAAACACTAATAAGTGAAAAATAACTTTAATTTCGGAAGTCGGTGTCGTTGGTTCCGCATTTTCGTTTTTTGACACCGACTTCCAAAATTAAAGTTATTTTTCACTTATTAGTGTTTTTTTAAGTCAGTTATTTTTTTTAATTTTGTAAAAAGTTTTTTATTCTTAATTTTTTAGTTGTACCTACCCCACACAAATTAAATTAACACTAGTGCATCGAAGAATTGAAGACAACGACTAGAAGAATCATGAAAATTCGCATAGAAATGCCGGTGATGTAGTACATTTATGTACTTATATAACTTCGTACATAAGAATAATTACCTAATGTATTATATACTAAAACCTTTCTGAAAGTATGTAGATCACATTAATGAAAGAATTATCAAAATCGGTTCATTGAGTTTTGAGAAAATCGCGGACATACAAACATACATACGGGTCGAATACAGAACCTCCTTTTTTGAAGTCGGTTAAAAAGACATCTAAATCTTGACTTAGCTATTGAGAGAATTCTCCATGAAACAAAAGTAATATATCGCCAACGAGTAACAAAAGTAAATGAGACTGCACTTTTCAAAACTGGGCTATGAATAATTCAAGCCAGTGATAAGACCGGTACCTAGCTCACTGCCATTGGAAACTTCCGACGTCACAGATTAACGTCTGCAGCCGCTCTTACATCATCTACTAAACTTCTGTTAAAGTAGGTAATGAACACGAGAAGTGGCCAGTTGTAAACTTGAGTTTTAACCTAGTAAAGTTATTAGATCAAATCAAATATTTGTGTGCTTTATGCCTTTGCAATTTCATGGATGCGGTATTTTAAGGGAGTTTAAAAAATAAGTAATACAAAAGAAATCACATGAAGCGACGCTAAGCGAAGTTCTCTCTTTACGTATTTTTGGTGTACCAAATAGTACCCAGTTAATTACTATAAACGGCACAGCAGAGATCGGCCCTGAAAGCGGTGGCGAGATGACCTGGACGCGTACCACGAGGGCTGGTGGTGGAATAAGTTCCTGGAAGGACTTGGGGGAAGCCTTTGCCCAGCAATGGGAAAGTATAGGCTAAACAAAAAACAAAATAGAATATTACTGTTTGTAACTGTGCTATCTTTTCCCATTTCCTATGCCTCATTTATATACTTACCCATCATCATCTGCCTAGCCTTTTCCCAACTATGGTGGGGTCGGCTTCCAGTCTAACCGGATGCTTCTGAATACCAGTATTTTACATGGAGCGACTGCCTATCTGACCTCCACAACCCAGTTACTGGGTAAGACTGGTTGTCTGATTTTCGGGCTGATGACGTCCCGTAACGACTGTCAAAGATCCACGAATGACAGCCGGGACCAACGGCTTAATTTGCTTTCCGAGGCACGGAGGGGTCTTGGTTTGTAAAGATGGTCACCCATCCACGGACCAACCGCGGCAAGCGTAGCTTAACCTGATCGATCGACCTGTGCGGCTGATATTACTTAGCCACAAGTCCCAAGCAGTGGGGAAAAGGGAAAATATAGGCTAAGCAAAAAAAATAGTATATTACTGTTTGTAACTGTGCTATCTTTTCCAAATTCACACATTTCCTATGCCTCATTCATATACTTACCCATTACCAACTAACACCAAAAATCCATTGCAAAAACGCGCCAAACCACACAAGCGTAAAGTGCGATCTTAAATATTTAATTCCGTCTTAAAATTCGCATCAACTCCCACAGAAAGTAGGGTTCTTAGTCAAATCGGAGTCAAAATCGATCAATTTGGATGGAAGCGTCATGAATAATGCAAATTTTGCGATCACCTGAGGTGCGACACATTAAAATCGCATTCTGGCTTTATGATGTCCCCAGGCGAGCACAAGACGTATTACCGCTGATAACGTAGGGTTAGATAAAAATACGCTTAAAATGTGCGGGGTTAACGATTTAGAAACGGGTAATACGGAAATGTAATTTATAGTTCAATATTTTTCGTGGAGTGGATATTATGATGCAGTTTAAATACTTTCTCTATTATGAGCTGAGGGTTCGTGGATGTTTTTAAAAGTACTCTGGGGTCATTGCCACCCTTCTTACCCGACTGCGGCGAAGCCCAAAAGGAGGGTTATGTGTTTGTTTGTTTCCTTTTTTTTTAAAGACTGAAAACCTAGAGCGAATATTGTCGAGCAAAAATTGTCCTTTTGAGCTAAATTTTTGTCACATTGGGCGATATTTAGATAGACACTACTTACATTTTACCGATCGTAGAACATCATTTTCATGATTTAATTTTTTTTTTAAATATTTACTGAAAATTCGAGACAAAAAGAGAAAATAAAAAGTCTAAAGTCAAGTGAGAATCTCTCTAAAAATATTAAAAATCGTCTAGCTCCTAAACTAAATACAGGGAGTATTTAGTTCAGGAGCTAGACGATTTTATAATACATTCGATAACATAGATGGAGGTGTTTCGGAAAGCCATGGAGAGAGGCTCCTAAAATTTTACTTTAGACCTCGTTTCACTGCCCACCCTGTATAAATGAACACCTTCTTCATAAATTCTCTGAACGCGTTTATCTGTCTATCCGTTAGTGTGCTTATAATCCATAAGAACTTATCCGATTTACGTGTTTTTTTTAAGCCCAAGATAACATGTTCTCCAGTAAGTTTCTCGAAAGCTGAGCAGGCCACAGCTAATAGAAAATAAAAGTAATTTCAAGTTGCCTCAGTTTAGATCCGGAAGGATTTTATAATTCTGGCTGGTTTTATGCCCAGCGGGGTAACTGCGTAACGCACTAGCAGTAGCATTAGTTTTAATTTTGACAGTTCAACAACATTCATTGCGTTATATATTTACGTTGTTGTTGTGCTACGTGGGGTCCTGGGTTCGATTCCCGGGTCGGGCAAAGTGTTATTGAGTCTTTCCAAGAAATTCCTTTCTTAGTAACAGCCCGGAGTTTGGAAGTTGGCTGTGTAATACCCCCGTGCCTCGGAAAGCACGTTAAGCTTAATATTACGTCATCATGCATCCTTCTACCTTTAGGTATACCAATTTATCGAAGTCGGCGATCATCTTTTGGCCAATTTCTATATTTACGGACCGCTATTGGTAAAAATTAAGACTGAAGAATGAAGCAAAGACCTCATAGTAGACCCTTCCATATGGAAAAAGTTAGCACAGGTAAATCTAGTATATGCCCAGTTTGGCAATAAAAAAATGCTATCATTGGTAAGCAAAACGATTTGTTTCTGTTTATAGGAACCGAGTTACATTTCCCGTATCATTTTCGAGTTACCTAAGTAGTACTTCCGAGCAGTATGTAAGTTCGAACCATTTGAAAAGATTTTCCTCCACAAATTCTCCTTTTCAGGGACTTTATTTAAGAGTTTTAAAGGGAGCAGTTGCTTGTTTAAAGAAACCACTCCAGCCCGTATTTCGTGGCGATAGCGGAGCGTTGATGGCGTATGAATAATTTGTGCATCTGGAGTGGAGCGGCGACAAATAAGCCTGCTGCACTACCTTTTTATTTACTACTTATAATTCTAGCAGCGGAGAGAAAATAGAGAAAATTAATTGGTACTCAAGTTAATGGACGTTTAAATATTTTCATGAAGAAGAAACTGCCATAGAGGTACCGTTCCTTACATAGTATAAAATGTGAAAATGTTTGTACGCGCATAACTTCCGAATGAACTCATAACTTCTGAATGATGACTGCACCAAATTGGATAATTCTTTGTTTGTCGTGCTCGGTATTGCCATGACAAGGTTTGTATGAAAGAAAATTCTGGAAATTCGAAAAAAAATATTGTACCCGTGCGAAGCTGGGGCGGGCCGCTAGTTTATTTAAAATATAAGGAGCGAAGGGGGGTTTATTTCTCTTTATAATATTTTTATGTTGGCACCTGTATTTTCTTTATATCCGTGTAATGTTTTCACTTTGTGTGCTTTCGTGTGTTGTACCATTTATTTTGTGCATTCATAAATCGATGTAGATTTTTAGTCTATTATAATTTTCTTATTTTAACACCACTCAAATACTGCAGTTGGCAATCAGATCGTTGAAACCAGCAGTCTAATTGCGGAACGCCAAATCGTCAAATGATTCTGATCAGTTGGCTTCATTTCTATCACAATTGGCTTCATTTTACGATTTTCGAATTGCGAAACTCTAGTTTCTGCGCAGGGCCTTAACGTTCATAATTGGTTTCATAATAAACTAGAGTTTCGCAATTCGAAAATCGTAAAATGAAGCCAATTGTGATAGAAATGAAGCCAACTGATCAGAATCATTTGACGATTTGGCGTTCCGCAATTAGGCTGCCGATCTGCCTCTAACCATGCGGAAGACTTGTTTAGCGTTTAGTACTGTCAACAAAAGAGATAAGCATGCAGGATCGTCGGATACAGTTGAAGTTTAGTAAGAAATCGATGGATGTGGTCGATTGAAATTTAATTTGATAAATGAGCTGTTTGTTTTCTATTAATAAAATTAAATTTTATTCGAGAACATCCATCGGTTTCTTACTAAACTTCAACTATATCCGATGATCCTGCATACTTATCTCTTTTGTTGACTGTACATACAAAGATCATATCACTTGCAACGACCGACTTACGAGAGTCAATCAATCAAAACTCAGTCTAACGCAGTCCACTGCTAGACATAGGCCTCTCCAATGCTGCGCCACAACACCTTCTGCATCTGCACCCAGTCTGTCACAGCCACCTTTTGAGGTGTTCGGTCCATCTAGCTGGACTGTGTCCCACGTGTGTTGGTGGCTTGCCGAAATCACCTACGAGAGTAATATTACATTCTCGGTAATGGACACATGATATCTTAATTACCTAACCCTAAGAGTACCTTTAATCAAATCAACCCTATGTAATCAGATACCGATATGGCGCGCACACACATACACACAAAAACCCTCCACTACTGACCCTATATTATACAGGGTGGTGTCGAGAAGCGCATCAATTATTCGGTATCACATCATCATTTGCAATGAGAACATCTTCCAACAATTAGTCTTCGAGTTAGCCATAGCCAGGAATCTGCTAGTAGATTTAATTAGATTCCACGAAAACCCGTGGTCATGTCAAGTCCTCTAAATCGGTGTGGCTCGGAATGGCTCAGTTCCAGAGCTTTCCACGAAGCCCCCTTGAGCCCCTGCTCCCTTCAGTCACCCGTCGAATTTGCCACAAAAGTACATAACTAATTCTCAATTAGTCTGTTTCGAAATTGGACTCTCAACTGGTGCTATTAATGTACCGTTTGTTTACCGCACTTCACATTTTCTACAGGTAAGAGACAACGACGTGCATACTGGTACTTACCATAAATTTAACTCATGATTCCTAGACCCCAGCGTACGGTTATAAAAAAAACAGCTATTTCATACAAAAGTGAGTAACCTACACGGTCAAATTGTAGAGAAAAATTGTAGAGAACAACTAAGCATCATTTTTGTTTAGACGTAATAACGTCTTATAAATCGATGTACGCTGGCTGCACGCACGAAAAAGCATGACTCATTGTCACGTTCCGCCTGAGCCAAGCGTGCAAGCGAGAGCGCGGAACAAGCGATAGAGAGGCACGATCGGCCTAAGCGTTCGGCTTGTGACACATCTATCTGATAATTTTTTATGACGTTATTACGTAAAATTATCGTCCGTAAACCAACTTTACAGACAACCAATTTTGTTTAATATACATATTGGTTGTATAATGTCCATGGAAACACAAGGGAGAACGCAAACCTATAAAAATATGCTGATAAGAACTTGATGAAGACGTCCCATAAAAATTGGTCATAGCAAAAAAGCCAGTCAACAATTTTCAACCGAGAAAAAGCTATCCTTTGCGTTCTCGCTACGTTATTTAATTAGCACATGTCATAACATTCTTCATAACTTGTCTGTTTTAGTTAAACTTAGTTCTGGACAATTTTTAATTCCTAAAAAGCTTTTACTGGACTTAAAACTACTTCATCCGTAATAAACGTTACTTAACACGAGCTTCGGTTCTGCATTATTCCTGTCACTGTCGCACAACTGTCAGACTACGAGTGCAAGATACGGACGAGAACGTATCATAGAGCACGGAATCGCTGTTCCGGCGACATCTAGACTCCGCCACGATGTATATTTAAACTGCTTCTGCCCGCGACTTCTTCCACCCTACCTCATTCACCCACTTAGGGATGGAATTAAGAAAAACCCTTTCTTAGTGGATACCTACTCTTCACAAAGAACACACCCTCCAAATTTCATGTCTCTGGGACAAGCGGTTTAGGCTGTGCGTTGATGCATCAGTCAGTCAGGACTTTGAATTTTATATGTATAGATAGATAATCAAAAAGTTTTATTCTCTATTCGTATTGCATAAAGTGCGTTGAGCGCTTACTTTTGTCACGGACCGCCTTCAAAGCTGTCAGTTCCTAGATATACGCCATTTGCGTCATTGTGCTAGGAAGCGGTGGAAAGGGGCTTGTCAGATGATTTCCACCAAACGGCTCGTATCGCATCGGATCGGAAAGGATACGAACGGATGCGGCGACAGCCGATCGCGTCCGGCAGAATGTCGACGCATACGATCGGCTCCGTACGTCGGCGTCGCTTGCGAACGTATCCGTTTCTGCGCCTAGTCATTTGCTAGTCAAACTATTTAGTTTCATTCCTACCGTTGACGTGTTCTAGTTTTTGAAAATGATTGAAGTTGACGTAGTATTGTTGGCTATTGCATTAGAAGAAGAAAATAATCATAAAACACAGAAAAGGAAAAGAAAAATTTGGACGACAGCCGAAAGGATTTGATCGGATACGACAACAGGCGTACGGAGCCGATCGCGTCGCAGCATACTTTCGGCTAAGATCGCCTGTCGCGGAAGACGCCAGCGGTCAAGCTGCTGTGCGCGGCGACTTTAAATACTGTGTACACGATTTAATATCGTTTAAAGATTGTAAAATCCGTTCAGATCCGATGCGGTGCGAGCCGTTTGGTGGAAATCATCCTTTACAGTCCTCACCGCACTATCTGCCTCACTATTGGTCTAGTCATTACTTTTTCGCGTTGGAGGTGCAAATAGAATAGACTGGGTCTATCAATAATTCGCGCACCGTCACGGCAAATGGACGGGTTTCCATCGAAACCTACTGGGATTGCGACGCCGACGCTTGTTTAGAGAGTTCTCTACAGCTCAATATAAATGTACATTTTGTATTATGGCTAGTGCTACATATTATCCAAAAACTTCAACCAGAGTAAGACATTTTTTTCATATCCAAAACTTCTCATAGAATACGTTGTATATAGGTACTTACAACAGAGAACAAAAATTCATTAAATTCTAGCATATGGGCAAATTTTTTCTAGACTGTACTTACCTGTCAAAAAGAGTAACCTAGATAAAGTGGATAAGACAGAGATTAAAACAGAAGAAGAACTAGCAGGGGATCCAGGGGGGTGGTGGAGGGGGGGTTCAGAGGATCACACCTGAATAAATCAAAATATAGGAATTCAACACGAAGCAATACTCCGTAGATTTAACTGTTCCGATACCATTGAAAATAATTATTTTGTAAATAATCTCTTTTCAAAATTAATTGGAACAACGTTGAAATCTTTCAATGTTTATCTTCGGTTCCTCGTTGTCAAATTATTCCTAGTTATGGCTATTCCGAGATTTTCGCTTTTACAATCCTTTTTTGTTTCCTTGCTAACTTTCATGACCATTTTAATCTACGGTAAACTAAAGTTTTTCTGATGATTCTGGCAACTTAAAAGTTTGTGCGCTGCACAAAAGGTAAGTAAATGTCGGCGTCTAAACAATAATTAGATTGTATTAATTGATCGAGTACTATTTTTTTTTCTAATTTATTTTATAGGTGTTTTGTACCGACCTATTTTTCGTTTTGGCCTTCAATTTAATAAACTCAAACTCAAAGCATTTATTTCAAGTAAACCAATTACAGGCAGCATATTTTTTAGAACACTGTAATAAGTTTTTTATATGTAAGTTACCCGAACATAATAAAATAAATATTTTGTTATCATCCATACCCACTACAGCCAAGTCATAATATTACTTAGTTTCATCTCTATCATTCACGATAATCGACATATCATATCGATATATCTTTTAATTAACCCTTTAATCACCTCAACCCTATGTAATCAGATACGGATAATATGAAATACACACAAAAACCCTCCACTACTCGCTCTATACCATACAGGGTGGTGTCGAGAAGCACATCAATAATTCGGCATCACATCGCTCGGATTCCACCATCGAGGGGATTGAGGCCGAACTCGAATTTCTAAGGCCTCAGGCCCCAGGCCCGACGCGACGCCCGGTTTCAATTTTACCGCTCAATTTATTATAGAGTACGTATGGGCATGGTTAATCTCCTAGCGAGGTACCGATGTCATTTATCTTTCTTGTCGCAAGAGTCGTGTTGTTTACGTCTTTACACAGTGATGTCTATAGAGGATAATCCTTTACAATGTGTGCTTTTATAATGTCAAATATGACGATATTATAGTGGACGTCTACGTCCATAAAATGTATGGAAATACGTGCACGTTTTAATGTTCTCGTGGACGGAAAGAGGATTGAAGATTTTTTTTATATGGTGTCTTGCATACCTCCTGTCCGGAAATCTATGCAACAAGATTTACGCAAGTTCAAAAAATATGGATGGGTTTTAATATCTCTGAAACGTGACGGTTTACGGGGTCTTATTATGATTTCTGTTAATGTTATTTTTTTTTCAAAGTGTCGGCACGCATTAAGCCTATACAAGATGATTTTTTACCGGTTCCAAAATTTTACAGGAGGTGAACAACTTACACTATGGGACCAACTCTGATATCACGAAAAAAAAAACTGCTGTTTCATACATTTTGGTCAAGCAGGTATTGAACTTTTGTATTAAACAGCTGATTTATTTTTCGTTGTTGTTGTTGGTCCCATAGTGAAAGTTGTTCATATTCATGAGTAGAACACCGTGTAAAAATTTTGTTTCGACATCACGGCGCTGCACTGGCGCGCGGCGGCGTAATGTGCGTGTACTAGGCGCACAAACACACTACAGATAATGGATAATGACCCTCGTAGTGCGGTGACACGTTTGTTTTGATTTCAATTTAATAAACTATCGAAATAAAAAAATATTAAGCATTTTCAAAGTTACTGCTTTTAATAATAATAATCATAAGACGCTAAGACCCTCCACAATCGCGAGATATGCAATCTCAGGGAATACTTCCAAGAAACCGACGTGGGGATGCATCGAGATGTAGTCATAGTGGACAAGGGCCTCACCCCGCTCTCCTTGGCTAAAGAGAACTGGCGCAAACCAGTAGTGCTTGACACTAATGATCGCATGGAGGTATGGCAGAGTAAGGAGCTTCACGGACGCTTTTTCCGGGCCCTTCATGGACCCGATATAGACCTACTAGCGTCCGTAGCCTGGCTACGTTGCGGTGATCTCTTTGGAGAAACCGAAGGTTTTGTTTGTGCAATTATGGACGAAGTTATGATGACAAACAACTACCGGAGATATATTGTGAAAGACGGCACGGTTGACATCTGTCGGGCATGCCACCGGCCGGGAGAATCAATCAGGCATATTATCTCCGGGTGTTCTCGTCTAGCTAACGGAGAATACTTGCATAGACACAACCTTGTAGCCAGGATAATCCATCAGCAGCTTGCTTTGAAATACAACCTTGTAGAATCGGAGGTGCCGTACTATAGGTATGTGCCCGACCCAGTTCTCGAAAATGGTAATATCACATTGTACTGGGATCGATCCATCATCACTGACAGGACTATTGTTGCCAATAAGCCTGATATAGTGGTGGTGGATCGATCAGAGCGGCGCGCAATGATTGTTGACATAACTGTCCCGCATGATGAGAACCTCGTGAAAGCTGAGAAAGATAAACAAATTAAGTATCTTGACTTGGCTCGCGAGGTTGTCGACATGTGGGATGTGGACTCAGCGATCATTGTGCCGATAGTCGTTACAGCCAATGGTTTGATAGCCAAGAGCCTCGACCAACACCTAAGGAGGCTCTCGTTGGGCAGCTGGATCAAGGGCTTGATTCAGAAAGCGGTACTTCTGGACACGGCTCGCATTGTCAGGAGGTTCCTCTCTCTGGAGCCCTGACCGCCGGTAGCTTGGACCCTGTTCCCGATACCGGTGGGCTACTATTTTTTATATTTTTAAATGTTTTTATATATTTTTTATACTAATATTTAAAAATATAATTTATATGTATATAGTGAAATAAAGGAAATAATCATAATAATTTAATTCAGATAATTAAAATCCATCTTTTGAGCTGAAATTTTGTACAGAGATTCTAGACCAGATACACTCTTCAACCCGTTAGTATTTATATACCCTTTCCGTAACACCCTGTATATCTATCTATTTATACTTTATTTGCTTTTGATAATACAAATATCCTTAATTAACAAAAACAACAAAATTAAAACCTAACTTAACTAAAACTACGGTCAAAGTTGATCATGTGACATCCATATTTTTTGAACTTGCATCTTTTTGCATACTCACTCACCAATCACTCTGAATGTTTAAAGTTTCACACATCTATGCAACAAGACGTAAGTACGCAAGATTTTGGGAAAATATCTATTAAATTGCATGTTCAAGAATCGTTCAAAATTAACGCACAGTATGTGTATACAGGGTGTTCTAGTGTACTTGATTTCGTTTTATTCGTCTTAAAAGACAGAGGTTTACGATTTTTCTCGTGTCGCATTGCGTTTATATGAACAGTAAAATTTTCCTGGCATTTTATTAAAAAATATAAAAGGAGAAATACGCCACTAAATGTATTCGTTATATTATAATACATAAACTTATATTCAGTTCACAAACATAATCCTGTCGTAACATAAAATATGTCGCATGTCACATAAAACACAGTTATTTATAAACACAAGTTTTTTACGATATGACAGTAAATAATATGAGATGGTACAACTCGAGTATGTGCAATACCTATCTATTCAAACCCTTGTTTCAACTTTAACGAATATCAACTGTACGATAGTATAAATTAAGCCGATTTTAAAATGATAAGTACTGTTGAACAAGTAATAAAAATGATTGAAGCTTTAACGCGAACTGAACTTTAAGTATGAGCATTAATGTTGTTTTTCAAAAAACACCTATTTATTTAGGTACAGACGCCAGCACATCAAGCTACCCGAAACTGTCAAATTTTCCCAATCAACTTTGAACCTTATGTTTTAGCGATAAAGTTTAAAATCTGTTAAAGAAATTTGACAGATTGTAGTAACTTGATGTGCTGGCGTCTGTACACTTAGTGTAACAAAAATATGCACACTAATGAAAACTAATGTTTATTTAAACATTAGTTTTGTCTTTTATTATAAGCCTGTGTTGTCCCACTGCAAGGCAAAGGCCTCAATTCCCTCATTCCACTTTTTCCGGTCTACTGCGATTGTGGGCCAATCCATTAAGAAGGATTCACAGAAGATTTAACACATATAAATGACCAAATACAAAGATGCCAAACATTCTTCAAGATCGAAAGAAGGGTTAAAAGGATCGATTTTGACTCCTAAGTATACAGCCTCCATCAGTATCACTAAAGCTGAGATATCGCTAGAAATAATCATTCATTTTCATTCTTTCAACACAACTTTGTGACATTTTTTGGTTGACCGTACTTTCCCAAGACATAACTTTTTTTATTTTATTTGTGGTCGCACAATACTACTCAAAAATAATTATGGTGGAATCCGGGACCGCGGTCCCGGTCCCGAAGGCCCCACGACCCCATAAAATGAAATCTTTGGTTGCTGCTTATAAACAGACATACATATACCTACATCCATATCAGAAAACAATACTTTCAATCAATGATAAGTTTCAACTATCTGGCTTATTGAAATACTGTCAAAATAGCATAATCAGCATATAATGTTCCCACTGCTGGGACACAGGTCTCCTCTCTGTGAGAGGGAGTGAGCAATAATCCAACACGCGGGCCCAGTGCGGGTTGGTAGATGTCACAATATGTCGTCGAATTTTTGGTTCTAGGACATGCCGGTTACCTCACATTATAAATTACCAAAGACAAAGATTGTTCAAGATTCAGAGAAAGGGTTATGGATCGATCTTCACGAGAGCCCAGCATCCTCCATCGGTATCACTAAAGCTAAGATATCGCGAGAAGAAAACATCCTTTGATAAACAAAGTACTTCAGATGCGAAATCTTTGAAAGATCACCCAAACTTCAAATGGAAAGATCATACTTCGTTTCGGTTCGCGTGAGATTCGATCTATTTACTTTGCAAACTCAAACTCAAAGCATTTATTTCAATTAAACCAATTACAGACACTTTTGAATTGTCAAGGGTTCGGTCAGTCAGAAAAATGAAGCTAGTTGCCCATTCCAAAGCGTAGGCCTATGGAGAAGAACGAAACTCCATGGAAACTCTTTTAAATCAAAATAATATGGTTACAAAGTCTTGGTCACATCATTCATGTTAAAAATTATACATGTGAGAACGATGCAGAACGTCTGCTGCGTTTGCTATTTATAAAGTAAATATCATATCATAATCAGCCTTATCACTGCTGGGACACAGGTCACCTTTTTGTGAAAGGGAATGGGCTATAATCCACCACGCGGGCCCAGTGCCGGTTGGTATTACAATACATGCAACAAGACAACGCAAGGAACATTTAAATTACCTCACAAATTGAAATAAGATTTATGTATTTATTAATAACCAACTATTGACAGTTTGCACCACACATACAAGTTCTTAGTTAATATTAGTAATTACACATGTCATACAATCATAAAATTAGGTTAAATCACATAATAAAAAGTTTAAATGAAATAAAATTGGTCAAAACTATATAAAAATTAGATAATATTAGACAAAATTAGATAGATATTAGGATAAATTGGAATAGAATTATTAATAACAGATAACTATTTTATATACTTAAATTTAATTATTATAAATAAATTAATATAAAATGTATTTATTTATTTACTCCAAGGAGATTGTACTGGGAGTGGCAATGGACTCCAGGTATCGAGTGGCAGTGTTCAGGAAACTCAGTTCAGTACTCACGAAACGTTATGTTAACGTTTACGTTTTGGTTCGCGTGATCAAAGACAAAGATTTTCAAGATTGAGAGAAAAGGTTACAAGGATCGATGTTTACGGGGCCACTACAGCCTCCATCAGTATCACTAAAGCCGAGATATCGCGAGAAGAAAACAACCAAGTATTTCAAATGCGAGATCTTTGCAAAACTCGCTCAAAGTTCGAAAGGACCTTTTATCAGATTTACGTTTTGGTTCGCGTGAGATTCGATCTAAGAAACCAGATGTTCTTGAGACTTGCAAAATAAAATACGGCTGGACAATGCTCTGTGTCAGGCCTTTGAAGTTAAATGTATGGTGGCTGCTTATTAACAGACAGGCAGATACATTTGCGTAGACCGGAAAGTCAGAATATCGACCAAGTGTTTCTACAGTATGCGTGTATGATCAGATATATGAACGTAAACGAAGGAAGTATCGTAGCTGGTGGCGTTCTGTAGTGTCTGCCAGTACCCATGGGAATAAGTCGTGATTTTATGTATGTAAGGTCTAATGTTTCTAATTGATGTTATTTCAATTTAAGCAAATATCAACTTTATTTAAATGAGAATTAAGTTGATTTTAGAGTGACTAGCACTCTGAAAAAAATATAAAAATGAGAGACTAGCACTATTGAAAAAAAATGTTTGAAGTTGTAGCGTAAACTGAACTTTATTGTATAGTAATTAAAACGCTTTTTCCATAAACTCATATTTGTTTACATTTTTGGCAAATAAATCGGGAACGCAGAATAAGTTCAACTTTCTACTGTCGGCGCATCACATATGCGCGTGATTGACCGAGGGGAAGGCGCGGGGCGTCGGGGTACCGAACCCGGTACGCGACGGCCGCTGCGTGCCCTTCACTCCACTCAGCTCACAGACGCGCTTGACCACGGGCATTTCATTGTTTCTTTTATATGTTGATATTGTAAATTATGGTATTACACCTATTTTAATACAGTCCACTACTTCTTTTATCATAAAGTCCCGATTGAGCCCATTCACTACAATAAGACGTTAATCATTTAAATAATGAAGCAAAAACCTACCCGGTAGCACAGAATAACTAAGTAATAGTACAGACGCCAGCAAATCAAGCTACTACAATCTGTCAAATTTCTTCAATAGATTTTCAACTTTATCGCTAAAGCATAAGGTTCAATGTTGGTTGGGAAAATTTGACAGTTCCGGGTAGCTAGATGTGCTGGCGACTGTACTTAGCCGGTAGTTTTCTTCAGCGTCAGATACAAAAAGAGCCAACACTATTTATTAGCTAACAAACAAGTAACGAAACCCCTTCCATACCAATTTAATTGATACCAAGATTACAACAATAACCCATTACTCTAATCAAATTGAACAGATTACGGTTACAATGAATATCCAGCTCATTGGTTGTTATCCAATTAGGGACGCATGTGATTGGGCAAAATCAAATGGTTTTGAATGGCGGCCCGGTCGGCAAATGTGGATAATTGATTGAATTGTCAGCATCGCCAGATTGTCTATTCATCGTGTATAGAAATTATGAACGTTGTTAGCCCATAGGGGACGAATTGAGCGGGAATGTATTGTGGTCACTAATTTACGTACTATTGTTCAATGTGTAATTTGAAATGATTTCAGTAGGTAGGGTTAGAGAATTAGGTTTAATTACAAAACTATTTAAATCTATAAAAATAAATAATCTATATCTATGTCATACAAATAAATAAAATTGAAGTGTCTGTTTGTAATATCAAAATCACAGCTTTTTACTAAATGCATATAAAAGTATTACTTATTATAGCATTTACTTGCATTTACATACATTTAAGTACATTTCTTATTATTTGCATTACTTATTATAGCAAAAAAAAAACTATTTTAATTTTTTTGTCTGTCTATTTGTCCAGACTAATCTCCGAAACGGCTGGGCCGATTTTGACGGGGCTTTCACTGACAGATAGCTGATGTTATAAGGCGTAACTTAGGCGTAACTACGTTTATTTTCGAAAAATAAACACGGTTCCGCGCAAAAACAAACCCATTAAATCTAATTTGTTTTCCGACATGCACTAGCAGCTTGTAAAATATAAGACCTTTATCATCCTAACGGCGCAGCATGTGTTCTCCTTATATTAATTTCTAACAGCCGCTATCTAAGTATTCACCCCTTTTCTAGCCATATCATCTTTGCAACAATACATCTACAGTTTCTTTGATCTTCTCTCACTCAAATCCACCCTCATAATCAAAACCTTCCTTACGACATGTTATTTTTACTGACTTCAAAAAAAGGAGGTTATCAATTCGACATGTATGTACTTATGTAATATTATTGGAACTGCAATATATATTCACATATGACAATCTATTAGGGCTTCCGAACAAATATACAAAATTTTATAGATGTATGTTTGTCCACGCATTTCTCCGCTATTAATCGGATCGTGACCATTTTTTATTGGCTTACATTTACTTCGACTTTTCATGTAAATAACACTCAAAAAGGTCTGTCAATAAAGGTTTATTTAAATGAAAGTACTTGGATTCAAAACAATATTCATCGCTAAGTACCGAATACAAAAACACTTAGATAAGTATAGTACGGCTACTATGGCTAACTAGTAACTACCGAAAGGGGTTAAAATTATTAGTTTGTAGTCAGCACTGAACAATTTGAGGTCGTTATGAAAAACACCCTATAATTTTCAACCCTTGCTTCAAAGTTTCCCTTTACCTATTATGATAAGTTAACCAAACGTTTGAACTAGAATATACACGTGAATAGAGTGTGTATGTGTTTTTATAACCGCAATTTTCTCAAAAACTATTGAAGCAATTTTGATTCTTTCAAAATTCTTTCATTAATGTGATCTACATACTTTCAGGAAGGTTTTAGTATATAATACATCAGGTAATTATTCTTATGTACGAAGTTAAGCGTCTCCGGCATTTCTATGCGAATTTTGATGATTCTTCTAGTCGGTGTCTCCAACTCTTCAATGCACTAGTGTTAATTTAATTTGTGTGGGGTAGGTACCATTAAAAAGTGAAAAATAAAAACTTTTTTACAAAAAAAAAAACAACCGACTTAAAAAAAAAAAACAGTACAAAGCGATAAATAACTGATTTCGCAAGTCGGTGTCAAAAAACGAAAATGCGGAAGCAACGACACCGACTTCCGAAATTAAAGTTATTTATCACTTTGTACCTAGATTTTTTTTTTGAAGTCAGTTGTTTTTTTTTTTTGCAAAAAAGTTTTCACATGAAAACTTTTTTACAAAAAAAAAAACAACTGACTCGTATACGGATAGTATTATTATTACATAATAATAATACTATCCTTACACTACAAGATACAAAAGCTCCCAACAACGATTAAAACCTCCTTGCAGATTTAATAACATGGACTGCGACGTCCCAACGGGGCTGTACAAACTCTTTACTCGAGAACTTTACTTCAATCTCGGTAGAAAAGTCGGTATTTTAAGTGGTCCGACTTTAAACACAGGAAATAAGTAGTCAGTGTAGATAAAATTCATGAAGTTTCAGCTGTCGCAAGTTTTTATGCGATACTAGATGACCCAGCGAAATCGACAAAGCGCATAAGATTCTTTTTTGTTATTTTCTCATGTTTTAATAATTATTCTGCTATTAGGGGTGAAGCCAAATCCAACTAATAAAAGATCATAAAAATCGCTCCAGCCGTTCTTGAGTTATAAATGGTGTAACTAACCAGACTTTGTTTTATATCCAGGGTGTCCGTAATTAATGGATGACCTCTTAAGAGGTAATTGTACTTATTATTATGAACAACTTTTACTACGGGACCAAACATGAAATCGCAAAAAAAAAACAGGTGTTCCCTACATTTATGGTTGCATAACTCGTCAACTGATTTTTTTTCGCGATGTCCGGTTTGGTCCCATAGTAAAAGTTGTTCATAATGATTAGTACAATGACCCCTTAAGAGGTTGTTGAAGTTTTTCCAATAACCCAATATAGATAAGAGACCGACTTTCTAGTGTCTGGATAGACAGGCACATTCTACCAGATAAAGCGGTGTATCAGTGTATGTAAGAATCGCAGCAGGTGGCGGTTCTGTAATAGTTTCTGCGTGCTCTATGGAAGAAAGCGTAAGTTTATGTATGTATCTAGAGATGGTGCAAAAGTGCATTATTTTGAGGACTATTGGTAGAAGTAATCGAAACAGAATCTTTCATAAGTTAAAGAATACCACCAAAATCTTTATTTATTTTTTGCTTTTCTGCATCTTCATTCCAAAATAAACCGATATATTAAATTCATGGGCATCCTTTTAAAGGGTCATTGTACTCATCATTATGAACAACTTTTACTATGGGACTAAACCTAAAATCGCGAAAAAAAATCAGCTGTTTCTTGCATTTATGTTCACATAACTCGTCAACATGTAGGGAAGAGCTGATTTTTTTCGTGATTTCAGGTTTGGTCCCATAGTAAAAGTTCTTCATAATATTGATTACAATGACCCCTTAAAAGGATGCCCATAAATTCAATTTCACCTTGTATACATATTTTCTGCTTATATCATGCACATTATCCACGAAATCCTTCAAAGTACCACCATCGTGATTCGTGACGCACAACCTCGACGATAAAGAGTTACCGCTGTCGTCGTACTAACATAAGTTACCATAACTTACAACTTACTTGTCTAAGTACACAGCCACTAAATTATTCAAGATACCCTCACTTCGGCTTAAAACTTTGTCACTGTCCTCGCGTCGTGGGAACGCAGACTTGTAAGCAGTCGCAAGTCTTGGATCATCAACATTTATGATAAAGAACTCGTTTACATAGTGTGCTGGTGATTTTTCCTGATCCTTTTTCTAGCGTACAAGTTTTGAGGAGAGTAGCTTGTTTATCAGTTTTGTTACAGAACATTCTTACATAGCGTAGCGTAGACACATACTGAAAGTAAACGAAGCAAAGAGAGTACGTAGAGATCGTAGCAGGTCACTACCTGCTACACCTGCTAAACCTGCTAAACGGTGGTTAGTGTGAGTTTAATATGTATGTATGTATCACTAACTAATCGAGGTCTGTCAGCGAGCAATGGAGCGCAGTATCCTTGGAGTTAAACTTACTGATCCAGTGGCGTGCATTGCATATAGGCATATAAGCAGTGCCTACCTCGATATATCAACATAAGCCTGTCAATCACATTTTAGTGTATGTGCCCCATTAAGAAACTCACAAAATTATCATACCTAACACAAATCAAAATATTCATACAAACACGCGCGGCAGTAGGCAGCCGCCGGACGGCCTACTCGGCTCCCGTACTATTTGCACATTGTCATTGGTCTTTACTCGTTCAAGTTAATACGACAAAATTGAAAATACGTACGTCTCACGCGTTATACCATGACCTTTTCCTCTCTCTTACCTTGCTGTGCCCGCCAGGATCCACAATGATCAGTTCACATTGTAGACTGCAATAAATAAGTAGGTATATCTAGTATTGAGTTAACGAAGTGTATGTCGCAGCAAACTGGTTAAATTAGCCGTTTAGTTGACCGCCTAGCCTTTGGAAGTAGTGCTTGTCTCGCTTCGCTCTCTCGGCTCGCACGCGGTTGATCACAGTTCTAACCTAACCTATTCGGTCGGGGTGCCCTGGCTTAGTTACTGGGACCAATTCGACTCGCGCGTGATTGGTTACAGTTCCAACCTAAACTATAATTGTTATTATAGTTCCTTAGTGGGGACTAAGGATCGTTCCTTAGTCCCCACTCCTTAGTGGGTTCCAACTATAACTACTCCAACTATAATAGGGGTTGTGTACATAATTGTTACTTATAGGTTCGTACCTATAAGTAACAATTATGTACACAACCTTAAGTCTATCAAACAAACAACTATAATAAACAACTACAAACTAATGATATAGGTACATACAGACCGAAACTGGTTAAAATTCAACACGAGCGTATCGACATTTCGCCGCTGACAAGGGATTCTAACTCGATTCAATAATTCAAGGATATGATTATGTATTCAGTGTTGGATTATTATGATTTAACATGTACGTACCTACTCAATTTTACAGGCTTCGTTAGCTAATTTTTAACCGACTTTAAAAAAATAAAGTTCTACGTACATCTATTTGTATTACCACGTATTACTAGCTTATGAATCGATCACGCAGAGAAACTCCAACCATAGCCCCCTACATTGCCCTTTGGGTGACTTTCAGCCTTCTAATAAGGCCCATTAAAGAAGAGAAGAAATCCGCAGGAGAACCAAGGTAACCGACATAGCCCGAAGAATTGCCAAACTTAAGTGGCAGTGGGCAGGGCACGTTGCTCGCAGAACAGATGGCCGATGGGGCCGAAAGGTTCTGGAGTGGCGACCGCGTACCGGAAGACGTAGCGTTGGAAGGCCTCCCACAAGGTGGACCGACGACCTTGTGAAGGCCGCAGGAACTCGTTGGATGCGAGAAGTACAAGACCTGTCGAAGTGGAGGTGCTTGGGGGAGACCTATATCCAGCAGTAGACGTCTTTCGGCTGAAATGATGATGATGACTAACTTATGCCCGCGACTTCGTCCGCGTAAAATTTCTCGTCCTCTCTACCCACCTCGTCGCACTACATCGCCTGCCCGCGCTATTTTTCGCTTTCATGTTCTTTCTTACTTTTTTTCTTTTTCTTCGGCTCTTCAGGGTCCTAGCGTGATATTAAATAGCCTATAGCCTTCCTCGAGAATTGGGCTATCAAATGCAGAAAGTATTTTTTTCAAATCCAGCCGGTAGTTCCAGAGATTAACGCGTTCAAACAAACAAACTCTTGAGCTTTATTATTAGTATAGATATAGAAGATAGGAGAAGAAAAATACATGTTGCGCCGATCCCAAAAAAAATGGGGATAAAGACAGGAGAGTGATGATGATGTACACAATTATAAAAGAAAGACAGAAGGAAAGAAAGAAAAATGCGTTTATTGGCGTTACCTCAAAATAAATACACCTCAAAACTCCTGCCTCCCCCCTCACTCAAAGTCAAAGCATTTATTTCCAATAGGCACACAAAAGGCACTTTTGAACGTCAAAAATTACATTAAAATTGAATTGATTCTAGTCGCCCCTTCCAAAAGGTAGTTTTCATATGGAGAAGAATGGGTAAGAAACTCCACCGTTCACCACTCTCCATAAAACTCCTTAAAGGCTTCGATCTCTCTCTCTCTCTCTCTGTAGTCGGTCCCTCATGTCTGAGGATCGTGGTCAGCTTCCGGAACAGCATCTGGAGCGGATGATCCGCCTCCACCGGTTTCTGTCCAGCGCATCCCTTACCACCGTGTAGAATACCGTGTAAAGGCTTCGATAGGTCGTTTTGAACCGACATCAAAAATGGAGGGGGTTCTGTGTTCGTCTGTATGTGTTATGTATGTCCATCGATATTTTCATCAATTGTGGACCGATTTTGAAAATTATTTTTATCAGGCGGGCTACATAGTTTTGTATTGGAAACTCGGAGTAAAGTATTGGCAAACTTAAGCCTCGAAAAATGTATTGTTAAACCACACCCCGGACACTCCATACAACGCTCGCAAAATAATTACCTACTACTACTACATTAAAAAATGACGTTTGTATACGTATGAATGTGTGCGTGAGGTACTTGTGTTTGCGAGCGCTCTTGTTAAAGAACTGCGACGAATACGCCGAAGTGCGGGGTGAGGTGCGGTAACTGATGTTAGTGCGGGGAAGGGAGTGGCCTTTCTGTACGTAGTACTTTAAGTATTCTGTGGTTAAACCGAAGTTAATACTGGTGTAACTTTATAATACCAGCCGATTACTGTCCCACTGTAGGGCAAAGACGTCTTCTTATATGGAGAAGGCACGAACATTGATCACTACGCTTGCTCAAGACGGGTTGGTGATTTCAGACTACATTAACTTCACTCCGATTTTTTGAAGTGAAATCTTCTTTAGCGGCGTTGTACACTTTTTTTGTAATGGGTAAAAAATGTTAAACTCGCGTCAGGAGACGTGACCGTCAGAACACGTGACCTGATCGAAAATTCGTAAGACGGATGGAGAGTAGACAGCCGGCGCGGCGTAGGAGAGGAAGTATCCCCCTCTTTTTCTACGGCGCGGCGAAAATGTATGCCTGCTGTTTTAGTTTAGGCGGCGCAGGGCGCTTGCGCGAATGTTCGTGTGTGTTTATGTTACAGCGTGTCACGCGCATCCATGGATGGTGACAGCTGTGGCTCGACCGTCTGTGTAGTGGCTACACTGCTGTGTATTCGTAAAATTCGTGTATATAAAGTGTTTAAAATATGGAAATTGAACAAAGTGCATCTATTAATGAAAAAAGTGACGAAGAAATAGTGAAAGAAAATGAGTTATATTAGGTCCTTACATATGAAATTGGCGTTTTTCGTACTGGCCACTTTAATCACGAATTTCTCCTCTTTGGTAAGGAATTCCAAATTCAAATTTGTACAGCTATTTACTCATGTATTTGTGCTTCGATGACCGTCATTCATTTGTTTTTTTTCTTCTGTTTTTTCTGTTTGCGTCACTCATTTTACAAAATGGAAAATTTAAAATATCGCATTATTTACGAGTACGAGTTCCGCCGTGGCACTAGTGCTGCGGAAACGACTCGAAGGGTGAATGATGTGTATGGCGGTCATGTTGCAAAAGAAAACACAGTTCGTTTTTGGTTCCAACGTTTTCGTTCTGGAAATTTCGACCTGCAGAACAAGCCCCGTGGACGGCCTGAGACCCAAGTTGATAATGGAGAATTGAAGGCTATTGTGGAAGCGGACCCATCGCAAACCACGTCCGAGTTAGCTGCAGGCTTCGATGTTAGTGATAAAACTGTTTTAATTCACTTGAAGCAAATTGGGAAGATTAAAAAGCTTGAAAGGTGGGTACCTCACGAATTGACTGAAGCAAACCGGCAAACGCGCGTCGACTGCTGCGTTACATTACTGAACCGGCACAACAATGAAGGTATTTTAAACCGAATCATTACTTGTGATGAAAAATGGATTCTTTACGATAATCGGAAGCGCTCAGCGCAATGGTTGGATCCTGGCCAGCCAGCCAAATCCTGCCCCAAGCGAAAATTAACCCCAAAAAAGTTACTTGTAAGCGTTTGGTGGACTAGTGCCGGTATTGTTCATTACAGTTTTCTCAAATCTGGCCAGACTATTACAGCTGATGTCTATTGTCAGCAATTACAAACCATGATGGAAAAGCTAGCGGCTAAACAACCAAGTGTTAGAAATTAATAAACTCGAACACTTGTACACATCACTTTATTGGTACTCAAGACTCAACACAGTAAAATAGTAATTATAACTCAAAGCGAGACCACTTTCATCATCGTTTTTGCTGGGAGAGGAAAAATGCAATTTTTTTTTCACTTTTCCCGCCGGTTTTCATCAGTGACTTATTTATGGGTTGCCACAAACCAAAAAGCATAAAATGTTTAAAAAAATGATAATGTTGCAACCCTCAAATAATATTAGTTAAATAGTCGATTATTGTGTATGCTAACATTCGGCTAATCCTGACGACAAACGCGGCCTCGCGTTTAAAAAATAAAATTAAAATAAACAGAGAAAGATAAAAAAAAAGATACATCGAAATCATACTATTCATTAAGAACTCATTTAAAAATAAACTAAGAGATAAAAATAAAAAAAAATGTACATCGAAATCTTACTATTAATTAAGAACTCATTCACTCTTAAATTCGTAACTTCGTCTAATCGATTATAAGTACTGTCACTTATAGTGACTCACTCTTATAACTAAACATCGACTACAAGCACTCTCACTTGTAGTGACTCACTCTTATAACTAAACATCGACTACAAGCACTCTCACTTGTAGTGGCTCACTCTTATAACTAAACATCGACTACAAGCACTCTCACTCGTAGTGACTCACTCTTATAACTAAACATCGACTACAAGCACTCTCACTTGTAGTGACTCACTCTTATAATTAAACATCGACTACAAGCACTGTCACTTGTAGTGACTCACTCTTATAACTAAACATGGACTACAATCACTCTCACTTGTAGTGACTCACTCTTATAACTAAACGTCGACTACAAGCACTCTCACTTGTAGTGACTCACTTTTATAACTAAATATCGACTACAAACACTCTTAGCTGTAGTGACTCACTTATAACTAATCATCAACTACAAGCACTCTCAGTAGTAGTGACTCACTTTTATAACTAAACATCGACTACAAGTACTCTCACTTGTAGTGACTCACTTTTATCTCTATTTATCGTTTATGGGCACATACACCCGTAAAGACTCACTAATCATCACTATTTTCACTATCGCTACATCTCACTTATATTTTATTTATGTATATTGCAACAAGTCCGTTCACTTTATTTCATTCTAAAATTAACATTATTTAGTAAGAAATAACAAACATTCTTCTAAACTCTTGTGCATTTAATAATCAGTAATATTCTCTGTAAATACAGGTCAATAGACATCGCTTTAATGAATACAGATAAATATATTTATTATGTACAGTTCTCTAAGTTGAAGTGAAATGTTGTCCAAGTGGGACTTCATTATCAAATTAATTTTATTTCATGACCATGTTTTAAGCAATATTGTCAAATCACAATATTGACGTTCACTGTTAATCTGAAAATCTCAATTATATTACTACAACAATAGTTATTGCTGACTCTTACTCTGAATCACTCGACATCGCATCATGATTAAAAACAAGCCAAGGGTGTATCCTATCGACGGCATAAACCGACCTATATGGTTTGCAACCCTCTTTTCTAGTAATAGGAGTGTCCTCTATTTCATAACGATCGTTGCCTATTATTTTAGATACTCTGTACGGTCCTACACATTTTGGTATTAGTTTACGGCTCTGTCCAGGGTCTGTACGGATATCTTTTTCTACACGAACTAAATCTCCTACTTTATACTCAGTTGGTTTTTTATGAGACTTATCAAAACGCTCTTTTTGTAGTCGTTGGCTTATTTGAATTCGCGAGTCTGCATCCGATCTAATTTCATCGCGATCTAACGGTTTATGAGATTCCGCGACAAGTGGATTCATAAAACCATCCGAAACGCCGGTAGTTTGAACTCCAAACAACATTTCTGAAGAAGTACGACCAGTGGATTTGTTTATTGTGTTGTTCAAAGACCACTGTATCTGGGGTAAACACAAGTCCCACTCATTTTCTGGTTTATTGTGATTAGCAGCCGTTATGGCATCAACAATAGTCCGATTATACCTCTCAACTTGACCGTTGGCCCTGGGAGAGGCAACCGCATTTAAGATATGTTTAACGCCCCTTTTATTAATAAAATTGGAGAACTCTTTGCTTGTAAAACTAGTGCCGCGATCAGATATCAGACGACGTGGCACTCCGAATAGCGAGAAATATTCCGTAAATACCTGCACCGTAGTACTACTTTTAACATTTTTTACTGGCTTTATATAAATAAATTTAGTGAAGGCATCAATGATCACTAAAATATGACAATTCTTCTTCTTGCTGATAGGAAAGGGACCGCAGTGATCAGTATGAAGTGTATCAAACGGTTTATTAATTTTTTGGATTGGATGAAGCTCCCCTTCTTTAGCTCCAGCTGGCAACTTATTGTGGGCACAATTTAAGCACGAACTGCAATATTTTTTAATAAAACGTCTCATTTTTTTAAACCAGTATATCTGATTAATCCTACTGTAAGTCTTTTCAAAACCGAAATGACCGACATCGTCGTGATTCATACGAACTATTTGCCATCTCACTGATTTTGGAACTACCCACTTTAAATTAGTTATATCATTTTTGTCATTAGTTATTCTGTACAAACGGCCATTTTTAACAGTATAGTTCTTATGAATCTCGACAATATCTTTTGTTTCTGAATCATTCAAAATGTTAATTATCCTTTGTATTTCTGAATCCTGTTCCTGCACTGTGCGCAACCACGCATCGTCATCTATTGTGAAAACATCAACCACCTGTACTACGTCATTGGATTCAGAGTCATTTGGGTTGCGTGACAGTGCATCGACATGACTCATCTTATTACCATCGCGATGTTCTACAGTAAAATCGTACTCCTGCATTAATATGTACCAACGCGCTACTCTCGGTATCAAATCTTTCTTTGTCATTGTGCTGCGTATAGCGGCACAATCAGTGACAACTTTAAATGATTTACCCAAAACATAAACTCTAAACCTATTCAAAGCACAAACTACCGCCAAAGTTTCCAACTCATACGAGTGTAGTTTGCTTTCATCTGGTGTCGTTTGACGGCTATAATAAGCTATAGAATGGAATGCTTTATCTGAATTCACCCGTTGTAACAAGATTGCTCCTATACCGATTTTACTAGCGTCAGTGTGAATTTCTAATTCAGCTTCTGGGTCATATAGTGCCAAAACAGGTCGAGTGGTTAATTTACTTTTTAATTCATTAAATGCTTTTATTTGAGGTTCGTTAAAACACCAAGAAACATTTTTCTTTGTAAGAATCGTTAGAGGTTTTGCTATCATAGAATAATTTTGAATAAACCGTCGGAAATAGCTTGTAAGGCCAACAAACTGTCGAACCTCGTGAACATTTTTAGGTAAAGGGAAATCTACTACAGCTTGAATTTTGACTGCCCCGGGTCGGATGCCATCGGAATTAATCTCGTAGCCCAAATAATTTATACGAGTCTGAAAGAAATCGCACTTTTTAAGATTTAATGTTAGATGAGCAGACCTTAATAATTGAAAAACCTTCTCCAGCTTATCTAAACCCTCTTCAATTGAACGTGATGTCAACAATAAATCGTCCATATAAGCCAACGCCAAATTTTGCTTACCCCTAAGCATACAGTTAATAGTCCTTTGGAAAACACTAGGTGCATTGGCAAGTCCAAACGGCATTCTTTCAAACTCACACAAACCATCCGGTGTTACAAACGCAGTATATCGCTTACTGGCTTCACTCATTGGCACTTGGTAGTATCCTGAAAAAAGATCAAGGCTTATGAAGAACTTGTTGCCCCCTAATCTGTCTAGTTGGTCTTCGATGCGAGGCAATGGATATTTATCTTTTAACGTTTTTCTATTTAGGGCCCTATAATCTATACACAGCCGTTTATCCCCATTTTTCTTACTCACTAAGATAACAGGACTCGAATAATCCGAAGTGCTTTCGCGTATTATACCGTTCAATAATAATTCTTCAATCATTTTATTTAGGTGGTCACGCTCACTGTGTGATATTCTATAAGGATTATATACTACTGGTCTATTGTCTGTCAGCGTAATATCCATTTTTGCTAGATTAGTTTTACCTAACTCTCCTAAGTTCATTGCAAAACAATCCCTATATTTCTTTAACAAATCAAATAACTGTACTTTTTGTTGTTCTGATACTTCCGTACTAATTTTTATATCCGATAAAGGTAACTCTACATAATTTTTAGTTTCCGTTGTTAAACCTATATATTCCTTATTTACTTCTTGATAGTGTTGACCCCGAACTAATAAAGTTCCTTTATAAATATTTAAATCGTTAGATGATAAATTTGCTATCATTAAATATCCTTTACCTGCTTCAAACTCAAAAACCCCAGACAAAACAGCATATTCATTCTGCGGTAAAATTCGAAGACTGTATTGTATCCACAAGCCACCACTATACGCGTCATTGGTAATAGCATCTATTGGCATCATAGATTTAGGTTTTATCACTTTATCAGCATCTGCGTATACTTTAGTCTTAAACACATTATCATCAAAATCTGGCGTATGCATAAATACTAGTTCATCCGTTGTTTTTAAGATAATAACATTAGGTTTTTCTGTAAAAGACTGCCCTACTAAAATTGGTGTCTGTAAATAATTATCATCTACAACTAGAACTTCCGTTTCAGCTTTAACTGAGCCAATTTCTAAAATTGCTATAAACTTTCCTAGTGGCTTTACAGCGGAATTTCCGAATCCCTGTAAAATGGGTAATTTTTCGATATCCCAATCATGTACTATTAACTTTGCATTTGATTCTCTTACAAGAGTACATTTGCTACCCAGGTCAACGTATCCTTGTAAGATAACGTTGTTTATTCTGACATCTTTGTAATATTTTGAATTTGCGAATTCACTATTAGTAATGCACAATATAGTTTTATTTAGTTCTGTAGCGGTATTCGTTTTATTTAAAGAGTCATTGTTATTTGCGTTTCTTCTACGACAGTCTTTAGTTTCATGTCCCAATTTAAAACAAAAGTTACATCGTTTAATGGGTTTGTTACACTTTAAACTTATGTGCCCTAGCTCATTGCAATTATAACATCGAATGTTATCATTTGTACTGGTTCTTGTTTGCTCATTTGAAACCTTATTGGAATTCTTAGGTGGCGCATTATTCCGGTTACGGAAGTTGGAAGTAGGTGTATTATTGTCGTGTTGGGACACGGTACGCAAGTAATTAAGGATTTGTTCCGGTTCATTAAACATGCAGGCTCCTGCTGCCATTCTTACAAATTTGTCGTCAATACCGTGTATAAGACAGCCAACTGCTTTATTACCAGTTATCTCACATTTATTTATAAGTGCCATTTTGTCATAATAATAATGTTCTAAAGACTGACCAAATTTACACCTAAGCCTTAGCATTGATGTCAACACATCTCCATAATTTTCGTTGGAAGGAAAAGCCTGTTTTAATTTTTGAACCCACTCATTCCAATCAAATAGTACCGAGGGTAAACCCTGATACCACTTCTTGGCTAAACCACTTAATTTGGGAAGGGCATAGTGACATATTTGACGATCATTCCAAGAGTAAATCTGCGCACATTCACTGACCTTGTTAATCCAATTTTCTATTGTTTGGCTATTATCACTAGGGTCAAATTCGGGTACAACACTAAAAGCAACAGGAAAGTTGTTTTGAGCCCAGAAATTGGATGTGGGTAGTGACGCAGAGTTACCGATGGGGTTATTCATATTTAAAGGAATATTATTCAATAACTTATTATTATCCGATGAATCAGGGATAGTGTGGTTAGTAGTAGTAGTAGAAGTCAACGGAGGAGTTTTAGTTAACTCACGATCAGTATGTTTAGAGCGCCTTTGCTTCCTATTTCTCTTACTATATTGTCTATGGCTACTGCTATGCTTTTTAACACGACGTCGCATTTTACTATGCCGCGACCTACGGTTGTTATCATCACTATCGCTACTATTTACAGAGCAACTATCACTACTTGTCTCACGTCGCCTTCGCTTAGAATTGCCCATTATCACGTTAAACGATTTTGAGTGATTCAAAATAAAATCAAAATTATTTAAATGCAGCAACAACAAAATTAGATAAGTAGATATTAATAACTAATATTTATAATGATATAGATAACTAACAAAAGAAAATAATAAAGTCAGCTGAAATTCGTTTGCAACACAAGTTAATCAAATAATAATATAACCGCTTTAACTAGCAACTAGAAATTTTAAACGATCGGTAATATAATACTTAAAATAATAATTCCATCGCAATTGTGGACTATTCAAATCTCAAATTGTCTTTTATTACAAATGTAAATAAACTAAAACTGGTATCACTTTCACTAGGTACTTCTCAACGATCACTATTAATGTTATTGCTCTAAATGTTTGAACCTTGTTTCTTATTTCAAGCACGCTCGTGCATGCTTATGCACATGTTATAACAACAATAAGTTTGTCACAAAATCACAGGGAAACGAAGTTATACGAGTACCAGGCCAGGCGCACTCTACATTTTAGGCGTGCGCAGGTACGCGGTCGGTACACGGCGGGTTCGTATAGTAGTCGGGCCAACAGGGCGCTGTGCGCCGAGCGCGCTCTCCGGATCGCACGTTAGTTCAATAATTGATAATAATGACTCACGCGTCGTGTCGCATCGTCCGTTCGTCGCTTAAGATATTAACTCAAACTGTCCTTGGTCCAGGAAACCACAGCGTCAGGCACGTAGATAAACTTTAGCACACTTCTGACTTGTTAGAAATTAATAAACTCGAACACTTGTACACATCACTTTATTGGTACTCAAGACTCAACACAGTAAAATAGTAATTATAACTCAAAGCGAGACCACTTTCATCATCGTTTTTGCTGGGAGAGGAAAAATGCAATTTTTTTTTCACTTTTCCCGCCGGTTTTCATCAGTGACTTATTTATGGGTTGCCACAAACCAAAAAGCATAAAATGTTTAAAAAAATTATAATGTTGCAACCCTCAAATAATATTAGTTAAATAGTCGATTATTGTGTATGCTAACACAAGGCTGGTCAATCGCTCCACGCCACTGCTGCTTCACGACAACGCCAGACCACACACTGCGCAACAGACGGCTACCAAATTAGAAGAGCTTGAATTGGAATGTCTTAGACATCCTCCGTACTCCCCGGACCTTGCTCCAACAGATTACCATTTTTTTCGCAATTTGGATAACTTTTTGCAAGGGAAAAAATTCAACTCCGATGGGGCAGTCCAAATCGCCTTCAAAGATTTTATTGATTCCCGTCCGACTGGTTTTTTTAGTAAAGGGATCAATGAACTACCTATAAGATGGCAAAAGTGCATTGAAAACAATGGTTCATACTTTGATTAATTAAATATATTATATTAAAAAATATTCGACTTTTTGTTCCTTCCATACAAAACGCCAATTTCATATGTAAGGACCTAATATTAATTCAATTAATAGTTGATTTATTTCAACATTAATATTCAAGTTTTCACTTCTGCCGGCACTCCCGGAGTGCAACCCGTCTTTTTTTTTATGTCGTATTTTTTTCTCATAGTTTCCTTCCATCCAACAACTGCTTAAAATATATTTAAAAAGATATTCATAATTGACCAAGAAGTTTCAATGAAAAGTAATTAAGAAAGTAAGAAAATACTCAATTACAAATCGAAACTCCACCAATTACATCCACTTAAATTGAAAACCGTTTTTAATAAATAAATCTTTGATCAAGAACCTACATCAAGAACCTAGTCCATCAAAGGTGGAAAATGTTCAATGAAACGTGAAAATCACGAATCTCGTGATAAATTCGATATCAAAGTGAGATTTATCCGCGTGCTGCTTCAGAATTAATCGGAGTGCGACTAATCGTTTGGAAATAAAGTCAGAACGGTTGGTTGGCTTCGCCTTCGGATGTAAAGCGGCTGCCATGTCTTTTGACCTGACTCAACGTCTGGGACGTGTAGCTATGTGGTTTAAGTAATGCACTTTAGCTCAAACTCAAACGGCCTTATTACAAAACAACGTTTATCTCTAAACCCAGGTTTAAACGATCAAGCCATTTTTGAATTTCGAGGTTTATTCCGACAAAGTTCAAGTTCTAATTACAAAAAAACTTTTTTACAAAAAAAAAACAACTGCCTTCAAAAAAAAAACTACAAAGTGATAAATAACTTTAATTTCGGAAGTCGGTGTCGTTTGTTCCACATTTTCGTTTTTTGACACCGACTTCCGAAATTAAAGTTATCTATCACTGTAGTTTTTTTTTTTTGAAATCGGTTGTTTTTTTTTTGTAAAAAATGTTTTTATTTTTCAGTTTTTAGCTGTACCTACCTACCCCACACTAATTCAATTAACACTAATGCATTGAAGAATTGAACACACCGACTAGAAGAATCATAAAAATTCGCATAGAAATGCCGGAGATGCAGTACATTTATGCATATAACTTCGTACATAAGAATAATTACCTAATGTATTATATACTACAACCTTACTAAAAGTATGTAGATTACATTAGTGAAAGCATTACCAAAATTGCTTCATTCGTTTTTGAGAAAATCGCAGACATACATACATACATACGGGTCGAATACAGAACCTCCTTTTTTGCAGTCGGTTAAAAAGTGACGTTAAACACAGTCTAAATGGTCAACTTTGTATTAGATTTTGTAAAAAACTTTTTGTGAGAATGAAGTTTAAAATTCAATAACTGTCTAAGTTTTAGCCTTAAGCATGGACTAACGTAATGGTAGAGTTCATTTGGAATCAGACGGAAAGCATTTTCAATAAAACGATTTACATGCACTTTTGAATTGTCAAGTATTCTATTGCGCAATAGGTTACTATGGAAAAGAACAGATTATAGACTCTATGGACATTCTTTTAAGGGCAGATTTTTCTATAGTCAAATAACTTTTATCTGAGGAATAAATATTGCGGTTTGACAGCTTTTATATAGAAAATATATGTCAAACTGTCTATTCTTTAGATAAAAGTTATCAGTATATTGAAAAATCAGCCCTAAATCAAAATAATCATTGGTAACATCATTCGCATGTACAGTGTAAACCGTTGGTCCTAGAGACATGAAATTAGGAGGGTGTGTTCTTTGTGAAGAGTAGGTATCCACTAAGACAGCGTTTTTCGAAATTCTACCCCTAAGAGGGTGAATGGGGAGAGGGTGCAATTTCACGAGGACGAAGTCGCGAGCAGAAGCTAGTCGAGTTATACAGGGTGAAATTAAATTCATTGGCATCCTTTTAAGGGGTCATTGTACTCATCATTATGAACAACTTTTACTATGGGAACAAACCTAAAATCGCGAAAAAAAATCAGCTGTTCCTTGCATTTGTGTTCACATAACTCGTCAAAATGTAGGGAAGAGCTGATTTTTTTTCGCGATTTCAGGTTTGGTCCCATAGTAAAAGTTGTTCATAATGATGATTAATTACAATGACCCCTTAAACGGATGCCCATGAATTCAATTTCACCCTGTATACTTATATTATAAAGAGGTATTTGGGAGTATGTATGTAAGGGGTAATCTTATCTTCGGAACTACTGATCCGATTTCGAAAATTCTTTCACTAATGTAAAGCTACAGTATTGCCGAGTGTTATAGGATATATTTTCACGCGGACGAAGTCGCGGACAGAAGCTAGTAAATAAATATAGCGTGTGACAGTATTTTTTCTAAAGGCACTCTATAGGCACTTTATGTACAGTCAACCAAAGAGATAAGTATGCAGGATCGTCGGATATAGTTGAATTTTAGTAAGAAACCGATGGATGTTGTCGACTGAAATTTAATTTCATAAAAGAGCTGTTTGTTTTCTATTAATAAAATTAAATTTTATTCGACAACATCCATCTGTTTCTTACTAAAATTCAACTATATCCGACGATCCTGCATACTTAACTCTTTTGTTGACTGTACCTACATGTTCAAAAAATGTAATTATTCCAGTTAAACCATTGCTGGCTAAAACCATGAAATGAGTCGGTATAAGCACAGAATAACTAATAGGTATCATCATCATTTCAGCCGAAAGACGTCCACTGCTGGACATAGGCCTCCCCAAGCACCTCCACTTCGACCGGTTCTGTGCTTCTCGCATCCAACGGGTTCCTGCGGCCTTCACCGGGTCGTCGGACTAATAGGTACTCTCGCGACGACGCGACGCGTACAAACTTTCAACTTTCGACCTCTGAGCGGGTCAAACGGGATTACCTTCTACAATATTATATACTTGAAAAGGCCAAAATAAGTGCCTTTTTTACCGAGGAGAGGCGGCCGTAAGAAAAACCATCAATATTCGATTGCGTATGAAATCAGTCCTAGTACTTAACTACGAGTAATTTTAGTTTATACAAGCTGTCTGTTTTGAACTAAGATCTTTTTGAACAGCAGGATACCTAATGAATCTACCACTTTAAACGAAGTCATTTATTTTTTAAATCTGATTGGAACATCCCGGTTTTAGTTCATAGCAAACTGTTTTAGCGGATATAATAATAAATGGTATTGTTATCAAATGGGACGATAAAATGCCTAATAACTATTTTTGCACAGAGCAATAATTGCTTTTTATCATTTTAAAACGTAGGTATTTGACCCCAAAGTTGTGCTGTATTAAAAATTTTAAGAAAAATAATAAAAAAATAAAACTTACCAAAACTTTGAATACATTCTATGTAAGCGAGAATTAGCACCAACGTTACAACTGAAACAAAAAAATGAAAAATATTATTTTTTGTAAAAAAAAAATACATATTTTTTCCTATAAGTAGGTATTCTCCTCCATGAAACCACTATTTTACGTGAATTTAATTGATTTGCAAATTATTGTTAAACTATTACTTCTCTACATAAAACATTTTTCCTTTAAAACGCGAACGTACCTCTCGCGTACATATTGGCGGGAAACTTTGGAGCGAAGGGCGTGCACCACCCCCGCTACTCAAATCGGTACTGACGACCGAAAGCCCAAAACGGAGGAACTTAGTTTTTTATGAGGATAATAAATAGGCACAGTCAACACTTCGTCAAACCTATATAAGAAGAAACTCTTTAATGTAAATAGAATATTAAACATGTATTATTGTCAATTTGATAAAAGCTTTGTGTAGATAACACTTCAGTTTTCGAAATTATAATATTAAAATTGAATCCGATGTTACCTATATTAAAATAGTACAAACTACGCATGAAATGCTAAAAGGTAGATCGTCGAATAATTTTTCGTCAATTTAGATTTGATAAGTCGGTAATATATTATGTAGGTATATACTCGTAATTTCATTGCTAACCTTTATAAGAATTTTTAGATTGTGTAAGTAACTTTTTTAATTTCGGTTACATGTTTGTCCTAAGGACTTATGTCCAATATCTATCTAGATGCTATAAAGACCTAATTAAATCTTAACCGCCTCATTGCTCTTGCTGTCACGGTTTAGACGCAAACTTGAGGTTTCGGATGCAATTTGCTACTCGGGAAATCTTATTTAGTTTTTCCCTCTAGGAAATAGCAGCCTTGTGTTAGGTGCCAGATAGCGCATGTCTATAGTAACAATTTTATTTTACAGTTTGGTTTGATTTTTTTATTCGAGTTATCTTATACAGGATGTGTCTTATACGGCTGTGTGTTGTGTCTTAATAAAAAGACACGTCACATAGCCGCCAACACCGCTTTCTGTATATACATAAAACTAAGTAACATTGCATAACAATAATTGCTGGGAAACGTCTTTAAAATTTGGTGTAAATATTTGCTGTTTGCGGTAGTGCGCAATGTAACACACGCAAAACATTTTGTGCTTATGGGTGCATGCAACGTTACAGGGGTCGTGGGGTATTTAAAGTTGTGTTATAAACTTACATTAAAAACTTGTTTTCGTAAAATAAATCTAAATCCATATCCATACTATACTAATATTATAAATTCGAAAGTAACTCTGTCTGTCTGTCTGTCTGTATGTTACCTTTTCACGCCTAAGCCGCTGAACCGATTTCGATGAAATTTGGTATAGAGATAGTTTGAGTCCCGGGAAAGGACATAGGATAGTTTTATCCCGATATTCCCAGGGGATCGAAACCGTGCGGCGCTGCTAGTATCTCTATAACCAGAAGGTTCCCAGGTATGGTCCAGTACAAAAAAAATATTACAATGACGGGGAGTACAAGTGACTCTCGGCTTCTTTAAGTGTGTCTTTGATTTGTACACCCTTATAGAGGTATGAGGAACAGGGTGTAAAGTTCACTCAACCTCCATAGAAAAGGGAGGATTCTCCGACCAGACGGGTGTTGTGTCTGGCGGGCTACTGCCCAATGAGTCATGTCGGGCTGTTGTATATATGCTAGTTGCGTGGTAAACTCTGCTTGCGCGATGCAGAATTTGCGTGACGTTGTTCGCATATGGCGTTGTAGATACCGCTACATCACTCCCCCGCGGAGACCGGAGGTCGATAGTGGGCTGAGTCTTGTATCTTGCGATGCTTGCCAGGCCAGCTGAGGTTCCAGTGAGTCGGAACCGGTTGCCGCATAGTTCATGGTGAGTCGGAACTGTCTGCGAAGATGTCCCCAGTGAGTCGGGGTGGCGCTGCGTTATGCTCCAGTGCGTCGGATGTGGTACAGCGCCGGGTTGAGGCTGACTGCTGACGTCGACCAGGAGAGGCTTATTGAGGGCTCTGCTTGTAGACCGGCCGAAAGTGCAGTGTGCTGTGCCGAGGTTGCTGATGAGGCTGAGGGTGATGACCAGGTATGCGCGGTCGCTGCATGCTGGTGGTCAGGATACCCGTTGAAGCCGTGGATGCTGGCTGGCTGGGTGACTCGCCGCTAAAGCTTGCGGGAGTGATGATGATGACGTCACGCTGAAGTAGGTGCACGAAGGCTGCGCTGACGTTCATGTTCGGGGTCACCAGTATAGAGGTATGAGGAACAGGGTGTAAAGTTCACTCAACCTCCATAGAAAAGGGAGGATCCTCCGACCAGACGGGTGTTGTGTCTGGCGGGCTACTGCCCATTGAGTCATGTCGGGCTGTTGTATATATGCTAGTTGCGTGGTAAACTCTGCTTGCGCGATGCAGAATTTGCGTGACGTCAGTATGACGCGTTGTTCGCATATGGCGTTGTAGATACCGCTACACCCTTTATTTTTGTACACGTGTTTCTGTGACAACTAAACCTATTTTATTTTACTTTCTTACCTATCTTTCTTTTCTATTTGGGCAGCGAATTTAATTCCTTAAAGTATCTTTTTTGAGCATAAAGTGTAACTTAATATGAAAAATCTTCGAATACCTACTTTGGTATACGTACATTTGATAGCCATGGACATGTAACAAGTAGGTCCGATTTCAAACAACAAAATCGTCGTTAAAACCAGCAGCAATGTAAAACAACAAAAAAAAAACAATACGGCTGCATCAAAAACACTTCAATTTGTTCAACGCGAAGTACAAAATCAATCACCGTGATTGCCCTATTCACAATTTCTCTCTTGTTCCCATTCAAACTGCGGTTTTTCATTCCGACCTCCATTGAACGAGACAGACAATTGCAGAGGGCGCCGAGGTAGCCACTCTGCTGTATGGTTGTATAGTAATTAGTACGATGGTAGTCAAGAGGATATTATATTCGTTTTATTGGATATATTCAATCGCAGCCTGACATGCAATTGTAACTTGCAACACAGATTGGCATAACAACGGTTTTATGTTGAAACAAAGCCATTCAAAATGAGTATACATGAGTTACCGCTACCCCGGAACACAAAGGGCTAAGGGAGGAACACGGATGGGTTTTAGTCAGTAAGAGTCTGACACTCCCTTCCGCTCCACCCAGAGCGGGAGTGGTCATTGATGATTTCCCATAAAAAAGGGCTTTTTTTTACTGACTTCAAAAAAGGAGGTTCTGTGTTCGACCCGTATGTATGTGTGTATGTATGTTTGTATGTCCGCGATTTTCTCAAAAACCAATGAACCGATTTTGATAATTCTTTCACTAAAGTGATCTACATACTTTCAGGAAGGTTTTGGTATATAATACTAATGCTACTAATTACACTACTAATACTAATACTAATTATTCTTATGTACGAAATTATATGCATAAATGTACTGCATCACCGGCATTTCAATGCGAATTTTGATGATTCTTCTAGTCGGTATCTTCAATTCTTCAATGCACTAGTGTTAATTGAATTTGTGTGGGGTGGGTACAAGTAAAAAGTGAAAAATAAAAACTTTTTTAGAAAAAGAACCTCCTTTTTTGAAGTCGGTTAAAAACAACTGTAATTTTGTCTATTTTGTCTGTCATTTTGTCTAAATTATCTGTCACTAGCTGCGCCTCACGGTTTAACCAGCATAAGTGTCGATCCCGTGGGGATATCGGGGGGGGGGGGGGTGATCCGTTCGTAGTTTCTCGAAATCATGAATTTATAAAATCTTTTTTTTTTTCATTCCTACCCGTCGTCAACGTCGATATTATTGCCATAATAGATTTAATACCTACTAGCAGCGCCCCGCAGTTTGACCCTCATAAGTTTCCCGTGGGAATATCGGGATAAAAACTATCCTATGTCCTTTCCCGGGACTCAAACTATCTATATACCAAACATCTAAATTGGTTTAAGCGTAAAGAGGTAAAAGACAGACAGACACACTTTCGCATTTATAATATTACTAGCTGCGCTCCGCGGTTTCACCCGCATCAGTCTCGATCCTGTGGGAATATCGGGATAAAAAGTATCCTATGTCCTTTCCTGGGGCTCAAACTATCTATATACCAAATTTCGTCTAAATCGGTTCAGCGGTTCAGCAGACAGACAGAGTTACTTTCGAATTTATAATATTAGTATGGATTGTACGAGTAGTATACTGAGATACAGTAAAAGGGCTATGATTGAAACGAATCGGGTACAGCTACTTTTAGAGGGTTCTAAAATACAGCAAAAATGATTACAATATAAAGCAACAAAATTATATGACGTCTGGAATAGCAGTGAACGGCGCTATATTTGTATCTTTACAGTTTTCTTTATCTTTGCTGAATACGTAAGCATTCTCGGGAGATTCAAAACTGAAGAGATTCACGACCTTATAAAGTACAGACACGCACATCAAGCTACCCGAAACTGTAAAATTTTCCCAATCAACTTTGAACCTTATACTTTAGCGATAAAGTTGAAAATCTATTGAAGAAATTTGACAGTTTGTAGTAGCTTGATGTGCCGGCGTCTGTACCTACGTTATAAGAACGTTAATTGTTCGTGTTTTGTAGAGTTGCATAATGTGTACGAATATTCAGCAACTGTTCCGTATTCGGCCAACCGGTCTAGTCTGTACAAATCTCACCGTGCAAACTAAGATAAAGTAAACTGTCATTCCATCTGCGAGTCTATGAAAAACATTGAAAAAAAAACAACATTGAGTTTCTGACTGAATTCCTTTGTTGCTATTTTATTTTAACTAAACATATGAATACTAGCTTGGAAATAGGTAATATAAAATGATCGATAGAATTAGCATAAAAAATATTATTAAAATCTCGATTATATTTGTAAATGTAACGCTTGTTCAATCCCTAGCATTAGGTGGTATGACACTGACAGCTCACTCCACGCTCATTTCACCAAATTTTTCATGGTGAAATGGTTACACAAAAGCACTAGGAAGTGGCGAAGGGCGGGCGTTTTGGGGGACTGTCTTTTGTAATTTTGACGTCCGAAAAGTGCTGATTCTCAGCCTAGTTTGAATAAATGACTTTTGATTTTGATTTTGAATGCCATCAGCATTGCTATTTAGATTCTCCTAATCCTTAGGGATTGACACTATTGAAAGCACACTTCACCAAGTTTTCATAGTGAGATTCTTACTCAAAATATCGGCAGTTCAGCCACTTTTACACTATTCGGCCAAATACCGAATAACTACGTTTAGAAAAGGCCATTCCATAACCACACAACAGCTAGCTTATGAAGAAAATACAGAAGCAAATAAAAGATGAGCAGTAATAAAAAATATGTATAGTACAGCACGAAAACATTTTGCAATAAAATAATATGAACCAAACCAAAATGGTTTGCGGTACCGGGGAAAATCTCAGTTGAAACGTTTGAAGATACACGTCTGCACAGTAAAATAAAATAAACTTAGTTTAGAAAACGTTATATTTTATTTTATGAGATGGCTCATAACGTCCGAGGTTTTAAGTTTTGAGTCCGCTCTTGCCTGTTATTGGATGTTATAAATCTGGATAAGAAACAAATGGTTATTTATTTTATGGCCTCGCTTGGCGTTTTAAGAGGTTTTGGTTTTTGAAGAAATTGTTGATCTTTTGCATATTTTACTTTACGGACAGTAGGTATAGTTAATTTAAACGAAAAAAATGTCGCATGAACCAGCGATTGTTCATAGAAAATACACTCGAAACGACAATAAATATAATCGTGAAAACCGTTACGCGCAGGATGTCATATCAGAATAATTCATGCAAACCGCTTCTAGTAGGAGATTGTTTGAGGGGCTAAAGATATTAAGAGGTACCAAATTGATTGCTTTTATATAAACAAGAATGACAGTTTTCCTTAGAAACCTTTAGATAGACATGACATTTCCCCATTGTAATAAATTACAATCGCTTTTCTCAACAAAGGCCTACTTGAAATAATTGATTTGACTTTCGACTTTACTAGGAACACAACGAGCACTGGATATGCAGAACTAACTCTTTTCAAAAGCAAGTTTTTACCCTATCCAGCCTTTACAGCATCTAGGAGGCCTACGTCCAGGGGACATAACCGTTGGCGGGTCCATCAGCACGATTGCACGGACCTCAAGAGGGTCTAAAGTTCTTTCCCACGTCCACGTCCAACGTGGAAATGATATAATTTAACACCCCTCGTTGAAAAGTCGGAGTGAAAGTGGCAAAGAACTTTTTTGATCGTTGTACAAAGGTCTTTGCGAACCGTACGTTTGTTTTTAATAATGGCAAGTACCTATGGTAAATAGCTTAAAGCACCAGCTATTGTATCCGCACAATAGGCCTGTCATTAAATTATTGGCATAACTGTGATTGGCCGATTGTGTTATGGAAACCACAGCGACGCGCGTTTCGATGAATTCGAGGCAATGAGTAATTTTCGCGAATCGATTTTTAATAGTAGTTGGTCGCAGCCTCGCAGGAGCAATCACGGCTACGCGTATTCCGCAAAAATTAAAAAAAAATTATGTGTTTCACGCCTGTATACTCCGGTGGGGTGGGCTAAGCAGGAGGTTTACTCCCTAAGCACGAAATCCGTAATAATGCGGGCTTTACAAAGGTGACTATCGGCGAAAATCGACTGCCTAAATGAGGCCGCAGGTGACTAAAATCGCAAGTTCCAAAGTAGAGTAGGCTTCGACTTTTGTTGTGCGGCGACGGCGACAGGTCGCATGCGGCGGGTAATTAAAATCGACCGTGAAAATGCTGAGCCGCAGGCGATCGCCCGGCCGCCGCATAAAGGACGACTTATGGTCACCAGCGATTTTTTTATGGAACTGTGTAAATAGGGTAGCAATTCAACTTGTAAGGCGATTTGATAAGAGACCAGCCGCTCGGCGAAAATCGACCCCGTGTAAATCCCCCATTACGGGCGATTCCTTCTTCGTATCATCTACGGATATAAAACCGACTTCAAAAAAAAACACTACAAAGTGATAAATAACTTTAATTTCGGAAGTCGGTTCCGTTGGTTCCGCATTTTAGTTTTTTGACACACATCATCAAAATTCGCATAGAAATGCCGGAAATGCAGTACATTAATGCATATAACTTCGTACATAAGAATAATTACCTAATGTATTGTATACTAAAACCTTCCTGAAAGTATGTGTAAGTATCACATTAATGAAAGAATAATCAAAATCGGTTCACTAGTTTTTGAGAAAATGGCGGACATACATACATACATACGGGTCGAATACAGAACCTCCTTTTTTGAAGTCGGTTAAAAATAGTTTGGTGCCCGACCGAAAAATTACTGATGTGTTCTTGCCCGTCCGAAAAAGTTAATTAATCGGGTGTAAGGTTCACTAAGAAGTTTCAATGTACATTCGGACCGACAGTAAAAGAGTCGACAGTATACCCCCTTTTTATTACGACCGCATTTCGGGTGTGAATGTAGAAGGGAGTAAGCCTATTGCTATCAACCGGGCTCAAATCCCGGCTGTGATTGAGAACTTTTTGCATAATTATTGGCAGGGTTTAAAAGTGAAGGAATTTATTGCAAACAGGACTGAGGTTCGCACAGACCGGCAGCCTCGTACCAATGTGCCCGAGTTAATAGCTTACGTGCATATTGCATCGGTTCCATTTCGTGATTGGCTTTTTAAGTGTCCCAGCCCAGTCCTCTGAACTGTATGTACTTACCTAGTACGTACTTTTTTTTAAACTATCGTGTTTGTGGAACGAGGTATTTAGATTAGAATGGTTTTTATTTTCCGCAGCGCTTGTAGTACAGTCAGCATCAAAAGTCGATTAACACTATCATTTTTACATGTTATTAAATTGACCACAATTTTTTTCAATAAACTGATTTTTAGCTTTTCACATAATAGACAAGAGTATACAAGGTGTTTTTTTTTATATCCCATAACTCTAGGGGGTACGCGAAAAAAAAATCAGCTGTTCCCTACATTTATGTTCGCATAACTCGTCAAAATGTAGGGAACAGCTGATTTTTTTTTCGCGATTTCAGGTTTGGTCCCATAGTAAAAGTTATTCATAATGATGTGTACAATGACCCCCTAGAGTTATGGGATATCAAAAAAAACACGTTTTATATTCTAAAAAAAATTCTTCTGCTGCAATTTTGAACAAATATTTTGCTCAATAACTAAGATTAAAAAAACTGAAGTGTTAATCAACTTTTGATGCTGACCGTACAATGGTGTAGGTAGTCCTAAAGGCCCCTTTTAAAAGGAGCCCTTTTTACCCGACTGGAGGAGAAGGCGGGCGTTTTGGGGGAATAAATGACTTTTGATTATGATTTTAAAATACGAAAGTCGCCTTTACTGCTACGAAGTTAAGAGGTGCTGTCAAAGTCCAATTATTACGATGAACGTGTAGTTGACTGACGTGTACATACATAAAAATAAGAAGTTTTATTTTTATACCTTAACCTAAGATGGTTCAAAATAATAAGTCTTGTAGGAATATTTGTATTGTGAGTTGGTTTCAGAACAACTTTCGATATACGAAAGACAGATGATTATATCAAGAATGAAAATAAATCAATAATACTAATCAATATTCCACTGTAACTTATGAATAGTAATGTTTAGTAGAATAGAAAACTTTTATTTCAGACTGGAGTCCATAAGGTTAATAACAATTTTATTTAACATCTAGTGTTAGTAGCACACAGATATGTACAGATATGTACTGTCAAATTTATTCGATAGATTTTCAACTTTACTACAAAGTAATAAGGTTCATATTCAATTGGGAAAATTTGACAGATTGGGGTACCTTGATGTACTGGCCTCTGTACATATGCAATTAAATTCAGCATTAATTAAAATGCATTTAATAAAGACTTATTTTCGATAAAAAAAAATGAAAATAAATGTTTCAGTAACATGTTTTTTTCATACTTGGGTACATGTATGGGAACTGACCCTAATTATATTTTTTGTAATTTCAATAAAAACATTATTTAGCAGTTCTATGTAACAAGTTGCCTATAGAATTCAAAACCATATACAGTGTCAACTTATTTAAAAACTAATTGAGGACCTACTTGTTGGGGAAAGGCTACTACAGTATCAACGAATTCCTAGATGACATGACATTGTAACTTATTTTATTGTTTTTGCTTTTATTTTATTGCTTATTTTTATTACTTTGACATTTATAATTTATTGTACTTGAATTTTTAATTATTATTGGTTTTATTGACTTTTCGAAATGTATTTAATGAATTTTATTTTAATACGTTATTTTTTAAATTTCAGCACAATGTATCTATGTTGTTAGGAAACAAATTACTTATGACATAGAATACAATCATCTTCATTGATGCAGCATGTCTTCTTCCTTAGAGCTCAATTATTAGCCATCATCTTCAAAGTCAGTCCCTTTCTAAACATACCATCTTTCACACAATCCAATCCATCCATTACTTCTTTGGTCTTTCCCTACTCATAAGTTGTAAGTACTAAGCGCTATTCAAAAGTGGGAAATTATAAAAAAAAAACCAAATACAGTACCAGATTTAACTGCCATCATGTGAAAATATTATTCTGTCTGTTTGTATGAAAATTGAATGTCCAAACTCAAACTCAAAACATTTATTTCAATTAAACCATACAGGCACTTTTGAACTGTCAAGTTGTCGGTCAGTCAGAAAATTTTAAGCTAGTTCCCCATTCCAAAACGTAGGTACCAACCTATGGAGAAGAACAGGCAAGGAACTCCATGGACACTCTTTTACATTATATTTTTACAAAAATATTAATAATGAATAATAATAAATGTATTTATTTGTGAGAATATTGTTGTACAAAGGTGTTACACGTAATATGATGTCCATAATATTTTGCTGTTTCCAGCGTACAAATATTTCTAAGAATTAAAATAAAAGAGTATTAAAACAATGTCAAAATTAAACCATACAATGTCGAGGATAAAGAAAACGTTTGCGAATTAGTTACTTCATTAATGTTTAATTTATAATTGTATGTGAGAATGATGTAAAAAAGACGTACTTGTTAAAAGTGTCCAGAGTACAGCAAATAGTAATAAAATAATTAAAAATAAGCCAAGGCAGCTACGTGATGACCAGCCCCAACTGACGGCGCCCGTTCACGAACACGACGCATAGATCAGTCCCAAATGAAGGAAAATGTTTATACTGTTTAAATTACTTATCTATTTATTTAAATGAAGTTTTAATGTACCCAATGTAACCTACCCACATAGGTACTTCAAAAGCAAATTAATAAAAAAAAATCAAACGGTGATTGTATGTACTTATGAAAATTCAGCATACTGAAACTCTAACTTTCATAGATTCTGTACAGACCCAGGGTAGAGGTTATAAAAAGTTGAGGATAACTTTTAATATTACAATTTTACTCCTCAAGCTTACACAATAAGTCGTCAAACACTATTTTATATAAATTTTGGATTCATTTCAGTGATGAATAACTACACAAACAGTGCTCAAAACATTGTAAAGTTTATTCTGAATTTCATAATTTCCACTTTACAATGCTGTGCAAGGACAAAGATAATTAATTTACTGATATTGAATACATACCCAAATCCATTGCAGTGGGTAAAACGAAGATTCAATAGCCTTTTACTGAATTTACACTTTGTTTTGAAATTGTTGTTATTAAAACTTTTCGGTCATGCCATTCCAATTTAATTTCCGTTCCAGTTCCAAATCCAAATTCGAGACAGACTAGATGAAATAGAAAGAAGCAATTTCTCGGCGGTTAAAAAGAGGAAGCAGATAAAAAATGCACAATAATTGTAACACCACTAGGAATGGAAAGCGAGGCAAACGACTGATACCTAATGTCAGTGTCAAGTTTGACAAGAAAGGCTGTCACCAAAACTACTCTAGTGGTGGAGTTGAATGGTGGACATTATCTAATCGCCTATCTATACTCAATACTCAATACTCAATTCTTTATTGCATTCCACAATGTAGGCTTAGGTGGTAAATTTTGCCAAAAGAAACAATCATGGACCCTGTCGGGCACAGCAAAAGAAAGATATGTGGAGAAGAGGACTTACCATTTACTCTGGCAATTAGTTGATTATCAGTATTTTACATAAGGTTTTAAACAAATTTTTTTTAGAAATCATTAGGCCACTAAAATAAGCACAATGGTAAAAAAATATATAAAAAAACGGATTAGATACTTTTAAGAAAAATAATCAGCTAACGAAAATACACTAATGTGCCGGAAATTTATTTTTTAGGTCAAAATAAAATCACATTAATCAGTGTTTTTTTTTTTTTGCTTGGATATCTTTGGACGTACTGAGCTTTGTGTTAAAATTTATCCATCTATTTTAATGGGACCCTGTATATTCAACATTCGTGTCACATAATATGCACGTGGAACATGCATAGTTCTGTTTATCGACAAGCACTAAAATGTAATGTTTATGGTAAACATAAACATTTATTATATTTTATAACGTTTCACACACGAAAGTACAGACGCCAGCACATCAAGCTACCCGAAACTGTCAAATTTTCCCAAACAACATTGAACCTTGCGCTTTAGCGATAAAGTTGAAAATCTATTAAAGAAATTTGACAGATTGTAGTAGCTTGATGTGCTGGCGTCTGTACTATTGGAGTAATGGATTCGCATTATTTTTGTTAACAAACAATTTTTTTTTTTTTAATGAATGAAGCAGTGAAGTTTGTAGTTTCGTCAAAATGAAAGAAATAATAATTTTGAGTGATAAGTACAGTGCAGTTGAATGTCCAGCATCTTGACTCGAAAGAACTACGAAAGACGATAAAAAAGAGGTATTCAATGACAGCAGATGAGAAGTAACTCAATTTTTTCTTTTGTCAGTAGCTTCTACTTAAAAAAATGCATTAGCAAAGTCAAAGTCAAAGCATTTATTTCAAATAGGCACATAAAAGGCACTTTTGAACGTCAAACAAGTCAAGCAGTTATAGCAGGCATAGCAGCGGGTTTTTTTCGATATTTATAAGTGATTATTATATTCCCGGGTAACATAGCACACGAATCAGAAAATAGTCGAATAAAATTATAATTGATTACTAGTTGACCTTTCGCAACACTACACAACAAACAAACGTCAACGTCACGCTCGTACTTCCATAGTTCATCATTCATTGACGTTTCTCGTCATTGTCATGCTCTGTGGTCATTGTAGATTGTAGTAATCGTTGGTTTGGTTGTTTGTTTGCTTGCTGGGGTAGTGGGGTCTTGAACTTTCAAAGTTATTGATAACAAGCAGCTGATCATTTGATTTGTGAATTCGGTTATCAGAAACTGCTAAAGTGAATATCTATAAATCCTTAAATAATAGATAAAATAACTTTATCGTAAATCTTAGATAATACCGCTTGTAAACAGTTGACTTTGTACTTAAGTTGGCGCAGTTCAAAGGTTCGAGATAATAAGAAGTGAAGTGCTCTAAGAAGTTTGTAAAATAAAAGTTTACGTAAATAAAAGTAAAATGGAGAAGCAACAAATCATTGACGAACAATTAAAGCAGTATTTACCGGATTTGCCAAAAGGACCATTAGATAATTACAGGAAGAAGGCATCGTTCGATTGGCGGCGAATGAAACTGGTTTACGATACATTGAACACGATAAAATTGAAAGTAAGTATGATAAAGCATTTTGCATATTTTAACATAAATTATTGTTATAATCAGATTTTTTGTGTCAGAAAACAGGGTCAGTGGGCCGTCTTAGGGCAGTTTTTTTTAATAATAAGTAGCTCTGTTAGTGACATTGGTGATTGCAGTATAATAAGAAATAATAAAAACTTTTTTACAAAATAAACAACCAACTTCAAAAAAAAACTACTAAGTGATAAATAACTTTAATTTCGGAAGTCGGTGTCGTTGGTTCCGCATTTTCGTTTTATGACACCGACTTCCGAATTTAAAGTTATTTATCACTGTAGTTTTTTTTTTTTGAATTTGGTTGTTTTTTTTTTGTAAAAAAGTTTTTATTTTTCACTTTTTAGCTGTACCTACCCCACACAAGTTCAATTAAAACTAGTTCATTGAAGAATTGAAGACACCGACTAGAAGAATCATCAAAATTCCCATAGAAATGCTGGAGATGCAGTACATTTATACATATAACTTCATACAAAAGAATAATTACCTAATGTATTATACTGAAACCTTCCTGAAAGTATGTAGATTACATTAGTGAAAGAATTATCAAAATTGGTTTATTAATTTTTGAGAAAATCGCAAACATACATACATACGGGTCGAATACAGAACCTCCTTTTTTGAAGTCTGCTTAAAATAATGTTCAATTATCCAGTTAAAAAGCTACAAAAATCTATATTAAACAAAAATATAAACCCTGTCTCGCAAAATAGGCCTGTATCTTAAGAGAATAGTATAATATTATTATAAGCAAGTAAGAAAAAATTAAAAAGACAACCCACTGACCCATTAAAGACAAAAGGGAAGCCTTTGCCCCACAGTGGGACTCTATGGGACACAGAAGGCTCATAAATACAAGAAATTAATAATAAGGAAGATGCAAACCCTAAGAGCTCTTACACACGAGCGGCATGTTCCCAACGGCAGAGGTAACTGCAGCCGTCGACCTATATCTTCGAAGTTGAAATGTCGACGGCTGCCGTTGACGCGTCGACTGTTGCCGTCGACGCGTTGACGGCAGCCGTCGACCTATATCTTCGAAGTTGAAATGTCGACGGCTGCCGTTGACGCGTCGACTGTTGCCGTCGACGCGTCGACGGTAACAGTCGACATGCCGCTCGTGTGTAAGAGCTCTAAGACGACCCACTGACCAACCTCTGGATATAATCTTTAAGCTAGCATGAGATTTTCTTCTTCTAAAAACTAGTAAATTATTTGTTTCAGTATGACATATGGAGCTTCATGGAGAGTCATCCTCTGTTCAAACACACGGAAGCCACTCGAGTCCTGGATGATGAGAGACATATCACCACAAAGAGGATGTACACTATCTATAATGAACAGTTCTTACGCTTCGAAAAGGTAAATGGCAGCACTACATCATCCTCTGTCCCTTATCAAAATCTACACAAAGAAAGTAATTCTTTTCTCTTCATCCATTTATGGTTATTTTCTTCATCTCAGAATTCACCCTCTTTCTAGCAATTATTATTTTTTCCACAGCCCATAATGACCCATTGCTTGCAAAGGCCTCTTCCGTGTCTTTCCAGGAACTTTTTTCCTGCCAAAAACGAAAATCTCTCAACAGTAGCAGCAGTGAAATGTTGATAGATGGAAAGGGAGAGTAAAGTCAAAGAAAAGATGAATGGATTTTGTAAGGAATGATATGAAAGAAAAGGGAGTGAATGATAGCATGACGGTTAACAAGAATGGACAGAGAAAATGTGTTGCGCCAAATCCAGGTGGTACAAGGGCAAGAAGGTGATGATTTTAATCACACTATCACACTAATATTATAAAGGCGAAAGTTTGTGAGTGTGTGTGTGTGTTTATATGTTTGTTACTTCTTCACGCTCAAACGGCTGGACCAATTTTGATAAAATTTTGTTTGGAGGTAGCTGACACCCTGGATTAACATATAGGCTACTTTTTATATTCCCACGGGATCGACATTTACGCGGGTGAAACGGCGGGGCGCAGCTAGTTAAATAAAAGTGGGCCATTCGGCATTCATTCCATGGCCTAAGTTTTATAATTAATTGTCTGGGCAAAAAGTTTGTAATTAATCTTTTTCTTTATCTTAACCTTTTTTTTTTGGTAAGCCTGTACTGTCCCACTGCCGGGCAAAGGCCTCCTCCAAGTGCTTCACTGGGCTTTAGTATTTAACCTTACTAATAGTAAAACCCAAGACACTGTTCCCGTAGTAAATATAAATTATTTGAATTTACCTAAGTAGTAGTAATAGTAGTAGACATAGATATATGAAAGAAGTTTGTCTGTTTTTTACATTTCTATGGTAGTAGAGTACCTAAGTAGTGTCAGTATTAATTAAGGTAATAGAAATATTAAGTATTTTGAACATTAACTACCTTTTGGAACGGGTGACTAGAATCAATTCTATATTATTGTAATTTTTGACGTTCAAATGTGCCTTTTATGTGCCTATTTGAAATTTTAAAAAAGTATAAAGTTCTATGTCAAAGGCTTCGACTTTGAACTTTAAATGTCATCATCTGCCTAGCCTTTTCCCAACTATGTTGGGTCGGCTTCCAGTCGAACCGGATGCAGCTGAATACCAATATTTTACATGGAGCGACTGCCTATCGGATCTCCACAACCCAGTTACTGGTTAATACGATACCCCTTGGTAAGACTGGTTATCAGACTTTCGGGCTTCTGACTACCCGTAACGACTGTCAAAGATCGACGAATGATAGCCGGGACCAACGGCTTAACGTGCTTTCCGTGGCACGGAGGGGTCTCGGTATGTAAAGATGGTCACCCATCCACAGACCAACCGCGGCAAGCGTAACTTAACCTGATCGATCGACCTGTGCGGCTGTTTAAAGAATGTCACATAACGTAATGAATTAAAATCCTGATTAAAGTTCACTATACAAATTTACATACTACTTATACCGTATGCTTCACAATCGTAACAAATCCATTGAAAGTTGGAATTAAATAAGTGAGTGTTATTTACATATTAATAATGGTCTTGACCTGGGCCTTATCAAGTACGAGTAACCTAAGCATAATGCAATTCGCTGTATCATTAAATGTGGTAAAAACGGGCATTATTAAAGGCACTGAATGAATGAAATCAAATAGACTCACGTTATTTTTACTGACACACCAGAAGTCCACATGCACACGCAGTGGCGTAACTATAGGGTGGCATTGGGACAAAATGTCACGGGCCCCCGGGCCGAGAGGGCCATGAGCACAGGAGAATCCTAACATAAGGACAGAATCAGTCAGGTGTTAAAGTTTTTGTAGGGGAAAACATGAAATGTACGCGGAAGAAGTCGCGGGAGAAGTGCTAATAAAAAAAAACTAACGTTGGTTGAGCTTCTTTACATTGAGAGAGGGCCCCATCTCTTGAATTTGCCACGGGCCCCAAACGGTATAGTTACGCCACTGTGCACACGGCAGGCAAATACTTGAATAAGTATTATAAGCCGTTACGGAGTTGCAAGCAAACTCCGTAACGGCTTATAATTACGTCCCGGCGCCATTTTAAATGAAACCAAAGGACCTTTAACGACTGTTACTGGTTTTAAATAACTGCCAGAATGCCGTCTTATAATGTGCTTTCAATAGCTGAAAGCAGTTTCGATATGCAAAGGATAATCTTCTCACGTTTCCTGGTTTTTAATCAATCAACTCAGCCTATCGCAGTCCACTGCTAGATTCTAGGCATCTCCCAGGCTGCTTCACAACCAGCGGGTCGAGGCCTGTCGGGGGAGCGGTGAATGCTTATGCGAATCCCGGACCCCCGGCCATAGGTAGAGGTGGAACACCGCGGTGGTTTTAGCCGGTAAGAGTCCGGCATGCCCCTCTGTCACCCGCACGATAGAGGAAGTCCATGAGGATTACAACAGGGAGAGAAAAAAAAAAAAAGGCTGCGCCACAACACCCCGTCCTTCGCCTTCTGCATCCAATCTGTCCCAGCCACCTTCTTAAGGTCGTCGGTCCATCTAGCTCGGAGCGTCCCATGCTTTGCTTGCCGATACCTAATGACATACTCAAAGAACAAAACTTTCAGATAGCCGAAGACCCGAAGTCATTTCAAGCTGAGAGCGAAGCCATGTTTATGTTCGACAGCTCTTTAGCCGTCAAAGTTTCCCTAACCTTCCGGATGTTCAGCAACGCAATCCAAGGGAACGGGAAGGGTCACCACTTCCACCTCATCGAAGATGTGGAGAAGGCCAAGATCGGGGGGTGTTTTGCATTGACTGAAGTGGCCCATGGGTCCAATGCTAAGGGCATGAGGACTACGGCTACATATGTACCGGAGAAAAGGCAGTTTGTTATGCACAGTGCTGACTTTGAGGCGGCGAAGTGCTGGGTCGGATCGTTGGGTAAGTTTCAAGAGGTTTATTTTTCATTTGAAGTGATAATACAATAAATATATTGTTGAATCTGACACAACCAGTTAGAATCCATACTAATATTATAAATACGAAAGTAATTCTGTCTGTCTGTCTGTATGTTACCTTTTCACGCCTAACCACTGAACGGGTTTCGATAAAATTTGGCAGAGAGATACAATGCATCCCGGGGAAGGACATGGGATAGTTTTTATTCCGATATTCCCACGGGATCGACACTTCTGCAGGTGAAACCGCGGGGCGCAGCTAGTAAGAGTATAATCAGCCTCTAATATTCCCACTGCTGAGACTCAGGCCTTCTCTCTGTGCAAACAAGTGGGCTGTCCACCTGACGGCCACTTTTTATTCCGTTTGAGAATGTTTTAGGTTTAACGAAGTGTCGTATGGATTGAAAACTTGTCGTATAAAGTGTTTCGTGTCCAATTTCAGGCAAATGCGCGACGCACGCAATAGTGTACGCGATGTTGATATCGAAAGGCAAGAACCATGGTCTCCATACGTTCGTGGTACCGATCCGAGATCCCAAGACCTTGAAACCGTACCCTGGAGTCATTGTAGGCGACCTTGGTGAGAAGATTGGCCTCAATGGTGTTGATAATGGGTATGTTAGCAAGTTCTAATGGTTTTTTTATTTTTATTGAACTGTCTTCTTGGTCACAAGTGGTGCTGCTGAGCAAGAGTTCCTGGGTTTGATTCCCAGGTTGGAAATAGTATTATTGGATTTTTCCATCAGGAATTTCTTCCCTCATCTTTTCTCGTAATTATTTGACATACATCAAGGCCATCGTTTTGTAATTTTAACGTTCAACGTTTTTTTTTATGTTTGACGATAGTTAGCGCCATTTTTGACGTATACGCGTGCGTCAAATGGACGCACGCGTATTTTTTTTTTAGATAGGTAATTCATTTTGTATGGATAGCCACATGATGCTCACATTAACAAATTGTAACCGAGGCGGTATTTAACTTAACAATAGGTATGACAAATTGATAAGGATACTTAAACGAAATATCTTGCCCATGTTTGCAAATAAATAAATGATTTATGATTTAAATTAGTGAGTGAGAAAAAGAGAATTTACATAGTATTATGTCATTTTAATACTCTTCAGTTCATGTTTTTTTTTTTGCCTAGTCTCTTAACTAATATTATGACTATTAGAGCCCTCCCACAAGGTGGACCGACGACCTTGTGAAAGCCGCAGGAACCCGTTGGATGCGACAAGCACAAAACCCGTCGAAGTGGAGGTGCCTGGGGGAGGCCTATGTCCAGCAGTGGACGTCAAACTCAAATTCAAAGCAATTATTTCAATTAAACCATTTACAGGCACTTTTGAATTGTCCAGAAGTCGTCAGTCGTCTTTCGGCTGAAATGATGATGATGATAATTATGATCTTACAGTTTCGTAATGTTCAACAACTACCACCTGCCGAAAGAGGCGGCACTCGACAAGTTGGGAGGAGTTGATGATAACGGAGACTATCGGACACCCTTCAAAGACCCGAGCAAGCGGTTCGGAGCTGCCCTGGGGATCTTATCAGGTATAAATATGTGATATTCAAATTCCAATAAGCATAATCAGCCTATAATCTTCCCATTGCTGAACACAGGCCTCCTCTCTTCGAGAAGGAGATGGCCATAATCCACCACGCGGGCACAGTGCGGTTTGGTAGATGTCAGGTCTTCGATTCCTATTACATACAGGTTGTAAAAAGACGCTTATCGAAGCCGAAAGTCATTATACTCCCCGTCATTGTGATCATTTTTTGTACTGGGCCACAGCTGGAAACCTTATGGTTACGGAGATGTTGAAGGTAAAATCCGTCAAAGTTCCAACTTTTTTTTTTATTAAACCTATTATTAAATGAAATACCCCCACAACTCATGTCCCGTTCCATGCACCCCTAAGCGCAATATTTAACCTTTTAAGCGCTTGGCTAAATATCAATTGCCGTGCCCCTAGCGTGCGGCTACAAATCGATAAAATCAAGATAAAATAATACCTACAATAAATAAGGAGGAGAAATCGTTGTATCGATTAAAAAATAGTCAAAAAGTTTGTATCTCTATTTAATAATGGTTTTAGTTGTACCACGCAGTTAATAGAACGAAAAAATCATGCATGTTCGCTTTATTCTGCTAAACTTCGTAATCTAATTAATGAATCGTTGAGCTCCTTAAGTTTTGAGTTGAGCTGCACGATTTCTGACAAATGCGTGTACTGACTGGACAGGTCCTCTGAATCTGTGTGGTGCTTTCCTCAAAAGACCATCTCAGACATTGATCTATGGTCTTCATATAACCTGACCAAGATAATGTCTGGACTTTAAAAGAGACTGTGACCTCTGAGTTTGTTTCGGCCTTTCTTCTCAGAGTAGTCAGATAGGAAACGCCGACCTCATCTAGTTTTTAAAAATATGTTTGAAGTGTAAAAGTGAATGTGCAAACCTACTTACAAAATAAAATCTTTAATCATTTAATTGATTTTGATGTGGTTTTCACCATAATTTAGAGAATTTATTCCGGAATGTTTATATGTACCTACTTATTAAAATATTCATATTGAACTAAATATAATAAAGAAAATTCCATGTTTGTCAAATCGCAAAAATCTGCGAAGCAGGGGCGGGTCGCTAGATTAGACCGACCAACCGACCGAGTCTGACTGACCGACTTCTTGACAATTCAAAAGTGCCTGTACAGTACCCGGCGATAAATATTGCACATCGACCTTTGGAAAGAGACAATCGGCTAATTTCGGCTTCGTAGAGCGTTATCTCTGTCGCACGAAATACAAACAGTCCGGTATCTATTAGGAGCTGCTAAAACAATTATGATTTGCTTCTTTTGATAATTCTTTTTATTCTTTGTATAAAATACACCAATTTTTCTATAAATGATAACTTCGCGTGACTGACCTCGTAAAGGTCTTTTTCCTAAAGATGCCATAGTACAACTTTAAATTATTTAAATTTGGGGGTTTTAACAACTCTAAATATATGTATATTTTGAACTGGACGCGACCGCACTCTATCGCACTTGAACAACGACTGACAAAACGTCACATAGGTAGTGTGCGACAGAGATAACGCTCTACGAAGCCGAAATTAGCCGATTGTCTCTTTCCAAAGGTCGATGTGCAATATTTATTGCCGGGTACTGTAAATGGTTAAGGGCCAGGGCTGTAGCTAGAGTCGAATTTGAGGTAGGGCAGCATTGGTTACAGGTAGGGCGAAAGTAAAAAATTTATCATAATTGATCTGCCCTCGAAGCACGGGCTCCTAAATCAATCACCATGTATATCATTGATCTCTAGGACAGTGACTGTTTGACAGAAATTGTCTACGAATAGCTATTGAATGTTGTACAGACGCCAGCACATCAACCTACCCGAAACTGTTAGATTTTCCCAATAAACTTTGAACCTTATGGTTTGGTGATAAAGTTGAAAATCTATTAAAGAAATTTGACAGATTGTAGTAGGTTGATGTGCTGGCGTCTGTACATTCAATAGCTATTCGTAGACAAACAATTTCTGTGACAGACCATGAGCATGGATCTAAGAACTATTAAATCCTCAATGATGAAGAACAAGCGAACAAGATGGTTAAACTTCCAGATTTGGATGTAGAAATCCACGTCTGAGTGAGAGTGAGGTAATAATTAATTGTTGGGTGGGGTGATACGAGTAAATAGATACGACAAAAACTACCATTTAGATCATATTGTTTCTGCAAACTTATTATAATAATAAAAAATATTTAAAACAGCTGAATTCTACGATTCGCCATGTTATTAAAAAATGCGAAGAACTTCGTTCAGATCAACTGATTTTGTTCTTTTTTTTTCAAAGGCCAGAAATACCATACCAGCTATTCTCTCGTGACCCATTGACAGCCTTTGAGGCCTATTGATTGCAGTTAAAGTTGAAAACGTAGATTCGCACACTGCAGTGCTATCCTATCCTATACCTATCGCTACAATTTTTTTTATCTCAAACTGAAAAAACAATATATTCATAATAATTTATGTTAGTTTTTGATATTTTTAAGGTAGGGCATTGTGATTTCAAGGTAGGGCATTGCCCCACAATGCCCCCCCCTTGCTACGGCCGTGTTAAGGGCGCATTCCATCAGACTTTTATACCTAGGATAAGAGAATAATTTTTGACAGTTTTTCCATACTAGAACTGTCAGTCGTCAATATAATTCCAAGAATAAAAGTTATCTGACTTTGGTAAGATCAGCCCTAATTGAAATAAATAGTTTGAGAATACAATAGAACAGAATATTCTTTGTGATAAAGAGAGTACACCATGACAGAAGATATAAGTGTACAAATTTTACATAGGGTGACACAATGAGCGGTCCTTTTTAGGGTTCCGTAGCCAAATGGCAAAAAACGGAACCCTTATGGATTCGTCATGTCTGTCTGTCTGTCTGTCCGTCCGTCCGTATGTCACAGCCACTTTTTTCCGAAACTATAAGAACTATACTGTTGAAACTTGGTAAGTAGATGTATTCTGTGAACCGCAGTAAGATTTTCACACAAAAATAGAAAAAAAAACAATAAATTTTGGGGTTCCCCATACTTACAACTGAAACTCCAAAAATTTTTTTTCATCAAACCTGTACGTGTGGGGTATCTATGGATAGGTCTTCAAAAATGATATTGAGGTTTCTAATATCATTTTTTTCTGAACTGAATAGTTTGCGCGAGAGACACTTCCAAAGTGGTAAAATGTGTGCCCCCCCCCCTCTAACTTCTAAAATAAGAAAATGATAAAATTAAAAAAATATATATAATGTACATTACCATGTAAACTTCCACCGAAAATTGGTTTGAACGAGATCTAGTAAGTAGTTTTTTTTTGAATACGTCACAAATCGAAAACCGCAATTTACCTTTCACAAAGTTACAACGAACTACAAGAACTTTTATATTATGTTACTTGCTGCTACGGAACCCTTCATGGGCGAGTCCGACTCGCACTTGGCCGGTTTTTTCTAATAATGATATAAATGGATGTCCCATCCAGGTGGCCGGGTCCACATTACGGCTATTTCCACGTACTACCTGCAGAAGGCTATCGTCATAGCCATCAGATACTCCGCGGTGAGGAAGCAGTTCGGGCCCGAGAATGCTGAGGAGGAGACACCGGTCTTGGAGTATCAGCAGCAGGTTAGACTCTTTTCTGATTAAGGCTCAATTAATAGGCAAGCGTCAATTTAGTTTATCTGACCAAGACAGTGTCTGGATTTCAAATGAGACTGTTTTGTACGTTACTCGATGGAGATAAAGTTCAGCATGCAAAAAGTGTATAAAAACCAATCGCTTCCTATCTTTCTTCTTCTAAACATCCATACTAATATTATAAATGCGAAAGTGTGTCTGTCTGTCTGTTAACTCTTCACGCTTAAACCGCTGAACCGAGGTATAGAGCTGTGCACACCTATAAGTGACGAATTCACCGCAAAGCTGTTGATTTAGAATATATTTAATGTAATGTTTTAGTGAATAAGTCGTTGGTGTGTCAATAAATAAATAGAGATAGTTTGAGTTCCGGGAAAGGCCATAGGATAGTTTTTATTCCGATATTACCTCGGGATCGATACTTATGCGGGTGAAACCGCGGGGCGCTGCTAGTATATTATAAACATTAATATTATACATATAATGTCTCATTCGCAGCAAATCCGCCTGCTTCCTTACTTGGCGGCCACGTACGCCATGAAGATATTCTCCGTTTGGCTCAGCTTCACACATATCAACATGGCTATCAACAGCTTTATGGGTGAGTCTGTTTACTTACCCCCTTACTAATAAACGTATCATATTAGATAAATAGTTACTCACCGATTTTTCTCTTTCAGTCGTCAGTAATTTGACTTTCGAAAGAAGACAAAGCGTTGTGTAACTATACAGACGCTATACAACATTTCGTCGGTTCAAAGGTAAAACTCATTTTGTGGCATAATTGACTAATGGAGATAATTGACAACATTTCAAACCTGACACGACCTTAAAATAAAAATACTATTTCTTTATTTTCGTATCCTGAGTTCAAATATATTTTTATTTTACTTTTTTATTTATAAATTTCTGAGAAAAAAAATAAAAATCAAAAAACATGTGATGACGTCACATAAACGGCGGAATGAGGTAGTTACCTTTGCGCATTCCAGTGTCTTTGATTGAAAACATCATATCAAACAAAACATGTCAATGTCACCTAAGAAGTGTAACTAGAAAACAACTAAAAAACTGAATTGAATTCAACAATATTTTTTCCTACCAACTCGACACGCTGCTTACTGTTAATATTATCTTGTTGATTGATATTTCGCCAATAAAATGGATCCCAATAAAAAATATACGCCAATGACGGAACCAAAACAACGACTGAGACAAGTGACATCTAACAGTTTTTTTGACGGGTCACAATAAAGCAAAGGTAATATCGCCATTCTACCGTCATCTGGCACTTACGTCTTTTTAGAATACACCGAATTTCAAAGTTAAAATTATGAATGAAAAGTACATAATTTCGAAAAACGAAAAAATATGGGTACCCTAGATTTGAATTTACTTTTATATAACGTAATAATACATGCAGGTTAAAAATATGAAATGTTGTCAATTAAGATATTGCGTATTTTTAGTCTGAAAAATCAGAAGAAGGATACTTTTTTCACTTCGCAGTTTTGTTAGGGAGCACAATACGCACGTAATGATTTTTTCTTATCGTACATTTTCTCTGCATAGAAGCAAAAGTAGTAGAATCTCATTTTGGGTCAAAATGTCACTTAGTGTTTTTTACCTTTGAACCGACGATTTATTAGTAAGGGGGTTACTGTAGTTTTACCTCCTTACTAATAAACGTTGTATAACGTTAACCCCCTTACTAATAAACGTTGTATAACGTTAACCCCCTTACTAATAAACGTTGTATAACGTCTGTATAGTTACACAACGCTTTGTCTTCTTTCGAAAATCAAATTACTGACTAATGAAAGTGAGAAAACGGTGTGTAACTATTCATCTGATATGATATGTTTATTAGTAAGGGGGTTATTCTATAAGAATTCGCGTAATAGTCAATACCAATTTTGGACTTTTATTAGGAGAAGACAACAACGCGGCGGCCCGAGGTATTGAGTTGCATGCGCTGTCATCGGCCGTAAAGCCAATGTTCGGCTGGACGTCGCGGGACGGCATACAGAACTGCAGGGAGTCCTGCGGGGGACACGGCTATCTCAAAGGTAGTCTTATTTATATTTAGTAACTTTTTGAACGCTGCCGACGAAAGGTACGGTCGAACAAGCTATTTGGTATACAGACAAAAATATTCATCTTTCCACTACACTGCCAATATTTGGTTTTATTTTGTGCGTTATAATTTTTTCAGCTTATGGCATCCTTAATTAAATAGAGTGGTATAAAAGAATTGACTAACTCAACACACCATTGTTTAAAAGTAGTTGCGAGTTAGCTGCCTGTATACCAAATAGCTTGTTCGACCGTACCAATGTGACTTTTTCATTTTATATGTACTTACCTCACTTTCTGAGTTTTACTTTGACATTAATGAAGGAAAATATCGCGAGGGAACCTGGACTTTATAGTTCGCCAATCCGTCTTGAGCAAGCATGGTGATGGTGAAGAGGCCTTTGCCGGTTGCCCTGCACTGGAGCAGTAATAGACGAGTATTATTTACCATCTGGTGAAATTAATTAAGAAAATGTGACCTAGACGTTATTTGTCGCCGATAGACGAAAAAATATGGTTAAAAGTCAGATTCGTCCTCATTTTCATCCCCAGAAACCATTAAAAAAATTCCCACCACAAGTTCACTTTGTTATAATCGCCGCCATCTTGAATTTAGACATGGACTGCATTTTCGGTTATTAAATTTTTATTTTATTTTATTTCAGACCCATAAGTCATAACATAACGTACATTTGGTTAGTATAAACTACTTACAAACGAGTGTTAGTACTTAAAGTTTATTCAAACTTATGTTTCAAATTAATATTATTTCAATTTAACCGGTCAAGCGTCGCGGTTCGCCGATCGGCGACGAAACAATAGAAAATCAATTGTGTCTCATTAGCGGCGCTTGACAGATTAAACAAATATCAACTTTATACTAATGGTAATTAAGTTGATTTCAGAGTGACTAGCACTACTGAAAAAGTTATAAAAATGCTTGAAGTTGTAGCGTAAACTGAACTTTATTGTGTAGGATTTAAAGTTATTTTTCCATAAACTCATATTTGTTTATTGTTTTCGAAAATAAATTGCGAATGCAGATTACATGTACCTACCAGAGAATTATCACAAACTACAGCACCCCCAAAACCATGGAAATTAAATTTTTTGCTGGCCGCCATTTTGGATTTCGATTTTTATGTATTTATGAGTTACCGTTAAAATGCGGTAAACGTAATTCGATCATTGTCTAATTATCATACACTATTAAATATTTACAGCGGCAGCAATCGGCGATCTTCGCAACGACAACGACGCAAACTGTACCTACGAAGGAGAGAACAGTCTTCTGCTGCAGCAGACGAGCAACTGGCTCCTTAACGTATGGGCGAGGCGGTCTACCATCACCGCCAACGACTCACCCCTGGGGTCACTGCAGTTCCTGGAAAATGTGGACCAGCTTCTGAAGCAGAAGTGCCCGTGGAACAGTGTGGCTGAATTTGTGGATCCTACTAGTAAGTTATTGAGGGGCCGTCTCCACGAGCGAGAGAATCGCGACGATAATATCGTCGTGCCACGTATTTTAAAACGGTCTCTTAGAACGTGTCTCCACACGGCGATGTCATAGCCTTGAAAATTTGATGGCACGGCGAGGCTATCGCAGCAATTCTCTCGCTCGTGGAGACGGCCCCTTAGTTATCTCTTTAAAGTTACGTCAAACGAATTTGGTGGTTTTTGGAGCCAACCCCCGTACTTGTCAAACGTGGTCATATTTGTGTGGGGCCCCCTGGTGTGACGTCACAAATTTTTATATTTTAAATTAAACCTAAGAGTATTGACGGGCTTTTACCTTGGCCAGAGGCTAAGCATTGCCACACAACGCATCAATGCCGCCAGTCTCTTGGGTACATTACCAGTCGACAGCGATGCGGACGAATTTTTCGACGCCATATTTTAGTTTGTAAATAGGTTTACTTAGGCTAGGATATTTTAATTTTAATAGTTTGTCAGTTAATTAAATAAAAGAAGACTTATTTCTCGAATGGTTAAGCAGAGATGTACAGACAAATTTCTTTAATAGATTTTAAACTTTATCGCTAAAGCATAAGGCTCAAGGTTGATTGGGAAAATTTGACAGTTTCGGGTAGCTTGATGTGCTGGCGTCTGTACCTATAGTACACCCACATTGCGCCAGTTATTTTAAAGTTTAATTGTTAGGGTTGAAGCATTGAGTTTTACTTTAGATTTATACATTTGACGTCACGAAGTTTATGCCTCGTCCAACCCCTACTCAATCTATCCCCTACTAAATCTCAACTCATCAATGAATGTCAACCATCTTTTGGGCCAAACATCACCAGCAGGAACTTTTTGCTATCGATACCTACGCCAAGAAAACAATGCCAACTTTATGGTCTTAATGGTCACATCTAATATAAATTACTTGTCTTGTCTTTCAGATCTCATCCTCACATACAAATGGCTGACGGCATTCATGCTGAAGATGACAGCTGAAAAGGTGGCCAAACTTAAAGGCGAGGGCAAAGACAACTTCTCCGCGAAGAACGACTCGCAGTCCTTCAATGCGGTCACACTGTCAATTGTCTATGGAGAGGTATCTACACTAATATTATAAAGAGGAAAGATTTGTATTTTTGTATGTTACGAATAAACGTAAAAACTACTGGACCGATTTCAAAAATTCTTTTGCCGTTAGAAAGCTACATTATCATTGAGTAACATAGGCTATATTTATTACTAGAAAAAATTAGGGATCCTTAGAAATTCTACTAAAACCAACCCAAGGTGCAATAAAAATAGCCATAAAATGTCTTTCATCGCATGTGCTGCGGAAAGTATTGATGATAGAACAAAAAAATGTTTTACAATATTATAGAACATATCAATATCTACAAAAAACTTCGCGAGACCATATGTCCCACTATTGTAGTTATGTCACTATAACTACTTTTTTACATTTTAAAAGTTGATAGAAATGTCGATCAAAATCAGACCATGTTATCCATACCTTTGTTTTAATTCTTATTCAAATAAATTATTTTGTATTCAAGACTGTATCAATACCTTTTGATTACTTTTTGAATTATTGAAATCGGACATTCCATTCAAAAGATGTTACGAAATTAGAAATGTTAGTAGAAAAAAAAAATACACGCCGACGACGCGCCGCGCCGGTGCGTGTGGCTCCACGCAGCCACAGCAGCGATAAAATTCTCGTGTCCACAGTGTTTGTAACAAAACTCCTCTGAAACGGCTTGACCGATTCTTATGAAATGTGTGTATATTCAATAGGTCTAAGAATAGGACGTAAACTATTTTTTATTTTATTTTAACTACTACTATTGATCGTGTAGGGTAGGGGTAGGGTAAGAGTAGGGTAGGGGTAGGGTAGGAGTCGGGAAGGGGTAGCGTACGAGTAAGGTAGGAAAAGGGTAGGAGTAGGACACCACGCGAACGAAGTCGCGCCGGGCAGCTAGTGTTTCATAATTATGGAGGGTAGAGGTGAGGAGAACTGTCTCATATAGGGCGAAAATTGAGAAAGTGTCCAGCTATAAGCAGCAAATAAAAACCCTCCACAATGACGCTAGCGTAGGTAAAGGGTATAATAATATTTATTCTGATTCTTGTACTTGCATGTAAGTAATTGTGTAGCCTCTGTTGGAGGTGGGCCTTATTAGAAGGCTGAAAGTCACCCAAAGGACAATGGAGAGGGCTATGCTTGGAGTTTCCCTGCGGGATCGAATCAGAAATGAAGAGATCCGCAGGAGAACCAAGGTAACCGACATAGCCCGAAGAATTGCCAAACTTAAGTGGCAGTGGGCAGGGCACATTGCTCGCAGAACAGATGGCCGATGGGGCCGAAAGGTTCTGGAGTGGCGACCGCGTACCGGAAGGCGTAGCGTTGGAAGGCCTCCCACAAGGTGGACCGACGACCTTGTGAAGGCCGCAGGAACTCGTTGGATGCGAGAAGCACAAAACCGGTCGAAGTGGAGGTGCTTGGGGGAGGCCTATGTCCAGCAGTGGACGTCTTTCGGCTGAAATGATGATGATGATGATGATGTTGGAGGTACATTCCGTTATTTTACACTTTACTGAAAACTGTTACAGAACTACGTACTGAATCACTTCTACAAGTCGGCATTAGAGTACGAAGACGTCTCGTGTCGACTGGTGCTGCTAAAACTCGTGTCACTGTACGGCGCCTTCCTGCTGGAGAAACATATGGCCACACTTTATATTGTAAGTATTAAATATACCTAATAAAAAAATTGATTTTTAGTTCAAAAATTGCCTGTGTCGTGAGTACCAGGATCTTCCGCAGCAGTATAAGCTAAAAAATGAAATAATAACATAAGATATACATATTGACGTGTAAAAGTGTTTGTACAAACCTACTTACAGAAATAAATAATTTATCATTTAAGACAGAATAAGTAGAAAAATATATACGTATAAAAGATAACAAAAACTGTCGTGTTGCGTGTTGATTGTGGTGTGAATAAGAAAATTGACTCACTTTATTGTTTTTATTATATTAAGCGAGTTCCTATCCTTTGCTGCCCGCTTTAAGAGAGAGTTTTTTTTTGTAGAGCGCTCGTGACATAAGACACTGCTTTATCCACTCGCTGTCTTCTGTTCTTTCTTTCTAACTACTTTATACCCCCGCAGGGCGGCTACCTAACCGGTTCGCAAGGCTCGCACCTGCGCGACGGCATCCTGCACACGTGCGCGCAGGTGGCGCCCGAGGCCGTGGCACTAGTGGACTCGCTGGCCCCGCCTGACTTCTGTCTCAAGTCCGTGCTGGGCATGGCTGATGGCGAAGTAAGTTGTCTATCCAAATTCTTCTTTTCATCATAATTATCGACCTAACCTTATCGCATGTTCTTTAATAACTTTTTAGACCTTTGTATCCTGCTTAGGCGTATGAAGTTTCATTAAAATCAGTTCATTCATATCGAAAAACAAGGGCTTGAAAGTTTGTATGAAATTTCGTACGTTGTAAACGCTCTTAAGGTACCGCCCTTACTAGCCCATCTCAAAAATCCACCCTGTACATCGACGGGTGTAGTATCAATATCTAATAACTACAAAATCATGATTTTAAAGTAGGCGAAAAAAACGTTTCATTTCTATAGTTTTTAATATTTTAATAAAAAAGTTACTTATATTAAACAAATAGTAGGAAACGTCGTCGTCGATTCAAGACCTTATGTCTTTGCAAATATGACCTATTTCATATTTTACCTTCGAATATGCAATAAAGTGAAAATCGCTAAAATGTTAGTTATTAGATATTGACACTTCACCGTCGATATCAAAGCTTGTTAAAAAAATAATTTAAACAAGTATCTAATCCATATTATTATTACAGGCTTACAAACACATCCAATCAAGCGTGATGACGTACCCGGGGTCAATGACCCGGCCCGAGTGGTGGCGCGACGTGGTGTACTGGCAATCGTACGCACCCTCCAAGCTGTAACCTACCTTTACGAACAAGCTATATGGCCGAGAATCAACTGTGCACAATATTTTAGTCACAATTTGTTATTATTAAGAATACTCTGGTATTTGCAGTCTTTCTAAGAGAGAAAATTGTTCATTTTTTTTTAACGCTACGGCATAAACGCTCCGACGCGGTGTCCTGTACGCCAATAGTTATTTATGCAACTGTTTTAATACCTAGTTATGTACATTTGCATACAATTCTTTATCTACACCCATGATATGAATCCTCTATAAAAGGTTCTAAAATAGTTTTTTGCAATATTAATATGGAACAAAAATGGCGGGCGGCGGGATACGACGTGAATTCGAATAACCTCTATAAGTTCTTTTTTTAAATTACTGCGCTGTGGTAGTGAAACGCGCGTACATGACAAGGTTCTTTTTTTGAAAACGAGTTGCATAATGAAATTTAGTACAACATAATAACACTCGTTTGGATTTTGGATGATATTATGGTTACTATGACACTGGTTGTTTTAATGTTGGCAATAAGCTAACTGTTTCAGAAACATTTATAGAGGTTTTATAGCATGGGTGTAGATAAAATATTTTTTTTTTTACTTAAGATTTCAGAAGAAGAGTTTATTTCTCTATTTTCGCAAATCTTAGTGCTTGTTCAAGTAGGAACGCGCGGGCGCGGTGGACTGGCGAGTTCGTGTTCACATTGGCCGCCAGGCGTTTGCGCAATAAGTAATAAGTTTGATATGGTTGAACTTATCTGACGTCGCGAGTGAATTGCGCGCTCCGCCGCTAGTTCGACGTGAACACACACAAACATCATGATAGGTTTGTTATAACCGCGAGCGCGCGTGCGGCACGCGCGTCGCTAGGTGGCGCTACTTTCGCCGCACTTGCGTTTTGTACGTGAACACTTGCATACTACGCTGTGTTTGATATTTCGTGACCGCGCCCGCGAGTCAACGTGTTCAAACACTTATGTTTACGTCGTGTTTATGTCTATTGACAACTTTGCGTAACATACTATCAATCACTAATCTGAATCATTTTAAAGGATATTGCTAATCCATTGCTTCATAAGTTCGAAAAATGTGTCGGCTCAACAACGCAAATAATGCATTGAATATTGTTGTTGAACTGTTTTGTCTTTGACGACCCAACAGCAATATTACCGTATCGAGAATAAAGATCTCTGTGATTTTGACAGATTTGTCAATGGCAGCAACCCACTAGCAATCGTATTGCAACGACAATAAAGATCACTATAATTTTGACAGTGATACAAAATCAGAGTTAAAATAATTAAGAAAGGACTGGATAGCCACAGATATAGATATACCTAGATAACGCAAGTATCACGAACTGTATGAAAACTAAGCGTGCCACTTTTTGGCTACCTACTATGACGTCACAAGCTCGCGCTCTCTCGCTCACGCTCACCCAGCCAGCAGTACGCAGGACTGAGCGCGAAAGTGGCGGCTTATGATTTTCGATCGTAAACTGGTGCGATTGTTGGCACGCGAAGTAGGTGCTCTTGCGTTATCTAGGTGTATCTATATCTGTGTGGATAGCCGTCAGTGGCTCTCAAAAGGTTGTTACAAATATGTGGCCCCTGATGAACGTTTAGACATTTTCTGTCCCTGACATTCCGATTAGAAGACAGGCCAATTTGAGCCATGTTAGTCTAATAAATACAAAATAAGTAATTATAATATTTGTAAGTACGCATAATATATTATTTTCACTTCTCATGCTCTAAAAGTCCATCTTTATGTTGTGTTTAGGCGACATAAAATCGCTTTTTATGTTCTAGTGCATAAAGTAATTTTTTTTTCTAAGACTAAAGTGATCAGGCCCAACAGCCACACGCACAATAAAACTTCGCAGATTAAAGTCGTGATTTATTTCATTTTCTTTAATTTATACCACTTCCGTGTTTTCTATCGTTAATTTAATAAAATCAGGTAAAATAGTTGTCATTTATTATTTAAAAAGGCAAAGAAACGTTTTCATTTTTTGGCAGTATGAAGTACCCAAGTCGAATGACAAATGTTGAAAATTAAAAAAAAAAACTTTTTAAAAGTTTCGTGGCGGTATTATCTGTGGTGGCGGGAATTAGCTATGGATGCAACATTTTTGATTAATTATGTACTGTATACTTTATGCCTGTTTCATTTTCTCGCTATCGAAGTGAAAAGCAGAGTGTATAACTCAGGCATAAACGAGCCATTTTACCCCTCGACTTAACTATCCACCCTCGCCTGCGGCTCGGGTGGATATAAACGTCTCGGGGTAAAATAGCTTCTTTTATGCCTTAGTTGTACAATCTACTATTTTTTATAATTTACTAATAAAAAAAAAACGTTTTGTTAATGGTGGATATATTTTTATACAGGGTTTTGTAAAATAAATATTTTATACACAAATGTTGGTTATATAGTTTTATTAATTTTTAATCCCTGCCAAAAGTACATAGCTAAAGGTTTATCAAAACGTATCACGGTTGTGCCGAGACGTGGACGGGTCGGCGACGGAGCTCAATGCCTGCTTTGTGTGTAAAGGGGTTTGAAGATTTTTGTATGGAGGGTGGCCCTAACGTCGGCCGCAATTTAGATTTTTTTTTTTTCAGAATCGCGGTGCACAACGAAAGTTATATATTTAGATAGAGGACACTAATACAAACAAAAAATGTAATATAACATAATATCCTAAAGCGTCAGGTTTCGGAGTTCGCTATAGTCCGCGCGGAACTAGTTGGCCGCCTCAGTGGACACAGACGTGAGGCGGCGGTTCGCAACGCACGTACTGAGTAATGCGCCCCCGCCCCTCCGTCCCACCGCTCACATACCTAAGGCGCGGCCAACTAGTTCCGCGCGGTCTATAACGAAACTACAGACGTGACTGATGGGTATCATATAAACAAAAAAGATTTGATTTTTTGGGATTCAACGACCGCTGAATATTTTGTTACTTCCAGTAGTACAGTAAAACGGGGCTACTTTGACAAGGCCGATCACAACGCTATGACGCGTTCCCCACACCCCGCGCCTCGCGCAATATTACTCGAGGTCATGCACACTTGCTGAGCACACGTCAAAACCGATTTTGGCGCTCTGTTAAAGTAGTTCCAACACCTATCAAAGTAGCCTCGTTTTGCGGTATGAGTTGAGAACACCTGTTATCTTTAGTTTTGTCGTTTTAAGGTATCGATACCCACCACGTATGTCAAGTTTACACAATAAAAAGCTGATTTTTAAACTGATATTTCAAGTGACTGCACTAGTCTGTGACCCACAAAAAAAAAAACGAAAAATTAATTTCTTTTTTGTTCAATCGTGTTAAGATCATCCCATCACGTCTGCGGAGTTTCGCTAGTAAAAGTTTGACCCTGTTTTTACTATAAGTACATCTATAGTAGTTACACTTGAGCTACGAAAACCACCCTTATTGCTACGAAATAAAGGCGCTGTCAATGTCTAAATGTTGCCATAACTACAAGCGGTAGATTGTACAATCCACCCAACGTCCGAGAACAGTTAAATAAATTGAATTTGTTATTGGGAAACAAATTAGGGTTCTGTGATTGGGTTTTGCATACATGATGAGTATGTCAATCAGACTGAACGAAGTTACTGAATCCAATTAGGTTTTCGACACAACCTTTTTCATTCTTTAGTCGGTTGTTAAGGCCATATGCATACGTTGTTTCATTCTAGGTATTTTAAAATGTTGAAAATACTAATGATAATAACTCTAATTGGCGGGTAAGTATTTTTGTTGTGATTCGATATTTATACATACAGGATAACATTTTAACCAATGCGTAAACTGTTATCATGAATTCAGCATATGATTCTGACACTCCCTTCCGCTCCACCCAGAGCGGGAGGGGTCATTTGATGATTTCCCATCCAGTGGCGTGCATTGGTTTTCAGAATAGGTAGGCACTAGGCCGGGTCTAGTCTAGGCAAACGCGGTCACTAATCAGAAAAAAAAGTGAGGTCAAAAGTTTGGTTATTTGAGTAGGCATGAAATTGCGAAGGTCGAACGTCGTGGTATTACGCGTGAGACGTACGTATTTTTAATTTTGTCGCATTAACTTGAACGAGTAAAGACCAATGGCAATGTGCGAATAATACGGGAGCCGAGTAGGCCGTTCGGCGACTGCCTACTGCCGCGCGTGTTTGTATGAAGATTTTGTTTTTTGTTAGGTATGATAATTTAGTGAGTTTTGAAGTGAAACTTCTTTAGGCGCGCTTGACTTGGGGAGTAAACTGGCGAATGCGTTACGAAAACGTGTGATCGCGAGTAGGGAAGGTACGTAAAAAATAGCTGGAAATACCTGGTGTAAAAACCCGGTCCCGGTCGCATAAATATGCGACCGGGTTTTTACACCAGGTATTTGCTTCCAAGTACGCACCCGGGTACCGACTCAAAATACTTGCAAGACTATTAAGTATCTTATACGGCTACTCGCTCAAATACGTAGGTACTCAACCGCGTTAGTTTTCGCAAATGCGATCATGCTCCTTTTGGAACAATTTCGTATGCAAGTATTTTTTACCGACTTCACAAAAAGGAGGAGGTACTATGTTCGGCTGTTTGTATGTTTTTGAAGTGAAACTTCTTTAGGCGCGCTTGACTTGGGGAGTAAACTGACGAATGCGTTACGAAAACGTGTGATCGGGCGAGTAGGGAAGGTACGTATTTATGCGACCGGGTTTTTACACCAGGTATTTGCTTCCAAGTACGCACGCCAGGTACTGACTCAAAATACTTGCAAGACTATAAAGTATCTTATACGGCTAGTCGCTCAAATACGTAGGTACTCAACCGCGTTAGTTTTTGCAAATGCGATCATGCTCCTTATCAGTAAGAGTATACGGAACAATTTCGTATGCAAGTATTTTTGAAGGGAAACTACGCGCGCTTGACTTGGGGAGTAAACTGGCGAACGCGTTACGAAAAGTGTGATCGGGCGAGGTGAACGGGAGTTAAGTGGGGGATATAAGCAAGAGAAAGCAGTGCGCGCGCACATTTTCTTTCTCTCTTCTTCTCATAGCCAAATACGTTTAAAGTTTTTGTTCTTCTGCTTATATCTCGAAAATGGTGCGTCCTATCGCAAAAATAATGAAAATTTCGACCCCCTTTATAAAGTCCATAAACTCCTAAAACTCAACATGTAGGTAATCATTTTTCATATTTTCCATACAAAAAGTGAAAAATTCCTTAAAAAACACGATAAGGCCGCCCCCTCCGCGCCTGCGGCTCTAAAAAACAATACACAGGGTAGGGCAAATAAGTACCACGTGTCGACGAGTCGCGATTGTCAAATTCGATTTTTGTTGTGTCAAAATTATTGAAGTGAAACTTCTTTACGCACACTTGACTTGGAGAGTAAGCTGGCGAATGCGTGACGTAAGCGTTACGAAAAGTGTGATCGGGCGAGTAGGGAAGGTACGTATTTACGCGACCAGGTTTTTACACCAGGTATTTGCTTCCAAGTACGCACACCAGGTACCGACTCAAAATACTTGCAAGACTATAAAGTATCTTATACGGCTACTCGCTCAAATACGTAGGTACTCAACCGCGTTAGTGTTCGCAAATGCGATCATGCTCCTTATCAGTAAAAGTCTACGGAACAATTTCGTATGCAAGTATTTTTTACTTTAATGGTTTGCAAGTATTTATTTGTAAACGCGATTTTGCTCCTTATATAATTATAGGAAGTCATTGATCAATTTCCTATGCAAGTAGTTTTACTTCCAACGGCGCTTTTGAATACGCGATTGTACTTCTTATCTGTATGAAGTTATGGATCAATTTTCTATGCAGATAGAAAATACTTGAAAGTATCTCGCTCCGTCGTGCCTCGACGCTCGAGTGCGTAGGTACTCAAATAGTTCAACAACCGCGTTTGTTTTCGCAAATGCGATCATGCTCCTTATCAGTGAGAGCACAGAATACTTAATAGTACTACGTACAGAAAGGACGCTCCCTTCCTCGCCCTCATATCAGATATCGCACCTCACCCCGCATTTCGAGGTATTCGTCGCCGACTCTTTAGCAAGGGCGCTCGCGAACCGCAGCGCTGTATTGCTGACACGAACACACAATTATGCGATTTAATTGTTTTATTTGAGTTTTAATCACGATGATGGTTGGATATTGTGATGCTTTTCCGAATTCGTATTTACATAAACTCTTTGTAAGATTTCGCATTTTTAATAACATGCGATTTAATAACCGATTATTTACAGATAAGTCATTTAAACTAAACTATTTTAGTGTTTTTATTTCATTACGAACCCGACTATACAGGGTGTTACGGAAAGGGTATATCAATACAAACGGGTTGAAGAGTGTATCTGGTCTAGAATCTCTGTACAAAATTTCAGCTCAAAAGCAGTAACTTTGAAAATGCTTAATATTTTTTTTATTTCGATAGTTCATTAAATTGAAATCATAACAAACGTGTCACCGCACTACGAGGGTCATTATCCATTATCTGTAGTGTGTCTGTGCGCCTAGTACACGCACATCACGCCACCGCGCGCCAGTGCAGCGCCGTGATGTCGAAATAAAAAAAATATTAAGCATTTTCAAAGTTAATGCTTTTGAGCTGAAATTTTGTACAGAGATTCTAGACCAGATACACTCTTCAACCCGTTTGTATTGACATACCCTTTCCGTAACACCCTGTATAAATAAACAATTGAACTACATGATCACTTTATAATAATGCACACGTTCGGGCAGCGCCGCCGCCGTCGTCGTTCGGTTCCCCGACACAAATTGCTTACCGCGCCATTTTTTTTACGCTACTAGATTTCACGCACACATTTGCACGTATACAAACGTCATTTGTTTATGTAGTAGTAATAGGTAATTATTTTGCGGGCGTTGTATGGAGCGTCCGAGGTGTAAGAGTCTACGGAATAATTTCGTATGCAAGTATTTTTATTTTAATCTGTCAAGCTCCGCTAATGAGACACAATTGATTTTCTATTGTTTGGTCACCGATCGGTGTCCCGCGGTCCTTGAGCGGTTAATGGTTTCTAAAAGTATTTATTTGTAAACGCGATTGTGCTCCTTATTTATAGAAGTTCACGTGTCAATTTCCTATGCAAGTACTTTTTACTTCCAACAGGGCTTTTGTTTGATTACGCGATTGTACTTTTTATTTGTATGACGTTATGGATCAATTTTCGATGCAGATAGAAAATACTTGAAAGTATCTCGAGCCCTGGTTTTACTCCCTGGTTTCTTAAAGTGGACGTACTTGGAAGCCCTGGTACTCGATTTTGCAAGTACGACCCATGTCTACGGGCTACGGGCGAGGTGAACGGGAGTTGAGTGGGGGATATAAGCAAGAGAAAGCAGTGCGCGTGCAAATTTTCTTTCTCTCTTCCTCTCATAGCAAAATACGTTTGAAGTTTCACTTCAGTCGTGTGGTCATAAGCACACTCGTTTTTTAATGGGGCACACACACTATAATGTAATTGACAGGCTTATGTTGATATATCGAGGTAGGCACTGCGTATATGCCTACTTATATGCAATGCACGCCACTGTTCCCATCCATAGAAAAAAGCATATGATTCCAGACCCCTAGCGTTACGCTAGCGCGATCAAGAATTTGTGTTACGTTCCGTTATGATACAAAATAAAATAAAAAACTGAAGTACAGACACATCAACCTACCCGAAACTGTCTCCCAATCAACTTTGAACCTTAGGTTTTACTGATAAAGTCGAAAATCTATTAAAGAAATTTGACAGTTTGTAGTAGGTTGATGTGCTGGCGTCTGTACCTATCAACACCACCCCCAATAAAAATTTCAATTGAAGTGGTAATGACTCGTTGCTGACAACACCATCACCAACTAGCTGCTTTGATTTCAGAGTGAAACTCGAATCGTTTCCCATCCTAAAAGACCTCCACGACCGCAATGACCTGGATTATCTCCTAATCGACCTTCTAAATGTCCTGACAAAAGATTACGAGGTCACCTGCATGGCGATCATTTGCGACGAAGTTTACCTGAACGTGTTTGCTGGGCCCTTGTTTAAAAGAACCGCCTTTGTGCCCTTCGTTATGGTAGGTATATGAGAAGAGTATTTTTCATTCAAGAGCAGCCCGCTAAAAAGTTGGCGGTATGACACCCCAGTGCCTCGGAAGGCAGGTCATGTCAGTACTGCTCCAAGAAAGAAAAAATGTTTACAGCACTGTGTGACCCCGAACCTAAGTCACGCATTTCTGTGACTTAAGTACCTACCTAGTCCATTTACAAATAGAAAAACGTGAGGTAAAATAGTATCTATACCTACACGGCGCGCGTATTAATGCACGGCGTTAAGTCACACGTACCTATCGTAAAATAATTTATTGTCACAGAAAAACGTGCATATAAAAAAAAAGACAAGTTAGCTCGAATACTTATGTAGTAAAACAAAACACATAATTAAAAGCATGGAAAAGAGTAGTCGAAAGCTTGACTACTTGCATCTCTGTGACAAGAAGGCGGCCACGCGGCGTATCGATTGCCGTTCCATCGGACTTAGTTCTTCTTTGTTCTTAGACTGTAGTTGAGGATTATGAAGACCTGTTGTCTCCAAATTTCTTCACACTGGAGTCATTGAAGGCGGCACGGAAAGAAGGATGCAACGTCTACGTCATACTACTTGCTAACGGTCTGCAAGCTGCGCGACTGCTGAGGTTTGGGGACAGGTGAGCAAAGCCATTTGTATAGTTGATCTTGACTTTTAAATCGACTGGCTGCTGACCATACGAGCTGCTCATTTCATAAAGACGTATTTACTCGTATTACCTATACCGGATGATTTTTTACCGGTTACAAAGTTTTACAGGGTGTTCTACCCGTGAATATGAACAACTTTCACTATGGGACCAACTCTGAAATCACGAAAAAAAAATCTGCTGTTTCAAACACTTTGGTCAAGTAGGTATTGAACTTTTGTATGAAACAGCTGATTTTTTTTTCTTCGCTGTTGGATATTTATAAATAACAGTTTTATTCCATATTGCAGACATCGCGTTCTTGACACAAGAGCCAAATACATAATGTTGCACGATTTCCGTCTATTTCATAGTGAATTGTACTACATTTGGCGAAGAATAGTCAACATTATCTTTATAAAACACCACAAAAAAGTGATAGGGGTCGCCAAGAGCAAGGCTTGGTTCGAACTATCTACCGTACCGTTCCCCAATCCAGTCAAAGGCATTTTCGTACCAAGAAGGGTGGACATTTGGAAAAACGAGAATTTTCACTACAAAAGGCCTCTGTTTGCGGACAAGACCAGTAACTTGAATGGAGAAGTACTGAATGTCGTTTATTTGGACCACGTTCCGTCAGTGGTGGTAGTGAAGAGCAATGGTAGTAATAAAATAGGCGGCGTTGAAGTTGAAGTGAGTATTTTTTTTGCCGGCAGATGTGGACATAGATCCCGTGTACAACATAGGTACAGAAGCCAGCACATCAACCTAGGTACCTACTACAATCGGTCAAATTACTTAATATATTTTCAAATTTATCGCTAAACTACGTACTTTAGAGTATAAGGTTCAAAGTTGATTGGGAAAATTGGCAGTTTCGGGTAGCTTGATGTGCTGGCGTTGGTACCCCAGGACTTTAAAAACATTGCGATTTGTGTTGAAACTGTCCTGACTGTCCTTGTCATTTTTTACAAAAAACCACATAGTTTAATTTTAGGTACCTACTTACATTTTAGATCCTGCATACACTAGCCGAGAAAATGAACTTCAAACCAAGACCTTACCAAGCTGCCAACGCCGATACGCAAAAATGGGGCCACAAACAGTCAAACGGCACTTTTTCCGGACTTTTAGGCGAGATGGTGAATGGAAAGGCTGACATTGCTTTGGGCAACCTGCAGTATACGCCGTACCACCTCGAACTGACGGACTTGAGTATACCTTACACGTCTCAATGTTGGACCTTCTTGACTCCTGAAGCTCTTACTGATAACTCTTGGAAGACTTTAATTTTACCGTTCAAGTAAGAGAATATCTTAAATCTAAGCACGAACCCGAAAGTAAGTAATAGGTACTGTCAACTGTCTTTTAAGTTCCTATCTAGTAACCCCTACTCTGTTGAGCAGTGGTGGCTCAGTGTGATAATGGCCTCGCTTTTACGACTCGCAGGTTTGAATTAGGTAGACAAGGACTTAACATAAAAACGTCATATCTGCCCTCAAAACGATGATGGCAATCGTGAGGACATGTTCACGGCATGTTATAGTACCTACCAAAAAATTGAAGGCATACCCGTATTATACTGGGTGTGCGACGTGTGCGTGTAGCGGTGTAGGTTTCCCAACTTCTTTCAAGACAGACATAGATGTCTTTGAGATATTTTGCGTAGATACTAGATAGGTACAGACAGACATCAAGCTACCTGAAACTGACAAATTTTCCCAATCAATTTTGAACCTTATGCTTTAGGGATAAAGTTGAAAATCTATTAAAGAAATTTTACAGACTGTAATAGCTTGATGTGCTGGCGTCTGTACATTAGTCAAGTACTCAAGATAACATAACATCACGCTTGTGTTCCCCCAAGGTAAGGCAGAGGTGTAGGTACCCACATTTCGCCTGTTATGTTTTAGTCCCATCATCCCATGGAATAGGGGGCGAGGCTATTGCCATCAACCGGGCACAAATCCAGACTCCGGGCTGAGAAATTCCAATTGGAAAAATCCCATAACACTAAGCGATGATTTTTGATTTTTTAATCAACAGATAATTTTTATTCGTAGAATAAAATTGACGTCTGACAGATTTTGTATGGAAGAACTGTCAAATTAAAAAGTATTCCTCGGATAAAAATTATCTGGCGTTGGAAAAATCAGCCCTTAGCCCGATAAAATTACCTAAGGGTGCGTTCACATCTGGCGAATGTGCAGCTCGCGAGCGAACAGCGCGCGGGCGGCGCGGCGGGCGCAGGAGCGGCACACGAACAAAAATGCACGCGCGCAGCTCGCAAACGGCTCGCGAGCTGCACATTCGCCAGATGTGGACGCACCCTAATAGGGATGTACAGTCAACAGCAAAAGTAGATGATGAAAATCAGAAATTCAATACTAATGAACGGAGTTGGCGTCAGAACTGTTTGGCGTTGAAGTGATTCAAAAGTATGTGACTGTAAATTATACCAAACATTTACTACTAGTACAGCTGCCATATATTCGTGATCAGTTTTAACTCCAAAAGTTGTAAACTCATCATCATCTACTTTTGCTGTTGATTGTAAGTACCTTTCATTCACTATAGGTTACCTACTGATTTCAGACTGTACATGTGGATTGCGGTGCTCCTAGTGTTACTAATAACTGGAACTATTTTCTATGGACTAGCGAAAAACCACATGAACCTTCAGGAATACAAGAAAGATCTAAGATCTAGCATATTGAACAATGACGATATCGGTCAGTTTTTATTAAGTATTTTTTACTGAACTATCCGACTGTGACTGTACCTACATAAAAAAAAAAACAGTGGCACTTCGGGAGTGCCGACAGAAGTGAAAACAAAACACAAACAGAATACTTTGCCATCACTCATTGAGTTCACTGACATATCGGATATAGGTACACTAAAACAGAGTACATCCCGAGGACAGCCGAACACATCCGAAGCGGTGTCGATTACGGTAACAGTGGCGCGAGTTCAATAGTTTTTCCCATCTCAAAGAATGTCCAACGCGCCTAAAGAAGTTTTCACTTCAAAAAAGACACTGCCTACTTTCCTAGAGTAATAGAGGGTGCTGACTACCTGTACAGTCTATTGTGACCAACCTTAACTAATATCATTATTATTTGCTTGCAGATGAGAAGCCCGGCCTGTACCTGTTTGGAGAAATAGTTAATAGCATCCTGTACACTTACGGAATGCTGCTTGTCGTGTCTTTACCTAGGTTGCCCATGGGTTGGTCGATTCGACTCCTGACGGGCTGGTACTGGCTTTACTGCATCCTCCTTGTAGTCTCCTACAGAGCCAGCATGACCGCGATACTCGCGAACCCAGCACCAAGAGTGACCATCGACACGCTCCGAGAGCTTGTCGACAGCAAAGTGACTTGTGGCGGATGGGGAACACAAACTAAAATGTTTTTCGAAGAATCTCTAGATGAGTACAGCCAGAGGATAGGCGACAAATTCGAAACCATCGACGATCCTCTGCAAGCTGCTGATAAAGTAGCCCAAGGCGTGTATGCTTACTATGACAACTCTGATTTCTTAAAATATATCAGTGTCACTAGGAAAAATAGTTTCAGAGAGTCAAAGCAGAATAACACAACTAACGCGACTGAAGTGACAGCTAGAAAGGATACACTAAGGAATTTGCATATCATGACGGATTGTGTGGTAAACATACCAATATCAATCGGATTTCATAAGAACTCGCCTCTGAAGCCATTAGCTGATATTTACATGTGGAGGGTGGTTGAAGTTGGACTTGTTGAAAAATGGCTCAATGATGCAATGCACTCTATACGGACTTTAGAAACAAATGAGGATGAAGTCAAAGCACTTATGAATCTGCAAAAACTCTATGGTGCTTTTATTGCATTAGCTATAGGATACGCAGTTAGTGCTATTTGTCTAATAGGAGAACTAATCCACTGGCATGTCATTGTTAAAAAGGACCCCAATTTTGACAAATATGCTCTGGATTTGTATTACAAAAATATCAATAAAAAACACTAATAGCTGCAGGCGTCGTTGTCGCCGTGGGAGGCCTAGAAAACGCTGGTGGTGTAATGACATAGAGAAGGCAACACACAGTAAAGACTGGAAAGCTATGGGGAGACACGTACAGTTCAAATAAAAATAATAAACATATAATTATGCATATATATATATTTAAAAGTTATTTACATTCAACAACATGATTGTCACACTTAGTGAAATAAATATTTGTTCAGTCATGTTTAGTCTTTTACATTTATCGGTATCTTAAAAATTACATCAACCATGATTATTGAGCTAGAATTTAAGCAAAATCAGAAAAAATATATTCTAAAACTGCTTAACTAACACATGAATAAGCTACGTAATAAAGGATTAATTTCATAATCTAAATTCCTATTAAAATGTTATATTATGTTCTATAGAAAGAAAAATTACAGTTATTTTTGTTCGGGATTAAAGGCAGGTGGTTGAGCGCCTTCAGGGGCATTCTCTGTGATCCAAGGATGTTGCAATACATGTGTCAACGGCAGTCTTTGCTCCGGGTTGATGACTAGCAATTTACCCATCAAATCCTTTGCTTTATCTGATATAAAATCAGGGTACTTAATTATGACATATCTTATCTTCCTGTATGTTTGGTGGGACTCTTTAGCATCAAAAGGTGGTAAACCCACAAGTAACTCATAGCATAGCACCCCGAGGCTCCATATATCAACAGCGTAGCTATGCGGCTTGCCTTCAATCATTTCAGGAGACAAGTAATCAAGTGTACCACATAATGTCATTCTCCTTGAAGATGGAGAGTGCACAGACCAACCAAAATCAGCTATCTTCAGCTCCCAGTTGTGACCAATGAGCAAGTTTTCTGGTTTAATATCACGGTGAATGACCTTCTTTGTGTGGCAGTATACTAAGGCTTTAGTTAAGTCTCTGATATATATTGCCACAGTTTTCTCATCAAAACGTTCACGTTCTTTCAACAATTTATACAAGGAACCTTGCTTTGCATATTCCAAAATTAAATAAATTCGTTTCTCGTCGTGGAAATAACCGTACATACGCAAAATATTCGGGTGACGCAGTCTGCATTGGATTTCGACCTCACGTCGCACCTGATGTTCAATTTCAGAATCTAAAATTTGGCTTTTAAAAAGGACTTTTAACGCGACGACGTAGTGCGACTCCTTTTCACGAGCTAAGTACACATTCCCAAATTTACCTTTTCCCAGAGGACGCCCTAAGTCAAAATCTGATAGCGACCATGACTTTTTCTTTTCTTCATTTTTTGCTGGTCCCACTATGTTTTGGTTCGCAGAATGTTCTTTAGTTTCGTTAACTTTACCGCAAAGCGGTCGGCTGACAGGGGCAGCTGGCACTTTGAAACTGTCCATTGGCATTTTTTGACCGTTGTTACAACCGCAACCGGACCGACCAGCAGTTGGCGGACGGTTTTCCTTACAACAACACTTATCACTCATCTTTGGGTTTTCCGATAAAATAAAGTTATATTTCCAACTTTTCAGTCACTTCGATTCAAAGTTTTGAATAACGTATTTTTTGATCATCAACCAACTGTCAATGTGTCAATCTGAATCTAACTAAACATATTACTGATATTACTTTTTTTTTTTTTTTTTTTTTTTTATAGTAATGGCTCCATCGTTTTAACGATGATTCTGCCAATGTCAAGGTTAAGGGAAACAAAGTGTATTCGTTGAGGTTGACCAGTTATACTGTCTTTAGTATGATTTAGTTACAACTGAAACTGTTTGAGTAGCCTTTGAGTTGCCATGTTATAGTTTGATGTTATTTAATAATATAAATTTTTTAAGTGAATTAATTAATGGGGACTCAACGAGTGTTAAGAGGAATGGGATATTAATAGGTCTGGGAAAATTAGGAGGGAGAATATCATATAGCGGGACTAAAAGATTACGACAAGAGAAAAATATGTGTTCAAGAGTGCCCTCTTCTAGACCACACTCACAAAGGGAATGATTCCGAATGCGTAGTTTAGCCAAAAACACTGGAGAGCAAACATGACCTAGTCTGAGACGTATAATGATAGATGTGGATAATTTATTCAAATTCTTATTTTTGACAAACCAGGGTTTAACTGGAATGTTGGGTTGAATATTGCCATAATATTTGCCCTTAATTACCCTAGAACTTTGCCACAGTTCATCCCAAGACTTCATGAGACGTGGTTTAGCCAGGCAACGGACGTCCCGAGCCGGAATGTTAGAGAAAGACGTACAACCTGTCTGAATAGATTGCTTAGCAAAGAAATCAGCTTCTTCATTGCCCAATATGCCTATATGTCCCGGAATCCATGCCAAGGCAATTTCCAGGCCAGACTGGTTTAACTTATAGAGAATTTCCTTAATTTTGAGAATAATTACAGAGTTATCTTTGCTGCGAAATGGAATTTTCAATAAGTCTTGGAGAGAGCTAAGAGAGTCTGTGAGTATCAAGGATTTATCAAAATGTTGTTGATTAGCATCAATGTACTTTACTGCCTCTAATATTGCTAGGGATTCTCCTGTGAAAATAGAACACTCAGGTGGACTCTTAAAACTTAAGACAACATTATACTCAGGTATAAACACAGATGAACCTAAATGAGATCCATCTGTTTTTGACGCATCTGTGAATAATAAAATCCAATTTGGCCATTTTTTCTTTAAAATTTTATTAAAAAGAATGTTGGGATCGGAACTATGTTTATATATACCAAAATCTAGTATCACTCTGGGTTGATAGATCACTGAGTCATAAGGAACTAGAAAAATGGGATGATTATCCAATGGCATGACTGTAGATGAAAGAGTCTTATTATTATTGAAGCTGTTCACTAATAGAGGAGGGGATTTATTTCTCCAATAAGTTGAAGTTTCGATAGCACAAGAAAGGGGACGAAGAATACTAATAAGAGGGTGTGAGGGAAATTGAGATGCTACCGAAAAATACCTATCTGCTAGAAATTGTCTACGGAGATGAAGTGGAGGTTCGACACATTCCACTTGGAGTGCATTAATTGGGGATGATTTCATTGCACCAGTAATAATGCGTAAGCATTTAGATTGGAGCTTATCCAGTTTACACAGGGCTAATTTACTGCAAGGTTCTAGAATAAAACATCCATAGTCAAAATGGCTGCGAACGATGGCGTTATAAAGCAGTTTTTGAGAGGCCGGATGAGAACCCCAACGAACTCCAGATAAAGATCTCAGAACATTGATGGACTTCTCACTTTTATTAAATACATATTGTAAATGAAATAAACCCGTCATTTTGGAGTCAAGAACAACGCCTAAAAATTTAACTTTATCTTGGATTACAATCGATTCTCCAGCGACAGAGATGTTAACTGGAGGAATATTTCTTCTACGGGAAAATATTACGGCTTGACACTTAGGAATAGAAAGCTCCAGTCCATGTTCTGAGAGCCAATCATTCAAGTAACCAAGAGCAGAGTTCAATTTAACAGCACCATTGGACAAAGAAGAGCAACTTATGTATAAGGCAATATCATCTGCATACTGCAGGATATTGCAAAACGAATTAACGGTTAAGTCAAGGCTGGCGGTGTATAGGTTATATAAGATTGGACTTAAGACAGAACCTTGCGGAAGACCCCTCCAGACAAGACGGAAAGGCAGAAGACCGCCTTGAGAACGTACACGAATAGAACGACACATAAAAAGGTTAAAGATAAAATTTACCAGTCTCACGGGAATACTCAGCTCAAGCATTTTCTGCCTGAGTAGCGGAAGCTGAACATTATCATAAGCTGACGAGATGTCAAGGAAGACCCCAATAACATGTTCATTGCGGGAGAATGCAAGCCTAATTTGGGAGGTAAGAATGCTTAGACTGTCGATCGTACCCATACTACGTCTAAATCCAAATTGAGTGTTGGAGAGTAAACCACGACTTTCAAGGATCCATTCCAGTCTGTTTTTTATAAGATGCTCTGCGATCTTTGCCAAAACCGACGACAAGGCAATAGGTCTGTATGATGTCGAGAGATTTGGATCTTTCCCAGGCTTTAAGATGGGAATTATAATTTGGGTCTTCCATGACTCTGGTATATTTGAAGTTAAGAAAATTGAATTAATAATATTTAAAAGATATAATTTTGAGGTTTGACTAGCTTTACAGATAAAGGAATACGTGATACCATCTATGCCTGGCGAGGAATCTTTAAGATGATCTAAAGCACAAGTAAATTCTGCAAGCGAGAATTGATCGTTCATTCTGTCAGATGTAGGAGAGGGAATTAGAGCAGAAGGAAAGCAATCTAAATGAGGTACGGAAGGAGGGGCTAATCTATTAACAAAATCATCAAGCCAGATAGTGGAATCATTTGAGGAACTATTATGATCCTTGAATATTCTTCGGAAGTTATTAATTTTGCGCCATACAACAGTTAAAGGTGTACGAGGAGATAAAGATTCACAGAATTTTTGCCAACCTACAGCCTTCTTCTTGGCTAAAAGTCTCGCGGCTTTAGCCCCAGTTTTCTTAAAACTAATATAATTTTCCATAGTTAAATCCGCTGCATATGTATTTTCCGACTCGTTGCGTAGACGCACCATGTTGGTACATTCTGAATCCCACCAAGGGGGAGAAGGGATGCGACCACGAAACGAATTCTTGAGCGGTATAGATTGATCGGCAGCGGCAATTATACAGGAAACGAAATCTTCATAGGCCACCAAAAAATTTGAAGGATCTACATGGGAAAGACTAGATAACTTGGAGTCTAAGGCAACAGCATACTTGTCCCAGTCTGCATCTGATAGTCTATATCGCTGTAAAGGAGGAAGAGCAGGAGGGGGAGTAAATGATTGGAGAAAGTTGATTAAAATTGGAAAGTGATCGCTGCTGTGGGAATTAGGTAACACGGACCAGGAGAGAGAATTTACTAGGGAGGGAGAGGACAATGAAAGGTCGATTACACTATTATTTTGACCAGGAGGTACCCTGCGAGTCGGAGATCCATCATTTAATAGGCAAAGGTTAATGTCATCCATTAGATCAATTAGAAAGGGAGAGGATGTATCTATGTAATGAGACCCCCACATAGTGTGGTGACAGTTAAAGTCTCCTAGCACCATGAGAGGGCCCTGTATGGAAGAAAGAATATTATTGAGTTCTAATATAACTCTACTATTTGGATGGGGAATGTAGCATGAAACAAAGGAGATGTTAAAGGCTTTCACTGCTACTACATGGATTTCGTCGCTGTGAGCAGGAATATTAATTTGAGAGAAAGGGATAGATCTTGAGACTAGCAGGGCACATCCTGCCCATCCATCCGCCCTGTCGTCCCGAAGGCAGGAAAATCCCGGAAACCTAAACACGGAACCCGGTACCAACCAAGTCTCCGAGACAGCAAGGAGGACGGGTTTATAGCGATTTGTCAAATAAATAAGCTCATGCTTTTTCCTACGGATGCTTCTACAATTCCATTGGAGGAGAGTTGAGGGGAGCATTTTTAGTTATAAGGGTTTGGATAAATTGTTGTAGTAGGGAAACGACGTTGTTCGGTAAACTGTCACTAAACTTACTGATAATGTTGATGAGGGAACAGGTAAGGAGCTCTATCAAGTTATCATTAGGAGTGAGCGAAGGAGTGGAGTCTTCAGTGGGAGACAGCAAGGCACAACCATTCGGTTGAGAGAAGGAAGGAGTATTGATAATATCTCTATGAGCTTGCACGTCATAGGACTTACCTAACGGGGTTCTTGGACGGGGAGTACGGTAGACAGTCTTTGTGTAGGATTGAGAATGAGGATGAGCAGAGGTGTGTGGGGGAGATTGCAAAGAGTAAGTGGTTTGTTGGGAGAATTGCATTTGTTGTGACGGGGAGAATGGAGAGGAGGTGATGTCAGAATAAAGACGCTTAGGGTAGGGGAATCTCAGAGCGGCCTCAGAATAACTTATATTGTCCTGAGACATAACAATTTTAATGGATTTTTGGCGAGCATGTTCCGGGCATTTACCATCAGTCGCCTTGTGGATTCCTCGGCACAAGATGCAAGTGGAGAGATCGTCAGTAACCAAGCAACTATCACCGGAGTGTTCTTGACCACATTTATAGCATCGAGGCTTCGAACGGCATTGAGTACGAATGTGTCCAAAGCGGCAGCAATTTCTGCATTGAATTGTTGGCAATTGGTATGTACTTACAGGGAGTGAAGTTTCATAACAAAAAACTCTTTCGGGCATGGATTGGCCAGTAATGGTTAAAACTACTGTAGTGGAAGGGATCCAAGTAACAGAATCTTCTTTTTTAGATTTTACATTTAAACGACGGGCCGTGATTACTTCTCCGCAGTTGGGGGGAGTTCGGATTCCTTCTACCAATTCTTCTAAAGTCCAATCTGTTGGAATATCACGAACCACTCCCATCCGAGACACATGAAATTTAGGGATGTCTGCAGCAAATTTGTAATTAACCAAAAAATCATGATTTATAAAAGCATTGGCAGCAGCCGCTGAAGTGAACTCTAAACAGGCCCTGTTTCTTCCCAGTGCTTTTATACTACCATCTACTATATGCGGAATTTTGTTTTGGTGGATGAGTTGCGCAAACTTTAATATCCTTATTGAATGCCCGGCAGACAAATCCGGTTCTGACCGCGTAACGTGCACAATAAAAGGACCCTTGTCATTTGTATTATAAGGGATTTTAGAGTCAGATTCGAAACCAGGTTTACAGTATACTGACTGATAAGAATCCGATGGAGGGGTACTTTTTTTAAGATCCGATTTAAGCGGTTCAGTACGCTGTCGTTTTCGAGATTGTAAGGACTCATTCAAGGGATTAGCACCTCCCCCATCAGGAGGATCATCGTCTCCCACTTCCCTCATTTTAAATGAGGGAAATGGGAAGATAACCACTTACGATACTACACGCAGCAGGCAGCAAGACACACACACAAAAACCAAGCAAATTTAGGCACTCAAAACAGTAAAATTCATAAAATCAAAAATATTTCACTCAACCACGTGTTTCAAATAACCCGCCAAAAACGACAGTCTATGATATTACTTTACTCTTTGAACTAAACACACATGACACAGACAACAAAGCACCAACAAAGACAACGATGCGGACGAATTTTTTGATGCACTTTGACTATTTCTCCTCTCTTTTTAAATACTTGTACATATTACTATATTAAGACTGTTAACTTTTTAAATTATGTAAATATTTGAATCTTTAATAAAACAATAAAATATAATATAGAATACAAAGACTGGAGAGGAACCTAGAGTAAAGTAATATATAAAAGAACTCTACTCTCCAAGAGAGGAAGACACACTTGTCTGTTTTTTACATTTCTATTGGAAGACACCAGAAGGTCAATCCTCGTAATTTTAAGAACGTTCATAGTCTGATCTTAGTCTCAATCTGTCAAAAATGTCCCTACATTTTGACAACTTTTTGGCATTTGTTTGTCGCCGAGATGAGACTGCGACTAGATTTTGAACGTTTTAAATTACGAGAATTGGCCTTCTGGACTTATAACACTGACTGACCTCTGTCATGCAACGACTCGTACTTGTATAATAGAGGTCAGTGACTTATTAATCATGGACTCATTATATTACCTAGTCCCATCGAGTAAGTAATGTTAATCCTAGTCCCATGGACTTATTATATTAGATAGGTACGATAGGCTGCAAAAGTGCATGGGTAGTACAGAAACAAAATCGTATGAAGCGAGAAATGACGCCATCTAGCGTAAAACCAGTTAACGACTAACAAAATTGAATTATGCTGTTATTAGATGGCGTTGCTTTGCTTTATATGATAAAATATTTTTGTAGTTTCTTTTTGTCTCTTCAAACATTCAAACAATTAATAATTAATAGTTTCTTTTAAAGAAAATTGTTCTTAATTATTAACCTACTATGTTAAAATTGAATATCAATTTATAAGTAGGTAGGTATCTGATTTTCTAAGTTTTAGTTTTCAAACTTGAGAGGGTAGGTTGAATATGGATTTATAAATAATTGGTAGGTGGTATGAATAATACTTAGATCGAAGATTTATGACAGCTCAATTGATAGTTCGCTAAGTTCATTTCGATTACCTCGTTCGAGTGCCTTTTGTTCAGTTTTTATTAATGATCAGGCGGATTACTTATTTTACCAAAACGGGTCCGAGTTATAATATTGATTTCGTTACAAGAGCTCAAATAATTGCTTTGAATAATCAAGCCTAAAACTTGTCAGAAATAGGCAGAGACCGGTGTAAACGTAAGTAGTTTTACTTTTACACTTTTATAATAAAAACTGCATTATTTTTTTGTTACTACATAATAATCATTAGGTATTGGGTATTATATATTTCTGTTTTATTGTTGCAGAGAAAAACAGTTGTTCTTTGAGTACGACGATTTAAAGAGGAGGGTTCTTTGAAACACCATCAAAGAACTGGTAGACCACGACTTATAAAACACATTGCAACATCAAACCATGATAAGGGAGTATGAAGAAAATGGATTTCTGCCGCCGAACCACTATGCTGGTTTATTTGACACAAGTTATGACACTAGTGGGCCGCGGAGGCATGCTGTGAAACCCTTGCTCACGGAAAACCATAAAGATTAAAGTTCGCTTTGGATCACATAAACTTCGATTGGAGTAATGTCATCTTTACAGATGAAAAAACTTTTAAGTCCAGTGAACACGGACGCTTATGTTTGTGGCGTCGAAATAATACGCGATACACAAGTGGTTACGTAGCTACGAGCTAAATAATTATACTTAGATAATATTATTGACTGGAGACCTGGTTATGTGTGTATAAACTATACCTAACTTACGTATTTTTAATAATTTAAAAAGTTATGAACACTTCAAGTGCAAACAACATATTTTTTAGTTTTTTATGTTGCCTACTAACCATTTGATATGTTTTTGTGCAATTTTGTAGTTTTTAGCCTACTTATTTAGTATCCATTTAATCCGTTTGACCTTTGTAATAAAATAACCTGGTCTCCTGTATGTTTTTATTGAGGTTACATAAGCTTCAATCCTCTTTCCGATTTTGGAAACGAATACTTAAGCTATCGCCTCAATAACTTCATAATATTATAATGTTATACCTATAATATTTAATAAACTGACTATTAAATTTGAATAATAAACTGTAAGAAATAAACCTCGTATAATTTTTATAGTGCCTTTTTTTGCGAGCCCACAAGGCGAGCCTGTTTACCTGCGATGAATCTGCTCTTTTTTCCTGTTGCTAAGTAGGTAACTACCAATTCGAATATTAAATTAATTATTAAAATACCCACTCGTTAGCTTAATAAATATATTCCTATCAGTTTCTATTATTATTTTTATCATTTAAGCTACGTATGCTGGTAATTGTAATGTAGGTAATGATTAGATAAATGTATTAGCTTTGTAACTCCTTCGTTTCTTCCTAACTCCTTACTTACGTTTCGTAAATTAGTCATAGTTGTGAAGAAACCAACGCCATCTAGTTTATTTTCGAAAACTTGAATTCAAACGTTCACGGGAAAATAGACACTAAGGTACCCATGCAATTTTGCTGGCGACTGTACATGCCTAGTCCATTCTTATAATACAAGGAAGACATAACTTGTACTTAAATTTTTAGATTTTGGATACCATTGATACCAAGCTCGTAAGCCATGGCTTCTAGCCATAATTTTTTTTAGCTTTCACTTTAAACAATGTATGTATGTACAAAATATTTGTAATCTACCAAATTCCATAATTATTCAATCAAAATTGGTTTTTGAAAAGTAACTTGTGAACAGTTAACAATGAACGGGCAAATTCATGAAAAAAAAGGTAGACCCCTACTCCAAAAGATGGTGCGAGCTATGCTATTACTCAATAATGCTACACTATAGCTTCGGGGGCAATGGAAGGTGCGAGGAAATTGGAGGACATTGACTTGAGTCATAGTACTTATTAGTTACTGTTTTCTCTACGATTCTATTCTATTTTAATAATAGCCATCGTGACCACACGACCATTCTGCCAATGTCTAAAGTGCGTTGGAAAAGCAAGACTTGCTTTTCCAACTCACTTTAGATATTGACACTTTAGATACTTTAGAGATTAGTAGGCAACTGGGAGACAGAGTGAGAGAGATAGTCGCATGGACGGGGCATCATAACGCTTTTCCTTACGTGACGACTTCTACCAATCAAGCCGGAACTTCGTTCCAAAATAAATCCTTAAAACCCTTTACCACAAAGACAGAATGTTCGGAGAAACAGCTCATCATTTTATATCATTGTGACGGATGAAGGTCATCAGCGCCACAAGCACTTGGAGAGGAATCTGTAGGGAGGGAAAATTAAGCTTTACTCTGACAGTTCTCCATCCTCTGAAGTCCCTAGCCGTCCCTAGCCTACCGGAGACAGATTGTCAATATCATGTCAGTGTCAGTACTGTCAGTCTTGAAGTCTTCCTTCAGTTCACTGACGTAAACGTCAGTGCTTCATTGAACTTCATTTTCAGTCTGCTGTCATCGTCGTCAGCATCATCGCTGTCGTTTAATTTTCGCCTTTTTGAGAAAAACTGCACAATGCTGTAAAGAGGAAATATCGAAAACTGAAAAATCCGTTCGATATTTCAACTTTTTGTCACAGTAATTTAATTGATTCAATTTAAGCAAGTATTTGTTGATTTTTTTTAGTTGAGGTCATCAGCTGCTACAAGCAAGTGTGTTCACTACTCAAATTATTAGATAAATATAAATGTGAATTAATTTATTATTAACTACGTATCAGACTACATAGAACCAGGTAACCTATTATATGTGTTGGCCAATGGCTAGATAGCTCAACTAAATTTTTTATAGGTTATGTTTAGTTTGGAGAATTATTACATGAACTAATTTCTATTGAAAATTTCGTAGCCTCGCTTGCTCGTGTCAAATTGTGTTTATAAGTACTAATAACAATACGTCACTGGTAATCCTGATAAGGTATTTTGCAACTTATGTAATTTTTTTCTTTAACTTTCTCCACTAAATCAATTTACTTGGAAACTGTTTTATTAACTACATTCAAGTGTATTCCTCTCCTCCTATTTGTATAGAATAGGTCCCAGCAACTTTTATTACGTAGACATTCAATAAAATTAAATTAAATTTCGACATCTGTATCTGCAATTTTTGTGGTGTACTAATAAAGACTATCCTAAAGAAATCAATCAAGTGGTGTTTAGGATACTCATAGATAAAATACTTCTTTTCCAGACAATGTCTGATGATGCTGAGTTGCAGACGGAGGAGACGGAGGTGCTGAAATCAATTTATGAAGGAGATGATAATTTCAAACAAGTAGATGCTAAAACTTATCAATACAAGGTAAGTTTTCTTACATTATATTCTTTCTAAATCTTAGATTGCTTAAATTGCCAGCCTTACCAAGGAGTATTGTGTTACCCAGTAACTGGACTGTGGAGGTCAGATAGGCAGTTGCTCCATCTCTCTCTCTCTTGCTGTGATGGCTCCCACACTGAACTGCTTCACGAATCAACTGGAAAGACTTAATATATCCAAGCTATAGGATATACATGCAACAGCTAATTAGCTGCTAGTGTGTCTAACTAAATAATAATAGTTAGACTGGAAGCCGATCCCAACCTAGTTGGGAAAATACAATTGATGCGTACATTCCATTACCTCTCACTCAATACTAATTTAGTATTGTGTAGTGTTGTGCCAGCGTACCGGAAGACATAGTGTTAGAAGGCCTCTCACAAGGTGGACCAACGACCTTGTAAAGACTGCAGGCACTTGTAGGATGCGAGAAGCACATAACCGGTCAAAGTAGAGGCGCTTTGGGGACGCTTATGTCCAACAGTGGACATCTTTCGGCTGAAATGATGATGATGATTATATAGTCAAGTTTTTTTTTTTTTTTTTTTTTTTTTTTTTTTTATAATATTCCACAACTATCACACAACGCCATCTAGTCCCAAGCTAAGCAGAGCTTGTGTTATGGGTACTAGACAACTGATAAACATACTTATATATTTCTAAATACATACATATTATAGATAAATTACACCCAGACACAGAACAAATGATCGTGCTCATCACACAAACATTTGTCCTGGGTGGGAATCGAACCCACGACCTCCGGCATAGCAGTCAGGGTCACTAACCACTAGACCATTAGGCCTGTCAGTTAATTTTTGATTGACCATAAAGTTCCAATGTTCAATTAAATTTTTGCCATAGACAGTAGAACCTGGATATGGCTGGCACAGGAGCGTCAAGATTGGCACGAGATAAGAGAGGATTATGCCCAGCAGTGGGTGAAGTCAGGATCAAGATTCTGCATTAAAGTGTGGACATAACATTCTGTATGAAATTATCTGTTAGATAATTTACCGGATTTTATAAGGAGTGGCAACACAGGCCACAAGGAGAAAATATCTTCTTTATCCGCTGCCGACAAGCTATTACAGCACTTGTTTTAGATTTAAGTTATCAGACCATTTTCTATGTTATAGGGTTTGGTTTCCGCATTTAGTCCTTCAAGTGGACCATTGTGCTTGGGCCATGGCGGCCTTCGGTGGTTATTCCAACCAGCCTGCCTCCCTCATTATCAGACCATTGCAATACATGAAACAGTTGGCAGTTTTAAGCATTATTTTTAACTTTTCAGTACATAGAAGGTGAGAAGTCATTTATTCTGGAGATATCATGGGGCCCTACTTACCCAACAGACAAACCAAACTTTAATTTGGATATATTCTACAATCAGTCTTTGTAAGTACTAAAGCAATAAGATATTATACCTAAATGTGAAAGTGTGTGTGTGTATGTTGGTTTGTCGTCCTTTAACACAGCTGCAAAAGGTTGGGTTCTGCTGGGTTGAAAAGCAAAGAAATGTTTTTATAAGTAACCAACACCAGTGCGTGTTGCCATGAGGGATGACCTATCCACTATCGTACTGAAACATGGCCACTCACAATGGGCCTCATTAGAAGGCTGAAAGTTACACAAACCGCAACGGAGACGGCTATGCATAGTGTACTTATGTGACCGAATCAGAAATGAAGAGATCCGTGGGAGTACCAAGGAAACCAACATTGGGCAACCGGCAGTGGCCAGGGCATATTGCTCACAGAGCTGATGGCTGATAGGGCCAAAGGTTTTGGAGTGGCAACTGTGTAACGGAAGATGTAGTCATTGATAGGCCTCCCACATTGTGAACTGATGCCCTTTTGATGGCACAGGATTCTGTTGGATTCCAGAAGAACAGAACTGGTCAATTGTCTCACTGACCAGTTTAGCTTGCGGGTGGCCCAAGTCCAGTAGTGGATATCTTTCGGCTGAAATCACACTATCATACTATCATACTAATATTATAAAGGCGAAAGTTTGTGAGTGTGTGTGTGTGTGTGTGTGTGTGTTTATATGTTTGTTACTGCTTCACGCTCAAACGGCTGGACCAATTTTGATAACATTTTGCATGGAGGTAGCTGACACCCTAGATTAACATATAGGCTACTTTTTATCCCGATATTCCCACGGGATCGACATTTACGCGGGGCGCAGCTAGTGAAAGATATTTTTGAAAAATGTAATTGCTACAAGGTTTGGGAACGTTTTCTAGTGGCAAAAATATAATTTTTTATTTTTTATTCTATTTGTTTGAATGTATGTTCTGCAAATAATTCTTATACTTCTCTTTGGTTGAAACTATAACGATGAACATTAACTTTTTTTACAGATTACTGCCTGTAAAAGAAAAAATATTGAGTATAGTGGATGCTGAAGCGGAGCAATGGGCTGGGTGTGCAATGACATACACACTGTTCGAGTGTTTGAAGGAGAAAGTAGCAGAACTACTGGCCGAACAGACTGAAGAGGCAGTGGTGACCAGAATGGAGAAGATAGTTATAGATGATCAGGTGAGCTAATGCAAGCACAGAACTACTGTATAAAGAGTTCCCAAAACTATCACTTGCAATAAATCAATTGCTAATTTGCTATTATAGTAATATTGTCAATCGCGAGATCCACAGGGTGAAATTGAATTCATGGGCACCCTTTTAAGGGGTCACTGTAATCATCATTATGAACAACTTTTACTATGGGACCAAACCTGAAATCGCGAAAAAAAAATCAGCTGTTCCCTGCATTTTGACGAATTATGTGAACATAAATGCAAGGAACAGCTGATTTTTTACCTGTATAATTATGACAAAGATTGTGTTGGTAAGCTTTTATATAATGACACATTATTTAACAAATTCCAGACTGAATCGAAGAAACCCGTTGAGAAGAAGGAGCAGTTAACGAAAGCGCAGAAGAGAAGAGCGTGGGACAAGGCGGAGATCGGGCGAGCGGGCGAAAAACCACGCGGGTTTGACTGGGTGGACATCGTCAAACACTTATCGCAAGCCCCCCATCACCAGCCCGCCTCATGACCCTCGCAAAACTAATATATAATAGATTTGACGAAGGCGTTGTGTAGACGGTCAATAAATATCGCGATACCGACCACCACGAGGTGTATTTGAAATAACCCTGAAAACGCCAAAAAATCTGATGTTACATACATTATGTCATGTAGGGAACAACGGGATTGCATAACAGACTTACAATGGCAATGTCTTTGTCTTCATTTTGACAGTTTAACAACCTTCACTGCGTTTTTACGTTGTTGAGCAGACGTATTTTTTGAACCTATGAAGCAATGGATTAGGAATTTCCTTCGGATTGTGATTGAAAGTTTGTCACGCAATTGGAGTGCAGTTGATTTATTTTCGCGTTTTCAGGTTTGGTCTCATAGTAAGTTGTTCTTAATTATGAGTTCAAAGACTCCTTTTCGCGCGTTTTGAGTTATTTCAATTAAGTGCACCTTGTATACATATTCATGAACGTGTGCTTACTCGACAACTATTTGCAATATTTTTATTGTGTTGAGTTATGACGTCACGGTAACATCGGGCTACCAAGCAAAGAGAGATACCACCACACCATATTGAGCGATATTTTATTTTGTTCCGGGAACTTACAGCAACATATATTTAAGAGCGTTTACGATGTACGGCATTTCATACAAACATTCAAGCCCTTGTTTTTTGAAATGAATGAACCAATTTTAATGAAACTTCGTACGCATAAGCAGGATACAAAGGTCTAAAAAGTTAGTTAAGAACATTTTCGAAAAATAGTGTTTGAGCCAAATTAGACCGGTTTTAAATTTTCCATAGAAACAGAGATTTCCAGTTATCTTCTTTTTTTAAATAAAACATTTCGAAAATATTCTTTACCAACTTTTTTTAGACCTTTGTATCCTGGCTTATGCGTACGAAGTTTAATTTAAATCGGTTCGTTCATTTCGAAAAACAAGGGCTTGAAAGTTTGTATGAAATGCCGTACGTTGTAAACGCTCTTAAATGGAGCGACTAGTTTGTTAAGTTGCTCCATATCGCTTCACTTTCCTCCAATATCTCGGCAACTGTTGCCCGCAATAATTACTGGAAAAGTTGCTCGTGTATCTACACTCTGATATCGGTCAGACGGTTAATAACTATCATGATATTTTGTAGCCCCGTCGATAATTCATCATCATCATCATTTCAGCTGAAAGACGGCCATTGCTGGACAGGGCCTCTCCCAAGCACCGCCACTTCGACCGGCGCAGGCGCACATTTGTCGAGGCGCAGTGCGGTTGTCACTGCCAAACAAATAACAGTGTTGCATCTTTTAAAATAACCTGAGACGCGCACCTCAGACCGCTTTCATGCGCTTTAGGCCTCTCGGATGTTTATTTATTTTTAACTTTATTTCAACAAGCGTAAGGTTGACTTTTATTTGGCCGTGAAACCCGCGCTTCGCCAGGTCTGCGGCTGCCCCGGTTGGATGCACTCATTGTTCTCAGCCTTTCCACGCGGTATTTGTCTTTGAGCGGTGCTCGATCTGATCAAGGGGTTGTAACTTATACTAAACTTACATTTTCCAAAATGGATTTAATATGATGTATTTTGGCTAAACTCGAACTAACCTTAAACTGTTATTTGTTACAAACAGCTAGTTTCTTTAAAGTTTTTTTGTTGCATTTTATCGAGTTAGCCAAAATATTTTTTTAATGCTCTTTTGATGTGATTAAGAAACGTAGAGGAATTTGTTAGAACAATAGGGATGATGACATTTTAATTTTTTTAAATAACTGCTAGACGAAGACGGCACCACCACAGAAGTAACGTCACGACTATATAACTTCATACTAGCGCCACCACAGATCTAGATACACCTAGATAACGCAAGAGTAACTACTTCGCGTGCCAAAGCCGCCACTTTCGCGCTCAGCCCTGAGTACTGCTGCTGCTGGCGCTAGGCCCCGGGGGGGGGGGGGGGGGGGGGGGGAGAGACGGGTGCCGCACGCGGCGGCGGCTTTAAATCGATTTGATTTTCCCATCACTAAATAGTGCTTGTGACGTCATAGTAGGTAGTCAAAAATTGGCACGCTTGGTTTTCATACAGATTGTGGTACTTACGTTATCTAGGTCTATCTATATCTGTGAGCGCCATAGTACCACGCGACAAGGACGGGAATAATCCCCTCCAAAAACTTTTAAAGCGTGTAGCTTCTCCATATTTCCATCAATTTTACAGATTTTTTCGATTTTTTAATATTTTTGTCTGTCTGTTCCGGCTAATCTCCGAAACGGCTGGGCCGATTTTGTCGCGACTTTCACTGGCAGTTAGCCGATGTTATGGAGTAACATGTAAACTTTTTGTCCCGGTAGCTTGTTCTATGAGATAATTTCCGACATCCACTCGGGCAGAAGATACTTTCATCATATATAATTATATTATATTTCATTTCATCATAGATATTTTCATTTTTTTTTTTTTGATATTTTCATCTTTTATTAGTCATCATCCCTAGTATAACCTGTAAGTACTTGGCCAGACTGGCAGCGCGGACGCGGGGCGGGCGCGGTGCGGCGTACTCAAACATAAGAACTTCATTTGAGTGTCCATAGTTTGTAAGTGCTTGGCCAGACTGGCAGCGCGGATGCGGGGCGGGCGCGGTGCGGCGTACTCAAACATAAGAACTTCATTTGAGTGTCCATAGTTGGCACGCGGGCGCGGTAAGCGGCGCGGGCTGCTCAGCGCGGGGAGCGCGCGGGCAACTCACGCCACAGCTCGTTCATACAAGTGGCCGCAGTGGGTGCGCGGGCGGCCCGCGCGGTGACCGGGATTCTCAAATTAGTTCGAGATTTTTCTAGTAAAAAAGTCTTCTTTATCCATATTATAAATAAAGACGACAACACGCAGAACGCAGCCGCGCTCCACCGCGGACAGGCAGATCGCGCGCGTTGACGCGTTCCCGCACCCGCGCCCGCGCAGCCAGTCTGGCCAAACACGGTTAGCATGGTCGTCATAGTCACAGGGAATCTGTTATAGTTATTTTTGTTGTAAACTTGGCCGAATACAATTAATGCTAGCACACCTCATGGCTAAAACTCGAGTGTGTGTGATTATTATTATTTCTTATAAATTGTAATATATTTACATGATTATACAAATATAATGTCTTACATTGAAATGTTTTGTTATTTAGATGAAAAATCGGTCTCTAAGCTTTTTCGGCGAGTGCCTAGGTAGATCTTTTTTATATGGTGTTTCCTCCTTTACTGCGCGAGCATTTATTGTTGCTCATTTAAAACAACAAGTGAATAATTGAATATGTAGATTTAAATGTATTGCATATTTTTTAATGTAATAAAAAATCAAAATAAAACACAAGGATAGTTTCTTTGATTTACTTAGGTAAATAAAATATATTTGTAAAATCTTGATATTATACTTACTTTTTATCTTTACGCTTTGAGAACGCTCACTCAGGTAACTCTTGAAAATGTCACACACACTCACCTCTCGTGCACGTGGATGAAGAAAATAGGTGTGATACTTCCTGGGCGCGCCACAGTGGAAAATTAAAGTAACACGTTTCTAGATAAATTGTACCCTTTATGTACTTTAGAGTACATGTAGTGAAAAAAATTGTACCTAAAAGAATAATGAAATATACTTACTTAATGAAGTTTAGGTGGCGCGGCTGAGAAGTATACTTCCTGGCCGCGCCACCACGGTTTTTGTAAGCTGTTAGGCGTACCTGGACATTGTACATTAAGAATTGTACCAAAATTCTTCTTTTCCGTACGCTATAAAGAGATTCGAAAATTTAATTACTTTAGAAATAATAGCCTTGTGTTGGTGGCGCGGCTGGGAAGTATACCACTTCCTAGCCGCGCCACCAAAACTTTATTATATTTCATTATTCTTTAAGGTACGGTACCTACAGTTTTTTTCACTACATGTACCCTAAAGTACATAAAGGGTACGGTCAGCATCAAAAGTTGATTAACACTTCAGTTTTTTAAATCTTAGTTATTGAGTAAAATATTTGTTCAAAATTGCAGCGGAAGAATTTTTTTTAGAATATATACTCTTGTCTACTATGTGAAAAACTAAAAATCAGTTTATTGAAAAAAGTTGTTGTCAATTTAATAACATGTAAAAATGATAGTGTTAATCGACTTTTGATGCTGACTGTACAATTTATCTAGAAACGTGTTACTTTAATTTTCCACTGTGGCGCGGCCAGGAAGTAGGTATCACACGAAAATAGGGGGGAAATAACTTTTCTTTTTTTTTAATAAAGTAATGCGATTGCTTTCTTATAATTTTATTAATCTGTTATGTCATGTCGAGCAGATCTGTTCTTAGGCTAACACCAATCCGTTCCAACTTTTCAAGCAAGAGATATTTGAGAAATCTTTTCATTAGTTAAAAAAAAAAACTTTCAATTTAAAACAACTTCGTCGTCGAAAAGGATCATTTTGAAGACTTGAAGCATCCCACCGGTCTTTGAATTGCACAAACAGGATCTTGGCAGGAACAGTCAATGTCAGCCGCGGAACTGTCATTTCTAGGCGCGTCTGGAAATAAAATGGAGGTTAAGCCAAGAGCATATTAGGTACGCGGCACAAATGGCGGCGCGGCCCCCAATCTGCGCAAGCCTTAATCTTTTAACCGCTTACGTCGGATTAATCCGACAAATATTTTCGTGTCCATTCCGCCAGAGTCGTATATATACGACCAAATAACACAGCTCGTTTAATCTGTATTATTATTACATCATCACAGCTCGTTTCATCGGTATTTATTTTTCGTTTTTTTTTTTTTTTTTTGTCGGGCGCTGGGTGCGCGACAACTGATATAAAGTCTGGCGGTTAAAAGGTTAACCAAGCACTTTTATGCAGGCCAATATATTGAACAAAAGTGAGGTGTCATGTGAAGTTAACACAAGTGCCAAGCGATTTTGAACCATGTTCAGTACGGTTCCCTATCCATTTGCATAAAATTTTAAGACCTAATATAACTTGGCATACTTTTGTTTCTCCTAATTATATTTTCGCATAACATTATTTACGCATAACAGCTTACGCACATTTTTTTTTTTTTTTATAGCACAGAATACTTAATAGTACTACGTACAGAAAGGACACTCCCTTCCCCGCACTCACATCAGTTACCGCACCTCACCCCGCACTTCGGCATGTTCGTTGCCGGCTCTTTAACAAGGGCGCTCGCAAACACAAGAACCGCAGCGCTGTACCTACCTACTGCTGACACGAACACATTATTTTTTTTAAATTTTATATTTTGTGTTAATCACGATGGTTGTATATTGTGCATTATTTGGATGCTTATCTTCATCGAGGAACGATAAAGACAGGAGTTTCTTTCGGTTCCCGAAAGATGAAAGAAGGTAAGGAACAGCAACTCAAATATCCTAAACCCATAAAATATAAAAGCTAAGTAGTATATTACAGACAAACAAGTTAAGGCCAGTGTTGTGATAATTTATTTTCATAATTTTCTCTATTATTCATTTATTTTCCAAGTTTTCTTCGTTTTAGAACAATTAAAACTTCCGTAATATTAACGTACCAACTATTAAATTATTGCTCTCTCTATTGTCTTAGTTATGTCTATTGATATTGATATTGGTGTGTATTGATTAATCAATCAATAATAAACCTCTTTAACATAATAACTATTATAATATTATTTTTATTTCATTACGAACACGACTTTATAAATAAATAATTGAACGCCGCTCGTAAAAGGTCACTTCATTATAATGCACACGTTCGGGCAGCGCCACCGCCTACGCACTACTGCCAGCCCTACTAGATTTCACGCACACATTCATACGTATACAAACGTCATTTGTTAATGTAGTAGTAGTAGGTAATTATTTTGCGAGGGTTGTATGGAGTGTCCGGGGTGTGCCTATAGTAAAGCTGATTTCAGACTACGCTATAATATAATAGCATATAGTATATAGCTCATAGCACAACAATATCGCGCTCCATACATTGTTATGGACACGTTCACATTGTACTGTACTATATATTATTGGCTTGCTATACGCTGTAAATTGGTGCGATGCGCAGAGTTCATGCTATGCTATATGCTATGCTATATCGCGCGCCGCCCTCTTCCTCCTCCCTCACCCCCGGCCGTCCGGTCGACTGAGCTTGCGATAATATCGCGTATGTGAACGTCATGCTATATAGTATAGCATTAGGTCCTTCTTTGCTATACTTTATAGCACCATAGTATAGCGTAGTCTGAAATCAGCTTAAGCCAAAAGACGATTCTGACTGAACTTTCTGCGATATGATGGTTCTACTTTTTAATTATAATGGATATGAAATTTATGCCTAAAGATGATTCTAACTTACAAAATTATGAGTTTTGAATGTATGCCAATCGATTTTCTGCGAAATGAAGTTTATGCTATCCGCTGTTATGCAAAATAATATTATGACAAAAAAAGTTCTGCTATAAAGGGTGGACCCGCCAAAAGAACCTCGTAGCACTGTATGTAGAAAGTAATTCAAATACATAGTTACCTTCAGTCAAGTCATCGTTGTAGTATATCAAAATGGCGGGTATGTGAATGTTTTCAGCCAGCGCTACGGCGCTAAATCTATCCCGTTCGTCGGGTATACCATTTTCTTCCAGAGTCTTATTGAGGCAAAGTTCCTTGCCCATGTAACACCATGTGTAGGACATTAGATGATTGTTGTGCGGTAGATACCTCATCATAATCTCGTAAATGGTTTCTTCAGAACATACTTCTAAAGTCACTGTGGAGCCTAATAGAAATGGGTTCCCTACTTGAAATCGAATGACGTTAGATCGAATAACACTTGCTCGAAAACGTTAACTCGATATTAAATGAAATCGATGAATTATGAGCGCGACAGTTCACTACTACCTCGATGCATCGAAATCTCGAATAACTATAAGCTCGAATTATCGGCAGCGCGAAGGCCGTTATCTTGAAACATCATTTCTCGAACGACCATCTTATTGATTTACAGAATAGTTTTAAGGATTTTTATTTGAGTACAATATAATGAAACAATATTTGCGTAGAAATATAAATCAACTACCTATAATCATGTAAAATAATTATGATAATAAAATAACATTATAAACAAATACTTAGGTTATTTTACATGATTATAGTTGATTTATATTTCTACGCAAATATTGTTTCATTATATTGTACTCAAATAAAAATCCTTAAAACTATTCTGTAAATCAATAAGATGGTCGTTCGAGAAATGATGTTTCAAGATAATGGCCTTCGCGCTGCCGATAATTCGAGCTTATAGTTATTCGAGATTTCGATGCATCGAGGTAGTGAACTGTCGCGCTCATAATTCATCGATTTCATTTAATATCGAGTTAACGTTTTCGAGCAAGTGTTATTCGATCTAACGTCATTCGATTTCAAGTAGGGAACCCAATAGAAATACTATAGGTCAAGTTCATGTAAGTATTACATAGAAGAATTTAGGAGGAGTAAGTATAATAGGTACCTTGATACAAATATAGTGTAGCGGGGTTGCGTAACACACTATCAGTAGCAATGGCTTTCATTTGGACAGTTCAATAACATTCATTGCGTTATTTACGTTGTTGAGCAGACAAATTTTTCGAACATTTATGAAGCAATGGATTAGCAATATCCTTTAAAATTATTCAGATATCGGCGTAGGTCCTATTGTAAAACCGACGGAGACATTATGCTAAATTGTATTCTTCTACATTATTCAACATTATATGACGTCATCACTCATTATAACCGCACCACTCGAGCTCAGTAACAGCCCGTGCGTCACCGCCTCGAAAAATTCCACCCGCTTGTAGCTAAAGCGCCGTCAGCAAGACGACCGCACGCTGCTGGCAAATCACCGCTGAGGTGATAGCTTGCTGTTCACGCGCTGCTTACTAGTTGGTAACTCACCGGCCGCGTTGGCGAGATGCCGCATTATGCCCGGGCCACACCAACGGGAAACGCCGTTGATTATCGCGATGATGTGCGTTAAACGTACCTACGTGCACTGTGCAGCCACAACTTATCGCGATAATTTTCGGCATTCCCCGTTAGTGTAGGCCCGGTATACCTAATGCATACTGCATGCAGGGTTTCGGCGCCGGGGAGCGTGCTGCACCCTCATTCACAAACACTCGATATGCTTCCGTATCGTATCGAACAATAATCATTGTTATCGTAGGAGTCTTCTCAACGCTGTTCACAAGTCCAAAACCCGAAAATTTTGTCAGTTTAAATCAAATAGACGCCCGCTATTCTTCCAACAGATATTTGCTGTTGAGGGGAAGTCAAATCAGGTTATCGAAACGTCAGGTTTTCGATACGATAGCCTGCCGTATGGTTGTGAATCAGGGCTCTGGTATAATGTAATGAGGGGCGGCACTTATTTCGCCGAAAAACGCGCCTTCTTGCTTTGTGGCATAATATGGCACTTAAAATTCCTGAAGTCAGTGTAGTGTAATAAGCGCTTGACTTAAATCGTCTTTATGTACTTACCAGTCAAAGTATTAGTTATCCTGATAGGCCTAGTTTTAGCTGAAGCTTTCCCCACTACATATTTGTCGCCACTCCACCATGGTTCATCTAGTTTGCGCCACTTAGGGGAGGGGACTATGGGGCGCCGGAAGGCATGGCCGCGGGTGCGGTATGTGACCTGTGTACCGGTCACAGGATGGATCTGCCGCACCCATTCCCCATCTTTGAACCAATAGCTCAAGTCTTTGCCGGCGTTCGCTAGCACCGTCATAGCTAGCTGTAAAAGAAAATTGTAACATAAACTTACTTCAATTCAGAACTTTTGATAGGTAGGGAATATTTAACTTTTGGAATAGAAAATTTAACAAGCTTTATGTCCCTTCACCCAATCAGCTGTGCTATATTATAATAAATGTGTAAGTACTTGAACACGATGACTCGCGGGCACGGTCAAGAAATATCAAACGCACAACATAGTATGCAAGTGTTCACGCACAAAACGCAAGTGCGGCGAAAGTAGCGCCACCTAGCGACGGCGCGTGCGGCGCTCGCGGTTATAACAAACCTATCATGATGTTTGTGTGTGTTCACGTCGAACTAGCGGCGGAGCGCGCGATTCACTCGCGACGTCTTTTTACACGACTGCCCAAAAAAAGGAGTGCAAAGGTATGATTCCTATCTCGGCAGCACGCAGCAGTGCTGCCGCAGCATATAGGTTTATAGGTAATATAGAATATATGGGGATAGATTTTATATATTTATTTATCACATGGAAAACCAACAGCTTTACATAAATACAATAAATACACTGGAATAAGAAACATGAAGCCAATTAGGTATAGGTTTTCACGGCTAGCTATACAATAATACAGTAAGAGATCTTATACACGACAAATTATCAATAACATAAGCGCACCAATCATCAAAACGGTATCGCCAAACATGAGGGATAAACTACAATATAATTAAATATATAGATTACATTACGAGCACGGCGGGTTTCGGTCGTGGTCCACCTGCTTAGTTCACCTAGGTGGACCATGGGCACTTTTTCTTGCCGGTGGATCACCTAAATGGTGAGGAATATGCAAATAAAAAATGTCTATTGGCCATGGTCCACCTAAAATTAATTCCACGGGAATAAAATCCTCCTTCCTGATCCGGCAGCAATGCTGGTAATGCTGCGCGACATTGCTGCTGTGCTCACTTGCCGGTTTCCGATCTCGGCAGCACGCAACTGCGCTGCTGCGTCACTACTGGTCGCCATACATTTTCTATAGGTTTATATGAGATCACATTCCGAGCACAGCAGCAATGTGACGCAGCAATGTCGCGCAGTAGTATACGTCGTGTGTACCTACCTAAATATTTATTAGTAAGGCTGTTAGCCAACATTAATATTTCCTACTAACCCTTTTGCCGTCGCAATAAAAATAGCCTTGTTTAAAACAAGGGCAATACTCCACGCAGTTGTTACAGTACCAGTTCTTATTGGCACATGAACAGGTCTTGAAGCACTTACAGTTTCGGAACTGCTCTTGAAGCCAGTTCGTCACGTCGTAGACCAACCCGTTGACCGACACCCAGCAGTCTGAAGAACGGTTGTGAATAGCCACCTCTGCTGGGGTGTACCATTGCTGCTTCGTATATATCATGGGTGTACGAGTATATTAAGTAGTATCAAAAGATATGATTAAGTATTTTCTTTACAAATGGATTAATTATTGATTACTCACATGTCATTTTTTTTTCATTTACGAGACGTTTAAAGTCATTTTCTTTGCTGAGTTTTGTTTAATTGTTAATGAAACCTTTTTGGTAGCCCAGAGAAAAGTGGGTTTATATAATTATATGTGTTTTTATATTAGGTTTTTATGGTAAAATTTTTATTTTTATTCGGGAAAAAATTAAGTAAACATCCGTTTTTTATGGGATTTATGTATTTATTGGGACAGGAAAACTAAACAGCAAAAGTAAAAAAAAAATGCCTTTAAATATAAGTCAATTTTGACATAATTAAGTAGCGTACACATCGGCATTTATTTAGTACTACTCTACAAAGGAAACTGTGCAATTATGCGGTGGCATTCCCATACAATTTGTGTCCCCCACGCGATATCGCTATTTCTAGTTCACAATACACCCGCTTATTTGCGTACTTATGCGCCGAGACCACCACGCATGCGCGGATCCGATAATTCTATCCACTTGTTGCCCTAAATTATAGCGGCAGCAACCCCATGCAAAGAACTTTAAAATAAACTGCCGCGCTTTTTGAACATAGAACAGTGATGAGCGAGACCTCTATGACGTGCGCCCGTGTGACGTATTGTTTTTTTAATTTATTCAGCTTTTAGCAAAGGACATTAAACTAAAGTTCAGAATGAGTTTCATATAATGGTGTTCATGTGAGAGCAATCTTAAAAATATGTTGTCTTTATTTTTGGTGAAGTGTGAGTGTATCAGTGAACCTACTTGTGGTTTTTAGAAACGTCAAAAATTAAGAAGTAAGTCTTGTTGCGTGTTAGGTACAGACGCGAGACGCCAGCACATAAACCTGACAAATTTCTTTAATAGATTTTCGACTTTATCACCAAACCATAAGGTTCAAAGTTGATTGGGAAAATCTGACAGTTTCGGGTAGGTTGATGTGCTGGCGTCTGTACAATGCGTGTCACGAAAGATGAGACTCGACACACCACTCTTTAGCGGTATGAGGTCTGAGCGCTAGGTTCGAACTTATGAAGCAATGGATTAGCAATTTTCTTCAGATACCTAGTGTACCTATTACGCAATAAGGGTGCTGATGGCTCTGATGTCGAAATTATTATTTAGACATCAGACGCTTAAAGGTAGCAAAAAGTTCGGTATCCCCTACCGAAAGACATAAAAAACAAGCTATTGTGTTATCTGAATCGGAACATAGATAAGATGCTCATCGAATTGCTCTATTGTCTATGCTTGCCATAGATACATACCGCATCCGGTAGTCTAAATGAAATAAAATTGTAAACGGGAGGACAAAAAACCAAAACCTCATGTTCGAAAGGTTTTTAGGGTTCCGTAGTAAAATGGCAAAAACAGACTCCTTATTATTTCGTCGTGTCCGTTTGTCCGTTTTTGGGTTTATATGAAATAAGTACATAACTTATGTTTGTGGCTGGTAAAATCAATATACTATGCAAACGTAAATATTTATCCCGACCACGGAACCCTTCACTGTGCTTGGTCCGACACACACTGGGCCTTTTTTTGTCTTTTGTTTTTGGTAGTGATCGTTGGCCAAGCGTAACTGCCGAGCATGTAAATGTGACTTTCTTGGGTTCGACCCCCGGGACAGGTATAACGTTATTGGGTTTTTCCAATATATTGTACTAAGTTGTCAGCATAAGCATGAGAACAGTGGTGGCCCAGTGGTAAAGGCCGCGACTTAGTTACGCTTTACTTTGTGTAAATCATTTCATCACCTCGGTGAAGGAAAACATCGTGAGGAAACCGGCATGTCCTAGAACCAAAAATTCAAAAACATGTGACATCTACCAACCCGCATTGGGCCCGCGTGGTAGATTATAGCCCACTCCCTCTCCAAGAGAGGAGGCCTGTGTCAGGCTGTGTCCCAGCAGTGGGAACATTATAGGCTGATTATAAAGTTATCAGCCCAGAGTCTAGCTTTGTGCCCTATACAGACAGTAGGTACTTAATGGCGAAACTGTAAGGCCGCGACCTAACCAAAAGCGACTGTCGCGCGCGTGTCTCTGTTAAATGAATAAGTAGGTACTTATGCCATAGTCGCGCTAAAATCAAGTCGCATTTGTTAGCCTATTTTGTGTCCCACTCTTGGGCAAATCGCGTTTGTGCGTCAAAATTCATTATAAACTATCACGTTGATCGCGTAATTTGCGTATTCGCGCGACAACGATAGCTTTTGATTACCTTAGGACGCAGGGTACCTATGTGTTTTATTGCGGAACACTAATATGTGACTAAAATTATGACAATGTCTTATATTTTACTACCATCTCATAGTAACCTTAATTATTATGTAATTGCAGGTAATTTTACAAAATGGCGACGCTACCGATTTTCGTATCTTTGAGCAGGTAAATTATGTTATAGGTACTTATTTCTAATTCTCTACTTAAGTATGTCGTTTTTGCATTTAAATATTATCGTAGTCAAATCAAATCAAAAGTCATGATATTAGACAGAGTATCAGCACTTTTTTTAACGTCAAAATTACGTAAGACGGTCCACCTAAACGCCTGCTGTTCAATCAGTCCTCCTTCTCTTTGATGATGTCTTCAAACTATTAATTTATTAATAGAAAACAAACAGCTCATTTATCAAATTTTTCAGTCGACAAAATCCATCGGTTTTTTACAAAACTCGACGATCCTGCATACTCATCTCTTTTGTTGACTGTACCTACTTGAAAATGAAATGCCTGCTGTGAGCATAGTTTCGGCTGCCGGCCGTGGCATCCGGTTGCCAAAGCGCGCTTCCGGTGTCCGTATTAGGAAGTAAATTCCAAGACGTGCCATCACCTAGGGCTACCAAGTAACAATAAAATATTTTTTTTGTTACGCCAGAGGATTTTGGTGTCTTCAATTCTTCAATGCACAAGTGTTAATTGAATTTATAGTGGGGTAGGTTACAACTAAAAAGTGAAAAATAAAAACATTTTTACAAAAAAAAAACAACCGACTTCAAAAAAAAAACACTACAAAATGACAAATAACTTTAATTTCGGAAGTCGGTGTCAAAAAACGAAAATGTGGAACCAAGAAACCAGTGTTTTTTTTTGAAGTCGGTTGTATTTTTTTTTTGTAAAAAAGTTTTTAATTAGCTTTCAGTTTATTTTAACTTAATTTTTTTACCTCAGTCGGGTTTTTTAGTTTTTTAAATATCCTTTTTTTTAACTGTAGATATGTCTATGTTTTAATATTTTGTCTGTCTTCTTGTGCGAGTCCCGAGCTCACGTGGACTGTTTCTACACGATGATACGGAAGCGGACTCTGCTCCCGACCTATACGGCACGGGTACTTCCCAAAGCAGCCGTGGCCAGAGAGTACCTGCGTCAGCCAGAAGCTGAGGACGCCATGCCGCCTCTCGATCTACGCCTCCATGACGGGTCTTCGCACCGCTATAACGGCGTGGGATCGTAGTAGGTGGTGCTCTGTAGTGTCTGCCTAGACCCTGGGGAAGAAGGCGTAGGTTGTATATATTTATTACGTAGTAAATTAGCGTTCGGAGCGCGCAAGCCCCACCATGACGTCAACGTAGAGATACGGCGGCGGGGTGATTATTATTACTATTTTTTTTTTGATCTCGGGACCATGGGGTTCCGGTCCTTTGGAAGGCGTACGAGGGGCCGAAGCCAACTTGCAGAGACCCCTTAGGAAATTTTAATGAAATGTGGCACCAACCGACGATTATCCCTGTATGCACTATGCAAGTGCACCCAAGGACAACCCCCGGTTGGTGTAGGACTATTGCAGGATATGGAAAAAAGTTGTGCTATGGGTTTGGGTGGCTAAAGTGGACTGGTTACCAATAACTATGGAAGAACTATGATCCCTGCGGCCCTGCCTAATCAATGTTTTATATATACACGGATAAAATAGCAGGGGGTGACTTGCACACTCAATAATGGGCTCCCGGAGACGGTCGCTAGCACAAAATGATGTAGCGACAAGGGGGCAACATGTCCTGAAGTGCTTATGAGGAGTGGAGAGGTATTCCACGGCTATTAGGACAATCCCGGAAGTACGGTCAAGATCCCTACCAGCATCTTATTGAAATACTTCCTTCCTCCGAGCACGTTTGCTCTTGCGAATCTCCACTTAAGCCGGCCAATAAAGGCAAGAATGAGGTGGGAGCTCTGTTCCTCGTCATTGTTTACTCCAGCCAGCCAATAAAGGCAAGCCAGAGGTGAGAATCAAGACTTCTCCCGGGAGATAGGGTCCGTGGGGTCACTTCTGCCCAACAGCTCGCCACATGCTGTCCTGCGGGTTTCTGTATCTCTCTTGGTCTGGCTCCTCACCCTAGACCTGTTCCAGCAAAGTAAACTCTTCCGGCACAGGCCTAGAGTTCGGAGCACGCAAGCCCCACCACGACGTCAACGTAGAGATACGGCGGTGGGGTGATTTTTCATCATCATCATCATCATTTCAGCAGAAAGACGTCCACTGCTGGACATAGGCCTCCCCCAAGTACCTCCACTTCGACCGGTTTTGTGCTTCTCGCATCCAACGAGTTCCTGCGGCCTTCACAAGGTCATCGGTCCACCTTGTGGGAGGCCTTCCAACCCTACGCCTTCCTGTACGCGGTCGCCACTCCAGAACCTTTCGGCCCCATCGGCCATCTGTTCTGCGAGCAATGTGCCCTGCCCACTGCCACTTAAGTTTGGCAATTCTTCGGGCTATGTCGGTCACCTTGGTCCTCCTGCGGATCTCTTCATTTCTGATTCGATCCCGCAGGGAAACTCCAAGCATAGCCCTCTCCATTGCCCTTTGGGTGACTTTCAGCTTTCTAATAAGGCCCATTGTGAGCGACCACGTTTCAGTGCCATATGTCATCACTGGCAACACACACTGGTCAAAGACTTTCGTCTTGAGACACTGCAATAATTATTAATAAATACTTTTTCTTTCTTCGGCTTTTCTAAGCCGAAAAGGCTTAGAAAAGCTGACGCAACGTTCGCACAAACGTATAAATAGATTTTATCACGATTTTTTTTTTTTTTACTGGATTTTTAACTCTCAGCGTTGAGCCGAGCACTGAGAATCCAACAGAGCGCATACCAGCGCTTCAAAAACCACGCTGTTGTATTTTCAACTGTCGGCGCTAAGCAGTGGGTTGAAAATCCATTGCTTAGCGCTCTTTCTTGCCTAAAAACTGTTTGCCGGCCCTATTGCAATTGACATTCATTCAAAACAGCACAGCAGCCTTATTACCATTATTATTTCGTGCTGGCTATCAGTTCTCACATACAAATTGCATGTCTACATAGGTAGGTACACGGTACACCCTTTGATACGTGTCATCGTCTTCCTTGAGTGGAAGTACTTGCGTGACAGCGTCTTTACATTCAGTTTTTTTTTTATTATCTGTTGCATTCATCTATATTCTATCTTTGTCAATATTTTTAAAATTATGGTAAAAAAAACACTATCTCTCCCTAAACGTCATTTATATACTCTTTGCACTTTATGATTATTATTGTAGGTATACAGGGTGAATTTTCCAAGTGCGCGTGGATGGCCAAATCCGAAACTATGAGGAATAGCGAAAACTGGTAGCGCCCGCGCTATTACTTCGTTTTCGCTTAGCGTTCTTTTTTCCTTTTTTTTTTTTGCTCAGCTCTTAAAGTTCGTAGCGTGTGTATGTTAATCCATGGCGTTCCTCAAGAATTGGGCTATCAAATGCAAAATAGTACATTATGATTCAATGCACACGCGTTTCATACGACGTTTTTTCAACACACTTGCGAGGAAAAACAGACTTGTATTGTTAAATATTAACTTCTATGGAAAATGGCGCGCTGGTTTTGTATTTCCGCGCGCCGCGCTAGCGTGCGCGCGCAGGTTTACCTTTACCTGCGCGCGCATCGTTAGCGCGGCGCGCGTTTATTTACATAGAAGCACTGACAAAATCGCTATACAGCCTATGGTGGACTGTAGTGTAGATGTGGGGAGATGCCGCTCAGCTGGTACCGGGGTTGCAGGGAGGAATAAAACGCTTGATCCAAGAGATTCTTCCAGTTTATTCTTCTCTTCTTTATTCTTCCGCTGCTGGAGACCGACTGTGTGCCAGCTCACAATTTACCCGACTTATATACAAATTTCTAAAAATAATGTAGGGCCTCTCATTGGCCAACCAATCACAATCGATTTATTTCTACCAATCACGAAACAGCAGTACAAATTTACACTAACCTTAAGTACCGCGCTACATTACTGTAACGAGAGCCACTACACTAAGCTTAAGTACCGCGCTACTTTACCGTAGCGATAGACCACTTGCACGTAACCTTAAGTACGACGCTACTTTACCTTAACGATAGACCACTAGTCTTAAAACAAGGTTTTTTAAACATAATTTGACTTAAACCTAATTGGGAATTATCTTAATCACTAATTACCCTAATTATAAGTCACCTTAATCACTATGTTCACTGTCTTATCAGTCTTTTCGTTCGATAACACACACATTCACATGGTAACACATTCACAAGTTCGGCGTCCGCAACATCTCTCCCCCCGGCGCAGCTCGCGTAGCCTCCTTCTTCACCAGGACGACGATCTTGCTAGCTGGCCGGCGAAAGACGCCGGTCCTTGTCCGCACCTCGACGACCCTGACGCCGCCGTCTGGTCCCGGATGTGTGCGCTCCACTTGCCCCATCGGCCACGTGTTTCTGGGCAACGTGCTGTCGACGATCAGGACCACATCTCCAACTTCCAGCGGGCGCGCGTCGTTCCTAGGCTCGCCCCGGGGCACCAAAGTGGGCAGGTACTCCCGGAGCCAGCGCCTCCAGAAGTGGTCGGCGAGCGCCATGCTAGCCCGCCACACACGTCGATCTGCTTCGTCGCATGGCCCAGTCGATGGCAGGCCGGTGGAGGACCCCAACAGGAAGTGGTTGGGTGTGAGGGCCTCTGGATCCTCAGGGTTCACGCTCACGTGGGTCAGTGGGCGTGCGTTGACCGCGAACTCCGCCTCCGTCAACAGCGTCTGCAGGACTTCTTCTGCCGGTGCCTTCTCCCGCAGAGTCGCGCTGAGTGCTGTCTTCACCGAGCGCACCATGCGCTCCCACGCACCACCTTGGTTCGGCGCGCCGGGTGGTATGAACCGCCATTCCATCCGGTGAAGCAGCCCGTCGTCTCTCAGCGCTGGCAGCCACTCTTCATAGGCGGCGCGAAGCTCCTGGTCGGCCCCGCGGAAGTTCGTTCCGTTGTCTGAGTACATTATTCTTGGCCACCCTCTGCGTGCAGCCATCCTCCTCAGCGCCATGATAGCTGAGTCTGTTGAGAGTGATGCGACGAGCTCGAGGTGCACGGCGCGGCAAGTGAGGCACGTGAATAGTGCGCCCCACCTCTTCTCACGGCGACGCCCCACCTTGACCAGCATTGGCCCGAAATAGTCCACGCCACAATTCGTGAACGGGCGGTGGAACGGGTCAAGGCGAGCGTGTGGCAGGTCCCCCGTCGCTGGTGTCTTCGGCGTTGCACGTCGTCTTCTGCAGAGGGCGCAGCTCCTCTCCACAGCGCGTACTGTGGGTCGCAGGTGGATGACCCAGTACCGCTGGCGAAGATCGTTCGCCACGCGCTCTCGGTTGGCGTGGCCCGCAGCACTGTGCTCCCGCTGGACGATCAGCTTCGTGATGTGATGGCGGCCGTCCAGAATTACTGGCCGCTTAGTTTCTATGGGCGCGGAGGAAGCCTCGATGCGGCCTCTTACGCGCAGGACTCCATCTTCTATCACCGGGTCCAACCGGTATAGTCTGCTCGTTCTTGGAAGTGGGCGAGCAGACTTCATCCGCGCAAGTTCGTCGCGGAAGCTTTCTTCTTGCGCCCGTCGGATCAGCTCGCTTTCGGCGCGTTCAATGTGTCGGTGCTCCAGCCGCGTTGCTCGTCGTCGGCAGATGTCGATGAAGGCCAATACTCTTGCTGTACTTCTCACCAGTGCTTCAAATCTAGAGAAGCGGGCTGGATCTGGCAGCCAGCTGTCTCGTTCCGCTTCGTTCGACACGTGCAAGACCTCTTCTTCTATGTCTTCATCTGTCGACGCCCTGGGCCACTGCTCTTCAGGGAGGTGCAGAAACTCGGGCCCCTGGAACCACCGATCCGTTGAGCTGATCGGCGCGTCGGTCAACCTTGTGGCGTCATCAGCCACGTTCATTTCCGTAGGAAGCCACCGCCATTCTTCTTTCTGTGTAAGTTCGGTGATCTCTCCCAAACGATGTGCGACGAATGGCGTGTAGCGTCGCATGTCGTGCTTAATCCAGTGCACCACCGTCGAAGAGTCAGTCCAATATGTAGTCTGACCCACTTCCATCCGATGCTCCCTCTTGATGGTGCTGGCGAGTCTTGCCCCGATGACTGCTGCTTGCAACTCCAGCCGAGGTATTGTCTGCGTCTTCCTCGGCGCCACCTTCGCCTTGGCCGCTACCAGTACGACCTCGATGCTCCCGTCGCTCCTCAGGATCCGCCAGTAAGCCGCAGTCGCAAAGGCTTGCTCGCTGGCGTCGCACAATATGTGGAGATCGATGCGCTCGTACTTCTTCAGGGCGTAGCAGCGTGGCAGTCTCAGCATGGCTATCTCTGGTAGGTGCGCAAGCCATGACGCGAAGAGTTCATTTTCTTCCTCAGGTATCTGTTCGTCCCATGTCATCTGTAGGCGCCATAGACTCTGCAGGATTATCTTGGAACGTATTGTGTAATGGCTCAGCAGTCCCAACGGATCGTAGATGGACATCACGGCGCTGAGAGCTTCTCGCTTGGTCGGCGCACGTGCTCTTGACCGCACTTCTTCTGGGACCCGATTCATAGTGGTGTTGAACCCGAGCTCATCCCGTTCCGCGTTCCAGAACAGCCCCAATATCTTATTCTCGGGCTGTTCTCCCCCCAGTTGGGTAGGGGTGGTGGCGTGCAGTTCCAGAGGCACGTCTTGCAGCACCTTCTTCTCGCTGGCGTTCCATCCTCGGAGTATGAACCCGGCGTGTGCATGCACGGTCCTTGTTTCTTCGACCGCCTTTCGTGCTTCCTCTGCGTCTTCGTAACTCGCCACCCAGTCATCCATGTAGTGACACGTCGTTATTGCTTCTAGTGCGCGCGGGAACTCCTGCCCATGTACCTCAGCGTTGTGGTTCCGCACGTAGTGGGCCATGTATGGAGAACTTGCTGCGCCGAAAATCATGCTCGTCATCTTGTATTTTCTTGGAGGCTTCTCTCGTTCTGTTCCTCTCCACAAGAATTGCTGAGCAGGCTGATCTTCAGGTCTTATCTTCACTCGTAGGAACATCTCCTGGATATCTGCTGTGATCGCGACGGCCTTCTCTCTGAATCTGAAGACGATCCCTTGCAGTGACAACAGCAGGTCCGGTCCCTCCAGCAACTCGTCGTTTAGGCACACCCCGTTGCTCCTGGCGGCCGCGTCGAACACCAACCGACACTTGCCTGGCTTGTTTGGATTCACCACTGCGAAGTGCGGCAGGTACCATCGGATGGGACTTGCGTCTTCGGTCCCGTCGCACGGAGCTGCGTACCCCTTTTCCAACAGGTTCTCTATCTGGCTGGAGTAGTTCCTTTCGAAGGCCGGATCCGAGTCCATCTTCTCTTCGATCTTCCTCAGTCGGCGAAACGCTTGACTGTAGCTGTTGGGCATGGCGGTGCCATCCCGTCGCCATGGCAGTCCCACCTCGTAGCCGTTGTCAATCTTCTTCACTGTTCGCTCGACGATGGAGATGGCTCGCTGATCCGCTTCGCTGATTCTTGGCTTCCCCTGGATGCCTAGAGACTCGATCTTGAAATGAGCCTCCACCATGTTGTGTAACTCCTGGTCGCTCCCACCCATAGCTCTGGCAGGCTCGTACAGATGAAGCACGTTTCCTTGTTGATAGATGGCGCCGCGCGGTGCGGTCCCATGCACCACCCATCCGAGTTGAGTCCTTGAAGCAGCTGGCTGGTTCGGGCTGCCGACTCGCAATTCTCTCGAAACGATGCACTCCCAATGGTCCGTACCGACCAAGAGTCCGGGGCGCGCTGTCCCATAGCACACCTCGTCCCTGTTCAAGTCCCTCAGGTGCTCGTATTCCAGAAGGCTTTCCGGAATGGCCTGCTGATGCAGCTTCAGATCCTTCATGGTCCATGCCCTGATCCGATGACCATCCGTTTCCTTAATCCCCTTGACCTTGATGGAAACGAGCTGACTTTCCCTTTCCTGCTGCGACATGTTCACTCCGTTCAGGTGAAGTGGTTGCGACGGCCCTTCTGCCCCAATGCTTGCTGCGAGCTCCTTGTCAATCAGCGTGATGGTAGCTCCCTCGTCCAGCAGCGCGTAGGTCTTCGCCTCCCCCCGTGGTCCAGACACGATGATAGGGCACATCTTCAGCAGCACTGTCTTCGGCCCAGTAGCAGGTCTTGTTGCTACCGAAAGTACTGCTTCTTCTTTCGGTGTCTCTGCGGTCTTTGCGGCTTCGGGTTTCCTCTCTTCTGTGTGTAATGACGAATGATGAGGGCGACCACACTCGTTGATGTCGCACGGCTTCGCCTTGCACACTATGCGCCGATGTCTTCTCTGGGCACACTTGAAGCATATTCCCTTCTCGCGAACCAAACGCCATCTCTGATCCACCGAAAGTGCCTTATACTTGGGGCACGCTGTCAGCAAATGGTCTTGATTGCACTTGGGGCACAAGTCCTTTCGTTCCTCCGATCCTTCTTCGGTGGCGTATACTGTCGCTTTCTTCTTGAAATTCACAGCAGGTCTTGCCTCTCTCTTCGTACTGGAGGCGCACGTAGTTGGGGCATACGTGTAGCGCAATGCCCTATCCGCTTCACGCATCAGGAAGCGGGACATGACGACAATCTCGGGGTCCGTTGTTCCTTCGTGGTCGTACGCGTAGTCACACCATCTTGATCTTATGTGCGGGCTTAACTTGTCCAGCACTTCTCTTGTCAGCAGCGGGTTGTACAGATATCCTCTTCTGTCGATGGTCTTGAGAACGCAGATGATATTTTGCAACTTGATCGCGAAACTATTCAACTCTGCAGCTGATGTCCCTGGTTTCGGAAGCTTCTTCAGGTCTTCAAGTGCCTTGTCAATGATGACCTCTGGTCTTCCGAAGCACTGTTCCAAAGTCTTCATAATGATTTCGGGATCTGTGGCCGTATGTAGTAGGGCGGCCACTGCGTCTCTTGCATCTCCCTTGAGGCAGCTCCTCAACCGTAGAATGTTCTCTGCTGCCGATATCTGGTACATTTGTGTCGAGTCCCGAACTGCTGCTTGGAAGGGAAGCCACTCGTTGGTCGCCCCGGTGAAGGTAGGTAGGTCCGTATGGCGCGGCCTCGGTCTTGCCATCTTCTCTAGGGTGGCTGCCAGCTGGTCGATGCTGTTCCTCGATCTGGTAGGTGTCGGCGACCTTCCCCGAGCGGTGTCAAATCGGAGCTGCTTCGCTTCTTCTTGCCTGGGCCCCTCCTCCCCCCGTGAACTGATTGGGTTCTTCATGAGCCAGTCGTCCACCTTCTGCAGGGGTTCCTCACGTGGATGGGCTTCAGGTAGCTGCTCTTCATGCACGCTTTCTTCATCTTGGATGGCCGATACCTCTGCCGCCAGCCTCCTCTTGACCAGGTCCGCTTCAAGCTCCAACTCCTTTCGCTTCAATGCGGCCAACCTCTCTGCTGCTTCCAGCTCCACCATGCGTAGTCGCGTCGTGACACTCGTAGTAGATCGTTGTGACCTCGTAGACCTTGCAGGAGACCTCATTCTTCTTGGTCCCTCAACTGTCGTCGTCAGCCCAGAAGGTCCCGCCATACTTGTCTCCGCCATCCTCGAAAATGGTGACGCCGGCGGGTCCATGGATAACCTCCTTAGGCGTTCCTTTTCAATTCGCGCTGCTTCTTGAAGCTGGGCGCGTCGCTGCTCCTCTAATTCTGCAGCATCACCTTGGCTTCTGGTGACCACCATCTTGATTAGCAGGTTCCCTTGGTACCGAAGATTTTCTCTTGATCTGCCTCTTGACTTCGCGAATCCACCCCCTCGCAGTACCTCACTTCTTCAGGACCAACGAAGCTTACTTCGTCTCCACTTCAGGCGGAGTCCTCTTCAAGTGACGCTGGTGAACCCCTTTGCGTTGTCTTCCCTTGGCGAGATCTCAAAAGATCATTCAGTCGAACGTTCTTGACAAATCTGCTAATCTGGATCTGAAAAGATCCGTTTTCAATACGACAATATTTGTCGTAACACGTTTTTGACTATTATGTTCACGTACAAGTCAGGTCACGACAAGTCCTAACTTGTTCGGCTGACTTCGGTACGTCCCTCGTTGACACGTCGACTCCGTCGATACGTTGCTTGAACTTCGGTTGACCAGGCTTGATACTGGTCTTCTATCCGACGTTGACGTAGGTACCTCGCTGATGATCTTCCAATCCGGCTCGAAGGACCAGGACTATGGTGGACTGTAGTGTAGATGTGGGGAGATGCCGCTCAGCTGGTACCGGGGTTGCAGGGAGGAATAAAACGCTTGATCCAAGAGATTCTTCCAGTTTATTCTTCTCTTCTTTATTCTTCCGCTGCTGGAGACCGACTGTGTGCCAGCTCACAATTTACCCGACTTATATACAAATTTCTAAAAATAATGTAGGGCCTCTCATTGGCCAACCAATCACAATCGATTTATTTCTACCAATCACGAAACAGCAGTACAAATTTACACTAACCTTAAGTACCGCGCTACATTACCGTAACGAGAGCCACTACACTAAGCTTAAGTACCGCGCTACTTTACCGTAGCGATAGACCACTTGCACGTAACCTTAAGTACGACGCTACTTTACCTTAACGATAGACCACTAGTCTTAAAACAAGGTTTTTTAAACATAATTTGACTTAAACCTAATTGGGAATTATCTTAATCACTAATTACCCTAATTATAAGTCACCTTAATCACTATGTTCACTGTCTTATCAGTCTTTTCGTTCGATAACACACACATTCACATGGTAACACATTCACAAGTTCGGCGTCCGCAACACAGCCTATAGAAAAAATATAATAAACACAAAATAATGTTTAGATTGATCATAGTGTTGCCGTATGTCAAATTGTAGTTTAGTTAGTATGGAAGTAGAAAGTACTATTGGCATAGAGAAATATTCATTAGTTCAGTGAGAATCGGCAATAATCGGGAGGGACCACGGACACTTTAAGGTGAATGCGCAGTGGTAGCCCGCAAAATTCAAATTTTCATACGTTTTTTGCAATTTGCAGGATCAGGTTGTATCTTGATCAAAATATGATTCGCGACTATTATAGATATTTATTTACAGAATTATAGTCATTAGAATCATTAATGTTAAAGTTAGTTAGTTAAAAATTAAAGTTCCCTAAGAACTTTTCCATAATAGATAGATAGAAGATGTATAAATAGCAGATGTATTAATGAAGATGCATTATTATTGTGTAATTATGATGGTGAAAACCGCATCAAAATCCGTTGCGTAGTTTAGGAGAACAACAGGCTCACACAGACAGACACGATGTAGATATAGTTTAATAGATTTAAACTCCTTGCGCGTGCACTTCGACCAAGAAGCTTTATAGGTAAAAATGGAGACAACACTCTAAATACCTAAGTGAAAACGAATGTGGTCGGACTCTCTCTTTCTGAATACGTACAGGGCCGTCTTAACAATATTGGGCGCCGGGGTGCGAAAATCAGCCTGCGCCATTGATATATAAAAAACTTTTTTTTTATATATCAATGGCCTGCGCCCCAATTTTCGTGTTTTATTTTTTTATTCTACAATAAAATTAGGCACATTTTCAAACATCAAATTTAATTTTTCCGGCTTTAAAATCGGCCAACTTTTTTATGATATCGTCTGTTTTGTAATCAACTTTCAATAGTTTTTTTATTAATTTCAATTTCGAGAAGGTTTACGTATGGTACGTGTAGGTATAAGGATTGGCTTGCGCCCCCTGAAACCCTGCGCCCGGGTGCCACGCAGCCACGCACACCTTGTACCCCGGGTAAAGACGGCCCTGGATACATACATATAACAAAGAAAACAGATATCACTGTCTCGTTCTTATGTGTGTATTTAGAAAGAGAGTATCCGCAGTCGTCTTCACTTAAGTATTCAGAGTGTTGCCTCCACTTTTATTATCTACTAGCAGGGCCCTGCGGTTTTACCCGCATAAGTGTCGATCCCGTTGGAATATCGGGATAAAAAGTATTCTATGTATTAATCCTGGTTATAAACTATCTGTGTGCCTAATTTCATCCAAATCCGTTCAGCTGTTTGTGCGCGAAGAAGTAACAAACATAAACACACAAACTTTCGCCTTTATAATATTAGTAAGAAGTATGATTAGTGTGATAAGCTTCTTGACTTCGACGTTCGCTTGCGCATCTTGCCGTCTGTCACTGTCAAAGCGGATCTTGCGTGACAGTAGTCGCGCATGGCTTCAAGCTGACTAATAGTTATCAGACTATCCTTATAGTTGCAGTACCTAGTCGTTTCATACCTATTAGTTGAAGATACTGGAAACGTGAGAGGTATTTATAACACGTGACAGTTTCTTCCGCGTTGAACTCAATTTGGCTATCACTAAATATTTTAATGAGCAGACGCGACAATATCTTGCTGTGTCATCAGTTCGCTAAGACAGCATCACAACACTAATGCGCAAAAGTGTTTACTGCATGGCTCTGGTTCCGGTCATACCTAATGATAAAATACCTAAAAGTTGGAAAGATTTATTTCGAAGCTTTTTGACAGTCCAAACATGAAACTATAATGTACTTAACAGAATTCTTGACTGAAAAAAAATGTAATATACTACTTATAATGTTTAAAATAAGAATTATGGTTGGTTTTGTGTTGTTTCTTTGTATGTTTTCTATCTATGTGTTAGAAATATTGTGAATTGTATTGTAGTTGCAGTGAAATAGGTAAACTACTTAATTATCAGCCGGTCGATTTTGTTAGAATCTCACCGTGAGAAGTTAGGTGAAGTGAGCTGTCATTCCATGCTAGGAATTGACACTAATGACAACTCACTTTAAGCTCACTTCACCTGAGTTATCACTGTGAGATTTTTACAGAATAGGTAGCACTACTGTACTACGTGGACTTATTTTAACAAGTGATCTAACATAGTTTAGTGTTTTTTTGTATCTTGCATGCCGACTGGTGAAATATTGAACCTATTTCTCTATACCACACCACGGAATAAACAGGGTGTCCGGTAATTAATGGATAACCTTGAAATGGCTTATAGCAGACCTTATGGCCGTTCAAAAAAAATACAAAACAAAATATATCCTAAGTAGTACCTAAGATATGCTTTTTTTTTAAAAGACTACAAATTTTTACTTTATTTTACATTATTGTACGCTACGACCACAAATGAATGAATTCCATCGGTTTTTTGTTGTTGTATTATTATACGCTAACTAATCCGACAGATAGGCAGTAAATAGTATGTCTAGCTACAGCAATAAAAAAAATAAAAAAACTTTAATTAATTTTTCAGTGAAAAATTTTCAAATAATTTTTTGACAAAGTTTAAATGTCTTGGGTATAAAAAAATATGTATGAAAACATGAGTGACCAATAATTTTAAAATAATGTCGGTTTCAAGTATATTTTACAATGGTATAATTTATTATTGTATCTAATGTAAATTGTGAATTATTGCCATTAATGTAGTAAAGGAGTAAATTTTACTAAATAACAAAATTTAAAATATTGGAACAATTTCTACATCCAATTGCAACTGATCATTGGGGTTTAATAAAAAACAACATTTAACATGAATAATACTTTATTTGAGAATAATCTATTCATAATAAATGTTCAAATTGTTTGCCATCCACTCTTATGCAGGCTCTACATCTGCGGACAAATGCTCTTCTGAGCAGTCTCGTATAGCGTCGTTCAGTTATTTTTGATGCGGCTGAGAAGAAGAGAAGATTTACGTAGGCGTGTCATGGGACACGCCTACGTAAATCTTCTAAATACCCGATTGGCTTAATAAAAAAAAAATCTGTGGATTTAGGTCCGGTGAACGTGGAGGCACAAAATTAGCCCCAGACGCTTGATCTGTTTGGGTCTGCACTATATGCAAAGTCAAAGTCGAAGCATTTTTCAAATAGGCACATAAAAGGCACATTCGAACGTCAAAAATTACCTTAAATTAAAATAGAATTGATTCTAGTCGCCCCTTCCAAAAGGTAGTTTTCGTAAGGAGAAGAATGGGCAAGAAACTCCACCGTTACTCTTTTAAAATGTTTTACAATATTTTGCATGGGTACTTGGTATGTTGCATGCAAGAACACGTACAGCATAATGCTCAGGCCAGCCGTCATTTTGTAACCAATAAGATTTCCTCAGCTGTTCGAGCATCTCTTCCAATAAATTAGGAAGACGTCCAATAAATTAGGAAGACCCGATTGGCTTACGGCACACCTCGTACCTTAAGCCAATCGGGTATTTAGAAGATTTACGTAGGCGTGTCAGGGCAGCCGCATCAAAAATAACTGAACGACGCTATACGAGACTGCTCAGAAGAGCATTTATCCGCAGATGTAGAGCCTGCATAAGAGTGGATGGCAAACAATTTGAACATTTATTATGAATAGATTAATCTCAGATAAAGTATTATTAATGTTAAATGTTGTTATTTATTAAACCCCAATGATCAGTTGCCATTGGATGTAAAAATTGTTCCAATATTTGAAATTTTGTTATTTAGTCAAATTTACTCCTTTGCTACATTAATTAGCAATAATTCACAAGTTTTTTTTTATACCCAAGACATTTAAACTTTGTCAAAAAATTATTATTTGAAAATTTTTCACTGAAAAATTAATTAAAGTTTTTTTATTTTTTTTATTGCTGTAGCTAGACATACTATTTACTGCCTATCTGTCGGAATAGTTAGCGTATAATAATACAACAACAAAAAACCGATGGAATTCATTCATTTGTGGTCGTAGCGTACAATAATGTTAAATAAGGTAAAAATTTGTAGTCTTTTTTTTTAAAAAAAGCATATCTTAGGTACTACTTAGGATATATTTTGTTTTGTATTTTTTTCTGAACGGCCATAAGGTCTGCTATAAGCCATTTCAAGGTTATCCATTAATTACCGGACACCCTGTATAATAGTACTACATCACACTTTAATAATTATAAAGGCGAAACTAACTACTACTACTTATAACTTATAATAATAGCAACAAATACACTACTCACAACGTTATCCACAGATTACTATACAGAATAGCTAGCTGCTGTTAGCAGAACAAATTAAAAAGCACTTATTAGCTAATTACCAGGGTTATGATCTCTTAAAATAGTCGTAATTTCACTCTTAAATATAGCTTTGCTGAGAAACATAATATCAGTAGAGCCAAATTATTTATTATAAGTGTCAACCAGGCGATGTAACGGCGAGCGAGCGCCTGAGTTAGTTCGACAAAATGAAGTAGCAAATAGGCGTCTCGAACGAACTTCTCGACCGATTACAGTACGAGGGATCAGGAAGCACAAACTGCGGGGCAATTGCGTAACACTTTATCATTCGGAATTGGTTTCATTGACAGTTCAACAACATTCATTGCGTTATTTACATGTTGAGCAGACAAATTTTTCGAACTTGTGAAGCAATGGATTAGCAATTGGCTTCGAAATGATTCTGATTCCGATTGATAGTGTGTTACGCAATTAGGGTGCTGTTCACAAGATCAGTACAATCAAATTATTGCGGCATATACCAAACAGAGTCAACATTTCAAGTAGGGTGCGACCCGATTGTAGTATTCCCCATCTCCGGCGCAAACCAGCACATGGGCGCCAGACGATCCCGTGTCTGAGCACCCTTGGTCCCCCTGCGACGGGTCAGGTCTTTGGCCCCACCGCCTGACAATTTTCGGCCGCAGAGGATAGGGAGAGCGGCCAACGTCATACCAATACTCCTTTTTCTCAGCGGCCCCACTGCGTCCGCCATCAGACGGTGGCGACCCCGTCAAGGCCGCGGAAGGTAGGGAGAGCGGCGCACCGCAATACCGGCACTCCTCTCCCACCGCGGCCTCCAACCCTCAGCCGCGATGCCTCCCATACGACATCGCAGCCCGCCTAGTTGCGATGTCGCCCAAGCGGCACCGCAACCTACCTGTTGGCCGCTACGTCGTCGGCTTACAGGCAAAAGCCCTGACGAGCGGCCCCTCCTCGGGTTCCTCTTCGGTTCACCGTGGGTGACCAAGCCACGGCTACTGAGCCCCCCCGCTTCGACAATGCGGGAACCCACCGGGGGGAAAAGTAACCTAACCAAACCTAACCTCTGTCTGGGTGCCCTTCGCTCGCTCTTGCATCTTACGTCGCCTAACCAAACCTTACCTCTGGGTGCCCTTCGCTCGCTCTTGCATCCTACGTCGCCTATCGACTGACCGCAACCATGCGACCCGTGTAGGGAGAACTGGTTTGGCCTAGACGAAAACATTTTTTTCCACTTTAACGGACTCAACCAGATAATCTGCAGATTAACTAGTTAATCTGCACTCTAACTGATTTACGCACATTAGCGGTAACATATATACACATTTTGAGACAATCAATTTCGTCTGGTCGACGTCGATTGACCGCTTGCGCTATCCAGTTGCTTCTTCATATAATTGTAGACCTATTTGTAGCCAGCGGCAACGCCCCCGTGGAAGCCGAAAATTACCCCACGGGAACGTCGTTGCGCGCTAAAAAGTGTCCTATGTCCAAACCCAGGCCATCTTTGTGCCCAAATCCGTACAGCCGTTAAGGCGTGAAAAGGTAACAAAAAGATAGAGTTAATGTCGCATTTATAATATAAGTTTAGTATGGATACAGAAATAGCCCTAAGATCGCGTTTCTTAAGGTCAAGGCGGTCAAACGCACCTACACGAATTAACCATGATCCAGAACGGTAAACATAACATAAGGCAGCTAGAGTTGCGCCGGCGCACATACGGTTAGGACTGTCATTATCAAGTTCCGGCTGCAACTGGTTTGGCAGCAGCCTCGTGAATTATACAGTTAAGTCTTCGATGTCCTTTAGCTGGCAAATGTCCGAAGGAAAATTGTATATTACAAATAGGAGGTAAGTACATATTTTCACAGAATAATGCATAACATGATTCTGAGGAATTAAAAACGTTAATACAAACTAAGTCAATGCACTTGATGCTGTCCTTACACCCACGAGCTCATAACATACTTATTTATATTAATGGCACCCAATCCTTCCGTAATTTCGGCGAATTCTGGCCTTTGATATAATAATCGGGTGCAGAAAATTGGATATGGCAGCAATCGTCGTCTGCCTAGCCTTCTCTCAACTATGTTGGGGTCGGCTTCCAGTCTAACTGGATGCAGCTGAATACCCAGTATTTTACATGGAGCGACTACCATCTGGGCGCCATCGGTCTGACCTTCACAACGACTAAGTCTGGTTGTCAGACTTTCGGGCTTCTGACGACCCGTAACGACTGTCAAAGATCTACGTGAATGGATATAGTAGCAAATATATGCCCAATATTACAGTAGATATATTTTATATGCAGATCGCTTTACTTATCCTAGGGGCATTTGCTACCAAAAACTGCTGCAAAGACAATTTGGTAAAAAATAGGGGATTATCAATACGTCTGACACTCATTGCAAATGTGGTGCTCCCCATTCTGTAAAAATCTCACCGTGAAAACTGAGGTGAAGTGAGTTTAAAGTGAGCTGTCAATGGTGTCAATACCTAGCATCAGGTGGAATGAGCTCACTTTAAGTTCACTTCACCTAAATTTTCACGGTGATCTTTTTACAGAATAGCACCGCTGGTCATACCGAGTACCTATAATAGCTGTGTTCATAATCTCGGATAATTTAGATTCCATCGCAACTTAATCAGTTACTTATCTACTTTAGTGAAATGTCTTCTAAGTTGATTTTTGAGTGACCATTTGTAACGAAAATATACCTATCCTAATAAATTTTTGGTTGCAATGGAATTTGAACTTTGTTAAGTACGACATTCAGTTTGTTGTTCCATAACTTGAAAATTATCTAAATTTCCTGACTCTAAAGTCCTAGTTGCTAGTGCCCCATGTGTCTGTACCTACACCTGCTCTTGACAATGCTGCAATTAAGTGAGTTAAAACCAGTTAAAACCAGCGCACGCTCGCACTAATTATGGCAAAAAAACAATATTGGTTGAAGGTGCATGGCTGTTCAATAGTTTATCTACCGGAGGGTATAAAAAATGTAACAATATAAACACATTCACATGACAGGCCTGATGGTCTAGTGGTTAGTGACCCTGACTGCTATGCCGGAGGTCGTGGGTTCGATTCCCACCCAGGACAAATGTTTGTGTGATGAGCACGATCATTTGTTCTGTGTCTGGGTGTAATTTATCTATAATATGTATGTATTTAGAAATATATAAGTATGTTTATCAGTTGTCTAGTACCCATAACACAAGCTCTGCTTAGCTTGGGACTAGATGGCGTTGTGTGATAGTTGTGGAATATTATTATTATTTTTGTTTGATTTTACGTATCTCGGGACCATGGGGTCCCGGTCCTTTGGAAGGCGTACGAGGGGCCGAAGCCAACCCGCAGAGGCCCCTTAGGAAATTTGAATGAAATGTGGCACCAACCGACGATTATCCCTGTACGCACTATGCAAGTGCACCCAAGGACAACCCCCGGTTGGTGTAGGACTATTGCAGGATATGAAAAAATAAAAAATTGGACTATAGGTTTGGGTGGCTAAAGTAGACTGGTTACCAATAACTATGGAAGAACTATGACCCCTGCCCAATCAATGTTTTATATATACACGGATAAAATAGCAGGGGGTGACTTGCACACTCAATAATGGGCCCCCGGAAACGGTCGCTAGCACATAGTGACGTAGCGACAAGGGGGCAACATGTCCTGAAGTGCTTATGAGGAGTGGAGAGGTATTCCACGGCTATCAGGACAATCCCGGAAGTACGGTCAAGATCCCTACCAGCATCTTACTGAAATACTTCCTTCCTCCGAGCACGTTTGCTCTTGCGAATCTCCACTCAAGCCGGCCAACAAAGGCAAGAATGAGGTGGGAGCTCTGTTCCTCGTCATTGTTCACTCCAGCCGGCCAATAAAGGCAAGCCAGAGGTGAGGAACAAGAGTTCTCCCGGGAGATAGGGTCCGTGGGGTCGCTACTGCCCAACAGCTCGCCACATGCTGCCCTGCGGGTTTCTGTATCTCTCTTGGTCTGGCTCCTCACCCTAGACCTGTTCCAGCAAAGGGAACTCTTCCGGCTCAGGCCTAGAGTAAGGAGCGCGCAAGCCCCACCACGACGTCAACGTAGAGATACGGCGATGGGGTATTATTATTATTATTATTCAAACGCAGAATGTGACAATACATCACAACATTTGAAATAGCATAAAACAGAATATGCTAATCTTCAGCACCCTAGAGGTACCTAACTAATGTTAATAGTACTTACTAGTTATAATCACTTAAGGTGAATGGGTAGTTGTAGCCCGCGAAATTCAATTTTTCTTACGTTTTTTGCAATTTTCAGGTCAGTGTCAGGTTGTATCTTGATCCAAATATGATTCGCGACTATAACCGGTATGTATTTACAGAATTATAATAATTAGAATCATTAATACATCTTTCTAAGTTAGATTTCTACCGTTAAGAACAAATCTCGTATGGAAAAGTGTTAGTGGTAGAAATCTAACTTAAAGAGATATATTAATGATTCTAATGACTATAATTCTGTAAATACATGTCTATTATAGTCGCGAATCATATTTGGATCAAGATACAACCTGACACTGATCTGCAAATTGCAAAAAACGTAAGAAAAATTGAATTTCGCGGGCTACAACTACCCATTCACCTTAAGTATCTTATTATAAGCGAACTGTTATTTTTGAGTTCTTATGAGAAATAAAGTTCCTTAAACCCAAGTGACTCCTTAATATCTGTTTCTAAAGTATAAGTATACCTACCCGAAATTCAAAATTTAAAACACCATAAAGATATTTTTCATTCGACAATAATAATTGAGGTTATTTTTATAACCTCAATTTTAGTCGATGATTTTTCAATTACAATACAACAATTCTATTCAAACAATAATTGTTTTAAAAAAGTGATGAGATATAAAATTGAAACCTTCTAAATACAAATGAATTCCCTATAGTAAGTGATAGCGTGATAATTTAACCTAAACAGGGTTTGTTTACACTTTCCTCTGATACTTTTGGAATAGGCTATACTTCTACTGGGACCAAACAATAGAAAGTAGGTACACCTCCTGTGTACGAAAAGAAGAAGAAGCGCATTTTCGCCAAGATGTCGTGTCGCAAATAGCGTGTTGTCTTAAATACTCAGTTGTAGCATCTAGGTTACAATCAGCATTCCGCCAACGTCAAATAATTGACGTATTTCTAACGCTAATTACAAATTACAGCGGTATTGTTTCATGCGGATACAGAGATTAACAGAACTAACGCGTCTGTAGAAAGTGATTTACTTGAAAAAGAAAGATCGGAATCAAAAGGAGTAAGTATGTAAGGCTTGTAGCAGGTGGCGATGGCGTTCTGTAGTTTCTGCTTATCCCAATGGGACGAATGCAAGAGTTCATGCATGTATGTACAGACGCCAGCACATCAAGCTACTTGAAACTGTAAAATTTTCCCAATCAACTTTGAAAATTAACCAGGAACATTTTATCTTTCTCACTGGTCGATTGTGAGGTACCGTGTTTGACCGATGAGTTGAACGCTGGGAACATGGCCTGTCCCGAAACGGATTTGCCTGACATTTCATACTAACAGAGACGGTGGGATGTGCCGCCCTGCAGTATTATACGGATTACCCTGGTAAACACGTTACCTAATTCTGTTGAGTCCTTTTCTCCCACAGCTAGCAGATGGGCACGCCGTGTGCTAGCTGTAGAAGAATGGTAGTCAGGCTTGACAAGAGCTCGCTACGTGTCTCCGTTTGGGAGCACTTTGTGTTGATCCGCAACGGTGTTACTGCGGTGAAGCTGTCAACAGTCTTGAGCACCATGGCCTGTCATGCTGCACGATAGCCTTATGGGCAATTACATCCAACCACCTCATTGAGTGGAATTAGAGGGATGTGTGGTGTTATAGTAATGGATATAATACATGTAAGAGGAAGTCTAAATGTGGCAACGGTGACTAAAACGTTGTGTGGAAATCGGTTGTCAGGTATGGGCATGTGATGCGGTGCCCTGTCAGTTCACCAAAAATTTATTTACAAATTTTTACTTGACAAATAACGACTGGCAAAAACATGATTAGTCATTTCATCATTATACAACAACAAGTTTGCCAAATAATTCACTTTACAACATAATTACCAGATAAACTTTTGTTTAATAACGTGTTATTTAACAAACAATTCATTTTTTTTTTCATTTTATCTCATAAAACAACGTTTGGAATAATAAAAACGTTTTACATATTGACTTATTATTACGCAATTTCCTAAAAATGAAACTCATTCTTTCATCGACTTGCGCTAATAGAAAAAAAGATATTGTTTTTAGTGTGCTACCCGGAACCGACCTAGATTAAAAAAAAAATGTTAGGTTAGGTTAAAACTGCGACCCCTACGCACGAGCCGAGCGAGCGAAGCGGGCGGTGCTGCGGCAGCTGCCGGCGAGTGCCAGAAACGACTAGATTATACAGAAAAAAAAACTTACACAAAATATGGGTGCCAGAAACGACTTGCGCTAATAGAAAAAAAGAGATTATTTTTAGTGGGCTGCCCGGAACCGAACTAGTTAGAATAGGTTAATTATTTTAAAAAATGGTTCGGTTAGGTTAAGTTAAAACTGCGACCCCCTACAATCAGTAAAAATCTTTATAGTCAGATGATTCTGAAACGACAGATATAATAATCTTTAAGATGAAATATAAATAATTTCTCCTACTGTAAGTAAATGAGCAACCTTATAAAATCCAAACTGCCAGGAAACTTATTCTTCTTACAAATCTTCCTACATTCCGGGCATAACCCCCCCCTCCCATTCTTTCATACATCCCTGAATTTTTCTCTCTTTCAATCCTGTAGCAACCTGCATTCATATCGCAGGAAGCCACCTCTTGCATACTCCCGAATTCCGTCTGTATACCAGTGGAACTCTGCATTGTTCAATATAAATCTAAACGATCCTCCTGGTGAATATGTTTAGCGAGCTGATACATATATAGGGCAAACAATGTGCATAACTCACCAGGCAAGACGTATACAGCGTTCCCCGAAATAAAACTTCTGAAAACATAATGGTGGTTTGACTTATTTTAAGAGTCACCGGCCGCTCGTAACTAGATAAGCACTAGTGCTATCTAAAGTCTCACCGAAGCAACAATGCTTTCTCGGCAAAACAAAACATTAGTGAAGGTCTACTTTAGAAGTCACAATCCGCTTCATAAAAAAATACAACCAAGCAAACTTGGCTATAAACAACGTGTAGGCTTATTTTAGAAGTCACTATCCGCTTCAGTCAAGGCCTATTTTAGGAGTTACTACCCGCTCCATATGAAAAACCAACCAAGCTAGATTGATTGTAAATATCGTGAAGGCTTATTTTAGAAGTCACTATCCGCTTCAGTCAAGGCCTATTTTAGGAGTTACTACCCGCTCCATATGAAAAACCAACCAATCTAGATTGATTATAAATAACGTGTAGGCTTATTTTAGAAGTCACTATCCGCTTCAGTCAAGGCCTATTGTAGGAGTTACTACCCGCTCCATATGAAAAACCAACCAAGGTAGATTGATTATAAATATCGTGAAGGCTTATTTTAGAAGTCACTATCCGCTTCAGTCAAGGCCTATTTTAGGAGTTACTACCCGCTCCATATGAAAAAGCAACCAAGCTATATTGATTATAAATATCGTGAAGGCTTATCCTCCCACCTGGACATGAGTTACCTTGGGTAAACTGGAAGTCTTTAAACAGACTCCGGACCCAAGTAGGCCGAAGCAAGGAAAACCTGTTCAGGTGGAAATTTATAGACGACTCCGCCTTGGAGTGTAAATGTGGTGCTGTTCCACAAACGATGGGACACTTAATATGCGTGTCCTGTCAGCAGCACGTTACAGGAACTGATGGACGCTAGTGATGTCGCCAAACAAGTGGCGGAATTCTGGGCCGAGTACATTTAGATTGCCATCGACACGCTAAGAAGAAGACTTTGTGACTGGTTTAGAAAATCTTTACATAGTATAAAACAAAGTCGCTCCCGTTGTCTGTAAGCTTAGATCTTTGAAACTACGCAATGGATTTTAGTGCAATCGCTAGTGTATTATAAAATGATATTTTGTATAAACGTGATTTTTTCAAAAGAATCTTAATATTAAATAAAAAATATATAAATGATTAAATATCTTCCGAAACATTTGTAAAGAGAAGCATCTACCAAATAAATGTTTGTAAAGCGAGTGTTTATAAAATATAACATTTGCGGAATGAGTTGTTTGTGAAATAAATAGTATACGAAACGTTGGTAGTAAACTAAAAACTTGTCAATGAAGTTTTGGTGAAACTGGTGAACCCCAAAGAAACGATGGACGGACTATGTGAAAGATGATGAACTACCGATATGACGACTAATAGAGAAGGGTGTACACAAGTATGGAGATAAAATAAATGTTGCACCGATCCCAAACAAATGGTGATGTAGATAGTGCATGCATGTTCCTTTATATTATAAAATAAATTACGTATGCTCCTTTACATCGACGTCTCAGCACAGAATACTTAATAGTACTACGGTCTCAGGTTAATGTCTACGTAGCGCTATTGTAATAGCTGTGTGCACCAAACCAATGTACTCGTATGTTTTGATCAATATTATACTTATTATGGGAGCTAACCCGAACAGTCTTATTTTTAAGAATCCTCATACATCTCATGGCGATCCTGCCTTAGGACGAGGATTAGTGATTAGGAAAAGCGTCCCGTATTTTATATCGTCATAATTATATCGAGATGTGTCGATCTACAGTAGAAAAGGATGAAGTGTTCATCAACCAGAACACAGTCGGCCACAACGAGGCAGTTTTGAAGGGTGTTTGTGAACACGTACAGCGAATGAATATCGCCGTTTTCGTAATGCTGGCTATTTTCACCACTGCAGTATGCTATTTTATAATACGTCTGTATAAAAGGTGCCATCGTCAGTGGATCCAAGAGGAGATTGGTCTCCAGGCTATCCAACTTATCCGCTACGGGCACTACGAGGACGGCAGAATGCAGAATCAACAGCATAATGATCAGTGAGTTAACATAACTAGGTACCTACTACTAATACTAAAGTGATAACTTTCAAGAATTTGACAACATAAAAATCGTAACAATCAGTGGTGCATCGGTGTGTTTCAGTAATTCCGCTAGTGAAATGTGTAAAAAGGACTAAAAATAAAGAATGACGTGTACCAGGGTTTTTCGAAAATCTCCCCTTAACGGGGTGAAAACGGGTAGTTAATTTTACATGGGAGGATTTTACTGCGTGGTTTGATTTTTATTTTTTTATTGCTGAACTAGCTTCTGCCCGCGACTTCGTCCGCGTGAAATTCGTACTTTCCTCTAAAAGTTTCGAAAATGTATGTTGGTATGATCCTTATAATTACATAGTTTAGATAAATAAGTATTCGGGCCAATTTTTAAGTTTATAGAACAAAGGAATCAGATTTTTCAAATAAACTGTATCCCCGCTTTTCACCCCCACAGGGGTGGAATTTTGAAAAATCGTTTAAGATGTGTTCATAACTTGACTCAAAGTTTATTTATACCAATTTTCGAGCTAATCAAGCCACGCAGTAAAATCCTCCCCTTTAAAATTAACTAGGTACTTCTTTTCACACAGTTAGGGGTACATTTTCGAAAAACCCTGATACACGTTATTAATTAATTATTTTTAGTCCTTAGTACAAATATTGAGTTTCAAGTTAATCGGACAAGGCGTTAAAATTCTGCCATACAAATTTTGACATCCCCCAATACCTCTTTAGAAAAACGAAATCACATACATTTTTTTATTTTACTTTCTGTATTTTAGAAAAACGAAACATTCCAAACTTCATAATTTACTTAGATAAGTATTCGTGCCAAGTTTCAAGGTTATTAACTCAAGAAATAAGATTTTTCATACAAACAAAATCCCCCCTTTTCACCCCCTTAAAGGTTGAATTTCCAAAAACTCCATCTTATTCGATACCTACTCTTCACAAAGAACACACCCTCCAAAATTCATGTCCCTAGGACCAGCGGCTTAGACTGTGCGTTGATATTTCAGTCAGGTCGTTCATCCCCCTTTGGGGGAGAAATTATCAAAAACGCTGAGAAACGTACAAATTAATTTTCAATCGTTAGCCTAAATACAAAATTTGAAGATCCTAACTTTTATACTGATGGACTTTCATACACAGCTTCATCCCCCTTTTTAACCCTTTTGGGGTGGAGTTGTCAAAAACGCTGAGACACGTATAAATTAATTTTTAGTCGTCAGCCTAAACACAAAATTTGAAGATCCTAACTTAAAAACTGACGGACTTTCATACAAACTTTCATCCCCTATTTAACTCCCTTAGGGGTTGAGTTTCAAAAAATCCTTCCTTATTCCTTGTCTACATTATAAAGGAAACCATTGTGTAAAATTTCAGCTTTCTAGGTCCAAGGGTTTGGGCTGGGCGTTGATGAGTCAGTCAGCCAGTCAGGCCTTTTGTTTTTATTTATATAGATAGATAGATATATACTTTTCCGGGATAAAAAGTACCCAGTGTGGTGCACAGGATATTAAAGAATAATTATACCAAGTTTCATCGTAATCGAACCGGTAGTTTTTGCGTGATGCCTGAACAAACAAACAGACAGGCAGACAGATAAAATTTTTTTTTAATCATATTTTTGGGTTCAGTGTCGGTCTAGTAACATGCCATTTATTTTTTTGATATTTTCAATGTACAGAATTTTCGCTTCTACAGATTTATTATAAGTGTAGATGGGCCCGCTCTTGACCTCGATCACGCCTGATGAAAAGCGATGGATGAGGTCTATGATGGAACGAGCGTGTCCAGAAGATGCCTAAGGCACTGGAACTGGAAATTAACTCGAAGTTGGTATAAATAATCTTTGAGTCAAGTAATGAACACATCCCAAACGATTTTACGAAATTCCACCACTGTGGGGGTGAAAAGCGGGGATACAGTTTATATGAAAACTCTTATTTATTTGCTTAATAAACATGAAACTTGGCAATATTTGGCTCAGTAATCAGTAAATAATAAAGATTGTCACTTTTAGTTAAAAAAAAACCCCTTACAGAGGATTTAGGGGGTGACAAAGTTGATAGGTTAAAAAAATATGTACCTAACCCGCTGTCGGTTAAATCGAAATTCGGTACTACTAAAACAAAAAATAAAAAATGTATGTGATTTAGGGTTTTTCAAAAATCGACTCCTACCACGGTGGAAAAGGGTAAGTAATAAAGTTTAAGGGGTGGATATTACTGCTTGCTTCCATTAATTCGAAAATGGGTATGGGTCTTTGATTCATGTTATGGACACATCCCGAACGATTTTACAAAATTCCACCCCTGTGGAGGTGAAAAGCGGGGATACAGTTTATTTGAAAAATTTGATTCCTTTGATCTATAAACTTAAAAAATTGCCTAAATACTTATTTATCTAAATAAATGATAAAGATCATAAGTACATACATTTTCGAAATTTTTAGAGGAAAGTACGAATTTCACGCGGACGAAGTCGGGGGCAGAAGCTAGTACATTGTAAACGTCCAAAAATAGAATTGGCACGTTAATTATTGTGTTATTATGTTCTACGGTAATTTATCTAGAATCAAGCAAAAACACTCACGTAATTTGATATCCTGCCGCAAATATGAAAACGTATGGCATTCTTCCGCCGCTGTAAAGTAATGCTACACTTTTGCTTTATGTAGTGTGTTCAATAATTAATTGACTGCATTAATTAGGTAATATATGTTTAGATTATGACCGTACCACCGTTTCGTTCGATAAATGGAACAGGCTGAGGGCTCCCACACATAAACACGATACGACGTCGCGTCGTGCTACGACGCAGCATCGTTTCACCGTTTGAATGACTTATTATTATTATAAGCCTGTGTTATCTCACTGCAGGGTCTGCAGGGCAAAGGCCTCCCTTCCCTCGTTCCACTTTTCCCGGTTTGAATGACACGTCACTAAAATCATATACGTCGTAGCACGACGCGGCTTCGTATCGTGTTTATGTGTGGGAGCCCTTAATGGAATTAAATTGTGCAACGCACACTCTCTGAAATGTAAGCGATGAAACACACGTAGGCACATCTTTGCGGTGACATGACAGTGTAAACATCGCCGTATTCATACATTCCTACATTGGCACCTAAGAACTTGACTTTGTTTCGAAGATGTATTTCCAAATACTAACGTACAACATCCGTTTATTATTAGTGTTTACGAATAGTTTAGATCAGTCTTAGTATAAAGGCAGTCGTTAGTCGCCACTACAGCACTGTCACAGCTTGATACTGTGCTTGTCACATCAGTCAGTGGTCGTTGTCAACATCGACAGCAATTGCAGAGTTTATTAAATTAAACGCGTTTACAACTAATCATCGGAATTTATTAAGTAACGAGGAAACACGAGCAAAGGTCTCGGCGATGAATAGAATCATGTGGTATGTCTTGTTTTAATCTTAATCAAAACAACGGAGAATAACATGACGTATCCTAGGGGTCTCCAAACTGTTTTAGTTCGTGGCCTGCTTCAGACTTTAGACCAATAATTTGATTGTATTTATGGATTATTATTCTATCAAAGTCTTTATTACGGGCACATCTTTCTTTATTACCATACAACTTTGTACCATCATTTGATTAATAACTTAATAAGAAAGCAACTGTTTCAGGCTAACAGCTGCCCTTGGAATCATAAGGTTCCCACAAGTTGCCCGCACAGCGACTTGGAAAAGCCCTGCAATAAAATATGTCCAAGATAGCTTGGAAACCCAAGACTTTTACTTCGACAGAATCGTTCCACTGAGTACAAAAGACGAAAATCGTAAAGCTATAAACTACGGCATAGGAGTACATATATCTTCTGATCGAATACTGACTTCGTTCAATCCTTTTAGAAGAATTATAAGGGATGCAACTATGTTACAGGGATTATATGCAACAAGTTTAACTGGACGCAGAAGACACAAAAACAGCAACTGGTCTTATATGTACATTGTAAGCCACATCGCCTGCGGCCGTCAAATTCAGGACTTACCTGATGAAGTAATTACTAAAGGTAAATTGTGACATGGGCAGGGCGACAGACACTGCCCATTACACGATTTACTAGTGTTCAGAATATATAACAATATGACTATAAGCACTGTGGCAACGAAAGATCACATAATGGAAAAATGGCCTCCTGGCAGAGAGACTCACATTAAAACTGAAGTATTTTTGACAAAGCTCGCAGAACCAGAAGATCAGATTGGTGTCGACTTTAAATTTTGCGCGATTGTGAAGAAGCGGCTTTTAAAAGTTACTTATTACACGGAAGATGACAACGCACTGTTGGATTGTCAAGAGTGGCTGCCACCAAATTGGGGATATTTTATTTGCATACTAAATAAAAATAAGTATAAAGGGGTGTCATCAGGCGCAATGTTAGTGTCCAATGAAAAGTTATTCGTTGTGGCTAGTTTTGTATTAACCAGAGGAGATAAAGGCATAATCGTATTCACAGACATCAGACCTTATTACGATCTCATTCAAAATACCTGCACCTATGCAGATTCAGCGGAAGTGCCCCCAGAAAAATTTCCGGGCACTGATAACTGGGACAAACCTCGCACAACCACAAAAGCAACAACACAAAAACCACAAACACATGAAAAAACAATGGACCCCTGCGTGGCCGCGAACATAAAGGCAGCGGCGAGCGGAGGATCTTCGCCGTATTGTGTAGAGTAGGGTGTCCCTTATTTTTCAAAGTTTTAATTTTACAATGCATAGCGACGCCGGAAACAGTTCTGGTCAACCTATCACATCGCTCGATATCCAGCTGGTGAGATGCCCGTGTTGCTCACAGGCACGCTTTTTTAAAGGATGAAAAATGTTAGGAAGAACATTTTCGGATTTCCAATTATCGGAGTTGAAAATTTAGGTGAACTTTGGCGCACTGGGACTGGGCATGTGTTGGATCATTTAGCTCCCTTCAGAATGGTTGAGCTGAATGGTGCTAATACATGCGTCATGTTCGTGAACGGGCGCCGTCAGTAGGGACTGGTCATCTCTTTGCTGCCATGGCTTATTTTAATTTAATATTTGCATTGCTTTTTTTTTCTCGTCTTTTCACTATGGACGCTTTTAACGTTCTGCATCGTTCTCACATGTATAATTCTCCTCTAGTTAATCAAAATAATATGGTTACAAAGTCATGGTTACATCATTCATGTCAAAACATGAATGATGTAACCATGACTTTGTAACCATATTATTTTGATTTAAAATTGTGTCCATGGAGTTTCTTGCCCGTTCTTCTCCATAGGTACCTACGCTTTGGAATGGGCAGCTTCATCTTTCTGACTGACCGACTCCTTGACAATTCAAAAGTGTCTGTAATTGGTTTAATTGAAATAAATGCTTTGAGTTTGAGTTTGTAGCTGGGGGGCACAAAGGTACACTAAGTGATTTGTGGATCTTGCCATAATGTATCTTATGCCCCCGTTCGCCTTTAAAAAAGCGTGCCTGTGAGCAACACGGGCATCTCACCAGCTGGATATCGAGCGATGTGATAGGTTGACCAGAACTGTTTCCGGCGTCGCTATGCATTGTAAAATTAAAACTTTGAAAAATAAGGGACACCCTACTCTACACAATACGGCGAAGATCCTCCGCTCGCCGCTGCCTTAATGTTCGCGGCCACGCAGGGGTCCATTGTTGTTTCATGTGTTTGTGGTTTTTGTGTTGTTGCTTTTGTGGTTGTGCGAGGTTTGTCCCAGTTATCAGTGCCCGGAAATTTTTTTGGGGGCACTTCCACTGAATCTGCATAGGTGCAGGTATTTTGAATGAGATCGTAATAAGGTCTGATGTCTGTGAATACGATTATGCCTTTATCTCCTCTAGTTAATACAAAACTAGCCACACCGAATAACTTTTCATTGGAGACTAACATTGCGCCTGATGACACCCCTTTATACTTATTTTTATTTAGTATGCAAATAAAATATCCCCAATTTGGTGGCAGCCACTCTTGACAATCCAACAGTGCGTTGTCATCTTCCGTGTAATAAGTAACTTTTAAAAACCGCTTCTTCACAATCGCGCAAAATTTAAAGTCGACACCAATCTGATCTTTTGGTTCTGCGAGCTTTGTCAAAAATACTTCAGTTTTAATGTGAGTCTCTTTGCCAGGAGGCCATTTTTCCTACTCACCACCGTGCTAAAGTAAATTTATAGGGTATATCTGCTAGGGAAAGATTCAATTAAACAAGTACCTTCTTACACAATACAAGTTTATTGGAATTATACAAAATGTAGGCACACGTACAAACAAAGTGGCGAGCCACTAAAATAATGCATCTTTCCCTGCTACTACGGCATTCACCCACACAACTAGTCTCCGTTCCTAGTGGTATAGGTGAACACCTGCAATGAGACAATAGCAGTTTCTCAGAGTCGCTTTTGCGAGTCCGCGAGGGAATAAATCAATAACCTAGCTCATCGTACATGTGTCGACCTAATTGGACTGTGCTCATAAGGGAAAAATAACCAATGTACTAAGCAAACCCGAGACACAATATCTTTACAACAACTGGTGTACGTTACCCCAGCAAGAAAGTGTCTCCTAGAGTTATAGGAGTAGAACGTATAATGTGTGCCTTATCTGCTGTAAATGTGCCCCAACATAAAAAATGTGTGCCCCCTGTCGTTTTGGAAAAAAACGGAAAAAACGATTCTTGCTCGGGTAACGTTTTTCTAGCAGGAAAATTCTAAACGAATGATCGGAGAGAGAAAAATTGTGCATGGCCAGAGAGCTTATATGTGTGCCAAAATGTGCCCCCAAAAATAAAATCTGTGCCCCTTCAGGTTTTCGAGATATTGCATTTCCTGCTGGAGTAACGTTTTGATGAATCGTATATCTCTACAACCATTGCATGTGCCCCTGTAGAATAAACATACACGAGTAGCTCTTAATGTGTGCCCTAAGGGGCACACATTAAGAGCTACTCGTGTATGTTTATTAAATATTTTCTTAAATCTAATTGGGGCACTAAGGTGCCCCAATTAGATTTAAGAAAATATTTATAGTTTTCAAGTTATCACGGTTTTATGAAAACCCGAAAAAACATCGCAGCGCCTAAATTAGACAAGGCACAAGTTCGCTGAAAACTGTATTCGGTCCTTCTTGACGCTAATAATAACCATACAAAGTTTCAAAACTGTTCATGCATGCGTTTTTGAATAATCTCGCTAAAAGTCAAAACGTTGGTGTCATAACTTTGACGGCAAAATACAAGGAACCGGCTCAATCCCAGATGTGTAGGTGTAAACCAAAATCATGTGCCTTTAGTCAGAAATATATGGTGAAAATATTCAGCTTGAAATGTTTCGCATTAAGTAAATATAAACAAAAAACCAGAATATGTAAGCAACAGCTGGTTATCCGACGAAATTTGAATGACTACTAAAAAGCGACGGATTCATACATATCGATGACCTTCTTTATTGGACGTATTATACCTAAGCTGTTGTCCGTACAGTCGCGTTCAAAAGTTTTGGGGGCTAATTAAAAAATATATTAAATGCACCTTGTGACTATAATAAATGAAACAGCTTGTTGATGTGGAAATTATTATTTTTATTCCCTTAATTTTAATTCTTAAAGTAATTATTGCATCAAATCACAGATCAAAGTTCCTACCTATAAATATTAGAAATTATTTGCACATTGTGTAGTTATTGTTATTTAAATCACAGACCAGTTTTTCATCTAAGTCTAACATATAATTAGTAAATTCGCATCACAAAAAATCACAGATCAGTATTAAGAAAAATATAATAGAAAACAATAGAGAGAATATTGTGTAAAAAAAATATTAAATTTTAATTGGCCCAAAACTCGAAATTTTGATATTAGCTATTTCGGCTAAAAAGATACAGCCCTGTGACTGTGACATGTTGAGTGTTGACGGATTGTGGTCGAGTCTTAGTCTTGGGGACATGAATTCTTGTCATGAATTATTTTTTTACATTGTAACTAGAAGTTATATTTCATCAACCTAGCACAAGAAGAGAATTAAATACGTATTAAACAAAAAAGAAAACAAATTACTGAATCGATTTTGATGAAATTTCTATTGGACCAATCGGAAAGTATGTCTATCCTTTCAGATGAAAACAAAACAAACATGATTTAGAACATTTTTTGTTAAAAAATAAATAAGATATAAAGTAATGAAAAAAATCCAAGTACTTGATAAGTGTACAAGTATTTTTAAATAAGCCAAAACAATGCCATTAAATACTTACCACCGCAGATCGTGCCATAAAATTCAACACCCCTACAACCACATAATTGTTATAAAATGCTTAATACGCCACTTTCAACCAACTTAAAAAAAAAGTAAACAAACAGTATCAGTGCAACTGCGTGACTCAACGTAACAGTGTCCTTGGCGTCATAACATAACTGCAACTCAAACTGTTTACCAATACCTAGAAAAAATCCAAACGCACTTCCTAGTCAATAAACACTTCGTACCTATTATTCATAATAGAGCGACGTTACACGTAACTGTCTCTGTCACACTAACACCGTACGCGTACTAGCTGTCTCACTTTCTCCAAGCTAGACAAAGCGACTCCTTGCGACACGACGTCAGCGGATGCCGCGGGGCCAGAGATATATGCAGCGGTGTGGGGAGGCGAAAAAAGGGAATCTTCTATTAAGTAAGGTGAATGCTCCAACCAGCCCGCAAAATTAAATTTTTTTCTGTTTTTTTTTTTTGTTCCTACGCCTTTATGAACTTGTAGGGTTGTATTGGTGATTTCGATGATTATAGTTCTGTAACTACATACGTCTTACAGCCGCGAATAATATTTTAATCAACATACAACCTAGCACTGGCCTGAAAATTGCAAAAAACGCAAGAAATTTTGAATTTTGCAGGCTGGTTGGAGCATTCCCCTTAATGATGAAAAACTTACTGTTAATTTATCTAACCTTCGGCTTATCAATAAATATATATATAAAAAGACAAGTACGGGCTTTTTATTTATATACAAAAAAGAGCTACCTCTTTTTAGTAGTAGGTATTCATCACACATTTCATTTTTTTTTTTAAACATTGGGACCAATCAAGTTTTGGGTCAAAGACCTGGCAAATATCTGGATGTATTTCTTTCGTTCACACATAAATTACTGGATGTATTTAATAAAATTTTGAATCGAAAGATAGCTTACCTTGGAATAGCACTTAGGCTACTATTTATAATGTACTTAATCATGTGTAAGGTCATAGAAACAGCTAGTAGAATATAATCCAATAACAACTTTATTTTATTACTTATTACTTTTCTACGTCAGTGTACTCAGGCACAACACGTGTGAACCGGTTAGTAAGTAAAGTAAAGAAGGTCATCGATATGTATGAATCCGTCGCTTTTTAGTAGTCATTCAAATTTGGTCGGATAACCAGCCGTTGCTTACATATTTTGGTTTTTGTTTATATTTACATAATGCGAAACATTCCAAGCTGAATATTTTCACCATATATTTCTGACTAAAGGCACATGATTTTGGTTTACACCTACACATCTGGGATTGAGCCGGTTCCTTGTATTTTGCCGTCAAAGTTATGACACCATCGTTTTGACTTTTAGCGAGATTATTCAAAAACGCATGCATGAACAGTTTTGAAACTTTGTATGGTTATTATTAGCGTCAAGAAGGACCGAATACAGTTTTCAGCGAACTTGTGCCTTGTCTAATTTAGGCGCTGCGATGTTTTTTCGGGTTTTCATAAAACCGCGATAACTTGAAAACTATAAATATTTTCTTAAATCTAATTGGGGCACTAAGGGGCACACATTAAGAGCTACTCGTGTATGTTTATTCTACAGGGGCACATGCAATGGTTGTAGAGATATACGATTCATCAAAACGTTACTCCAGCAGGAAATGCAATATCTCGAAAACCTGAAGGGGCACAGATTTTATTTTTGGGGGCACATTTTGGCACACATATAAGCTCTCTGGCCATGCACAATTTTTCTCTCTCCGATCATTCGTTTAGAATTTTCCTGCTAGAAAAACGTTACCCCAGCAAGAATCGTTTTTTCGGTTTTTTTCCAAAACGACAGGGGGCACACATTTTTTATGTTGGGGCACATTTACAGCAGATAAGGCACACATTATACGTTCTACTCCTATAACTCTAGGAGACACTTTCTTGCTGGGGTAACGTACACCAACAACTGGTCTTAACACCTAGTTTTTTTACAAAAGGCCTAACTCTCTCATAGGTTAAATTATAATCTTACACAGATAACCTCTCAGATTTGAACTCAATCAGTTGATCTCAATCAGTTGATTTCAATCAGTTGAAGTCTCTCAGTTGACGGATCGTCGGCGTCGGTCCTTGGCTTCGCTCACAGCAGGTTCCTGTGAGCACACGCGAACGCGGCCTACGGACGAGATGGTGACGCTTTCGTTACCTGGAGTAGCGAACTTCCCTCATCACCGGGAATCGGCTAAGTAAGGCCTTCCTGAACGTCGGATGACCACACCGCAAGGATGATGAATTCCAAATCATCACACAACGGCGCAACACCAAGGCATCAATTTAGCTGCGCATAGCACCAATCTTATAGAATGCTAGCATAACAAGCCAGACAGGATTCTGCTCTTACTGGATTTATATTAAAAACCCATCGGGTTATTTGGGCACATCCCGTTCCTCTCAGGATATAAAGTCCCTCTCCCACAATAAGGTTTTTTTCGTCGCTATCCCTAATAGGTCACTTTCACTAATACGTCACCTTTGCATCTGGTCAGTTTCTTAACTCGTCTCACGCTGTATTTCGACTCATTCCCAACTCGTCCGATGGATATGTACAACGTACAGTCAGCGTTAAAAATGTCGGAGTCTGTTCGTCCCGATATTATTGACGCTTACTATCTATCTATCTGTATATATAAAATTATGAAATTTGGCTTTTTTCGTTTTTCTAAACTACCCCCTGAAGAGGGATTGGGGGTGTCATTATTTGTATGGAAGAATTTTAACGTGCTGTCCGAATACAGTAGAGGGGTGGCATAACAGGATTAATAGGCGAGTCAATATAAAAAACCAGGCTTGTACCATTTTCTTTTTATCATTAAAAAAGAGGCGAACTTTATAGATTTCAAAGTAAAAAAGAAGTTAACATACTGTCCCCAAAGAAATCGGAAAAGGCGTGCTGCTTTATTAGATAAAAGACTTAAATGCATTGTGGATGACTGCGTTGAAAAACATGCGATTGACATGTCAGAATGTTTAAGAAGATTACAAAATTTTAATTATTGCAAGCGAAATCAAAGAAGGCGGAAGTAAAAAAACTTTTTAAGAAAAAAAAAACCGACTTTCAAAAAAACACAACAAAGTGAAAAATAACTTTAATTTCGGAAGTCAGTATCTTTGGATGTTTCTTTTAGTTTTTTGCCACCGACTTCCGAAATTAAAGATATTTTTCACTTTGTAGTGTTTTTTTGAAAGTCGGTTTTTTTTTTTCTTAAAAAGTTTTTATTTCACGCTTTTTAGTGGGTCTGCTTATAATTTATCTAAGTTACAATAGCCTAGTGATCATCGCCTTTTACAAACAAAATATTGCTTTTCCCGATGCAGTGAAGTTAATTGTTGAGGAGTTCTCCAAATGCCCTATCAAACATCAAAACAATTTACTAAAACAGTCCTTGCCTGTTCGAGTAACTTCTTACTGTTAAGGAGTTGTACCTTCCACCATCAGCCCAGCTGCCTGAGATGGTGACAAGCATACGCAAATACATAAGATACTTCATAAAATATGCGAAAAACAATAAGTGAGCCTATAAAATTTGAGGGTTGCCCTCGATTTCTCTAAGATCCCATCATCAGATCCTAACTTGGTGACAATGGGACCACCCCAGAACTATCTACTTACGAACAAAAGAAGAATTTTGAAAATCCGTCGACAATTGGCGGAGTATTCGATGAACAAACATACAAAAAAAACATACAAACATCCGAACATAGTCCTCCTTTTTGTGAAGTCGGTAATTACAGAACCTACATTTTTTAAATTAATCGTCTACCTTTAGGCGATTTTGTGTAAATTAAAATGCTAGTTAGGTACCTACCTATTTATGTTACGAGAGAGTCCATTTTTATTTAATTTGTTTTTATTTAAGATATTTTTTTTTTTCTTTATTGTGTTTCAAGTAAAAATTCAAACAAGATTGTGCGAGTACTACCTAATTTATAATAAAATTTTGTTTTACTGAAAATGTTTGTTTTTGTGCTTAATTGTACATATCCATCGGACGAGTTGGGAATGAGTCGAAATACAGCGTGAGACGAGTTAAGAAACTGACCAGATGCACAAGGTGACGTATTAGTGAAAGTGACCTATTAGGGATAGCGACGAAATGGCCAAAGTGACGACATAGCTCCGCCAATCCGCAAAAACCAACACCGCCCTCGGTGTTATAACACTGGAGTGGGTAAACAAATTCTCATAGAACCTTAGTGGAAGAGTAAAAATCTTTATAGTCAGATGATTCTGAAACGACAGATATAATAATCTTTAAGATGAAATATAAATAATTTCTCCTACTGTAAGTAAATGAGCAACCTTATAAAATCCAAACTGCCAGGAAACTTATTCTTCTTACAAATCTTCCTACATTCCGGACATAACCCCCCCCCCCCCCATTCTTTCATACATCCCTGAATTTTTCTCTCTTTCAATCCTGTAGCAACCTGCATTCATATCGCAGGAAGCCACCTCTTGCATACTCCCGAATTCCGTCTGTATACCAGTGGAACTCTGCATTGTTCAATATAAATCTAAACGATCCTCCTGGTGAATATGTTCAGCGAGCTGATACATATATAGGGCAAACAATGTGCATAACTCACCAGGCAAGACGTATACAGCGTTCCCAGAAATAAAACTTCTGAAAACATAATGGTGCTTTGGCTTATTTTAAGAGTCACCGGCCGCTCGTAACTAGATAAGCACTAGTGCTATCTAAAGTCTCACCGAAGCAACAATGCTTTCTCGGCAAAACAAAACATTAGTGAAGGCCTATTTTAGAAGTCACAATCCGCTTCATAAAAAAATACAACCAAGCAAACTTGGCTATAAACAACGTGTAGGCTTATTTTAGAAGTCACTATCCGCTTCAGTCAAGGCCTATTTTAGGAGTTACTACCCGCTCCATATGAAAAAGCAACCAAGCTATATTGATTATAAATATCGTGAAGGCTTATCCTCCCACCTGGACATGAGTTACCTTGGGTAAACTGGAAGTCTTTAAACAGACTCCGGACCCAGGTAGGCCGAAGCAAGGAAAACCTGTTCAGGTGGAAATTTATAGACGACTCCGCCTTGGAGTGTAAATGTGGTGCTGTTCCACAAACGATGGGACACTTAATATCGTGTCCTGCGTGTCCTGTCAGCTGCACGTTATAGGAACTGAAGGACGCTAGTGATGTCGCCAAACAAGTGGCCGAATTCTGGGCCGAGTACATTTAGATTGCCATCGACACGCTAAGAAGAAGACTTTGTGACTGGTTTAGGAAATCTTTACATAGTATAAAACAAAGTCGCTCCCGTTGTCTGTAAGCTTAGATCTTTGAAACTACGCAATGGATTTTAGTGCAATCGCTAGTGTATTATAAAATGATATTTTGTATAAACGTGATTTTTTCAAAAGAATCTAAATATTAAATGAAAAATATATAAATGATTAAATATCTTCCGAAACATTTGTAAAGAGAAGCATCTACCAAATAAATGTTTGTAAAGCGAGTGTTTATAAAATAAAACACTTGCGGAATGAGTTGTTTGTGAAATAAATAGTATACGAAACGTTGGTTGTAAACTAAAAATTTGTCAATGGAGTTTTGGTGAAACTAGTGAACCCCAAAGAAACGATGGACGGACTATGTGAAAGATGATGAACTACCGATATGACGACTAATAGAGAAGGGTGTACACAAGTATGGAGATAAAATAAATGTTGCACCGATCCCAAATAAATGGTGATTTAGATAGCACTAAAGTGCATGCATGTTCTTTTATATTATAAATAAAATACGTATGCTCCTTTACATCGACGTCTCAGCACAGAATACTTAATAGTACTACGGTCTCAGGTTAATGTCTACGTAGCGCTATTGTAATAGCTGTGTGCACCAAACCAATGTACTCGTATGTTTTGATCAATATTATACTTATTATGGGAGCTAACCCGAACAGTCTTATTTTTAAGAATCCTCATACATCTCATGGCGATCCTGCCTTAGGACGAGGATTAGTGATTAGGAAAAGCGTCCCGTATTTTATATCGTCATAATTATATCGAGATGTGTCGATCTACAGTAGAAAAGGATGAAGTGTTCATCAACCAGAACACAGTCGACAACAACGAGGCAGTTTTGAAGGGTGTTTGTGAACACGTACAGCGAATGAATATCGCCGTTTTCGTAATGCTGGCTATTTTCACCACTGCAGTATGCTATTTTATAATACGTCTGTATAAAAGGTGCCATCGTCAGTGGATCCAAGAGGAGATTGGTCTCCAGGCTATCCAACGTATCCGCTACGGGCACTACGGGGACGGCAGAATGCAGAATCAACAGCATAATGATCAGTGAGTTAACATAACTAGGTACAGTCTGTTATAGCAATTAGCTGACCCCTTAAAAATTAAACGAATTTGAACCTTCTGCTTGTTAGCAGTAAGCTTATCGAACTAGAACAGTTCAACGTCTACGATTAATAAAACAGTTATTCGAATTTGATATTTAACACGCAGTGTTAAGGTAGGTATGATCTTGAATATTGTTCTAACTTGTAATATATTATTGCTAATTTCAACGACAATCACCATGTTCGTGTGGTCTGGTGGTAGCTGCAGTGAGCTGACAAGAGCGTGGTTGCGAGTTCGAAACCAACATATTTTCTGCTGCGCATTTTGTTTTATAATATTTTTTTTTAAGTTATAAATAATAAATTATAACTTTAGCAACAAAAAAAAAAAAGGTGAACGAAAATAAAAAAACGATAATGATGGTAAAAACGATTTTATTTTATAAAAAAAAAATATTATAAGAATAACGTAAATGATATAACAGTTACTAATAACGTTGTTACATACTTCACAGAGTTTAATGTAGTGAATCAACATGTTATAATATTTAGAAATATATAGGTATGTATTTCTATTTCATAACAATAACATCACCACATTAAATATCGTTGAACTAAATAAAATAGCATTATACGTTGATGTTTTACCTACTAGGTATACTATATATCAATTTGTTTTGTAAGTATGTAGTTATGTTTAGTTATAAATAAGGTTTTGACAAAGACTTCTCGTCGGTAAATATGACAACATAATCTTCCCAATTAAAATTGAGATATTCTTGGGCAAAGCGGACCCTTGCTTGGCGATGTGCAGCAGTCAGTTAAATTTTACGTGCTGGCTTGTATTGTTTCAGTCCAGCAACATGCAAATGTTTTCTGACCGTCTGAACAGAAACATTATACTGCATTGAGTAGGCAAAAATGGGTGTTCAGTATGCCTTCTAACAATTGCTTGATGATGTTCTGACACAGGAGTAACATTGCAGGTTTTGGTTCAGGACGATCCTTTTGAATATTCCCTGTCTCTTCAAAACGTCTTAGCCACAGTCTGACTGTATTTCTCTGAAACAACACAATAAGCATAATTTTAATAACCCGGTAATCATAATTTTTCGAATAAGTTTGCAAAAATACCTTTAGATAAACCACATTAGACCTATAAATGATCTCATAATGAAACAGTTAATTTTCTATTATTCTATACAGACGTTTTTAAGCCAACTAACGAATTAAGGAAGTATAAAAAAGAATACACTTACCGCTATATTAAGTTTCCTAGCAATCGCTTTAATACCAACATTCTCCTTATGCAAATACAATATTTTGTATTTTAAATAATCACTCAACTGAGACATGACGATTAAACTATCAAAACCGATAATAATAATTAATAAAAAGGCGTGAATTTTCGCAACTTAGTAAGGCAATATAAAAATGTTCGTGCGTATTCACTGCTATTTGTGCATAGAATGTCTTGTTCAATTTATTCTTCTACCCCATATTCCTAAAATCATTTCAATAGCAGTTTTTGTTGAATACGCATATTGACGTCGAACTACCCACTTATTGAAAAAGGTGAAACGTTTATCGTTTATCAACTTAATTGATATGCTTGTTCTTTACAATAATGCAAGAAATACTTAACGAACAATTTATATATTGAAAACAAAATTAAACATGAGACTAGATTTGAACTCGCATCTTGCACGTCTCAGCCTTACGCATGAACCACGACACCAGATTAACTTGAGTAAGATAGATGAAATAAGGTATTAGTAGCAATGACACAAATTATCACAACATTAACCTAACCTTTAAGTCTTGCTGATTAAAAATGAAAATTGCGTAACAAATACCCATACATAGTAAATGATCTAACACCAACATCTTAAAGCTCAAATTTGCGTATCAAAATTATTTATTGTTTCTTTTCATCGAGTAGTGTTAGTCCGATTAACTCATACATATTGAATAACCTTTAATGTTATGAGAGGAGGGTGCAAAATCGAGTAATTTTTAGGGGGGTCAGCTAATTGATATAACAGACTGTACCTACTATTAATACTAAAGTGATAACTTTCAAGAATTTGACAACATAAAAATCGTAACAATCAGTGGTGCATCGGTGTGTTTCAGTAATTCCGCGAGTGAAATGTGTAAAAAGGACTAAAAATAAAGAATGACGTGTACCAGGGTTTTTCGAAAATCTCCCCTTAACGGGGTGAAAAGGGGTAGTTAATTTTACATGGGAGGATTTTACTGCGTGGTTTGATTTTTATTTTTTTATTGCTGAACTAGCTTCTGCCCGCGACTTCGTCCGCGTGAAATTCGTACTTTCCTCTAAAAGTTTCGAAAATGTATGTTGGTATGATCCTTATAATTAGTTTAGATAAATAAGTATTCGGGCCAATTTTTAAGTTTATAGAACAAAGGAATCAGATTTTTCAAATAAACTGTATCCCCACTTTTCACCCCCACAGGGATGGAATTTTGAAAAATCGGTTAAGGTGTGTTCATAACTTGACTCAAAGTTTATTTATACCAATTTTCGAGCTAATCAAGCCACGCAGTAAAATCCTCCCCTTTAAAATTAACTACTTCTTTTCACACAGTTAGGGGTACATTTTCGAAAAACCCTGATACACGTTATTAATTATTTTTAGTCCTTAGTACAAATATTGAGTTTCAAGTTAATCGGACAAGGCGTTAAAATTCTTCCATACAAATTTTGACACCCCCCAATACCTCTTTAGGGGGTATTTTAGAAAAACGAAACATTCCAAACTTCATAATTTACTTAGATAAGTATTCGTGCCAAGTTTCAAGGTTATTAACTCAAGAAATAAGATTTTTCATACAAACAAAATCCCCCCTTTTCACCCCCTTAAAGGTTGAATTTCCAAAAACTCCATCTTATTCGATACCTACTCTTCACAAAGAACACACCCTCCAAAATTCATGTCCCTAGGACCAGCGGTTTAGACTGTGCGTTGATATTTCAGTCAGGTCGTTCATCCCCCTTTGGGGGAGAAATTATCAAAAACGCTGAGAAACGTACAAATTAATATTCAATCGTTAGCCTAAATACAAAATTTGAAGATCCTAACTTTTATACTGATGGACTTTCATACACAGCTTCATCCCCCTTTTTAACCCTTTTGGGGTGGAGTTATCAAAAACGCTGAGACACGTATAAATTAATTTTTAGTCGTCAGCCTAAACACAAAATTTGAAGATCCTAACTTTAAAACTGACGGGCTTTCATACAAACTTTCATCCCCTATTTAACTCCCTTAGGGGTTCAGTTTCAAAAAATCCTTCCTTATTCCTTGTCTACATTATAAAGGAAACCATTGTGTAAAATTTTAGCTTTCTAGGTCCAAGGGTTTGGGCTGGGCGTTGATGAGTCAGTCAGCCAGTCAGGCCTTTTGTTTTTATTTATATAGATAGATAGATATATACTTTTCCGGGATAAAAAGTACCCAGTGTGGTGCACAGGATATTAAAGAATAATTATACCAAGTTTCATCGTAATCGAACCGGTAGTTTTTGCGTGATGCCTGAACAAACAAACAGACAGGCAGACAGATAATTTTTTTTTTAAATCATATTTTTGGGTTCAGTGTCGGTCTAGTAACACCCCCTGCCATTTATTTTTTTGATATTTTCAATGTACAGAATTTTCGCTTCTACAGATTTATTATAAGTATAGATGGGCCCGCTCTTGACCTCGATCACGCCTGATGAAAAGCGATGGATGAGGTCTATGATGGAACGAGCGTGTCCAGAAGATGCCTAAGGCACTGGAACTGGAAATTAACTAGAAATTGGTATAAATAATCTTTGAGTCAAGTAATGAACACATCCCAAACGATTTTACGAAATTCCACCACTGTGGGGGTGAAAAGCGGGGATACAGTTTATATGAAAACTCTTATTTATTTGCTTAATAAACATGAAACTTGGCAATATTTGGCTCAGTAATCAGTAAATAATAAAGATTGTCACTTTTAGTTAAAAAAAAACCCCTTACAGAGGATTTAGGGGGTGACAAGGTTGATAGGTTAGAAAAATATGTAACCCGCTGTCGGTTAAATCGAAATTCGGTACTACTAAAACAAAAAATAAAAAATGTATGTGATTTAGGGTTTTTCAAAAATCGACTCCTACCACGGTGGAAAAGGGTAAGTAATAAAGTTTAAGGGGTGGATATTACTGCTTGCTTCCATTAATTCGAAAATGGGTATGGGTCTTTGATTCATGTTATGGACACATCCCGAACGATTTTACAAAATTCCACCCCTGTGGAGGTGAAAAGCGGGGATACAGTTTATTTGAAAAATTTGATTCCTTTGATCTATAAACTTAAAAAAATGCCTAAATACTTATTTATCTAAATAAATGATAAAGATCATAAGTACATACATTTTCGAAATTTTTAGAGGAAAGTACGAATTTCACGCGGACGAAGTCGGGGGCAGAAGCTAGTACATTCTAAACGTCTAAAAATAGAATTGGCACGTTAATTATTGTGTTATTATGTTCTACGGTAATTTATCTAGAATCAAGCAAAAACACTCACGTAATTTGATATCCTGCCGCAAATATGAAAACGTATGGCATTTTTCCGCCGCTGTAAAGTAATGCTACACTTTTGCTTTATGTAGTGTGTTCAATAATTAATTGACTGCATTAATTAGGTAATATATGTTTAGATTATGACCGTACCACCGTTTCGTTCGATAAATGGAACAGGCTGAGGGCTCCCACACATAAACACGATACGACGTCGCGTCGTGCTACGACGCAGCATCGTTTCACCGTTTGAATGACTTATTATTATTATAAGCCTGTGTTATCTCACTGCAGGGTCTGCAGGGCAAAGGCCTCCCTTCCCTCGTTCCACTTTTCCCGGTTTGAATGACACGTCACTAAAATCATATACGTCGTAGCACGACGCGGCTTCGTATCGTGTTTATGTGTGGGAGCCCTTAATGGAATTAAATTGTGCAACGCACACTCTCTGAAATGTAACCGATGAAACACACGTAGGCACATCTTTGCGGTGACATGACAGTGTAAACATCGCCGTATTCATACATTCCTACATTGGCACCTAAGAACTTGACTTTGTTTCGAAGATGTATTTCCAAATACTAACGTACAACATCCGTTTATTATTAGTGTTTACGAATAGTTTAGATCAGTCTTAGTATAAAGGCAGTCGTTAGTCGCCACTACAGCACTGTCACAGCTTGATACTGTGCTTGTCACATCAGTCAGTGGTCGTTGTCAACATCGATAGCAATTGCAGTGTTTATTAAATTAAACGCGTTTACAACTAATCATCGGAATTTATTAAGTAACGAGGAAACACGAACAAAGGTCTCGGCGATGAATAGAATCATGTGGTATGTCTTGTTTTAATCTTAATCAAAACAACGGAGAATAACATGACGTATCCTAGGGGTCTCCAAACTGTTTTAGTTCGTGGCCTGCTTCAGACTTTAGACCAATAATTTGATTGTATTTATGGATTATTATTCTATCAAAGTCTTTATTACGAGCACATCTTTCTTTATTACCATACAACTTTGTACCATCATTTGATTAATAACTTAATAAGAAAGCAACTGTTTCAGGCTAACAGCTGCCCTTGGAATCATAAGGTTCCCACAAGTTGCCCGCACAGCGACTTGGAAAAGCCCTGCAATAAAATATGTCCAAGATAGCTTGGAAACCCAAGACTTTTACTTCGACAGAATCGTTCCACTGAGTACAAAAGACGAAAATCGTCAAGCTATAAACTACGGCATAGGAGTACATATATCTTCTGATCGAATACTGACTTCGTTCAATCCTTTTAGAAGAATTATAAGGGATGCAACTATGTTACAGGGATTATATGCAACAAGTTTAACTGGACGCAGAAGACACACAAACAGCAACTGGTCTTATATGTACACTGTAAGCCACATCGCCTGCGGCCGTCAAATTCAGGACTTACCTGATGAAGCAATTACTAAAGGTAAATTGTGGCATGGGCAGGGCGACAGACACTGCCCATTACACGATTTACTAGTGTTCAGAATATATAACAATCTGACTATAAGCACTGTGGCAACGAAAGATCACATAATGGAAAGATGGCCTCCTGGCAAAGAGACTCACATTAAAACTGAAGTATTTTTGACAAAGCTCGCAGAACCAGAAGATCAGATTGGTGTCGACTTTAAATTTTGCGCGATTGTGAAGAAGCGGCTTTTAAAAGTTACTTATTACACGGAAGATGACAACGCACTGTTGGATTGTCAAGAGTGGCTGCCACCAAATTGGGGATATTTTATTTGCATACTAAATAAAAATAAGTATAAAGGGGTGTCATCAGGCGCAATGTTAGTCTCCAATGAAAAGTTATTCGGTGTGGCTAGTTTTGTATTAACTAGAGGAGATAAAGGCATAATCGTATTCACAGACGTCAGACCTTATTACGATCTCATTCAAAATACCTGCACCTATGCAGATTCAGCGGAAGTGCCCCCAAAAAAATTTCCGGGCACTGATAACTGGGACAAACCTCCCACAACCACCACAACCACAAAAGCAACAACACAAAAACCACAAACACAAGGACCAACACTAGACCCCTGCGACCCAGCGAACCTACCGGTAGTGGACGGAATTGGGGGTGCTTGTTAGGGTGTCCCTTATTTTTCAAAGTTTTAATTTTACAATGCATAGCGACGCCGGAAACAGTTCTGGTCAACCTATCACATCGCTCGATATCCAGCTGGTGAGATGCCCGTGTTGCTCACAGGCACGCGTTTTTAAAGGTGAACGGGGGCAGAAGATACATTATGGCAAGATCCACAAATCACTTAGTGTACCTTTGTGCCCCCCAGCTACAAACTCAAACTCAAAGCATTTATTTCAATTAAACCAAATACAGACACTTTTGAATTGTCAAGGGGTCGGTCAGTCAGAAAAATGAAGCTAGTTGCCCATTCCAAAGCGTAGGTACCTATGGAGAAGAACAGGCAAGAAACGCCATGGACACTATTAAATCAAAATAATATGGTTACAAAGTCTTGGTTGCATCATTCATGTTAAAAATTATACATGTGAGAACGATGCAGAACGTTAAAAGCGTCCACAGTGAAAAGACGAGAAAAAAAAGCAATTCAAATATTAAATTAAAATAAGCCACGGTAGCAAAGAGATGACCAGTCCCTACTGACGGCGCCCGTTCACGAACATGACGCATGTATTAGCACCATTCAGCTCAACCATTCTGAAGGGAGCTAAATGATCCAACACATGCGCCACCATCAGCGAGACATTTGAGTGAGCACTCTCAGCCGCCAGAGCACATTCAAGTCAATGAAAGACGTACCCAGTAAATGGTAGCTTTATAGTATGTACATTATTGTACATAGTACTCTCACATGTGCTATGCAATAATACAATACTAGCTGCCCGGCGCGACTTCATTCGCGTGGTGTCCTACCTTACTCCTACCCTAATCCTACCCCTACCCTTCTCCTACCTTACTTGTACACTACCCCTTCCCGACTCCTACCCTACTCCTACCGTACCCCTACCCTACTCTTACCCTACCCCTACTGCTACCCTACCCCAACCCTAATCCTACCCTACTCCTACCGTACCCCTTCCCTACTCCTACCCTACCCCGACCTTACTCCTACCCTACTCCTACCCTACCCCTACCCTATACGAACAATAGTAGTAGTTAAAATAAAATAAAAAATAGTTTACGTCCTATTCTTGGACCTACTGAATATACACACAAAGTTTCATAAGAATCGGTCAAGCCGTTTCAGAGGAGTTTTGTTACAAACACTGTGGACACGAGAATTTTATCGCTGCGCTGCGCTACGTCGTATTCTGTGGCCGCGTGGAGCAATACGCACCGGGCGGCGGCGCGGGCGGCGCGGCGTGTCGTCGGCATTTCTTTTTCTACTGACATTTTTAATTTCGTAATATCTTTTGAATGGAATGTCCAATTTCAATAATTCAAAAAGTAATCAACAGGTATTGAAACAGTCTTGAATACAAAATAATTTATTTGGATAAGAATTAATACAAAGGTATAGATAACATGGTCTGATTTTGATCGGCATTTCTATCAACTTTTAAAATGTAAAAAAGTAGTTATAGTGACATAACTACAATAGTTGGACATATGGTATTGCGAAGTTTTTTGTAGATATTGATATGTTCTATAATATTGTAGAACATTTTTTTGTTCTATCATCAATACTTTCCGCAGCGCATGCGATGAAAGACATTTTATGGCAATTTTTTTTACACCTTGGGTTGGTTTTTGTAGGAATTTCTAAGGATCCCTAATTTTTTTAGTAATAAATATAGTCTATGTTACTCAGTGATAATGTAGCTTTCTAACGGTAAAAGAATTTTTGAAATCGGTCCAGTAGTTTTAACGTTTATTCGTAACATACAAAAATACAAATCTTTCCTCTTTATAATATTATAAGTGTAGATTAGTGTAGACTAGGAGATTGAATTTATATACGAGTATAATGCAAAAATGGTATTTTAAAATCTTCAGCAGCTCCAACAGTATTTTCCAATGCTAATCAATTTATTTGTGCGTCCTTATGGAGCCAGCATTTAGCCAATCATTTTTATCAGTGATGTAATCCCCCAATTTATAATATGCCTGCATAGTGTGCGTTTTATATAAGATTTAAATTTCGTTTCATTCAGTTCAAGTATGTGGGTAGGTATTTTATTGTAACATTTACATCCCCAACATCAACAACTCCAGACCAAACCTTGTGGCAAACGCTAGCAAAATTCAAAAATTCTACTCTGGTTTTAAAGAGAGTTCCCCGGGGCGCGAGACGGTCTGTTGCACTGAATTTGTCGCGGTGTCTCCGTATTGCGACCCAGGAGAACTCAAAAAATGCCTGGGAGCAATTATTGACCTTCCCTTATAGGATTCTACATGTCCAGAAAAAATTAGCAACTAAAAAATTAACAAACCAAATTAAAGACAACTGCAACAATTCGACCCTAATTTTAGATCTAAAATTAACTGCATTTAAAAACCAATCACAAAAAGGCTTGTGTTTACATCGCTCGTCCAATGGAGCTCAGAACGGTATAGCGAATCACTCTTCGCCGATGGTACGGTTCGCCGAAATCACTCTTAGTCGACGGTTGGTTCCACGACCAAATCCATCGCCGATAGAACTATTCGCCGAAAACACCATTCATCGATGGTCGCTTCAGCTACAACACCTTTTACCGATGGAACGGGTCGCCGAAATATTTATGTAAATTTCTAATAAATTAAACACTATGGTTTTTACAAATATTTATTCGGATTGACCGTCAGATCGAACCGGTACAAATAAAAAAAACAATTTCACTTTTAATTATAATAATAAAAAGGGGTTTGGGTAATTATTTCTTATTTTTTAAGTACAAAATTTGGGCCAGTCCATTTAAGAATGTTTTTAGGTCCATCTCACTCTTTAGAGCTAAGTGTTTCTGCAATCTAGCATTATATTCAACCTGTGCAGAACGTTGGCGTTTTAGCATGGGTTCAGAAGAATTTATTCGCTGAATCTCGCATTCAGTATGCTTTTGCTCTTTTGCAAACTCCATTATAGTTTTATATATGTTCCATTTTTTCCGATTAAGGAGTGTGTTCCAGCGTTCGTGCCACGATTCTAAAGCATTCTGTGTTCTTGGGATGGAATATGTTCGATTAAAAACAGACCACATAGATGTTGGAAACATAGGGGGTTTCCTTTTTATAGAAAATTTACTACAAACAGATGTTTGTGTTTCAAGTGATCCATCTACGTAATATTTGCTGACAATTTGCTACACTTTCAGCTTCTGATGGCAATACTTTGTTTCTGACAAATTTAAAAGCTTCTGTTATCTCATTTGCTTCAAGATATGCTAAAGCAAATAGGTGCCTCAGTTTGAGTGCAAAAATAAAATCATCACTGTATTTCTTCGCAAGACCCTCATACTGAATATGACACCAAATATTTTGGGCTAGATGGAATAGACACAGCTTGTGTGCACATTTTGGAAACTGCCGTTTGTCGGTATTGATTGCCGCTACTTCAAAATCTGTTAAAATATTTTCCGGTGACAAATTGATTTTAAACTTAATGCTCGCGTATGTTTTTAAGATTTCTAAGAAAATGAAATAACAGCTTTCAGTTTTGTGTGAGAGTAATGCAAATACTAAGGGAAGAAATTTGTTAGTACCTCCTTCCGTACCCACCAAAGCGTGTATAGAATAAATTTGACAATATGGTGCCGGGCAGCTTGAAAATGTTCCATCCATTATCCAGCACGATGCTTGAACAAGTAACTTAAAATTTGCTTTTGTGCAAAATATTACAACACTTTCTTCATTGTGTATATAGTGTCCAAATAAAAAAGGTTTTCCATCAACTTTACTAAGAAAATCAGGTACATTAAAATCTAAGATTGTTTGTGGAATTTTCGGAAAACCTTTATTTCTGGCCCGTTTAACGATCATTGCACAAGCCGTTTTATTAGGCAATGTAGGAGCACTTACACTTGGAACATCTTTTAAGCAGCGGTTTATTATTTGAGACGGAGAGTCCATCGAATTAACGGCTATGTCCTTTAATTTTGATTTGTAGTTCATCTCGAGAAGCTTTTCGGGTTCTGGCAGATGTACATGATCGTGATTCTGTCTGACAATTGTGTGACCATGAGGGTGCAATAAAGTTATTACACTTACACCACAACCACTAGAACTGTTTCTTGTACACCTCCAATAATATTTGTCACTATTTTTTTTATTTAGGTGGTAAGAAAATCCATACACTATTAACACATGTGCGCCGCGCTTAGATCTTACTAAATTGCACGCACTCATTTTTCTCAACAACGCTTAAATGATAATTATATGCACGAAATGTTTTTTGTGTTTTGTTTTGTCATATGTCAAACCGCAAAATTACTAATAAGGGCTTCATAGATATTATTATTGGCCAGTACCTACCTACAGTATTGTTTGCATGTTGTGCATATCCTAAAGAGGAAATCACTGTATGTTATGAAAAGACCTAAACCACGAAGCTGATGTGAAATGATTTGTGTGTGAAGTATTTCGGCGACCCGTTCCATCGGTAAAAGGTGTTGTAGCTGAAGCGACCATCGATGAACGGTGTTTTCGGCGAATAGTTCTATCGGCGATGGATTTGTTCGTGGAACCAACCGTCGACTAAGAGTGATTTCGGCGAACCGTACCATCGGCGAAGAGTGATTCGCTATACCGTTCTGAGCTCCGTCCAATGGAACAACGACGTAGTTACGAAAATGTCGAAAATGAGTTTTGAATGTCAGAAGTTCACGTTTCGAAAGTTCTATCTACGACAAAAACGACAGAATTGTAGTTACGGTGGTTAAATAGTGGTGGTAGTGGTTTAGTTTTTTTATAATCATGTTTGTATCTTACATTATCTATGTACTTATCTTTGATTTAACATAAAAATTACATTTTAGTGACTCATTTAAAAAAAAAAACATTTGATACTTCTTATTATACGTTCATAAATGTAAACTGATTTATAAAAATAAAACAAAATTGAATAATTTGTTGTTTAAATTAATGATTTATTCCCATTTCAAAACCTAGTAGTGAAGTTGGGATAGCGGCTTTTCGAAGGACCAACAAGCGTTGTGTAATTTAGCGGAAAATCATTTTTATGCTGGGTCGAATATTGGACGACATAGAAAATTGAGCAAAATGAAAGTATGGGAAGAATATGACTTACTTGGGAGCACTGTATGTCAGGTTGGTGCAACGACTGCCGACGTGGTGGACACGCGTTCTCAGATGGTTTTTCTCACTCGCGCTCGGTAAATCGATGTCCCACTTTTTACCGACTTCACAAAAAGGAGGAGGTACTATGTTCGGCTGTTTGTAAGTTTTTTTTTTTTTTTGTGTGTTTGTTCATCGAATACTCCGCCAATTGTCGACGGATTTTCAAAATTCTTTTTTTTGTTCCAAAGTAGATAGTTCTGAGGTGGTCCCACTGTCACCAAGTTAGGATCTGATGATGGGATCTTAGAGAAATCGAGGGCAATCCTCAAATTGTATAGGCTCACTTATTGTTTTTCGCATATTTTATGAAGTACCTTGTGTATTTGCGTATGGTTGTCACCATTTCAGGTAGCTGGGCTGATGATGGAAGGTACAACTCCTTAACAGTAAGAAGTTACTCGAACAGACAAGGACTGTTTTAGTAAATTGTTTTGATGTTTGATAGGGCATTTACCACATTTGGTCTCATGATCATCAAGTCATGACCTGATGCTGCAGTCAGGATAGTCTGCAGAGTACCGAACTCCTCGACAACTAACAGCAGATATATCGTGTTTAGGCTCATTGAAAAGGGCTCGATGTGTGGATAAACGTACTGTTAATGAGGAACACCGAAGTACATAAAGACCTGATGCTGAAGCCAGAAGCATCAGAAAAAGTACCAACTTTGAAATTACAGCACCGTAGTCGTGTTTGGGCTCATTTTAAACAGCACTAAATTTTAAGTTCTATGCAATGTTGACATAAGTCTAGCCTGATGCTGCAGCCAGGATTATCAGCATCTAGTCTAAAAACATCAGGTCAGGATTTGATGATGGGATCCTGAAGAAATCGAAGGAACTCTTCAAATATTATAGGCACACCTATAGCGATTTGGGTATTTTTTATAGTAACTCGTGCATTTGCTCTCGGAAAGCACTATTTTTGAAGTGGAACTGATGATGAAGACCACAGATGGCCACCAGAACTACTCAATAATATCTAAGTATTTCACGGGTTGCGATTCGATTACTTTAATGTGGTTGCTATGCAATTTTTGCTCGTCACAATGTGAATGATGATATGGAGCTGATGGTGGACCTGGAGAACTCCTCAACAATTAACTTCACTGCATCGGGAAAAGCAATATTTTGTTTGTAAAAGGCGATGATCACTAGGCTATTGTAACTTAGATAAATTATAAGCAGACCCACTAAAAAGCGTGAAATAAAAACTTTTTAAGAAAAAAAATACCGACTTCCAAAAAAACACTACAAAGTGAAAAATAACTTTAATTTCGGAAGTGGGTGGCAAAAAACTAAAATACAGATCCAAAGACACCGACTTCCGAAATTAAAGTTATTTTTTACTTTGTAGTGTTTTTTTGGAAGTCGGTATTTTTTTTCTTAAAAAGTTTTTTGTCACTTTGTGTCGGCCAACACGTTAAATAGTTTATATTATAATGATGGTACAGCGGTTGAATTAAGCGGTGTTAAGCGGTTAGCTGCTTGAAGAGAATAGTGCGAATCGTCATGGCGACCTCTGTCAAGTCACTGCGGCGGAAACGTTTCTCATTGGTGTTGCGGTGTAGCACCTTTTTGCGGCATGGGGGTAGGATTGGAAAGGAAGCCGGAGTATGATTGGCTCAATACTGTGGTCCAATATGAATTCTACCCTCAATATGTGAGATTCGTTTGGATACATGATACCAAAATTTTTATATTGCTAGCTTGCGTAAGCATCCTGCCCGGCTTTCGAGGATATGTAGTATTCTCAAAAGGGAAGAAATTACATTAAAGCGGATTGAAATTAAATTAAAGCGGACAAAAAGAAAAATTTATAATTAAAATATGTGAACTACAGCTAAATTAGATTTTTAATTACGCGGTGGTATTATTGAGAAGGTAAAGGACATAGTTTAACAACGGGTCTTTTGAAAGAGCCACTGCATGTCTTCACCATGGCAACGCGGGTTGTCCCATCCCTGCCGGGGAAAATCTCGGTGATTATGCCCATTGGCCAACGTAAAGGAGGGACATCATCCTGATGCATGAGAACCACTGTACCAATCTTAATATTGTCGGCGGCATTCAACCATTTTTGCCTAACTTGCAAGTTATGTAGATATTCTATACGCCATCTTTTCCAAAAGCTACAAACCATTTGGTCAAGCAATTTTTTGCGGCAAGTTAGAGATTTCGTCGTTTCGGGAACGTTCACGACAGGCAACGTAGTCAACGGAGAAGCCATTATAAAATGAGCGGGAGTAAGCGGTTCTGGGTACGTATCCTCATTCAGGACACACAGCGGTCTGGAATTTAGAACTGCCTCAATTTCAGTGAGAACAGTCAAAAGCTCCTCATAAGTAAGAAGTTGAAACCGATAACACGGTAAGTATAAATGCGTTTTAATAGATTTAATATTTGATTCCCACAGCCCTCCAAAGTGGGGGGCGCGGGGTGGAATCATTTTCCACTTGTGAGGTGAGGAATGAATCCATGAAAGTGTAATTTTAGAATCGGAAAAGGCAAATATTTTATTAATAGCGGTGCGAGAGCGGTAAGTGTCATAAACTAGTTTAATTAAGTTAGACAAAAGAACAGCGGCGCAAAGCTCTAGACGAGCCAGAGATACGACCTTAACAGGTGCAACTTTAGATTTAGCACACACCAAAGTTAGGTGTGTGTTACCATTTGTGTCAGTGACATGTACACAATAAAAAAATATTAAGCATTTTCAAAGTGAATGCTTTTGAGCTGAAATTTTTTACAGAGATTCTAGACCAGATACACTCTTCAACCCGTTTGTATTGATATACCCTTTCCGTAACAGCCTGTATAATGTTCCCACTGCTGGGACATAGGCCTCCTCTCGGTGAGAGGAAGTGGGCCGTAATCCACCACGCGGGCCCAGTGCGGGTTGGCAGATGTCACATGTCTACAAATTTTTTGGTCCTAGGACATGCCGGTTTCCTCACGATGCTTTCCTTCACCGTTTTGAGAGCAGTGGTGATGAAATAATTTACACAAAGTAAAGCGCTTGTCTGGGTTCGAACCTACGACCTACACCTTGTAAGTCGCGGCCGTTACCACTTGGCCACCACGCACTCCGCCGCTCACAACTGGCGAAATATGGGCGTAACTATCTTGCACTTCTGTTTACTCCTTCGGGACATACAGGTGAAATGCTATTGTAGTTTTAAGCACTGATCTTTGCCAATTCTCACGGGTTTCTCTACTCACATCACCTGTCTTAGTTACGGGTAGATGTGGCGGATTTCGCTGTTAACAATGGTGCTGTATGTTGTATTGTTTATAGCCATTCATGGGATTGTATCGCCCAGTTTTTTGTTTGCAATTATGTTGAGAATCTATGCACAACGACGTGTAAGAAAGTTTTTTTTTTAATTGTAGTTTAGCAGTAACAATCAGCGCTGCATATGAACATCGACGTTACTTGGGAGTCTCTGGCACATTTTGGCAGGCAATGGACACTATTGTTCGATGCAAGAATAATGTTATGTATACTACTGAAACTGAAATATGGTGTTCCACAAGGAAGCGTACTAGGCCCAATATTGTTTATTTTATACATTAATGACATCACAAAAATAACCAAGCATAAATGCGTATTATTTGCTGACATATCCATTATAGTGACAACTGATAAAAAAAAAAGTAACGTTACAGATCATGAACTTGATATCAATAATACAATAGACACATTATTGCAGTGGCTTGATATGAATCATTTAAAAATTAATTTAGATACCTAAATCCGTCTACATTCAATTTAATCAATCAAACAATAATAAATACAACATCAAAATTAATGTAAATAAAATCAATGAAGTAACACATACCAGATTTTTAGGCGTAATAATAGATAAAGATATTAGTTGGAAAGAACACGTAGATAATGTTAGCACTAGAATTAATAAATTCGTATATGCGCTGAAACAGGTTAAAAATGTAACGAATGTAAAAACTGCTATTATATCATACCACGCGTATGTTGAATCATTACTACGTTATGGTCTTGTAATGTGGGGTAATAGTACCGATCTGATTAGAGCATTTATCGCTCAAAAAAAGTGCATAAGAGCAATATGTGGCCTTCAACCTGATGACTCATGTCGACCAGTATTTAAAAAACTTCGTTTGTTACCGTTGCCGTCTCTTTATATCTATGAGACATGTATGTTTGTCAGAAAGCATCAGGATTTATTTGTCAAAGCAGATGATATTAGTGCCCGAAGCCGGCGAGACCCCAACATGCTCGTACTAAGTGAGATTCCAAGGCTAAGTAAATATAATAAAAGCTGCCTTGCAATGTGTGTACCTACGTTTATATAATAAGTTACCAAAAGATCTCAAAACTTTAAATACTAAGTTATTTAAAAATAAAATGTATGAATGGTTACATTTTAATAGTTTTTATAGTGTTAAGGATTTCATTGACAAAAAATGTTAATGTCAGTTACATACTGAAAAATTTGCATGCTTATTATTATATTTTCAAAACATGTTTTGTTCTGAATTGTACTTTTACCATCTTTTTATACCGTGTTTTTATGCAAATAAATATATTATTATTATTATTAGGTCCTTACATATGAAATTGGCGTTTTTCGTACTGGCCACTTTAATCACGAATTTCTCCTCTTTGGTAAGGAATTCCAAATTCAAATTTGTACAGCTATTTACTCATGTATTTGTGCTTCGATGACCGTCATTCATTTGTTTTTTTTCTTCTGTTTTTTCTGTTTGCGTCACTCATTTTACAAAATGGAAAATTTAAAATATCGCATTATTTACGAGTACGAGTTCCGCCGTGGCACTAGTGCTGCGGAAACGACTCGAAGGGTGAATGATGTGTATGGCGGTCATGTTGCAAAAGAAAACACAGTTCGTTTTTGGTTCCAACGTTTTCGTTCTGGAAATTTCGACCTGCAGAACAAGCCCCGTGGACGGCCTGAGACCCAAGTTGATAATGGAGAATTGAAGGCTATTGTGGAAGCGGACCCATCGCAAACCACGTCCGAGTTAGCTGCAGGCTTCGATGTTAGTGATAAAACTGTTTTAATTCACTTGAAGCAAATTGGGAAGATTAAAAAGCTTGAAAGGTGGGTACCTCACGAATTGACTGAAGCAAACCGGCAAACGCGCGTCGACTGCTGCGTTACATTACTTGAATTGGAATGTCTTAGACATCCTCCGTACTCCCCGGACCTTGCTCCAACAGATTACCATTTTTTTCGCAATTTGGATAACTTTTTGCAAGGGAAAAAATTCAACTCCGATGGGGCAGTCCAAATCGCCTTCAAAGATTTTATTGATTCCCGTCCGACTGGTTTTTTTAGTAAAGGGATCAATGAACTACCTATAAGATGGCAAAAGTGCATTGAAAACAATGGTTCATACTTTGATTAATTAAATATATTATATTAAAAAATATTCGACTTTTTGTTCCTTCCATACAAAACGCCAATTTCATATGTAATAAGGACCTAATATTAAATGAAGAGTTTCTTGGAACACTCAACTTTTTCAACACAACTCAATTTTTTTTTTTTTTGTTAAATATTTTTAACATCACGCTATGGTCCTTAGGAGCCGAGTAAACAGAAAAAAAAGTCAGGAAGAACGCTAAGGAAACGAAGTAATCGCGAGAGAGCGATGCGATGCGACGCTGTGGGTTTGAAAAAGAAATTTCACGCGGAAAAAGTCGCAGGCTTAATACCTAATAAGGAGCGGCGAAACAAGTGGTTAACAAAACATCCCTCCTCTATCGATTGTATGTTCTTCTCATAGTTTCGGCACCGCCGAGACCGGCCCAGAAAGAGGTGGCGCGACGACTCAGTGCTTGGCCAGACTGGCAGCGCGCGGCGAGGAGCGGCGCGGGTGCGGGAACGCGCGCGATCGGCCTGTCCGCAGTCGAGCGCGGCTTTGTTCTGAGTGTTGTCGTGTCCAGAGTTTGGATGAAGAAGACTTATTTTTACTAGAAAAAGCTCTGTACTACCTCAGCTAAAATTCACTCTTTATCTCGCTCATACGATACTGCTAGCGGACTGAGTGAGAGTGAGACAGAGTGCGGTGCTGGGTGGCAGGCAGCGCCAATAGTTTAGGTATTTGCTTTTTACAGTGAAAATAATGGTAATTATAAAAAAGTAAATAACATAAGACCTGCTTTAAAGTAAGTTCAGTTAGTATGCAAAGTTTCATGTTCTAATTTGGAGTATTTTTTTAATAAGAGCGGTTTATTGTTCGGGTTAGAGGTAACTTTGGATTTTTTTTCTATCGAGAAAATTTTATGGAATCGTGTTTTCGTCTAACATAGGACTTAGCATTAATACTCAACTTTACCATATATTTATTTCAAAATTAATGATGCAGTATTTTCGACATAATGGAGGATCACGCTAAGCCATTTGAGGTAGTATAGGCTCTTAAGAATCCCGGTCCCCGCGGGGACCGCCCGCGCGCTCACTGCGGCCACTTGTATGAACGAGCTATGGCGTGTGTTGCCCGCGCGCTCCCCGCGCCAAGCAGCCCGCGCCGCTCACCGCGCCCGCGTGCCCACTATGGACGCCCAAATGAAGTTCTTATGTTTGAGTACGCCGCGCCGCGCCCGCCTCGCGCCCGCGTTTGCACTCTAGCCAAGCACTTAGACGCGTACCGCAAGGGTTAGATAGAGGTGACTCCAGAAAACGATGCTTGGAAGGATTTGGGGGAGGCCTTTGCTCAGCAGTGGGACAGTGTAGGTCTAACTTAAAAAAAAGTTTCGTTTGGAGATACTACATCTCGAAAACTAACCTATTACATACTTTTCAAACAAAACTGCAAAGCAAGTTAGCGCTCCATTCCCAAGAATGACAGCTGGCACATTCTGATTGATCGTCGGAATACAAAAGAAGCAAAGATACTAAACGACATTGAATATCATCTCGTGACAAGGTCGCGGGCTTACCTAGGAGTTAAACAACTGTCTATAAATGGCGGTCGTCCACAGGTGCTTATCTGGTTGTAAGTTAACGGATGAAGTTTTTGAAAAAAGATTGTCGGTGCTATTTATAATATTATTGTAGTAGCTCTTGATAGTCTTTCGTTTTTAGATACAAACGTCAACCCAGTTGACGGTCGACACATCCTTTTTAAGGCTAAGGTTTCCTAAAAAACGGTGGCCGCGACTTAACGGCCGCAGTGACGGCTCTCATGAAAATGGTGGCAGCAGGGCTTGACTTCGCCGTATCAATAACCGCTCTAGTAAAACACAATAATTTACTTTCATAAAATAACGATTCAGTGACGTCATTCGCCGGTAAATTGCGGACGTTATGTAACGGCCACCGCTCTCCTAAAGGAACTTTAGCTTTAGAAAGGGTCTTCAGGACACATGGCTTTCTATATTTTGTTTTTTTCAGTGGTTCATAATCAGCCTAAAACGTTCCCACTGCTGGGACACAGGCCTCTTCTCGGTGAGAGGAAGTTTGCCGTAACCCACCACGCGGGTCCAGTGCACGTTGGTGATGTCATTATGTTTTCGAATTGTTGGTTTTATGACATGAAGATTTCCTCACGATGTTTTTCTTCACCGTTTTGAGAGCAGTGGTAATGAAATGATTTATACAAAGTAAAGTGCCTGTCTGGGTTCGATCCTGTGACCTTACTACTCTGTCAAAAAAGTACCAGGAAAAGATCAATAATACAAAAAATGTTAGTTATTCATCCAAAATTTTATCGCCTTCAAAGTTGGTATGTTCCTTCAGAAACGATACACTTACGCCAACGAATAATCCATTCATCAAAATATTTTTTAAACGCTTTTTCCGGAATTAGGTTTATTTCTTGAAGCGAATTCTTCTATATGTCTTCTGCCGAATGAAAACAGGTGCCACAAAGTGGTAATTTGAGTTCAGGAAAAACAAAGAAGTCGGCTGGAGCCATATCTGGTAAATAAGGTGGTTGCTCGATGGCATTTGTTGAGTTTTTGGTCAAAAATTCGTTCACAACTGTTTTTTACATTTCTATGGTTCCAATGATGGCCTTATGCGAAGGCGCATTATCGTGGTGCAAAATCCAACAATTTTCATTCCACAAATCTGGCCTTTTTCTTAAAATTTGCTCACTCAAATAATATACTTTATTTACCTTTTGACCTTCCGGTAAGAATTCCGAATGCACTTCCACAACACCGCGATTATAGTCAAAGAAAACAGTTAACATGACTTTGACTGTTAATCGACTTTGGCGTGGTTTTTTAACTGACTTCAAAAAAGGAGGTTCTGTATTCGACCCGTAGGTATGTATGTATGTTTCGGTTTCGGTTCAGTTGGAAGCTGCCACTCCGAAGCTTGTTGACTTGTTTGCATGTCAAACTCGTTGCCTGGCCATTGCCAAGTCAATCTATGTATTTGTTTAAAACATAAAAGATTTTTAATATTGATATGGTCACTATAAGATGTTGTTAGGTAAGCTAATTATGTCATTGAGTTAAATAACTAGAGAAGCAAACCTCAATAAAATGTGTCAAAAAAGTGTAACCACTATTTAAACGCGACGACGTAGCTTTGAAACCACTAAACATTTAAAAGTAAACATATATCTGTCTCACTTACACAAGTCGCAAGAATAATACCGTCACTTAGATTAGACAAAGACCGCAATATAAACATGCAATGACGGGATGGGGTTGCCTACCCATGCAAAATTTTACCCAACTTTTTAAGCCATAAATGACGTTCAAAAAAAACGTTAGGCCAAATTATTTATAAAATATTTGAATTGTGTATTTCTTATTCGATGTGTATTAGAAGTTTATAACTAATGACAATAATTAAGACATTTTCTTTTTAAATATTTTTTATTTATTCAGGTAGTCTCTTTTCTCAGCAATCTGATTATTTCCACCCATTTATCACGGCGTGCTGCATCTTTAGGCACCCTGCAACGTTGTTATTATTTAAAATCACTTATTCCAATAAATTAAAAACTCCCATAAATGTGGGAAACTAAAACTAAGTTTTTAGTGGTAACACTGAACCTAATTTACAAAATTCTGCATTTTATTTATTTTACGTTGATATAAACACAGAAACAATAAAATTACGTGTGGAAAGTAATTGTGGTTAATTTATTATGTTTTTGTGATCTTGAATCGCACTCTTTCACTACGAATTTACCCATTTTGGCGATATTTTTGTCGTGTGTCACTTGGTTCACTTCGGTTGGCGCCACACAGAGCACTGAAGTGACGTTAGCTACGCATAAGGCTGTGGCCTTATGACAAGTGGCAACGCCTTGGCGCGGTAATTACTGATCTAGTGTAACATATATATCAATGAATTATGTAATAACTTAAGACAGAAGGTACCTTAAGTAGGGACTGAATAAATTAACCGACTTGGTATTGCTTGGATCTCACAACTTTTTACGGTTGAAGAACTGAGTTGCGAGACTTGGTTTTTTTACAAGTTATGTTTTTGATGGCATGTCCATTAAGCAATTCGCAATACACACTAGATACGATCTAACTAAAAACAGCACTGTATTTAATCTAAATGACAGATGCAACTCAACTCCGCGCCAAAATGGAAAACAGTTGTGCCAATCTAATAACAAAAAAAAAACATGAAATTGAATTTGGAACCATAGGTAATAGGTAATACGGGCTGATGTCCGCAACTCCACGTCAATGCGCGTATTTTGCGTACAATTTGGAACCATAAACAAAATCAAATCCGAAATCTTCCGTTCCCGATACTTTTTTGACTGAATGTATACAGTGGCGGATTTACACATTTGCCGCCAGTAGGCTATTCAAATTTTGTCGTCCCTACCCATAGATATATGAAACATTTCTATGTCCCTACCGAACTCTACAATAATGTCCCATGTCTTTTGTATACTGCTTCGACTCGCTTAATTCCATCGCGTTTTCTTCAAAATACTTAAAATATTCACGTTCAGCTACGAAAAATTTGCAAAGAGATTTGTAAAGATCGGCAACTGTGATCAAATCTACGGTAGAAGCCTGAATTTTAGCATTCACATTGTTTATTCATTCCAAAAGATCATGGTAGGTGGTATATAAATATTAATCTTTTTAATTTCAGTAAGACATTTAAAAAAAAATGTTAGCCCCAAAGCCGACCCTAAAATCTGCCGCCCTAGGCTCCAGCCTACTCAGCCTGTTGGTAAATCCGCCACTGAATGTATAACACTGAAGTCTCGGGCGTTACCACTCTAGGCCACTACTGCTCGGCTTCCGTGGTTACAAGGTCTTTATTCTAAAGGCTCCGTTACAATTGTTATCACATTACTGTAAGAGCAAGCACAAGGTAGAATTAACAATACATCGCATGGGAACCCAAGACTAGTCATTGTTTTAATTTGATACGTAGCTGAGTAGCGGTATTCTTTAGACGTGCGGGGATAATTGAAACGGCTATAACCACGTGTGAATGTGGATGATTAGAGATTAAGGGGCTTACAGGACCTAAACGCAAAAAAACGCAAGTTTTAGAAAAATAAAAGTAAATGATCGACTCAGTAAACAAAAACAGAAAAATATATGATATTCTTCAGGATATATTCTAGGTATAGATGTGTTTAAAACATTACAACCAATTTGATACGTAAGAAAAAAAATATGAAGATACCTCTAAAAACTTTCTTTTTACAATAATTACAATAAAAACCATACTAATACAGGGTGTTACGGAAAGGGTATAATCAATACAAACGGGTTGAAGAGTGTATCTGGTCTACAATCTCTGTACAAAATTTTAGCTCAAAAGCATTCACTTTGAAAATGCTTAATATTTTTTATTTCGACATCACGGCGCTGCACTGGCGCGTGGCGGCGTGATGTGCGTGTACTAGGCGCACAGACACACTACAGATAATGGATAATGACCCTCGTAGTGCGGTGACACGTTTGTTATGATTTCAATTTAACAAACTATCGAAATAAAAAAATATTAAGCATTTTCAAAGTTACTGCTTTTGAGCTGAAATTTTTTACAGAGATTCTAGACCAGATACACTCTTCCGTAACCCTTTCCGTAACACCCTGTACATATACATACAATCATTCAGATTTTTTGTCAGATTAAGTATTCTACAAGCAACATACTAAAGCACTAGTGTTTTAATTTTTTAGTCCAAGCAATAGATTTTTTGTAAATAGATAATTGCTTCATATTTGCAATAAATTACCAGCGTTGTGTCATCGCGCTTCTCTTTCTTTTCTATGCAGTCCGACAAAGATAATTTCCAATGATCCAACAAAGGGGGTACATATTTGAATTTCGAAAATTTAAATATCTACGGTTAAAATGTCAACGTTCAAAACATCGAAAATTTAAATATCGAACGACCATAAAACCGAAAATTAAAATAACGTAAGTTTATATTGTCGAATGGTTAGATAACCTACGTCCAATATATCTAAAATCTAATTATCGACAAACATGACATCGAAAGGCTTAAATATCGAAGTACAGATTATCTAATGATGTAAATATCGAAGTACAGAGTATCGAATGGCCTAAATATCGATATTTATTTTATGTATATGTTGTGCTACAAAAATTAGTGACAGAAACAAATCGCTGCAAAACCGACTCCACGTGGTCTTGTCTGCCCTACCCCTAGAGTGTAATTTAAGCCCGCGTAGGCGCAGAGGGGCGAGGCGGCCCGCGAGCTGAGGCGGAGGTGGCTTTAACGCCCGCCGCCGCGGCTGATGCTGGCCGGCTCAGCCGGCCAGCAAGCCGAAGCTGCGGTGGTGAGCGTTAAAACCATCGACGACGATAAGCTCGCGTGGGACCGCCGGAGCCCTGCAGCGCCGGAGCCGTGACAAAAACCATGCCTGCTGCATGATGCATGCTCGCTTGCATTCTGCATGCTTAAGTAATATTATTTTCACATAATAAATAACTTAAAAAAAAAACACATTTGTAGGCCGCGCCCGCTCTTGCATCTTATGTCGACGGAGCCCCGCTACGCGGGGCCCCTATTTCTGTCTAAAGGGTTTAAAGTAAGAGTAACCTAACCTAACCTAACACCGGGGTGCCCTTCGCTCTCTATTGCATCCTGCAACCATGCCTGCCTGCAAGTTCGATATTTTAACTAGTAGGTATTTTTAACTTAAATATAATGAACTAAAGTGTATTGAATGTTGACATTTTGATCTTAGGTAAGTATAATGATTATCGATGTTTTTAATCATTAGATATTTTTATAACTCGGCATTTCAATGTTACACATTTTATGCTTAGGTATAACAATTTTCGATATTATGATATAACCGATATTTAAATTTTCGATGTTTTGAACGTTGACATTTTACACGTAGGTATTTTAATGTTCGACATTCAAATATGTACCCAACAAAGGTCATGTAGTCGCCTTAAGAAAAGGAATGCATAGTGTCAAATATGATACTCGTAGGTAGCGCTAGAAAGGGGCAAACTCGCATGGCTGATATAATCTAAATATACTGGCTGACTTTTTTTCACCGTTTGGACAAAAACAGAGTATAAAACGTGAACGGACTGAAGAGCAAGGTTTTCAAGGTTCCAAGATCCAAATTCATTGGTTGAGTTCCTGACCTGAACTAGGTAATTTGTAGTTTGGTCAGCAGTAGTTGGCTTCTCTTGAAGAAAAACGGACTTTCCTATTGTCAGCTATAGTTAGCGTTACAATCAGTGAGCCACTCGATAGTTAGTATAAAAACATAAGCATTGTTTTCTAGTTCATTCATTCGTTCACTAAGTTCCCTCGCACATCTATGCGGGTTCAAAAGTTAATGAACTTTAAGTTTTATCAATGTAACTATTTTTACGTCTTAGATTTTTATTCAAGCCAAGATTTTTGACGTGAATAGGTACTTCTTTTTGTGCTCTTTCTGAACCGTGAACGAAACTGAATCGTCGCGCGTCTGTCGGTGACAATGAATCGCGTATACTCGGCGTATACTTGGCGTATACTCGGCGTATACTTGGCGTATACTCGGCGCTGAATCGAGTATACCTACTCGGCTCCTATCAAAAATATTTTTTTGTTCGAGTATTCCGTGGTGAAACAAATATTCCCTGAAACATTCAAAATAGGCTACTACAAATAACTTTGACCATAGCTTAAGAGGTCTCTCACAAAATTGCTACTATCTAAAAGATATTATTATATATAATTCATTTCATTTGCTTATTTACTATAGTTTAATCGACGAGCGAGCTCAAAAAACTGCCATCGCGCATTTTTTGAAAAACTTGCTTAGGAATTTTGACTTTATGCACTACTCTCAAATCAGAAAACAGACGCTAGGTTCAAAACATATAAACAAATAAATAATATTGAAGTGTCTGTTTATAATAGCTTTTTACTAAATGCATATAAAAGTATATACGATACTTATAACAAAAAACAATTTTTAAAATTTTTGTCTGTCTGTTTGTTCCGGCTAATATCCGAAACGGCTGGACCGATTTTGACGGGACTTTCACTGCAGATGATGATTAGGTAGCTGCTGTATATAAGGCGTAACGTACTTTTATTTAAGAAAAAGAATTAGGATTCCGCGTAAATAAAAAACCATGAAAGCCAATTTGTTTTCCTACATGAGGAGTGTCTGTTTAAAATGTCCTATTTCCCTGTCGAATGAAATGAATTTTTATTTTTTTCCCCAAAACTGTTTCTTAAATCCCATCCATATTTGATAAAATTCTGATCGAAAAGCGAAAATGTCCAATTTAAAAAAATCTTAAAGTTTGACGTTCCGACCAAAAGGTCTTATTTCTCATACAAACTAAGTATGTTGAATTAAACAATTTTTTTGAGAAGGTAATTAAATCTTGCCTGCCGAAAATCAAGTTTATTCGATTCATAAAATCGATGTTTTGGCTGTATACTTTAGTGAGATTATTCATAAAATATATTAATAATTTTAATTGTATTTTTTATTATCTCTAACTCCTAAATAAAATAAAATGATTCCATTATCAATTGAAATATATTTTATTCAAAAAGGTATATTTCCAAAAGTGACCAATCAATTTCAAAAGGTTTTATTTCTAGAATATTCTGATCAAAAAGACTTATTTATGGTAATTCCGATCATAAAGTCCTATTTCCAAAAGAAAAAAAAAATAACTACAGTAGATAACTAAAAATAAAATGTAGGTACATGTATATCATAAGCCTAATCTGCGTTAAATACAATAATAAAGATTATTATTATATTCCATTAAACAATGTGAATGGTTTTTCTGCAGTGCGATTCTATAACCATCTCACCGTGAAAGCTTAGGTGATGTGAGCGTGCAGTGAACTGTCAGTGTCATCCCACCTGATACTAGGGATTGACCAAGCACACATTTACAATCATAATCGAGATTTTAATAATATTTTTATGCTAATTCTATCAGTAGAATTAGCATAAAAATATTATTAAAATCTATATATAATTTCAAAGCTAGTATTTTAGTTGTCAAAACATTACTAATTTGTGGGGTTTCGAAATAAAATAGCCTAGATAATAGTAGATTATGATTGGAAGTGTTTGCTTGGTCAATCCCTTGCATCAGTGGGATGACACTGACAGCTCACTACACGCAAGTTTTCACGGTGAGATTTGTACAGAATCAACCGGCTGTAAAATTTGCTTATCATGGAAATAGGACCTTTTGAACAGACACTCCTCACATGCACGCGAACAAGTCACGGGCACAGCTAATCTTTAAATAAAACATAACAATATTCTCAATGAAGAGCTACAAAATTGAAAGAATGCAAATGAGCAGTAAACGCGATCCGTCAATAAGTTTGGAATGAAACAACCCATTGTTGTTGGTTTACGAGCGTCGCGTGGAATGCTAACAGGAACCGAGCTGGTGCTGAACGATAACAAACAAACTTCCTGGTTCCTGGACATTGGGCTCAATCTGTCGTTTATGATTGGCTATTTAAGGAGAACTTGGTGGCAGTCTTTTCTAAATGTCGCCATCCTCATCACCCTTCTGTAGATTTATGTCTTCTACTGCCACGCATATTTTTATTTTATTTTTTACTAGCGCCTTCGTCCGCGTGAAATTTTACCCTCCCCCTATTCACCCTCTTAGGGGTGGAATTTTGAAAAACCCTTTCATAGTGGATACCTACTCTTCACAAAGAACGCTACCTCCAAATTTCATGTCTCTAGGACCAGCGGTTTAGGCTGTGCGGTGATATATCAGTCAGTCAGTCAGGACTTTGTAATTTATATATACATATAGATTATTTATTTTTATTTTACAGAAAGCTTACTGACTAATAACAGAATTAGAAATCGTTCGTAGGTAAAAAAATAGCTAATTACAAGTTTCCATATATATATAAATCTATATATCGTCGACCCAAAATGCGACAAAATACCCAAAATGCGTTGAGTATACAGTTTTGTTCAGAATTTTTCGCTCTATCGAATGGTGAATATGAAAAAATTATAGCTTAAGAAAATGTCCCTTACCCTAATGATTTTTGGATCCAAATTTCGAATCAGCCCCATAATAACGTCCGAATAAAAAAACTCTGTCGGCCTCTCCTGAAAAATCGTATTTTGTCCCTTACCTCAATTGAACCTACGGTCGACCATATAATATCATAATTATGCTTTTACCCACCAGGCCATCAAACCAAACAGAATAATATTGTTTTACGATTTGTTAAAAAAGTTACTCAGGGTACTAACCAGGGGCCTGCCAGGGCCGAAGCCTGCCGGGGGTGCGGGATTGTCCGAAAGGGTTACCGCTACCCCGGAACATAAAGGGCTAAGGAAAGAACACGGGTGGGTTTTAGTCAGTAAGAGTCTGACACTCCCTTCTGCTCCACCCAGAGCGGGAGGGGTCATTTGATGATTTCCCATCCATAAAAAAAAAGGTACTAACCCACTTTTTAATAGGACTGCATTTACCTACCAGTCCCTGTTGAATATGATTTAATATACTTAGACCAAGTAATTAAATAGATAATGTTTTATCAAAAATCTCTTGTCTATTCTTCTCCATCCATAGAAAGTGAAACTTACGAATGGGCTTTTCTTAAGGGCTTTAAAAAGTACATTTAGTTAGGTATTATCGAAATAAATGAATTAGCTTTATGTTCCGGGATCGCATATGAAGCAATTCCTCCGCCATACCTTCTTAACCTTAAACTCAAATGTTTAATAAAAAAATATTTATAATAACATCAAGGAAACATTTGACCGTGAGATCATGAAGGGTTCTTAGCAAACTTAACTTTGCTACAAATCGCATACAATATCGACCTTAAAGTTGAAGACATAAAGGTTATAGCGGGTGTGTTAAAAGGTGGTAAAGTTGAACATCCTGTGGCTTGCGCGTGCGCGGATGCGGTGCTGGCAGGCGGTAATAAAGCCATACTATACTTAGGAGTCGATAGCCTCAAAATACATTACGTGGGCTGTGTGTATGCAAGTTATAGTAAGTTATTGTGCTTATGTCATTTGCGGGAAAGGTGTTTGTATCATTTTTGGCTAATGTATAATCTTTTACCGCTATTGTTACAATACTCCATTTATCCTACCTTTTTGAACCATTATTATTCTATTTTGTATTCTTGAGGCGTAAAAGCGTCTGCATGGGGAATCTAAAGTCTGTTAAAACTTATGTTTCAAATTAATTTCGGAGTGACTAGCACTTTTGAAAAAGTTATAAAAATGTTTGAAGTTGTAGCGTAAACTGAACTTTATTGTGTAGGATTTAAAGTTATTTTTCCATAAACTCATATTTGTTTACATTTTTGTGCAAATAAATCGCTAATGCAGATTAGATCAATCATTGTCCAGTCAACTTTTCAGCAGTGGTAACACTTGCACTACGAAAATCGCCTTTATTACTGCTACGACATTTTTTTCCTTATTTATAACCGTTGCTTAGAGTTACATACACATTGAGTACATTTTTGACGTTAAACGCCTTGCTGTCAATATGAAATCACCACTGATGTTGACTATACTTACCATCTTCGCGTACCGCCAATAACGTCTTTAAAAGAGGAAATGGCTCCACGGGCATTGAGACAGGCTATTAGTGAGGAAATGGTAGAGCGAGCTTAAATAATTATCGATTCGAACCTCATGCTGTTACCAGCGGAGCAATTGCGTAACACTTTATCAATCGGAATCGGTTTCATTTTGACAGTTCAACAACATTCATTGCGTTATTTACGTGTTAAGCAGACAAATTTTTCGAACTTATGAAGCAATGGATTAGCAATTTGCTTCAAAATGATTCAGATTCCGATTGATAGCGTGTTACGCAGGATATTTAGTTCAGATGTAGGATTTAACATAGATAATCAGCCAGTGATAGAGAGCAGCGGTGGCCCAATGATAACGACTGCTGGGATTACGAGTTGTGGGTCGTAGGTTCGAACCCAGACAGGCGCTATGCTTTGTGTAAATTATTTCATCACCACTGCTCTCAAAACGGTGAAGGAAAACATCGTGAGGAAACCGACATGTCCTAGAACCAAAAATTCGAATTGTGACATCTACTAATCCGCACTGGGCCCGCGTGGTAGATTACGGTCCATTCCCTCTTACCGAGAGGAGGCCTGCGTCGGCTGATTACATAACCAGCCTATACTTTGATTGCCTAGACCTTGATTGGCTAATCAAGGGCTTTAAAAGTCCATCAGTCAAGACATGCTTAAAATTGAAATCCAAAAGCAAATTACTTGTCAATTTTAAGTCAACTGTCAAGATTTGCCTAACCAGACTTGGAAAGGATTCTGTAATTTCAGCCAGAATGTCCATAATTTTAATATTTCCGAATGATTGCAACGAACGTCAGGTCAGATAGGCAGTCGCTCCATGTAAATTACTGGTATTCAGCTGCATCCGGTTAGACTGGAAACCGACCTCAACATAGTTGGGAAAAGGCAGATGATGATGATTGGAACGAACGTTCTTCAGTAAACAATTGCACCCTAGGTTCCCCTCAAGTTATCTATCCAAAACTACATTCAAGTTAAACTAAACGACTAAACGTCCCAGCTACATTGTAATGAGGGTTCTCACCTGTTGTCTCTACTAATAAAGAGAACCTGTATAATTAGTCTTCACTTCAAACCGATCCATTGTTTGTTTGTCACTCGGCCAGAACTGACGCGAACGCCGACGGACCAACACGCGTACCGATCAATCGCTCTGACACAGAGTAGAATCAATGAATCGATCTACACGCGAAATAAAACGGAATTAGAAAATTTGTAACACGAAAACGCAAAACAACAAAAAGTGAACTCAATTTTTTTGAAAAACTGGAACGCGATTTTGGAGCTTAAAAAAAAAATAAGTGCATTCGGAATCGGATATTGTTTTTATTTCTTTTCCAAACTCGGTGTTTTGAATTGTTTTTTTGTGACGGATTTGGAAAATTTGAAGTGAAGTGCCTTTTACGCAATGACCCCTGTCGGGCTTCTGTTCAAAGTAAACAGGTAAGTCTCGTTTACATGTTTCACGTTGGGGAGTGTTAAATATTGAACGTGGGATGTGTTAACGTGTGTCGTGGTGGTTATTTCTTTAACATTGTTATTCCACTGATGTTTCTATTGTAATGCTTTCGAGCGAGACTGGGACTTGGAATCTTTGGTTTAAGATTATATTGTTGATCAGTTCACTCGGTGAATGCATAATATTTTTCTTTTCAAGTGTTGTATGTTAGCTATTTATTTTGTTTTATGACGTCTTGGACAAAATACCAATCAATATTTATTTTTCTTTGGTCTATATTTATTATTCTAAGGGCGAATTCTATCAAACTTTTAGACCTAGAATAAATCTTATCCTGAGAATAAATTTTGAATTTTTGAAAGTTTTTCCATAGGTACGGTAAGCAACAAAAGTCGATTAACACTTCAGTTTTTTTAATCTTAGTTATTGAGCAAAATATTTGTTCAAAATTGCAGAAAAAAAAATTTAGAATATAAACTCTTATATGTGAGAAGCTAAAAAGCAGTTTATTAATAAAATTGTTGTCAATTCAATAACATGTAAAAATGACAGTGTTAATCGACTTTTGCTGCTGACTGTACTATCAGAAGACCAGAACTGTTAGACGCCAATTTTTATTCCACGGATAAAAGATTTCTGACTTTGGTGAAATCAGCTTTAAGAATGCCATTAAACTTTGCACGAACTACTTTGAACTTTGCATGTTGTTTGTGTCTTAAATAAGACAACTTAAAAAACTTAGATTAGAAGGACTTAGATTTCTGCTACAGCGCTATTGGTTGTTGGTTGGTTAATGGAAAAAATAAGAAATATTTTCCAATCGTAACAAAAATACATAGTTACCTGTTATATCAACACCGTAATATAATAAGGAATATAGCATTGCTTTCCAAAAACAGTTTTACAACATTCTCGTCGCTCCCGCGCCCATTCCTAATCATATAACATCTCACACAAGTTGCAATTATCTCCGGATACTATACCTGCTATCAACAGGTTAATTAATATTAATTACATGAATATTTATTTGGACAGCATTATCATTAATTACTAATTAACTACAATATTAATTGCTTTGGTTATTCTGGCATCAGTACTGCATATGCATAGACCTTTAGAGGCGTTTGGTAACACAAAGTGTTTATGACTTTGAAGACCAGCGGAGGAGAGATCTCGATAGCAGGCGAGATCACCTCAAGAGGAAGCCATCCTCCAACATACAATACCATTACCACAATGGTATTATGGCATTCTAACGTGTCCGCACTGTGCACGTACCTTTAAGGTGAAGATAGGTTACGTTAGCCACATCAGAGTACGGACAGCGTCAGAGAAAAGGGACCCCCTTTGGTAATGAGTTCCAAACCAAAGGGGGTTTCTTTTCTCTGCCGCTGTCTGTACATGCCCGTAACCTATAGTTATCGGAACCAATAGCAATCACCGTAGCCGAAATCGGCGTGGAGGGGTGTATATGTCGGAGCCAACTGGTTAAATTAGCCGTTCAGTTAACTGCCTAGCCTTTTAACTAAACGGCGCCGTTCAACTAGTGGCCTAAATAATATTCCGCCAATTCATCTAATACAACATTTAATGAATTGGCTGGCTGTTGCTTAGGCCGTTTTTACAAAATTGTTTCTAACCTGAAATCAGATTTAAAAAAAATTGAAGACATGTGACATTCACCAACCTGCACTGGGCCTGCGTGGTGGATTACGCAGTCCACACCCTCTCCGCGAGAGGAAGCCCGTGTCCCGCAGTGGGAACATTTTAGGCTGATTATGCTGCTATGGTTCTTTATAGGAAAGAGTCACACAGTTGGAGCTAAAATGAGGGGTTTGTAAAAAGAGGAGTTGTTAAAATGAGGAGTTGTTAAAATGGGGAGTTGTTAAAATGAGGGGTTGAAATTACTAAAAATTCGTGGGCATCAGCAGCTTTCTGGTTTGAACAATTGAAGATCTAGTATTCCCACGTATAGCCTGTTCAATCAGTTATAGTTAAGCAATGATGGATGAGAGCAATTCGTCATGACGCTCACGTTCGTGCGTGCAACACCGACTTTAATTGTTATCCAACCAGATGTTTTGTTTTTTTTTATCATGTGTTGTACTTTTTTGCACATGTACCTATGTATGTTACCGTCGTATGTATGGATGTTTGTGATTTTACTGGAATAAGTTAGAATTCCGTTTAAATGTTTAGAAAAGAGCTTTCGAGTCGGTTTCTGACTGGCAATATCCAGTAAATGAATAAAAAATGCACGATAGTCGATTTCGTGCATTTTGGTTAAGAACCAATAGTGTCTATCTCAGTTTTTTACGTTTTTCACTTTTTAATGCAGGTAGATTTAAAGTATAATTTGGCTTGGCCTCTGAGGCACTTATCTCATTTATATCTCAGCATATTTTTTTTATTTTTACATATACATATAAACATTTCAAGTACCTATCTTTCTATTCAAAGCCGAGAAATATTTTTTTTATCTCCTGTAAAGTTAACTTTATTGAGATAGACACTATTGATTTTCTTATCCGTCGATATGCAATGGATGTCATTTTCTACTAGCTAGTTAAGTAATCAGATAGATAAAGAACGTGACTGGGGGTCCTGATAAGTCCATTTTTTTTATTAGCCTATTTTTGTGTCCCACTGCTGGGCAAAGGCCTCCCCTTTTTTTCTTCCAAACCTCCCTGTCTTGTGCGATCTCTGGCCATGTTGGCCCTGCGAATGATATTAGATCGTCACGCCACCTTCTTCTTGGTCTTCCTCGACGGCGATGTCCTGCCTCAGGCGTCCAGTGAGTGACGATCTTTGCCCATCTCTCCGGGTGCATTCGTGAGACGTGTCCGGCCCATTCCCACTTCAGACTGGCTGTTTTTTCTCCAACATCCGCTACTTGAGTTATGGAGCGCAGCGTGGTGTTTCTAACTCGATAAGTCCATTAGTCATATTGTTTTAAATTTTTGGTTGTAAGTTGTCTTTGATGTAGATTGGAGACCAAATAAAAAAAAAAATCTTGAAATGAGTCCGTCTATCTTCCTCATTAAAGTCACGGCCTCATGGGGTTCTTTACCGCTACAGCTGGAATACTGCTCTCCCCACAAAAAATAACGCAACCACATGAATACGCATAGAACTGAGTTTTATGTTTTTTGCTCCTTCATGTATGAGCGTGAAGTTATTTTAAACTGACTTCTTTACAATTTCCATGTATTTGTATACTTGATTGGAGGGAAGTTAATTAGGGCTGTCCAAGCTGTTGTTTGTAAAGGTTCTCAAAAAATAGGAAGGTTTTGTCTTAAATGTCTCTCTCTCACACTCGGATCCAAGCGAAGAAAGAAAGAAATAAAAAAATGAAAGCTGGACTTATGAAACGATATAGCTAAAAGGATGAAATTAAACCATGGAATATTTCGCATCCTAGAGAAACAATTCCATGTACTCCTACCCGAATAAAATTATTTATTTATTAAAACTTTATGCACAAGTAAAAAACTGTACAAAGGCGGACTTAATGTTTGGGCAAAAAAAAAAAAAAAATATTCGTGTAGTAAACCCCATAAGTAAATAATTTTGTCAATCTATGTCTTCTTGTTTGCCACATTTCATCCAAATCCGTTGTGCTGTTAATGCCCATGATATTCCCACTGCTGGGACACAGGCCTCCTCTCTTCGAAAGAGAGTGGGATGTAATCTACCACGCGGGCCCAGTCCGGGTAGGTAGATGTCATATATCTTCGAGTTTTGTATTCTAGGACATGCCGGTTTCCTCACGATGTTTTCCTTTACCATTTTGACAGCAGTGGTGATGAAATAATTTACACAAAGTAAAGCGCCTCTCTGAGTTCGAACCTATGACCTACAACTCGAAAGTCGCGGCCGATACCACTGGGCCACCACTGCTATCTAAAGCGAGATTGAGTAACAAATATCCGAACTTTTACATGTATCATATTATTAGTAAAATTGTCACATGGCAGCCCTACCACAAGTAAGGCTAGACTACATATTTATGCCTTCAAAGGCCTGTAGAGGAAGATCTAATTACTTGTCAGCTAACGGTTATTCGATGTTACTTAACTTGATATCTTGCATGTCCGAGGCGCCATGTTGACGAAGTATCGACAGTTTGTGACTTTTTACCGACTTAACAAACTGTGTGCGTTTAAGAACACCATTGTGAAATGGAAGTTTTAACCTCTTTTTAGTCTCTGAAAAGTGAAAACAAGCGTCGCGGGACATATCGTCCCTTTTTTTGCTCTTGTCTTCCTCATGGATATCCTCCGTCTGGGGAGAACGGAGGTTTATGTCGTACTCCTACCGACTAAATCTCATGGTTTCTACCACTACCATGAGTCCAGGACCCCGGGAGATACACATACAGTCACCGCACCCCCAACTCTATAGATACTCGATATACTGATTGCATTCGACAAAGAGAACTTACGTGGTAGGATTTACAAAAACTTCATGATCATTGTGAACCCTGTCGGGCACAGCAAAATTGAGATAGGAAGAGGGTATCAGCCTTCCATTCAAAGCGGGGCCCACCAAAGATGTCGGTCCCTAGTGACTGCTTCAATCAACTCAGCCTATCGCAGTCCACTGCTGGACATAGGCCTCTCCCAGACTGCGCCACAACACCCTGTCCTCCGCCTTCCGCATCCAGGCTGTCCCAACCACCTTCAGTGACTGCGTGACTGCCTGAAATGGCTTACTGGATGCCATTTCTTAAAGAAGCCAAGTTTCTGTGCCTAAGACTTACCTATTAGGAAGTCGGTATACCGGATGGAAAACAGTTATTTTTGCAAAAAATATACCTGTATTGATCGATGAAGCCATGCATCCGTTCAACGGTGTTATAATGAAGTTTTTGACCTCATTTCCTGGTACTGACTATACTGTCGCTGAGTAAGAATATGCAGTAAAACATTGGGGTAATTTATGGACGGATACACCATAATTAGCCTGAAGCTTTTTATTTTAAAGATAATCAGCAATATGTAGCATAATATTGCATTATTTTCAATAGTGGTTCTGGTTGTTCAACCAATACATGAAATCCTAATCCCCGGGCGTCTCCTCCCGCCTGATGATGTGCAGGAACCTCCCGAAACATCCGTGTCGGGTGAGGGTCTGCGTCAGGCGCTAGGTGAGAACGCCGTGACGCCTCTCTAGCCACTCCTCAAAGAGGGGTCTTATCGCCACTATCGCGGTGTGCCCTCAAGCTTTTTCCTTACGTGATGGTTTCTATCAGTCAAATCCTACCGCAAACCGTGTTAAAAATATCAGCATTCGCAGCAATAGGTACTTGGCCAGAGTGGCCAAAGTGGGCCATTCTGAAAATGTTGTCGGTGATCTATACAGCCACATATTGCAGTGAAAATATATAGCCTCTTTAGAAGCGCCTTTGCGAGCGTACACTTAAACAGTTCCCAGTGCTAAAATTTTAGCACATGTAAGTAAAATCACGAAGTATTTTTTTCTAAACACACCTAGGCTTCTGCTGATACACCGTGACCAAAACGCAAGTCATGCGTTGAATATATAGTTAGATGTAAGTGTAGGTATAAATTACACACGCTTGTATTACAAGGCGAACATGGCTTTTTGAAGCGTTCTTACAATTTTCTGATAAAGTTGACTATGAATAATTGAATATACAATTTCATAAAAGTTCTTCCGCTCAGGGGAAAAGTAAAATAACAAAATAAAAATTGCCGAATGTATGAAAATTGGAGTAATTTTTTACTTTGAGCAAAAGGAAAAGAAGAGTGAAGATTCTAAGTTTTGAATGGTATGTTAAGATAATTGTGCTGAATACAACTATTGTTGAAGACCGTAGCTTATGTATATAAATTGGTTGGGGCCCTCTTGAACCGACTGTGGCGAAGCTCAAAAGGAGGTTATAAAAACTTTTTTTTACAAAATAAATAAAACAGCACTCTGACTCGGATGCTGCCATAGCGAACTTATTATGAACGCGCGGCCTTGCACTTTGACCAAAACTAGAAACTCACCATATTAGAAATAGATGAAGGAAGACCCGGTTCCTGGACGGGCCTAGTAATTTATGTGGTCGGGACATTGCGTTATTTAGTTCTATTCCGGTAAGGATAAAGGTCTGTCTTGTGCAAATGCTACTTCTGGCGGGTGGCCCTATAAACCCATAACTATGGACAAACTGCTGAAAAAACTGTCATACAACTGCCATAATACCGTATCTAATTCGCATGCATTTTCATCAGAACAATTCAGCAGAAATATTCATGGTTGTCTTTTAGATCATTTTGAATTATGTTTAAATGACCAACTTTATTACGACACCGTTAAGCATAATCAGCCTATAACATTCCCACTGCTGGGACAAAGGCCTCTCTGTGAGAGAGACTGGGTGGGATCCAAAACGCGGGCCCAGTGCGGGTTGATAGATGTCACATCGTCTACTACACCGTTGCATAGATTTATATCTACTATGCAATTAATAAAAATAACACTGTTCAACTCTAAGTTTTTAATTTCATCAAGAGTAAACCCACAATTAATACATTATTATTCGACGCTCAGATTAATTCACAAAAACATGAAAAACCCGGTCTTTAAACATAAACAAACTGCCACTTTTTCACACTTTACCAACAAAATTTATGAATGAAAAGTTTACATGCGCGTGAGTCGATACTATCATAATTCGTTAAATTAACTTTGTACGTAACCGAATACCTTCGAATAGTTATTTAACACTAATGCATATTCACACATTCGCTCATTAACTAAGTTAATAGGCTGTGAACATTGTTTTATGATTTATTAGTCTATGTTGATGATATGTTGGTGTTATGTGATTGACAAGCACAAAGTTTTATATACTTTTGGTTATCTGGAAAGTGGATCAAAGTGTCGTCGGCACGAGATTCCATTGGCAATTAAAAGCGTGATTTTTTTTTAATTAAACAAAATTAATTTCACAAAAAGTCACAGAGACTACATAAGTTTCTGTGACTTTTGTGAGTTTTTGTGACTTACAAGTTGTAGGTCGTAGGTTCGAACCATAGAAATATAAAAAAAAACCGAGTGTGCTTATGACCACACGACTGAAGTGAACATTTTTTTTCTTTTGTGAAAAATTTGTTTGGGGAAACAAATTTTTATATGCGCTAGCATTCTATATTGCAAGACTGTTAAAGTCCTTTTCATCGTCTGCAGACTAATTAAACACTACTGCTCCTTGTGCCTACCCCCTTAACTCTAAAGCCGTGACACACAGTCGGTAACGCGATAGCTTGATGGACATACCGCAGTTTCCCATCTGTATCAGTTACAGCTCCCAAGCCAACAGACCTGTGTGTTTACGGTCTTATTTTGTTGCTTTGCCGGTTAAATGCAGTGGATTTATTGACTAGGATTTTATCGATATTGCAAATGGTAGTAACAAAGGCCACAAGGCCATATGAAGCGAATTCAAAATTATATATAATATTATATGTCAAGCAATCTGCCTACCTTTTTCCCAACTATTATCGGGTCTACAGTCTAAACGAATGCAGATGAATAGGAATACCAGTATTTTACATGGAGCGACTGCCTATCTGACCTCCACAACCCAGTTAGTGGGTAACACGATGCTCCTTGGTAAGACTGGTTGTCAGACTTTTGGGGTTCTGAGTACTTGGTAAGATTCCAGAATCAATGTACAAATAACATAATAGGCAAAGCACTTACCTACCCTTTATCGTCATCCCGAGGACAGCCGAACACGTCCGAAGCGGTGTCGGTTACGGTAACAGTGGCGCGAGTTCAATGGTTTTTTCCCATTTTTCAAAAAATGCCTAGGCCTCCTAAAGAAGTTTTCACTTCAAAAATACTAGCGGGTGCTACGCCAATGTTTTCATAGGTTTACATTTTTTGCGTACAGTTGTATGAATTTTCGCTTTTAAGCATGTTTGAACACTTTAACTACCAGTAATCTTATTATTCAAAACGTTACTTGGAACATCACTAGCAAAAATAAGTTTACTCACTGCTAATAAGTTTACAAGATACTTATATCTTGCCATTGCAATCGATTTCAATCAGCGAATTAAAATCCCTATTTATACTCGATTTGATCAAACCTAACTATCGATTCAAAATATCTATCGACTAACTTCTCCGTTAGAATCGCCTTTGAATACTAAACAGCTTACATTTTGAAACTGCTCATATCAGATTTTGTTAAGAAAATACGCAAAATTTACTAGACGTAGTTTATATTCGAGTATAGCAGTAAATATTGTTGCTAAATTGATTAAGTAGAAGGTAATCTTTATGGCAATAGATGTAGGCGAGATTCAATGCCTAACCTGATTAACCTGATTGGGAGTTATAATTATGTTCGAGCCGTTTGGGGTTGAAACACTAGGGCCATGGGGTCCGAGTGCCCACTTGGTTTTTCGAGATATCGCCAAGCGGTTAGTCGACTCTTCACGTGACCAGAGGGCTGGCCTATTTCTTGGCCAAAGAATTAGCATTGCCATACAACGTGGCAATGCTGCCAGCCTTTTGGGCACTGTTCCTGTTGACAGCGATGCGGACGAATTCTTTGATGCCCTATGATTATTTTGTTTATTTTTTCATATAATTGTACATATTATTATAGTTTGTATGTTAGCTTATATTATGTAAATATCTATACAAATAAACGGGAATATATTCACTAACAAAAATTCTGAATTTATTCAAACTAGGCTGAGAATCAGGCTTTCGCTGGGGAGAAGAAGTGGCGGAACAATTTAATTTCATCACCACTACACTCAGTTGATTTTTTATTTAATTAGGAATTTTCTATGCAGGTACATTTTTACAGTACTGACTTTGGACTCGATGCCTACACCAAAGTCTGGAATCGCCAAAACGCAATAAGCAAGCGTTGATGAATGCCACCCAAAGGGCAATGGAGAGGGCTATGCTTGGAGTTTCCCTGCGGGATCGAATCAGAAATGAAGAGATCCGCAGGAGAACCAAGGTAACCGACATAGCCCGAAGAATTGCCTAACTTAAGTGGCAGTGGGCGGGCATATTGCTCGCAGAACAGATGGTCGATGGGGCCGAAAGGTTCTGGAGTGGCGACCGCGTACCGGAAGACGTAGCGTTGGAAGGCCTCCCACAAGGTGGACCGACGACCTTGTGAAGGCCGCAGGAACTCGTTGGATGCGAGAAGCACAGAACCGGTCGAAGCGGAGGTGCTTGGGGGAGGCCTATGTCCAGCAGTGGACGTCTTTCGGCTGAAATGATGATGATGATGATGAATGCCCGAGATCTCTGAATGAGAAAAGGCAGTTTCCCTGCATTTAAATAATTACAGGGCGGCATTATTATTTATTTAACAGCCAGTAAACGCATCTAATTAAACGATCGTTAAATCTGGAAGTTAAAGCTCAACCTTTAATGTATCCGCTATTTATCTCAACGCGTTAATTGCATAAAGCTTGACTGAGGGAACTTAACGGTGCTTCGTGAACAATAAGATTACTTCTTGTAAACTTATGAGTAGTTTGCACTGTTTTATTGCCTTTAGAAGATTACTAGTACGTAGGTATTGCTAGGATCTGCAGGTATCTGCTTTATAAAAATCCATACTAATATTATAAATTCGAAAGTAACTGTCTGTCTGTCTGTCTGTATGTTACCTTTTCACGCCTAAACCATTGAACTGATTTTGGTGAAATTTGGTATAGAGATAGTTTGAGTCCCGGGGAAGGACATAGGATAGTTTTTATCCCAATATTCCCACGGGATCGACACTTACGCGGGTGAAACCGCGGGGCGCAGCTAGTCTTATATAAATTCGTGCACATGACAGACAACGCACTGCTTCAAACGCATCATTTTAAAACTTATCTCTTTTTTAACCCACATAGGGTTAAAAAAGAGATTAAAGATGGAATTGAAGTTCGTGATTTTTTAAGTTAGACTTCTGTTTCAAAGTTAGTTTTTTTGGAAACTCATCCCCTTAGTTTCCCGGGAAGTCGTAGATGGGATAAACCATCAGTCAAAAATGCTTATAAATTGTCAAACTCATTAATGTCAAGTGATTTGATTGGCTTTCATTATTGCAATCAGCTGTGAGATTGACAGCCTGTTCACAAACAGTATCCGTTCCTTACCAAAATATTTTTAAAACAAATTAGAACAATGAGTTCCGATTCTTTGTATTTGTTTGCGCATGACAATGCATGATCCCACGCGTACGAAAAAGCAAATCTTAGTACAGTGAGTGAGAATCGATAAACAATCGCCTAATCTCGTCTCGATGCACATCACTATCTGAATCCCACACGCATCGTCTCAGAGATGTAAGTATGTCAAATGTATGCGCCTGAATGTATTTGACTACTGCAGTTGCGACATAAACATACATACATAATGTTTCAACGTATACTGCAGTTATTTGAATCGAGAAAATCGATTTGGCGGTAACGGATTTAAATCGAATACTGTTTTGAAGGAAATTGATTTGACTGTCAATTTGTATGGAACGTCATTCTTGTCTCTTTTATTTTATATTGAACATATGGATAGACTATAGGAAGTAACCGTTTGTCTTGATATGGGCAAGGGATGAAGAGGAGGGGTGAAACGCATGTGACTAATCTAGAGCAATAACCAAATGTTAATTTTTATTTTATTTTACCATTTATGTAAAAGAAAGAAAGAAAAAGTATTTATTGCGACTCGTACAGGAAGATCACAAACTAAACTAAACACACAAAAAAATAAAAACCAAGTTATACAGGGTGTTACGGAAAGGGTATATCAATACAAACGGGTTGAAGAGTGTATCTGGTCTAGAATCTCTGTACCATTATCTGTAGTGTGTCTGTGCGCCTAGTACACGCACATCACGCCGCCGCGCGCCAGTGCAGCGCCGTGATGTCGAAATAAAAATATATTAAGCATTTTCAAAGTTAATGCTTTTGAGGTGACATTTTGTACAGAGATTCTAGACCAGATACACTCTTCAACCTGTTTGTATTGATATACCCTTTCTGTAACACCCTGTATATCTTACTAGAGATAGAAATCTTGTGTCAAACTCAATGCATTTATTTCAATTAAACCATTACAGGCACTTTTGAATTGTCAAAATTAAATAGTAGGTCAGTTAGTCAGAAAGTTGAAGCTAGTTGCCCATTCCAAAACGTAGATCTCTATGGAGAAGAACGGGCAAAAAACTCCATGGACACTCTTTTAAATCAAGATATTACAAAATCCTGGGTACATTATTCATGATGTGTCTTTTCAAAAGGGGCTCGTTCAGGAAATTCCGCGCATTTGATAGCTACAACAATTATCTATCTTTTTATCAAGAGTAGATACAGCAATCATGTGGTACCTACATGTTTTTCGAAGGATATAGATAGATAGATCATAGCAGTGAAATTACAGGCACACGAGAAGTTTAAACATAGTCTATCTAACACATCGGTAAACCCCTTGTTGTTACGTAAGCAACATATACAGCATGCAACCAGAAACCTGTGTTATGGCTGTCTAAAACAACACTATATTAGATAATGCTACAGCGACGCAATAATTACGCATAATACAGCTAGTCGGAACTACCAGTCGGTAACTAAGTTCAGGTAAGGTGTACATAACGACCGGTAACCGTACAATATTGATGCATAGTGTTTACATATTGTTTAAGAATGGAGGATAGAGAGCCGTTAGTACCACTTATTACATTGTTGCGGGTGGTATGATGTATCTAGGTAGATACTCCGTCAAGTGCGCCTAGGCTAGATGCAGGTTGAGTTATGCAGGCCAAGATAATAATATGCTGACAGTTAAGAGTAGGTATTATACTTACAGGGTGAAATATTAATCACCGTTTTCCTCTTAAGGGGTCTTTGTACTCATCATTATGAACAACTTTTACTATGGGACCAAACCTGAAGTCGTGAAAAAAGTCAGCAGTTCCCTACATTTATGTTCGCGTAACTCGTCAAAATGTAGGGAACAGCTGATTTTTTTTTTCGATTTCATGTTTGGTCCCACAGTAAAAGTTATTCATATTGATGAGTACAGTGACCCCTTAAGAGGAAAACGGTGATTAAAATTTTACCCTATATTATCTGTGGTTAAGGTTACACTTCGCATGACAGTTGACTTTTCGCTTAGTTGAAGAGTTAGAAACAGTAGTAACGACTCCGACTTGCGAGTGGTACGACGCGGGTTCAAACCCAGTCAGGCTCGTTTATTCAATAATCACCACTGCGCTCAAAACGGTGAAGGAAAACATCGTGAGGAAACCGGCATGTCCTACAACCAAAAATTCGAAGACTTGTGACATTACCAACCAACCAACATTATGGCTCACTCCATTTGAAAAGGGAGGAGGCTGTGTTCCAGCAGCGGGAACATTATTTATTTATTTATTGGCCTATCTACAATTGTTACACTGTTTATACTAATAATACAAGCAATATGATACAAGCATAGTGTACAGTCACGTCTAAAAGTATGTATACACTTGGCTTTATTCAAAGGCGATTTTCTCCTTTATTTTTGAATGAAAGGAGACGTTCAATAAATGTATGGGGCTTGGTACTAAAATAATTGAAAATTTAAACAGCCTTCTGAGCTTTATGAGCTGAAAGAGGGTAATTATTTTGACGTCTTTGGGTATTTAACGTTTTTTACAGCCCCCCGTTTTTTTTAAAACAAGTGTTGAAAAATAAAATGCTTGCATCACTAATTACAAACATTATTTATATTTTAGTGTTGGCAGCCCTGTGACAAATAACGTGAAAATGACAATGTCAGTCAGCGCGGCTGTCATTGTCATTTCTCATTGTCAATTATCATAGAAATAAGTGGCTATGTACATACTTATACTTTATAATTAAGAACATTAATACATTTGTTGAAATATTTTTCTACATATGGACTTGTACCAGTGGTTATGATTTTAGTGGTTAGTGGTTATTTTAACGTCATTCTGACATTTACAGATTTGACCTTTTTCGACACGTTTTGATATTGCATTGTCATGATAATCAATATTTTTTGTCTCAATTTCATGGAGCTGCAGCTAAAATTATAATGAAATCTCAAAGTATTTAATAGAAACAGAAACTTTAGCCACATTTAAAATAATTATATTCCATAGAAATGAATAAATAAAGGCTACGTGCGTTTCGTTGTACTGAAACATTTTTCACTTTTTTACAAAAACGGGCGCCTGAAAAAATCATATTTAACTATAATCGAGTAGCTTAATACATAAGCTTTCTAATAAGGTACATCACATTAGCGTTTAAAAATCTTCGGAATTTAGTACCACTTTTGACCTCTCCTTTTATGTTATTACGAAAATAGTATTTTCGAACCCAATAGGTTTATGTTAAGTGTCGTATTTCAACGTTGCATTCGTTATTTCACGAATAATCGCAATTGAAAATTGCCAAGTGTAGGTATACATACTTTTAGACGTGATTGTACAATATGATGCGATAGACACAGCATGCAAAAAATAACTAACTTATAAAATTATAACACAAAAAAAAAATTACATTAACAGTGCAAAAATAACACTTTCAACAACAGTGGGTGGCTATAGAAATACAGTAAATACAAAGGTGACAGAAAAGAAAAAAGTCAGTATGGTGGTTAGTTATAGGGTAGGTATGGTGGATTATGGATAGGGTGATTATGAAGATTTGAAGTTGCTGCATTAAGGGGCCGTTTACACGTACCACAAGCACAGCACATCGCATCGACAAGATATGGGCAAGCAATGGGTACGTGTGAATAGTGTCGCTGTAAGTTCTTGCAATTGTGTTGTGGTAACTACAAAATCAAATCAAATGGTCGACGCAACGTTGTAGCTGCGACGTGTCTGGTATCGCCGACCATGTTGATTTTGATGGTAAAATGTGGTCCGTGTGAATGAACTGTTCATTTTCATACAAATTAGCGCCCGACCACGTGTTGTAGTTGTGGTCGTGGTACGTGTGGACGAATCCTAAGAGCGTAATGAAACCTCCAAAATTCGGCCGTTAATATGGCACATCAAGATGAAGAAAAAGTTTGGCTTTGAAGAGCATTACCTTCGTCATACCTGTGTGACAGTTACTTAATAAAACTCGCTGTTAAAAGAAGAAGTCTGCTTTCACTTCTTCAAAGTAGAGAAGACTAAGAAGTTAAATTGCCTTTAAGCTAAGTTATTGTAAGAAAAACTAGCAATAGGCAGGTTTAAAATGTCCAATTAAAATTTTCAACAATATTTCTAAAGAAATAAGGGAACTCCCTCTAAAACGCTTTAAATCAAAACTACACAAATGGCTTATTGGTAATTGTTTTTATCGAGTGAAAGAATTTTTTGATAAAAAAGTATCTGATAAATATAAGACATGATGCTGAGATTTAATTATATTACTTTATATACCTATTATTCTTATGTGTTCAAATAGATACGAAACCCTAATAACCAATGTTATTAAAAATGTTTTAATTTTAACAAATTAATGCGTTAAAGATACATTTAACTTTTTTAAATATTTTTATGTCAGTCCATGGCGAAACATGTAGATCAACACTTTATTTATAAGACCTTAATGTACCATGTTTTAAAGCAAATAAATATATTCTATTCTATTTCAATGATTCCAGAACACGCTAAAAAACTAACATGGCGGTCCACATGCAAATGTTAAATTAATTAACAAACAACTTTGTATGCTCAGTATGCTCACAATCTAAATAAGGCGAATATTTCACTCACACGCCTGCTAAATGGTTTAATTATGTAAATAACATTACGTGGCACAATTATCGCCTCTGTCGCTGCCCGTGACGTCATAATAAGAGGCGTGATAGTGCATCGAACTAAACGCACGCTATTTACATGTTTTTCCTTGTGTAAAGTTGTTGATTTATATCGATTTCTCTTTCTAACTTCGATAGTGATTTGCTAGTGAGAAGAAAATTATTCACTATCTAGCTGTGCCAAAGTGTGGGTCAAGTTATGAGGTTCCAGCGATAAAATTACCTTAAAAACTCTTCTATGGAGTTTGTTCGCTCTCTGTTGTTTTCTAAGTTAGATATGTCCGCCATGAAATTGTACCTAGTAGATCGAGTGTCTCTTGTATTCTCGCTCGAGTATATAACATACAGGCTTACTTAAAAAAAAATCTGCTGTTTCATACAAAAGTTCAATACCTACTTGACCAAAATGTATGAAACAGCAGATTTTTTTTTCGTGATTTCAGAGTTGGTCCCATAGTGAAAGTTGTTCATATTCATGGGTAGAACACCCTGTAAAAAATTAGATGGTGATAAAAAAGTAAGTCTGTATAAGTCTCACTAAGCCAATCTCGCTACTGAACTAAAACGGAATTGACCTAAGTCACAATACGCCCACATCTCGTTTGGTCTAGGCATAACGCGACTTAGGCACACTGCGTTATAGGTATACAGCGAGCAAAGGTAATTATGGACTTTATTAACCTAAAGCTGAAATTTTTATTTATTTATTTATTTCGGATAACAGAGATCCATTGGGTTAGTAACAATAATCTTAACCTATGTTAGTACTTAACTAATAACACCGAAAATGTACAGGAAAATATGAAATATGTAAGCGGTTGTCGTGTCACAATTGTTACCCGTGTTACACCATAACTAACCTTCTATATATATAATACTAAGAGTTGCTGCTGACCTTCCCAAACTGTTTCAATGTGCGATAAATTCTAGATAGCACTGGCCGAATCTAGAAAAGAGGCAGTGTCGATTGATGAAAGCCCACGAAAGCGCAGTCCGTGTGGCGACATACTAATCTAATAAAATTCGTGTCAAACACACACTTGCGAGCTCTTGCTTTAACGACACAAGATAATCCACTACACGATAATTACTAGAACAATTTACTCCAATTTCCGCCCCTGATACTCTTAACAAATATCTTCGCTGAACGACCACGCCACCAATAAATCGACGCAACTACACGAGCCATTGCATCGTTTATACCGATTATTAAGCAAAACACTCGGACGGAAACATCGAGATCATCACCCGACAAAAACTGCCATATCTCATGCGCGTGCGCATATAAAGAGACGCGCTACATAATTTTCTTCGCATTACCGACTAATTACAAACGTCAAACGAAAAAATAAACGTTTTTATCGTGAAGAACTACTGTACATCGCGTTTGGATTAACAAAGATACTAAAATCTGCTTTAACACTACTTGATAAAGTTGATTTTCAAATAGGTTTTAGTAGATCCAGCATCTTAGGCGTTAAGCTAATTAGACACGATCAGGTGATAAAACTATGGTAAGCAATTTAATAGTGAGATGATTTATGGCTTTCTATAACAACTTGTTTGTTTAGGAATAAAAGAAGATCATGATAGGAATTATAAAACCTTCAACATGAATGATTCACGTCATTTTCTCACGTCAGATCTGAAGTGTTGCAGATGCAAGCCAAGCGATACAAAACTGTTGGATTTTTTGGAATTTTAGTTTGTTGCAACTGCAACGAACTCTAGATACTAAAACTGGGGTTCCACAGTCCAGGGTCGTAGCTCACCGTCCGATCAGGACCAGGCCCGTGCCGGACGGCGCGTATGTGTTCCACGCGTGCCTCAAAGAGATGTCAGCATAAAGGAAGGGGCCCGTTAGGGCCGAAGCCTGTCACGGTTGCGGGATTCTCCGAGGAAGGAACACGGGTGGGTTTTAGTCAGTAAGAGTCTGACACTCCCTTCCGCTCCACCCAGAGCGGGAGGGGTCATTTGATGATTTCCCATCCACAAAAAAAAGAAAAAGGGTGGCAGGGTCATGTCGACACGCGAACTGTAAACATGACTTCTGTACATGGTTCTAGACCCCTAGCGCAGAAATTTTTTGTAGGTTATCGAGAAAAATCAGCTGTTTCATAGCAAAGTGCAATATCTACGAGGTCAAATTGTATGGAACAGTATTTTTTTTTTAAATAACTGGTAAAAATTTTCAACCCAGGGGGTTTGGAATCAAACAACAGGTTGCGGGTCGATGTAAATTCTGCTACTTTGTATAGAACTCTTATATGTATAATTACCTGGGAAATTATTGTTTAAAGCTAGACCCTGTGGACAAACTCTGTCGTAAACAACCACTAGCAGTTGGAGGTCACCTGACTTCAATTGAAATGCTGTTGATGATGGTAAACCCAAGAACCTAGCTCATTTAAACTCATGACTTAAGAAAACTCTCAACTTAACTTTACAGTTACGAGAAACATATATACGGGGTCGGACCCGTGCTTCACCTAGTTTCTCCACCTGGGTGAAGCACGGAGACTACGGTCCCATGATCGGGTCCCGTGCTCCAACTACTCCGGCAAAGGTGTCATCGCTTCATTTCTTTTCTCAAAATTATATTGATAGTTTTATCTTCATTTGAGCCTTTAGTATCTTTCATTCCTTCGCATTAACTTCTTCATTCTCGCGTTCTTCTGGCCTATCGCCAGGCTCCGCTTAGGTTACTGTGAATGTTACATTTATGTAACAGAGGCAGGAATTCCGATGCAAGTAGTTATCCATCTGTGTATCTTCTTGTATCTAAATCTCTGTTTGAAGCTGGAGGAATCTTAAGCAGCCTCACTGCTTCATTATTTGATAGCAAAGGACATTAAAGTATAGTTTGATATGATTGATTTCTTAGGAGATGGTTCCTGTGTTTGCATAATACGTTCTTCATATAACAGAAAATCATTAAAATCACGGATAATGAAATCTTCAGTGCCTAAATACATTTTGACATAAGCATGATTATTTAGTATGTTGATGTTTAAATTGTTAGCAATTTGCATTCACAGAATACAAAATTCCTCACTAAATATCTTATCGGTACCATTCCAAAGTTCGCCTGCATTCAGATAAATGAAACAATAGCTATCCGAACATGACACTATTATTGTAACAATAAACTATGCAATCCATCATGGAATCACTATGCAACGTATTTTATCGCCAGACAGTATCCGTCTGCTGTTCCGGTGATTATTCTCTGTGGCCGGCACTATTAGCAAGTAGTATAGTTGTGGACACAAGTGTTGGATTGCAAGATATGTCTTTCAGGGTATTTGCACTGTGCACTTCGATTTCTAGCTTCAGCAAGATCAGAATTGCCAAATTGGTGGTAGAATGTTTAAAATTGGCAAAGGAAATGGATTTAGCATAAGCTTTTGACATGGTAAAGCTGCGGGGTAGTAGCAACGGCATTAATTTTGACAGTTTAACAATATGCATTGCGTTATTTACGTTGTTGAGCAGACGAATTTTTCGAACATATGGAGCAATGACATCCTCCAATTTTTTTCAGATTGTGATTGCTAATGTGTTACGCAAATAAGGTGCTGATGTCGTTCTTCTTTCATCATCATCATCATCATCATTTCAGCCGAAAGACGTCCACTGCTGGACATAGGCCTCCCCCAAGCACCTCCACTTCGACCGGTTTTGTGCTTCTCGCATCCAACGAGTTCCTGCGGCCTTCACAAGGTCGCCGGTCCATCTTGTGGGAGGCCTTCCAACGCTACGCCTTCCGGTACGCGGTCGCCACTCCAGAGCCTTTCGGCCATCGGCCATCTGTTCTGCGAGCAATGTGCCCTGCCCATTGGCACTTAAGTTTGGCAATTCTTCGGGCAATGTCGGTTACCTTGGTTCTCCTGCGGATCTCTTCATTTCTGATTCGATCCCGCAGGGAAATTCCAAGCATAGCCCTCTCCATTGCCCTTTGGGTGACTTTCAGCCTTCTAATAAGGCCCATTGTGAGCGACCACGTTTCAGTGCCATATGTCATCACTGGCAACACGCACTGGTCAAAGACTTTCGTCTTGAGACACTGCGGTATGTGGGACGAGAAGATATTGCGTAGCTTCCCGAAGGCTCTTCTTGTTCTTCCATCCAATCCGAGCGTTCTTCTTTACCATAATTTAATTTGTAAGTATACTGCGAACTAATTTTATCAGCAAGGTCTGTCAAATTTCTAACACTTTCGACGCCCACAGTACTACGTTAGGTTTATAATTGCTATGCCGACTGCAATCTCATACGATAGCGTAACTTAATAAATTGTTTATTACACTATATTTTTAACACTTTAACTACATTATATTATTACGTGTTAACGCTAACTGCTACGGTTTATGACAAGAATGTTAAGTACTTGAGAAGACGTTTAAGAGGTTTTTTAATGTGTTTGCAGCCAATTTTAACAAGGCTTATTGGCCATTACGTAGACCTGTTTTTGGCTATATTTATTAGTCAAGTTTTCAGTGGTTTTTTGAAAGAATTTGCCATATATAAATGAAGTAGTGGCTCAGTGGCAACGGCCCCGACTATACGAGTTGCAGTTCGAATCCAGCCAGGCCCTTTACTTTGTGTAAATAATTTCTTCACTACTGTTTTCAAAAAGGTTTCCATGGAGGTCTATAAAAAATAACAGATATTCAAGTAGCCGGCATTGTGTGAGGACATATTTTGAAAAGAATAACAATGTTGAAAATACAATTTGAATGAATGTGCATAGATAAGCTAATGAGAAGAGACCTCTGGTGACAAAGTTTGGAAAACGAAATTACTTTAATCCAAACAACACTTAGAATAAATTACGCATATAAATTGATGTTATGTGTTTAATATATTTCTATATAGGTATTTTGTCTATATGTCGCAGGGAAATAAGGATATCAGGGATTTCACGAAATCCCGGTAGATGTCGAATATTCTTGTTTATTACGTCTTCTTACTAAAATTATCTAGTGATATGACAAAATACCAATTTATCATCAGTGACATGTCGTTTCACTAAACTAAATCTAGTAGGTAAAATGTCAGAAAAGCGGATACTGCTGAATAAAAATAGAGCCATGCATTAGCTGGAAGAATTTCTACATTTGGAGGACAAGGCTTTAAACAATGTAATTGTGAAAAATCAAAGGTCCACTGCAAAACCAAAAGATGTACTTATTTGCAAGAAGCTAATTGTGTTGTTTGTGTAATTCAAGGTGCCACAAATCACTGCCTTGTTTAAATAATTAACAAGACTTTCCATTTTCCATCAGGAGTTAGTCGTTGTCTTAATTGTTGAGCCTCGCATACTTTTAGAAGTCTATTTAATTTTTTTTTAATACTTACATTTATTTTTTTTGTACCTAATGAACGAATCCACATAATAGAAAAAGGTATAATACCTGATATCAATGTCAGATTATTATGTTTAGTTGATTAAAACTTTATTTTCTAATAAAAATGCACCAGTTAATTGGTAATTTTGTTTTTATGTTTAGTTGATCAAAACTTTATTTTCTAAAAAAATGCACCACTTAATTTGTAATTAAGTTTTATTACTTTATTCATCAACAGTATTCTTTATTTCACTACATTTAGTTTAGTGAAATGACATATCTCTGACTTTATATTAGTATTTTGTCATATCACTAGATACTTATAGTAAAAAGACGTAGATAATAAACAAGAATATTTGACATATACCGGGATTTCGTGATATCCCTAGGGATTTCTTGAAATCCCTGATATCCTCATTTCCCTGCGACATATACATTAACCAATGCCAAAACTGTAACCTCATGGTTACAGTTTACATATTCAGCACATGATTCTAAACCTCTTACCACAGAAAATTCTCGCCGGCTATCAAAAAAAAAAAAAAGAAAAAAAAAAATCTGCTGTTTCATATCTATGCGGTCAAAATGTATGGAGCATCAATTTTTTTTAACCGGCGAAAAATTGGTACGCTACGTTTGCGCACTGGTTAAAAAAATCCTGTATACAATAATAAAATATAGATACCTACATGAAGTTATGTCAGTAGGGATCCCTTCTTTTCGCATAATGTTCTTTTTCCTAATATACTTTGGCATAATTATTTTGGCATAATAATGCCTAGCCTTTTTTTTTGGCATACAGTTTATGTTGGCATAATTATCTTTAAGGCTAATTTGTTTTGACATACATTTAATTCGCATAATACTAAACGACGTCAGGGACATCTCGAGGTTCGATATGGTTAGGTTCCTTTAAACTCTGCAGACAGAAATAGGAGCCCCGCAAATAAAACGAGCATGCTAATTTTATGCTTTAGAATGTTATGCTTAATCATTATTATGATTAGAGAAATTATGCTTAAAAAAATTATGCGTAAATGTTATGTGAAAATATAATTAGGAGAAACAAAATTATGCTAAGTTATATTATTAGGTCTTAAAATTTAATGCAAATGGATAGGGAACCATGTCAGTAGCCTGATGTTCTTTTCTTTGTTTCAGCGAGGGACTGTTTACTTGTCCGGTCAACGCGTCTCCCGTTGATTACGCGAAGGTAAGTTTCCAACTTACTTACTAAACCTTTATCGAGGTAATTCCTGATGATGACTAACATATCTGTGAGAATCTGCATGGGGAGTTTCGGGTACGTCTCAAGTTCTCACGCACTGAAATAATTTTGAAAAGGGGATATTTTTAATATTATTAATTAATATTATTAGAGCAGTGGTGGCCCAGTGGTATCGGCCGCGACTTACGAGTTGTAGGTCGTAGGTTCGAACCCAGACAGGCGCTTTACTTTGTGTAAATTATTTCATCACCACTGCTCTCAAAACGGTGAAGGAAAACATCGTGAGGAAACCGGCATGTCCTAGAACCAAAAATTCAAAGACATGTGACATCTACCAACCCGCACTGGGCCCGCGTGGTAGATTACGGCCCACTCCCTCTCACAGAGAGGAGACCTGTGTCCCAGCAGTGGGAACATTATAGGCTGATGATGATGATTAATTACCGTATGAATTAAGTAGTTTTAAACGAGTAAATAATAGTAATAATAATATACTTTATCTAAACTACGCCTTATAAGCGCAGTGCCTCCATCAATCGCTATTTATCGTTATTGGATGCGCACGTGCCGACTTAGCACGCGGGTGGTCGGCCCTCTAAGCGGTTCAACCAGCTGTGGATAGATGGCGCTGTTTACAACTTGCGGTCAAACACCGCTTGTTACAAACGAATCTTTAAAACTTATTTTATGACTCGTAAAAGTAGGAGCTTTCTTAGAATGCGTTTTATAAACAATTTTAATTGTTACATAAAGTTATTATGGAGCTTGAACAAGCTTTGGTTTGTCTTAACTCGACGTTGTGGTACAAAAATCTGAAGATTTGTTATCTCTCATACATCAACAAGATCTTTCAGTACAAAATCACGACTGTAATATCCAAAGGGCTAGGTAGATTTATACCTACAGTACACCCTCATTTCACCAGTTATGTTCAATTTTCTTTCAGTAACTTGTTGCAAATTATAAGTTAACTCAACAACCGTAAATATAAATTCATGTGAAAACATTCGAAAGAATTTATTGCTTGGAATTCCTCATCATTACCAACCTCATACTGTATTACCGTCGTGAGGATTTTCAATGTTCACAAGAAAGAAAATGAGCAATAAAATTGCAGTTATCTCAAATAGATCGGTGCTGCGCGCGCGCAAGCTCACACGCGGTCAATTTCAAATTCAATTGCTTGAATTTCTTTAGAAAATGATTATGAATGTTTTGTTTCATCACGAGGAAGTAGTTGATGATAATGTTTTGATAAAAAGTAATTGAGAGGTTGAAAAAAAAACTTGAATAATAAAAAAAATAGCTTTTTGACTTTTTGTTTGATTTAAGTATGTTTCATTATCCACAGTCCGACTTCACCCACTGCTGAACGGAGACGTAGGCCTCTCTCTCTGTATTCTGAGGCCTCTCTTTTCAACCGACTTCAAAAAAGGAGGAGGTTCTCAATTTCGCTCTTCGGATGTTTTCTTTGGGGGCCAATTTCCACGCTCCTGTTGTTCCAGCCTCATCCAGGTTCTACCCGCGATGGTAACCATGTCGTCTGCCCAGTCCAGTCTGCTCCATTCCTTGGACGCTACTCATCACTCCGCCTAGCCAGGTGTCCCGCCCAACTCCATTTGAGTTCCATAACCCGAATCGTGTAAATTAATTAATATTTATTTATAACAATGTGTCCAAAAAGACTAGTAACGATGACAACGCATTTGATGCTAGGAGGAAGCTAATAATTAACTCGTACAGAGTAGATGATCAAAATAGTTTGATCAAAATATTATTCTTCGAAGTTCAATGAATAACAATTTCTTTATGGACATGAATAGATACATCGTAAACATTGAACACGTGTGTCTCCCACAGACTGCCATCATAACAAACGATCCTGGGGGGATACTTGCGATCATGTCGATAAACCTATAAAATCCAGTGTTTAAAAAGGGAATCCCTTCTATTCGCATAATGTTCTTTTTCCTAATATACTTTGGCATAACTATTTTGGTATAATTTGTTTTGCCGTAATAATACCTACTTTGCAATTTTTTTTGGCATACAGTTTATGTTGGCATAATTATCTTGAAGGCTAATTTCATTTTTCTCAAACGTAATGTACAATTTAAAAGGTCATATTATTAATAATTTTGTGCACTGAGTATCTCGATTCTCGGAGGTCATGCCCACACGTTGGGCGCGAATACACTCCACCCCTCCCGTAAAGTATCATCGCAAAAAAAATATGACAAAACTGATTAAGTACTTGAATGTTTCATTAATAAATTTGTTTTGATTTTATTTGTGCAATTAAGATGACCAAAGTTGATTTTTTAATTAGTCACTATATGTATAAAGAAAATTATTTTCTGTTTTGTACCTTTTTAATACAAGATCTAAAAATTCTACTCTATTTTATTAAAAATTCTGAAAATCCTGAGATTTCCTGAGATTTACAAAGTCCGGCCATAATCCTGAAAAGAGTTTAAAAATCCTGAGATCTCAGGACAAATCCTGAGATATGGTAACCCTAAGCGGAAGGGAGTGTCAGATTCTTACTGACTAAAACCCGTCCGTGTTCCTTCCTTAGCCCTTTATGTTCCGGCCAGACCAGACCAGGCATATTTCCTTATTCATGTACCCACTTATAATAAAAAACTTTTTTAATTTGTGAAAATACCCATGTATAATACATGGTACCATACTTTGACAAGAGTGCACGTGTCAATCATCAGATTAGTAAGATTCACACACGCAGTCAAAAAAGCGCGGTAAAAAATTACACAATGCTAAACAATGTCTTGTAGCCAAGGAATTATCAAATTCGGCACAGCATCCAAATTACAAGCATCGCACATATCGCGGCGAATCGACCGTAATGGATCGTTTAAACATCGATTAAACACCAATTGTGCCTACAAAATCAAAACAAGATGATTTGGCACGCAAAATGCGCGGACGCACTATCTATCACCACTTCCCAAACGAATTTCAACCATAGATATTGAGAATTAAAGTCTAAATTAACAAAAAGAGAGTCTTCACGGATTGGTGTCACTCACCTTTTGTGACGACCTTGCAATGCTAACCAGTCACGCGACAATGTTTTTGTCTCTCTCTCCCGGATTATGTCCGGTCGTAAAGTGGTGTTGCTATCTCCTTCTAACAGTGCAAAGCTGTACGGTTGTTTCAATATGCGTTTAGAGCTAAGGAGAGTTGCGGACGTCTTGTGATTAGTTCGTGCGTTTGAAAGTAGATGGCGCTGCAATGGCATTCACTTAGAAATATACAAATTGTTGCTATCTATCACCTTATAATTTTTCAGGCGCTTTTCTCAAAACCGTAGGAAAGCACAAAGATTATTTTAATTTATATGGTCTATGGTGGTCGGAGATGGCGGGATAAGCTGGACTCCTTCAACAAGAACTGCTCCTTAGCAGCTTTGAACAGGGAGAGGTGGAAAGAGAGTAGGGAGGCCTTTGCCCTGCAGTGAGACGTCACAGGCTAATAATACAATATATATACATATTTATATGGTCTAAATAGCTTCTGCCCGCGACTTCCTTTACGTGGACTTCAGAATTGGGTCCAGACATTGATATACAAAAAATCCAGTATATCAATGGGTCCAGAGCATAAATTGATAATAACAGTCGTTAGGCCATTCTCCAAGCTCATTTACCGGGACAAAAGTATACTATGTATTAATCCAGGTTATAATTAAACTATCTGTGTACGTGATTGACTAAGAAACATTCAACTCAAACTCAAAGCATTTATTTCAATTAAACCAATTACAGGAACTTTTGAATTGTCAAGGGGTCGGTCAGTCAGAAAGATGAAGCTAGTTGCAACTCAATCACACACACAGATAGTTTATTACCAAACATATGAACTTCACCCACGTCGATGTCGGAAATTATCTCACAGGTATGTGCTACCGGGACTAAAACTATGGCCTATGTCCTTCTCTAGGATGCCATCTATCTCCGTGCCAAATTTTATCGAAATTCGTTCAGTGGTTTAGGCGTGAAAAGGTAACAAACATACAGAGATACCTACTTTCGAATTTATGATATTAGTATGGAAGTATGGATGTAGTTTCTAAAAGTGGCAAACCAATAAAAAAAAGTCAACTTGATATCTGCTCAATAAAGCTGTAAAAGCTCCAATAAGCGACGACACTAAAATGTCCGTCTTGCCACCGTGTGTCGAACCGGGCAATCTTACGGGTGCGCGGGCGCGGGCGTGAGAACCGGCGCGAGTGAGTGCGGAACAACGCCGCAATCTTATGATCCATTGGATAATAAGGCTGGGCGCAAACGTCCGGTTTCCTGATTCGGAATTCAGTTTCGGAATTCAGATTCGGAGACCCCGAATGCACGCATTTCATACAAAATGTTCTCTCCAGCGCACACGTACTTAAATTTTCCGTCCGGGTTTCAGAACGGAAAATTTAAGCACGTGTGCGCTAGTGAGAACATTTTGTATGAAATGCTTGCATTCAGGTTTCCGAATCTGAATTCCGAAACTGAATTCCGAATCAGGAAACCGGACGTTTGCGCCCAGCCTAACATTGCTGACTTGCTGCTGAAATTGCACGGGTATCTTTATCTTACTTTTTTATAGGGGATTAACCTCCTGCGGATGTCGATTGTTATTGAACTTGCAGATATAACACTCGGTTGTAACTTATGCATATTTTATACTTAATATCATGATAATTTAAAGCTTTCACATCTGTGAAAGCTTTAAGTACATCTGTAGGTAGCTACTTAGTTCTACGGTTTTTTTTTTAAGTTTTTAAGTACAATCAACAGCAAAAGTAGATGATGAAAATCAGAAATTCAATACTAATGAACGGAGTTCGCGTCAGAGCTGTGTGGCGTCGAAGTGATTCAAAAGTATATGATTGTAAATTATACCAAACATTTACTACTAGTACAGCTGCCATATATTCGTGATCAGTTTTGACTCCAAAAGTTATAAACTCAATTCATCATCTACTTTTGGTATTGACTGTACCTACCTACAAGGCTATGCTGTATAATTAACATAACTTTTGCGAAGTCTGGGGATTTTTTTCGGTTTTTCTACTGAAAAACCAAAAAAAATCCCCAGACTTCGCAAAAGTTCACACCTACTAAGACCATACATACCTACCTACTGGTAGGTATGTATGGTCTTAGTAGGTGTGATTACATAGTTTAGTCTTCTGTATTATGCATTTCATCGATGAACTAGCTTCTGCTCGCGACTTTGTCCGCGTGAAATTTCGGGTCCGTGGCTTACGCCCCCAGTGGTCGAGGCACCTGTGGCCGACGCCCCCGATTCTATTAATTTAATTTAAAGCAATTTTTGATCAAATATACTGTCAGGCACAACATTTTTTTCACCAATTCTATTTTTAACTATATTGTAATTATTTCGCACGAGCCCTTGGGAAGGACCTTCGCTCGTCATTTTGAGATGACACACTAAACTTTCTTATCTGTTGCATATTGCAATATTCAATAACTTGACTCTGGTATGAAAGAGATAGATATAATATTTATTCATACTTCCTTATTGTTTTCAATTTTGTGAACAAAAAGACGGACTTTTTATTGTTACCAATAATTGGTTTGGCTCAGTTAGTTGACGAGTTGGTTGAAGTTGAAAGATAAAATTTCCACAATGGTACCTAATTTATTATAAATGTTTATTAACAACATTCACTAACATTTTATATGAAGTACTTATTTTTGATTTTTTGGATGTTTGTACATAATAAATATGCTTTTAATGGAGAAAAAGGTGTGTAGGGTTAAGTGGCGATCTATTCTCTCTGCTATTTGATAGATAGCTTTTGTTTAGCAAGACAAAATACTTTATTATTATGATGAAACACTTTTCTCATTTACTGTACTAAGTGGAAAAGCACAAAAAAATAAAGATATTAAATTAATCGAATCGGGGGCGTCGGCCACAGGTGCCTCGACCACTGGGGGCGTAAGCCACGGACCCGAAATTTCTTGTTTCCCCGACTTGTTTCCAAAGGTTGTCTTTAAAAGATCGCTTTGAGCGATAAGACCGCCCGTTGTGTCACCCATTGTAAAGTTTCTATATTTATGTCTGTAATTTATATGGTGTACATAATAAAGAGTATTCTATTCTATTCTACTTATACTTACCCCGTCGCGTCGCATCGCCTGCTCGCGCTATTAAGTATGTGGCGAAAAGCCACAATTCCAAGCCGGGAAGAAATGTAAAATAATTATGTATAGTCTATGCTTCCGGCTTGAGATAGAAAAAATAGGACTCTACTCTATGGACTGACACCAGAGGTGTGCATTTCGAATTGTCCCTGCTATCTGATTCTGATAACCTGCTAAATGGTGTAATACTACAATTTTCATCTGTCTATACCAAGTTGTAACATGAACATGTGTTTTTCGTGTAAATACACCCTTTCAAGACAAACAGCAAGTGTTTATGTCACCTATCTGCACTAGAAACGGATCCCCTCAATGGTGACCCCGTCTCCGTTGTACTTGGAGTAAGCTTTGGACATCGGGCGCCTTCTTACGCGCCTTCGACCTGTTCCCGCAGCAGTGGAAGAATCGCTACGTACGGGAACGATTGTGAGCCGGCCGGCATTAACTTCCAGAGGAATTGCGTCCGCTCCCGCCCCGTTCGCATTTGGCTACTCTCCGCTTCAAATTCTTGTGAAATAACAGCAAAATGTTGGGATACCTACGTAGTGCAATGTGATAAGTGCCATTCATCATCCATCATTTCACGTAAAATTTCCGTACTGCCGCACCGCCATTTTATTTTCATCGGGTTCGCGGGGTTCGCATAACTACCTACGCAACGCCACGAAAAGCAGAGTTCCGGCACAGTACATGCGCGAGCGCCCGACCTACCTACAATATTCGACGGACAGTTACGGAAACCTATGTGTCAACTTCAGTGAAGTTCTAAGTTCGTATGACATGTTAATGTTTACATTGGAAACTGTAAGTTTTTGAACATTTCTATAAATAATGATCCAGTGACGAAATATTTACCCTGCAAACGATTTACTACTGTACAGGAAACTTGTTAATAGTTGTAAGGCCATCTTCATTACATTGTAATTGGAAAATAATAGCTTTATAGGCTAAAATTTCCATTAAAGGACCATCGATTTGGAAGTTCATTATTTTTTTGTAGATAGTACTCATAAATAGAAAGCTTTTTACAAAATTTCAAACCGCGGAGTATCACAGTTTACGAGATATAATTTTTTAAAGTTTCCATACAAATTGGAAAATAGCTCGCCATTTGCAAATTTTTAGGTTAGATAAATTGTCATGGTAGACGTCAAAGTTGACATTTCACGTTCCGTTGACGGTAGAGGTGTATTTAATTCAATTGTATGTCATACTTTTTATTTAAATTTTATTTTATTTTCATATATTTACATATTATATTTGGTGTGTAATTAATGTGCACAATAATCGTGCTGTATTATGCAATTACATTCGACTTTTTTACACAAAAAATAATTAATTTTTGTTTAAACTGTGGAACGGAACGTAAAGCGACGCCAAAATTTCTTGTGTTTTATTCTCATTATATGAATATCCGAAAAATACCCAAAACCGAATCAGAGCACCCCACTTTCCACGTGGTCTTGTCTGCCCTACCCCTAGAGTGTATATAAAAAACCGGAGGCGCGGAGGGAGAGCAGCCCTCGCCCGCTGTGACGAAGCGCGGGAACCATGCGAGGTGAAGCGGCTGAGGCTGGTCGCCGAAGGCGACCAACAAGCCGAAGCTGCGGAGCCGAGCATGAGTGACCGTGCTTCGTCACGCAAGGGCGGAAGGGCTGCTCTTCCCGCAGCGCCGGAGATAAGGCGGAGTCAAACTAGAGGAAAAGGGAAGCTCTCCTCCAAGTTTGACTAAATAGCGCTATTCTAACCTTCTTTAACCATGGATATCTCCATAACCATGGGGTTCTGCGGGATGGGGATGGTATAGGGGGGTAGCCGGGCCTTCCCGTACCATAATTCGATGGACATTTATGGAATTTTTTATTCTAACCTCAAAACTTTAACCATGGATATCTCCATAACCATGGGGCTCCGCGGGTTGGGGGTGGTACAGGGGGCAGCCCCCCTCCCCCCCTCCCACTTCCCCCCCTCACCACCCCATAAATCAATGGTCCTCTAATGGAAATTTTAACCGCTTTATAACTTTATTTTTGAAGTATCTGCTACATTTGTACACTTTTGTTTGTTTTTAATTTGCTGGATGTGTATTTAATTTTTTTTCTCTTGTTGACATTGTTTTTCTGGTGGTGTTATAAATTTATAATTGTCCGGACTAACTTGGGGGTGCCACAAACAAAATTTAATTTAAAAATATTAAATAATTCCTTGTGCTATTGCAATATTGACCATGGCTGATGCAGAGCTTTTGTCACAACTGAGGCAGCTTCAGGCGCAGGTAGCAAGCCTCACACCTTCAAGTGCTCAGGTGAACGAGGTGAAGGTTAAGCTTCCCTCGTTCTGGTCGGACAAGCCGAAGCTATGGTTCGCACAAGCTGAGGCCCAGTTCGATATCTTCGGCATTAAACAAGATGCCACAAAATTTGGATATGTCCTGTCTATGTTAGACACTACAATAGCAGCCGAAGTAGAGGAGGCAATAACGGATCCCCCTACTGAAGGGAAATATGACCACCTTAAAAATCAACTAATATCAAAATTGTCAATTTCCAGAACACAGCAGATTAGACAATTGCTCAGTGACGAGGAACTGGGAGACCGAAAACCTTCTGCTTTTCTCCGTCACCTCCGCTCCTTGGCTGGTTCTGAGATGGGAGACGACAGCATTCTACGGGAATTGTGGATGCGCCGTTTACCCAGGGAGGTACAGAGGATTCTCATTGCCCAAAAGGACCTAAAACTTGACAAGGTGGCCGAAATCGCAGATGCTATTGCGGAGACCACTCCTCCTTGTCCTACAGCCGTCCATGCTACCAGCTCATCTTTTACACCTGAGTTGGCTTGCATAATGGACCGCCTTGATGAGCTTTCAAGGAAAGTCGAAGCACTCGGCTCTGACCGCTCTCGCTCCACCACTCGCTCCCAGTCTGCTTCACGGTCATCTAGCAAAACTGGTGACCAAATGTGCTGGTACCACAGACGTTTTCGGGAGAAGGCCAGCAAGTGCATTACACCCTGCTCGTGGAAACCCCAGAAAAAGGGAAACCTGCCCAGCAGTCAGTAGAGGCGGCATCTGATTGCTCAAACCCTGGCCGCCGGCTGTTTGTGACGGATTCTGAGTCTGGTCATAACTACCTTATTGACACTGGCTCAGACATTAGCTGTTTCCCACGTCACCTGCTCAAAGGACGATACACACCCACCACTTTTGACGTCCGCGCCGCAAATGGGAGCTCTATCAAGACCTATGGTACCATTCTTTTGCGCTTAAATCTCGGACTTCGCAGGGAATTTAAATGGAATTTTATCATTGCAGACGTTGGCACGCCCATCATTGGCTCCGATTTTTTGGCTGAATACCACCTGATGCCGGACTGCCGCAACCAGCGACTGCTAGATGGCCGCACCAAACTCTTTATTGCTGCAATATTTGGGAAGAGCAATCAAACTAGCGTCAAGACAGTAGTAGCAGAGTCTCCTTTCGCCAACCTGCTGTTGGAGTTTCCTGACATAACGCGACCACCTGGGTTGCCACGCGTCGTGAAACATGCAACACTGCACTACATTATTACTACTGATGGTCCACCGGTTGCGTGCCGCCCACGCAGACTCGCACCGCAGAAACTCCAGATCGCGAAGAAAGAGTTCGAGGAGATGATCAGCTGTGGAACATGTCGACCCTCCAGCAGTCCCTGGGCATCACCGCTGCACCTGGCTCGTAAGGGTGAATACGGATGGCGTCCTTGTGGGGACTATCGAGCGTTAAACGCACGAACAGTTCCTGACCGCTACCCCGTCCGCCACATAGCTAACTTCGCACATAACCTGGCTGGTGCTACTATCTTCAGCACCATCGATCTGGTGAAGGCCTACCAGCAGATCCCGGTAAACGACGAAGATATTTGCAAGACTGCCATCACGACACCTTTCGGGCTATTCGAGTTTCCCTTCATGACCTTTGGTCTGCGCAACGCTGGACAGTCTTTCCAGCGCTTTATGGACGAAGTCTTGAGGGGGCTCGACTTCTGCTACCCGTACATCGATGACATCTTGGTGTACTCCCGCACTCCGGTAGAACACGCCGAACATCTGCGTGTCCTGTTCCGGAGGCTGCAAGAGTATGGCGTCGTCGTAAACCCATCAAAATGCGTGCTCGCTGCTCAAGAGGTGATTTTTCTCGGCTACCGGATCAACAAAGACGGTTCCAGCCCACCCCTGGAGAGAATCGAAGCCCTAAAGAATTTCCCTCTGCCTAATACGGTCGAAGGCCTTCGCAGATTCCTAGGCATGGTAAACTTCTACCGCCAATTCCTTCCAAAAGCAGCGAAACTTCAAGCACCGCTTATTGACGCTTTGGCTGCCACCAAGCTGAAAGGCCCCAAACCTATGCCCTGGACGCCAGAGCTGGAGCTTGCGTTCAACAGCTGCAAGGAACACCTTTCCACTGCTACGCTCCTAGCTCATCCCATTCCTGATGCTCCATTGGGACTCTTCACTGATGCATCGTCCAGTCACATCGGAGCTTGCCTGCAACAAAATATCAAAGGCCATTGGCAACCGCTTGCTTTCTTCAGTAAGAAGCTGACACCGAAGCATTCCACTTGGCCAGCTTACCACCGGGAATTACTTGCTATTTATGACGCCGTACAGCATTTCCGCCACGTGTTAGAGGCTCAACACGCAACAATTTACACGGATCACAAGCCTCTGATCTTCGCTTTCACGCAACGGCGAGAAAAGTTGGCCCCTGTTCAACTTAACCACTTGTCCTTCATCTCTCAATTTACCACGGACATAGTCCATATCAGCGGGAAGGACAATGTAGTCGCAGACACCTTGTCTCGAGTCGAGGCACTTAGTCTCGAAGACAACTTCGCCGCCCTCGCCGAAGAACAGGCGACCGACGAAGAGCTGGGCAAGATGCAGTCTAATTCGTCTTTGAAACTGGAGAAAGTTACTGTTCCAGGGACAGACATATCTATTATATGTGACACAGCTACGGGAAGATCAAGACCTTACTTGACACCATCTTTTCGTCGTATATACTTTGACAAGCTACACAACCTTAGTCACCCTGGTGCGCGAGCATCCGTGCGCCTGGTGTCTGAACGATTTGTGTGGCCTGGTATGAATAAAGATTGCCGAAACTGGGCTCGATCCTGCTTGAAGTGCCAGCGCAGCAAAATCTCCAGGCACACAGTCACGCCCCGTGGAAATTTCCCCACTCCGACGAACCGTTTCCGCCACGTCCACATCGATATCATCGGTCCTCTTCCACACAGCAGAGGTTTTCAATACTGTCTGACGGCTGTCGATAGATTCACTCGCTGGCCGGAGGCCTGGCCGATGATCACCATGACGGCGGAAGAATGCGCTGAAACGTTTTTTAGGGAATGGATTTCTCGCTTTGGCGTCCCCTCTCTCTTAACAACGGACCAAGGACGTCAATTTGAGTCCGCCTTGTTTCAGAGCCTCCTGCAGCACTGCGGAATTAAACGCGTGCGCACTACCAGTTACCATCCGTGTGCGAATGGTCTGGTGGAACGCATGCACAGACAACTAAAAGCTGCCTTGATGTGTCACGAAGACACTTGGCACAGAGCCCTGCCCGTCGTACTCCTGGGAATGCGCTCTTGCCTCAAAGATGACCTGCAAGCTTCTTCGGCCGAGCTGGTGTACGGGGAACCCCTGTACTTGCCAGGCGAATTCATGACTCCATCTTCGCCATCGGTTAGCATCGAAGACCACAACTTCGCCACACAACTACGAAGTCATATGGCTCATTTGAGACCTACTCAACCATCGCGTCATGGGCAACGGTCGACCTTTGTGTTCAAGGACCTCGATTCAACGTCGCACGTTTTCTTACGAGACGACTCTGTCAGGCCCTCGCTTAAACCACCATACTCAGGACCACATAAGGTGGTCGCACGTCATGATAAAACAATTACCATCTCTATCAATGAAAAGCATGTACAGGTGAGCCTAGATCGGGTCAAACCGGCGTACGTTTTAGACGAAACCTCCTCATCGACGTGTCGAGCCCCAGCTTCAGCACCTGTTCTTCCTGCCGCGTCTGAAGCACCCTCCAGACCAGCTGCTGCAACTGACCTTGAATCCAATACTCCTGATCCAGTTAGTACTGCAAGGCCTGAGTCTCATAGACCGAACTATACCACACGTTCGGGCAGGAAAGTTCAATTTAAAGTTCCGGTTGATGTTTAAGTTTGATTTTATTCATTATTAAAAATTGTGGCTCCCCCATTTTAGCAAAGTTTTTTTTAGTTTTTAATCTTAAGTGTTTGTTTTGTATTTTGTTTTACGGATGACCTTATTCTCTCCGTAGGGGGGTGATGTGGCGAAAAGCCACAATTCCAAGCCGGGAAGAAATGTAAAATAATTATGTATAGTCTATGCTTCCGGCTTGAGATAGAAAAAATAGGACTCTACTCTATGGACTGACACCAGAGGTGTGCATTTCGAATTGTCCCTGCTATCTGATTCTGATAACCTGCTAAATGGTGTAATACTACAATTTTCATCTGTCTATACCAAGTTGTAACATGAACATGTGTTTTTCGTGTAAATACACCCTTTCAAGACAAACAGCAAGTGTTTATGTCACCTATCTGCACTAGAAACGGATGCCCTCAAGTACTTCGTTTTCGCTTAGCGCTCTTCTTGATTTATTTAAATAGGTACATATTTTTACATTTTTTACTTAGAGTCCTAGTGTGATGTTACGAGTAAGTAGCCCTCAGAAGTGGGCTATCAAAAAGAATTTTACAGATTCTACGTGTAGTTCCAGATTGGCGCAATCAAAAAAAAAACTTTAAATATACAGGGTGTCCGGTAATTAATGGATAACCTTGAAATGGCTTATAGCAGACCTTATGGCCGTTCAGAAAAAAATACAAAACAAAATATATCCTAAATAGTACCTAAGATATGCTTTTTTTAAAAAAAAAGACTACAAATTTTTACCTTATTTTACATTATTGTACGCTACGACCACAAATGAATGAATTCCATCGGTTTTTTGTTGTTGTATTATTATACGCTAACTATTCCGACAGATAGGCAGTAAATAGTATATCTAGCTACTGCAATAAAAAAAAAAAAAACTTTAATTAATTTTTCAGTGAATTTTCAAATAATATTTTTTTGACAAAGTTTAAATGTCTTGGGTATAAAAAAAAATGTATGAAAACATGAGTGACCAATAATTTTAAAATAATGTCGGTTTCAAGTACATTTTATAATGGTATAATTTATACCTAATTGTATCTAATGGAAATTGTGAATTATTGCTATTAATGTAGTAAAGGAGTAAATTTGACTAAATAACAAAATTTAAAATATTGGACAATTTTTACATCCAATTGCACCTGATCATTGGGGTTTAATAAAAAAACAACATTTAACATTAATAATACTTTATTTGAGATTAATCTATTCATAATAAATGTTCAAATTGTTTGCTATCCACTCTTATGCAGGCTCTACATCTGCGGATAAATGCTCTTCTGAGCAATCTCGTATTGCGTCGTTCAGTTATTTTTGATGCGGCTGCCCTGACACGCCTACGTAAATCTTCTAAATACCCGATTGGCTTAAAAGAACTAGAAAACTGTCAAGTATAAATCTATCACTTACCTAAATATTTTACACTTACAATCAAAAAGATGATAGACAAATTCTTCTTTTAACAGTACGTCAAACACGTGTGAGCAATATGCTCGTCATTACCCATAGCAGTGCTTTACGTCTGTCATTGTCAAACGCAGTGGTGATTACTCAGTGTAATTATTGGTTTATGACATAACAAAGACCAATAAATGTCACAGTCACAGACAAACTCACAGATATGTCACGCTAGGATTGACTAAGGAATTTGTAACGGAACGTTTGAGAACATTCTGTATCTATACTCCATACGTTTAGGTAGTTAAATAAAGGATGACTTAGTTAACCGACTGAACGTAATACCAGCCTATTCAGTTGTCATGCTACGTCACAGTTGTACTCTTCAGTTTAGCAGCTTTTTTAATGAATTATAACTAGAGACCGGACTATATGCAACATAAATGGCCCAAAATATGCATGCAAATATGCAAGTAAAATTGCTAAAATATGCACAAAAATCCATAGAAAGGGCCAAAATATGCATATAATATAATATAGGTAACAGGAAAAAAATAAAAAAGTCTTATTTTTTAATGTTTTTTATTTTAAAAAGCTCTGTACTAGCTATGCAACAACGACGTAATAGATATTTTCGCAATCGTATTTGCGAAAATATCTATTACAAAATATACCTACTTAGATAACAATGAAATTTACAATTTACCTTTAAAATATGTATGACTAAGTACTGTTCTAAATGTTCTGTACATAAATTTTGTGTACGATCGCTTAATAATTTTTTGTAAGCGGAGGAAGGAGGAGGAAAGATCTACGACTACTGAGGTGACTGAGCAGAATTTTGTTTAACTTATTGTGCCGGGCGAAATTTCACCCGCCCCGTTGATGAAGTTATCAATTTGACACAAGGTCACATGACCGTCCCACTATGAGAGACATCTGAACGATGAGCGAGATCGAGCGCAAATATGCATAATTTTAATTTTTTTCTAAAACTTGCAACTACCGCTGAAAAGGGACTAAATATGCAAATGCATATGCAATATTCAGTTGCATATAATCCGGTCCTTAATTATAACGTTGCTAAATTGAAGAGTACAACTGTGACGTAGCATGACACAGTCACTCGGTAGTCATACTTGTGGCGGCATCTACATCGCCACATGCGAACTACGCTTCACACTGACGTCACGCAAAATCCTGCATCGCAAACAATGTTACCGCGCAACTAGCATAATATAGTATACATTATACAACGCCCGGACATCAATCGTCGGGCAGTTGCCCATCCGATACGGCAGCGGGTGGCCGGAGGATCCTCGCTTTTCTATGGAGGATGAGTGAACTTTACCACACCTTCATATTACATACCTCCATATTAAACTCATGAGCGATGACTTGATTATAAAAACTCCTAGAACACTACAACATCACGTATTTTCTTCAAACATGAAGCCACAAATACTATTTACCTACGGCATAATATTCAATAAACCCAGTAGACGGTATCAGGTGTCATTAAAAACAAATAGCCGTATTCTTTTGTTATTATATGCCTGCCGACTTGTTGTGCTGATCGACAAACTTGAACACGATACGATGATTAAGCATTTAACTTGTTAACTTAGGTTTTACATCAATATTTATTATGTTTATAAGTAGGCTTTACGTGTTATTTATTAAAGGGGTTCAGATTGCCTAAGCGGTTTATAAAAATCCATTCAATTTAACTCGTTGTCAGATACGACGATACAGAATATTATGATTGTCAGCTTGCATACCTGTTCCTGATGTCGACAATTTAAAAAAAATATTTTTAAATGTTTTCTTATAAAAATATTTAAAAATGTGACCAATATGAAATAAAGGAAATAATAACAGTTATTTATTCATTATCCGGTAGGCTCTTAAATCCTTACCCATCCTTCGGGCACGTCTTCCCTACCATTACCTACCGCGCCCCCCGGTCTATTCCTTGATATGCAATGGTCGCTGTAGCACCATGAAAATGAGGCTACAGGAGCTAGTGCGAATCTTGGGGTTCATTCAATTAATCGAGTCTGGTTTAACCACGCTGGGATCGGTGCAATTCATTCATTCACCATTCATAAAATTATTAAGAAATATTTCAATAAAAAAAAAAAAAAAAACTATTCTTGACACCGTCTGTCTTGGTCTGTGCCCACATTGGTAGTCTTGCATCCCTAGCTAGTTAAAAAAAAAAGAAAAAATATATTGAATAGACCCCAAATGACGTTTCCTTCGTCACAAAACGAAACCGAATATTCTAATTCCCATGGACATCAGAAAAAACCCTATCAGTTCAGATCTCACGGTTATTAAAATTAAAATCAAAATAATAGATAAACTTCACAAAAGAAATTTGACCCACAAAGGGATAGCCATTGCGTACAATAGGACCAAATAGTTCTCTATTCACCCCTTTCTGAGTTTGAAGAGGCGTAATGATGTAGTTCAGTATAAACTTGATTTCTAATCTATCAGCGATGCGTGAACTGTGAGTTGTGTTTTGTTTTGTGTTGTTATCTGCTTTACTTATGGAGATGAGGTGAATGATACTTTGGGCAACGTTTCGTGGCTGTAATGGGGTGGATTTGAAATACAATAGAGGGCAGATTTTCCACTGTAGGACAGGAAAGAAAGAAATTACATTTATTTAGCACAGACTAAAAGACACACAATACACCAGATACATACATCAGATAGAAACAAAAAAAAAAAAATAAAGGTCAAATAAAAAGTGTAGTCAGATGTAAAAAAAAAAAAAAACTAAAAATTTGCAGGAAAATTGCCTCACGGCTGCGCTAAAAAGAGTCGTTCCACTAAAATCCCCTAGACCAGTCCCCTAGGGGACTACACAGCACTCAACGTTCCACTACGATCCCCTATGCTGGGGATTCTCTAAGTATTAATAAATGCTATTCCTTTATAATCCCTTCTGAATAAAAAACCCACTTACAACATAACAATATGTGATACATATAATTAAAAATCAACAGAGGGGATAACAATAACGTAAATTAACTTATAGTCCAGATTCCAGCTACGCCACCGAGTCGCTCGCGCTGCTCTGAGTGAACCTGCCAACAGTTCAGCAAAAATGCCAGACGCTGACGAGTGCCTGACCCTGGTTTTCAACTGGACCTGAACAGGCTTCTTCTCACAAAGATACGGAGAATTGATCACCAAGCCTGGTCATTCCTCGATGGCGATTTCAGACAGTTACAAGTTCAGCACCCTAATTACGTGCTTTTGTGTATTCTGAGTTACGTAATACTCTTTCAAACACAATCTGAATCATTCTGAAGGATATTGCTAATCCATTGCTTCATATGTTCGAAAAATTTGTCTGTTCAACCACGTAAATAACGCAATGAATGTTGTTGAAATGTCAAAATGACAGCCATTGCATTTTTTTAAGTCCTCACAATAGTTTTCTATCCTGAGACAACATACAGCCTACAGGCCTGTTTTATTATTATTATTTGTCTCTATTAAAACATATATTATCTGTATTCAACAGAAGATCGATCCTCGAATGCATACGATGCGTATCTCATAAGTCATAGAGGCATGCATTCTCAAGCGATCACATATTATAATATGCATTCTATAGCCCTTTGTATAGCAGCATTTAAATTAAAGATTAATCTGTGTTAGAAAATAATGCTCGCAGGATCACTGACCTCGTTCTGAAAAGACCCAATTTGGACATATTCAAAATGAATAAGGGTTAGGTTACATTAGGGCGTTGTGTTCCGGTTTGCATCATTTTTGTAATCGAGGTTTTATATTGGGCAATAGGTATATACGGCATTCTTATAAGTATGTGTGATGTTTTGCAAAGTATTTCACAATATACTTAAGATTTGCTCCTTGTCAATGACCTATGATCGAATGTCAATGACATACGAATAACCACGATAGACTTGTTGTCAGCGGATTGCGTTAATATTGTAATAACTAATTACTTTTAATAATTTTTTAAAGAATATACAATGTCTACTAGTGCGACATCTGCACCGAAAACCTCATTTATACTGCACCAGCGACCACCCCATTTTATGGTCCAGGCAAATCACTACAGCTCATCGTCCGATCAGGACCAGGCCCGTGCCGGACGGCGCGTACGTGTTCCACGCGCGCCTCAAAGAGATGTCAGCAAAAAGAAAGCGGCCTGCCAGGGCCGAAGCCTGCTGGGGGTGCGGGATTGTCCGAAAGGGTTACCGCTACCCCGGAACATAAAGGGCTAAGGAAGGAACACGGATGGATTTTAGTCAGTAAGAGTCTGACACTCGGAGGGGTCATTTGATGATTCCCCATCCATAAAAAAAAAGCAAATCACTGTTCATTCCAAGGTTGCTTGAAAGAGATCTCAGAAAGCGATAAGGCATTGTATATTTTTAGTGTTCGATCATTTTTTTTATTGTTGTATATTTTTGCGGCGTACAAAAAGTATATTATATAAATAAATAATATATAAATAAACTATACTGGATCTGGAATAAAACCAGGGAACTCGAAAATTAACCGTGCTTTGAATCGAATAGCTGGGATCAATAACACAGTAGGTTTTATGTACCTAAGTATGTTTTTTGACATGACAGCAAAAAAATAACATCAAATAAATTATTCAAACCAGTACCCATTGCATTTTATTCAATGCTTCTTCTATCATAGATCCAATTACCTATTCAACAAAATGTTTTCTTACTAAAATTACGTAGACGTACGTTACACCCCAATGTAACACAACCTTTAGCTCCCTTTTCATATAGAAGAGGTTAAACGATATAAAACGGGCCCCAGGACATTATGATGTAAAGTAGGTGCTAACAATGAAGATAAGATGTCTTGTACGTGAGGGAACGTGTGGTCACCCGACTGTAAAGGAGGGGAGTTAGGAGGATTGTTTCTCTCTCTCTAGAGCCAATGAGTCATACTCATATTGGACGATATACTCAGTCCAAACAGTACTAGAAAAGTTTACGCGGGGTAGTAAAATGATTGGTCGATGGCCAGTCGGCTAAGTTGGTACTAATGTAACTTTATTAATTCATATGTAGATAATGGCGCCGATTCCCTTGTTCACAAACTAAACTAATTTTAAGTTCAGTGCATCTTATTCTTTCTATTTAATTAAGAAAAGGACAGAACATAAATATTAGTTTAGTCCTTAGTTGTTCCAGCTTGAATTATTGGCTTAAATTCCATTTCCTCGTTGAAAGTGAAATAAATTCGATAAATTTTCTATACCATGTAGGAATACCTAGCAAGTAGTAAAGCAACAAGAAGTTCTCATTGACAAAATTAGAAAGTAGGAACAAATAAAGATACTAAGAACCAACACGATTAACTAACACCAGTTAAATGTCGGTGTCACTGTGATGCAACTGTAACCTCACTTTGAACTCGGTTCACAGAAGTTAACAATAAACTTTATCTAAATACAGCATTAACGGTCATTTGACGTTATCTCGACTTTCTCACGTTAGGAATTTTATTTGTCATGCGCGTACGCATGGGGTGAAAGGCATTGTACTGACCGACGCGTAGATTAGATATGTTTAGGAGCTTATAAGAGATGTGCTCTAAATTCATAATGTGGACCTGGTGCTTATTATTGTGATTTATGCTTTGAAATACTTGTAATTAGGGTTTTAACTGGATGCATGGAGAGATAGTATTTCATGTTTTAAATTAAAAGGTTTAGGAAAAACAACCAAAATGAATCGAAATGAATCGCTAATACATCGAATAGAAATATGTAGTTTATTTTCTTAGATTTTCTTGATGAACACAAATGAGATTATTGATAACTAGCTGCGCCCCGCGGTTTCACCCGCATAAGGTTCGATCCCGTGGGAATATCGGGATAAAAAGTAGCCTATATGTTAGTCCAGGGTGTCAGCTACCTCCATACATAATTTTATTAAAATTGGTCCAGCCGTTTGAGCGTGAAGAAGTAACAAACATATAAACACACACACACACTCACAAACTTTCGCATTTATAATATTAGTGTGATTTCTTTCATAAAATTATGTAATATAAAAATAAGTTTATTTTTCAAGGTTTCTATTTTTAACGAACTCCAAGAATGTTCTCTGTTTATTTTAAACAATCTATCCACATTGTACCAACAATGTATGAACAGTGCATTCCATAGACAGTATACACCATAGACTCATAGAGCGACGTATTGACTGTAAATCATGGCAGTCATAGGTCACACATCTATGACCGTCTCGTGTCTTTGGGATACGGTAGATGTGATGGGTTATTCTGTAAAAGTTTGGCAGCAATGTAGATCGAAGAAAAAAAGTAGGTATTTATTTGTATTATTTTGTTGTTTAGCTAAAACTTACTTGTAATTATTTTGTTGTTTGGATAAAACATAAAAATAAAACGTTAAGTAGATAATTTTATAATACATAATTCGGTAAACGTTATATAACAAAATAGAGTTCATTTAAGAAAATAAACACGATACTTGAAGAAAATAAACCGCAATTCTCCCAGCAAACTGTTAATGTGGATACTTTCATAAGTTCTTTGATACTTAGGATATCTCATGTATTAAACGAAGCATAAGGGATGATTTATATTAGACCGGGCCGTGCCGGGGACGTGTCCCGTCCGGGCCCGGATCATGCACAGTGTAATAAATATAAACTGCTTCATTCAAAATGTATGTAACGTTTCAAATCCGTGCCCCGTCCGGGCCACGTACGCGGCACGGCCCGCACCCTGATTGCGTACCTAACACACTATCAATAGGAATCTGAATAATTTTGAAGCAAATTGCTAATCCACTGCTTCATAAGTTCAAAAAATTTGTCTGCTCAACACGTAAATAACGCAATGAATGTTGTTGAACTGTCAAAATGAAACCGATTCCGATTGATAACGTGTTACGCAATTGCCCCGCCGCGCCGGCCTAATATAAATCATCCCTTAAACAAAACCTCATTTTATATCTGCAGCCACAGACTTCAGACGATTATAAAACTAACAGATGTTATACTAATCTAAGCTACGTATACTCAAATCTCTGTACTAAACGGATCATGCTTGTGCATCGTTCCATATTACTAGAATAAGGGTCTTAATTTCAAAGAATAGCCCTAATCTCTTTACATTTGACACTGCACTCATTTTTAACGGCCCCAAGTCTATAACATATGATGGATTATGATTACAGACGATAAACGTTGTTACCGGACAGTACCGGTCACCTTCACACTTGACAATGTGATGTATCCCTTTAAATATTTTATAGGGCTGTTCTATAATTTGATTGATATTGTATCGTTTTGGAGACGGGCTTGTTTAATAACCAATGGATGGAATAGACAAAATAGAGGATCGTTGTATAAAAAGGTTAGGAGAAAATAAAAGAAACGCGTTTTGTCACATTATAGGATTTTGAAGATGGCCTCAGAAAATGGCTAACCTCTACTTAGTTATAAATAACTCAAGAGACATTAAAAGCATCTACAATGTTTTGAACTGTTCAGTGTTGAAAATTGAAATATCAAGGTAAAAACTGGAAACTGCCAAGTTAACGCAACTGTCTAATCGGTAAAACTGACGAATCAGTGAAACTGACTAATCAACGAAACTGGCGAATTACCTAAATAAACTGACGACTGAGGGAAACTGACTGGTGGTACGCGGACTCAAATAAATAGAGATTTTTTTCCACACCTGAAATCTTCCAATGTTAAGTATTGGTAAGCTTTGCTAAAAAACTAGAAAATTAACAAAGGTGGTCAAAGAGTTTTCCCTTATGCAGACGGGTCATTAAGATTTCTGTCGTAGATTTTTGTCTCGAAAACATCTTGACATTAATTTCTCAAAATTACAATTCGAATGAGGTGTCTCCGTACCGGTAACAATGACATATTACAAGCTCATCAGCGCAGTTCATCCTATATTCGTATACAGGGTGTCCCTGGAAGTATGGATCAAGTCGAATAGGGGCGTGGGCAAGGTCATTTCCAAACGTTTTAGCAAAAAAAAAAAAAAAAGAGAAGAGAAATCGAATCATTTAAAAGAAATCTTTAAAAAAACTATCAGGGCTATCAATTTATTTTTTTTAGATAGCCCTGATAGTATTTTTTATGATTATTTTCTTTGAGCACTATGCGAAGTGATTGAAAAAAAAAATAAAAATCAGTCATAATTTTTGAACCGTAAAAAAATTCACTGTCATTCTCAGGGTTAAAAAGTTTGGAAATGACCTTGCCCACGCCCCTATTCGATTTGATCCATACTTCCAGGGACACCCTGTATATGTAGGTGCCTCAGTAGAATCTCCCAGCTTGCATGAGATGACGGGCAGGTGATGTATTCGGATGTCGTTTTATTTTCATATCAACAGGATCAACCAGATGGTTCCAATAAAATCAAGAAGTTGACGGACGAGTCACGGATATAGTCGAAATTTTTGTACACCTGGAGTTTGGTAATAATTTTTAGTCTTTACTTATAATTAAGCTCGACCATAACCAACCTGGCAGCAAGGTCGTTAAAAGATGCCCATCCATAGATATAATTACCCATCTCTCCACTAGTCCAATACTTGCTCTAGGATGCATATCCGGCAGGCTCTTAAATCCTTACCTATCCTTCGGGCACATCTTCCCTACCATTACCGCGCCCCCCGGTCTATTTCTTGATATGCAATGGTCGCTGTAGCACCATGAACATGAGGCTACAGGAGCTAGTGCGAGTCTTGGGGTTTATTTAACCAAGCTGGGATTGGTGCAATTCATTCATTCATTTACTTATAATTATAGCATAGCAACTGGAACTGGCGTAGCAGGTAGCGTTCTATAGTGTCTGCTTGCCCCCATGAGCAGAAGGGGTGAGTTTATGAATGTACCTATGTATGTGTAGCAACTGGAACTGCATTCAGGTTAGGTTCAGGCTTACCGACTATTCTGCACACTAATATTATAAAGGCGAAAGTTTGTGAATGTGGGGGTGTGTGTGTGTTTATATGTTTTTTACTTCTTAACGCTCAAATGGCTAAACCAATTTTGATAAAATTTTGTATGGACACCCTGGATTAACATATAGGCTACTTTTTATCCCGATATTCCCACGGGATCGACATTTACGCGGGTGAAACCGCGGGGCGCAGCTAGTCTTCCATAAAGGTAAAGTTATGGATCAACATTTTTTCCAGCAAGAAAATAAATATGAGACAGTGAACGTCATACGAGTGTTTGAAGCTTTGTCTATTAATTTTCTATCCTACCAATAGCAAACGTTTTCATAAATAATCCTCTTCATCTCCAAAGGCAACACCTGGACCTCTACCCATAAACAGTCCATACATAACAAATGTAACAAAAACATTAACAAATGAGACGAACTCAAAATTCAACTGAATTATTCATTACGGGCTGCCGGACAGAATGCAGCAGACGTCAGCTAAGTAACCAATGAAAAACGTTAGAGGTCAAATAGGGTCACATGTATCTATGGATCTAGATTGAGGATTGTAATGTTGATGTAAGAGGTGCAATGGAAATTTGGAAGGTACAACCCGTCCGACTTAACTTTGCACCTGGCGCTGTGATGTTACTCTGTCGTACCGTTTGAAAAAAAAGTTAACTTCGTAAAAATATTTTTTACGATTTTTTTTTTTTCAACATGCATAGGTGTAGTTTTTATCGTAATGATAAATACATTTCGCGCATAAACGCATTCCAGCGAGGTGCAAACTTAAGTCGGACGGGTTGTAAATGAATGTCATTTGTGAAGCGATGAGTGAGTTTAACCTCAGCCCAAGGCAGCTAAATAGATCAATAAGCTCCCATGAACACAGATATAAATTACTTTCTTCAAAGTCAAAGTTAAAGCATTTGAAATCCATACTATATAATATTACAAATGCGAAAGTGTGTCTGTCTACCTCTTCACGCTTAAACCGCTGAACCGATTTAGATGAAATTTGGTATAGAGATAGCTTGAGTCCCGGGAAAGGACATAGGATAGTTTTTATTCCGATATTCCCACGGGATCGAAACTTGTGTGGGTGAAACCGCGGGGTGCTGCTAGTAGGCACATAAAAGGCACTTTTGAACGTCAAAATTTACAATACACATATCGCTAGGATAATAGACTCATTGGACTGCAACAAGTCGCCGGGATCCGATGGCATCAGAGTAAAAGATTTAAAGGAAATTAAGAACTTCATTAGTCCTGTTATAGCATATTTTATAAATCTGTGTGTAAAAGAAAGTAAATACCCTATTAGGTTGAAAGAGTCAATTATCAGGCCAATCTACAAACAAGGATCACATCTGGAATATACAAATTACCGACCAATAGCTATTTTAAATACAATTAATAAGATTATGGAAAAGTTCATAGTTAGTCAAATCACAACTTACTTAGACAAAAACGAAATCATTACCGACATTCAACATGGTTTTAGACCAAACAGAAGTACGGCAACGGCGCTAGCAAGATTTACGGATGATGTAAATAATTATCTAAATGATAAAAAAATAGTTGTAGCAGTTTTTATAGACTTCAAAAAAGCCTTTGATGCCCTGGATCACGGCGGCCTGTTGCAGGCCATGGATGAGTGTGGGATAAGTGGACCAATCAACAGATGGTTTGGTCAATACCTAGATCAAAGAACTATTAAAGTACGGGTTGCTAATGTCCAAAGTATGGAAGGTGCTGTCAAATACGGTGTTCCTACCGGATCTGTTTATGGACCTATTGGTTATATTGTACACGTTAATAGTATGTGTAACGTCATCAAAAAATGTAAAGCTTATATGTACGCCGACGATACATGTCTCATATTCAGTGGTAAGGACCAAACGTCCATACAAGAGGCAATACAAGACGATTTCGACAATATAATTAAATGGGCGCACGATAATGGTATTATTATTAATGTAAGCAAAACTAAGTGCATGCCAATTCATTCTCCTTATGCACGTAATAAAAATATTGACTTGAAAATAACAGGTCACAGCTATGAATGTCTTCACAATGGAAAATCTAGCTGTCAGTGTACTAATTTAGAGCAGGTTAAAACATACAGGTACCTAGGACTGACGATTGATACTAAATTTGCATGGAACATACACATAGACACGATTTGTAATAAAGTTCGTTCAGTTCTGGGTAAACTGTATACTCTGAAGCCTGTAGTCAAGAAAGGACTAGTGTATGTACTGTACTATGCACTTGCCGACTCGATTATTAGTTATGGGTTGTGTGGTTATGGACTAACTTTTAAAACATATCTAAATAAAATTAAAATGCTACAAATACGACTTCTAAAAATGTTAGTGAGCAGAAGAACTAAACAAAGCTTGAACAAGGAATATGATAAATTATTTAAGAAGTGCAATATATTACCAGTTGAAATGAAAGTAAAAATGACAATAATTCTTGAACAACATAATATTAACAAACACAAAACAGAAAAAGTACATAACTACCCAACCCGACTTGCAAAGAAAAAGAAATTACATGTGCCTAATGTAAATAATTACTATGGTAAGCGTACGAGACGATGGATTACACCTACATTCATTAATGAATTACCTGAAGGAATAATCGATCGTGTTAACAGTAAAAACCACCTAAAAAGTGTCCTAAGGAAACATTACCTGTCGATGTGTCCATAGTTACTGCGGTCGATCGGCGGCCTCGGTCGGCTGATGTCGTGGGTTCTAATCCAAAGATTGCTTACCATCTAAAGTCTATCCAAACGTTTTTTCAAATTAATATGACTTCAAGTTGAACAAATATAAACTTTGTACTAATGGTAATTAAGTTAATTTCAGAGTGACTAACATTATTGACTATGGGATGGTCTCATGACGTTTGTTGGCCGATGCCGCTGAATGTAGTGGCTGTGGTTGTAGAAGCTATGGTTTTGTGGGTAATTATCATACTCTGTATTCAGATATGAAATTTTGGCCTACAAAACCATGGTTTCAGTCTTAGTTGTAACTTAGATTTAATTTTAGTAATTAGTCAAGCAGAAAGTCGTGCAAAATCCACGAGGACCTACTGCCGACAAATTGCTTTGCAGTTTGGCAGGTGTTATGTTAAAATAAAAGTGTAATATTATGGATTAAATAAATAAAAAAAAAAAAAAAAAAAATAAAATATAATTGATTTTAGTCGCCCCTACCAAAAAGTTTTCTTGTGGAGAAGAATGGGCAAGAAACTCCACCGTTACTCTTTTAAAATGTTTTACAAATTATCTTGTTTTCCTCAGTGAGTGATCAAAATTTACAATAGAATATAATTGATTTTAGTCGCCCCCACCAAAAAGTTCTCTTGTGGAGGAGAATGGGCAAGAAACTCCACCGTTACTCTTTTAAAATGTTTTACAAATTATCTTGTTTTCCTCAGTGAGTGATTCAGATTCCTTACGAAGGTAGGTAGACCTCGTGTGGGTAGTCAGCATGCTACCTCGCCCGTGGTAGAAACATAAATTAACAAGGGTTGTAGAGGGGATGGTGTCCTAAGGTCTGATTAGAAAAAGTTTATTCGAATACAGATCATAGTGAAGTAGCTATGCTGGTACAATCGGTACAGAGATCGTTAAAAAAAAACAAAGAAAAGAGGCTGCTCAAAGAGGGCCCACCGCCCAACAATGAGCGCCACCCTAATTGCACAAAACACTATGAATCATAATCTGAATCATTTTGAATATTGCTAATCCATTGCTTCATATGGTCGAAAAATTTGTCAGCTCAACAACGTAAATAACGCAATCAATGTTGTTGAACTGTCAAAATAAAAGCTATTCCTACTTTTACTGCGTTACGCAATCACCCCGCGGGTAAGACCTAGATGAAGAGGTGTAGACTGCCGAGTTAGCAACACTGGTAGTTCACAAATCATTATTGTTTTTGCCGTTGGTCCGCCGCTGTCATTTATGGATCTTTGACAGTTGTTACGGGTCGTCAGAAGCTCGAAAGTCTGGCAACCAGTCTTACCAAGGGGTATGTATTACCCAGTAACTGGGTTGTGGAGGTCAGATAGGCAGTCGTTCGTTCCATGTCAAATACTGGTATTCAGCTGCATTCGGTTAGACTGGAAGCCGACCACAACATAGTTGGGAAAAGGCTTCGCAGATGATGATGATGATGAAATCATTATTGTTTTTGAGAGCCTTGATCACTTTCATACATTATTTTAGCTGACTCGATTCGACTGATTTCCGAGCTTTTGCAGATCACAACCAGCTGTTACACTCATCCAGTGTCATTAACATAATCAGATGCCCTCTTAAAGTATTTATTAAAAAATCGAAAACTGAGCTAAAATGGCTTTTAAAAAATTCGATGCAGCGTAACATGGACACTAACTATCTCACCTGATAAAATCGAACCTTTTAAAATTTTAACAGCACAATTTTCTCCTCATCATTTCAGTTAATTACGCCAATTATCGGGCTTCGAACAAAAACTGTCATTTAAGCAACCCTAATGTGAGTAAAAAGATTTGGCTGAAAGCAAAGGTGCAGAGCGTTGCGGCGAGATTTTTAAATGTTCAAATGTTTATGGTCGTTGTGCGCAAGCATGCTGGTTGGCGAGGACAGCTGCGCAGGCGCACCTTGCGCAGATGTGGCCGCACGTGTGGACCGAGCCGATACTTTGTTTTATTTTTGCCCTCAGCGCTTGTCCCAAGATTGGTGCTTCCATGATTTTATAGGATAGAAATTACTGTTGTTATTTTGAGGGAATGATTGTGTGAAATTGTGAAGGTGTGTCGCGAAGTCACGTTTGGTATTACATATTATGAAAGTCCTTAAACAGACTTACATTGGCGCTGCAGGCACTAAAACATTCAGTTTTCAGAGATTACTGTAGATTGATGGGTAAAACCACGGAATAGATAAATTATCTGTTCCGTGGGTAAAACTCAGTAGATAGATCCACATATTGACAGTTATGGTTATTATTTTCGTAGCAACAAAATCAAAAACACTATATACATAGGTAACAGAGTTCAGAATTGAGAACAGGTTCACCCTGTAAAACATGGTAAGGTCATATTATAAGGATACCTATGTACTTATCTACATTAATAATCATTCTGAAGAATTTCAATCAATTTGTCTAGCCTTTCCCAACTATGGGGTCGGCTTCCAGTCTAACCGGATGCAGCTGAATACTAGTATTTTTCATGGAGCGACTGCCTATCAAACTCAAAAATTCAACTCCAACTCAAAGCATTTAGGTATTTAAATTAAACCATGTACAGGCACTTTTGAATTGTCAAAATTAAATAGTCGGTCAGTTAGTCAGAAAATTGAAGCTAGTTGCCCATTCCAAAACGTAGATCTCTATGAAGAAGAACGGGCAAGAAACTCCATGGACACTCTTTTAAATCAAGATATTACAAAATCCTGGGTACATTATTCTTGTTGCTACTATATGTGAGAACAATGTAAAAAAACACACAAATGAAGAAACAATTCTGACCTCCACAACCCAACTGGGTTGTGACAACCAGAAAGTCGAAAGTCTTACCCTTGGTAAGACTGGTTGTCAGACTTTCGAGCTTCTGACCACCCGTAACGACTGTCAAAGATACGTGCTTTCTGAGGCACGAAGGGGTCTCGGTATGTAAAAAATGACCCATCTACGGACCGACCGTGGCATGCGTAGCTTAACCTGATCGATCGACACGTATGGTTGTTATTACTTAACCACGAGCTCTTCAGTCATTGTAAAGAAGTATCTAGTAGTAACAATAAATTATTGTGAAGTCACTATCGATTGTCTTGTTGCTGTTGTAGTAATATTTTTCAAAAGGGTTTGGAATATCTGATAAATAACTGTCTAATACAATACACACAAGCAAATATTAACTAATACTTACCTAATTAATTAACAAAAATAACAAAATTAAATCCTAACTTAACTAAAAATATACAGAAACTAAAATATAGCATCGAAAAATTCATACACACTTAAATTTTTATGTAAGGAATGGGAAACGATGACCAAGGATATAATGGAACCTAAGAAATTCCAGGCAATTTCTTTATGTCCATTTTAAACTATGCAAATATTTACTACCTACTTGCTAACTAAATCTAACGTAACGTAACGACACTTTTGCAATGCAAATCAACTTATTTCGATTAAGTATATCTGCAATAAGAAGGCCTTCAAGCGTAAGTAACTTCAACATGAACAATACATACTTAGCTTCTAACTTTAAAAGTTGTAACATCCTTTTCAACATTTACAAGAAAACTTTTTGCAAGCACTCAAGTGCCAACATAATCCTGAGAACAAAACCCATTGCCATAAAAGTGAGCGGTCCATAAAATCTAGCTTCAAAACGACACTTATCTTTTCCCAGACAGATGCGGTGCGTTGACCCGTTCAATCCTGTCCAGTCTAGGTCGAGGCAAGGTCGTGCCTAACAGGTATTGGACAGCAGACACGTCACTACCTGTCCAAAGACCGTTGTACGATTTGGGTGTGTTTATCGCTTTATCCTAATTTGATTTGGAAGTGGAGCGGGTATGTTAATTTGAGGATATCGAAAGAATATTTAGCTGAGAGGGTCTTATACTTTAAAGAGAGACCTACATCGATTAAGAAGCAATCTAATGATGGAAAATGATGGACAGCAAGAAAAAAGAAAGATATAGTTTATTATTGCAACAAATATCAACGAAGTACCAACTAACGGTACACACTAGAAAATAACAAGAGAGGTTTAAAATAAATGCTAACAAGCAAACAATTCGCTACCTAACACTAATTCCGAACCATCACTACTTGCACCTGTAATAAAACATATTTTAATTTTAGTTTATTTTTAGACACTATAATTGTATGGTTTTACTACTCTTGGCTAAATTTACACCTTTTGTAAACGTTTTTATTAAATAAATTATTATTATTATTAAAAAAAAAAAAATTATAAGTAAAGCAATAATGCAAGAAAAGAACTGGCGAAAAGCTAAAGATACTCTTTTTAGTGAAAAAGCTTTAGTAACATTATCAAATCAACTTGGTGTTATTCCTGGGACAGGGTTTAGTGGCTTATGCGTGTTTTGAATAACCCTGATGTTAATATTATTGTATCAATAAGACCGTTAAGCCAGTTATAAAGCCTTTTAATCCGGATCCCGACATGTCATGACATGTTCAAGGTATATTTGGAGCCATCCAATGGCCTCGGCGACCCGATATCGGAATTATTGCGTCGTATTGTACAAAGGGTATTTTATATTCATGAAGAGATAATCGTTTCTCTTCCCGATGTACCATTAATAATAATTTGTGATTCTTTAAGCTTTGTTTGAGTCTTTTTATAGAATTCAGTTGGTGTTTTGTCTTCATCTTTAACTCGACTACTAAATTAAGGATCAGACAAATCTTTTCAAGATTGCACTTTTGAAACTACATAGTTGCTAAATGATTTGTTCTTATGTAGTAAGGCTCATAATAAACACCATAATTATTGCAGGCTCTCATGGGCAGAAAATTTAAAAACTTATCGATAGTTTCTAGATCCTGGTAAATGAAACATGTTTACTCCCAAAAAGAGAAAGTTCAAGCAACGTTTACAAAAATCTTGCAATTCATCTATCTAGAGACCAAGTTAGCATCATCTCAGAATCTCATCGTTATCCCAACGTTCATTCAACACTTTTACCCAAGATTACATCAAACCAAAAAATCATTCATGATCAAATTGTACTAACCGATTCAGTCCCAAGTTCCACATACAATCAGCAAGGCCGTACATTCGCCTTTGACGACCAGTCACCGAGACCCCTAACCAATGACACAGCACCCTCTCTTTCATACTAAAAGTTGGACCACAAGAGGCAGGGAAGACCATCTTTGGCTGGTCAGTGAACTCATAAAAAGAGGCTGTATGCAGCGGTTCGCAGTTCTTGCAAAAACTGACTCGATTGGAGGGTCGTGTTACTATAATAAATAGTATACTTCTAGTGATCTTGTTGAGCAAAAAATGGTATCTCTACATGCTGATATAAAATGAATGTAATGTTTTGCCTTTTAGGTGTAGCAGGCTTCTCGTATGGGAGTAAAAAGTTAAATAATGCTAGTTGGTTGGTTATACATATTATTTTCTTGTGTTTAAGATATATGGTAGAGTGTATGATAGTTTAAATGGTAGACGTTTCAGAGTCAAACGCAAAAGTTCAAAAGAAACAACAAACAAAACGTTCAGACCATTTTATTTAGCGTTTACATTACTGCAACCTGTTTTTAGCGATTTAAGACATCTTGCTAGGTATCCAGAATTTTACTTTTCGGGAAAGAGTTCCTTCGGTTAACGTTATCAACTGCGATTGGAGCACGTCTTTTTTATCTAACGATTTGCCATTTGGTCAGGACGACATTTTTACCTTCTTTAGTGATAACGGCCCCGTATTGTATATTAAAACTTACCTGTTTTTCTTATCTGAGCTTCCGGAGACGTGTGCTCGTTAACAAGCTCAATGGCACACAAGTATTGACATGTTACAACCCTTGTTTTGCCAGCACTGTACCTGTTGTAACCTGTTCCTATTAGTTGCGCATTGAAGCATTAAAATATGACAGAGCAAGAGTGACTTTATCTAAAGCGTTATCTTTCGGCTTCTTTCCATGGAATACAAGATTGACTTAGTTTGGGAGTTGGATGATCATCTATTATGTGCTGCTGTAAATCCATCAAACATCTTAACAAATTTGAATTCATAGATTAAGTTTTTGTTGTACAGACGCCAGCACATCAACCTACTACAATCTGTCAAATTTCTTTAATAGATTTTCAACTTTATCGCTAAAGCATAAGGTTCAAAGTTGATTGGGACAGTCTGACAGTTTCGGGTAGGTTGATGTGCTGGCGTCTGTACTTTGAGTGCGAAAAATACATTTATTTATTTATTGATACATAACGTGAAGATCGTCTTGAATGTTTGAGAGTTCTGACTACCTACTTGAATGCTTACCTACATTTTAAAACAAATGTATAATCAAGCATAAATGTCCAAGTATATCCAGATTTGGATAGGCAAGAGATATTAAGATATTATGTTTATTCGTTTAGGAGCATAGCTGTATAGCTCTCTGGAATTTGATATTATGTCTACAATAAAAACCTCTACATAAGTAGGATATTTAGCATCCAAATTTCTATATTCCGATCTAGCCTGTCCCTTGCTGGCCTCTCTCAGCGACGCTCCATTGACGCTGAGGTCCATTCCCCACAGGGGGTGCTCTTTATAGCGTGTAGTCGCTTAGTTTTTTAAGCCCTGGCTGGATGCCTTAATTTATTGAGGCATCCAAAGGTAAGCCAGGTTAAGCAGACAACAACCTCATAGGTTGAACTGCGAGATGACATTCACAAAAAAAAAATGTTTATAAAGAGTACATGTTTTATATATTTTACGTACTAACATTATTTTTAAGACTGTAATACTAACAAAATGGAACCTGATTTCCGAAATAAACGATTATTATTATTATTATTCCCTACTAGCGGCCCGCCCCAGCCCAGTTTCGCACGGGTGCATTTTTTTTTCGATTTTCCAAAATTTTCTTTCATACAAACCTTGTCCTGACAATACTGAACACAACAAAACCAAGAATTATCCAATTTGTTGCAGTTGTTCGAAAGTGATGCGCGTACATACATTTCGGCGATTCATTTTACAACAAATTTCTAAGCCAGCCAGGTGCTTAACAAAAAAAAAAGAAACAACAACAATTCCTGCTTCAAAACCACTGTTCCATAAATATTGTCGTCATTTCTAATACAATAAACAACAGTTACAGCAAATAATTCATAATTAGTTACGTCACTACTCGTCACGTCACAGATTCTATTATACTATGCCTTTTTACCAGGAGTACCCTTCAGTGTAAACCGATATATTTCTTTATAGAGTATAATGACATTTACAGGTAGGCAATTAAGCCGTAAAGTTGTTATTGGGATACTGTTTTGTGTGTTCAGACCCCCTTGAAGAATGGAGGGTGGGCAGAAACTGTTGATGGCAATAAAGAGCTTAGAGAAAACAAACGGGGAGAGTGTGCAGGTTGTAAAGATGATGTTAGGATCGGTAAAAACAGTAGAACAACTTTCAAGGGATGAAGTATGTAGTGTATGTATGCAGGCGCGTGTTATAATATTATAGAGTACATACATACATTGTCTTTTCCAATCCTAAATTTATTTGATCTCACTCTTGAGGTAGTCACCTCTACGAGACTTAAAGGATAGGAAAAAGGGTGTAATTATTGTCAATATATCAAATCAAATCAAGTCATTTATTCAAACTATGCTGAGAATCAGCACAATTGTTTGGATCTTTTGAATCATATAGGGAAGACAATTTACTGCATCCCTGTACAATAACGTCATCAGTTGGAGCACGGGACCCGATCACGAGACCGTAGTCCCCGTACTTCACCCAGATGGAGAAACTAGGTGAAGCACGGGTCCGGAGCCCTTTTCGAACGTCAAAATTACAAAAGACAGTCCCCCAAAACGCCCGCCCTTCACCGTACCTACTATTGGGAGACACTTCGACGCACAACCTGTTACCATGAATTAAGTACCTATTTAATATGATTCTGAACCGACGAAAAATTTCATGGCGTCGAAATTTTTCATTGGTTATAAAAAAAAAAATCCTCTTCAGAACATTTTTAACTGCGAAGGTTAGTGTTCTATGAAACAGCAGGGTTTTGTATGATAACTGAAGAAAAAATTCTACGCTATGGGGTCTAGCTAGAATCATGTTCTGAATTCATAGTTGTAATTTGCGCGACAATGTCCCTTTCACCCTGTATACCTAGTAAGGTCCCCGGTCCTTATGTATGCCAATCGAGTCCTTGCTTAAAATTATTAGGATTAGAACTTGGAAGAATATATAAACAAATTATGTATGTTCAGGTGTTACAACTTCCAACCTCCTTCCTCCTTCCTTTTTTATTTATTTTTTACTGTTTAGTTTAGTTAGTGATCTTCCTATACGAGTCACAATAAATACTTTTTATTTATTATTTATTAAAACTTTATGCACAAGTGAAAACTGTACAAAAGCGGACTTAATGCCTTAGGCATTTTCTACCAGTCTACCTTAGGGTGATGCTTAGGGTGGGTGCTTTTTCTTTCTTTCTTTCAACAAATTCTTTAACAGAATTTTTTCCTCCTTCCTTTTTTATTTATTTTTTACTGTGTTTAGTTTAGTTTGTGATCTTCCTATACGAGTCACAATAAATACTTTTTCTTTCTTTCTTTCAACAAATTCTTTAACAGAATTTTTTCCTCCTTCCTTTTTTATTTATTTTTTACTGTGTTTAGTTTAGTTTGTGATCTTCCTATACGAGTCACAATAAAGACTTTTTATTTCTTTCTTTCAACAAATTCTTTAACAGAATTTACAAAGACGTTCTCATCTTTTACTTCTACCAATTTTACTTATTTCTATCCTACTTCAACGGTTACCCAAAAATTGCGTATCAAACACAATAGAACTATTAAAATAATAGCTTTGTCTTCAAAATACACGAAAGGTGTGACGAACTCGAAGGATTATGTTCGAAAGCCTTTCGTTCCGCAGTTTTGGAGATAGAAAATGATAAATGAATGTATTTTGTAGTTGATGGCCGTGATGTGGTATTGTTTGGGGTGAAGTAGTTAATTTGGTGGAGAACTGTTTACAGGTAGGTTTTGGCATGTAAAATTAAATAATATTTATTTCTTGATTCTTTTCTGGACTTTACTTTTGATACTGATTTAAAACTGTTCATTGTGTATCAGTCAAATAAGATGTCAGTAAAATTTGTAATTTTGCCCAGTTGTATGAGTATCAAAAACAATTTGTAATTTTTCCATCTTCATGAAGATGCTAATGAAGGGTGATCTACCGATCTCCCTGAAGCGCAAACTCTACGACATGTGTATCCTGCCCGTCCTAACATACGGTGCTTAGACCGGTCGCTCACCGAGTCGCAAAAGTTCCGCCTTGGAGTTTGCCAAAGAGCGATGGAACGCAGCATCGAGGCCGACCCAGAAAGAGATGGCGAGATGACCTGGACGCGTACCACGAGGGCTGGTTCGAGGTGGCGCGGGAAAAGAGTTCCTGGAAGGATTTGGGGGAGGCTTTTGCCCAGCAGTGCGACAGTACAGGCTAAGATTTTTTATTTTTTTTTTACTTTTCTCTTAGTTTTGTAGGATCTGCTTATTTCTACTTAATTGCAATTTCAAACTTTGATTACTTATCTATGTAATATCTTGACCCGTAACAGTTTTTCGTCGTTCTCTTGATTACCGTGTCTTGATGCTGAGGATCGAAACCACATACGACGCGTCTCCAAGTTATACGGTCTTCTGCAGTGGTGACCGCTCGGTAGATGCTGTCGCCAACAGCCTTCTTGATCGCGTCTGACCATCTCGCCGGTACTCTACCTTCAGGGTGTTATCCTTCCACCCGGCCTAGTAAGCCTTTGCAGGCCATGCTTAGGTGAACGCATGCCCGAAAAAGCTAAGGGCACCTATTACACTAATATTATAAAGGCGAAAGTTTGTGTGTGTGTGTGCGTATGTTTTTTACTTCTTCACACACAAACGGCTGGACCAATTTTGATAAAATTTTGTATGAAGGTAGCTGATACCCTGGATTAACATATAGGCTACTTTTTAACCCAATATTCCCACGGGATCAACATTTACGCGGGTGAAACCGAGGGGCGCAGCTAGTTAGGTATAAAGATTTAGTATCCATTGTTGAATGTTATACAGTAAAAAGAATATAGAAACCGTATATTACACGGGGCTGCATGTTTTATTTAAATTAGTCACCATCCAAACAAAAACCTGTCGCATCCTTTTATTATCTGAACACCTTTCTGCCGACAGGCTTCATTACTGAGAATCTGAGGACCTCCCATCCCATAATATCGGCGCAAACAAACAAACATACTATCTATTGGATTTAGTGGAAATATCTCAATCATGCCGCATGCCTCCCTGCTGATACGGCGGTCTTAAAGACACGACATAATACCACCACCCTTGATTTTAAAGGCAAAATATTGATAAATAATTTTGATCTTTATTTCTATTGCGGGAGAGTCTAAAATTAGTTGGTTGATTTATTATGGCACGTTTAGGGAATTTCGACGTTGTGACTTTTGTAAGAAGGTTGAGTCTCAATTGCGTTAAAATAAGGTGTAGTAATAAGGTGTCAAGCAACGATTTACAAGTTAATGGTAGAACACCGTAGTTGAAGATTACAAATTAAATAATACATTTAAAATGGACTTTATGTCCTGAGACATAAGAGTGGTAAATATTAAGGTGGCTGCACCAGTTATCAGTCAGTCGGCATCGGTAATGCGAGTAAAGAATCAATCGAATGTTGACAACAAGTAAATTATGGTGTTTGTCGGTAATTTTGATTTTTTATATTCTTGCTTTTAAAACGAATTGGCCACACATGGATTCGGGATTCCTGAGAAATGTCTGACACAGAGTGTGAACATTAAAGTTGTATTTATTGCAATACCGATAGTAAACATTTTTTGTTTATGTACCTAAGTATCCATAATAAATATTTTTCTGTGTTTATATTGCCAAGTTATAATTTCTTAGATTTATCGAAGGATTAATTTATGAAATTCACTTTAGTGTGTTTATTGTACGTGGTATAGATATAAATACTCAGGTAACTTGTCACCTAAGGTCCGGCGTTTCTAAATTTGCCAAAGATGTAAACAACATTGGCCGCTCGAAATTGAATAAACTCTATATACCTTACATTAAAAGCCAAAAACCTTACCTAACCCCGGTCAAAACCAAAATCAAGTAATTTATTCAAACTAGGCTGAGAATCAGCAATTTTTGTACTTCACATATGACATTCCCCCAAAACGCCCGCCTTTCACCACTTCTAAATGCTTTATCTGGGAAGAAGTGGTCCAACAATCTTCTCAGCAGCACATCTGCGTGCTGACAACGTATAATATACCTACCTCGTACCTAGGTGCTATAGTTTCCAATCCATCCGTTATCTTTCCCAACGCCTAACAAAACATCAGCACATTCCAACGTAACATGCAACAAGTACATACATACATATGTATGAAATAAAACCGACCCATTTGTTCATCCATCATCATTTTTATAGGCACCAATAAAACATAGTATTTACGATGTTAAACGTCGATGTTTGCACATACATTTGGATGTTCCCGTAATGAGTCATAAAGATGCCGCGTTAAAATATAGTGCCGGTTATTGTCGCTTTTACCCTACAAAGGGGCCGGTGTCGGTGAGGTCTACATTGATATTTGAAAGTGCGTAGGAGTGTCGTGAACTCGTGATTAACGACTAAATTACTCAATAGCCGGTATTAGTCGGTTTTATTTGAAAAGTATCAAAACGAAAAGCTTTTGTTGAAGAAAAATAAGTGCTCCTACTGAAATAGCTGCAGGATATTATTGCAAATTAGTTTAGTTGGGCTTGTTAGTCGATTCAATTCGCACGAATTTACTCAGCCGAAAAGTGCGAATCGTCACTTTTAAATAATATTACTTTCTCTATAGGCGACTCGCACGAAGTTATTTTTTTGTGGGCGAGTCGACAACTCCAGAAATATGTACATATTAGGCAATTGGCACATTTTGAATTGTATACAATAAAGTATCGAAAAAAGGACATTAGCGCAGAGAAGTGATAAGAGTTAAATACTATTATAAAACTATTCGCACTTTTCGGGCGAGTAAATTCGTGCGAATCGACTAATAAGCCGTGGTAGACCGGTAAGCTGAAGACCGTGGTAAGCCGTGGTGGTTAATGAACACATACAAAAAGAAAAAGAAGAACATACCAACAAATTATCACACATGCTATTTCTTAAAACAGGCAAACCGATTTAGCGGTGGCTCTTACTGTATAATTATATAACAAATCTCTGCAGGATTTCTGATTTTGAAGACTTCTGCTGAGTTATTTATCATTTAAGAGCAACTGAATGGTCTTTACAATCCTAATCATAAAGCCTACTTACTACTTAATATTATAAATGCGAAAGTTTGTGAGGATGGATATTTGTTACTCTTTCACGCAAAAACTACTGAACGGATATGGATGAAATTTGGCACACATTTAGTTTATAACCAGGATTAACACATAGGATACTTTTTATCCCGATTTTCCCAAGGAATCGACACTTATGTGGGTAAAACCGCGGGGCGCTGCTAGTAATATGATAAATGCGAACGCAAGATTGTTGTTTGTTACGCTTTCACGGTTAAACGGCTGAAAGGGTTTGGATTAAATTTGGCACATAGGTAGACCATGGCCTGGAGAAGAATATAGGCTACTTTTCATCCTGGATCGCAGATGAAACAATATTTTAAGAAAACAAGAGTCCGCATACAAAGTTCAAAGGAATGACTTTCGGTAACAGTAAAATACCTAATCTCCATCAAAATTCTACAAATCCTTAGTATCCAACGTTTCCAAGATCAATTAGATTGTTTGGATTCGGTTGACATCGTGTCCTTAATGAAACGTACCCATTCTTAAAAAAAACGTTACGATCTACTTCAAGTTCAAAAAGTTGCTTGTTCAACAATATTAGCAGAACCGGTGGAACTTGTGTATGGGAGCGGCAAACAGCGGAACAGCTGATTTTGAGACCAGTTCGCGGTAACGGACAGACGGAATCATTTTGTTATTGAACCGGTATTCATGGACCTTTTGAATACGTTATGGGGTTATGGTTATGGGGGAAATGGTATTGGGTGGCATTAAAACAAACAGTAACACGATTGATTGGTCTAATCTTGACATGATAATCATGATATAGACTGATCTTACTTGTGAAGTCATCCAAAACGCTGAAGTGTGTTGAACTCTTACTGGCACGAATGCATGATCTGAGGGCCCAGACATTAGTGACATTCTATCAGTTATAACGTTGATGGAAAAGTCGTAAAAAACTGACAAATATTCCCAATCAACTTTCAACGTTATGTTTTAGGATTAATGTTGAAAATCTATTAAAGAAAGACAGATTGTAGTAGCTTGATGTGCTGGCGTTTGTACGAAGCTACCGAAAAGCTTCCGTTAAAAGTCGTTGAAGGAATACGAAATGCTTTGAAACTGATTGTTACTTCTCGAGGCCCACCATGGACGAAGGAATGGCAATCAGTAAGAATTGGAGCACCCCCATGAGAAAGAGGGTTATAATGAAAGCGATTTTGACATAATTTTCCACTGTTATTAACAAAGGCAAGACACGTGCCATCAACCCCCATCATTATATTAAAGATAGCATTCATGGTCATGATCACGATTTTTGCATCCGTTGATTTGTTTTTCTCGTTGATGTAAAAGTAGTTCATGTATCGGTAACTTTCCAATTTTAGGTTCGCTTTGTCCGAAATGGCTCATCTATTCTGCATTTTAATCTTTTAGGTTTATCAAAATATCTTTTAAAATAACATTGTTAATGTGTGAGACAATACGAATTCTTGCAATCAGTGGATTGTTTATTTTAAAAACATCATTATCAGCATGTGCTTGTGCACTAATGGCCGAAGCCGAAGTCTAAACATTAAGTAATTTTTATTTATAACTGTCCGTTAAATGAGTCATTGTTGACTAGGTAAAAAATATCTGTAAGTAAATAAAAAATATACTGTCGGTTAAGTTCTGATAAAATGTTGTGATTATGACATGTGTATGACACAATATAATGATCATACGATTTGTTATCGTTTGTTTAAATGTAAATATATATTGTTTACATGACCGCTTATCTAAAAAAAATATACTACAGGATTTTTATTTGTAATTCTTTTACAATAGTTAAAAAATGTAAGCTGACAACATATCGTAGTCAGATGATTGCCTCGGACTGTGATGTTGACAGCTAGTAGGAATAGACCAACGACCATTGTTCGTTGGAATAGACTCTAGAAAACCACTGCTAGGTAGCCTTACCTTTTGGAAGTTCACTGACGGGATACTTTAGGTCCTTCTTTACGTCCATCTGGATACGCAAAGCGTCTTCACAAATATTTTAAGTTTAAAACTTCACCGTTAATACAAACAAAACCCTTTGGCTAAAACCCCTCAGAATGTGGAAGCAATCAATGCTACAAAAACAGTTTCTATCAGGATCTTGCTTAATCTCTTAGTTTGCTTTCATCGGTTTCTCATCATCATCATATTTCAGCCGAAAGACGTCCACTGCTCCTCCACTTCGACCGGTTTTGTGCTTCTCGCCTACTAAAGGTCGGTTCCTAGTCTACTAAAATCAATATTCATTTATTGTCCAATATCACTCAACAGTATCCTAAAAACCCATTTCAACAACCTTGGAACATAACTCCTTTTCCGCTTATTCCACCTTTTATCCGTTGATTCGTATCTAAAAGGAGCCGACAGATTCCATTAATTCCAATAAGTTATGGTGTAGAGACACACGATACAAATATTTCTAATGTAAACAAGGTCCGCGTGCCTCGGAAAAAAATATAACGATCTTCTGATCCGGTATTTGATTGTGATCTTCTTGTGGGTAAAGGTCGGAAACTGTTTATGTGAATGAAGAGTTTTTGTGCGGACTAGGGAGATACGAGAGAAGTAAAAACACTTAAAGGTTTTGCTATATATTTCTGTAAGGATGGGTTTGATTGACCTTTTAGCGTAGTGTTGGTTTGGTAGTGAGTCGAATTCAACCTCCAATAAAACAAAATGGATGTCCTAATTTAGAAGTTTCAATTTATCACAGTGTGAAATTGGAACATCTCTAAATTATCACTCTCAATCAAAGATCGGTTCAATAGTTCCTTATTTATTTCGTGATGAGACAATAAAATCTTTAAGGTCTGCCATGACATCAATTTTAACTTTGACCACAATACTGTGACCGTTCCAATGTGTAGCTATTAGTAAAAAGACGAGTGTATATTGGACAATAGAGGCATCGAGGCGCGAGGCTGTTTTATGTGAGGAATGCGCCCGCGCAGTGCCGTACGTCATATGACACAGGCGTATGCGCAAGTTCACGGTAAAGACTTGGGATTTGACGCTCTGTATTTTTTTTTTGTACCGAATAATCAAGGATATTAAATCTTGAGGCAGATTTACTATTGGTCGATGTCCGGTGTTTACTCAGATGTCTTCGAGAAACGATGTCAGCGAGAACTCGGCATTTTATGAACAAATTCTTCTTCACAGTTAAGGGTATTGGATTGGATATGACCAAATGAGAATTATTGGTGACAAGCATTGGATTAGATCTACATATAATGCGTATGAGGTTTGTCACGGTTTCCCTCCCCCCCCCTATTTTCATAAACCTATTCCTGAACTTTATTTCAATTATTCAATCGTCTTAAAAACCGGCCAAGTGCGAGTCGGACTCGCCCATAAAGGGTTCCGTAGCAGCAAGTAACATAATATAAAAGTTCTTGTAGTTCGTTGTAACTTTGTGAAAGGTAAATTGCGGTTTTCGATTTATGACGTATTAAAAAAAACTACTTACTAGATCTCGTTCAAACCAATTTTCGGTGGAAGTTTACATGGTAATGTACATTATATATATTTTTTTAATTTTATCATTCTCTTATTTTAGAAGTTAGAGGGGGGGGGACACACATTTTACCACTTTGGAAGTGTCTCTCGCGCAAACTATTCAGTTCAGAAAAAAATGATATTAGAAACCTCAATATCATTTTTAAAGACCTATCCATAGATACCCCACACGTACAGGTTTGATGAAAAAAAATTTTTGGAGTTTCAGTTGTAAGTATGGGGAACCCCAAAATTTATTGTTTTTTTTTCTATTTTTGTGTGAAAATCTTACTGCGGTTCACAGAATACATCTACTTACCAAGTTTCAACAGTATAGTTCTTATAGTTTCGGAAAAAAGTGGCTGTGACATACGGACGGACGGACAGACAGACAGACAGACAGACAGACAGACATGACGAATCCATAAGGGTTCCGTTTTTTGCCATTTGGCTACGGAACCCTAAAAAGGGTCTAATTCAATAGCATTATCGGGAGCACTGTCCGCCGTGACATAATACAGTAACTGACATATTCTAATTGACGGAGGTCGTACGGTGCTACGGAACAACAAAATATTCTTGACTTATTCCCTTTTTTGGACCACCCCGGGTTACACAAATAGAACTTAATTGGGCCAGAGATTAGTCTGAGATAAAATGCTGTATTATTTAGTTGTTGACAATAGATGGAGGTATGGTTATTTTGTTATAAATCTTGATATGTTTTGAATTTTTAAAAAGTCGGTACCTAATAGCATACATTCTTCCATTTTTCTCCTACTCTAAAGATCAGAGCAAGGTACAAACACATTGGTATTTTGTACTAACATATTTCTAACTCTGAGATGATTGAGTTATAACTTCAGAAAATTCTATTGTTCTCTTTACCCGACCCGGAAAAATAACCTTTTATCAAAACCGTTAGCAGTTCAAGTCTCTTATATTCTGGCTCGATTATTGATACCCTTTTATACCATTATTCCCAGCTTTTAGTTGACAATAAAATTCAAAAACCCCACATAGGTGTCCACTTTCATTATAATAACCAGCAAATCAAAGATGGCGGTGCACAGCTGATAGTTGACAGTTCGCATTGTGCTGCGCACGCATCTGTCGCCGCCAATTGTTGCAGCCTGCGCGGGAGTCCCTTTGTTGAAGTCCTGGCGATATTTCTAGCTTCGAAAGAATTGTTGGCAGGATTACGTGACGCGTTTCGGAGCTTTTGTGGTATTTCTGTGTAGCAAGTGTATCTTTCGAGGATCTTTTTGATATCATTATCCATCCATACATACATATAAGGCTTATGCCAAAGCTATGATAAAATTGGAGAACACATTAAAATATAGAACAACCAACCTCTTTTACATCAATTTTACAGCACTAACCCAAAAAATCTCATACAACTCGGACGTCGGCGTCGTCGTTAACGAAACAATCCAAAATGGTCGCGCCAAAAATATCCCTTTTATTAGCCTTCCACGGTTGATGTTCGAGATTGGTCCAAGTTTTACTACTTAACTCCGTTCAGACAGTATGACGACGCACACCCTTTAAATTGTCAACAGTTTATACATTTTCTTCGTTTAGGTGTTTATTGCCTGAGTCAGGGGTCTGGTTGGTTTGTCTTCCTCCATAATATGCATTTTTCTACAGAAATTTTGTCTTGGGCTATTTTCGTACCAAGTTCATTACTGCTCTATTACTTCTTGCTTCGTCTTATATTGAATCTCCATTATCTTGGAATATATCTTGTCATGTTGGGGAGTTGCTGCGGGAGTTTGTTGCGCCACTTCTTCTTCCCAACTAAAACAATAGGAAGTGGCAAAGGGCGGGCGTATCGACCGCCTTATACACCGTGTTCTGCACTATATCCATAAACTTTGCCAAACGCTTCTATAGCTTTTGCAAATTAAATCTAACACAGGAAGCAGTACTTATAAAGGCTTCGTTACAAAGATATTTGTGATTTCATTTAGTGAAATTCAATTGTGCTATGCAGTAAGAAAGGGTCTTCCTTCGGTTTTGACAAGTTGCAGCCCGCCAAATCTTATGAATGAAAAAACGTCATCGTTGCCAATTCGGATAAAGAGGCATGCATATCGGGCGATTTACGTCAATGTATTTAGATTAGGTATGTGAAAACTAACAAAAAAAAAAAATTAGAATTCATTAATGTGTCCATAATGAAAAATGCTTATTTCCATGGTCTGAACACCTGGTCAAAGTTTATGTATATCGTCCGGAACACGGTGTATATGTAATATTGACGTTCAAAATGTGTTGATTCTCAGCCTAGTTTGAATAAATAACTATTGATTTATAAAGTCATATAAAGAGTCAAATAGGAAAAATCCTAATTCCTAATTTCCTACTATTTCTACTAATTCCTACTTACTAATATTATAAACGCGAAAGTTTGTGAGGATGGATGGATGGATGGATGTATTACTCTTTCACCCAAAAACTACTGAACGGATTTTATTGAAACCTTACATTAGTATAGCTTATACATTAGAAAAACACATAGGGTACTTTTTATTCCGATATTCCCACGGGATCGACACTTACGCGGGTGAAACCGCGGGGCGCAGCTAGTATTACATATAGCTTGTAAGCTTTTATCACCCCTTCTGCAATTAGAAGATACCTGAAGAAGATAACATATAATTAATTACCCAAGGACCACAGCTGATGAAGTTAATTCATCTATCCACAGTTTATTGAACTACATAATAATCTTATACCACTTCCACATAAACTGGTATTATTAACGACCGTTCATTCATATATCGACCGGATATTGACTCTTGGTCTCTAACCGCATCTTCCGGTTGCTTTAACTGTAATTTAATTAGCCGATTGCCGGTTGTAATTGTAACATTTAAGATTAATTTAATTACTATTATGAATTGTCGGTAGAGAAAGTTCAAAAACCAGCTGAACCGTTTGATTATGTATTTATATCCGTTTTGGGCTTTGTGCTTATGTAAAAATATTGAGCAATTTTGGGGGAAGTGCAGCCGGTTCTCGTTGTATATTTTCTGGAAGGGTAACTGTATCGGCGGAAACTGCGTTGTAATTGGCAAAAGATTTGTCCCAAACAACAGAGTACTTTGAAAGCAATTTTGTATATCCTACCATTGATGGGTCTTTAGAGTTTAATCGCAACGTTTTACCTATCTCAGTTACTTTTGGAGTACCTACCTATAAGCATGAGCATAATACCACTGCTGGGACATAGGCCTTCAGATGAATGTAGGGTTGCCAACTTTTTCTAGAAGTAGAGTAAGTATATCTGATTTCAGAGAGGGTAAATAAAGAGTACAGATTAATAAAAAAGAGTATCATTTATTCAATTTAAAAAAATTGATCTTTTTTTACTTTTTGCGGTACATAACAATTTTTAATTGTTTTTAAAAGAAATGTAGCACTCCAAACATTGTAATTCTAAGTGTAAATAAATCAGGAGCTCATTTTTAATCAAATTCAGTAAATAAGTTTATGTAAAAAGAGTATTTTAGCGTACTCTATTACTGTTACAGATTATAGAGTACATCTACAAGAAAAAGAGTACAATACTCTATTTTAGAGTACAGTTGGCAACCCTAGATGAAAGGGAGTGACCCAGTACCTATCCATATTATTATTTCTTACAGCATTAATTTGCCAAATGTTGGTAGTCTGAACAATATTATTTCCACATCAATTCTTAAATTAGCTCATACTGGCGGTCTTGCAATTTAAGGCATTTCCTGTTATTGCATATAGGCAGCTCATCAGGTAGCCCGAGGCACAGATAATATAATACCGAGGCGATGTACAGACGCCAGCACATCAAATTACCCGAAACTGTAAAATTTTCCCAATCAACTGTGAACCTTATGTTTTAGGGATAAAGTTGAAAATCTATTAAAGAAATTTGACAGATTGTAGTAGCTTGATGTGCTGGCGTCTGTACCACTTATGACTCGATCAAATTGACCTTCATTATCATTCTGCTTAGCAACAAAAGTTTAACGAGTTTAGGTAAAATTTAGTAGAGCATTTACTAGAGTATAAAAAAACTAACTGACTGCCACGTTGGTCTAGAGGTCGCAAGTAGGTACTACTGCTGAGCTTGAGGTCGGTTTGATTCCCAGGTCGAGAAAAGTATTATTGGGCTTTTTCAACAGGAATTTCTCAGATTTGTGCCCGGTTGATAGCAAGCCCTTTTAACATCACTGGAGAAATGTGGACGTACTATAGGTACACCGCACCGCTGCCATACCTTTCGGAGTTTACAGGCGTGATGTTATGTTTATTGAATCTGAAAGAATAGATGAATATTACGTCACGGATATATTAGTAGAACATGAATGCTATGTGGCAATATTGTTGCATATTTTTCAAGAACATTTTTAATGATTACCTATCGATTGAAGAATAATTCTCAAGTTTTTCATAATCTTTGTATGTACCACGAAGATTACAAAATTGGATTGTCCAGAAAAAAAAGAAAAGACAATCTCAAAGTAATTTTTAATGCGTTATAAACTCAGCCAGTGTCAACTATTTAAAAATAAAAAAGGAAATGTTGGCGCCATAACTTGTCGATGGCATAGTGAGGCGCATTACCTTGATTACGATTATGTCTCGCCTGTCCGACGAATTAGTCGACTTATGTTCCGAAATACACTGTCACCGCATGTAATTAGTTCAGTTAAGCCAATAAATGTGACTAAATATAAAAGGGGATGTGTTGTTTTCTTTGTTGGTGAGGCCGAGTTGTTGAGTTTTGAATTTATTGGTTCGTTAGTAGGTATACGAAGGTAGTTTATATACAAGTCCACGTACCTAAATAGTAAGAACACCTGCTACGAATGAGTTAACATCGCCTAGTTACGTCGCATTGAAACTAGATTCTTAAGCTACACAGGGCGCTATTAGATTTTATGCCAATCGTAAATTTAATAGCCATTTGTGTTTGTGACTCAATCGACCTTATCAGATAATTTAGTTTTAGTTCAGTTTTATTGCCTCACAACAAAAAAATCTCTAAACTTAAGTATCTATTAAGCTTCTTGCCTTAAGTCAGACAAGGACTTATCGTTATGATGATGAAATAACATATCGGATCATGACGGTGTTGTAACCATAAAACCATCGACACAAAGACGCTAAAAGACCCAATTTAAATAACCGATAACCCAACAATACTTTTAGAAATGTGAAAGTTAAAATCCGGTAGCGCATCCATCTGTACATACACGTATTTAGCTTATCACAAATTAAGGCTCAAAACTTATGAGCTGTCAGTGGTAAGTACCATCGAATGACAGGTCTAATAAATGTGTCACTGCCTTTATTTTTTTTTCTTACGTCAATGTCGCCTCACTATTCCATGATTTAAAAGTTCCATGCCCTTTCTTTGTTTGAATTTCGAATTAGTGCGTAATGGGATGAAGCGGTTAAGCCGTTAGTAATTTTAGTTGTAATGATTGATGAAGCGATGTAAGCAGACGAGATATTTAATTATTATTGTTTATTTATGGAATTCAGGGGGATGGGTGACTAAAGTAGTTACCTAAATAGGAAAATTCCAACTCCTTTACACGGGTCTTCATCGATTAGCACACTTCATTCATTGGCTCCCTTTGACATCAAAAGTTTAATTATTTCAAGTACCCGTACATTTATAGTTTATTTTCTTTAAATCGATTTGCTCTTGATTTTTATTTACAGCGAACATTTATCAGCTGCTAAACCTGCTTCGTCAGCTGAGAGAAAGTGTGCCATACTTACACATTGCACTTGTCGAAAAAAGCATGCAATCATCCACTATACCTATTGTCACTTTCTTGTCGATTTCATCAACTTTATCGTTTGTTGCAAGCCCAGTTTAAATTGCAATGTTACTGTCACCTATCTTTGTTACTCCTGGATCTTTTCTTATAGTACCTTCTATTCTATCGATTTTGTCAGTCTTTGCAGGACCATTATCAAGTGCTCTTTAATTTTGATTATCCCGAACTCGTTCCGTATCTTCACCAAAATTTAATTTTATGCACGTATCGACCCAAATCATTTCTTCAACATCACTTTAATGTCCCGTAAAAGTCTTGTCCGTCAACAACGTGGGAGTGACAGTCAAATATCAATTCAATATTGTTAGCGTCTTGCACAAGACTACAGCCGTGCCGGATGCAAACCTGTTCTAGAATTGTACTTAAAAGGACTAGGCTCGGTCAGGTGACGAAAACAGTGGCTAACTGGCTAGTGGCTACCTTGTTTTGAAGTGTAGTTAATTTAAGAGCTGTCTCTGTGTGAAAATGAGGCTGTTGATTTATATTCTGGGGTAGTTTTTAAGGTCCATTGCCCTTAAAAACTATGAAGTGATATGGGGCGACTGAATAATCGGGAGATTTGAAGATTGCACAATAAAGTTGCAAAGTTGTCGTGTCGATGACCAAGTATGTTGTAATTAATTGAAAGATTTTGAAATTAATGGTCAGGGTATTCTGTTATGTTGTCAATTTAAAGGGGTTATACAACTTTGGTCATCTGTTACTAAGCTTATCTTGCAAAATTATCATGAACAATCAAAATACGTACAACGCATAATTATAATGGTTGAAACGTCCGTCAGTCAGCGTGACCAGTTGCTATGTAAGTCAGTGCCCTTAGAGAATAGAGAATACTCTCTGGGCGCTGGCTGAGCAGTAGCTCATCATGCAATAATCATGAACATAAATGAAGGTAAGTATTCTGCTTTTATGCCGTGTGCCAGCAATTACGTTATAAATTATGGAATCAAACAAATTCAAAGTAAAAAGTTCTTAATCAAGTCAGTCACGTATTAGCATTTGGCGCGTGAGCACGTCCGATAGTTTGACGAGACAATCAAAAATAAAATGGCGCCAATGAGGTCATATTGTGATTGTTAATAATCAGTTCTCGGTACGCTCGTGTGGTGGGCACACGACTTTTCCTATTATGAAATATTTTATTATATGTTCAGGTGTTATGAACGGATGCGCGATATGAAGGGACACACAGGTTGATTGAAGCCCTTGTGTTTACCATTCATGGCTTTACGCTGCATTCATATGCTCAAAGGGAACTCCAGCCGATTGATGAATGGATAATCGTCGATAACCTGAATAGATCAGGTTTGGAACAGTTGGGAATATCACAACAGAACCGAATTGACAACTTGACTCTGTTTGTTTTTCAAATTGGTAAATTCGAATTGACTCCATTTTTGGGTGAACACCATCTTCTGCGGAAGAATGCAATCAGATCTTAATAAAAGGCAACAAAATGTTTCGTAAAGTCTCCATAACGTACACGCCTCAAAAAGCAATTCGTGGACCAGTTATGTTTTAATTTCGTCGTCATATTACCTAATATTTCCTCTTCGATCCATATGCTGTAACAAATTAAAAACACACTGCTTCAAAGACTACACAATTTGGGTCATAACAATTTAACACCGCCACGTGTGCCAACACCAAAAAAAATCTGGAACACAATAGGCCAAAAAACATCTATTTGTCCACATGTGCCTAAGATGTCCCGGTTTTCTTCAACGCCATATGGGACCGGTCATTTTGCTGAACTGTTTTTATTAGTGCCTCGGTTCGTGCCACATATGGGCTTTGACTGAAGGGCAGTTAGATGTTACAATGGGTTTAAAGTTTAAAGGGACCGCTTGCAGGGACGTATGGTGGGTTTTTGTGTGGTTCTAATTGATTTCGGAAATGTGGTTTCGGTTAGCAGTTGGTCCGTCACGTCACTTTGTCTATAAGTATTGGGCTATTAATTTTATGGATAGACACTTGGCTTGCGTTCTTAATGAGATCGACATTTTAAATTTTTGTGTTTGTAATTTTGTTTTTCTCAGATGATTAGATTTTACCAAAAGATTATCTTAAAAATTACATTTAAGTACCGTCGTATATTAGATTCTCACGTAAACTTCCCAATTAAAATTATCGTATAAATTCTTTCCTATTTGCTTTTCCCATAGAAATATTATTTTATTAGGTGCTTCCAAAAATGTATTGCCTATCGCATAAAACATTCCCCATAGAATAACACCATTATCGTCTACGAGGGGTGCAGATGCACGTGGGGCTTAGGAAACAAAGGCCATACAAACGCATAGAATTAATTGAAATTCCTTTCATACATGCTTGTTATCACGGTTATGATGGCTTGGAGGAAAGCGTTGTTAATTACTGGCAAATGGTATTTTAGGAATAAATATGAAAGGACCATTGAATACTGGGACTTTTTTGTCTGAAATTCTCGATTTGTTATTGCACATATCGCTCATTTGGAGAAGCATCGACGTAATTGCTACTTTTTTTTTAAGTCTTTGCTTTCTTAACGTAAATACGCGTTCTAAGTGCTTTGGCATATTTAACTAATTTTTGGGAAAAAATACATTTACGTCGATGTTTCTCCAAATGACCGATATGATTAAAACTATCTAGTATTCCTTCGTTTTAGTAGGCATTAACATTATGTACCATAATCTGTCAAAGTTGTTCAGTTGGTCGGGTTGGTCCTTAATTTTTAGTAATTTTAGCTCTACGAGTAGGTACCTACATACCAATCAATACCTAATATAAGTTGGAGAGAAAGTTAAGGAATTTATATTTTAGGTATAGTTAAAGGAGTTATGGCATTAAAACAATAAACTCAACCCTTTCCTAGAACGCATTAGCACATTTCCTTATATATTTCTTGTGAATTGGTAATTAGTTAATCATCCGAGTTGAACTCGCATTCCGATGGTTTGAATATACTCGTAGCAATATACAACATGTAACATAATTAACGCACATCCTGAAAGTAGTTTGTTCAGAATCGTTTACTGAATTGATTTCTATCATTTTTAATATAGGTAATTTTTTATCCCAAAAATAATTAAAAGTACGTAAATTGCAGTCACACTACCCGTGTACAGTCAAAACTAACTAAAATGGACCGTAACTCAAGGCAATAATACTTTTAAAAGTGCAGTTTTATTTGTATTAATACAAATTCCGTCATTAAATACAAAATAAAGAAAAATGAACCTTATTTCAAGCAAGTTAAAAGTCTACAAATACATTTAGTAAACCGATTTAACCGCACGCACACACTAACAGGCACTGGACAAAGGACACAATAGTTAACAAAATAATATGTCATGCTTGTTTTCGTTCCCTTTCTCCTGCAAACTAAAAACCTGGGATAGAGCGGGATAGTCACCAAGATACCGCGCGGCGCGGGCGCAGCAACGATGAAAGAAAGAAAGCTAACTTAAATGTAAACAATACTAGTCACGCGCGGACATTATTAGTGGAAGGACTTCGTAGAGTGTTTGCAAATAATTTTTCGCGCGCGATGTCTTTCCAATACACAAATATTCAGTACACCGAAATGGTGAGGACTTTGGCACGGTGTAGTGATAATGTGGCTCTAGCTTGCAGAACATTCAACCCAAGGTATGGTACCAGAGTAGACCGCAGGACTATGTTAGCTGCTACTCAGCGGCTTCGCGACCACGGAACGTTCCGTCCGAACACGGCCATCGACAGGGGAGCCAATGTGCGTACACGTACTCGTCTTCAAAACGAAATACTGGACTATTTTGATGAGAATCCCCATGCCAGTACCCGAGAAGCAGCGCCACGTTTTGAATATAGCCATATGCATGTGTGGAGAACCCTTGGTGGTGATAAAGAACAACCATTCCACCTCAGAAGATGCCAGGAGTTGACTCCAAACGATTACGCACCTCGCTTGCAGTTCAGCCGCTGGTTATTAGAAAATTGGCGGCGGAACATAATTTGGACATATGAAAGTACATTCACACGTGTGGGGATGTACAATCAACACAACACACATTTATGGATGCACGAAAATCCTCACGCATGCAGAGTGGATTCCTTCCAACACCGTTTCTCAGTTAACGTCCGGGCCGGTGTCATTGGTACATACATACTGGGGCCTGTGTTTTTACAAAGATTAACAGGAGACGCATATTTACTGTTTTTACGAGAAACTCTACCTACGCTTTTAGAAGACATACCTCTTCATAATTTACAAGAGGTATTCTACCAACACGATGGTGCCCCTGCTCATTTCACTAGGAGTGTTCGACAGCACCTTGATGATGAGTTTGGAGAGCGCTGGATCGGTCGCGGCGGCCCTGTTTAGTGGCCTCCCAGATCAGCTGATTTAACGCCTCTTGACTTTTTTTTGTGGGGACGTATTAAATCGTTAGTTTATTTTAGTGAGACGACAAGTGCCGAGGACCTAAAAAATAGGATAGTGAACGCTTTTGAAATAGTGAAAAATGACACTGAAGTTCTTTCTAAATTAAAGCATCAATTAAGAAAACGGGCATTAAAATGTATTGAACAAGGTGGTGGACATTTTGAAAGTGTGTTAAAAATACAACGTCGTATGAGTGTTTAGGAAATCAGTAAGTTAAGTATTTGATTTTTTAAATTATTGTAAATGCATATCTTGATTCACATCTTTCAAACACGCCGTCTTAGAATAATGTTGTCGTATCGCCTCTTTTTAGCAGTTCATTATTATTTACATTAGCAAAACATTTTGTAACGAATATTGCCTATTGGCATTGTATTATAATTAATAAACAAAATTATTGAGTCGACATTCCAAAGCCTGAACAGTGTGATGGAAAGATACAATCAAAAATGTAGACAATAAACAGCTCGGAGTTCGGACATCTGTTAACCGCTCTCTCGACCAGCTGCACGGGGTTTTTCCCGTTAATGTTCATATTTCTCGTAAACAATCGTGTATTGTCGCCTTTTTTCGGCACTAATAGCGACGTGTGCGACTGTGTGCGTTCGTGGATTTGTACTGTAACCACAACATTCTTCCGGAATTAGGATAACTAATTTAATAAATAATCAATGCCTAAACATGTTTAATTAAAAATTCTGTGTACGTATTATGATTATAACACAATATACTAATTGGGGTGTCTGAGGGTGTGCGTTAATTACGTTACATATTGTATAAAAGAAGCAATGTTTTATTACCTAGTAAGTATTAGATCCAATTATAAATACTTTATACTTGACTAGCAGCGCACCGCGGTTTCTCCCGCATAAATGTCGATCCCGTAGGATAAAAAGTATCCTATGTGTTATTCTGATGTATAAGCTATATTACTGTAGTTTCATCAAAACCCGTTCGGTACTTTTTGCGTGAAAGAGTAACAAACGTTCTCACAAACTTTCGCCTTTATAATATTAGTGTGGTAGGATAGGATTAGTAGGAAGTAGGATTGTGCACTATCACTTCAGGGTCTTATTTGTATTGATTACCCGGATACCAAGTAGGTGGAGCGATGATCTGCGCAGGGTGGCTGGTAGAAGCTGGATGAGAGTCGCCCACAGAACCCAGCTGAATGGCGTGCTTGGAGACGCCTATGTCCAGCAGTGGACTGCTGAAGGCAATGGATGATGATGGATGATGGAGACAAATACGCAGTAGGTAGTTATACACACCTGTGAGGTAGGTATATGGTTAAATTGAAATATATGCTTTGAGTTTGACGACTATTATCTTGACAGTCGTTATCCTGTAAAATATTGATAGGTAACTAGCAGCGCCCCGCGGTTTCACCTGCATAATTTTTGGGAATATCGGGATAAAAACTATCCCATATCCTTTCCCGGGACTCAAACTATCTCTATACCAAATTTCATCTAAATCGGTTCAGCGGTTTAAGCGTGAAGAGGTAACAGACAGACAGACAGACACACTTTCGCATTTATAATATTAGTATGGATCAGTCATTCGCATGTGGTAAGAATGGAAGCCAGGAACCATTGAAATCCGACACAGAGTTAGGAAAAGGATAAGTTAGACATAGATTCTATAATACAGGGTGAAATTGAATTCATGGGCATTCTTTTAAAGGATCATTGTAATCATCATTATGAACAACTTTTACTATGGGACCAAGCCTGAAATCGCAAAAAAAAAATCACCTCTTCCCTACATTTTGACGAGTTATCCAAACTAATATTATAAATGCGAAAGTAACTCTGTCTGTCTGTCTTTTCTTCACGCCTAAACTACTGAACCGATTTCGATGAAATTAGGTATAGAGATAGTTTGAGTCCCGGGAAAGGACATAGGATAGTTTTTATCCCGATATTCCCACGGGATCGAACGTTACGCGGGTGAAACCGCGGGGCGCAGCTAGTGTGAACATAAATGCAAGGAATAGCTGATTTTTTTTTCGCGATTTTAGGTTTAGTCCCATAGTAAAATTTGTTCATAATGATGAGTACAATGACCCCTTAAATGTACCTATATACGTTAGGATGCTGATACCACTGTACATCACCATTTAAATCCTTTCCCTTGCCGTTACCAATACTCCCATAAATAGGATGTCCTATACTTTCCTGGGATAATATTCCCACGACTTCACACCCTTACCACACACCCACGTGGTATTCCCAAACCAGCAACCTAATTGATATTTTTTGTAGCTTCCTTAATGAGTGATTATTCTGCGGGCCAAATCGATTACTGTCTATTGTCCTTAATTGAAAACTGGCCGTTCTAGCCGGAAATGAGTCCTCACCCTTACTTTATGGGATGAGGTTAGTAGAGATAAGGGTATTATGGTCATAATCGGTTTTTGGGTATTATTGTTGGTATTATGATATTTTTGGTCACGCATGTAATCATTGGGGTTCAATTTTAAACGCGTTTGAGGGGACTATATGACCTAAAGCCCGGTCACTGTCGAACTGCACAGACAAAAAAGAAAGAGAAGCGCTACAACACAACACTAATTTATTGCAAAATACGAAGCAATTATCTATTTTAATCAATATATTGTTTGGACTAAACAATTAAAATACTACTTAGTGCTTCAGTATGTTGCTTGTAGAATAATCTGACAAAAAATCAGAATGATTGTATTTATATTAGTATGGTTTTTATTGGTAAAAGAAAGCTTTTAGAGGTATCTTCATGAAATTTTTCTATCGTATCAAATTAGTTGTATTAGTTATGTTTTCAACACACTAGCATAATATCCTGAAGAGTATCATATAATTTTGTTTACTGTAGTCGATCATATACTTTTAGGCATTATAAAACTTGCGATTTTTGCGTTTAGGTCCTGTAGTCTTAAGTATATCAAAATTAAGCTGATGAGAGACATCATTTACCTATAATTAAAGAGAGCGAGTTTTTTCAAGGGGAAATAAATAATGGTGATTTAGATATTTAGTCGTTTCAGAAAAAAATGGTTTGCAGTATTTGTGCTGATTAGGTTATGAGCTACATAGCTGACACACAAAGCTGAATCGAAAGCTGAGTTTTATAAAGAAAAAAAAAATTAGTAAAAATGAAACATTTCAAAAGCGCCTTTGCAAATGCTCTATGTCCTAGCTCTACTTATCAGCTAATTTAACACTAATAACTACTTTGATTGAACTCTTACAAACAAGTAGAGCGTTTAAAGTTAATTCTCTACTTCGCATTGGTCAGCAATACTTACTGAATATGCAGAGTGTGACAAGCAAATCATACACTACAGTCATTGATAACGATTATCCGACCATCTTACCGACCCCTACACACTTTCGTATTGACACCGTTGCCGTTGAGGTCTACAAGTACCAGGAGGCCAATTCTCGTTATTTAAAACGTTCAAAATCTAGTCGCTGTCTCATACTCTCATCTCGGCGACAAACAAATGTCAAAATGTAGGGAAATTTGAGGTAATTTTGACAATTGACAACATTTCATATTTTTAACCTGCATGTATTTTTACGTTATATAAAAGTAAATTCAAATCTAGGGCACCCATATTTTTTAGTTTTTCGAAATTATGTACTTTTCATTCATAATTTTAACTTTAAAATTCGGTGTATTCTAAAAAGACGTAAGTGCCAGATGACGGTAGAATAGTGATATTACCTTTGCTTTATTGTGACCCGTCAAAAAAACTGTTAGATGTCACTTGTCTCAGTCGTTGTTTTGGTTCCGTCATTGGCGTATATTTTTCATTGGGATCCATTTTATTGGCGAAATATCAATCAAAAATTGATAATATTAACAGTAAGCAGCGTGTCGAGTTGATAGGAAAAAATATTGTTGAATTCAATTCAGTTTTTTAGTTGTTTTCTAGTTACACTTCTTAGGTGACATTGACATGTCTTGTTTGATATAATGTTTTCAATCAAAGACATTGGAATGCGCAAAGGTAACTACCTCATTCCGCCGTTTATGTGACGTCATCACATGTCATTTCATTTTTATTATTTTTCTCAGAAATTTAGAAATAAAAAAATAAAATAAAAATATATTTGAACTCAGGATACGAAAATAAAGAAATGGTATTTTTGTTTTAAGGTCGTGTCAGGTTTGAAATGTTGTCAATTGAGACTGAGATCAGACTGTGAACGTTCTTAAAATTACGAGAATTGCCCCTCTGAAGTTCATTCAAAAGCCAATTATTTTTAAAAGCGTAACCGTGAAGTTTCTTGCAGGCTCTTCTGTACAGGAAACGACCAGTTAGAACCGTGCACCTAGCTTCTGATGATACCTTAGTGCCCCTGTAGATTTATGTGAAATAAAATATTGTTTTTTTTTTATTATTATTTTTATTCTGCGATCAACACATTAGGCAAGAGTCTGTTGATCTTCCAACCTGCACTGGGCCCGCGTGGTGGATTACGGCCCACTCCCTCTCACCGAGAGGAGGCCTGTGCTAGCATTGGGGACATTATAGGCTGATTATCCTGTTGATCTTGGAGCTAACTGCCCACGATGTTCTTATGGAATCTTTTATTAATTTATTTAATCCACAAAAGCACTTAAATTTACGTGAATTTCTTTGCCAGTATCCTTAACCAATATTTTCACTACCGAAGATTATTTTAAACCACCGTTACTAAAATTTTCAGTTTGCTCAAAACGGGACACCCAATCAATCATTCATCTACTGCCTAAATCACTTCCAAATATTCTAAATAAACTTTAAACAGAGTTTAGAGCAAACTAATTAACTTGACACGCTTTTGCCAAAGTATTTTACGGTGTTAGAACGTAATTTACGAGGTACGGGAATAGCTAGGCAGATTGACAGAGAACTGATTTTGAACACGCGTTTACTAGTTTTTAATAATAAAGGAACCCTCGCCTGACAATGTGTGGTGTGACTGTGCGTTTTGGGGGACGCGGGATAATTTCTGTTTGGTTAGAAACTACTAAAAAATATTTAGTAATAATAGTAATTCATTCCCAAAAACTTTAGTACTTACGCGTCACATCAATGAGGTCTTGACCACTGAACTAGGACGCCTCTATGACAGGGGTCCAGGATTCCTCAGTTACATGGATCCCCATAACAAGGCCCATTTACTAGATATTAACATAAATAATAACTGGAAGGTTACTTTCACCCTATTGTTGAAATTTGTAATAATATTTGCTTTAAACTTTTTTTTAAAACGGAACAGTACTGGGTTTATCTCCAACCCCCCACGACCATAGCTCTCTCTACTGAAATTTTAGCTGGCTGGCAATATTTGATGTTAAACTAATTTATTTTTTTATTAATATACAGTGTTTGAGATAGTTGTTGTTTTCTTATTGCCATACCCAATAGTTTGACGCTACAGGTAAGAAATCTTAAATGCAATTAAGTGATTTAGAGTTGTAATATGACAAACATACCTACTTTTTATCCGCGGGTACAATGGTGTCTTGCATTATTATTATTTTATGTTTGATTCATTATCAGCCTACATTGTCCACTGCTGGACATAGGCCCGCCATTCGATTTTCGGCAACTCTCATCCAGCTGCTACTGGCCATCCTGCGAAGATCGTCGCTCCACCTAGCCTGAGGGCGTCCCACCTTACGTTTGCCGATTCGCGGTCTCCACTTACTCGTAAGAACACGTCTACCCAAACGGTGATCGGTTCTACGGCTAATATAGCCTGCCCATTGCCACTTTAGCTTGCTTATTCTGTGAGCTATGTCGAGTTTCATTTTACATATAGAAGAACGTCATCGCGGATAAACAGAATTTTCATAAGCCGTTGCAGAAACAATTGGTTTTTCCATATCTACGGGTTAAACCAATATTTGCAATAATTGCAGTTGATCCTTAAAACTGGTTCGATAACGAGCAAAAACAAGAATATATTAAAATCAAACAATGACAAGATTAAATTATAAAGTAAAAATACAACACTAAAAATCCATTTAGTTTATTGTTAACTTTTACTTATGAATGAAGGAACTTATCAAATATGAAAAAAACTGCATAAGAAAAAATCTTAAAATTACAGTCACCATACTTTTCATGAAAGCGCGGATAAATCACTTTGACATTTTACACGTCTTTGTTTTAAGTTGAGATTACGTTTTTATTTATAGTTACTTTTTTACTGGGCAAATTGACTTAAATCGTCAATAAACGTCTGTAGTACAATACACGTGTGCATATTAATTAGTAACTGTTAACTTTAATCCCTTGCGAGGTAAGAAAACAGTTGAAAATGTTTTTTCAAGCCATATGTTTAGTTGAAAAATTGCAGCATTCGTTTGTTCTGCTACCTACATTAATTATTTTGACGTTTTCACTTGTTTTTTCAAGGGGCAATCAAATATCAAAACAATAGGAGCCGTACTTAGCAATGCGTTCTTTAGTTGTTATGAAAACATTGTTTAGTATTATCGTTTATTTTTAAAATACTCAAAATTACGTGTGGCATTAAAATTAGGTTTTGTAAATTAGGGTTAGGTGGTTCTGGTTTAAACCCTTTATATTCTCTACTAGCTTCTGCCCGCGACTTCGTCCGCGTGGAATTTCACCCTCCCCCGTCCTCTTAGGGGTGGAATTTCGAAAAACCCTTTATAAGTGGATACCTATTCATCACAAAGAACACACCCTCCAAATTCCATGTTTCTAGGACCTGCGGTTTAGGCTGTGCGTTGATGTATCAGTCAGTCAGGACTTTGAATTTTATATACATAAGTACATATTTAGATTTTTAGTGTCAATTTTTGTAAAAACTGTGGTATGAAACATTCGCAATCGAATAACTATGTACTAAAGATTACCAATTTTCCATATTTCTGTTGTAGCCCGTAGAATCGAAAACACTGTTTATTATCTTGGTACAGTTAATTTAGGACGTGCTCCTACTTTTAAATTAATACACCCATGCTTTCTTAGGTTCCCAAGCCAGAATCAGGAAGAGTAATAAATAACATTTTTAAAAGGCTACAGACGTCTATAAAATGGTAAAAAGGAAATAAATGTCATTTGATTTTGTTTTGATTTGCGCAATTCATTAGTTGTATTTCAAGACACGTACCGCCGTATCCGGTACTCAGAACTATTGTCTCTACTAACGCAAACTCTTTTGCCTATTGGCTATTACCTACTGTCAATGCCTATTATACACATTCTATGAGTCATTTTGGTCACAATAATTGTATGGTATGCTTTTTAAATTCTAAAGTACTTGTTGTTGTCATCTTGAGTATCAATTGTGTACACGATATTTGAACAGAGACGTAGGGGGTATTAAACATGTCGTCTTTCAGGTTTTTAGGGTTCCGTACCTAAAGGAAAAAACGGAATCATTATAGAATCACTTTGTTGTCCGTCTGTCTATCAAGACCTAGTATCACCCAGGATTCACCACATAGCACTGTATTTTGAGAGATAGTGTAGATTTTTTTTTTGCCATGTTGGTAGTCGTGCCCTAAACCTCCGCTTGATCTTGGGAACGCGTGTTGGTATCGTGTTGAAATTAAAACCAGGTCTACAGTCTTGGCAGCCTTGTTCAACCCACTGCTGAGTATAGACCTCCCCCTTTTATAATAATAAATAATATAATAAACCATTTATTTTCAGGTTACAAAGACCCATAGATACATACCTTAACCTAAGCATACATAATAATATAGTAACAATTTTGTTAGTAAATAAAACTTAAAAACTATGTTAGTATCACTAAGTTGCTTTTGTACCATGCTTCCCTGGTCTGCGCGAGTCTCATCCAGGTCTTTGTCAACCGCAATGCTTCAAATAATTTATAAGTTCTGAAAATTAAGAAAATTTTTTTGCCCACCTTTTGCGTCCTAAAGATGATTGGCGAGAGAACCGATACTACTCTGCTCAGTAGGTTCACCGAGCTCCATGTGTTGCGACTCGAGACCGATGAGCATTGTGTAGAGATAGACGGTGTGTTGAGTTTCTTCTTTTTTACTTAATTACTAACATTAGTTATAGGCTAAATTCTTGTTACCAACAACCTTGCCTTCCCTATGGACTTTTTTTTCTGAAAGAAATTATTTTTTTAACCATTGTAAATATAGGGCTTTCCTAGAAGATCAATCTTGTCTGCAATCATTTTCAGGTAACTTTAACATAACAACTATGTATTTATCAATGTCTGTAATGTGTTCTATTTGGAAACCCCTAACGAACAATATACTTCCATAAGCTTCCGTAATGATGCTTACACTTTTATCTCAAACAAAACAGGCCCAAACTACTATCAACAAACTACTCAAACTGCCCTTATATCGAACCGTGCCAACATCAAGTATCTAAGTACCCTCAAAATAAGAACTACCAACCCTATCTGAGAACAATAGGATAGTAGGGCCGGGGTGGTCCAGGGGCTGATGGAACCCCCGTAATTATAACGAGGGGCAGTAATGACCCTTTTTTTGCTCAAGACAATCTTTAGTGCTGACTGCTGTGCGTTGTAAAATAAACAGGGAGCATAGCTAGTCAGGGTTGTAAACTGATTGGGTATACATTTATTTATAGCTCAATAATGTCGTCAGTGAATGAATGAATTAAATGAACGATGATTGATGCAGAAGAATAGTAAGTCAGTTGATTAAAAGAAGTTAATAATTGTGCAACTTCGTAACGAATACTTACTACTACTACTACTAGCAACGCCCCGCTGTTTCAACCGCATAAGTTTCGCTCCCGTGGGAATATCGGGATAAAAACTATCCTATGTCCTTTCCCGGGACTCAAACTATCTCTATAACAAGTTTTATCTAAATCGGTTCAGCAGTTTAAGCGTGAAGAGGTAACAGACAGACAGACACACTTTCGCATTTATAATATTAGTATGGATTCCCGAGTGTATGCTTGAAAAGATTCAATTATATTGGCAAGAAAACCCATGTTTTTGAATACAAAACGAAGGGTCCACAAACTTCCGAAGACATCTTTCTCCCAAGTGTCACATGTCGGTTCCAAAGGATGTAAAAACAAAAGGTTTCTTACTATTCCACTCACAGTTTCCTTCGAACCCCTCAAATTTTATGCACTCAGCGCGCATGCGCTGCGGGCGTCAGCTGCGCGCGCACGTGGCTTCAGGAAGTTGCGACACGCAATCCTGCGCACCCATTGTATCGATTCGCGTCTTATGCACCCTCCTGTTTATCACGAACCATAAGCTCCAAGCTTTTTTAATGGAGCTTTTAACCAACCATCCGTGACGTACCTAGTTTATAAAAACTTGGTTGAGTTATGGTTTGTGGAGAAACTAATTTATTAGATTACGAAGAAGTGTTTTGATTCTCTGGATATGAAGTTAATGGAAACAGTTTTTTCTCAAGTTTGAGAAGTTTTTGTCAAGTAAAGGGCTAGACTGCTTGTAGGAGTTAGCATCTAATCGCCCGCTCGCGCTATTTCTTCGTTTTCACTTAACGTTTTTTCTGACTTTTTTTTTTCATTTTTCTCGGCTTCTAAGGGTCATAGCGTGATGTTAATAGCCTATAACCTTTCTCAAGAATATGAGCTTTATAAAGCTTTCATTATTTTTTCTATTCTTGGTTACATGAAAAACTGATTGTACTCCGAACAATACGTATTAAGTCGCATTTAAAACCAGTCTATATTTGCGCACATATCTTTGGACTTTTTGAAAAGAGAGGAGGGTGCCACCCTCGTTACGTGCAGTTATTTTCTGCGTTTATAGGGCGTCGCTAATTCAAATGAATGTGTGAGGTAGGTATATGGGTTTGAAGTCTGCGTTGAAATGCGCTTCTGAATAGGAGAACTAATGGGCTTTTTGAGAAATGGTTTTATCACAAAAGCTCTTTTTTATCATTGACCTTTTTTTTCTTGTATATACAAGAATGGTAAATTTTTTCAAGTCAGTTATAAAAGTGAAAGAGTAATAAAAATAGATATTCCTTTCAACAAAAAAACCTACTTTGTGCCTCTCCTATAAAACAAGTTGGTGACTAATCGGATTTATAACGAACTAAATCAACACAACAAACTGTAAATTAACTGCCAATTCATTACAAGTCAAAGATGACCGTTCGGAACTTTTTTGCTCCACGAGGTAGCCGAAGCGATCCGATAAACAAAAGAAAATCCGACCCAAAACCTATAGGTGGCCGGACTCCGAACTGCATCGACGCACACATCGCCACGCCACCCTACACGCGCTCCCCTCCATTCGGTCAAGTCGCAACTTGCACAGGCTGTACGTTTTGTTGCCCTCTTCGATTCTTCATTCGTCCGCGGACCGTGTTAGCGAGCGCGCGTGTCGCTCGTCACAAAGAGTTCAGTGAACGAGTGTTGTGCTTATGAACAGTCAAGATGGTGCGTAGCTTATCGCAGTGGACGAAGACCCTCAGCTTTCCAGCGAGGCTGTCTCCCAACCGCACTTCTAAGGAGAGCGTCGGGAATGGCCCTTCCTCCCCAGGAGTGTCGCCAACTCCCAGCGCCTCATCGCTCCCCCACAGCTCGGATAAAACTATCACACCAATTCCTATCACGGAGATCAGTCAAATCGTAAGTCTCCCTTTTTGATTAGGACAGGTCCCTCCGCTGAAATATTTCTTAGAGAGGGGACATTTCTGTAGTTGCAGCTGCAGCTCAACTATGCGTTTTGAATACCAAGTAGTTCATTATGTACGAAAACATACAGTTAGCTATTTCGCAGAAAAGTGGCTCTAAGTCTACTTTACGAATATATTAATTTAATAAGAGATGGTATTTAGAATTTTATGTCAAAAATTACAACACATCTTTATTCATGCTGTATAAATTTGCAATACATAATAGGAATGTCCTTGTAAGCTCTATGAATTTGACCATCATACACGCTTCAGTTGTTTAATTGGCCTGTCAAAACGAGAGAACGTCCTTGAAAAAACCGCCAACGTAGTTACCCTACTTTAAAACAATAAGATTACAACCCAGATTTTATTACGTGATGACAATATGGCTAATGCTGATGACACAACGATGTAACAATACTTATGAATTACCTCATTAGTTGGGGAAAATTACTCTTGCAGACTTACTCGTACACCTTTGTTTACAAATAGCAGAGCGAATGCCTGACAGTCTCTTACCTCAATAAGGCTTGCAACCGTTATCTAGCTTTCCCATAACCGAGGGTAGACGTGTATAAAATTTGAACCATACTTTATGGGACAGAACACCATATTAGACGGTCATTAAATACAACAGTATTGAAAGGAAGTCTATCAAAAACCATATTCATTTCCGACGAGACACGTGGTTTGATCGTGTACATTGCTGTTTATTTTGTGTGGCACGTACGAGGGATAGTGTGGGAACGGTCGTTGGATGCCAAAGACGGCGATGGTGTATGAAAATTAATGTCTGTTGGTGCGCGGGGGCCGGAGCGCCCGCGCAGCGCACCGTTATGTCCCCCTTGCACTCACCTTGGCAAGGCCGCGACGAGATGCGAGTTTTTTGCGAAGCATGAAAGCATGACTTTCACCTTTTAAGACGCCTTTCTAAATGCTGAAGTCTGTTTTTGATTCAGGTCTTAGGTTTTAAGTACTTGCTAGTGTTGTGTTTGGGTAGTGTAGCGTACACCTTGTATGAGCTTTAAATGAGACCGTTTCTTTGAAGTATCAGTGGTACCGTTCAGTAGTCTGTCGACCCGTAGAAATATAGATACATAGCATTATACCGGTCAAATTCCGTCAAGCAAACGCTAAAGTTATCGTGGCGTTTTTTGTTATGATTTATGTGCAATGTTGCAAGTCAATCATTAAGTAAGTACTTTACTATTATACTTACTATCAGTTTTGTCTAAAATCGCGATACCGATTATTTTTTATTTATGTAGGTTACTGGTTCAAAATGAGATGCTAAGGCAGATTACAGCACTTATCATAGTGTAGGTACCCATATAATGAGATAACCTACAAAATACTAAATTCCATTCTGGTCTCTCTAAGAAAATGAATTCATGATAATCATTTGCATTCATTAATAAAAATTGTACTTATTTATCTCTTCTACCTGGCGCTATTAAAATTATTCATAGGTAATGTCTTGTTAGGAAATATTATGAAAGTGCATTTTCTGACAAGTTATTTTACCCAATTTTTCGGTGAACAAATGCGTAACCTACTTATCAATGATAAGTTATCATGACTTTATCAAATATTATGCAAAAACCAGCGGCAAATATATGCAGAAATACACGTATTTTAACGGTATGCAAAGAGCGTTCAATTTTACTTAATTTGCTTTGCAGATGTTGCAATATTTACTGTCGGGTCGTGTTAAGAATTCCAATTGAAGATTAGCAGTGAACTTAGGAATGCATTTCATAATATAATCGGATGTTAATTTGTTCACATTAGCCGCACAAACCCATAATCCAATATCTTGGTTTCAATATCCTGCAATAGTCTTGGGTGCACTTGCATAGTTCGAACAGGGATAATCGTCGGTTGGTGCCTCATTTCATTGAAAACGTCTAACTGGCCTCTGCGAGTTGGCTTCGGCCCCTCGTACGCCTTCCAAAGGTCTGGGACTCCAGGGTCCCGAGATATGTCAAAATCGGATGTTAAAGATGTACTTACTTAGTAAGTAGCTGCCTAAATTTATATGGTGTACATAATAAGAGTCATGAATTGTATTCTGCCATTCATAAAATGACTTGTCCTAGGTAGACATACTCCTTCACAACTTCGAGAAGCGACCCTTCGATGTGGATTGGACTCGGCAAGACATGCGAATTGTACATGACTTTCGTCTTGTCCAAATTCATGCCGAGGCCAACACGCCGGGAGGCTCCATTTAGGCTGTGCAGCATTTGGTCTAGCTGTTCCAACGTCTCTGCCATTATGACGATGTCATCGGCAAATCGAAGATGGGAGATGTACTCGCCGTTAATGTTGATACCCTGTCCAGTCCAGTCCAGCGTCTTGAAAACGTCTTCCAACGCGTTGGTAAACAATTTAGGGGATATTACATCCCCCTGTCTCACCCCCCTGAGCAGTTGGATATGGGGCTGGTTTTCTGATTCTGGATCTGGACAGTCATCGTTGCAGCGTCATACAAACATCTCAACACTTCGATGTAGCGCCAGTCAATTCGACATCGTTGCAGAGAGGCCAGAACTGCCCATATTTCGATGGAGTCGAAGGCTTTCTCGTAGTCCACAAATGCCATACACAGCGGCTGATTGTACTCCTCGGTCTTCTGTACAATTTGTCGAACAGTATGGATGTGGTCTACGGTACTGAAGCCTTTCTGAAAACCGGCTTGTTCTGGCGGCTGGAACTCGTCAAGTCTCCTGGCGAGACGGTTCGTGACGACTCTCGAGAACAGCTTGTATACGTGGCTCAGAAGTGAGATGGGTCTATAGTTCTTCAGTAAGGATTTGTCACCTTTTTTGAAGAACAGAACCACCGCACCCCTGCTCCACGCCTCGGGCGTTGTACCCTCTTGGATAACGGAATTAAAGAGACTCGCTAGCTCTTTCAGGACTGGAGCCCCGCCCGCTTTAAGGAGCTCTGTCGTTATTCCGTCATCCCCAGGTGCCTTGTTGTTCTTTAACTGCTCGAGAGCCGCCCTAATCTCGCATTGGTCGATATCCGGGATGTCCTCCGTGTAGTGGCGCGTTAATTCGGCTCGATGGTCATCTGCACTATGCCCCGCTGGTTTCATCGTCCGTGTTGAGTATAGGTGCCCATAAAAATCCTCGACTTCCTCGAGTATCTCGGACTTGGAAGTCACGAGTCATTCAGCTCGGTAGACACAACTTTGAGAAGGAAGCTGACAGAAGGATCCAGTTGGGTTGGGCAGCATTTGGAAAACTCCGTCAAGTCTTCTCGTCGCCTATCCCGCAGTGTTTGAAGACTAAGATCTTCAACCAGTGCGTCCTGCCCGTCATGACATACGGTGCTGAAACGTGGACACTGACGGTCGGGCTGGTCCACAAATTCAAGGTCGCTCAGCGCGCTATGGAGCGAGCTATGCTCGGAGTCTCTTTGAAGGATAAAATCAGGAATGAAATTATCCGGAAAAGAACCGGAGTTACCGACATAGCTTGCAGAGTAAGCAAACTGAAGTGGCAGTGGGCTGGCCATGTCTGTCGAAGGACTGATGGCCGGTGGAGCAGGCGAGTCCTGGAGTGGAGACCGCGTACCGGCAAGCGCAGTGTAGGACGCCCCCCCGCTAGATGGACAGACGACCTAAAGAAGGTTGCTGGGGTCGACTGGATGCGGAAAGCGGAGGACAGGGTGCTGTGGCGCAGTCTGGGAGAGGCCTATGTCCAGCAGTGGACTGCGATAGGCTGAGTTGATTGATTCATAAAAACCACTCGTTGGTATTAAATACTCCAAAATGAAGCCTTCACAACTTCAAACACGAGTAGGTAAGTATATAGGGACTAAAACCAAATAAAACATTACTCAATACTTAGTCTTTTGTTTTTCCAAAAACTAGTACTTTACAAGGAGCAGGATTATCAAGAAATTCCTGGAGGGACGGAAGAAATTGCCTATTAACTAAAGTAGTTTCTTCTACTCGAGGCCAATAAAAATGATAAATAGGCAGTATCTTCATTAATCAGACACAATAAAACTGATTTACAATTCATTGCGAAACGTAATACCCGTTGTAAATCTCTCAATGTTAGGCCAACGTAAAAGTTAACGTTTTTAGTGATTTTTGACTATTTTATTGTAGCAACATTAGTATTTTAACGTGGCGTTTGGAAAAAAAAATACAGTTAATCTTTATGTTTTTGTGGTGTCACCTTTTGAGTGGTCATTCAAGAAAAGTAGAGAAACAATGTATGTATGTTAGCCTAGTTTAATTTTTAGAGCTTTAGTAATGTTTTTCAGCACAGTAAGATTTTTTCTTTTTAGTCACAATAAAATTGGCCAGTGCCCTAAGATTGTGACTCACATTTTTCCACCCGCAAAAACTTATGACTTATTGCCACATCTTAAAAATTCATGGTATTATTACTTACACCATTACTTTTTACCGAGGGCCATAAACGAATTACTGTGTCATTAACGATGATCGACGGACGACAATTCGCAATAAAAATCTTTTCGCCCATGCTTAGTGTTTCCATATACAAAATGTCAAACTGCTATGACCCATGTCTTAAAAAATACTCGCAATAAAAAATCATCGTAAAATAAATTGATGGCTTTCTTTTGGCGCCATTTTCGATTTATGGCGCGCTTTTTGACATGTTCCAAAATTAAAAAGTAATTTTGACAGTTGAAGTTATAAACTTTTTTAGTGAAATAAGAACTTGAACGACTACATTATTTTGTTTATGGTATTTGTGGGTGACGGGTTACAAAAGAGACCATTGTAGCCGCGGAGCTAGCAACATCTTTTGCAATTCAACAAGCAAGTGGCGCCAAAGTAATTTGCTTTTAAAATGCGTGAAGATACTTATTTTACTACCGGTAAATAACGTAAGAATTCATTTAGTGCAATTTCGAAGTGTGGATTGCGTATGATTACGTACAATGTCGGCCCTCGTTTGGCGAGGCAGGATTTTGCACATTCCTTACTCGGATATGTTTTTAACACTTTTAAAGTGTTATAAAACAATTAAGTTAGGTTATTAAACATTGTGGTAGGTAGGCATATTTTTTATCATAATAATTTGCAACTGTTAGTCTCGTTTTTGTCTTATTTGGTTCCACTTTTAGGCTCACTAGTCATGCTTGGACCTACTTTTAGTCTGTCGCTAACAAAAACTACCTTTCTCTAGATTTCTCAAATTCTTGTCAAATACTTCTTTGTATTGTTGAGATACATGGTAAATATTTCAATTTGTCACTCTCATCTTTATTACCACTCTCCTCTATAAAGCGATGATATAAAAGCCACTCAAATTATTATTTCTCGTAACGCAACCCTAAGACTAAAAGCTTGTTGACTTTAGTTCAATAGGTCACAGGTTAAATCGACCCTATTGAACTTTTGTGGTGAAGCCAAAGACTATTTAGTTATTTTCCTCAGTTGAATAGGTTGAGCACGATATTGCATTATTATCAAGTTTCTTCTAAACATCCTAATATTTTTCGGAGTATGTATTTTATGTTACTTATTAGTGCCCGAAAACAGATAGTAGGTGTTAGGTTGTTTTTTTTCTATAGGTACTTCTATAGTTCTAATATTTTGTCTAACACTCCAGTAAAATAACGACTTCCATAATTTAGTCTACGTTTAACAGCAGTTCTGTCTATCGCTGGGGCTATGTGCGATAGTTTTTTGAATAGAAAACTAGTTTGCAGTAAAATCATCGTAAAATAAATTGATGGCTTTCTTTTGGCGCCATTTTCGATTTATGGCGCGCTTTTTGACATGTTCCAAAATTAAAAAGTCATTTTGACAGTTGAAGTTATAAACTTTTTAGTGAAATAAGAACTTGAACGACTACATTATTTTGTTTATGGTATTTGTGGGAGACGGGTTACTAAAGAGACCATTGTAGCCGCGGAGCTAGCAACATCTTTTGCAATTCAACAAGCAAGTGGCGCCAAAGTAATTTGCTTTTAAAATGCGTGAAGATACTTATTTTACTACCGGTAAATAACGTAAGAATTCATTTAGTGCAATTTCGAAGTGTGGATTGCGTATGATTACGTACAATGTCGGCCCTCGTTTGGCGAGGCAGGATTTTGCACATTCCTTACTCGGATATGTTTTTAACACTTTTAAAGTGTTATAAAACAATTAAGTTAGGTTATTAAACATTGTGGTAGGTAGGCATATTTTTTATCATAATAATTTGCAACTGTTAGTCTCGTTTTTGTCTTATTTGGTTCCACTTTTAGGCTCACTAGTCATGCTTGGACCTACTTTTAGTCTGTCGCTAACAAAAACTACCTTTCTCTAGATTTCTCAAATTCTTGTCAAATACTTCTTTGTATTGTTGAGATACATGGTAAATATTTCAATTTGTCACTCTCATCTTTATTACCACTCTCTTCTATAAAGCGATGATATAAAAGCCACTCAAATTATTATTTCTCGTAACGCAACCCTAAGACTAAAAGCTTGTTGACTTTAGTTCAATAGGTCACAGGTTAAATCGACCCTATTGAACTTTTGTGGTGAAGCCAAAGACTATTTAGTTATTTTCCTCAGTTGAATAGGTTGAGCACGATATTGCATTATTATCAAGTTTCTTCTAAACATCCTAATATTTTTCGGAGTATGTATTTTATGTTACTTATTAGTGCCCGAAAACAGATAGTAGGTGTTAGGTTGTTTTTTTTCTATAGGTACTTCTATAGTTCTAATATTTTGTCTAACACTCCAGTAAAATAACGACTTCCATAATTTAGTCTACGTTTAACAGCAGTTCTGTCTATCGCTGGGGCTATGTGCGATAGTTTTTTGAATAGAAAACTAGTTTGCTTTATTCCTACTTCATTACTTACACTTTTTATTGAAGTTTGTTTATTTATTTAAAACATCGTTTACGTTGTAGTCCAACCAATGTTCAGTAGGTATAAACATTTCATATGGGGCGTGACATTTCGTAATGGTATGATGATCTTTCCAAGCGCATAGTAATTCACACGCGCATGCGCTAATGGATGTCACAGCTTTCTCATGTTATGTTATTTTTTTTATGGATTTGTATGATTTAGTATTATTGGAAAACATATTTATTTTATGAGATTATAATTACTAAAGAAAATGAGCATGCAATTAGGAAATTAATTCGTAATTTATAGGTTTTACAATAAAAATTAACAATAAAGTCAAACACGATGTTATTTCACCAAAACAATAAATCATTAGTTAAGTAACTTTCTTCAAAATAATTAGTAGTTAGCACAACACCGACAAAATAATAGCGTGATGAAACTGAAATAATTTTCTAAAGTGCAAGTCGGCCATTTTTATTAGGTATTTTATTGTGTCGGCGGCGGAACGAACATCTGCGTGTCAAATTCCTGTGTGCCATGTGCACTGTGCAGGCTTGGGAAACGAACCGTGCACATGAGGCGGGGAAAAAACGTTGTTGCAGTTCCTGGCTGGTTGGAAACTCGGGTTATTAGAAATTGAATTTGAATCGAAGAACGTAGAATACATAAATAAAGCTCTAGTGAGGGGTAGTTGATTCGATAAGCATAAATGATAATTAATGTATTTTATTTTGCCAAACCACAAATAGAAAAATGCTCTAATCTATTTTTAATATCTAATAAATATATACTTACAATATTTTTAAAAGTACCCTGCATTAAAAATACAGATGAGGAAAAATCAATTGAAGTTGGGATCTTGGACTATTATTTTAGGGTTATTCAGGGATGAAAAAGGTGCGCGCACCTTCATTAGCAAAATAATATACTAATAAAAATATTTATTTTAATAAATTATGTTGTAAATTTATTGATTTTGTGTAAAAGGGCTTCACAGGTTGGAATGCAATATTTTACTGATTTCAAGGCACTTCTTTCATCAATCAAATTCCAAAACATCACTTGAACTAATAATACTATCTTTAATAAAACCCGCACAAAAGTGTGCTCAACATTGAATAGTAACCATAGATAAAGGAAGAGGGTAGTTTTTGTAGCGTCAGCTGTTACTGAACCTGATACCAGGGGTGTTTCGTACAAAGGACGCAAATAATAGAGATTTCAACGGATCTATATTTTTTTCATCGATTTCATTTTAACCTATGAACCTACTCGTATTAGTATACCAAAGGCTTTTTTTAAATTCAATGTTGTGGATAATTGTATATTGCGGTTAAAAGGGGGACCTTTTCATTATTTTAAGGATAGTAATTTTACTTTTTGGTGGTGTAATTTGTACCTATGAATGAATTTACATAATTATTCCTATTTGTGTAGGAGTGAAAAGAATTTACAGCCTTAATTATTTTGTAATAAATGGAAGACATAGAATAGATAGTAAAGCTTTAATATACCTATTCTATGTCTTCTTGTTATTATTGTTTGTATTGTATGTCTGGAGCTCCAGGGATTGGCCAAAACCTGGCATGAGGGGTTGAATTCTATTCTGTTTAGTTGGTCAGAGTGGCAGGAAAAGCTTTTAACTGCTTTTTCCTGTGAGGAGAATTTTGGGCAATCGCTGGAGGACATGTTGAGACGTAAGAGCCTAAGTTGTACGTGTTGAACAATTTCAAAACAAGTTCCCCGAAACTGTCTTATTCGCAAAAACCTTGATGCTCGCCATTCAGTCTCAATTTCATTCACAGTAATTGATACACAAGACCGTCCTTATCTTAATAAAGATAAGCAGAAAGTCAGCAGAATCTTCTCCAGCCAGTATCGGATATCAACTAAACGGATATGATATCCGATATCTGGGATATCGCCAGTAATCGGTATCGGTACACAAACACATCGATATGAATCGAGTACGGGATGCGGATGCGAAAAAAAGTGGACTGTTAAAATGACATTTCCGGTTATGGAAAGCAAATTGATTGAAAGGATGTGAGGGGAAAGGATATTTTTTTTGCGGATATTTATTGTAAAATTGGTCTAAGGATTGATGTAGCTTACACGTGCTTCATGTATTATTTAAATCTTTTGTGACGTAACGTAAGATGTTATTCTTATTTTGAATCAATTTAGTAAAAAATAAATAATAAAAAGACGGGTTGCACTCCGGGAGTGCCGGCAGAAGTGAAAACTTGAATATTAACGTTGAAATAAATCAATTATTAATTGAATTAATAAAACTAATTTTTTTTCACTATTTCTGCGTCCCTTTTTTCATTAATAGATGCACTTTGTTCAATTTCCATATTTTAAACACTTTATATACACGAATGTTACGAATACACAGCAGTTTGTCCACGTCCACTTCCACTTCCACTTCGACTTCGACTTCGACTTCGACTTTGACTTTGACTTTGACTTTGACTTTGACTTCGACTTCGACATGACTTCGACTTTGACTTTGACTTTGACTCCGACTTCGACTTCGACTCCGACTTCGACTTCGACTTCCACTTCCACTTCCGCTTCCACTTCCACTTCCGCTTCCACTTCCACTTCCACTTCCACTACCACTTCCACTTCCACTTCCACTCCATCCATCCATCCATTGTCGTGTGTCACTAAACTTGGTTCACTTCGGTTGGCGCCGCCGTAGAAAGAGAGAGGGGGGGGGGGGGAAATCTCTCCTGACGGTCACGTGTCCTGACGCGATGCCCTGACGCAAGTTTAACATTTTTTACCCATTACAAAAAGTGTTCAACGCCGCTAAAGAAGTTTTCACTTCAAAAAAATTAACATCCTCATGAAGCAGCAAAATAACAATTTCCATAATTAAATGTCATACTAATTGACATTAAAGCTCAACGATCAAAATAAGTAGCAATAAAATCCATACGCTTGTACAATCATAAAACGCGTCCGCCTCCTTCAATAGTCAGGCAAAAAGTAATAATTCGATACACAAGGAGTGTTCGAATTCGAAATTCAAAAATTCCGGGGCAGCACCTGCTGGCGCAGATGTTTGAAACATCAAATTGTATGAAAATTTCGGGATTTCGAATGCGTGCACGCTCTCGAACAGCTGTTGAAAGTTGCCACCAAAAAAAAACTTTTACCTGTGCTAAGAGGAATTACTGAGTATAATGGAGGCCGATCAGCTGATACCGACATATGGCAAGATTTTTTTGAATACGAATTATTTATAGCCGACACACGACAATCGTTAATTTTAGACTTAATCGCTTTTGTTTTTCTATTTATTCCTTTCGATTCCAGTAGGCGCATCACAAAAACGCTCCAAATTTAAACATTTTTTTCTCTCTTTGAATATCGTCCAAAAATTTTTTATAAACATTCCAATATTAACACAAAGGAGGTCACTACTTAAAGGTTTATTTATAAAACGTTCTAAACAAAGGGCCCTTCGTGCGAGGACGTCTGTTTTCTGTCTAGAGCCCTACTGTTTATTGCTACATGTCCATTGGGAGTAGTTTTGCTTCCCCACACAGTCTTTGAGCCCTCGGCCTTTGATAGTGTAGGGATCGACTGTTTTATTTAGTTAAGTCCCCTCACTATTCTAAGTCGATTAGTTTGGATGTTAAAGAAATAAAGCTGAATGTTGTCGGACGAATTATAGTGATTGTACATGACAGTGTCGTGTTTTTCGTTTTTAGATAAATATACAACTGGGAAATAATTATATGGCTGGAATTAGATCTGTCTTGTTGCTTAACTGGTAACAGATGTAATTGAGCATAATGATAAATAATTGTGAATAATTCTAAAATCTTTTCAATTGAGAATGGCATTGCAATAGTAATCATGTGAAGAAAGATTAGATAATTAACTGTAATATACTGAAGCTGCTTTCAAGCTATCTCCTATTCAAACAAGCTGGGTATTGTAGTCCTATTAGAATACACTCATGAGAAAAACCCTTATTAATACCATCACTTACATTAATAAGCTCAAGCTTGAAAGTGCCAATCATTCAATTATTCAAAAGTAACGGGCAATCATCCGAATCGAACATTACCAACCTTACGACAATTAAGTCAAAAATATATGATTACCATCGATTCTGGAACGTTTTTTCAAAACTGAACGCATCAATTACTGGCTGTCAGAGTTGCCATATTATACGATTGTAATAATTATACAGATCTGATGGATGGATTTGAACAGAACCTTTTTTGATAAAGGGGTTTTAGTTGAAATTGGTCTTTGTGGGATCTTATAGTAATTTCTGTGTTTTTTGGGCAGTTAAACAATGTTAATGGTTGCTTAAACTCTTAAGATATTCGATGCTATTGCAGTCCCAAAAATTACAGTGGGAGTATTTTGAAATATAAATTATATGTTTCTTGAGAATCTACAATACGTACCTTTTATGATTGAACATGTATACAGCCATACATTTGAATAAGTATTTTTTGAGAATTCAAAAACAGACCCAGACTACAAATTGTACAATGTTTCAATTTCGATCGTCCTAGTAAGAAACCTGACTAATACAACTGCACCATATTGTTTTTCCTGGCTAGTATTACTCATACTTGTCCCTCCATACCTAACCGAACCGCTCCCTTTAGCTAATTAAAACAAATTAGCCTATCAAACGTTATCAACAATCTTAATTATTTTGACATCACGGAAGCTTTCATTCTTACCATTATCTGATGGACAATCCTATTACGGTTGCATGTTGAGAATAATTGTCGCTGTGTTTTAACTAAATTGGATTGTCCAGTGAGCTTTTATAAAAATTGTACTTATTTGATGATCGCAGTAAAAAATGTATAGTTTTTACGGTTGTTTTTTTCCTTGAATGGAGTAATAGTTTATTATTACTTCGTGTATGGAATATTGTTCTTTGAAATTGTACATTAATTTGAGGTGGTTCTTAAAAGAAAGGTTTAAAACTTTAATATTGTTTCATGCGACTTATTTCTTTTAAGTAATTCAGTAACAGCTACACTGACATTTGCGTCTATCAGAATAAGAATCGAGCTTTTTAATTCGTAAAATCGACACTCAATTGACCGGATGCGCGGCCATATTTAAACTGTGATCGCGATCCCAAATAATCCAACCGCACTTGATTTCCGTCGGCCTTCAAGTTTTTGCGCAACTTACTTTAAGACTTACTTCCTATTTATAGAGTTTACATTTGAATGTTCTTTTTGAAGAAGTTGACAGACCAAATAAGTATGTATTTATTCGTGGGAGAATTTTTGAACCGTAACTTTTACGGAACGTTTTAAGAAGAAGAATTGAATACTTGACAAATTCAATGGAATCTTTAAAGATTTTATGTCCTAATTTAGTTTTGTTAATGTTATGGTAATTGGGCTATTAGAGACAATTTTCTTCTGAAGTGGTTTCACGGTTAAGTGAGCAAGAATGTGTTATTAACGACACACGATACTCTAAACTTCAATCTTGAACTGTCTTTTTGGGAGCTTTGGGCAAATAGTCTTTTGTACTTTTGTAGTGGACTTATTTTTTACTATGTCGGTAGATAAGAGTGTCATCGACTTTACCGTCATAGTTATAATAAATCCTATTTATGTAGTTAGAAAACAAATAAAAAATATATTATGATAAAACTCTGTCTAGACTAAAATTTCAATAGGTATACGAACAATTTATTAGTCCAATAAATCCCCAAAAAGTAACCGAAAATTATAAAAGAACACGATTATTTAGTAAAAATCTGAATATTTCGCATTAGTCACGACAAAAATCAGGTTGTACGAGATTGCACGGCCGATGCGATGTTTAGTCATCGTTTTGTAATGCGCACACGCACCGCGACTCTTAATTTATTAGACCTATATGGCTGTTCGGACTTGAATCCGTAATTCTCGGCGCGAAACCGATCGTATTATCGATTCTCAGGACGAGAAGCGGTTTCAATGTCTTGGCGAATGCAAATCAGCTGTGTTATTGAACTTTGTGGAAGAATATTGGGGATTGATAGTCTAGCTCTTGATACGTTTACATTTTAAAACTTATTCATTTGTTTGAGGCGAATAGTTGCATAGATTATGTTGAATCTGACCTCGAAAGGATTGTGCTGCGACATCTTAATAATACACCTTAATTCACTTTTCAAACGTACTTCTTGAAAGTTTGAAGTTACTCGACCTTCATAGAAATAAATATTTGCTACACAATTTCGAAACATCTCTATTTGGATTCGGCAGAAATATAATCCGTGAAAAATCGCTACCTCCTCTCGATAATAGAACCGTATCGAAAAGACTGACTGGTTCCAAAAAATAGCAACCCGATTTTGCGTCTACTGCTGTAATTACATCCGCCATGTTTTTTTCACAACAAAAAGCTGTCGCCTTCGCATCGCAACACCATTGTGGTAAAGTTGAATACGACAGCGTAATATTAAAATTAAATTATACCGTACATATTTAAGATCGTCCGAATTTTTCGCAAATGGCAACCCCGGATAATCGTGTCGATTAAATACTTTTTATTGTTCCAACGTTCCCACGGACGGTGCACGCGAACGCGACCAAAGTTTTTTTATTTTTTCAACGCATCCGTGCCTCGGGCGTGTTTCTGAAGGAGCCAAACTGCTTTCATTTGAATCTCGTTTGATTGTCGGTTGCTGAGGCAGCAGTACTATCATTAGAGTATATTAACTGTGGTTTTGGTGCGTAAGCGCATTTTGACGTGTGTAAGTAGCGTGATTTATTATTATGTAACCACCTTTTGTGTGCATCTTCAAATTGAGGAGTTAAGTATGATCTATTTGGGACTTTTCCCGCCTTACTTTTTCGTTTTAAAGCTGTCGTGACGTCGTCAGTTTTTTATTGCACCTATACGTTATAATCTACAGTCAACTTAGTTTTTTGTCGCCGAGAAATCACAGTACTGCATGATTACTAACACCGTAGCTGTATTTTGCAAGCCTACTTTTCAAACCGGTTTTGACGATGATTCGCGACTTGGTGGTGCCGATGTATACGTTATTTTTCTTCAATATTTAACAAACACTAAAATGACAATTAAAATGACATCTGGCTTTTAACAGACTTCCTAATACAGATAGATGACTTTTAAATTCAAAGGAAATAAAACATAACTCCAAAGACTTTCGGAAAAAAAAATCTGCATTTTTTTCCTCCGTGTCAATGACACAGATGGTAGACAAGAAAAAAACGGCAATGTTAATATTAAATCTGTTGATTAGTGTCCATATATAGATAGGCAGGTGTTTAAAAAAACGGCGTAGGCGCATAGGTGTGGTAACCTACCATAAACAAATTATCTTTTGCAGTTGCCATTGCCACTCCGACAACAGACTTTGTGCAGTGAGGTCTATTTAGTGAAGTCTATTATTTATTTAATTTGTCACTACGATAATGAGTTACGTGGAATTCCTCTACGATTTGCTAGAGGTAAGTTTTTTGAAGTTTCTAACGTTAGCTTTTGTATACTTGTAAGTTTACTTAACTAAGCAACTATTGATGATATTAATAGTAATATAAGAATAAGTATGATACCTACATTTTTTTACCAAATTATGTTTTATTGTGTGTGACGTATTTTATTTAGAGTCCAAGTCCTCTAGAAGCCTTTATTATCCTTGACTATATCTTTTACTTTTCCATAAACATTTTACCCATATTAAAACAATCACAACGTTTTTATGTTGCATAACAAAATGACATTCAAAATTATCCTTACCAATATTGGCCCAACGCATTCCAACATCATATACCAATGCTTTAGGACCAACAGTGGTCCATAAATATCCTCATTGCACATCACAAGAACTAAACAGGTGTCCACTGGACGTTCAATTACATCTTCTTCTCAAGATGTGTCTTCTAAGAAAACATTACATTCGCTGTCGTAACTACTTGTGCTCCAAGTGAAATGCGCTTATAAAGACATCATGTGGAATTAATATATCACACATCGTAGAGCGTGGTTGATAAAAGAAAATTGGAGTGATTTGTGAATACTGAAAAAAAGCCTTTAGTAATAGGTACGCCTTGTGTCTTGCAGATGAATAAAATCGATTAACGTGGTGTTTTTGTTTAAAATGTTAAAGATCTTTTTCGGAACACTTAGGTACTTAATTGTCCCAATAAATAAATTAATCCATTAGTTAATAGGATTTTAACAGCTAACGAAAAGGAAATGGGATGCCTTGCATGGTTATGCTTACGAGGATTATCCATTTTAAATTCCTGCTCATTAACTAATGCCGTCAATATAAAAGGCCCAATAAATTGTCTTTCGTCCTCAGAATTGAAATGGATCATTAACTAATTAGAAAACTATCAATGAATGTTATGACTGCCATCATGGCCCATTGTGTAGACAAGTCATTAAATAACTCTATAAGGTCATGGATTCCTAGTCCTTGCCCTCGTTTCTCAGTAGTCCTCAGACTTGTCGAGACATGTTCATAACGGGTTGCCAGACCAGAATGGTTAATGGCTTGATACTTCCTAAAGAAGACTTTAATTTAATTCATCTTTGCTTCTTGTGGTGATAAAGTTTAGTTTTGGTTATAATATTTTATAGTTTCTCAATTGGCAACACATTGCTATCGTGATACGGGTTTTAAAGAAAGTATAGGCATGATCCTTTATGGTGGTAATTGACAGGATCTCCTATTCCCGGCATGAGAAATTAGAAGAACTGTCCTTGGGATTTTCAATCATATTTTACTAAATAGAAAAAAAAAAGTGTTCAGCGCTTTCTTGTAAATTACGGAAGAATGTAAAAACTTTTTAGTTCTCGCTCATAAACCCTGCAGTGCAAAAACCGCACCCTACGCTCTAAATTACTGCACTACTTCTATGCTTAGGCACTCACGTCTACTGCCTCATTCCATCCAGTGTTGCCAGTGAAAAAAACACACGCCTTCCGAACAGTTAAGTACAACTTTTTACACATTACCATAGATGATCAGATAAGTCTGACGTTCCTTGCGAGATGAAATGAAACGTGCTTGCGCAACCGAATTAAATGGAAATACTTGCTTTCTAGGTAATCTAGAAATCTGTTTAGGAATGTAGTCTTTAGACTGTTAGGCTATGGGGTCGACTACGACTGGTGTTTGCGTAATTTGAATTTATTTGGTTGATGAGAAATATTACCTATGCGCTCCTCCGGCTTCTAGCCGGGAATTTCGTCTGTTGTCATATTATTTGATCACGGGTAACAGACTCTAGACAGTCAAAATTGGCTTTACCAATAGTACACCCGTGATTAACCAAAAAACTTCTCAGCCTTAACAGAAATAACCTCAGAATATTAAAATTTACAATTACGGGCCATAACCCCCTTAAAAAACATCTTTTTAACATAGGCGCCACGGACAGTCCCCTTTGCAGGGGCTGCCTTGACGCCGAGGAATTAGCCACCTACGTCTTCCTGGAATGCGAGGCTGTGGCTTCTCAACGTGAAGAAATCTTCGGAACAGTGAGGTCGCTCCGTGAAGCCTGTGAAGCTCCCAGGAAGCTTCTGTGCTTTTGGGCGGAGCTAGGCTGGCTCTGTTAGCCAGGATCCCCCACGCACAACGGACCAAATGGGAGTCTAAGTGCGGAAAAGGGAGCCCCATCATCATCATATGATTTGTTCGGCTAGGTATTGTTGTTTTGGTTGATATGTGTGTGATTTACAGCAGATTTTCTGATTTGAGACATTAAAAACAGTCTCTTTAACTTAATATTTTTCATTTAACGAAAATTCCTATAGATGTCACTAGAAAAGTAATCGTAGCATGATATACACTTTTACCGCCATCTAGTTACATAGCCGGAAAACTTTCACACTATTCATTGTTTCAAAAGTACGAGTAATTAATAACAAAAGATGGTTATCTTTTGTTATTAATTATTATTGTAACTGTAATTATTTAAATATTTAGATTGAAATTACTTCTTTTCGTTTATAGATTGTCACCTAAGATACTATTATTAAGTTGTCACTATAATTAATTCCTTGTCTAGAGCTTTGTAGACGCATTTGCATATTCATCTTTATGCTAAGATACAGATCTTTTCTCACAGCATCTAAGTAATTCCTCGGTTTTATATAATGTTATTGTTTTGCTAGGAATAGGTCGTTCATAAAGATCTGACTCTTTCATTGACTAGATTTGAATTACATAATTTAAACGCGCAATTTGGTGGTTTACAAATTATTTCCCAATTATATTTACACAAGGAATTAGCCAATGCTGTTATCTTGTTTCTACAGGAATGACGTAAATCATAATTTCGAATATTCATAATTTTTATCGACGACAATTAATATTCTTGTAAATAGAGTACAGTAGACTGCACGTTAGTCGTAACACTTTGACCAAGAGCTGCTTGCTTATAGGTACTGGTAGATATTGTAACATGCGGCCTACTATACTTTCTATCCTACTAAGGGCTAAGTTACCTACTAAACCAGTATAAACCAGCCCGTAAAGAGTTCTTTATCTAATCGTCGGTCATAACGACGCAGTCAACAGTAACATTACATAATGTAGCATTCCGAAGATGACAGATAGGACTGTGAGAAAACTGTGTATCTTTCTCAAATGACTAACAGCTTTGTAAGTTGGTATTTATTGAAGTGAAAACTTCTTTAGGCGCGTTGGGTATTTTTTGAATTCGCGCCACTGTTACCGTAACCGACACCGCTTCAGACGTGTTCGGCTGTCCTCGGGATGTATTCGGTTTTAATGTATATCCGATATGTCAGTGAGTGATGGCAAAGTATTCTGTTTGTGTTTTGTTTTTACTTCTGTCGGCTCTCCCGGAATGCCAGTATTTTTTTCGAATTTTAAGTCTGATTTTATAGTGCATCTTATTTGCAGTATCTTTTTCTCCTCCTATTCCATTAGGACTTCGTATTTTACCTCTTTCGTTTTGACGTTTCTTGACATAGTAACTTAGTTTGATTAGGTGCCTAATCAGCAAAAATATGTATCTTGTTTAGAGAGTGCAGTGATTTTTTTATATACTTACGCCAGCCCACAACACCCTGTCCTACGCCTTCCGCATCCAGTCTCTCCCAGCCACCATTATAGGTCGTCTGTCCATTTAGCTGGGGGGCGTCCCACACTACGCTTAAAAATTAGCTTCTTAATGGACTGGGAAGTGTTCGAAAGATTTAATGATAATAGAATTACGATTACGTAGGTGTTTAACACACGAAAGTCTTTTTAGTACACACTGGATAACGATAAATAAAATGGCGACCGATTAACGTCGTCATAAATGAACTGTGTACCTACCTCAAGGACGTTATAATAACGTCCTTGACCTACCTCAGCTAATTTCCTAGCAACCTTATAGCAATCATAAGTGTATAGTGAAATAGTACTTAAGTATGTGCATTACAAAGCACACCCACTAAGCTTTAACTCATGAAACGAAATAGCCAATATCACTACTCAACTTTTGCACAATAATTCAAATACTTATAATCAAAGATGTTCGTGTATTAATAAGTTTCACAACACAAACACTCAATATAATAAGCCCATTAGGTGTCTGCATGTCAACATGGCTCACATACTTGTAAACTGTTTACAAAATGCATACACGTGGGCTTCACGCTTTGATTACAAGGCAGAATTCCTATCTATGAGCCTGTGTACCTATTAAACGATCAACTTTATACATTCCTTAGATGTCTCTGTTTAGGTTAGAAACAGAGTACATACGTGTTAACAAGCACAAACACTGCCTACAATATTTTAAGTATTTTACAAAAGGCTCTCAATTTCCATAAAGTTTTCATAGAAATTGTTCTACTAGTCGCGTCGCGCCCGTCTACGGGAGCCTTAACTTACCTACCTACTCCCCAAAAATCGATACACTATTCTCTTTATAAGAAAACAAATTCTCCAATTTCAAGCAATTAAGTGTCGAATAGTGACTTAAATCAGTCGGTACCCAAGTATTCTGCAATTCAAGAGAGAAATGCATTCATCAATAACAAAGTCATAAAACTGTACAACACATTTACTGCTCAAGTAAACGTTAATAAAAACAGATAAATTCACCATAAATCAATAAACCCAAGGCGCCGACATGATAATCTCTTGCGGTAACTTGCGCGAGCGCATCACACGATAACGCTACGTCACTTCCGCTTGTTGGAGGCTGCGATATCCGGTCAATAAACTCGTCGTTTTGATTTAAATACCGTTGCTATTAATCTTTACATAGTAGGTACTTTAGTTTTATTAATATGAGCTTATTTCAATTACTTGTTCATAATGTCAATTATTATGATGATTAAGTAATGAATAGTCGTCTAGACAAGTCTATCTTGAACTCGTCCCTACTATAGTCTGTTTGCATATAGTGACTCAACAAAGCGAACTTATCAATGAAGTCAGAAAAAATATGAATCATTAGGAAATCATACCAAACTAACCTATCGTGAACATTGTAGGCACATAGGTAGGTACCAGTTGTAACTTCTAGAGACCAAAGCTTATCAAAGGAAGACAGAAAATAAAAGAATGTTGAACAAGTATCTATTTACAAGATTAGTCATTTCTGTCAGTAACTGGGTTGTGGAGGTCAGATAGGCAGTCGCTTTAAGTAAAATACTATTCAGCTGCATCTGGCTAGACTGGAAGAAGACCCCACTATAGTTGGGAAAAGGCTAAGGAAAGGATATCAGCTATAGGTATTTCTAATTTCACAACTATGAGTGGTAGAGGCATTAGATGCATTAACATAAGGATCCTTTTAACACAAAACAAGTTTAAACGACATTAAGCTCGCACGCACATAAACGATTTTTCCCATGCCACGCATGAAATCCCACCAATGAGCAAAATGCCCATAAAATTGCGAGACCTAGTAACCCGCATCGTAGCAACAGTATGGCAAATATCTGCCATTCTGTCTGAGTCACGCCATTATTCACTTTACTACTAAATGGTTCATTGATAAGTCGAAGGTGCAGGAGTTATGCGTTGACGCAGCTCGTAAAGTAAGAAAAATGTGAGTATTGATTATTGGACCAGTTTTTATCAAGAGATTTTGTTTTTATTTGTATTGGTTTGTTAGTCATGTAATTTAGAATCTACTGTAAATAGTTAATTGTGTAATAATTGTATACTTAGGTAAACTTATGAACGAAATAAAACATTTTTAGTTAAGATCGACGCAGAATTGCAAACATGAAAAATAGACATTCTAGAGTTATGAATTGGTAATTTAATGGAATTTTCATAGTTTAACTTCTAGATTACCTACGTCTTTGCTCATGGACCCATGTATAATCAATTATGGGCATCATTAGGTTTTTCAAATCCACGAACCATAGATAAATCAATCAGTACTCAGCAAATATTTGCCACAGCCCATGCATAAAATTCTTTACATAAAACAGACTTTTCATTAGTGTTAATGATCATGCATCATCAAAAGCCGCTCATCAGTTCAACAAAATGATTCTATTTGATATAAGTTTGTGTTAAACGTAACTGATGGCGTTGGCGTCGAATTAGCACTCGCAAGCGTTGTGTTACAACGATTTCATAGGGGTCTTGTGAATTTCATCAATTATTCTTTTTCTTCTTCTTAAATATAGAACAGTATACAGTTTGGTTGTTTTACTCAGACCTTCAACCCTACTAGTATACACATAAGGTCAAAACTTAAGTACTGACAATGAGTACCATCCTTGGTGTTCGGTATTTAGCTACGAATTAGTTCCATATCAAGACTACCCATTTGTCATTTTTTATGGCCAAATACTCTCTTCTTAATGAATTAAAAACATGGATCATTCACACCTTATGCCTCGCCTCTTATTTATTCCTTAACATAAAAGAACCCGTTAACTATTTCAAATGAGTTATCCGTACCGTAACTGAAGCATTAAGTCTTTTAACGCGTTCTATTACTAGATTGTTATACGGCAATGCGTCATCGCCGCCATCTTTGTATTCAGATCACTCTCTAACATATGGAATTAGAAAGAGAGGAGCGTGGAGAGTGTAAGAATGAGTTTTATGTCTATTTACGTGTGCCTGCTTATAGTTCGGTAATTAAAGCTTGTTTTAAGGTATATAACATTTCTATTAAGGTTTCCTGAAATCTCGGAATGCGATGATTTCGATGAGGTGGCTGAAAAAGGACAGACATAATTGCATTTTGCTATAAAAGCCTTATCCATTATTCCCATATCATGTACAATTTTGTCGTGATTTCATGTTGAATCCCTTTAAATGGAGACGACTGTTCGAAGCTGACATGGCGATAAAATCAATTATAGGTTGCGAAAGGGTATAAGTTACCTAGACCAGATATAAAGTAAAGTAAAGCTATACATAATCAGCCAATAACGTTCCCACTGCTGGGACACAGGCCTCCTCTCTGTGAGAGGGAGTGGGCCGTAATCCACCACGCGGGCCCAGTGCGGGTTGGTGGATGTCACATGTCTTCGAATATTTGGTTCTAGGACATGCCGGTTTCCTCACGATGTTTTCCTTCACCGTTTTGAGAGCAGTGGTGATGAAATAATTTACACAAAGTAAAGCGCCTGTCGGGGTTCGAACCTACGACCTACAACTTGTAAGTCGCGGCTGATACCACTGGGCCACCACTGCTCAGTAAAGCTATATAAAGCTATAAAAAACATGGTATAAATGATTCCCAATAGGAGCAGGTACTTAAACTTCAAAAAAGTATTGAACGATCACAAAACATAGAACCACAGACATACAGACATGTCAGTAGTACCCATCATAAAGCGTTATGATGATAAAGGTAGAGTTATATGTCACTCCTCTAAGGGGTGATTTTTCTAACACCAGATAATTTTATCCGAGGAACAATTTTGAATTTTTGACAGTTCTACCATACAAAATTTGTCAGACGTCAATTTTATTCCACGAATAAAAATTATCTGTCGATTGAGAAATCATCCCTTCGTTAACTTCTTCTAACGATCGACCTACGTAATATTTAGAAATAAAAACATTTATTTATTAGCTCAATTTTATCAACTTTATCAGCAACGTTTATCTAGTCCTAACTAATCCTATCGCGGCCCCAATTAGGTCAAGGCAAATTCTCGTCATTCACATGATGGCCAAATCTACAGACATTTTTATCGCGTCCTACATACACATTCGTAAGATCAACGGCCTGTAGCAGCTAGGAGCCAATAAAAGGATTGAAATCGCGATGTCGTGGCCGATCCAAAATGGCTGTTTCCGGTAATCGATTAATCTGCGCTTGCGAACGCATTACCCTTTTACTCGGAGCGTTATCCAATTGAGCTAAGCGGTTAGTGACTTCAATTGGAGCTGCACTTGTTAGGGCAGAGTTATGTGTAGTGATTGTTTTCGCAGCTAGGTCGAGTGTAACACAGATTGCAGGAGATTAGGATCTGTTAAATTGTTTCGCCATAACAATAGATGGAGCGAATGGGTCAATAAAATGGATAGAGCAATAAGGTCTTGAGAACTTTAAGGTGGCAATAGACCGTAAATTAATCCAAGGTAGGAGGGATGGTGTTTCGACTGCTGTAAAGTCACGCCTGCTTTTCTAAATCATAAACAAAAATTCAACAGAAGTCCAATATCTGTACCTAAAACAGTTCCTCGAATCTTCATTTAATGAAGTGCTTTTATTTAAGGTCAAATCCTACTTGATACTCAAATACAAAACTAAACCAAAGGACCCATACTGTCTACAAAATACAAAGTTGATAATTACAAAACAACAATTGAGTCCAGTTAACGATTGTTAGTTGTTACGAAAGCTATCGTTTGATGCGCGCGCGCTGATGGCTGACACTAGCGACCTCTGCCGCTTCCGGTGCGTCTGCTTCAGTGATTTATTGGCATTTATAAGTGGAATGGTACTTTTACTGATAACGACTGATTGACATGATGGTATTTCGGATAAATTGTTACAAATACCAAAGTATTCTAGAGCGAAAAATGTAGTAAGTCTTTTTAAGCTAAAATAAACTTGAACTCACTTGTGTCAAACACCTACTGTCTAAGAGTCTCTAACCTTTTCTATTTCCCAATCTTTACCCAGAACAATTTCAACTACTCAGTAATCATAGATGAAACCAACGACTTATCTAGGTCTTAATCTTTTATCATACATAGTCAGTTGGTCAGATGTGTCTTTTCTCCGTTTCCCCTCAATATGTATACTTCTAACGGTGATCTCTCACGACTATCCACGAGGCAGTACGTGTCAAAATGACGGTTTGGTAGCGTATGCGCATACCTGCGGTTTCTTCTGGAATTTGTGGCGTGACAGAACGACAGTGGTGACCATAGGCATTTGGAAAATGCGATTTGTCTAAATTACCTAGAATGTATTTTTATTTTTCATTTTCAGGACGCAGTTTCGGAGTATTTTATTGGCATGACTTCGTTCGTTGACGTTGATATAGTAGGATTAATTCATTGTTGGTGTCTGTATTCGATGTATTTTAAACAAGATCACACAACACAGCTCCTTTAGCTTCCTATTATAACTCGGGATGACAAGGAAACGAATACTTACTATTTTTCTTTCTTTCAATTAAAAAGAAAACTCAACGATACATATTTACATTCTAATTCCGTGTTCCCCAGAACTCCTATTTCAAATTAATTTTAACATCTAAACAAAACAAACTATGAATTAATGTATCCCAAATGGCGGGGTACGTTTTAGAATTGAATTCGTCGGCAACCCGACACGTTCGGGCGATGACAGACAACCTAATTGATATCGCGTTGCTTCTAACGAAGTGGTCTATTTTGAAAAAACAGAACAACTACTTAGAAGTATAAGATTGTAATACACTGTTAGTTGCTACTGAGGCTAATCGGTTTAACGAGATTTAACACGGCTTCGTCGGGTGAAAACGAGAACTTGTCACTTTTTGGGCTTGTTCACCGTTTTCCGTCTAGTGTTGCAGTTTTGGTCTAGTGGATAAGATAAAAGAAATTATGAATGATAAGAAGATTACCAAAATCATCTGCTTTCTAAAAATGTAGATCATGGTGCATTTTTCGTAATTGATATCAAACTTTTTTAATCAATGCACCAACAAATCCTAACACCCGAACCTTTGACGTTGCGTAAACAATAACAATCAATGCATTAGCGTTGTATGATGGGTCGATGTGATGTCAGTCCATTGAAGAAATCCGTTTGTTTATCAATTGAAGTTTAATATTACTCCCACACTGGTACAAAATCTGATCTACGAATGAGATAACTAGTAGAGAAGAATGGCCAAAGTCGGGTGAAAAGTCGTAGGTTTTATGTGGGTAGTTGAAAAATGATGCAAAAGAGAGTTCATCATTGTTATGATATCTGAAACAACTTGGACGTAATTGCCTTTCTAAATGGTTAGGACGGTGGCTTAAGCTGTCGAAGTCTATTGAAACTGGACACGCCATGGCTTTCGTTTTTATGGAAGCAGATAAAAATGAAACCACTTACAATACCTATCAATAACAGAAAAGTTTAAGACGACGTTGATGAAGAATCCGCTAGCAGCTTAGCAGAAAGATTGAGAATAAAATAGATGAATGATACTGCTAATAATTTCAAGATTTATTACGAAACTTACGAGATATAAAATGGTAGATAATATAATTTAAATACACTCAAAAGGTGTTTCCATAAAAATGCGCACATCATAGCAGTACGTAACCAAGTTATTCATGATCATGTGAACGCACGCATTTTTCAGATAACAATCTGAGTAGGAAAGTAGTATAAAGTAACAATACAATTAGGTACATTGCATTGTTTCTAATAGAACTGTCCGTTAGCTCCTCAGACTTCTTCCGACGTAAAGCCACGCATTGATTTATAGATAAGAATGAGAATTATTCTAATTATTTTTCTACTAATGAGTGGAATGTCAATGTTTACTGGGTCTTCTTTTACATTTTTGCTATTGTTGAATCAGTTAAATGCTATTTACATTTTTGCTATTGTTTGAATCAGTTAAATGCTACCTTGCATTCATTTCTTTTTCTTCTAGCATTTATTTCAACGACCATTTATTTAAATCCTCCACCAGCTCTTTTCTGGAGTTGACTCTGCCAAAAGAAGTAGCGCTATTTTCGTAGATTAACTAGAAAATTAAGAAACCCAACTCCAAGTAAAATCCTCCTAGGGTTTTGACAAAAAAGGGCCTTCTACCCAAACAATGGCAGAAATCACACATTGTCCATTACATAACTTTTAATTAGACATCATTACATATTCCACGGTACCGTCCCGCTGCCGGGCGTCGAACCCGCTTCCGTTGCGCGCGCGCACCGGTGATAACCATCGAGACTTATTATTTAAATTTTGTAATACCATGCTCTTATGAATATTGAGTTGTTGTTATGCGGCGCTTGTTTTGTAGAAGTTGCGGCAATTTCAACTTGTTCCGGTCTCATTTACACGTAAGTCTAGGTGGTAGATGGTTTGGTAAGATGGTTCTTATTTTTCCGCTTTTTTACTTAGTATCTTAGCAATATGCTTTGTTTTGTAACACACAATATAGGAATGACACGAAAAACTGCAATGATGATCCGGAATAAGCCAGCAGAGCACCATCAAAGACATTTATTTCATAGCAATGACGATTTTCTTTACTTCATATACAACCTATGAACTAAAAAGTTTTAATTTACATTACGACATCAACCCATGTTGTAGAGGATATTAGCGATACACTATGGACTATGGAGTGTCCCCATTAATTAACAATGCCAATAGAATACATAGCCTAACGAGCGAACCCGCGGGCATAGCTAGTAGCAAATAATCTGGTACAAAAGTGAACAGACACGAAGGTTAAGATAGTACTGCAGAAATAATTACCACATCCAACCAAGCAAATAAATCAAATAAACTAAGTAATTTAACTTAGATTGCTGAAAAGTTAATAACTAAGTATTGCTAGACACGCAAGGCTGGGAAAATATTGCTTTTACTTTACAAGCATAAGTTATTAGAGGCATTTTTCAGATTAAGTGGCTTGTGTCTTGAGTAGGAGTTCCCATTATCTTTATTATTAGGTGATGAAAGGCAAACTTATTATATGCGAGAAAAAAACATTATCGTCCATGTGGAGTCATGCCGAAAATCTGATTCTTAGATAATGAAGGGACTTTAGTAGACCATGTTACGCATGAGCAAATTATCGTTTAATTTTTAAGCAAGCGTAGATAATTATATGCTGATAAAAAGGCCCTTCAACCTTACAACTAGTTCAGTTTACTACGGAAACACTTGAAAATAATCCCTGGATATATTTTTGGTGTAATGTTTACATTCCCACGTCAGCGCGTGTCGATAGCTTAACGAATACAAAATTGTATCAACAAGATAGATAGACAGATACAAACAAAATTCAACTTTATTTCGAAGGTGATAAAGGTAAAAAGACAGTTCTAGAAGATGGGGCTAAGTTTGTACGCACATCACCGTCACATGTCAATCAACTGACGGTGTGACTTGATGAAAACAGAAGTGTAGAAACGTCAAAGAAGTTGTACAAAGAAGTGTACCCAGAATAACATTGAAGTAAGAAAAAAATAACGGTTTCCGAACCACTCCAACAGCCATTTTCTAAATTAGAACACAAACTGACAGCTAAGTTCGCGCCACAATTTATATGGTGCGTTCCGTTTTAAACGATGATGTGTGCGTTCGGTTGAGATCTTTTGCTGTTTAAAGATACAAAATATATTTTGGGAGAGACATATTTTATGCAGAAGAGTTTACATTTTTAAAATTGAGGTATTTATCATTGTCAATAGCGTCTAATTCAAGCTTGGTTCTATTTTGAATAACAGCAATTTTACCGTAAGCATATAGACTATACATACATCAGGATTTTTTGCCTTTGATACTGAAGAGTCTGTTGACTCTATAAACACTTTTTTTGCTTAACTGGTTTCCAGCAAAAAACAAGTCCCAGGTCCGTTTACTCCGGCCCCTCCTTTAGCACATTTATAAACCTTGGAATATCAAATAAAACACGGGGAACTGTGTTAATAATCACCCCGAATGGTGCTCGTAACAAATTAGAGACGTCAACTCGTCGCCCGCGGCCGGACACGGTCGTCAAGTGGATTGTGACGTGCATACAATTGTTTTGACTAAAATAACTTTTGCGTTAACGGGAGCTTTCGCTAACGAAGATTTTTAACAACTTTGGGAGTGATAAATTATACGATTTGCTAGTAAAGATTCAAAATAGGGCGCGGATCCAGCACTATTTGAATAAAATTATGACAATTGAAATATTGTCAACACAAGACTTCTTTGCAAGAATTCAGATAGTTGGCCGCAGTAATGCATCTCAGTTTCCAAAAACAAGTTACCTATCAAAATATTTGCATATCAGACGGAACTGAAATCAATCCCAACTGATAGAAATCTAATACCTAGTCCAATACTTAGTATATTTCCCCAAGGTCTTCCATATCGATAGAAGGCAAGTGTCTACCCGCGTGGGAGATGTGATGCAACCCTATATACGGTGGGCGTATGACGCTTTACCTTGTAATTAGATAACGTTTTTATGCCATATAAGATTTGAAACCTTGTTTTTTTTTACCTTCCTTAAAGTTGAGTGTCTTCGTGAGAATTGTGGGACGTGACGATTTTGTTAAGTTATTTTGTAAGAAAGACTTGTTTAGTTTTTCTTGAAATAGAATGTCTGGGAGCATGATGCTTTGCATAACATTTGCGACTTAATGTCAGTCCTGACTAGTTCAGAGATACAAGATGAGTCTTACAAGATATTATGCTAAAGTTAATCTTACAAAAAATATATTAGAAAGAGAGCTTAGTGGATTAAAAGGAAATTAGGAAACGAGTCGATTTAAGATAGGAACACAGTTTTTGTATTTCTAACGTAGGCTTCGTTTTATGATTTTTTTTAACCGTACCTACTTATTATTATTTTATTTTATGATAATGCCCTTGCCTGTCAGTGTAAATTTCATTAATTATTAAACCTATTAAATTGTTTTAATTCAAACATTGCACGTAGGTGGAAAAGGTCTTGCCGCCTAATATGGTTCTTGTTATCTCTGCTTATTTCGTAATCTTTTTGTCGGCAATCATTTGCATGTGTTATGTCAAATAACTGATTAATCACATTCTTAATTATTTCCAATGTAAATAATATGGAAACGTCGTTAAAATAGCCTGAATAAGGAAATACAAGTGTGGCATTTGAAAGCCTAACAAAAACAAAACTCGTTTGACAGTTACATTTAAAGTGGCAACATAAATAATAGTCAAATGAAAGAAATATTTTCAAGTAATGCTATACAATTTATGTTACATATATTATCTAGCTGTCTAATGTCACCTCTGCCTGTGATATTTTACAAATGGCAGCGTAACATCCTCATTTTCTATATATCCTTTTGCTGCGCGGGAGTTGCGCGCCAAAACGTCACAACCGCCGCGTCACTTCAGCAACCTGCTACGTTTCGTTCCTACTATATTTACGATACAACGAGTTCTATAATTGAGCAATGCGGGAGAGCTCAACACATCGCGGTCCATCTTTTTAGAATACGACACAAATAACATTCTATATTTGTAAATTTATACACCACCAGCTTTGAGAGCACCTAGGACTTCGCGAAACGCAACAGGATTCTCACCCTTATTCGTTGGCGATAAAACTCACAGTTAAGTGGCGGTAATAGATAGGATAAGGTACTTCGTTTTACTTGCATAGAATATGCTAAGGTGGTACGGTTACGCAGCAGCCATGCCGATGACCACATGCATCAATGTTTGTAAATAGAAACACAGCGTACTATGGAACGGCTTTGATCTTTCAGTTTAGAAATGGGAACAGTCCATCGCCTGTTTTCTTCAGATGAAAATTGGAATGAATGGAGAACTCTCAATGTATTTTGAAGCTTAGCAGAAACCCGTGTTCACGTTTCGGGTGGTGTATTTAAAGATCTGTGCGACTACTAGTGACATCTCCTGAGCAAATATTCTAACTTGGCTTTGTTTACTAACAACATTTAGCATTCGAAGCGCGTTCCCTAATTTTACAACAGCGTGGGTCAACAAACAAGTTTTTCAGTCCTCGCCGAGTCGTTTTCATAGAAAAATTAGCTTCAACATGTGAATGTAACCTGCTCAAAGGCATCTAACGCGTGTATTTGCTCATTCCATTACCCAGCTGGTTTGGGAAGTGAAAAATCACGCTTATCGCGGCACAAACATAGGGAACGATGGTCTGTGGCTCGAGCCATCTGTTCGTTGCACCCATAAAGATAACGAAAATGTACAAACGGGAACGCATTCACTACGTATCAGTCGTTTGCGGTGAACGCACCCGCGCCTTTACTTTGAATAAATTACGCGCGAAAAACAGTCGGCCATTTTGCATATTTCCGTACGATGTGTTCCATATTCGAGAGTACGGTGTGTATACAGCGCCCGTTTGATATTCTCTTTGAAATGTGGTTTATTTTTAATCGCGTTGTCCTATTTAATCCGTTATGCGAGTGTGGAAGCGCCTCAATCAGTCTCAACGGTAGCCGTTGCTTTTGACGTCGTGTTTTCTGTTAAAACTGAAAATAATTCAGCAAAATGCTTAAATACATAATTTCAAAGATAAAAAAGGTCGATATATTTTTAAGAGCACGTACTTGGCTTTTTGGGATATGATTTTAAATATTGTTCTCTTTGTTTCAGATTTATCCGGATCCCGAGTCGGAGAAGGCTATTATGGGATCGGTGGTGTACTGTATCCACCACAAAGAAGGATGCCAATGGTCGGACGAGCTACGAAAATTGAAGGTGAGTGAGAAAGCTAAATATTTGCTAAGATAAAGTTAAGTAGGTAAATAGACCGATCGATCTATCATTTTGTGTGCGTCTGTCATGTCACGACACATTTATTTATCTGGCCGACAATAGTATTTAATTTATGACAGAGCAAGTGCGAGTCGGTTTTCAAAATTAATTGCTGTTAAGTTCATTTAGTGTGAACACGCTAATATGTCAAATGTTCGCTTGAATTAAAAATAAATTAGTCTTCTGATGAATTTAAATAACAGCATTTGTTATAAGATTTAACAACTAGTTAGCACTATAAGACTAATTAACAAGTCGTACATAAATGAAATAAATTATCCGGTTGCATAATTTTTTTTCTACTGCATAACAAGTTCATTAATATTTTTAATTGCACACTTTTCTTTAAAACTTAGATCTCGTTCGAATCACCCATAAAACCTAACGACCGATACGATAACAAACCGACCTATTTAATCTTTACACCCGATTCAACATTTTAAGATCACTTTCTTATGTGCAGGCGCATCTGAACACGTGCAAGCACGATGCGGTGCTTTGCGCGGCGCAGTGCGGTGCGATGATCCCGCGCGTGTTGATGCAAGATCACTTGCGCTACACCTGTCCCCGCCGCCGCGCCAACTGCGAGCATTGTCATAAGGAGTTCTCGGGAAGCGCCTTAGAGGTAAGGGTTGAGGATCCTTTTGATGTTTTCCCGCTGTTTATGTAGACGAAAGAACCGTTAGTGTCAGATTTTGTCCTTGGTGGTGTGAACGAGGGTTAACAATTCAAATGTAATGCATAATTTACAATTCCTAAATAAGACAACAATAATTACTGTCACTGTTACTGTCTATTGTCTGTAATTTATATGGTGAACATAATATAGCATAACAAAAAGCTGAGAGGATTATGATGGCTTTTCGAAACAAAAGCAAGGATTAGATTGAAAATTTCGGGGAAAAGCTACTGTTTTCAGTCATGATTTTTAACAGCATGTAAATTGTAATTTTCAGGAACATCAAGGCAACTGTGGCCACGAGCCAGTTTACTGCGAGAACAAGTGTGGAGCTAAAGTGCAGCGAAGACATACGCAGCAACACATTCAACAGCATTGCAGTAAACGACTAGTGCCTTGCAAGCATTGCGGACAAAGTTATACCCAGGTAAGCATCTACAAAAATGTCAGTTCATAAGGCTACTGTCAATGAACGAGTGATCTTTGGACCCTTTGGGGATTTCTGATAATCTAGAAGAAAGTAAACTTTCTACCCTCCACAATATATTTGACTGATCTAACTAAAAGTGAAATCCAATTTGATATGCTTGCTTACCAAATTGAACCTCGTCTCTAAACTTTACTTTTGTATAAATCGCCCTTCAAAACCTCACTAGTCTAAACAACCACCTCCCCTCTTCGACAGGACACAGTATCAGCACACGGAGCATCATGCGCCCGCGCACCAGTGGCGTGTCCACAACGTTGCGGCGCGAGTGGCGTGCCACGTGCAGACCTGGCGGCTCACCTACGGGATCATGCCGCGGCCGCCGCTGCTGCAGCGTTACCCTGCTCCTTTAGAGATGCTGGGTGTAGATTTAAGGTATGTTCCAATGGTTATTACTAAATAAACGTTTAAAGCTTACAAAGCTACAGGCAATGTAATACAATTAGCTATCTACAATGCAAATGATAAAAACGATGAGGATACAAGCATAGTGAAGATAGCAAATAACTATAAAAATAAGCATTTTGATTTCAGATCTAATCTGAGTACTTACTTTTGGAAAGAGTTTGAATAACACTGCGAAGATCCAAGCGATCCCGGGCAAGTGTCACCGTAATATCAAGACACTCTTTTAAAAGATTCACTATTAATTTAACTGTAGATTACAGTTTATTTCTTACAGTTTTAACCAATCTTTCTAACTTTACAGGGAACAAGACAAGCTCTGGAAAAACACACAGAAGAAAGTTGCCAGCAACACTTAGCCCTCGTCTCGGCTCTCGCCAGCCGCCAAGCGCGACAACTAGACTCGTTGCGCTCTGCAGTTGCGCGACTATCGGTCAACTGTTCTGGTGCTCTTGTGTGGCGTATCAGCGACTGGGCTGCCAAGATGGCGGAGGCCAAGTGCAAAGATGGCGTTGAACTTGTATCTCCCGCATTTTATACCAGCCAATATGGATATAAGTTGCAGGTAAGCTTTGAAAAGTTATTTTTTGCTATTTAGTTCAAACATGATTGGAAACTTCCACGGGAAAAAGAATGATGGGCATTCTCTTTATCATCGTAGAAGTTTCCAGTCTTACGGAGGCCATGATCTACGCTCAGCGCGCTCGTGGTGATCCCATTCTGTCTCCCGAGGAGTATGAGTCATATTTTCAAAAATTGCTAATTGTAGAGCCGAGTCCGAAAAAAATACATCTGTTCCACATTCACGCTTCAGTAATATCTAACTACCCACTTTTGGCATGCCTGCCAAATTTTCGACCCCACGTATTAGTAAAAAGCTCCTTGGTCAATAATAAAAATGAATTCACTATTATTGCCACGAATATGCAGTGATACATCTGCAAATATAGTATGCCGTGCATGTTTATTTTCAATTGTTGAATTTTGACCTCTTAACACAGAAATCGTGTTGCCATCTAAACTTCTTGTCGTAACGCCACATGTATCACATTTGTTGGTAAACAAAGCCACGCCGCTGTATTTGTATGAGTCAACTCGAGTATGATGACTAAACTCGCGTCCCCACGGAGACTAAATTAGACACTTGCTCATACAGTGTGTAATGTAATATTATTTTGAGTGTAATAAATCATAGTTGTTCGTTTTGGTAGACTGTGACATTTGTTAATTAATTTAATTTCTATTCTTTTTCTTGCATTTTTACTTTTAAATGACTAGTTTGTAGTTATTTTGGTTTAGACGATTGTGGCGGCTGCAGCAGGTTTTAATACTCCAATCTCTTTGGAACTTATATATTTGAGCCGTTTGGGGTTGAAACACTAGGGCTATGGGGCCCGAGTGCCCATTTAGTGTTTCGAGACATCACCAAGCGGTTGGTCAACTCTTCACGTGACCAGAGGGCTGGCCTATTTTTTGGCCAAAGAATCAGCATTGCCATACAACGTGGCAATGCTGCCAGCCTTTTGGGCACGTTACCTGTTGACAGCGATGCGGACGATTTTTTTGGTGCCCTTTGATTATTTCCCCTCCTTTTTTATATACATTATTATTTTAAGATTGTTAGCTTTTTAAATTATGTGAATATTTGAATCTTTAGACGATTTGCGTAATAGGTTTTGGATCTCCCACATGGCAGGGTCCTTTTTAATAATATTTTAATTTTTGTCTCCTGATTTCTAAATTACAGACCAATGTTATTTTAGTGGCTTGTACCATTAAACTAAATTCGACCCATGTTATTTTAGTGGCTTGTACCATTAAACTAAATTCCCATCTCCTTTTTTCCAGGCGTCACTATTCCTGAACGGCAACGGGGCTGGCGAAGCAACCCACATGTCAGTGTACATCAAGATCTTACCCGGTGAATACGACGCCCTTCTCCGCTGGCCTTTTGCTCACACGGTCTCTTTCACTCTCTTCGACCAGAGCTCAAGCCCAGACAGAGCCTGCAACATCGTCGAGAGCTTCGTTCCCGACCCCACATGGAAGAACTTCCAAAGACCATCTAAGGAACCCGATGCGTTAGGTTTTGGGTTCCCAAGGTTTGTCTCCCATGAAATGCTGAAGAAGAGGAACTTTATCAAGGATGACGTCATGTTCTTAAGGGTTAAGGTAGACCCTAGTAAAATTGTAGCTGTTTAGTATTATAGTTTAGGGGATAGTTATTTGTGTACGGTAATAAGCCCGATTGTGGGTGCTACTCAATTTAATCAGGGGTAACACGAAAGTTTTTCAAAATTTGGCCAGTATAGAATCAAGCTGAGGGTACATACAAAGGCAGAGATAAAATATTAATGGGTTCAATAATTATTATAGTCGGGTAAATTTAGGTTTCATTTAAGGTTTTATCTAGTTTTAGAAGCCTTAAACCATTTTTCTAATGTTCAAATTTTGAGTAGAATTACAGTGAAGTGGTTAAGAGTACTAAAGAATTAAGTTGGGGTTAGATGAACGTTAGGCTTAGATTTAACTTAGTTCTAACTTCAGGCTGAATCCAAGTTAAACTTAAGTTATTAACACATTATGTCAACGACCATACAGCCCATAGACGCCTAATAACAGGCGACCGATGTCTGTCAACACATCAGACTTATAGATCTGATACAGGGTACTACTCAACAACTTCGATTCAGTTTCGACCACTTCTGTGAGCCGTAAACACTTCCGCGTAAGTCAATAAAAATTGGTGAAAATAAATATTATAATGGCCCCTTGCACAATACGTTGGTGTGGTAACAATAGCCAAACTTCCAGTTTCCGGAAAGATGGCACAACATTTCATCGGTAAGTTAATAGTAACATAATCCTAATTAGAATTATTTTCTGATATTATTTATCGGAGTTCATCTTATACTGGTCATTCTTGTAGGTTCAATATCTCTCGTTGATGTCTTTTATGTTTGCGTCCCTTTCTTCTGAACGTAATTTTTTAGCTATCTCTTTTCCTCTATTATTTGGTAAACATTACTAGTGTAGTGATACACCTGCAAATCCTATGACACAAATTATCGATAAAGCAAAAACCTATACCAACTATTTATACGAAGATCTATTGAATCACTAATTACAATAGAGACATTAAATTAATTGTGATTTTAGGTACCCACAAGATCCTGATATAAAAAATTAATGATTATAGCAACCAAATGAGAGAACTAGGTAGTTCCCAACAACACATAGTGTAGGTAATATGTTCACGGAATTTTACTGAAGATTGTTTTATGCCTATGAGAAACCGTCGCCGACTCCACGTTACTCCACGTTAGTTTCTTATACCTTCCTATTTCTTAATATTATTTTAACATGTACTTAATATACTTAAAGTAATAACATAAATGTAAAAAATTAAAAGAAAATAATAAAATTTCGTAATTTTTTAAAACGTTATGTCACGTTTTTAAATAATTACGAAATTTTATTATTTTCTTTTAATTTTTTACATTTATGTTATTACTTTAAGTATATTAAGTACATGTTAAAATAATATTAAGAAATAGGAAGGTATAAGAAACTAATTAAAATATAGGTATTAAAGGTAAGGTATACAAAAATATCGATACCTTCGTGTTTTATTTAATCCTGTCCCATCTCTAGGGAGACGTAATGACCTTGGTAGGGCCAATCAGAACGCAGTTCCTCGCTTCCTCATACCTCAGCTAGTTGACAGAATTGTTTTGGTGCGTAAAATCAAGGATTAGGCGTCTACGGGCTGTATGGTCGTTGCATTATGTGTATTCTATAGTCATTATTTAGTATTAAGTAACTTGAAGTCATAGTTTTAACTGTAAATATTATTTTTATACTTAGCTCAGTATCTTGTACATATTTGTAAATATTAGTTTTAGTATGCGCATACGCAATTGTTATCCTTTCACTAAAGATCTCTTGAGTTTCATTGCCGGCAGAAGAACGTAACAAGCTCAGCATGGTTTCAAAGTATTTTATACCTTATTTCTTTAGACGTAGTGTACATATTTTCTTTACTTTAACGAGACTTGCTTTTCTGTGCCATATTTAGTAGGATTGTTTACCTATTAGCACCATTTGCAGATGTTTTTCGTAGGATGCCCTACTAAATGTAGTATGGCCTAAAAAATAAGATTGCCTGGAAATAACATGAAGATATATTTTATCAGTATGAGATGAAAACTTCGTTTGCAAATGCAAATTAATGCCATATTCTTGCTTTTAGGGTTGTTCAAATGCCTTACTAATACGACTAATGGTTTCGATTTTCAGTTTATACTAACCCATGCGTTGATATAATATCTTTCGCCGAACAACCCTCTATTCCCCAACCCTTCCCGCTATTTCTAATTCTAACAATGAGTTATCATTACTAAACCACATTTTCGGCTCATTTAGGCAATGCATTCGTTTTCAGGCCATCCTAATAAAATGGAACCAGTATAAATATACACATTTTTATAGTAGACTGCAAAAATTGTGTGTAGCTCTCTCCAAATGTTCAGACCGCATTTTTGTTAGCCTTAAGCGAATTTTATCGAAGGCTCTTTGAAAAATGCTTTGGACTTACATCTTCAAACTTTATCCCTAAGGGACCGACAGAAATCTTTGACACATGCCAGCTTCGTTATATCGGCAGATCTTTGTATATATTTTCTGTTTTACGAAAACAATAATTTATGGATTTTTTTTGTTGAAGACATTTCTGTACAGACGCCAGCACATCAAGCTACTACAGTCTGTCAAATTTCTTTTAATAGATTTTCAACTTTATCGTTAAAGTATAAGGTTCAAAATTGATTGGGAAAATTTGACAGTTTCGGGTAGCTTGATGTGCTGGCGTCTGTACATAGTGTCTAACTTTGTACATACAAATCAATGTTTTATTAAAATTATTGATTATTAACCTAAAATTCTTATGTATTCGTTAAGCTGGAGTTAAACCAAAGTGTTGTGATTGCTTTGCGTTTTAAAGAATATGGGGTATTGTACATTTCCATTTTGCAAAGTAAATCAACTTAAAACACGGCTAAAGCTGTATGTAAGTTATATATATTTATCTCTATAGATACATATACATTTAAGTTTTTGTTTTCGGACTTTCGTGTGCTCCTTGTACTAGCTGTCTTTAACGCAAATTATTTCTAACTTGATCTTAAAGATTTCTCAAATTATGTTTAATGGACGGTGTAGCATTTTTCGTCATAGGTTGAACTAATACAGTTGTAATGTTTAAATTCTTCATATTTTTCCTTTGGCAGTAGTTAAATTCAGTAAATATCTATAAAAGTTTTTAAATATTTAACTAACCAAAAGTTTTCTTGGTTAATTTGGATCTCTTCTAAAACGCTTTTTTTATTGAATAATTTAATCTCAACTGTAATATTACATTCCAGTAAAAAACATTATTATAAGTCTGGAAGCCATTCTGTAATTATTTATTTTATTACAATTAGGCTATGGGATTAATTCAGAGATAGATGCAAAAAAAAAAATTGCCAACTTTTTTTTCTACCGTTACTTTGTTTTGTGTTCTTCGTTTTTAATTGTCTAGTTTTTGTTCTGTAAAATCTGGAAGTATGTACCTGTTCCATTCCATATGATAAATTGATAGATAGATTGCCATCTGATAAAATGTGCAAGGTTTTTTATTGTCTATAAAAAATATTTTTCTCTCAGTTTGCCCTAGCTTTTTGTACCTTTTTTTTGTAATCCGTAGTTTACAACTAGGCTACTTGCTATTATAACCTTAGTACCTAATATAAGACTAATTAAAATTAAAGGATAAGCAGATTGTATTAAGCATAGGTCTAAGATACTTATAAGCATTTGGCAAACACGGACACAGTAGAATGTAAGAAAATGAAAATAATTTGAAAAAATGGCCCCACTAGATTTTTAAGAGAAAGGCCCATCTTAGATGTTAAGAGGAAATATACTATTTTTCCGATATAAATATGATTTTTATTGACATGGATTTGACCCCTTTTATCAATGAGTTATGAAAGTATGTACCTACTTGGTATTCCGGATCTTTCACCAAATGCACATCGTCGTGGAAAAAGCCATAAATATTTGTAACTACACATACGACCGATGGCCGGTGGAGCAGACGAGTCCTTGAGTGGAGATCACGTATCGGCAAACCTAGTGTGGGGCTCCCCGCAGCTAGATGAACCGACGACCTTAAAAAAGTGGCTGGGACAGGGGAAGGCGGAGGACAGGGTGTTCTGCAGTCTGGGAGAAGCCTATGTCCAGCAGTGGACTGCGATAGGCTAAGTTGATTGATTCTTCTGTATATGTCTGTCCCTTTATGGGAGTTGAAAACTACCGTAAAGGGGCAAATATATACAGAAAGTATAATACGCACCACGAAAGATGAGACTCGACAAGCACAGTAGTAGGGAGTTTTCGCGGGTAAGTCCTGTACGAAATAGTTCCCCATAATGTGTATATCTATTCAGAGGTTTATCGATGACATTTAGATAAAAATTCTTAACAATATTATAATATTTATTACGAAATAATAAAGTTTAAGATAAAAGTCAGGTCTCATCTTTCGTGACGCGTACTATAAGTGAAGTACTTACAAGTAGGTATACAAACGTGACATCAAAAACAAGTAATAGGTTTTAGAAGCATTCAGTTAAAAGAATCCTAATTACCTTTTTACCCGACTGAATGACAGCAAAGACAGGGTTATGTTTTTGAATACAAAAACCTTATGGCTACCACCTGTCTAGAGAAGCTGAGGAACTTCCTTAGAAAATGTGGAGTTCCCTTAAGGTTGAGGCCAAACGAGCGCAATTTTTTGAGTTGTGAGTCGCGTATTTTGAGTATCGCAATTTACGTTCAACTGAAATTCGGTTAGGCTGCCAGACGGACGGACGTAACTTTGGTCGCATTCTGTAATATAACTGACGCTTGCCTCGCTAACCTCCCTCACCCTAAACGCAATTCGGTTGAAATAACGCGTATGAGTCAACAGACAACTCATTTTGCGTCGCCGTGTGGTACAAACAGGACTTTAGTATAAAACCGATTGCAGCGTAAATTCCGCGACTCATTTTACGCGACTCACAGCTCAAAAAATTACGCTCGTTTGGACAGCATGTATCAGAAATGCGTGGTTGAAGAAAGGGTGTCCAGATCATCAAACTGAACGACTTTCTCCATGCGGCCAACATCGTGATCTCGAAACAATTTTTAACTGTTCCATACAATACTTCAATACCTACACGACCTTAATGTAGTAGTGGAACGGCTGTTTATTTTTCGCGATTATGATGTTGGTCCCATGGTAAAACTAGTTCAGTTTGATGGTTTCTACAGACGCTAGCACATCAAGCTACCCGAAACTGTCAAATTTTCCCAATCAACTTTGTACCTTATGTTTTAGCGATAAAGTTCAAAATCTATTAAAGAAATTTGACAGATTGTAGTAGCTTCATGTGCTGGCGTCTGTACCGTACCCTTATTTATGACGACACCTTTCTTATACACGCTTTACCTACCTATAAGTAGCTCTGGGGTAAGACCGTACGAATCATATTTTGTTCGGTCGGACGGTCGGGGCAGAATAAAATGGCGCCGAACACAAACATGTCAGCATTGAAAAATATGGCCAAATCAGCCGGGCAATTGATTAAAATCAAATCAAAAGTCATTTATTCAAATTAGGCTGTGAACCAACACTTAAAATGCCTGCCCTTCACTCGTACGGTCTTATCCCCCGCACCGAACTTACCCCAACATACTAGACCTATAACGAAATTAGATAAATAATAAGACACACGGCAAAGTTCAATATGGAATACAAATACTATCAAATCACTTTTACCACGCACCTTTGGCCCAAACCTATCAATAAGTCGACTGTACGCTAAAAACCTATTTAGATAACATTCTAACTCAACAAATCATAGTTGGTACCTATTTATAATTGAAAGTCGGACTATCGGTGTTATAAATTATAGATTGGAGCAAACTGCGGCGATTGTCACTTGTTTATGTAATAATCGTAAATCTTTAACGTGATTGAGATAGTGAGAATATTTCGGGAATGTCTTATGACCGATATTAAGTTTGTTCTATTTACAAATCATAACAATCCAGCGACGTAATTGCATAACATACCTACTATCAGTAGCAATGGCTTTCATTTTGACAGTTCAACAACATTAATTGCGTAATTTACGTTGTTAAGCGGACAATCTTTTTTCGAATATATGAGCCTAATTCTTGAGGAAGGCTTTAGGCTATTTAACATCACGCTAAGTGAAAACGAAGTGATACCGAGAGTAGGTAGGCGATGCGATGCGACAGGGTTGGTCGAGGGAACAAGAAATTTCCACGCGGACGAAGTCGCGGGCAGAAGCTAGTATTAGTATATCTAAGTATAGAAGAGTGGATAGATGTATATTATAGTCCGCGCGGAACTAGTTGGCCGCTGAGGTGGGGACAGGGGTGAGGCGGCGGTTCGCAACGCACGTACTGAGTAATGCGCCCCCGCCCCTCCGCTCACATACCTAAGGCGCGGCCAACTAGTTCCGCGCGGACTATAGTCCTTATCTGTACAAAGGATGATAGTAAAAACAACAAGTTTTAAATGATTAATAAGCACTTCAGCATCGTATGGAATGTGTTGGTTTAAATATACTACAAATGCAAAATTAATTAGGAATTTCTTTACTTAATCAGTACAAAACGCTTACAAAGATAACTAATTATTTAACAATTTAATGATGTGACTTACATGCTATCTTAACAAGTAGATATTGCACATAGAGCTAGGTATTTTGTGAGCTTCCAGATTGGCTGAATGTTGAAGTGTTGAGGGCAGATGGCTGTTGTATCTTCTTTTGGGCTTTCTGTAAAGTAAAGAATACCATAATGGTTAGGTACTGCTTTTATTACATCAAAAGTAATTTATTGAAATTATGTTCAGCACTTTATGAATGTGAAAATTGCTTAAGACCATCCCCAAGCCCCTTCACCACATACTAGTGCTTTAGCTGGGTTTAATAGGATGCCAATGACTTCATCTATCCTTGTTCCGATTTTGATTCTCATTGAAATTATCATCATTTATCCTAGTAGTAAATGGGAAGGTCCATAATTTTTCACTTTTTTATTTGAATGCAAATTCTCCTGTCGGATAACAATAATAGCCTCCCGACTACTCCAGACTGATTGGGTCTTGGTGGCCAATCTCAATGAAGATTAGCCAGGTACGCAGGAGCTATTATAGTGCACAAGTGTGTGCGTAAACATAGGTGCATTCTGTTCTTTCACTCTTATAGTCTGATGAGACGGCAATCCGACATGACCGGGAAGACATCAGGCGCAGGACCAATGGCTTTACATGCTTTCCAAGGCAGGGGGGTATTAAACTGCCAACTACCAAACCCTGGACTGTAACTAAGAAATTCCTAATGGAAAACCCAATAACACTTTGCCAGACCTAGGAATCGACCCAGGACCCAACACTCGGCAGTCACGTTTGCAACCACGAGTCAGACGAGACAAATGTGTATGTTGGATAATGAGGAGAGTGAATAAAGGTGTTAACAAATTCACCTGTCAGAGGGTGTGAGGTACTAACCATGAGTAGAGCACTCCAAAGCCACCATAAAGTTTGAATCAGGCTATAATGAGTATTGTTAACTTCAATCAGTTTGCCTAGCCTTTTCCCAATCGTCGGGGTTGGAATCCCATCTAACCAGATGCAGCTGAACACCAAAATTTTACAAGGAGTGCCTATCTAACCTGCATAACCCAGTTACTGGGTAACATTGGCAGGGTTGGCAAACAGAAGTGCACATAGAAATGAATCAATTTTGTTTTATTAGACTTAAAGATATTTCCTTGTTTTGCTTAATCTGTCAGGCTCCGCTAATGAGACACAATTGATTTTCTATTGTTTCGTCACCGATCGGTAACGCGCGGGGCTTGACTGCTTAAAATGAAGACAATTATAGCAATACTTACCATTTGTATTTGCAGCAAATAATCCATAGCAGACGGCAACAGAGGCTTTGCAGAATTAATCTCCATCATAGTCAAGTGGTCCAGCCTACCGTAACCACCTCCCGACTTCATCAGCGCATCCATGGAGGTCCGTAACTTGGACATGCGGATGTCCCAAATGTCTTTGATTATGGTCTTTATTTCTGAAGAGTTAGGGACGTCTTCCGATGCCGCACCGAGGATAAGTTTTGCTTCAACCATGTAGTGTTCGTTTGGCATTTTTGTGAAGAACCTGAAATAATGCAGAAGTCATTTCAGAATGAGAGAAAAGTTTAATTACAACAAGAACACTGATAGAAGCATATACATTAAAAATAGGGTAATTAGGATAATACAATAATAACTTGACTTATTAACTAGAATAGACAAGAAACTTGAGTATAAAGACTACACTATGCCTCAATAACTTTGTATTTTTATATTATTTATATACATCAGCAGGTTAGTAGCCTTAAAGAGGCCAAGTTAATTATTGTGGGCTTTAAAATTGGAATAGAACAAACTTCAAATTAAAACTAACCTAGATCTTTTCTCTTCTTCCTTGATATTTTCCAAAGTATCTAATTCCATCCAGTCTGGAGGCACTATACGGCACTTTTGCTTCTGTTTCAACATCATAGCGAGCCATAATGGCACATTTAGTGGCAAACCAGCACGGAATGGACCAAATTCACCGCAGATCAGATAGATTTTGTCGTACGTGAAATTTGGTATTACACTAATAATTCTGTTCTCGCCAATAAATTCTACTTCGTATGGGTCCATTTTAGCAAGCAATCACTGTTCGTAAACACGTTTTTTTTTACACAAAACAATAAACAACTTATTGGCAGTGAGTTTTGTTTTCAGTTTTTGACGTAAAAAAGTGCGGGAAACACGTTCATAATAATTACTCTTCTATGTCAATGCTAATAATACTATACCACAGACCCACAGACGACAAAGGGGAAAAAGCTGAGAACTTTTACCATAGGTGTCGCTAGTATGTTTTAACTCAAGAAAAATATTAAATTATCTAAAAAATCTCATAAAAAGTGCGCAAATTTTCATTACGCTACACACTTGGTTTGAAAGAAATCAACTGCAGCATATTTTTGACAAAATCGTCTGCTCGACAACATAGATATCACGATAAATTTTGTTAAATTGTCTAAATAAAAGGCATTGCAATTGTTAGTGTGTTACGCAATTACTTCGCTGTCTCTATTCACCAAGTTTTGCGGTAGGTAGGTTATTTTGATGTTGAATTTTAAAAAAACGAATAATTTCTTATGTTACGTCGTAGCGACATCTACCCAACCAACTTGCTAGCTTCTATAGTGCGTACTTACAGAGCAGTTTACTATATCCATTGATAGATGTCGTTACACGTAGCGTTTCAAGATAGCATATTTTAGAAAACTTCGAAATTAAATTCAAAACTCTCAAATAAATTACTATCATCGGAGCATTATTATAAATTAGCTCAGATCCAGCATTCTAAAGCTAAAGCTCAAACATTCTAGTGAAACAATAAATTAATAGCGTAGCGATCGATGCAAATCGTTTTGGCAAAGTGCAAACTCCTAATTACTAGCCGTAAATTAGGGTGGCCGGTTGACAATGTCTCAGACGGTTGATATTTATGGGAGGCCTTGTTGGCGGGGCCCGGACTTTTGCCACCCCCATGTCTGTCATAGACTAACGTTTTATGTGACTTTGGAACTGAATTGACGGTCCTATTTCAAAATAAAATATTCGAGTTTTGTAATTTGAACTATGCGATGCGTGTTAATGAAGGCGATTTATGGGAACTGCTATCCACGCTACTTCAGAATGTGGGGTGTAAAGTTCTGTTTGTAAAATTTATTGAGGTTTACTTTAATAAAAACAGTAAGTACTTAACTAATAAAATTGTTATGTTACAATCGTATGACCATTTGTATCACTTACTCATACAATTTATTGTATAATAAGTAAGTAGGTACTTCTTAGGTACTAAAGCAGGTAACAGCAGCTAACTGCTTTAGTAATTTAGTAAGTATCCAAATTCACTAGAAAAATTCAAAGATTTTCAGGGTCCTGTAAAAACGAAAGCAAATAGCTGAAAAGTTGTACCTACATTAGGTATACCTACCTCTGAGTACGTATTTCATACAAGCTTTTATCAACAGGACAACCGTCCTACCTATGATATTAAATAGAAACTGCTATTTACATCATCAATAGAAGTAAGTAATCCTAAAATGTAGTCGCCTATCCAGTTTATTACCTAATGTCATTGACTGACTCAAAACCAACCAACGTCTTATATACAACAAAAGACCACAGTAGGTACATTCATGACCTCTCAAGTACACACTCCTATCAACATGAGACGATATTTACATTTAAACTTCGTTTCAGAGAAAGAAACTAATGAATAATGCATCACTCGCTGCTTTTCTAGACTTGGAACATGCTTGGAACGAAGATGCAAAGGTATTTGTTAATATACTTTCATATGTATGTACCTACAGATACACTTCTGATTGTATTTTCATTATTATTCTAGCATTTAGGTAACTTTAGATAACTATACCGGTCTAGGTTATTCTTTTATATAGGTACTTACCAAAATGTATCCGTACCCTTATAATTGCTTAACACACTTTTAATCACAATCTGAATCAATTTGAAGAATGTTTCCAATCAAAAATTGTCTGCTCAACAACGTAAATAACGCAATGAATGTTGTTGAACTGTCAACACGAAAACCATTGCTACTGTTAATGTGTTACGCAATTACCTTGCTGTTTGTACATACAAAGACAAGATATAATACCTAAGTCATAATTTATTAAGTAGGTAATTATGGTTTCGAAGATTTTTGAATCTTCGTCGTGGTCAGAACCACCAAATCTGGCTTTCTGCAGTTGCTTTTCACCACCAAATTAAATCTTAATTCGATTGGTGTAGTTTTGGAAGTGATTTGTCGACAATAAATGACCGATTATTTCAACGTTTTAATTCGATTTTCGCGTAACAAAAACAGAATAAAGCAAGTTAATCTTCACAAAACATAAACTTCGATATACAGATCTAGAAAAATAGCTTTTCCAAGCAAAATAAATAACGAAATCTGTCTGCACGAATGGAAAACACACTCAGACATCTTTCTTCTTAAATCTGCATACAAATTCGTGAGATCGCGCGCAAATTCGCCCAGTCATTTAAAAGCGATTCTGTTTCAAGCGAGGCGCTGTTTTTTTGGCCATAAATATGTCGCGTGTGACACCTAGCGATGTACTGCCATCTAGCGGCGACGATCAGTATGCTAGTCACGTGCTCTCCAACATAGATGGCGTTACATGTCACTCATGTTGGTGAATGTGTTTTAGAAGTTACTTTGAAATATTTTGTTTGACTTTTATCAGCTCGAACATCTATTTTTATATAAAGTGGTTAGTATTTTAGGAAAGGCAGTTTTTAATTAGGTAAATAAAGACGTGGTTAGTATTTTAAATAAAGACAGTCATTGTGAACAGAATTACATTTCGGTATTTTGAAAATTCTCTGTTTAAAAAAAAAAGTCTTTTAGTCAGTAAACTTTGGATGGACTCTGATGCTGCATTTAGGTACATAATAAGAAATTTATTTTTCTAGCTCCTACTAGTTTACACTATATTGCATTTTATTTTATTGCATTATCTATCTAGGGTACCTACCTACTTATATTATTTCTTTCCATAATTAGTATAACTTTATTAGCCTTCCGGATTCTAGCACCACCATTTCATAATTCTCAAAATAACCACAAAGTCATTTTCAGCGACACTCATTCTGCCAAACCTTTTACAACTTTATTGGGGTCGGCTTCCAGTCTAACCGGATGCAGCTGAATAACAGAATTTATAAGGAGCGACTGCCTATCTGACCTCCACAACCCAGTTACTGGGTACACGATACCCCTTGGTAACCTAGTTGTAAATTCTCAGGCAAGCAAGGTGCGGGGTAGGTAGATAAGTATTTATATGAACACTCATGTCAGGAGTTGACATGTATCAAGTACATAACGCAACATAATACCCAAAGGACATGATGTACAGACGCCAGCACATCAACCTACTACAATCTGTCAAATTTCTTTAATAGATTTTCAACTTTATTACTAAAGCATAAGGTTCAAAGATGATTGGGAAAACTTTACAGTTTCGGTTAGGTTGATGTGCTTGCGTTTGTACATCTGATCACCACTTAGTTACCTAAGTGAATTTCTGTTTTTTTTTTTCATCTTTTTACTCTAAACTCTTTTAACGTAGACGTCTTTGTTAGTACTTCGTTTTGCAAGATACCAAAATATTGTAGGTAAGGTAACATAATTTATTTGATAGTGTCCATGGAGTTTACCGTCCGTTCTTCTCCATAGAAACCTACTACGCTTGGGAATGTCCCACTAGCTTCATCTATCTGACCTGACTGACCGACTCAAACAATTCAAAAGTGCCTTGGTTTAATTGAGATATTTTTATTAGATAGGTAAATCAGACCCAAATCCCAAATCAAAAACATGTCATAATTAAGGTCTTTAATAAAATCAAAAGTCATTTATTCAAATTAGGCTGAGAATCATCACTTTTCGAACGTCAAAATTACATAAGACAGTCCCCCAAAACGCCCGCCCTTCAACACTTCCTAGTGCTTTCGCTGGGGAGAAGAAGTGGCGCAACAAACACCCCAGCAGATTGAGACTAACGTTAGAATATGAACGTTCTTAAAAATACTGGAATTGCCTCTCAGATATCAAGCAAAACTAACTAAGTAGCTATTGCATTCATGGAAACATAAAATCACACAAAATTAAACTGCTTTCTCCCCAAAAAAGTCCCACCTTCCCCAGCGTCTCATTAACCACTTAAAGATAACTTATACTTACAAGTTACATAACACCACAGTTTCACAGTCAGTTATTAAGTGAATTATTATAATTACACTTAGCCTCTGCCAGTTGAGAACAACTTAGTTCACTTATCTCATTCTTGCGGCGGCAAAAGTTTTCGCAGCGAATTTCTATGTTTTTGTTTTTAATAAAAATGTTTACGGCCCCTGCATCGCTTTGCAACTGTGAGGATTTTGTTTCATTTTAGTTTTCGTGCAGTTGAGATTGCATTTAAATAAATATGAGGTCTTTTTGTATGGTCTTTGAACGAAATCAAAAGAAATTAGTGTGAGTATATTGGAAGCCGCTTGCACTTTCCTTGGGATTTTCATTTGAGAGCTTAAGAGGCCGGCGAAGCATGCGTTGTTCATACAAACGTAATAGGGACCAAAATCATTTGTAAATCAAACATATTCTTAATGTAGTGTGTATTTATTCTGATTGGATTACAGAATATCTAGATTCCTAAATGTATATTTTGAATGGACACTGATTTAAAGACGAGTTATGAGAAAAATAAGTTTTCTATAGAAATTTGAAATTCCTCATATCTCGTCTTTATATCAGAGTCCTTTCAAATTATATATTTGGGAACCTAGATAATCTGTAATCTAATCGGAATAAATACACACTACCTTAAGAATATGTTTCATTTACAAATAATTTTGGTATTAAGAGGCTTACTAGACCTAAGTGTCCTTGAAAAACGCATGCACACATATGCAGAATCGACGCAAACGCCATCTAACGACGACGCCCATCACAATTATGACATAAAGCATACATGAGATTTAGAAGTAACGGTTTTGTGAGATTACGCCCTAGTATTCTAATAGATGGCGCGGAAACGATGTGCAAATAAGTTAAAGATCTAACAAACAAATTATGTAGTTATGTGTGACAACATAATAAATTTTATTCGTTTTGAGTGTGACTTGAAAAACTTAAGGATGTGGGTGATTTTGAAATAAAACTGATTCAATGAAATTTAAAACATTTTTAACCGACTTCAAAAAAGGAGGTTGTGTATTCGACCCGTATGTATGTACCTATGTAATGTATGTATGTGTGTATGTTTGTATATATATTTGTAGATTTTCTAAAAAACTGATGAACCAATTTTGATCATTCTTTCACTAATGTGATCTACCTACATACTTCCAGGAAGGTTTTAGTATATAATACATTAGGTAATTATTCTTATGTAGTATGTCCGAAGTTAATATGCATAAATGTACTGCATCTCCGGCATTTCTATGCGAATTTTGATGATTCTTCAATGCACTAGTGTTAATTGAATTTTTGTGAGGTAAGTAGGTACAATTAGAAAGAAAAAAAAACAACCGACTTCAAAAAAAGCACTACAGCGTGATAAATAACTATAATTTCGGAAGTCGGTGTCAAAAAACGAAAATGCGGAACCAGCGACACCGACTTCCGAAATAAAAGTTATCACTTTGCAGTGTTTTTTTCTAAAACTATGAATTTTGGAAACATCTAAGAAAGTGCAGTCATTTCGAATAAGCTAAGTATTTTCGACTTCACGTACAACTGTCACAGTGGCGTATGTGGACGACGTGTAGATTTGTATTCGAGAGTCCCCGGGTTCGATTCCCAAGGTTACGAAATCGAATTTTCTATTTAAATGTCATTTTGAATTTTTAAATATATCTATTAAATATTTTTATAAATAACTAAAAAAAGTCTGCAGGAGAAAGAAAGTCGAAAATATCAACACGGAAGTTAGGTATTTCTAATGCGCAAGTACCTACACGTTATCTAAGCTATTACAAAAATAAAAAAAATTCTGACCTAATGTTTTTATTAACCGACCGCGACTTATTGATAATGGGCATAATGAAATAGGTAACAGATTCATCTGAAAATTGCGATGAAAATGATCAAAAGCAAGAAATTAGATTTAAAATTGATTTTGTTTATAATAAAAAGGAATCATAGTTATATATGAATGTTAGGTACCTAATCTTTGAGGCCGTTTACACGTTATGCCGCAGCTGCAGCGGCACCGCCGCACAGTGGGCTGGGATTACAAGGTTGGGTCTTAAGAACTAAAATGTATTTTTTTAGTATCTAGACATAAATATAAAAAGTTTTTACTCTTTGACTTTTTTTAATTGGACTCGTACTTTCGGAGATATAGCCATATCAAATTTGTATGAAGAGTTATGAAATTTTAGTTTCGCAATTTATTCCAATTAATTTGAAATTGAAAATAATGTACACTAAACGGCCTGAAGTACTTCAATACTTACTTAGTACTTTAAATAAAAAAAAATTGTTCGACATTTTCCACCACCATAGGTAATATAGGTAGGTATGACGTATTTTGTTTTGACACTTATTTCCGGGAATCAAGACATAGGAATGCGCGACCGCAACATCAAGTTATGGCACGTGTCGTTACCTGATTGGTGCAACGATAATAGGGCACAAAATGTACTATTGCATTCAAACGTACTTCAGTGTTCTATTACCCACCATAATAGACGCACTACCCTCATATATTTATTACTTATACAAATAAGTGAAGTGAGTGTGAGTTATTTTGTGTTTGTGAAAATGTTTGAAGATTTGGTGACCAACCTTGACCTTTTTATTATTTTAAAAAACAGTGGCAGTATTAAAAATAATGAAAGTTTGTGTAGTGAGAAGGTCTAAATTTTTAGTCGAATTAAGTGATCAACATGAAAAGACCTGAAAGTTATTTTGTGCAAAATTTTGTTATAATTTAAATAGAAGATGGGAAAACGCTCATCGTAAAGAAACTATATTCAGAACTAAAAATAGCGAATGGTTACAAGAAACCATAATGTGGCCAGACTTTATTAAGTGTTTAATAACCAGTAATGAAGATCAAACAGCACCGAGTACATCAACTCAGTATGTATCACCAGCAAAAGTTTCTGACGGTGTCTCCACCGAGCAAAGCCCTAGACAACCGTTTTGTGAATTAGCGCTTAAACAGAAAAAAGACGAGCAGAAAACTTTCATTTATCTTCGGACGAAATAAAATATGCATATTTTGAGCAGTTGAAAGCGGATGGGAATGATGAGATTGCTAAAATACTAGAACATTTACTTAAGAATCCCCAAGATGTAAAAAAAGTTAAGAAGTGCATATCTGTTAAAGAAACAAAATCTGTATTTTCTCCAGATGAGGCTTTAGGATTATTTTTATCACTTAAGCTGACCAAGTGGCAATACAATACTTTAAGAAAAAGTGTTAACGAGAATGACGGTAATATATTTCCATCTTATTTTCAAGTGCAACATGCGAAACAGGAATGCTATCCACCAAAAGATGCTATTACAGTGAGGGACACCTCAGCCAAAATAAAGTTACAAGCTCTATAGGATATAACGACAAGAAGAATAATGACGTCACTCGTCATAGATAGTGGTTGTAAAGAATTTACACTAATCAGTAAGTGGGGATTTGACGGTGCTTCAAATCAAGCGAAGCGAAAGTGCAAACAAACGATGAACAAGAAAGTGAACTGGACGATTCAAGCATATTTATGGGAAGTTTAGTGCCAATAAAATTAATGTGCGGCGAACAAGTTATCTGGAAAAAGGATTCACCAAATTCATCATACTGGTGTCGTCCAATCTTTTTCGAATTTGTGAAAGAAAATAAAATAACAATTTTGCGTGAAAAAAGTGCTATTGAGGAAGAGATTGTTAATTTAGTAAAAACAGAAGTTGGAGAAATAAAGATTTCACACTCTTTATTAATGACAATGATAGACGGAAAAGCAACATCAATTTTATGTGATACTTCATCTCAGAGATGCGACATTTGTAAAACCACTCCAACTGAGATGAATAATTTGCCCTTAATTGCATCAAAACCGACTGATCCAGATCTCTGTAAATACGGATTGTCATCATTGCATATCTGGATACGAATGATGGAATGCATTCTGCATATAGCTTACAGATTAACGATAAAGACATGGACAGTAAAGGGAGACAACAACTGCATCATGGAAAGCAGGAAGAAAAATATACAAGATGCTTTTAAAAATAGAATGGGACTTCTGATAGATGTTGTCAAACAAGGGCACGGCTCCACGAATGACGGAAATACTGCTAGAAGATTTTTTGCAAACCCAAACGTGACTGCTGAGATAACTGGTGTTAGTGAAGACTTAAATAGGCGGTTTGCAACCATTTTAGAGGCAATTTCATCAGGTTACCACATTGACAGAGTCAAATTTCACGAATATGCTTAAGTGACCATGCGACTGTATTTGGAATTATATGGCTGGTATTATATGCCTTCAAGTGTTCATAAAGTTCTTATGCATGGTGCAGCTATTATTAAAAGTTTTGGTCTAATACCAATTGGACAGCTATTTGAAGAAGCCGCTGAAGCTAGAAATAAAGACTTTCGTAGGTACCGCCAACACCATTCCAGGAAATGCAGTAGAAAAACTACAAATGAAGACATTCTAAATAATTTGTTGACCAGCTCTGATCCATTCATCTCAGCGAAACGCCACAAACTTCGCAGAAAATATAAAACTTTGTCAGAAGAAGCACAAAGTTTATTAATAATTGAACAAACGGAAACATTTGATGATGACGAATACGAAAATTTTGCATTTGTTAATATATGATACTCTTGATAGTGATTAAATTAAAAAAGTGCAGTGACCAGTACCTGATTGTGATTTTTACTTATTGTATTAGTCCTTAGTGGATTAGGCCTAACGGGGAGACCACTACATAAAAAAAAACGCGCCTGGTTCTTAAACTCTATGGTGGTGTGGAATAGAGAACAAAATTTGAAATTGCGACCAAATCGCAGAAAATCGCAACCCGACAATAGGTGCTAAAATAGGACAAAAATACGTACTATACATACGTAAAGTCAATTCTTTGAGAAAATTTGAGAATTTCTAGATTTTCAAGTTTTTTTGTTTTGCTTCATACAAAAATTACTTTGGTTATTAATAACTCCGAAAATACTCAAGTTATCTAAACGACCCTCATATAAATAATTACTTATAATCAATAGATAAATCCAACGCACTATTTAAAATTTCAGAAAAAGAAACTTTTTTTTTTTAAACGCTAAGTCCTCTACCGGCCCGTTTCAGCCCACTGTGCGCCGTCGCTGCATCAGTCACCCTTGGATTTGTATGAACACACGGCGCCGCGGCGGCGCGCCGCAAGGGCTCATACAAATCCAAGAGAAACCAATACAGCGGCATCGCCACAGAATATAATAGTATGGCACCGCGGGCGGCGCACAGTGGTCTGAAAATCGAGCTCCATACTCATAGAAACTTAAAGTTCGGAAATAAAAAAACAAAAATTGTAATGGGTCTAGTATACCTCCCTTTACGTAATGGATGGTATCAGTCGCTCCACGCGTGAGAAAAAAAAGTTTTTTATTTTTTTTGTATGGGAGAAAACACTTAATGTACATTTTTTTGAAACTGAATGGAACTGATAGGCTGGAGCTCGCACGAGCTATTGTACGATACACGGCCATCAAGATGACATACAATTCATGCACCGTTCGGCGCCGCTTTGCACGTAGCAAATTTTTGAAATTTTGAATTTTCGATACGTGATTTTTCAAATCTTTGACGAGGTTAAATTAACTTGCCGATCGATTTACTTATACTATCGTTAGTTGTAGCCTGCTTATGACCTTTGTGATGACAACAATTAAAAATTATATTGATTATACTTATACGTTTTTTTTTTATTTCATTCCAAGAACTAACTCATTTAATCACCGTGATTATGGTTGAGTTATAATTATATACTAATGACATGAGCATCAACCAGCTCTAGCAGGGCCAAATGGGCCCTAGTCACAATAAAATTCTATTGTCTGTAATATTAAAGTCTGTAAAACCTAATTAAAGAATAGCGAACGATAATGAGGGTAGTTGTATAAAAACAGGACGTTTGAGCTTACTTTTATCAGTAGCTCTCAGTACTTGTGCGCGCTAACTTATTACGTTATTTTTTTTATTGTGCTGTGATGGAAGGTTGTGATACCAATTTGGACATTGTCATGTTTGTGTCAAACAACAATTGTTTTTCACAGCCCAATGTTTTATTTGAAGTTTTTGAGAATACTATTGATTTGTCAGAAAATGAAAAGAGGGTATTGAAACAATTCTGTCAGACTTATGTTTGTTCGTTGAGGAACAAATGGATCTCGTGTAATCTCACGAGACGTACATACATAACAAAGTATGAGACATAGAACATAAAATGGCCTGAGATCATGAAAGGAAAGATGACCCCTTATTTAGTGTCAGTAGAGCAGCAAACCCGTTCCAGTTCTGACTTTGTTTTAAATGAGGGTGCATCAACATCCTACACACCGGAGACGTGCAGTATTGGAACATCAACATCAGTTGTGAGGCCGAGAAAACCATTTAAAGAGCTAAGCCCGCTACAGAAGAGAAGGAGAGCGGAAGACCTCCTAACGTATAGCACTGAAAGCCTTGCTCATGCAACCGGTTTGAAAGCACATGACAAGAATATAGCAGATATCGTTAAACTAGTCTCGGAGCAAAGAGGCTACAAGGATAAATAAATTGTTAAAGCCCAAGGAAACTGTGCCTATATATTCCGCTGATAAAGCTTTATTTATTTTGACCTCATTGAAGCTTTCGAAGTGGCAGTATATAACATTAAGATCTTGTGCAAAAGAAGAAGGAGTACCACTGTGTCCTTCTTATACTGCCATCCTTGAGGCGAAGAAGGACTGCTGCCCTCCAAAAGTTACCATTGTACATCACGGAAGGAGAGGTAAAAGTAAAGCTAAATTTTGGATAAAACTGTGCAAAGCTTGGAAAATTCCTACGTGTGGAACCTTCGCTGGATGGCAAAGAGTTAACAATTATATGCAAGTATGGCTTTGATGGTGCTTCAGGGCAAAGTTTGTATAAGCAAACTATGGCAGACGAAGACGATTCCAGTATGTTTATGTGTTCTTTTGTGCCTCTGCGCTTAGTTTGTGGCGAAGAAAAGGTATGGGAGAATCCAAAGCCATCTTCCACAATGTTCTGCTGACCAATTTATTTTAAGTTTTCAAACGAAAACAAGTTGAACATCGTGGAAGAACAGGCTCTGATTGAGGCTCAGATTGAAGCAGTATCTAATTATAACTCAACCATAATCACGGTTGTAGAATCCTGTTGATTCCGTACTTATGTTAAACATATCACTTCACTGGCTCACTACCACACCAAGCGCCATCGTATATAGCCTGCTTCACTTTGTCTGTTTCCCGCCATTCCTCGTAACTGACAGATGACATAACATAACTGACAGCAGCTACCCCGCTTGTGTGAATGAGACAGTGTTTACATATCTATTTAATAGATACACTACAACGGTGATTAAATGAGTTAAGTAGTTCTTGGAATGAAATTAAAAAAAAACGTATAGGTACTTATAATCAACATAATTTTTAATTGTTGTCATCATAAAGGTCATAAGCAGGCTAAAAGTAACGATAGTATAAGTAAATCGATCGGCAAGTTCATTTATTCACGTCAAAGATTTGAAAAATCACATATCGAAAACACAAAATTTCAAAAATTTGCTACGTGCAAAGCGGCGCCCAACGGTCCATGAATTGTATGTCATCTTGATGGCCGTGTATGGTACAATAGCTCGTGTGAGCTCCAGCCTATCAGTTCCATTCATTTAAAAAAAATGTACACTTGGGAGCAAATAAATCGAGCTACTTCCTTTTTTCACGTATAATGGTTATTATTTTTGGTATTATGGAACGTATCAAATCGAAACATATATCGCCTAAGAGCTTATTTAATAATCTTTACAATGAGGGTAAATTATTGAATGATAACCTTATTTAATGATAAATTATTGGCTCTGAAAGAAAAACGGTAATTTTGATAGAAAATTGTCAGTCCAGAAAAAAACAATTAAAAACAAAATTATGGTATAAACTTATTCTTAATATCTTGTATTACCCCCCCTTGCCCTGATTTCGATAGATTTTCTGGACTGTTTTAACCCTACAATTTTCTATCAAAATTACCGTTTTTCTTTCAGAGCCAATAATTTATCACTAAATAAGGTTATCATTCAAAAATTTACCCTCATTGTAAAGATTATTAAATAAGCTCTTAGGCGATATATGTTTCGATTTGATACGTTCCATAATACCAAAAATAATAACCATTATACGTGCAAAAAAAAGCAAGTGGCTCGATTTATTTGCTCCCAAGTGTACATTAACCCCCTTATTCATAAAACTTATCAAACCTATTTTAGTTAAAATGGGGTTTGTCTCTTTCTTACACACAGAAATGACAACGTGACAGATAAAGACAAACGTTCTATAAACCTATTTTAGCTAAAATAGAGATAAAATAGGATTATGAATAAGGGGGTTAGTGTTTTCTCCCATACAAAAAAAAACAAAAAACTTTTTTTTCTCACGCGTGGAGCGACTGATACCATCTATACGTTAATATTACGTAAAGGGAGGTATACTAGACCCATTACAATTTTTGTTTTTTTATTTCCGTACTTAAAGTTTCTATGAGTATGGAGCTCGATTTTCAGACCACTGTGCGGCGGCGAGTTTTGATAGATCTTATCAAAACTCGTCGCCGCGCCGCACCGCAGGCGGCGCGGCGGCGCGGCGGCGCCGTGTGTTCATACAAATCCAAGGGTGACTGATGCAGCGGCGCCGCGGCGGCGGCGATGCCGCTGCAGCTTCGGCATGATGTGTAAACGGCCTCAAGGATTAGGTACTCGTACCTAACATTCATACATAATTATTATGATTTCTATTTATTATAAACACAATCAATAAAAATTAAACTCTTGCTTGTGATAATTTTCATCGCAATTTTCGGATGAATCTGTGATTTCTTTATGCATATTATCAATAAGTCGCGGTCTGTTAATAAATTTAGGTTTTTTTTATTGTTACAATGGCATAGAAAACGTGTAGGTACTTACGCATTAGAAGTAACTTCCGTGTTGATATTTTCGACTTTCTTTCTCCTGTGAAAGATAATTACATTGTAGACGTTTTTTTAGTTATTTATAAAAATATATTTAAAAATTCAAAATACATTTAAATAAAATTAAATCGATTTCGTATCACTGGGAATCGAACCCGGGGACCCTTGAACACGAACCTGCGCGTCGTCTACATAAGCCAATGTAACGATTGCGTATCTCGTCGAAAAAACTGAGCTTATGCGTAATAAGTGCATTTTCTTAAACTACCAAAATTCATAGCGAAAAAAAATATTCAGTAATAATAAAATGCTCTTACTTTTTAATTTCGTTCATATGTTCGGCGTTTGTTTTATATGAACGTTTTGTAGTCCTCCTAAGGGAATGTTTCACTTTATTTCCCATATTTACAAATGATATAATTGATAGCAAATTATTACGCTATTTTAACTTAAAAGTATTTTATATTTACATGAAATAAAAATATTTACAGAAAGAAGATATGCAAATAGTAATAATAAACAATGAATGTATGTAGGTACAAATAAATAATGCGGCGAAAAGAGCGACGCGTCCGTATAGTATCAGGCCTCGGCCGGCATTATTGCTACACGCACGGGGGTTTACCGTTTACGTACACATGCGCACTTATTATGTTCGGAACTATGAATATTATGCTATTTACAATAAAACTATTGTTTGAACTAAAAAAATAAAACACTATTATTTTAGTATGTTGCTTGTAGAATGATCTGACAAAAAATCAGAATGATTGTATGTATATTAGTATGGTTTCTATTGTAAAAAGAGTTTTTAGAGGTATCTTCATGATTTTTTTCTATCGTACCAAATTAGTTGTATTATGTTTTCAAAACACTATCTATCTAAAAATTCAAAATACATTTAAATAAAATTTAAAAAGAAAGTACGATTTCGTAATCTTGGGAATCGAACCCGGGGACTCTCGAATACAAATCTACACGTCGTCCACATACGTCACTGTGACAGTTGTACGTGAAGTCGAAAATACCGACTGCACTTTCTTAGATGTTTCCAAAATTCATAGTTTTATTGCAAAAATAAAAATATTCAGTTAAAAATAAAATGCTCATACTTTTTACTTTCGTTCATATTATGTTCGGCTTTTGTTTTATATGAACGTTTTGTAGTCCTCCTAACGGAATGTTTCACTATATTTCCCATTTATTTACAAATTATTACCCTATTTTAACTTTGTTAGGTTACGCGGACCACTGCCGGTAGACACAAGTGAAACGCCCGGGAGTTGGGACTCGCCGTACAATAGATGGCGCGCGCCTTGCACCCATACATAACAAACTTAAAAGTATTTTATATTTCCACGAAATAAAAATATTTACGGAAAGAAGATAATGCAAATAATAATAAACAATGAATTTACAAATAAAACTTAACAAAAACATAACAATTTTGACGGAAATAGTGCGGCGAAAAGAGCGACACGTCCGTATAGCGTCAGGCCTCGGCCGGCAGTGTCGCTACACGGGCGTTCACGCACACATGCGCACTTTTTATGTTCGGAAGTATGAATATTCGATTTACAAAAAAACTATTGTTTTAAATAAAAAAATAAAACACTATCATTTTAGTATGTTACTTGTAGAATAATCTGACAAAAAATCAGAATGATTGTATGTATATTAGTATGGTTTTTATTGTAAAAAGAAAGTTTTTTAGAGGTATGTTCATGATTTTTTTCTATCGTACCAAATTAGTTGTATTGTGTTTTCAAAACACTATCTATCTAGCATATATCCTGAAGAATATCATATATTTTTCTGATTTTGTTTACTGTAGGCGATCATATACTTTTATTGTTTCGAAAACTACCGTTTTTTTGCGTTTAGGTCCTGTAAGCGCCTTAATACGTTTGTATGAACGACGTATTAGCATACGCAGTTTGCCGGCCCCTTAACATAAGAGTTGATAAACGCGTTGATTGACCATCAAAAAAGAAGTTTAACCTTTTGTGTACAGACAGGGTGGCAGGGACATCGATGCGCTAACCTGTTACCTTGGATTCAGTCCATCATTTTGAACCCCTGCATTGAAATTCTCGTAGTATAAAGTAGGTAAAAAAAAATTGCTGTTCCATAAATTTTGACCGCGTAAGTGCCTATATATAGCACTTTTTTATGAAACAACCGATTTTTTTTTACCTACTTTATAGACAGAAAAGTTATCCCTTGGGTCTAGCGTAAATTTCCCTTCGCGATGCAAGTTAATTTGGTAGATACCGAGAACTTTAGAGGCTGTAAAACTTTGAGGTACTATATCTACTTACCTATTAAAGAATTAAGAAAGGAGATCACAGATTTACAGCACACAGAAAAGTGGTTGTCATTCTATTATAATCGAGACTATTCTCGTAACATTTTATATTTCATTATAGTCCAGCTATAATGACTTAGATAATATAAAATGTTACTAGTTTCCTAAGTAAACATTCTCCAACAAAACCCAGCCGAACGTTTAGCACCTCACCTCCACAAGATGTAGCCGGACCAAAGTTATCAAGCTGCGCCGAAATCTCCCAGCATTAAGCCAGAGGGGGCAATTAGCGAAAAGATAATAAGTTACAACTTAAAACTAACATCAGAATAACGTTATGGGAAAGCCGATTTGGATGATTCATTCGTTTTCTTAAAAAAGTATCCTGTTTTCAGTACTTATGAGTTATCATACTTGCAGATGCACCTTTGAAAAAGAAGCCAGTCATTTATGATTGGTAGAACGGTGAACCTTTTTATAATAAGGTGGAAGTTGAGCAAAAATGCTGATTGAATAGTCTTTTTTTTGGGAGAGTGAAGGTATAATGACGTATGTAATACCCAGAGGCGGCGTAAGGCGTGGCCGACGTGGGCCACCGTCTACGGCCTCGCGGTCCAAGCCTCGCGCCTCGAAAGCCCGCGAACGCAAATATAGATATAATTACTCATCTAGCAATAAATAATAAAAAACCGGCTAGCAAGTATCTGGCACTACTAACCTAAGTACCACATTCGTTTTTAAAGATCTAGTCAAAATCTGAATCTGTACAAGTCCATTTAAGCCTTGCTCTTGTACACTTGCCTACTTTTTGTGACTGGATTAAAGAATATCGACAAACTGGGTTTGAACAAATACGAGTATGGTTACAAAATATTGGTTATAGTTTTAGCTTTTAGTTTCGAGTTTGGTGAAGAATAATAGCTGCCAGTAATGACAATAGCATAAGCGACGCCTAGAGAAGTGGCAATCGCTTTCAAAGCTTTTTGTATTCCTACAACGACTTTAAACGGGATTGACGGAAGCTTTTTGTCAGTCCCATACATTTTTGACTTTTTCATCATCGTTATAGCTCATAGCATGTCACTAAGTCAAGGCCCGAAGCTGTTCCATTATCATTTTGTATCAAGCTCAGTAATACATACTGATGCTACATTCATCATCAGACTTTTACTGACTAAAACCCACCCGTGTTCCTTCAGTTGCCTGTGCCAGGGGCCACGGTAACTCTATCGAACAACCCGCGACCCTGGCAGTCATCGACCCTAGCGGACCCCATCAGTTAGTGCTGACATTTCTTTGAGGCGTGCGTGGAACACAACGTGCCGAACGACCCAGGCCTGATCCTTACTGGACGGCGAGCTACGGTGGCCGGGAATCGGCTCTCGATTCTCAACACTTAGGGCGTCTCCTGCGGCGACTAGGATCGTGAGGGCGCAAAGATTGGCTCTCCCTCACGCCTTCCGCATCCTCCTTCGCGAGCATTACTGTTTCGCAGAAGGAGGTAACGGCTTCCCATGCACTCACTCCGTACCATGGCTTGGACCAGGGCCGGACGCGAGAGATCGCCACGCGGTGGTGCTCTGCCCAAGCTGGGCCGAACTCCACCGTATGCTCCACCGTATCCTCCGGGCGATCCACACAATGGTAACACTCGGGCGTTTCCTGTGCGAGTCTTGTTAAGTATTTTCTATTCTTTTTTTTGTATTACCTGTATCAAGTATTTTAACCAATTTACCATTTAACAAAGTTGCTCAAGATGATCACCTAAACTCCTCGCCTCACCATCCCGTAACCCTTTAATATCAACTGTCAAAAATTAAACCGTTGAACTTATCCCCCGATGAGTAATGCCGCGAAGGTTGGTCGGGCCGCGATATGAGGCGTTACGGGACTCATGGCGTATGCAGCGGAGTGTGGCTAATGGCTCAAGTTTTTGTTACTTACTTATATAATTGTGTTATTAATGTAATGAACGAGAGTTTATTGTCTTTGGGACTAAGTTTGAAGGTTTGTTTTTAATGTTCTTGGCGTATTTTTATGTGGGTTTATTGAGTGCCTTTGTGGCGTAAAAGGCGACTAGTAAACTAAAATATTGTTTGAGGAATTAAAAACTATATTCAGGTAATAGTTTTCAGTCGTTTCGCTGTAAAATCTCACGAGCGTTTTAACACTCGTGTGATTGATGTAATGAATTGTTTTGAAACACATAACTATTTATGCTAAACGGGAAGTAATTTAAAAATGTCACAGTACCCACAGAAAAGTTATGAATTGCTTTTCTTTTTTTTCATGTGGCTTATATTAACATTTCCACGCGTAGCTGTAGTTCGTAGCAGTAGGTCTACGGCGTAGCAAATATCACTTGTAGCATTTCGTAATGCATATCTTCCAGTTTAAATTTTTAAATATTTCAACTTGTACTATTACAGACAAAGTTAGGTGTTAACATGCAATCAAATAGGTACTTTAAATGAACAGTTTACAACATAAAAAAAAAAAAAAAAATTAAAGATATAAAGATTTTTTTATTTATTCATATAAAAATTACACAAAAATAAAAAATACACAGCTTGAGTAAGGTTATGAAGGTTATTAATATTATTATAGGTATTATTATTTATAGATTTCTTATTTATCAAACAATAAAATAAATCAATTACCATATTATTTAAAAACCACTCACAGCTCACAGCAAAATTACCCCACCATTACCCATCAAATGTCCCATAAACACCGATAAAACCCATAAATACACATTAAAAACATTAGAATACTACTTTGCCGGATATCATGGTGTTTCTCTAAAGGGGAATATGGCAGCTCTTTTATAAGCCCATGGGGAATTAATGACTTTTTTTCTTTTTCTCCCAAGGGTGGTGTTGGTGAGTCAGGGATTGTGTCAGGCAGATGGGTAGAAGAGACTGGTCTCAACAAAAAAAAAAAAACCTTTTCTTGAAAAAATAATCTACAGGGTGTTACGGAAAGTGTATATCAATACAAAACGTGTTGAAGAGTGTATCTGGTCTAGAATCTCTGTACAAAATTTCAGCTCAAAAGCAGTAACTTTGAAAATGCTTAATAATTTTTATTGTGATAGTTTATTAAATTGAAATCATAACAAACGTGTCACCGCACTATGAGGGTCATTATCCATTATCTGTAGTGTGTGTACGCTGTATAGTCCGGTCACAGTTTTTGAAGTACAAACTAAGGCGCGTTGGGCATTTTTTGAGATGGGAAAAACCATTGAATTCGCGCCACTGTTACCGTAACGACACCGCTTTGGATGTGTTCGGCTGTCCTCGTGATGTAGGTACCTACTTGGTGTTAATGTATATCCCATATGTCAGTGAGTGATGGCAAAGTGTTCTGTTTGTGTTTTGTTTTCATTTCTATCGGCACTCCCGGAGTGCCACTGTTTTTTACATGTGACAGGTGAAACCTAACTATAACCTAATTGTAACGGGAATAAAGATCACTATGAATTTGACAGACTAGTCAGTGGCAACAATCCAACAGCAACCTTATAGTAACTAGAGTAAGGGTTACTTTGATTTTGATTGCGATACAAATTCAGAGGTAAACGGACTTTAGTAGCTTTTCAATTAGAATATGACAAAGTTTAGAAAAAAAAAACTATAGAGCTTTTAATTATAGGCTCACAGCACTTTAAAAAAAATTTATTTAAAATTTTTCTTTTATATTCTACTAGCTGCGCCCCGCGGTTTCACCCACGTAAATGTCGATCCCGTGGGAATATCGGGATAAAAAGTAGCCTACCTATATGTTATTCAGGGTGTCAGCTACCTTTATAGAAAATTTTATCAAAATTGGTCCAGCCGTTCTGATTCTTTCTATCAGAATAAGAGCTCTTGCAGACGAGTGCATGGCTCTTTGCCGACGACAAATGGCGACGGCATATTATTCCCTAAAAGTCCTAAATCATTTTGAAAGCCATCATTGGCCACTGTGCAGGTACATGTAGGTACCTATCCATTCATGTACAGTCAACAAAAGAGATAAGTATGCAGGGTCGTCGGATATAGTTGAAGTTAAGTAAGAAACCGATGGATGTTGTCGACTGAAATTTCATTTGATAAATGAGCTGTTTGTTTTCTACATTGATATATAAAATTATATATCAATGGTTTTCTATTAATAAAATTTAATATTATTAAAATTTAATTTTATTCGAGAACATCCATTGGTTTCTTACTAAACTTTAATTACATATATCCGACGATCCTGCATAGGTACTTATCACTTTTGTTGACTGTACAGTCACGTCTAAAAGTATGTATACACTTGGCAATTTTCAATTGCGATTTTTTCGTGAAATAACGAATGCAACGTTGAAATACGACACTTAACATAAACCTATGGGTTCGAAAATACTATTTTCGTAATAACATAAAATTTCATTCAAAAATAAAGGAGAAAATCGCCTTTGAATAAAGCCAAGTGTATACATACTTTTAGACGTGACTGTACATATCGATTCACAACCTTCCAAAGAAAAAGAAAAACAAAGCATTTTAATATGAGCACAATATCATGAGATCCTTATTTATAATAGCAATAACATGTTCAATAATGACTGAGTCGAGTCTTAGCCAGTGTTGCCAGACCTCTGTGTGGATCGTGTGAAGGAAATGTGGAGTTGAAATGGAACCATGGAATTACCTTAAGAAAATAAAAAAACTACAGACAATGATGTTGTTTTAACTATCAGTGGTAAAAATATAATTTTCGTATTACTTAATAGATATTTGGAGAAGAAGAGATAGGAAAAATGAATTCTTTTCGGTATCTCATAACGAGCCAAGCCTTTGAGCCTGTTTTTTCCAGTCCAAGACCAATTTAAACTATAAAATCAAAGTAAAATAGGGAGACAAAAATTCAGTAGAACCGGCCTCCAGTCCAACATCTTGAAAGTACCGATGTTTTATAAATAAACGAGTAAAGGGTATTATAATATTATCTGTGGTAAAGGTAAATGAATAATAAATATTTATTTCCGGAAAAACTTTTTGTATCCATTCTCTTAAAATCTATGCTCGTGAAACTATCAAACTAATCAGTAATTTTATTTTAAGTGAATAATAAATATTTATTTCCGGAAAAACTTTTTGTATCCATTCTCTTAAAATCTATGCTCGTGAAACTATCAAACTAATCAGTAATTTTATTTTAAGTACTTATTTGATTTTACAAGGCAATTTTTTTTAACACACTTTTTTTACAGAAATAAATAGTTACGTCTACCTAAGTCAACAAAAGAGATAAGTATGCAGGATCGTCGGATATAGTTGAAGTTTAGTAAGAAACCAATGGATGTTGCCGACTGAAATTTAATTTAAAAATGAGCTGTTTGTTTTCTGTTAATAAAATTAAATCCATCGGTTTTTTACTAAACTTCATTTATATCCGACGATCCTGCATACTTATCTATTTTTTTGACTGTACATCTTTTAACAATTTCTTAATACCAAACTACAAAACTGACACTATCACCACTCAACACCATATTCTTCTCCACCACAGTTCAACTTACACTAGCGCAGTGGCCAGCGATTTATCGCCGGTCGCCGGTTCGGTTCCCGGTCACGTCCGCGTGTCCGTCACGAATGATACGATGATTTGACCCGGTGACGTGCCGGACAACTCGGTAGGGTACCGTATGATAGGCGTCCGGGTTTTGGGAATGGTCGAAGGAGATTTTAAGTATGAAGGTATGCTTGTGTGACTGCTTTAGAAGTTTAGATATTTATGTGCTATGGAACATATCATGGTGGGCATTGGTGTAATGTACAGACGCCAGCACATCAAGCTACTAGAAACTGTAAAATTTTCTCAATCAACTTTGAACCTTATACTTTAGCGATAAAGTTGAAAATCTATTAAAGCAGATTGTAGTAGCTTGATGTGCTAGCGTCTGTACCTACCCATTGAAGGCCTGACCCTATCTAAATTGATCCAGCCGTTTCGGAGATCAGCCAGAATAAACAGAAAGATAACATACAAAATAAAAAAAAAAAATGTTATAGGTACCTACTAATAATACTAATACTTTCATAATAAGATAATGCATTTAGTAAAAATGTGTTATTTTCACATTACAAACACACTTCAATTTTATTTATTTGTATAGTACTTATAGGTAGTTCAACGAAATAGAAGACAGCCTGAAGTTATCAACACACCTCTCTTTTTCACAGTCGGTTAACTCCCTACCACCACGTCCTCCTCCACACCAACACATAAATCGTTCAACCGTCTCCGTAGCTGACGAGTTTCAGTTTTTATTGCCCTGCCTACCTACGTCGGGGGCTAGCGTGAGGGTACGCGTCATATATTGTCTGTTAGTACGTCTGTGCATTATACTTGGGGCGTGAGATGCATTCGCTAGTGATTTATCTCGTAATATCATTTTATGGATTGAAGGGACATGGATATTGTTTTGGATGATAATGGAGGTAATTTTGATGGAAGGGATTTGAAAATATAATCACAATATCACACTAATATTATAAAGGCGAAAGTTTGTGAGTGTGTGTATGTGTGTGTTTATATGTTTGTTACTTCTTCACGCTCAAACGGCTGGACCAATTTTGATAAAATTTTGTATGGAGGTAGCTGACACCCTGGATTAACATATAGGCTACTTTTTATCTCGATAATCCCACGGGATCGACACTCATGCGGGTGAAACCGCGGGGCGCAGCTAGTGGTTCATAAATCTGTAGAAAATGAATGAAAATACTGGTGTAGTCCTCCTAGCGTGGGGATGGCAGATGGTCGAATATAAAATGAATGCTTACGAATCAAACTCAAAGCATTTATTTCAATTAAACCATATACAGGCACTATTGAACTGTTAAGGAGTCAGTCAGTCAGAAAGATGAAGCTAGTTACCCATTCAAAAGCCTCGTAGGTTCCCATGTAGAACAATGGGAAGAAACTACATGGATACTTTTTTAACTTATATTGTTACAAGATGTTAGTTTCATCATTAATGTTGAAACCTATGAAGCTCAGAAATTCTCCTCAATGCCCCGACGTTACTGAAAAAAGAAAAAGTAAAGACAATCGTTTGTACCGTTTACTTTTCCACCACCAGAAAATCAGCGCCAAAATAATTAAGAAAATATTCAGCAATTACTATAAAACCTTAGACACACCAAAAATCGTTTAACAAACATTTAAGTGTACATCAAAACAGTCCCGTTGTTTATTGCAAATTAAATGCAATTTAACCCTCAAAAAGCATTCGACATTCCACAACAAATTCTGTACCAAATTGGTGGAGGATCTAGCCACGATGTTTATAAAGGGGAGAAGGGGGCTAAAGTAACCCATTTGAATGCATACTTGTCCGTCACTCAAGGCGATATCGGGCCGGAGCGAGCGCTGAGCGTGTTACAAACCGACAAATTTACTTCCAACCCCCGCGCCCCCCGATTTATTCAGTGGAACAGAACTCGGGGGATATAACTGCGGAGTTATCGGAGTTCTTTATAAACTGGTCGCTTGCTCGTACAAGCTAACTTGTCACATACGCGATTAAGCCCGATTGTGATGTAGGCTCGCTGGATAACTGTTGATTTGATTTTATGTCACACCAAAACGTCTGTCTGTACGTTTATTGCTTATAAAGTCTCGTTAGCTTACGTTCTGTATCGACAAATAAAATTGCGTGTTAAACTGTTATGATCTCGACTGGATTGTGTTGGGAATGACAATTATTTTTTTCTTTTTTAAGTGTATCTCTTTTGTATGTCTGGCTGACGTTTTGTATAGATTCGGTTTGTTACTTCTTTGGTAAAGATTTTGCTGAGTTAAATTGTAGAAATAAAATAGGTTTAGACCGTTTTGACAAACTGTTCTAGCAGTACAAATGCTTCAGAGCAACTTACAACAAAAAATACTGAAAGAGGTTAATCGAATTAATAGACGAATAAAAATAACTTAAAAACATGTTTGTGTAACAAAATAGCAAGTCGACAAATTATTTTGATATTACAAGTCAGGAATGAAAGTGACAGCTCAAACTATTATTGAAGAAACATCTTCATTACGTCATAGTCCTCAACAAAAACACGCAAAGAGAAAGTTTAACTCGATTTCACAAATCACCGAACCGACCCATCTCTTTATTGGCACTGATATCCACGCTATTGTACCTTTTTCCCAAATAGAAATGAACAAAAACAATTCGTACTCCCGATATCATCAACACCGCACGGAACACATTCTATTCGACAAACTTCGACCAAAACTTCCGTACCCCAAACGCACAATAAATAAAGAGGGGGGGGGGGGGGAGGCACAACAAAAACTCGCAGCCATCACCTCGCCACGTCACCCTGCTCAGATTTCATTACCATAAAGAACTGGAAGCCTTAAAACCCCCCGGCTGTGTAAAAGGTGACGAATACCGACCAGTTACACAAGACCCCTCGTTTTCCCCAACTTCTCCCCGACTCCCCAACTATTTCTACGGCGAGAAGGGGGTTGGGTAGGTCTTGCTTGATCGGCCGGTGGAAATCCCTAAGCGGGCCAGTCCCGGCGTCGAAATGTGCCGTAAATCGTCATAAAACTGTCTGAATCCATGATGTGACGCTGCCCGGGGGTAATTAAACTGGAATTTATAGTTTTGCGCGAGTTACCCCTGCTTCCCCCTTTGGTTTGCCAACGTCTCATCTTGACGATCGAAACCCGCGTTTTTGTTGGTGGTCGTGTCATATTTTTAGGGAAATTCTTGTAAATAAATGTTGGTTAACTCGTTCTGATAAAGATTTTCATTATAACAATGTTATACATATGCCTCGTTATTATTTTGTGTACCTGTGAAATGACTGGAGTGGAACAGTAGGTACTTTCTTATTTGCGTTTACTTTTTGAACGTCCTCAGGTTTTGGGCGCCAAACTACAGATTATAATAATTATGATCTAATCATAATAATTATGATAATTTCTTTTAAATTATTAAGTATTAGAATTTTTTTAAGTGAAACTTCTTTACGCACGCTTGACTTGGGGAGTAAGCTGGCGAACGCGTGACGTAAGCGTTACGAAAATTGTGATCGGGCGAGGCGAACTGGAGTTGAGTGGGGGATATAAGCAAGAGAAAGCAGTGCGCGCGCACATTTTCTTTCTCTCTTCCTCTCATAGCCAAATACGTTTGAAGTTTCACTTCAGTCGTGTGGTCATAAGCACACTCGGTTTTTTTATTTTTTAAACCACGAAAATACACGGTCTCCCGGAAAACTAGGTTGATCCAAATTAATTTACCTCATCAAACTAAACTCTCATTTCTCAAGCGCGCACCTCACATCACCCCAAAAGCGTCCTGCTTTAAATCGCAATTCTTTTCAAAGAAATATGTCCGTATGTCCTCGACTAAATCTCAGGAACCCAGATTTAGTGGCATGCAAATCCGAGGGATGCCGCGTGGAACATAATTAGCGTCGGGCTGTTATGTCCACAGCCCACAGTCCCACACCCCAGTTGTGGGAGGTATGGCAGGATAGATTACGAAGACATTACACGACTTAGTGATGGCAGATGAGGTAGGTAGGTAAGTTAAACTTTATTGTGAAGATCTTGCCTTAGAGGTATTTTTTTTTTATCTTTTCGTTATTTAAAATTTTCTTTCAAACATTGTATTGAAACTACCTAATTACAGGGGTTGGAAAACAGGATGTAACTACTTACTACTAACAGTGTAGTGTAAAGTTGTAAAATAAAATAATTGGGCGATTAACAGGGGTATTGATAATGAATATTCATTTTGTTTTGAATGCTAACCATAATGTTAACGTAACATGCAGCGTTTCGTTTTGGAAATATGTGTGTAGTGACTTCTATTCTAAAGATTTTTTTATCAAGCCTTGCCAACTTTTGTTAGCAACTTACCAAAATGATACAAAATAACATAGGTCTACCTACCCACAATTTATGCAACGGGCGTATGTTATGCATAATAATGACTGCCGTAGGAGCCGCACATAACGAAATAGGTACATCTCAGTACCATCTAAAAAGACAAACACCGCTGCAATCACCGCCCGCCACTAAAACTTGATGACAATATTCACAATAACCCTTGTTTTAAACAGAATAGCGCTTTAAACGTAATATTAAAGGTATTAAGTGCATACGCGTAGCATATTCGCAGTACGGAGCAATTAGATGTATAAATAAATTCGTTTAACAACCGACAGATGGCGCTAACGCGTACGCCATCTTGGGCAATATTCATAGGTGATCTAATTAGGCCACTGTTTAGTATTGTTTATTTTTGTTTGATATTAACATTTAGCTTTGTTGTGTTTAAAGGGTTGATATCTTTATAAATGTGGGTAGTTATGGGGTGCATAAGAGGTAGGCAGGAGTCTAAACAACTGCGACACGAATTAAATAAAAATGTAATATTATTATTAATTAATTTCAAATCCGGCTGCAGTTAACTGTCATTTCATAAATCTATGACAAAGAAACGAAGTTACGTAAGTCTTTTTTAATCAGTTTACCAACTTTATCTAAATGACTAAAAATAACACAAACAGTAAAACAAATAGATAAATCAATCCAAGCACCCGAACCTCCACCTAATCTTTATTCAACTTTATGTACCCCTTAATCGTCTAAGGAAAAATGGCCCCAACAGACTATTAACGTTAGTCACCAAAATAATCAAGTAAGTAAATAGAAAAAGACAAAAACAATGGCGAATAGGAATCTGCAATAACAATAGCTGCTGTAACTAAACTCCTACACATTAGGCCCCTAATTTCCAATTAGCAAGCAGGTAGCGTAAAAAGACGCCATTAGGAGACGCTTCCCGATTTTCTGTTGGGGTTGCTAGCTTTTGGGAGAGAAATATCGGATGAATGCATTTGGGAAAGCGAATTCAATGAATTTAACAAATACAATCTTCATCTATTGCTTTGTACTTAGTTATTTTCAATGTGTTTTTTCTTTCGTTAATAAAGAAACCCTAAATTGATTCTTTACACATAATATCTGCAATAAATTACTTAGTATGTTTAAAAGTTAAATCTGTGAACAATTTATAACTGCAACAACGTTGCAGTCAACAATTCACAAAAAAATACAACAAAGAAACACCGAAAACCTGGGAAAATCATTGACATGGCAGCACAGATTCCCGCCAAAAGGTCGCTGGGCGCCAACTTGCGGGTCACGTGGCCCGTTCGGATACACGCGTGCGAATTATTGTCCAACGTTGCATATGTGATGTTGTTTATTGAATTAATTTTGGTCATTCTGATTTTCGGAACAGTTTTCCCGTTTCGGAGATGCGATTTTGTTTTGTCTTCATTTGGGGAGTTAAGTATTTGACATCTTGGTTGTTAATTTGTGTGATGGGGGGAGGGGGGGGGATATTGTGGGGTTAGGAAAGGGTATATCAATACAAACGGGTTGAAGAGTGTATCTGGTCTAGAATCTCTGTACAAAATTTCAGCTCAAAAGCATTAACTTTGAAAATGCTTAATATTTTTTTATTTCGACATCACGGCGCTGCACAGGCGCGCGGCGGCGTGATGTGCGTGTACTAGGCACACAGACACACTACAGATAATGGATAATGACCCTCGTAGTGCGGTGACACGTTTGTTATGATTTCAATTTAATAAACTATCGAAATAAAAAAATATTAAGCGTTTTCAAAGTTACTGCTTTTGAGCTGAAATTTTGTCCAGAGATTCTAGACCAGATACACTCTTCAACCCGTTTGTATTGATATACCCTTTCCGTAACACCCTGTACATAATACCTTGACATTTAGTGGAGCAATCAGCAAGTGTAATCGAATGCGTTGTTAAATACCTTAAGCCAACTTTGACAGGTTTTGAGGTTATATTTTGCTGAATCTAGGCTAAGTTTAAAAACTGTCATCCTTTTTCTATAGGAACCTTCACTTCATATCTTTTATTACAAAATAAAGACCGCAGATTTACCGCATACCCGTTACGAACTAACCAGACGCCCATACTTTAACGATATTGCAATCGCAAAAACTCGCGGGGACATCACATTTACAGTAATTAGAAAAGTTTGATACATTTTGAGAAAGGAGAATTAGTATTTTGTGGCTTTACTCGTTTTGTACAAGCTATAAAAGCCGTTAACTGGGAGTAACAACCGCTTCGAGGTGGGTTCCACCGTGATGTTAACTTTTAGTTAGGAATATTAAAAAGTGACACGCCATGTCTCTGAGTTGCTGGCATTAATAATATAAGCCTCTCTATTGCTACTATACTTCTCCGTTGTTTTCAGTCCAGGTTGGGGGCACAGCCGCACATTAGATCATACTATACTGAGTTACCAACATAAACAGCCTATAATGTTCCCACTGCTGGGACACAGGCCTCCTCTCTGTGAGAGGAAGTGGGCCGTAATCCACATCTCTTCGAATTTTTGGTTTCTAAGGCATGCCGGTTTCCTGACGATGTTTTCCTTCACCGTTTTAAGAGCAGTGATGGTGAAATAATTTACACAACTCATATGCACCACTGAGTTACCTAAATAACCTGAATTTCTGGAGATCATTAATTACTTTTGATTGTTCCCTATAGTGTCCCGTAATTGTACCTTATAACAACCTTGTAACATCTTATTAACATTGTGGATCGCAAATCAAGTCATTGAAACCAACCTGCAAGTTAAAAAAACATTGACCAAACCTGTACTTAGGTACTTATTCTCAGTATATAACCTACTAGAATTTAAGTTCGTCATCAGCAGAAGCAGCCAGTTCACTGACCTGACCTTAAATTTTAGCTAAAACGAAATCCACGATTTGCATCTTGATTGAAAATCGTATCTTACCTGTCCAATCATTATCTCGCCAACCCATTGCTTTCCAACGGCAATAATTTAAACTAGATAATCAATAAGCACGACTAATCGACTCCTGGTAACAGTGATTCATCTCTCAAAAACGCTTATATTTTCATTCTTTACAAACACCCCCCATAAACGGACGTTAACCAAAACCGGTGCAACTCTCCCTCAAAGCCTAAACAGTGAAAAGTTACGTCCATAGTTTGAAAAGCAACGCTAGTGACGGTGTCGGACCAAATCAGAATGTTTTATTCTTAACGGCTACACGAGTTAATTGCTTAAACCCTCGTCCATCCCTAGTTTTAAACGACAATTTATTTTGGTTATCGTCGAGGTTATTGTACAGGATGTTCGTTATGGTGGGGCTTGTACACGTGGATGTGAGCATTATCTTGATTTTCGTGCTTGAGAGGATGCGTTGACGTTTCTGTAAAGACAGTGAACCTTTTTCTTTGTACCAAATAGGGTAACTATCCAATGTATGTAATATACAGGCACTAAAATTAAATGTCAACCAAATACTGTCCATTGTTCAGAGATATATAACCAACTAGCTGCGCCCCGTGGTTTCACCCGCATAAGTCTCGATCCCGTGGGAATATCGGGATAAAAAGTATCCTATGTCCTTTCCCGGGACTCAAACTATCTCTATACAAAATTTCATCTAAATCGGTTCAGCGGTTTAGGTGTCAAAAGGTAACATACAGACAGACAGAAAGAGTTACTTTCGAATTTATAATATTAGTATGGAAGTATGGATATGGATTATCCAATCACATCTGTTGGGCGAAAACTACAGAAAATCTATTTTCATTTGAAAATGGCTGCGTTTTCTTCTTTCACAGGTTAATCAAGTAAGTAAGCTACTTTTATATCTTTCTTTTCATTGTACAAATGCCACACAAATTAAATTCTTATCAATTAACCCCCGAAACTGAAACAAAGCGCTATCTCCTCCATCACATTTCCCAACATCACCCTGTATACGTAAACATGAGGGGCATAAAATTAAATTTATATGACAAACTATTGTTTAAAATTCAAATTGTACGTGTGAAATCTTGCTCGCCCTTAATTGTATTGACCAAAAGTCCCTCTCACGAATTACTGAGGGCAGAAAGGGTAGTCCACTTCGTTCGTGTGAGGAAACAATAATATGACGGTCGTGGAACAATAATGGCGTATGTCAAAAACACCATTAAGGTATATAGAAAAGAATAAGAAGTAATGGTTTTTGAAGAGAGTGACTTTGGACGAAATATTTCAAAATGAAAATCAAAAGTCATTTATTCAAACAAGGCTCAGAATCAGTACTTTTTGAACGACAAATTACATAAGATAGTTCCGCAACACGCCCGTCCTTCAACACTTCCTAGTGCGAGGTTTAAAAAAGAAGTGATGCAAAAATTTCCCCCAATTTAAAAACAGAAATCGGACTGCAATTTGACGTACTGATACGTACCTAAGGTCCGGCGTTTCTAAATTTGTCAAAGATGTAAACAACAATGGCGGCTCGAGATTGAATAAAGTCGATATACAAGAACATTTATTTTAAGTAATGTTTGTTAAAATTTTCGTTGTTCGTCTAAATCTCCGAGCTAACTAGACGAAAACAAACATTACTTAAAATAAATGTTCTTGTATATCGATTTCGAGTGGCTATTGTTGTTTAGATCTGTGGCAAATTTAGAAACTATAATTATGCTGTCTCAATAATGTATACTCAGAGCAAAAAACAAGTTAAAATCGACATTGGCTTTGTCCGACTTGGGACTCCAACACTTTCAACAACGCGTAAAAACATCTGAATATGCAGGAAAAATTCCCCAAATATTCAAAACATAAACATTGCCTTAGTTTTCCCTATTTGACTTACGCCCTTATGGTTTTGTACAACATCCCGATGTAGAAATACTCTTCTACCCTCCTAATGGCTTTAATAAAGGTACGAATTTACGTCCCGCCATATTTATGATTTTGTTTCGATATATTTAATTAAAATTTTAGTGGCAGCCGTTTGAAATAACTGTTTCTTTGTCATTTTTGTTAATGTTATTGTTTAAATACGTTTTTGAATTGGGGCGTTTGGGTCGTTTTTATTGTCATTTTCAGTTAAAGTCGTTTTGATTTTGGGTTATTGTAGATTTTGTTAGGATTCAAATTAGGTGCGGTTTTTGTTACGTTTTTAATGACGGTTTTATATACATATAACTAGCGGCGCCCCGCGGTTTCACCCGCGTAAATGTCGATCCCGTGGGAATATCGGGATAAAAAGTAGCCTATATGTTAATCCAGGGTGTCAGCTACCTTCATACAAATTTCATCAAAATCGGTCTAGCCGTTTGAGCGTGAAGAAGTAACAAACATATAAACACACACACATACACACACACCCCCTCACTCACAAATTTTCGCATTTATAATATTAGTGTGATTTACATTAAGGTGTATGTAAGAATCCTTAGCAGGTAGCGTTCTGTAATTTCTGCCTAGGCTCATGGGCGGAAGGCGTGAGCTTATGTAAGGTCTATTCAACTTTATGTTGGCACTGATGTTATTTCAAGTTAAACAAAATATATCAACTTTATTTCAACGGTAATTAAGTTGATTTCAGAGTGACTAGCACTATTGCAAATTAGGTGATTCTGCGAAATGTTAAAATTTTTGAAGTTTTAGCGCAGGTAAACTGAACTTATTGTGTTGGAATTAAAGTTATTTTTCCATTAATTCATAATTGTTTACAGTTTTGGCAATTAAATCGCGAACGCAGATTATGTATTTACTTTGATCGTGATGTTTTTTGTGCATTAATTTCGAAATCTATTTATTTTAGTTATACAGGTAAATAAACTGCTTAATAACTATTGAAAATTACAAACAATTACCTAATAAACTATGAATTTAGAAGTAGGTATAATTGATAAGCGCGACGTTATTCTTAACCCAGAAACGTTCATCGTTTGACCATTCCTAGACACACCTTAATTTTTCAAAAATAATCGTTTCTCAACTCCGCCAATTTCACCACCAAAATAATATTCACAAACGAAAATTCAACACATGTCTTCCCTATCAATAATAGGCCACGTATTGCCAATAAATTGCACCGATGCTCCCGAAACAAGCGGCCATCGTAAAATCGATGCACTAGGTTCTTGAGTTACTGCGGGACGTACACACGAACATAAATATAACAGTAACTCATCGTGGCCGTTCGCTCCACCTGTTACAGTTAATAGATGTGCAGCGAACGGTCATCATGGGCACAACAGTTTCAATGGAGTTTATGGCTTATTTGAATGTGCAGGAAGATAGTATTAATTATTGGGGGTCATTGCTTCATCGGAGGGTCACAACATCTCTTTTCAGAAGTAAAATAGGCCATGTACTTTAGATGTAAATGGTTATAGAATATAATAAAATCAATCGTTTCCAATCCGAATCGAAATCGAATCGGATTGGAATCGATTCATCTTAGAATCGCAAAAAAGCCATAGGAAATCAGAAAATCTGTCTACTACTATAAGTAATAAGTAACATACAAATCAAACCCTAAATCCGTAACCGTTCTTGCAAAATCTTCCAATAAAAAGGCCTAAATACGAAAGCAGTGGTGGTGGCCCAGTCGTAACGGCTGCGACTTACGAGTTGTAGGTCGTAGGTTCGAACTTTTTCATTACCACTGCTCTCAAAACGGTGAAGGAAAATATCGTGAGGAACCGCCATGTCCTAGAACCAAAAATTCGAAGACATGTGACATCTACCAACCCGCACTGGGCCCTCGTGGTGGATTACGACCCACTCCCTCTCACAGAAAGGAGGCCTGTTTCCCAGCAGTGGGAAAATTATATAGGCTGATTATGTTTTGCTTCTGACACTGAACTGACCCTTTGATGAAGCAACATCAGCGGGTCAGTTCCGTGTCTCTTTTCAGCTAAGGAAAATGTCATTTTCTTTGGGTGAAAATGGTTTTAGATTCGTAAAAAGGCCATTGGAAATCGTGAAACCTGTTTACTATAAGCAATAACTTGCAAATTAAACCCCAAATTCGTAACCATTCATGCTAACAATCCATCTTAATATTATAAATTCGAAAGTAACTCTGTCTGTCCGTCTGTCTGTCTGTATGTTACCTTTTCACGCCTAAACCGCTGAACCGATTTAGATGAAATTTGGTAGAAAGATAGTTTGAGTCTCGGGAAAGGACATAGGGTACTTTTTATACCGATATTCCCACGGGATCGAGACTTATGCGGGTGAAACCGCGGGACCCAGCTAGTTTGCCTATAAAAGGCCTAAATACAGGAAGAGATTAGTGAGACTATATCTTTTCGGTAGAGAACTTCGAAATTCAGGTCCCTACTGCTTACGTAAGAAAATCTTTACTTACTCCAATAGGTGTACAATACTATCCGGTAACGGTTCCCATCCGGTTGTTTGCCGACTGTCCGGCAGACGCGTCGTTACGGTAGATATTATGCTACCCTAGTTTACCAAATTAATACTCTGTGATTACCTATTGCGTAGGTATTCGTTTTGGGGTAAATAGGATCATGTGTAGGCATCCGTAATGTACCTGTGAATGTTTCTTTAATAAGTAACTGAGCCATTTGAGTTGCAAAGAATGATGTAGTTTAATATCTTGAAAGTAGTATTCCTCACCATCTCCTATAAGGATAAGTAAATGTTCATTCACTGACTTGGTAACTCATCCACCGCTACACAGGGCAACATTTACCAAAAAAAATGGTGCGAAAAATTAATTCAAAATACGCCAAATAATCCCTAATCACAAAAATCACAATCAAAATTAAACCCTTCCATCAAAAAAACAAATCGAAACAAATTAACGGATCCTTTAAAATCATCGCGCATTGAAAAACGAATACACAGACAATAAACAATGACATGTTGTCCCTTTACAACAGCAGATCAAACACATTTTCAATTCTCATCAAAAAAGTAAAGCGTTATGACATTCCTAATAAAAACCGCTCGCAATATTCGTTGTACTCACAGCAATATCGTAATGAACACCCTGTATACACGGCGGCCATTTAATCTCGCACCTGTATCAGCCTGTATACTGGTGGTGTATGTTATACTTGACCGGCGATTGGGTAAGTTTTTTTTTATGTGAAAACTTCTTTAGCGGCGTTGCACACTTTTTTGTAATGGGTAAAAAATGTTAAACTCGCGTCAGGACATCGCGTCAGGACACGTGACCGTCAGGAGAGACTACACAGGGGAGAACTACTACTCCTAACTACTAAGTATCCCCCTCTCTTTCTACGGGGGCGCCAACCGCAATGAACCAAGTGTCACACGACAATGGATGGATGGATGGATGTATGGATGGATGTGGATGTGAATGTGGGTGTGGGTGTGAGTGTGGGTGTGGGTGTGGGTGTGGGTGTGGGTGTGGGTGTGGGTGTGGGTGTGGGTGTGGGTGTGGGTGTGGGTGTGGGTGTGGATGTGGATGTGGATGTGGATGTGGGTGTGGGTGTGGATGTAGGTGTGGGTGTGTTTATTTCTATCTGTATTTTTTTGGAAAGGAGACTATTTTTGTCAGGTCCAGAGCCTATCGCAGTTCACTGTTGGACATGCATCTTCCGAGTTGCGGTAAGCACAAAAGCAAGTTTAAAGCATTAAGGCTTGATCAGTTAAACTAAATAAGCAATGGTAGTCTTCACAACACGCAAAAGGGAGAAGCAAACGTCATACAACTTCCAAAAAACGAGAGGAGAAACTTGCAGGAGATTACAGGATTTCAGCCGGTCGTAATTATTAAGAAAGGTGTTTGATTTATTTGAGTACTAGCAGCGCCCCGCGGTTACACCCGCATAAGTGTCGATCCCGTAGAAATATCGAGATAAAAAGTATCCTATGTCTTATTCTGATGTATAAGCTACATTACTGTAAAGTTTCATCAAAATCCGTTCAGTAGTTTTTGCGTGAAAGAGTAACAAACATCCTCACAAACTTTCGCCTTTATAATATTAGTGTGATATACTAGATGGGACACAGGCCTCCTCTCTGTGAGAGGGAGTGGGCCGTAATCCACCACGCGGGCCCAGTGCTGGTTGGTAGATGTCACATGTCTTCGAATGTTTGGTTGTAGGACATGCCGGTTTCCTCACGATGTTTACCTTCACCGTTTTGAGAGCAGTGGTGATGAAATAATTTACACAAAGTAATGCGCCTGTCTGGGTTTGAACCTACGACCTACAACTCGTAAGTTGCGGCCGTTACTACTTGGCCACCACTGCTCAAATTATATGGAGCGATTGCCTTTCTGACCTCCACAACCCAGTTACTAGGTAATACGACACTCTTTGGTAAAACTGGTTTTCAGACTCAGGCTTCTGACTACCCGTAACGACTGTCAGATCCACGAATGACAGCTGGGACCAAAGGCTAAAAAAATATAAGTATACGCAAAAAAAATGGTATCTTCACAACCATGACACCAATCCCACCCGCTGCAACCCATCCCTTGCACCGGGTCCCGCTGACGGGTCGGTCGCTAAACGGTCGGCAGTTTGGTTGTCCTAAGCAAATAACCCGTGCCATCTGCGTAAGGGTGTTTCACATTAAAACATTGTTTAGCAATCCGACATGCGTCATTAGTGCGATCCGCTGACCCAGCTAATAACTGACACTTTTTTTTACTTGATTACGTCACCTGTATTATGTGGAAAGTCAAATGGAGAAATACTGCTTGGAATTAACAGGTTAACTATTTCAACTTTGTCTGTGGGATGGTGATGCGTCTATGATTGTCTCTGAGATGACAATGCATCTCCAATACCTCTGAGATGGTTATTGACGATAATTATCAGGGTACATCTAGATAATCTGCATGTACTAATCTCTTTGTGGTGCACAATAATTGACAAACCCACTGCTCCTTCTTACACGACTTCCCAAATTCAATATTTATGCTCTGCCCATGCTAAAAATCTTCGTTCCACCAACAATCGCCTTCTACGATGTCCTTCTCACCGTTCTGGTTTCATTCATTCTTCTTTCTTTGTCCAGGCGGTCTTTCAATGGAATGCGCTCTCTCTGAACATCAGGACGGCAACCAGTCGGTTATCTTTTAAAGTGAAGGCACGTGAACATATTCGGCAGAAGTTGGCCGTAACATCCCAGCGCTGATTTGCTGGATTCATTTTCTCCTCTACCGATCATTTTTCCCCTGAGAGTTCATTTGTTTTATATGTATGTATGTATCTATGTATATATTCTTGTATTTTATAGTCATTTCCTAGCTAGTTATCCTGTATGTTGCACCTGCCATGTTTTGTCTCTGCATCACCCTAAGGTTGACTGGTAGAAAATGTCTCAGGCATTACCTAAGTCCGCCTTTGTACAGTATTTTTTTAAATTGTGCATAAAGTTTTAATAAATAAATAATTTAATTTGAATTTTGGCTCCTACTGAGGATATTGTTGAACTGAATTAGAAGTGGCAAAAAGCGTTCTTGAACTAAATTAGGGCGTGGACAAGTGATGTATTTATAAATCCCGCTGCGAGACGTAAGCAGACAGCCATAAACTACGATGATGGAGTACTGTAACTCATTTGCAGGTATCTGATGTCTGAATAACAATAAGTCCGAATTTTTAATAACCAAAGCTGATCCCGATCCATTATAACTGTTCAGATCGGAAAACTTTTACCTCGTAAAAACCGAATCGATTTATTTAATACACTTCAAAACTCCAATACGAACGCATCCATTTTACATTTCTACCTTCTATATTCAAAAGTTGGCGTTATCTGTGCAATGTAACTTTCCCGCCAATCGCAATCGAACGTCAATGTCTGCGGTGAAGAAATTAAAAGTTTGTCAGTTGGCCTCGAGCGGTCGACGGCGCCGGTCGTTCTGCCAATAGTTTGATTACTAGAATGTCGGGAATCTAGATGGCTTTTATATACAGCTACGATTATTTCTATTTAGTATTTCTGTTTAAAATTCTTTAAGCAAAAGTTTGGTTAGTAGCCCACATTTAATTAATTGAGTTGTCAATCAAAGTTGAAATCATGGCCACAACATAGTGTTCTGCTTTTTAAATATAATTTAGAATCTGTCATGAAATTAATTAACAGCACAAAATATGAATAAAAGCACATGAATGACTATTAAATTGCTGTTTATGTTGACCGATTGTAGTATTTGTAATACAGAATCCCACGGTCCGTCCAAAGCCTAAAATTTTTTATTGCTATCCTACTTTCGTGGCAAGGCGATGACTCGCACAACTTATAATTTGATGAGGTCCCGCGGATCTTTTCTCAACTTTTCACGGAGCATGAATATTAAGGGCTCCCCTTTTTGGCGCCCACCGTGGGACCTGCTTATTATTTCTTTCGTTAATGTTGCCAGATTATTTTTTTAAATTTTGTTTATATTTCGTTTTGAAATGGGCCAGTAAAATATGCCTTCTTTCTAATGGTAACAAGTTTACGTTGAATGATTCTGACATTTCTAACATAGATTTGAAACAACTGCGTAGGCAATACTGAGCTATGTTCTGTTGGAAGAAAACCATGATCCATTTTTTTTAAACAAAAACCGTTATTTATTTAAGACTAGCTGCGCCTTGCGGTTTCACCCGCATAAGTTTCGATCCCTTGGGTATATCGGGATAAACACTACCCTATGTCCTTTCCCGGGACTATACTATCTCTATACCAAATTTCATCTAAATCCGTTCAGTGGTTTAGGCGTGAAAGGTAACATACATACAGACAGACAGGCAGACAGAGTTACTTTCGAATTTATAATATTAGTTTGGATAGTTACAGTACACAAGGAGGAATAATCATTAATTAATTTTTGGCTTTAGAAAATGCTACCAGCTTTTTATTTGACGTGGTAACAATGTCCTCTTTGTAAAGAAACAGCAAAATTAGGTACACGAGTCTTTTACTCCTACTCTTACATAAGTTTGACGCCATGTTGCCCCTCGGAGAAATCAAGGCGCAACGATATGAGAGCCTAATTGAACATATCTGAAGACGCGGGATTAATTGAACCACGATGAGGTTTAAAATTGTACTTAGATATAGAGGGTAGGTGTACATTTATTTTGCGGTTTTTGGAGGTAGAATGGTAATTTTTTTTTTTAACGTAGTGAGATATCAGATTCAATTAAACTTATGATAATGGGAAGTAAAATACTTATAAGAAAGTATAAGAAATAAGTAAGTATTTTCAAAGATTACATAATTTTGGTTTCTGTTTGCAAGGACCAATTTCGAAGAAAAGCGAAGTGAGCTCAACATACTTAGTAGAAAAAAGGTGGGCTCCATTATTATTTTTCCTTCATTTACCAGCTAACACGGTTATTAGTTGAATATTTTGTTTATTCTACCTGCAAAATACTAAGTTTTGTATATTTTAGTTGGTTGAGAAAAGTTGGTTCACGAGGCTGTCGGGCCATGAAGTCAACGTTGGTTATTTTCGGTAAAGAAATTTGTAATCCTCATAATTATGAGGATTTAGGAAATTTTTTAGGATTTTTTTTTAAGCACTTATTCACATCTTCCGAATTACTCGGTATTTACCGAGTAATTCGGACGATGTGAATAAGTGCTTAAAAAAAATGTTGTATGAGAAGTTATTAGTTTTTTAAACATTTTTTAATCAAAGTTTTTATCTTTAAATTGGGGACTTTACGAGTAGCGTACTGTGACAGTACGCTACTCCTGTCTTCGTATTTACGAAGACTAATATTATAAAGGCGAAAGTTGGTGAGTGTGTGTGTGTGTGTTACTTCTTCACGCTCAAACCGCAGAACCGATTTAGATGAAATTTAGTATAGAGATAGTTTGAGGCCCGGGAAAGGACATAGGCTACTTTTTATCCCGATATTCCCACGGGATCGAAACTTATGCGGGTGAAACCGCGGGGCGCAGCTAGTCCTGTATAAATCGTAATCACTCTATCTAATTCCTGTCCTAAACTGCACAATCTCTTTCTTCGTGGCCTCACAAATAAAAGGGCTTGCGAGTCTCCATCAAACGGTAGGCGAGCCCCAGAGAAATCAGCGGAGTCCATATGTGCCGCTGTTAATTAGACTGGCTTCGTAAATATTGCTTGTATCGCCGCGAATAATTAAAATATTGGGGAAGAACGTCTTGCTTGCTTCCTCGTGTTTTGCTTCCGATGAAATTGTGGTTTGATTCAACTTACTTTTGCAATCAATAATATGTTCTTTCTCAGTTTATCTTGGATATTACTGACATTTGCGAAGGAAACCATCGTGAGGTAACCTGGACTTATAGGTAGTACTATTAAGTATTCTGTGCTTATAGTTAAGGTGATATGTTGAAAAAAATTTGGTTTTTCTATTTCGTGTAACTTGTTAAGTATGTGGAATAGGGATTTAACATTTTGGTATATGTTTTTTGACTCTTTGGTGTAGTGTCATGTAAAAAGAATACACGATTCAATGCATTTTTCTCGATACAAAAAAAAATGCAAAGTTATGTCTATTTAAGTATTCTGTGCTTATAGTTAAGGTGATAATATGTTGAAAAAAATTTGGTTTTTCTATTTCGTGTAACTTGTTAAGTATGTGGAATAGGGATTTAACATTTTGGTATATGTTTTTTGAATCTTTGGTGTAGTGTCATGTAAAAAGAATACACGATTCTATGTATTTTTCTCGATACAAAAAAAAAAAAATGCAAAGTTATATCTATTTTTTTACTTTTTTCAACATCACGGCGTAACGCTTAAGAGTTATTTAATGGAATTTACTTTAAAACATAGAAAATTGTCATATCAAAGTTTGCTCAAAGTAGTTTTAAATTTAACTAATTTATTTTGCTAATTTTGCTAATTTTGCTAAAAAAGGAGTAAAAAATTCGTTTTGGCACATACGTCATTTTATTCCGAGCGTATGCACACTTAAGCCATCACTCTTCTTTTGCGTTTCAAAAATAAATGCAACACTTTCGCTCGCTTAGTAGGTTTTCGAGGTAGCGTCTTAAATCTCATGTTTTATTGAATGATTTGTAGTTTAGCTTTAGTCATTGAGTTACGATAAAATATACCTATGTAAGCTTGAGATTTGACGGCAAATCAGCAGATCACAAATTTGGCCAGACTTTCAGAACCCGCGGGTCAAAACACCAGTTTATCTAATGGGAGTTTCCAGCTAATTTCTTGGTATTAGGGTCCCTATAAACTCAAACTCAAAGTATTTATTTCAATTAAACCAATTACAGGCACTTTTGAATTGTCAAGGGGTCGGTCAGTCAGAAAGATGAAGCTAGTTGCCCATTCCAAAGCGTAGGTACCTATGGAGAAGAACGGGCAAGAAACTCCATGGACACTCTTTTAAATTAAAATAATATGGTTACAAAGTCTTGGTTACATCATTCATGTTAAAAATTATACATGTGTGTTTTATACCAAGAAATGTTCATGTTTTCACTTAAGGAAATGGTAGACAATTAGAACAGCTATGTTTTGATCAGTCCACCAATCCAGTTTACCTATTCTTTAGACTAGAAATTCTACCGGCAACGAAAAAGCAACCAGTACGGTAAAATTTGCAACTGGCAACATAGAAGCAACGTGCTCTAGGGTACGCTAACTGGCTATTAAATACTTACAGAAAAACCTGCCGAGAATCGTATTCGAAACTTGAAATCTTTAAAAAAGGAACGTCCTGTCAAAGCTAGAAACGGTTAGCAATAAAGGCGCGCTCTGATTGGTCGGCGAGGTGGTAGACGGAGGGTGCATTTGCACAAAGGTACAGAAATATGTGACCGGTGCTAAACATTAACGATTATAGTCGCCAAGTCACGTCTAATTGCGAAAGAGGATGGAATTATGCAGAAGTGTGTGTAAAAGTCTAGTTATGATTAAACTGGCAACTTTAAAAAATGCACTTTCTTGTACAAATTTTTTTACTGCCCCTTTGGTCTCGTGGTCGCAATCGCGACTGCTGAGCGTGGGGTCCTGGGTTCGATTCCTAGGTTGGGGCAAAGTGTTATCATTAGAATTTTTTTAGTAACAGCCCGGTGTTGGAAGTTGGTCGTGTGATGCCCCTCCGCCTCTGATAGGATGTTAAACCGTCGGTCTTGCGCTTAATCTCTCTCCGGTCGTATCGGATTTCCGTCCCATCGGACTACGAGAGTTTAGGAAGAGAGAGTGCATCTATTCTGTGAGTTTCTGCTGAGATTGGCCGCCATTGCCGAAACAAAACAAAAGGAAAAAAAAACTAAAGGAAATGTGGATAAAACAGAGTTTAAAACAGAAGACGAACTAGCAGGGGATCAAGGAGGAGGGGGGGGGGTTCAGGAGTTCAGACTGGAATAACTCACTATTGCAGGTGTTTAGCCTCTGAAACTAGTTGTAAAAGCTTCCAGCAAACTAGAAAAACTTAGAAGTGTATTAGAGTGTGCGAATGGGACTAAGTGCGAATGAGACCCAGTGCGAATGGGACCAAGTGCGAATGGGACCAAGTGCGAATGGGACCAAGTGCGAATGGGACGAAGTGGTAATAACCCGTGGTGAGCTGCACACTACAGAAGATTTTGGAATAATTTTGTTGTGATGATTTTTTTTCTTCATGATGATCATTCTTCAATGAAATTACTTTGGAAACTATAACTATAATGAAAACTGTATATCACACTAGTGTAACACCTACTCGTAGCACGTCCTACTTAACCAACGCACACCCTGCAGAAAACTCTTCCTCGAAAACTGCATCATTTTTCGCATCGAAAACTGCACACTCTAACATAACACCGTCCATGCTAATTGTAAGCGCGCGTTATCGCGAGACAAACGTGCTGGCTCCGCAACGCATAATCGTTACCACTTTTTCGTTTCGGGAAATTAGCGCCTTTTTGCATTGTCTCGTCCCCGATAGAGACTGTTGTGTATCGCCGTTGCCATTGCTTTGTTCTTTGTTCCTTTTACTATTGCCGTACGTAATTGGGACTGAGTATAATTGACTTGACTTTTTGTGATGGTGTTGTTTTGAAGAGGATGCTGTTATTGTTGTGATTTAAAGAATGGAAGGGGCAGTGGTGGCTGGCCCAGTGGTATCGGCCTTGTAGGTCGTGGGTTCGAGCCCAGGCAGGCGCTTGTTAATAATTTCATCACCACTGCTCTCAAAACGGTGAAGGAAAACATCGTGAGGAAACCGGCATGTCTTAGAACCAAAAATTCGAAGACAAGTGACATCTACCAACCCGCACTGGGCCTGCGTGGTAGATTACGGCCCACTCCCTCTCACTAAGAGGAGGCTTGTCAACACTCAAATAATATTAGAACATGCAAAGAGGAAATACTTTGAGGAAATACCTACAACCGCATTGATAGTAAGTATAGTGTCAACTCAATGGTGCAGATCAGACCATACTATCAATGCGGTTGCGTTTGCACCATTCTCAATGGTGCAGATGAGACCATACTATCAATGCGGTTTCGTTTGCACCATTCTCAATGGTGCAGATGAGACCATACTATCAATGCGGTTTCGTTTGCACCATTCAAAGTCAAAGTCAAAGTCAAAGTCAAAGCATTTATTTCAAATAGGCACAAAAAAGGCACTTTTGAACGTCAAAAATTATCTTAAAATAGAATTGATTCTAGTCGCCCATTCCAAAAGGTAGTTTTCGCATGGAGAAGAATGGGCAAGAAACTCCACCGTTACTCTTTTAAAATGTTTTAGGTACAATATTTTGCATGGGTACATTAATTATATAATAACATGTGAGGACGATGCACCTAAAATAAAATTACTATACCACAATAGGTAAAAGAATTAAAAACGAAACCATGACATATAAATTAATTATCTGATAGATACATGGTGCTCACATATTTACAAACATGGTACAAGCAAAACGACTTTTATATAAAAAAAAAAAAATACAAGTAATAAGTCAGGGTGTGAGTAATGAATGTAAAAACTAATAAAAAAAAAATTACAATTAAATTAGCAACCAGTTTGATTTTGTCTAGACTCTAGATTGTCCTATGGAGCAGGACCAGCATGTTTCCAAGCGTTCTTATCTTGGATATAATCTTCTAATTTATAGTATGCTTGTTTACAAAGTGTACGTTTAATGTGAGTTTTAAATTTTCTTTCATTTAATTGCAATATATCACAAGGTATTTTATTGTAACATTTGACACAGTACCCCATAAAAGATGTATGTACTTTGGCTAATCTGAAAAATGGTTGATGTATTTTATCTTTATTTCTTGTGTTAAAGTTATGTCTATCGCTTATTTTATTAAAAAGATGTAGATTTTTTCTTACATACATAATGTTTTCATAAATGAATTGGCAAGGTACCGTCATAATATTAATCCTTTTAAATAGTTCCCTGAGAGATTCGCGGCGACGTAGATTATAAATGGCTCTGACAGCTCTCTTTTGCAAAATAAAGATGGATTCAATGTCAGCAGCTCGACCCCATAGTAAAATGCCGTACGACATAATGCTGTGAAAGTAACTAAAATAGACTAAACGCGCGGTTTCTACGTCTGTTAACTGTCTTATCTTCCTAACAGCATAAGCGGCCGAGCTAAGCCGCCCCGCAAGAGATGTTATGTGAGGTCCCCATTGTAATTTCTCGTCTAGCGTGATTCCCAGAAAAACCGTTTGATGAACAAATTCTAGTTTTTCTCCATTCAGTATGATGTCACATTCGCTACTTCTAACATTAGGTAATTTAAATCTAATGCATTTGGTTTTCTTTTCATTTAGTACCAAATTATTTACCGTAAACCAGTCTTGGACCTGAAGAATAGAGTTATTCACGTCGTCAAGATTTTGTGCCCGTCTGTCTATCTTAAATATCAATGATGTGTCATCTGCAAATAACACCATCTTTGGTTGATTTTGAAGTAATTGTGGTAAATCATTAATGTAAACTAAAAAGAGGAATGGACCCAATATCGAACCTTGAGGAACGCCCATTGCCATTTCAGACCCCAATGAGTTTACGCCGTTTACTTGAACTTTAAGCTTTCTATCTTTTAGATACGACTTTAGTAAATCAAGAGCTAAATTCCTAATCCCATAGTGCTCAAGTTTCAGCAGAAGTGTCTCATGGTTGACGCAATCGAACGCCTTTGAGAGGTCGCAAAAGATTCCAATGGCATCTTGTGCTTCCTCCCAGGCGTTAAAAATGTTCTTTATTAGGGTGACACCGGCGTCAGTGGTACAACGCCCTTTGGTGAAACCGTACTGTCTCAATGGTGCAGATGAGACCATACTATCAATGCGGTTTCGTTTGCACCATTCTCAATGGTGCAGATGAGACCATACTATCAATGCGGTTTCGTTTGCACCATTCTCAATGGTGCAGATGAGATCATACTATCAATGCAGTTTCATTTGCACCATTAATGGTGCAAATGAAACTAATTAGTCTCTTCTGCACCATTGATGGTGCAGGTCAATGGTGCATACGGTACAACGGGGGCTTGTGTCCCAGCAGTGGAAATATTATGGGCTGATTATGATGAAAGGATGGAATTAAAGGCACTATCATCCGGTTTTTGAGAGACTAATCTACACCATTTGCTAACAGACTGCCAGTTTGTCAAGTCAAATTAAATGATTGATTTCAGTGAACCATTCTCACCAGTTAACATGGGTAACTTACATTTAGTTTGTGTTCAGAGGACCAGAAGGCTAATTCCCATTATTAAAAACGTTCAAAATCTAGTCACAATCTCATCTCAGCGACAATTAATGTCAAAAACTTGTCAAAAATGTAGGGAAATTAGAGGTATTTTTGACAGATTGACACTGAGATCAGACTGTGAACGTTCTTAAAATTACGAGAATTGCACAGCAGGTGTAAGTCAGAACAGAGCCCTGATTCACAACCATACGACAGGCTATCGTATCGAAAACCTGACATTTCAATAACCTGATTTGACTTGCCCTCAACAGCAAATAGCTGTTGGAAGAATAGCGGGCGTCTATTTGATTTAAACTGACAAAATTTTCAGGTTTTGGACTTGTGAACAGCGTTTAGAAGACTCCTGCGATAACAATGATTAATGTTCGATACGATACGGAAGCGTATCGAGTGTTTGTGAATAGCTATGCTGAACGTGTTGTTTTTTAATAGGAACAAAAACTAAAAAGCGTAGCTGCATATTATTTTATGGCAAGTGATGACGCAGACGATGATGGTGCACGCTTTTCTAAAAGAAGCTAGCCCATTCACTCGAGTATTGAAGAGTCTCAGGTTCTAAGTAGCTATAAAAAAACATAGACTCCGGCAAGCAGTTCAACATCACGTCGTCTTAGAAAAAGACAACTCATCAGCACTTCCCAAGTCAATGACTATACGACAGCTGAATTCCCTCGCCAATCATTATTGTACCCCGCCATATATCCGCAGGAAAATGGTGTATACAGTAGAAGGGGAAATCAGTCTCCATAAGCATAGAAGACAGTAACCTATTAACTCAATACTCGAAGAATCCCAAGTCAAAGCTATCGAAAAACACTGACTCCAGCTAGCAGTTCGCCTTTTTAGCAGTGGTGCATTAACATGGGCCACTAAAATTGCTCAAGTCTTGGCAATTTCTATACATCCTTGGTGTTGCTGTAAATTGCAGGTCTGCTGAGACGTCACCAATTGCGAAATTAATTGCCCGTGTAAGAAAAAGCCAACACATCAACACTTCCCAAGTGAAATTATATTATAGTTATATCCAAGATAAGAACGCTTGGAAACATGCTGGTCCTGCTCCATAGGACAATCTAGAGTCTAGACAAAATCAAAGTGGTTGCTAATGTAATTGTAAAATTTTATTCATTTGTTTTACATTGATTTACATTCACATTACTCACACCCTGACTTATTACTAATATTTTTTTTTAAATTAAAATCGTTTTCTTTTACCATGTTTGTAAATATGTGAGCACCATGTATCTATCAGACTGATAATTAATTTATATGTCTTGGTTTCGTTTTTAATTCTTTTACCTATGGCGGTATAGTAATTTTATTTTAGGTGCATCGTCCTCACATATTATTATATAATTAATGTAGGTACCTATGCAAAATATTGTAAATACTTTTAAAAGAGTAACGATGGAGTTTCTTACCCATTCTTCTCCATACGAAAACTACCTTTTAGTAGGGGCGACTAGAATCAATTCTATTTTAATGTAATTTTGACGTACAAAAGTGCCTTTTATGTGCCTATTTGAAATAAATGCTTTGACTTTGGCTTTGAAATGACGTAGTAAGACAGCCAAATTCCTTCGCCTCTATAAACTTAGAAGACAGTAATCTATTAAGTCAATAGGTGCTAGGAGAATCTCAGGGCAACGCTATCGGAAAACACAGACTTCAGATAGCAGTTCTACTTCTTAGCCATGGGCAACTAAAATTGCTCAATTCTATACAGTCCTGTTGTTGCCGTAAATTGCTCCATGTTGCTGAGACGTCCTATTCAGCACAGTTGCATAAATAATTGCGCGTCTTAAGAAAAAGACAACACATCAGCAATTCCCAAGTCAAATGGCCCTGTGACATCCGAATTCCCTCGCCAATCATTCTTTCACTCCGCCATCTTTCCGCAGAGAAATGGCGTATACAGTAGGAGAGGCGATCAGTCTGTGTAATTAACATTCCGGCTCACCTCGACCTCGGCTCGGCGTCAAGACGCGCGAATTAAACCGATATCACTTCGCCACTTATTGACGGGGGCCTCGCGGTGGAGTAGAGGAGTTGGGTGGGTTATTTTAAAGGTTTCGGACGTTTTAAAAATACTTGGACCCTGACGGACACTGACGGTCGGGCTGGTCCACAAATACAAGGTCGCTCAGCGCGCTATGGAGCGAGCTATGTTCGGAGTCTCTTTGAAGGATAAAATCAGGAATGAAATTATCCGGAAAAGAACCGGAGTTACCGACATAGCTTGCAGAGTAAGCAAACTGAATTGGCAGTGGGCTGGCCATGTTTGTCGAAGGACTGATGGCCGGTGGAGCAGACGAGTCCTGGAGTAGAGACCGCGTACCGGCAAGCGTAGTGTGGGATGCCCCCCAGCTAGATGGACGGACGACCTAAAGAAGGTGGCTGGGGTAGACTGGATGCGGAAGGCGGAGGACAGGGTGCTGTGGCGCAGTCTGGGAGAGGCCTATGTCCAGCAGTGAACTGCGATAGGCTGAGTTGATGATGATGAAAAATACTTGGGTTACTATGGAAAAACTAATATTACAGTTTTGCTAGGGGTTATTTCCGTTTAAAAGGTTTGGTGACGACCTGAGAGTTTTTCATGTCGTTCAGTTGTTCTTCTTGTGTTGGCACGAGCTAATACTAATTAACCTGTTCTTAATGTAGTAAGATCAGCCAGTGACTATCAATCAGATAAAGTTTTTATCTATGAAACTATTAAAGTACTCGTAGTATATAAAATGCTCAAGCAAGGAAAGCTCCAGGCTTGGCCATTTTATATACTACATTTTTCTTAGCTCCCTTCTTAAAAAGTGTCAAGAAGGTGACTAACAAAAATATTGGTTTAAAAAAACCCCTGAATCTGGTAATTGTATTTTAAAAAGTTTTTTATTGCATTTTGTATAATGATCCTTCTAATTTTATACAGATACCTAATACAATTTTCTCATCTGCTCCAGTACTGCACTACGAGGCTATGCTTGGCGGCGCGTTCGCGAGACGAGCGTTCGACAGGCTCCGTTACCGAATCGACACAGGCATTCTACACATTACACTGTGTTCGACTGTTGAATGGTGAGAGCTTTGAAAATAATAGTTTTTTTTTCTTCTCTAGAAAATAAATAAATTAAAGTTATGAAAATAAAATACCTACCTAAATAAGAAACCTACTGTTTGGAAATCGGATTTGTAGATAAGTTACAAACCATAGATTAAAAAAAAAACATAAAAATTTGTTCCAAATACTAGTCACAGTGCAGGTAACTTTTGTAGAAAGGAGTTTTCCTGTGAATACCTAAGTGAGATCGATGGTCAGTTTTTACAAAATGGGTAAATACCTCACCACTGTAAGTTGTGTGATTAGTTTATTGAGTGGCAATAAAAACCTGTACTGTGAGAAGTCTTTAACTTGTAATGATTTTTTTTACCCGCACCGTAATTGCGTAAAATACAATCAATAAATAGTCCTTTTTGTCAAATTAGGCCGAGAATCAGCACTTTTCGAACGTCAGAATAACAACCTGAACTTTTTAAAGAATATTGATAATCCATTGCCTCATATATTCGAAAAATTTGTCTGCTTAATAACGTAAATAACGTAATGAATAATGTTAGTGCGCTGTATGTGATAGTGTGGAATACCCTGCTGTTCGTGCTTCCGTAAATAATATTATGTCTACTGAAGACACAAATACTGTTGAAATCGCTTTTAGTAACGCGGGTTCTCTTCGTTGCCTCTCTATTATTTCAAAACTTTTTTATTTTATTTCAAATACCGCACCCTTTCTCCGCGAACAACCTGTAACCCTGTCTATATTAATGTGGCCAATTTGTAGGAGGGCGCGATCACCTCATTTGTCGGGAGTGGCGGGCTACGCAAAACAAGTAGCTTCACTGTGTTGCCAGATCTCAGACGATCGTTTCCCAAGAAAACTTGTAATTTTGTTTGTGGAAAAGTCTCAAAATATTTTTCGTTAATTCTTTCATTGTCATGCTTCTCGTGGAAGAATTCATTTGAAAATGTGTTAAGTACTACCATATTTTTTTGCCTGAAAATAATATTGCTATGAACCTGTTATCAGAGATGCATTTTAGATCTTCCAGATTATTTCTTGATCATAAAATGATAAATTATTTTATTTCTGTAAGTAGGTTTGTACAAACACTTTTACACCTCAATCGTATTTTTTTAAAGCTAGATGAGGTCGGCGTTTCCCATCTGACTACTCTGAGAAGAAAGGCCGAAGCAAACTCAGAGGTCACAGTCTATTTTATCAGCAATGTTTTGGTTTAGTTGGTATATTGGCGTGTGCTAGCTAACATATGGCAAATAATTTATTATCATTCTATGTTTCTTAATGTGAATTATTTACGATTGTATAGAATCAAATTCTTCTAACTGAACAGACAGCTGTGCTGCTGGGGAGTTTGTTGCGCCACATCTTATCTTCTTCCCAGGAAGTGATGAAGAGCGGGCGTTTTGGGAGATTGTCTTATATAATTTTGACGTTAAAAAAGTGCTGATTCTCAGTAAAGTTTTAATAAATTACTTTTGATTTTTAGTCTTGCCTGTTCGATGTCCACCGCGCAGAGGATAGATGGAACGCAGCACATGAAGTGATTTTTTCCGTTGCTGCAGCTCCGTTGGTGTAATTGCTGTATGACGTTCCAGTGGGAGGATAAATCAATAAGAATGTAGTCCTCTCAGCAGACAGTTTACACCAATTTCATTTGTCTTTCTGACGATTAATTAGATTCCAGTAGTTAGGTAAAAGTATTTAAGTAATAAAAGATTAATACTGTTGAAAAGTAGGTACTTACACAGTCAACGACCCAAAATAGTAAGCCATTCTAAAACAAACAAAAAAACTCTAAAACAAAGGTCTCTCCGAAAGCTTACAACCCAGCATTATTTGGTACACGAACACTTGTTAATCGGTAACTAATTACTGTTTAATTAAAGAACGAAACGTTAACGCAGTCCGTTTGTAAGACTACCCTCGTTTTAACACGAGCGTACTGTGAACTTTACAGATCGGTAGATTATTAGCAAACGGAATTTTACAATGAATATTTAGCTTCTTGGGAACACTGAAAAACGTAACTGTTGATAAGAGAAAGAAATGTGTTCAGAATTATGTACCTACTGAATCCATATTCAGATGATTCTGAACCTCCATGCGTTGAACTCTGACCAAATAAAAAAGTCAAGACATAGCGCTGCGAACAATACAGTGAAGCATGCCAAAACTACACCTCCGCTCTGAGCATACACGCTCACACGCACACATTTACAACCATTTACAATCAAACTACACGTCACTAAGTACACATATGTTTACGAAACCGGCCTCACTTTACTGTTGACAACCCTCTGTCTTGGCTTTTTAATTGGTCTGAGGCGTTGAAGTATCACTTCGGTTAATAGTAAAAAAATAGCTGTTCCATTCATTTTGATCGCGCAGGCATTGCACTTTTCATTGAAACAGCAGATTTTTTTTTTGATAACCTTCGAAAAATTTCTATTCTACACTACGCGTTCATCATTCAAACATGTGCTGAATTTATGGTTACAATGTGCGCGGTGATGACCCTGCCATCTTGTATACGCTAGATGGGGTCGAATGTAATGTCAGGCATCCAAGGATTCTCTTAATAAAAATTACAGATCTCATAAAGAATTGTGTCTGGAAAGTGCAGCGCCAGCACATCAAGCTACCCGAAACTGTCAAATTTATTTCCCAATTTACTTTTAACCTTATAGTTTAGCGATAAAGTTGAAAAGCTATTAAAGAAATTTGACATATTGTAGTAGCTTGATGTACTGGCGTCACAACTAGGAAAAATAAAAAGTCAAACTTTACACAATTGACAAAAGCATTAGCATAACTGCTTTCCATTGTAATACAGGATACCCAGTGGCGGATTTACACATTTGCCGCCAGTAGGCTATTCTGCCGCTCCTACCGACCTCTATAATAATGTCTCATTTCTTTTGTATACTGCTTCGCCTTTTCTTCAAAATACTTAAAATGTTCTCGTTCATCAGCTACGAAAAACTTAAATCTACGATAGAAGCCTGAATTTGAGCATTCACTTTGTTTATTCTTTCCAAAAAACATGGTAGGTATATAAATATTAATCTTTTTAATTTCAGTAAGACATTAAAAAAAAATAGCCCCAAAGTTTGCCGCCCCTAAAATCTGCCGCCTTAGGCTCCAGCCTAATCAGCCTATTGGTAAATCCGCCACTGAGGATACCTGACACAACACAAACACAAAATCCAAAACGCTCCTGAACTCTCAAACTTAATCAAAACGAGAGTCAACATCAGTGTTATCTTAATCTGAACAAATTTTAGCGACACAAAGCGCGATCCGATAGTGATACAACTTCGTTAAAGCAACAGAACTCATTTATCCACCTCAATACAACGTGTTCTTGATAAAATCTAAATAACTTCGACGATCTCATATTAAAAGGCCCAAAATGTCGATAAGTGAAGGAGGTAGACAATTTGGAAAGGGTTCGTGGTTGGGACTGAATGAGTTTTGGGATTTCTTGCCCTGTCAAAAATTAGATGTCTCGAAAAAATGCTACATTAATTTTATTGTCAGGTACTATTTGCAAGATATGTATTTGTCAAAAACTAACATAATGTATTTATCTATACATATAAAATTCTAAGTCCTGACTGACTGATATAAACACAGCCTAAAGCGCTGGTCCTAGAGACATGAAATTTGGAGGGTGTGTTCTTTATGAAGAGTAGGCATCCATTAAGAAAGGGTTTTTCGAAGTTCGACCCCTAAGAGGTTGAATGGGGGAGGGTGAAATTTCAAGCGGACGAAGTCGCGGGCAGAAGCTAGTATTATATAAGGTAGCTTCACAGCTGACAGTAAGTAGGTAGGTATAACATCTAAACATTACGCCAATTACGAACAATTGAAAAATTTAATCGAATAATTGTTACATTTTCACTACAAGTGCTGTTTAATAGATTTTGTAAGTTTTATTACTTAATAGTTTTTTTTTTATAAATTGTCACCTGTCACTTGGCGCCTGGTGCCTGTCAGTTTTATTAAATAGGCCCCAGGTCGAAAAGTCTTCAACGACCAAAAGTAAAATTGGTGTTAAAGAGAACTGAATGAATTAACACCACACTTTCGTTTAGAACTGCCTATTAGTGAATATAACCTACAACGTATAAAAAATAAATAAACCTTCATACGTAGAATAAAGATTTTCTAGCTAGGTTTTCTTAACACTTGCTTTCCTTGATTTCGGAATCAAACAAAAATTAAAAAAAAAAAAAACGTGACCCACATTCTGCCTCTTCCAGTTTTCTCAACATCTTCAAGGTTCTTATTTTAGAAGGTACCGAATAGTCCCAGTTAATCCATTGCGATATGAGCGGCCAACAAAGAGATCGTCGATATAGTCCGCGACTGACACTGGTAGACCTGGGAATATTTAGAGAGTGAGTAGACTAATCTGTGAAAGTAGCCTTGGTAGTTTTAAATATAAGTTTTTGTCAGTTACAGATTAATGTACTTTTAATAGGAAAAAAAGAAGATAGAAAGAAAGAAAATACGTTTATTTGCGGTGAACACGACGCAAAAAAGAACATAAACAAAAAAAAAAAAGAAAAAAACCGAGTGTTCTTATGACCACACGACTGAAGTGAAACTTCAAACGTATTTGGCTATGAGAGGAAGAGAGAAAGAAAATGTGCGCGCGCACTGCTTTCTCTTGCTTATATCCCCCACTCAACTCCCGTTCGCTTCGCCCGATCACACTTTTCGTAACGCTTACCTCACGCGTTCGCCATCTTACTCCCCAAGTCAAGCGTGCGTAAAGAAGTTTCACTTCTAAAATAAAATGAAAAAGAATGTAAGGGAAACATGCGTCACATCCTCGCAAAACGACTATCGCTCAGCATAATGCTGCGACCCTATGCAAGACAGAGCCTCAGCGCTGGTTTTCAGCAGATACTTTACAGACATAGGATAGTTTTTATCCCGATATTCCCACAGGATCAACACTTATGCGGGTGAAACCACGGGGCGCAGCTAGTATCTAATAATTTGATGTTGTTAATTGTCTTCAATACCTATATTTTATAATCTTGTTTTAATACAAATATCTAAAACCTGCCTTCTCTAAAGCTCTGTCAATCGAAGATCTTTATCATTCACAGCCGTTAACGTCGAGTTTTGGAACAAATTCCATTCGAATAGAAACTTGTCGGGACAATGAGAAACACCTTGCTAATATCCAAGAGGGGACAATCCCCCCCTAGCCCCTTGATCGAGTTCGATCGATTAACCCTTTAGTTGCTCTCGTAGGGAATTAAAAACGGTGGGCTTGTTTTCGTCTTAGAAGGAAGGTGTTTTTGTTACGGAGATGGTAAAGTAAACTGAATTAGTTATTAGCAGCGATTACATCTATCTATATATCGCTCATTTGGAAAAACATCGACGTAAATTTAGTTTTTCCCAAAATTTAGTTAAATATGCCACAGCACTTTGAAAGCGTATTTACGCTAGGAAAGCAAAGACTTGAAAAAAAAAAGTAGCAGTTACGTCAATGTTTCTCCAAATGTGCGATATATAAAACAAATGGTGTAACTAACCCGTTACACCATTTATAACTCAAGAACGGCTGGAGCGATTTTTATGATCTTAGATTTGTTGGATTTGTCTCCGTCTCGAATAGAAGAATAACTATAAAAATATGGGAAAAAATTACGAAACAAAAAAGATAATTCATTTTTTTTTCACGATAACGATAACGGATTGACTGACTTCGATGGCGGTACGAAGTTTGCCGGGTCAGCTATGTTTAAAAATAAATATGTAATAGATAGTAATGTGGTCAAAATCAATATTTTTTTGGAGATCTGCCATGGGCTTGTTTATTTTGAAGATTACAAAAGAGAAAAAAAAATAATAATTATATTCAATTTCATTAATTTTACTTGAGTGAGTTGTTTTGTTGTCTGTGTTAGCGAATAGTGTTTGCGTTGCCAAGTTCTGCGCCAAATACCCAAATACCATCGACACGCTATGAAGAAGAATAAAAGTTGTAACTCGAAACCTACTGAGAAATGTCTGCGCCACCTTTAAGCTGGCTTCATTAATTAACCATAATAAGTTTAAATCAATAATCACCTCACACATCAGGTCCAGTTGAAAACTAGCGTCAGGCACTAGTTGTCTGGCATTTTTGCTGAACTGGGCCTTTTTGGCGCAGCCGTGAGGCACACTTTCCTGCTAATTTCTTACATCGGACTTCTTCACACTTTCTATTTGATTTTTATTTGTTGCTAGTTGATGTGTGTACCTCTTGTGTTGTGTGTGTTTTAGTCTGTGCTAAATAAATGGTTTTTCGTCTGCCAACAAACTGCTTTGCAGTTTGGCAGAGGTAATCTGTCATGTCAAGGATTATTTATGTGAGTAAACACTTTTTTTTTTTTTTCTTTCTTGTAATAAGTCATTGAAAATACGGTTCCTGGACTTTTTCCTCCGTTAGCAGAGTCAGGAACTTTCAGTTTCCAAGCCCCGATAACATTAACTTGTAACACTACACACATAGGCCATCCCAATCCGCTTATAATGACATCCCAACACCAGTGTCACAGCGGAACTCGGTCTGCTAGTCAAACATGAAACAATGCAGCCGTTTGCGTAGGAGCACAACTTTATACGTAACACAAGAGTTATAGTTCAACTTGTAGCCTTCATATTGTTTACCTTGTCGTGCGAACGTTTACCAATGCTAAGTGATTAAGAATACTCGTTGAGGACAGGAGTGCGGTGGAGTCCGTGTTGATTTTCTTGTGCTATTGAGTAAGAAGTCAGTCAGTGGCGTGCATTGCATATAGGCATATAAGCAGTGTCTATCTCGATATATCAACATAAGCCTGTCAATTACATTTTAGTGTGTGCCCCACAATTAAAAAACTCATTAAATTATCATACATACCTAACAAAAAACAAAATCTTCCTACAAACACGCGCGGCAGTAGGCAGTCGCCGGACGGCCTACTCGGCTCCCGTACTATTCGCACATTGTCATTGGTCTATACTCGTTCAAGTTAATACGACAAAATTAAAAATACGTACGTCTCACGCGTAATACCATGACATTCGACCTTCGCAATTTATCACCCTTAAGTAGGCATGCCTACTCAAATAACCACACTTTTGACCTCACTTTTTTTTTCTGATTAGTGACCGCGTTTGTTTAGACTAGACCCGGCCTAGTGCCTACCTATTCTGAAAACCAATGCACGCCACTGAAGTCACTGCAGTATTTGGTAAGGAGTCTATGAAATATTGGGACTGATAGCATGTGTTAATCCTTTACTGACTACTGTAAGCATGTGCAATGTTTTAATAGCTCATACAACAGTCATACTATGACGAAAATATAAGTCATTCAAATGTCAAAAAGGTCAGGTAATGGTTAAAATTGTCTCTGCTTCTAGCAGGGATAATTTCCGTGAAGCTGATGGATAGTTGAAGTGTTGAAACCCATTTAATCAATGCCATTCTTAATGTTATCATCACAAACAATAACATCAAACGCACGCTCTTTCACACGCTGTCTATATGTCTCTATTTATTGTCCTATTGCAGGTATGCTGGAAGAGATTTCTTATGAAATCATCATCACCTTTGTTCTATTTTTCTTCTGGTCTGTTTATACAGGGTGAAATTAAATTCATGGGCATCCTTTTAAGGGGTCATTGTACTCATCATTATGAATAACTTTTACTATGGAACTAAACCTAAAATCGCAAAACAAAATCAGCTGTTACTTGCATTTGTGTTCACATAACTCGTCAAAATGTAGGGATTATGTGGGGATTATGTGCTGATTTATTTTTCGCGATGTCAGATTTGGTCCCATAGTAAAAGTTCTTCATAATGATGATTACAATGACCCCTTAAAAGGATGCCCATGAATTCAATTTTACCCTGTATATGTGTGTACATAAATGGTAATAAATAAATCAAAGCACATGCCATACTCAACAGTATTAAAAACTGATTGACATTCAATATAATTAAATCGAAGATTTTGCAGTTTTAAGATTACTTACATTTTAATTACTTTTTAAACTCAATAAAAACCTAACGTCCTTTACGGTAAAATTCAGACACTGAAATGACATTGGAGACAGTAAAAATATAGTGTGTAAACCATGTACTTGCAAATGAACCTTTCAAAGATCACAAAGTAGATGAAAAAACTTAACCTTTGTTTCAACAGCGACTCCACCCCATCCCCTATCCCCACTTACACCGAACTACACAAGATACAGTTCTCTACTCAAATTCCAAGTGTTCTCTAACTTAAACTGAAATAACTTATGAGAATCGGCCGATCGCCTTTGTCGTAAGCTAGAAGGCAATTATCATTAATTATTATTAAATGTGACATTTTAGTGATAAACGGTGGGCCGATAACTTGGGCAAATAACTCAAGTTAGGGTGGATGGGTCGAAAGTACCCGCGGTGTTCACTGTTTGATTTGCTATTAGATTTGAGGGTTGAGTTTCGTTTGTTTGATTTCTAGTGGTTTGGTAACGACTTTTGGTGTTTAAACAGACAATTTTGTAAGTTTTCACTAGATCAGGTAGCGCCATAATTTACCAGAAGATAATCTAGGTTGCACTGAATTTTACTGAAATGAATTGTTACATAAGATAATGGAATGGATAAGGTATTGGAATTAATTTTCCACGTCATATTATAACAAAAAAATACGCCAGTTAGATTCGATGTTTCCTATGTGAGGGGGTAGTCAAAAGAAATCGCGAAACAAAGTCAAGGGTCACAGTTACCATCGTCTCATATCTTTCATTTCTACTAATATTTTTATAGGTAGTTGCTATGTCGACCGTAACAAGATTCAATGTGGTTCCCTGGATAATGAGACACTACCTTGTCTACCATGGATGATGAAAAAAGCGTTGTGGGGTTTATTATTTATGTCAAGGCAAGATAGCCGGCAACGTTCCCCTGCCTACTACTTAGTTAATATAATTTGGAGACTCAGTCAAATCTCTGTGATAACCCATCTAGCATATTGATGATAGATTGGCGTCTGTTAAGCGTTATGAGGGAAGATATATGTAACTCCAAAAAAGTAAAATGGATCTGAAGATACTGGTACTCAGGTACATCCGGTTAGACTGGAGGCCGACCCCAACGTAGTTGGGAAAAGGCTAGGGAGATAATGATGATGATGGATCTGGCTCGACGGAACGCAATCAGGGTGTGATACTCCACCTCGTATGACCTACCCTGCTCTCTGTGTCTCAAAACTTGCAGTCAAAGTGACCTCTGCGCTGCCACCGACGACAACGTCGAAGTGGCGAAGTTTTGTGCCAGCAAGATCGGAGAAATGTCGTGCCAGCGACACGAAGAAGAAGAAGCGTGATATCATTTTTTTATTTAAATTAAATTGTCATTTCAGAGATTGTCGGTCATACGTCAGACTTGTGCTCCATCCGTTAAATCTTTTTTTTTTATTGCTGTATGGGCCCGCTCTTGAACTCGATCACGCCTGATGGAAAGCGATGGACGAGGTCTGTGATGGAACGAGCGTGCCCAAAAGATGCCTAAGGTACTGGAATTCCCACGCATCGACGAAACACAGCAGGCTGCTTGACGCCGGACTCCGGTGGGAGGGTGGTCGCAAAACAGGCGGGTCAGTCAAATAAGGTATTGGGTGTGACTGTCCAGGATGCGCCGAGCGCTCGGTTCAGTTGAGTAACTGGCGGAACAAACTGCGCTACACGAGGAAGCTTCTTTATGCATCCCAAAATCTGAACCTTTTATTTTACCCTCTGAGCCTAATGGTACGCTAGAATCTTCACCCTGCCAGAAGCAATAACACAATGACGTCACGACTCACCCATCGTAGATGGCACTTCGGCAAAGTATAGCCACTTAACTACGTCAAATAAATTTATTTTCCCATAAATTCCTTTGTTATTAATCTTATCCGTGCTGTGCGCACATTTGTTATTTTTATTGTTTCTTCATCCGGAATACTGTGATAGTTATCCTAGTATTTTGTATGGTGGAATGGTACCGGTATATAGGATTCCATTAAAATAGGTGGACAAACGTTTAGAAATCATTTAGAACACCAAAATAAGGACGATGGTAAAAAAATATATAAGAAAAACGCATTAGATACTAGATACAAGAAAAAAAATGAGCTAACGAAAATACATAAATGTGCCGGCAATTTATTATTTTAGGACAAAATAAAATCACTTTAATCAGTGTTTTTTTGCTTGGATATCTTTAGTTAGACATACTGAGCGCTGTGTTAAAATTTGTCCATCTATTATAATAGGACCCTGTATACAGACATTCAAATATGGAAATCAAGAGTTAATTAACATTTATTTGGTACAGTAGTTGCTATTTCTTACACGTGTACATATTTTTTATACAAAAAGTTCCATGGCGCTTTCAAAGCTTACTTTCTGCCAAACATCAAAATATATTACTTAGCTAGATTCCATAATATATGCCAATAGCCAAAAGGATAAACTTTCTTTTGCATTTTTTATACTAGATACCTACTCTGCCGGACTTGTGGCTAAGTAATAAAAGCCGCAGATACGCTTTCCGCGGTCGGTCCGTGGATGGGTGAACATTTTTACATACCAAAATCCCTCCGTAGCTCGGAAAGCACGTTAAGCCATTGGTCCCGGCTATCATTCGTGGATCTTTGACAGTCGTTACGGGTCGTCAGAAGCCCGAAAGTCTCACAACTAGTCTTACTAAGGGGAATCATACTACTGCGACTGCCTATATGACCTCCGCAACCTAGTTACTGGGGTTGTAGAGGTCAGATAGGCAGTCGCTCCATGTAAAATACTGGTATTCAGCTGCATCCGGTTAGACTGGAAGCCGACCCCAACATAGTTGGGAAAAGGCTAGGTAGACGAGGTACCTACTCTGCCGTAGTGAAGACGCGTTAATCATTAAAAGTCATCTTCTTAAACAAATCACCAAATATTCAAAACTGCATGCCTAAACTGTGGGAAAATGATGGCATCGTTTTGGTTCCGTTATCGATCAAGGTTTGTGGTACCGTTCAGAAAGAAGAAAGAAAGAAAATACGTTTATTTGCGGTGGAAATGACGCAAAAAAAAACATAAAGTCAAAAAAATAAAATAAAAAGGTAGGGGGAAACATGCATCACATCCACGCAAAACGGCTATCGCTCAGCATTATGCTGCGACCCTATGCAAGACAGAGCCCCAGCGCTGGTTTTCAGCGACAGCCGGCGCTGACGTAATGACGTCGTCCGGTGCAGCAAACAATTATCAAAATACAGTGTACCTACTTAAAGAAAAATAATTGAATTTATAACCGCACAATAAATCGACGCACCTTGACTACTTATCGATCTCAGCTTTACCCGGGTAATCATAATAAATAAAGGCAAATACTCGGCAAATTCGTACATTAACCAGCTCGCGTCGCTTGCTCTGAGTTATAACGTCTACCCGACATTTAGGCTAACCAGCGGCATTAGCATTAATTTAAAATATTATTTATAGTTTGAAGCTTTGTACTGATGGGGATGCTCGAAGAGATGGAGGTGACAAGAGTATTTTTTCATACTCATATTAAAAAAATCTCCACTTTCATTTAGAGGTACGATTTCGTAGCCGACCGCACACAGCAGCAGCAGACGACGTGTCGCTACGACACTCCTGTTTTGTATGTATTTCTATGGAATACCTTCCGCAGCTAGCGAGTCGTCGCCCGACTACACGTCGCACGACCGCAGACGTTGTGTCGCCCGACAGCAGATCAGTAGTGCCACCGACGTTGGAGCAGTTGGGTCCGAAATCATGACTGCAGCGACATGACGCTGCGACGTGTCGCTACGACATGTCGTAACGTCACGTCGTCTGCTGCTGCTGTCTGCGGTCGGCTACGAACTCGTACCTTTAAAATTGCGTCATTCAAAAGAATCTGAAGTTTCGCTTGCAATTAAAAACAAAACGATTAAAAGCTCAACTTGATATTACAGTCTATTGCAAGTCTAGCAATCTTGATAGTATAAACAAAGTAAGCTTTGCAAAATAATCCGTCAATCATATTTAATCTTTGTAAACACTCAAACTTTGGATCAATATCAATTCTGGCCATAAGTATATAATAATAAAACTCGAAAGTAAAAATGTCTCAAGTGAATTTTAACTGGCTACTGATCTCAACCTGTCTAGCCTTTTCTCAACTATGTTGGGGTCGGCTTCCAGTCTAACGGGATGCAGCTGAATACCAGTATTTTACAAGGAGCGACTGCCTATCTGGCCTCAACAACCCAGTTACTGGGTAAGGGCTCGTTCACATAGCGATCCGTTTTACAGGTCCGTTATTTGATGGGCGTATGTAGTTGTATGAGCGAGTTCACACACAAAACAGTATTCCGGATTCAACAATCATGTCACTCCGGCCAATTCTGATCCGTTAAAACGGATCTAGTAAAAACGGACCTATATGTGTACGAGACACGATACCCTTAGTAAGACTGGTTGACTTAACTTGTTTTAGATCAATATTAATTGCTATCGCCACGGTAAAAACAAGATAGCAATAGTGCTGCAGAAATAGGATGATGGTAGAATCCGTAAATTTATAAAAAAATATTAAGTAGGTATTTTACCGTCTCCAAAAATACACAAGATTCTCGAAATCCTTCCTCCGGAGTTGTGCTCACAAATCTTCGTAGCTCAACATTGGTGCTGTGTTGATGATCTCGTTAAGGGTAAGATGACACCAAATGACCGTAATTATACCGAGTTAAGGGGCAGTAATCGCGTCGGGGCCGTGTTTTTGGCAAATTCGCTGAGCGTCGTGTTTCATTGTTTATTAAAGTTTTTTATTTTTATTGTTATTGCTGCTGCTGGTGCCTTTAATTGGTATCGGTTTGATGGTGTTTGGAAAGTTTTGGATGTAGGATGGCAGCTGCGTGTTACGGTTAATTAATTATTATGCTAGATCTTATTACCTACATACTCTTTTCATCTCACATACTCCGCGCGTCTTTACCTGTTATTTTGCCGGTTTTGAGGCAGTTACTGTCACTTACATTAAGACTGCATGTAGAAAGATGTCCTTATATAAACTGTCTCAGAAAATACCACGTCGTCGTTAACATAAAGAAAATTAAATAAGCTTGCAACCTTTTCAGCTAGAATGATGCTTGATGGCAAAAATATTTTGAGGAATTAAAATTGCAGCTGATATTGTTGCAAGAGGTATTGTCATAGATATATGAAAGAATTTCTATGGGTATCGTAATTATTTCAACTTACCTGATTTAAATATGCAGGTATCACACACAACAGATAGGTATATTGTTCATTATAGTCCTACAATTTTGTGTGAACAATGGATACACAATTGCACAGTAGGTAATGTTATGATTGTGGCATGTACAGTCAACAAAAGAGATAAGTATGCAGGATCGAAGTTTAGTAAGAAACCGATGGATGTTCTCGAATAAAATGTAATTTTATTAATAGAAAACAAACAACTAATTTATCAAATTTAATTTCAGTCGACAACATTCATCGGTTTCTTACTAAACTTCAACTATATCCGACGATCCTGCATACTTATCTCTTTTGTTGACTGTACCTACCCAATTTTAATAAAACTACAGAGTTTTTTACAACACTGTTCACTGAAGTTTACTTCAAAAGTAAAATACCTACAGTACGCGTCCAATTAAATGGCGCTAGCAGTCTTATTTTGTTAGCTATTCGTACAATTTTAACAGTCTTAAATTATTCATAAATGACATAGTCTTAAGTTCGAGGGGTACGTGGCTAAATAATAACAGCAGCACAGGTCGATCGATCAGGTTAAGCTACGGTTGCCGCGGTTGGTCTGTGGATGGGTGACCATCTTTACATACCGAGACCCCTCCGTGCCTCGGAAAGCACGTTAAGCCGTTGGTCCCAGCTGTCATTCGTGGATCTTTGACAGTCGTTACGGGTAGTCAGAAGCCCGAAAGTCTGATAACCAGTCTTACCAAAGGGTATCGTATTACCCAGTACCTAACTGGGTTGTGGAGTTCAGATAGACAGTCGCTCCATGTAAAATACTGGTATTCAGCTGCATCCCGTTAGACTGGAAGCTGGCCCAACATAGTTGGCAAAAGGCTAGGCAGATGATGATGAGATAGTCTTAAGTTAAAATCTACAGACTTCCAGTCAGCTTAAAGAAAATTCCTGACCTTACCAAGTTAAATAACTCGCTACAAACACAAAACATATTCTTCAACCCAGTATTACTCACAAAACATATATGTTGGTAATAATTTCCATACATATGTGTTGTATGCTTCACTGCTGGACTCATATGGACACGAGCGCCATGTTTGAGTCCCCGACCGGACATATTTAAGCTATTTTATTTATTTTGAGATACAAAAGGCCTTATCGGCGGATATATAGCTTCACAGCGTGTTCCGATTCGGGTACTTTATTATTGATAGTAATTATGTAGGAAATAATAATTATGAAAGAGTTATTTGTAATATTGTTGTTTTTGTCGAAATGAATATAAACTTATAAAGACATGGAAAGCTTGAAGATTATTACGGCAAAACGATTGTCAAGCAAACAAACGTACAAAAATCATTTCAAAAATATTAGTTCCATAAGTAGATTTTAATAGCATTGCCAATTTAATTATTCCTAGTAGGTACCTACTTACTTAATAATAATGACTACAGGGTGAAATTGAATTCATGGGCAGCCTTTTAGGGGTCATTGTACTCATCATAATAAACAACTTTTACTATGAGACCAAAGTGAAGTCGCGAAAAAAATCAGCTGTTCCCTACATTTATGTTCGCATAACTCTTCAAAATGTATGGAACGGCTGATTGTTTTTTTCGCAAATTCAGGTTTGGTCCCATAGTAAGAGTTGTTTATAATGATGAGTACAATGACCTCTTAAAAGGATTCCCATGAATTTAATTGCATCCTGTAGACTCAAACTTAATATTGGCGAGTTGTTAGCTGGAATGTTGGACGTCATACCTACGAAGATTTTCTGTTCCAATGTAGTATCATAATCAACCACTAATAAGCGAATTGCAACTGTTTGTTTCTGCATTATTCAACGGTTGACTGGTAGAACATGCCTGTGACATTAAATCCGCCTCTGTACAGACGCCAGCACATCAAGCTACTACAATCGGTCAAATTACTTTAATAGATTTTTAACTTTATCGCTATAGTATAAGGTTCAATGTTGATTGGGAAAATTTGACAGTTTCCGGTAGGATGATGTGCTGGCGTCTGTACATTTGTGGGCTTAACGTATTAAATAAACAAATTACTCGATTAAACACGGCAGAATGCACCATTAGGTATAACAACTGGATATGTCAACACAAAATGCCCCATAAAACACATGAAAATTAAATGATATTCCCAGCATCCCAATCTGAACAGCAGAACCCCCGTGACATCCTCTCAATAAACAAGGCTTCTCATAGTTGCCCGCGTTATCTGACTTTGATGGGACGGTCGGCGGGTAGTTTTAAAACGTGCGCAAACACCGGTAGTTGTAAATAATTATGGGCTTTTGTAGTTTTTGCCCAGCGATTATGCGTAATGACCGGGTCTGGTTACATTTTGAGATAGTTACCGGTTTTATTTACGTTGTTTAGTTTTGTTTTGTGCTATGTATTTTATTTGGTAAATTGTAATCGGTTTTGTATGTAATGTTTGTTTAGTTCATTTAAATAATGAAGGTGGGGTAATTGGGTTGTTTTTGGTGTTAGAGGGGTGAAATGAAATGTAAATGTACCTAAGTAGTATGTTTTAAACATAAAATATGAACAGGATTAGATGAATGATAAAATGAGAGCTCCAAATAGATAAACCTGTGATTTGTCAAAATTAATAAGTAGGTAGGCGACTTTAACACTGATGGCGAAATCCTTTTGCTTATGAGTGAAACGAAAAGTCAACAGTTTTGCTTTTTGTTATAAGCTCTTTTTAACCGATCAAGCAGCGCACGTCGCCGATCGGCGACGAAACAATAGAAAATCAATTGTGGCTCATTAGCGGAGCTTGACAGATTAATTAACATTGTTATGGACTGTTGCTTCATGTTTCAAATAAATACCTAATTAATGTTTGATTATAAAACATCATAATTAAGTTAGTAAATTAGACAAGCAATATTGAGATTAATAAAAAACGAGTAGTGGGTAGGATGGAACAATGTTGTGTCTACGCCAATGCTACGCCGTAGCACACATTCGTAGCCGTAGCAGACCGGTGCTACGACCGGGATCGCAATATTATTCCCATTTTATTAACTAGATAACTCGCTGTTAATGATATTTCTATCAATGTTTAACCTATATTTTCTTTATATTTAACTACTTGTGCATATATGTAGATGTTTTGCTAATATTTACATATTTGAAATGAAAAAAAATTTCTAAGATTACTCTTATAAGATTGTCTTTTATTTTTATTGTTTTCTTCTAATCATTTCTGATATAAATTGGTTTAAAGTTGATGTAAAACAAACTCTAAAATATTGTCATTAATGCTAAGATTTTTATAAGATTTGTTTTCTTGTTTGCCCACACACGCATTCAGTAAAAACAATACGAAATATCGCAAAAAAAATCAAATCATATCCATCCAAAAACCCCATACGCTGTGCATCAGACCTTGTCCCGAAGGACAGGTTCATACTTCCGATACCAAAGGCTATAACATAAACATGGGGTACACTATTAAAACTTGGACTCGTTTTGTAAGCCAAAATATTATACGGAGTACCTTCCTTCTATCTCGATGTGTTAGGGCTGCCAGAGCATTTACATTTTTATTTCAACGTAAAGGAGATATGTTTGGAAAATGTTATCTGGTACAGAACAAGATAGTTTCTTGTCAGTTTATGGTTATAGCGCTCAGGTTTGGATTGGAAAATGGACTACGATTGTCTGGATTGTGTTTTTGTTTTAGTTTTCGGTTTAATTGGGGGGATTTGCTGATTTTTTTTCGTTGGATCCCACTTTTGAATCCCAGATTAATATTTTTGGCGTTGATCCCACAAAACATTATTATGTACCTATTTCCGTTGGATCCCAAATTTAAAAAATTCAAGATAATTACGTTTTGTGAAAACTTCTTAAGGCGCGTCGGGCATTTTTTGAGATGGGAAAAAACCATTGAAGTCGAGCCACTGTTACCGTAACGACACGGCTTCGGATGTGTTCCGCTATCCTCGGGATGTACTCGGTTTTAATGTATATACGATATGTCAGTGAGTGATGGCAAAGTATTCCGTTTATGGCTTATTTTAATTAATTATTTGAATTGTTGTTTTTTCTCATATTTTCATTATGTTCTGCATCGTTCTTGCATGTATAATTTTTAACATGAATGATGTAACCAAGACTTTGTAACCACATTATTTTGATTTAAAAGAGTGTCCATGGAGTTTCTTGCCTACGCTTTGGAATGGGCAACCAGCTTCATCTTTCTGACTGACCGACCCCTTGCCAATTCAAAAGTGCCTGTAATTGGTTTAATTGAAATAAATGCTTTGAGTTTAAGTTTGTGTTTTGTTTTCACTTCTGTCGGCACTCCCGGAGTGCCACTGTTTTTTTTTTTGGAATTTATTAGTTTACACTTTGAGGGACACTAAACGCCCATAGGCGTAATAAAAATTATACTTCTATAGTGTCTCATAATCAGCTTATAATGTTCCCACTCCTGGGACACAGGCCTCCTCTCTGTAAAAGGGAATGTATCGTTCAGTGTCCTATAACCGATTGCTCTAAGACGCTATTAACTAAGATGAAGACATTTTGAGAGGGTCTTCCTCACTATGTTATGGAGTGGTCTGATAGCCTTCATAACACAATATACAAGAATGGAGATGATTTTGATCAATGCTAAATATGTCAAGCTCCGCTAATGAGACACAATTGATTTTCTATTGTTTCGCTGCTTGACCGGTTAAACCTTTTCTGAAAGAGCGAGGGCTTTTATAATGCAGATGGAATAAATTCAGGCTGATATTAATTTGTAGCAGGTCATATTTCTGTAGTCAACTTCCCATAATACTTGCTGCAATCCTAGTATATGCTTGTTTTTTGGCTAACATCCACCTTTGTTTGCCCATCGCATATTTGAAGGTTTCTCGCATTTTTGAAGGTCATGCATTACCGAACACGATTCACGAACATTACCTTTTACCGCTATAGGAAAGTACCAGCGTATCTAATTTTCTTTCATAAATTCCCTCGAATTTCCCGGCAGCCCTACCCGGCCGGCCACAGTCCGGCAGTCCGGCGGCTGTCTCATAAACATGCCCCCTGTATCAGCGCGTAATCTGCCGGATTTGTCGATCAGGCCGGCTATCCACTGCCCAGATTTGTACGAGGCTTTGCCGCCGATACGGCACATACATTTTGCTTTTCTTCTTCAGTGTTTATGTGGCTGGTCAGGTGGAAGGCTCTAGTTTGTTTACGGGAACGTCATTTGTTTTTGTTTTTATTTGCGGGTGCTGATTGAAGGGGGTTGGGGAGTTGGTACTGTATTTCGTGTGGTATACTGTCTATTATAGTTTAGCATTTATATAAGACATCAGTAGTTCATAGCTTAGGGACTTGTAGCTAAGTAATAACAGCCGCACGGGTCGATCGATCAGGTTAAGCTACGCTTGCCGCGGCTGGTCCGTGGATGGGTGACCATCTTTATGTACCAGGATTCCTCCGTGTCTCGGAAAGCACGTTAAGCCGTTGGTCCCGGCTGTAATTCGTGGATCTTTGACAGACGCTACGGGTTGTCAGAAGCCCGAAAATCTGACAACCAATCTTACCAAGGGGTATTATCGTATTGCCCACAACCGACTTAAAAAAAAAACACTACAAAGTGATAAATAACTTTAATTTCGGAAGTCGGTGTCGTTGATTCCGCATTTTCGTTTTTTGACACCGACTTCCGAAATTAAAGTTATTTATCACTTTGTAGTGTTTTTTTTTTAAGTCGGTTGTTTTTTTTTGTAAAAAAGTTTTTATTTTTCACTTTTTAGTTGTAACTACCCCACAAAAAAGTAAACAACAAAAAAGTAAACAAAAAGATCGTTAATGTAGACAATGTAGATAAATTTTTAGACTTTTGTTGATTTTTCAAAAACCGCTTGTCCGATTTCGATAAAATTTTCATGGGACCATTTGGGAAGTATACCCTTTCCAACAAAAGAAAAAATTTCCAAATCGGTTTAGGCGTCTTCGAGAAATCGGGGAACACACATAAAAAAAAAAGATTCCGACGAATTTAGAACCTCCTCCTTTTTTTGAAGTCGGTTAAAAATAGAAAAACCCGATTATCAGACTAGAAGGATATAAAATAACTAAATGAATTACTATTATTTATCCTATGGCCTCTCGGCCAAAAGTTTGATCTCGAATTTATGAGAAGCTCTCGGGATTTGTTTGAAATTACAATAATCCTCAAGAAGATGAAGTTGGTTGAGATGAGTGGGAAACATTGGCTGTAACACATTTTTCTTCTTTAGATGAGCTGATATACAAGAAACACTGATTTTTATTTTCTATGTTTGTGTCATAATACTTAGTTTGTGTCTTTCTGTATGAGACCGAATAAACATAAACCCCCTTATTCATAATCCTATTTTATCTCTATTTTAGCTAAAATAGGTTTATAGAACGTTTGTCTTTATCTGTCACGTTGTCATTTCTGTGTGTAAGAAAGAGACAAACCCCATTTTAACTAAAATAGGTTTGATAAGTTTTATGAATAAGGGGGTTATTCTTTCTTTCCTTATTGTACCATCGTGGTCTTTTCCGCCTGATCACTTAAAATTTTTTTCGCCTAAATCCTGCGGCGGCGCCAAGCCACGCCCCCTTAAAGTTTTCGCCTATTAGGAAAATGATAACGCAATTAGTTACAACCTGCACTGCGCAGCTTAGTGACGCATCACGTGTACTCCTTTTGTGAATTTTATGGACGACTATTTCACCTTGGCGGGTTCTATTTTTTGAGTGCAAGCAAATATGAACTTAGTGGTGGTCAGGCAGGAGCGTCCGCGATAGTACATAACAGTGTATTTGGACATTATCTACTAGTATTCCCGTTTACCCATAAAACTTGACTTACTGAATTATAACCTATAAATCTAGGAATATTCATTTATTTTTCCAACTTATACAGGGTGTTACGGAAAGGGTATATCAATACAAACGGGTTGAAGAGTTTATCTGGTCTAGAATCTCTGTACAAAATTTCAGCTCAAAAGCGTTAACTTTGAAAATGCTTAATATTTTTTTATTTCGACATCACGGCGCTGCACTGGCGCGCTGCGGCGTGATGTGCGTGTACTAGGCGCACAGACACACTACAGATAATGGATAATGACCCTCGTAGTGCGGTGACACGTTTGTTATGATTTCAATTTAATAAACTATCAAAATAAACTGCTTTTGAGTTGAAATTTTGTACAGAGATTCTAGACCAGATACACTCTTCAACCCGTTTGTATTGATATACCCTTTCCGTAACACCCTGTATATACAACTTATATAATTATGTCTGTTCTATTATGTGTTGTGTGTGCACATTGGGTGAGTTTTGAAATTACCATCTTTGGACCACCAATCTTTAGACTATTCTACTTGAAAAATATCATGTAACACATCTGATCCAGATACCAACCTACAAAAATATTCCAGTTTCTAAAAATAGCTGCTCATCATAACTGAAACGTCGTGAATATTGATAGGAGTATTGACTCCGGTGCGATGGCGCGAAGGTAATCAGATTGATGCCGTCGCCTCAATTAGTTACACTTCTAACGGCTATTTATATCTGGATTTCAGAATAACTTGGGGTTTGTGGAGGAATTTTTTTTTATAGAGTTTTGTTTTTTTGGCGTGAGGGTACTAGAGAGTACTTGTCAACCTGAATCGATTTGCATGAAATCTGTGTCAGTGTTTGCATTTTGTTAAACGAACTGAAATTCTCGGAAAAACGACATGAACTGTAGTTTTTCCGAGAATTTCAGTTTTTTTTAAATGCTTTCTTAAATGATCGAGGTCAAGAGCCATTTAGGCTCTTGACCTCGATCACGCCTGATGGAAAGCGATAGATGAGGTCTATGACGAAACGAGCGTGCCCAGAAGTTCACTCTTGATTTGAAGGCAGACGGATTAAATGTGGGAGGGAACACAGATGCTGGCAGAGAGTTCCACACTTTGGCTGTGCGCATACCTAATAAACGTGGAGGAGAAGCGCACGCTGAGTTCCACAGGGATAATGGAGTACCTATCTTTTAAATCCTTGAAGCAAAATTATAGCTCTATTGAATACTACTTCTCTCTGAGTTTATAAGCGATTACTTTATAAAGTACTAGGTGCGCCCCGCGGTTTCACCCGCGTAAATGTCGATCCCGTGAGAATGTCGGGATAAAAAGTAACCTATATCTTAATCCTGGGTCTCAGCTACCTTTATACAAAAATGTATCAAAATTGGTCCAGCCGTTTGAGCGTGAAGAAGTAACAAACATATAAACACACACACACACACTCACAAACTTTCGCCTTTATAATATTAGTGTGATAGTGTGATTAATAAGAACAATAAAAAAAAATTCAAAAATTTGCCATTCACGGATAACTTTCTTTTAAACGTGTCGTGTTCTTCGAACTGTATGTCTCCTTTGCCCACAAACGGAACTTTAATACTACGAGTAGCTTGATATAATATTACTCGCAGACTTATTGTAACGGGTATATTTTTAAGTGAAAACTTCTTTAGACGCGTTGGGTATTTTTTGAGATGGGAAAATACAATTGAACTCGCGACACTGTTACCGTAACCGACACCTCTGTATATAAGTATGTACATATATTGTGTATATACGTACATAGATACACATGCATGTTGGCATTTTTTGAGATGGGAAAAACCATTGAACTCACGACACTGTTGCCGTTACCGTAACCGACACCAAATAAATATTTCGAAATATTTCCTGACGATTCAAAAAATACATGTAATTGTTCAAGTTTTCACTTCTGTCGGCACTCCCAGAGTGCCACTGTTTTTTTTTTCGTAAACTTTGAACTTCATCTTTTTTCGCCAGTCAATTTTTTTGTTAAAAAGTTTCTTTATTTTTCTCTTTATTACAACTCGACAAGTACCTTTTATTTGCCATAAGGTATTATGTCTACACCTTGCATACTTCACCTTTTAAATCTAAAACAAAACAACATTATTTACGTTTAAAACCGAAGAAACAACTGCAATTCCTACACCCATTCTCACACATCTCACTGACTATTGTAAATTAATACGTCCCAACGACCAGGCCTCGTAAATCGGCCGTCTCAATTTACCGGCCCTGCGTATTGGCAAGACGGAGGCCTGGCGAGGCCAGTGGAGGCCTTTATTGATAGGCCGTTGTCGCCTTGAGATATTGCACGGCAATTTGTAGACGCTTGCAGGGTACAGAATTAGCGGTAATCAATTAATTGGACGGTTTTATGGGAAAAATTTGTTAATGGGGCTGTTGGTTTAATTGGTTTTTGAGTTGAAGTCGGGTTTTGAAGTGGCTTTTAATAAAATGATTGTAAATTTCTTGGTTGTGTATAGTTGGAAAGGGAAGAAAGTAGAACTGACGACGATTACTTCTTTTTTTTCTGAATATTTTTATCACTTTAACATCAAGGTTAGTATGTTAGTACAGTCAACAAAAGGGATAAGTATGCAGGATCGTCGGATATGGTTGAAGTTTAGTAAGAAACCGATGGATGTTCTCGAATATAATTTATTTTTTTTAATAGAAAACAAACAGTTCATTTATCAAATTTAATTTTATTTGACATCATCCATCGGTTTCTTACTAAACTTCAGCTATATCCGACGACCCTGCATACTTATCTCTTTTGTTGACTGTACATGGTGGGGAATCATCAAACTGTGACTGCTTTAGCTGACTATGTTGAACTTGCAGAAAGGCTTCCAGCGGGCCACCAATTGCCATGGCACACCTGGAAATCTCTTAACCAACTAGGAAGCCAGGTGGGTCGCTGCAGGTACAGCTTGGTCAGGGGTACTCCGATGAGCCGCAGTGCGACTGAGGACCCACATTGCAAACTATGTCCCACTTCTTGTCGTGATCTTTGTTCACTAACGTCTGCACTGTGGAAGGCCTTGAAGACGTAGCTTTGTAAGACCTCCCAAAAGGTGGACCGACGACCTTGTGAAGGCCGCAGGAACTCGTTGAATGCGAGAAGCACAAAACCGGTCGAAGTGGAGGTGCTTGGGGGAGACTTTGTCCAGCAGTGGACGTCTTTCGGCTGAAATGATGATGATGAGGATGAGTGACAATAATAGAGTTATAGGGTGACCATGTTTTGAGCAAATTAATACTGCACTTATTGTTACCTACCTCGGTGTAACGATTTTTCTTTGAAGTTTCGAATTCGAAGAAAAATATTGGAAAATTCGTGAAGGATTGAAGAATTTGTATTTATTTGGTAATTGATAAAAACGCTTTCGTTTATATCAATCACCAAATAAACACGAATTCTTTTCACACAAAAATTCCTCAAAATTTTTCACAACCGTGAATCAAACTGTATAATCCCGAACACAGCACCAATCATGCAATAACATTGTCAAATCCAGCCCCGGACAGGCGGCGGATTACTGCGTATTTACTGCAAATTAACCACACAATTGATGGCCAATTGATCGTCTAATGTTCCCACATAGCCATTATATTAAATCAAACAGCTCTCGATGGTCTACCAAGTACCTGGACAAAGACCTATTGATTTAAGAGCTGTGTAGAGGCTGTTTACATAGATTGATGTCATCGGGAGATCTGTGCGTCTTAGAGCAGAGCGTTCGAATGGTCTAATCTCTCTTGGAAGGTGGACCATTGACCAGTGACAATTGAGCTGGGGTCTTGAATGCTGAGAATTTGGGCAACGATGAGCAGTGTAAGGCAAGGTTTAGATTATAGCAATAGTAATTTAAATCACACTTGACCATGGATTGTTGAAACTTGCTTGTCCTGTAGCTGCTTTACCAGCCCTGTTTTTCGTTGAAATAGTTGAAGCGAATCCTTGTTTTGAAATAATCTGAAAACTGCGTCGGTATCTTCTCTTCTACACAAACTCTAGGTAAACTTTAAAGCTACTTTATGAACAGATGCAATCTGAGAAGCGAAGCTCCCAAAACCAACTACAGAACAGAAACCAAAACTCATTCCTAAAAACAAAATCCCTTGGCATACAAAACGCCTAGTTGCACAAAGACAATAATTCGATAGTAAGCCCGCGCCGCGCCTCAGATCTCACCTGACTAACTGCCTCTAACCACCTCTAACCGCCGCGCACCGGCACGGACCGGTTTAATCCGCCCGGAACCGGCGCAATCCGGTTCACAAACTTTGTTCTGTCATGCTTGCTTTGCGGTACACGCGCCGTGCCACTTGTCGTGTTGTCTGTAAACGATTTGTTAATGGATTCCGGTTATTGTGTTGCCCTTTTGTGTGTAATTGGCTGGAGTGATGAGTGTGTTGGCGGTTTCGGAAATAAGAATATGTTTTTTCAGGAGTCGTGTAGCTGGATCATGCTATTGCATCAATAACGTTTTTGTTAAATACTTGTTGAAAGCTTCAGCCCCTTCAAAAAATATTGTATTTTTTGCAGCCACATATTTCTCTCCTGTAATCTAACGGGAATCCTTCAAATATAAATTAATAATGATAATAAGCTCCCAAGTCTTCCTTCTAAGACCCATCAAACAAAATATCGCCATAACACCCTTTTAGCTAAATGCCAGTCCACACCAAATGTCCCGAACGTCCCTGAATACTCCCAAATGTCAGAGAAGTCCCCAAATGTACCTGAATGTCCCGTAAAGATTGTTGCCGCGGGCTTAATGCTCCGTGCTGGCCGCGGCCCATTGCATCGCCGATATCTTTGTTGCTTTGCAAAGTTGGATGTAAGAGGAGATAGACAGACATTGGAAAGCATAAAGTAGCCTTAGGAACTGCGCAACTGCGTGTAGAACTGGGCTTGTTGCAATTTGTTAAAGGTCTTTCGGAATGGGTCTTTTTCTATAAACTGGGGCCGTATTACGAAGTATAAATGCTATCATGATTCCAATGCGAAAAAGAGATGGTGCTATCGGTCATGTATAGCTCCGTCTCTCTCTTACATTGGAATCATGATGGCATTAAACCGTCATAATACGGCACCTATACTAAATTGGGCTTGAGTTGACTGCTTTTCCTTTGCAGGTACAATATTTCTATGAGTAAAGTTTCACAAAATAACTTCTCATGTAAAAGAAAATACAATTTAAATTGAAAGATAATCTAATTGTGTTTAATTTCAAACGTTTTTCTCAGAACAATCTTCACATCAAATAACTTTGCAGCAAGTTTAAATCGAGCCTAACCAGTATATACCGGTTCAAACCGACGTAAACCAGTTTAAGGCGGTCTGAGCTAACTCACAGCGCTAAGTTTGTTTTGTCACTTGCTCCGTTTAATAGCAAGTTGGGCTCCCACTCAAGGTACACAGTCTAATTGAATTGATTGTCTGGATTTGAGTGGGAATACCTGTAAGATATACGGGGAACTCCTTCAATGTGGAAACACATTTTCTAGAGTTTTTTTTATTTTAAAATTAAATCTTCAAAGCACGGTAAGCTGTGCTGGGGCGGCTGCTGCAGGTGCGGAAAACCTCAAACGGCGCAAATACTCCAATCTCTTTGGAACTTATATATTTGAGCCGTTTGGGGTTGAAACACTAGGGCCATGGGGCCCGAGTGCCCACTTTGTATTTCGAGACATCGCCAAGCGGTTGGTCGACTCTTCACGTGACCAGAGGGCTGGCCTATTTTTTGGCCAAAGAATCAGCATTGCCATACAACGTGGCAATGCTGCCAGCCTTTTTGGCACGTTTCCTGTTAACAGTGATGCGGACGAATTTTTTGATGCCCTTTGATTATTTTCCCTCCATTTTTATATACTTTGACATATTATTATTTTAAGATTGTTAGCTTTTTAAATTATGTAAATATGTAAAGAAGACTGAATAAAATCTTCAAAGTAAAAGGATTAATGATATTATAATTCTGTGCATGATTATTATACTTATTAATCAGTCCTTTGATATAAACCATCGATATTATTTAATGATATTCCACCTGTAGGAACATGATGTTTTGAACTTGAACAACCGACGTCAAAAAAAACACCACAAAGTGATAAATAACTTTAATTTCGGAAGTCGGTGTCGTTGGTTCCGCATTTTCGTTTTTTAACACCGACTTCCGAAATTAAAGTTATTTATCACTTTGTAGTGTTTTTTTTTGACGTCGGTTGTTCTTTTTTTTTGGTAAAAAAGTGTTTAGTTTCCACTTTTTAGTTGTACCTACCCCACAAAAATGTAAACGAAAAGATCGTTAATGTAGACAATGTAGATAAATTTTTAGATTTTTGTTGATTTTTCGAAAACCGCTTGTCCGATTTCGATAAAATTTTCATGGGACCATTTGGGAAGTATACCCTTTCAAACAAAAGAAAAAAAATTCCAAATCGGTCCAGGCGTCTTCGAGAAATCGGAGAACCTCCTCCTTTTTTTGAAGTCGGTTAAAAATAAAACTGCCGTGAAAGCTTCCACGTACGTAGGTCATCACAAGAGAAAAATAGAAAGGCACACTACGAAAAATTTAATTTTTCTACGACTAAAAAGAGTTTGTTGACAGGAGTGAACACAGTACCACTTGTTATTATACCATTACTCCATTTCTTCCTATCCCACACAAACATCTGTCTCCATCAAAAAATCCACAAGTGAACTGAATTTGAATCGAAGCGCCGTCCAATAGTGAAATACAAGAAGTGATCATTAATCACTGCATTGTTGAACTGGGGTGACAACGAGTCAGCTTGTATTGTGGATTTGTTGACAGGGATCACGTCTGGACGTCAGCGGCCGTATTCTGGCCGTTTGATGTGGGTTCGTGTTTCTTTCGAATGTTGTGTGCGGTGGTGAGCTGATTTTGTGATACGTTGTCTTGTGAGGATAGTTTAAACTAAATATATGCAAGTCGTATTATTGTAAATTGTGTAGGTTCTTTAAAAAAAAAAGGTAAAAGTCACCCAAAGGGCAATGGAGAGGGCTATGCTTGGAGTTTCCCTGCGTGATCGAATCAGAAATGAGGAGATCCGCAGGAGGGCCAAGGTAACCGACATAGCCCGAAGAATTGCCAAACTTAAGTGGCAATGGGCAGGGCACATTGCTCGCAGAACAGGTGGCCGATGGAGTTCTGAAGTGGCGACCGCGTACCGAAATACGTAGCGTTGGAAGGCCTCCCACATGGCGGACCGACGACCTTGTGAAGGCCGCAGGAACCCGTTGGACGCGAGAAGCACAGAACCGGTCGAAGTGGAGGTGCTTGGGGGAGGCCTATGTCCAGCAGAGGACGTCTTTCGGCTGAAATGATGTGTTGTTCCAAAATTGTGTAATATTTTCCTTGTATCAACAATATTGTTGTGCTTAAAGTTAATAACATGTACATTTTCAGATTTACCTAACATTTTTTAAGCAAACAAGCAAAATGGATTTTATTTGTTTTTCGAATAAACAATACCAAAAAAAATTAAAATAATTTTTCATTAGGTAAGTCTCTGGTAAGATATCGTTCATCATGAGGTTTATAACGATTATTACAATTTATTAGAAAAATAAACAAAATCAAATTGAAAATCAAACTCTCGTCTCCAGATCCAGAATAAGTCTTCAAGCTCCTCACTCACAGTAGTGAACAATCGCGAATGAATGGAGTGGAGACAAAAGGCCGGCTCCTTTGTGCTAATGAAGAATGGTCACCCTTACCCCGTGTCGTGTTAGTGTGTTAGGCGTTAGATTAATATCGTGGCTAGTGCTCATTGGATGTAACAAAAATTAACGTTTAGTGATAAATCGTTGGGCTAATTGTTTAGAAATTGAGGTGCTGAAGACTTCGGTGGATAGATTTTATATAACTAATTTTTATTTTTAAATTTGAAATTAATCGAAGTATTAAGTGGGGATCAGAATAAAAAAAATTAAATTAGCAAACATCATTTTTAACAATTTATAATATAATTTTGCCAATTATAATATAACTGTCGTGTAGGAGATGTGCTATGTACCTAAGTGGGTGTTCACAGGAAATCAATGCACTTATCCAGACAACTTAATCGGTAGAACTTTGGTAGAGGAACTCGATTAATTTAAATAGATGGAATTTCTAAAACGCTAGTTCAATTCTGAATCATTAAAATACTTGAATGACGAAAACAACTTTTGAATACCAGACATTGTATCATTTTATTTTTAACAACCTTACAAAATACCATTCAACAATATTAGGGTACTAAAATTACAACGAAAACAGACCCAAACATTTTCTTTGCGTGATTTCCAAAAGTCACCGGGACTTATCCCGTCAGGACATATCAGCGACGTTTTACGACGTCAAAAGTCTCGTCAGGATTACTAGTGACGTCGCGGCCGGCCCCTGTCCCGGACTGACAAGCCAGATGGACACCCTTATCTCTCACTAAAAGCGTGTCTATTTATAGTGTGTGTGTGTGTTTGTGATGTGTGTGCGAATTTTCGTTGTGTGGTCAAAAATAAGTCGTTTTTATTTTATAAAAAAATTTGTTTACTTATTTCTTGCTTTCAAAGTAGACACAATAATTTTAATTAGTGACTAAGGACTTCTTTTTTTGTAAAATTCAAACCGGAATTTGAATCGGGGTTTATTCAAATGGATCAATGATTAGCATTCAACATTCAACCTACAAAAAAGACGTAATTTTAAACTATAAACGTATAACGAAGTGAAATGTTTATTTATGTTAGAGCTGATTTTTCCAACGCCAGGTAATTTTATCCGAGGAATAATTTTGAATTTTTGACAGTTCTTCAATACAAAAATTGTCAGACGTCAATTTTATTCCACGAGTAAAAATTATCTGTCAATTATCTGTCCATTGAAAAATCAGCCCAAAGTTGATCTTTTAAGACACTTTTACACAGTGAATATTTTTAAAACTAGATGGCAATTTCCTACCTGGCTGATCCCTGAGAAGAAATGCCAAAACAAACTCAGAGGTCATGGTCTCTCCAAAAATTGTACAGGGTGAAATTGAATTCATGGGCATCCTTTTAAGGGGTCATTGTACTCATCATTATGAACAACTTTTACTATGGAACCAAACCTGAAATCGCGAAACAAAATCAACTCTTCCCTACATTGTGACGAGTTATGTGAAGATAAATGTAGGGAACAGCTGATTTTTTTTCGCGATTTTATGTTTAGTCCCACAGTAAAAGTTGTTCATAATTGTGAGTACAATGACCCCTTAAAAGGATGCCCATGAATTTAATTTCACCCTGTATTAATAGCATTTTATGTGAGTCTAACAATGCAGGGTCATGTCTGGAAGGGCCTTTTGAGTTGACCGGTCCCAACAGGCAGGATGCATGCATCAGTCAATCATCGTGTACCTCAACCATATTATAGAGAGCCCAACGATCCGTCTAATGACGCTACCAGATCTGCAGGACATTTGACAGATAGTTATAAAGCCATGTAAAGATAAGTCTATCATAAACGTGAATACTGTAGTTATGAAAACAAGGTCTTTGACCAGTGCGTGTTGCCAGTGATGACATATGGCACTGAAACGTGGTCGCTCACAATAGGCCTTATTAGAAGGCTGAAAGTCACCCAAAGGGCAATGGAGAGGGCTATGCTTGGAATTTCCCTGCGGGATCGAATCAGAAATGAAGAGATCCGCAGGAGAACCAAGGTAACCGACATAGCCCGAAGAAATGCCAAACTTAAGTGGCAGTGGGCAGGGTACATTGCTCGCAGAACAGATGGCCGATGGAGCCGAAAGGTTCTGGAGTGGCGACCGCGTACCGGAAGACGTAGCGTTGGAAGGCCTCCCACAAGGTGGACCGACGATCTTGTGAAGGCCACAGGAACTCGTTGGATGCGAGAAGCACAAAACCGGTCGAAGTGGAGGTGCTTGGGGGAGGCCTATGTTCAGCAGTGGACGTCTTTCGGCTGAAATGATGATGATGAAAAAAATACGACAGAACACAAGATGGCCGCTATTAAAAGAAGTTTTTCTGAGTGTATTTCCGACCACCACAACCCCGCTAACCAACCTAATTGATTTCAAAGAAAACACTAAGCCACTTAACAACTTCAAAGGCTACCCGGCTAAAGAAACAAAAACCCACTCAAAGTGACAGATTGACACTAGGGTGTGTCACTTTGACTAATAGTGCCGACTGACCCACGACACTCGTAATTACAGACTCATTAATACTTAGGACACTATCAGTCACGCACTGGGGGTGGGCTTATAAAAACAATGAAGTGGACACTGTTAGTGCTTAGGTTAAAACATGTATGTCCACTTGAAATTATGGTCACCCTTTCTTGATGGATGCAATTAATTGTTAATAGTAATTAATATGGCTGTTTGGCTTCTAAAGTGACAATAGGAACTTTGCCAGTAGCATGTTGTTTATGACCTCTTTGGTGGAGAAGGGTCATTTCTTACGAGCAGTGGTGGCCCAGTGGTAACGGCCACGACTTATCGTTCGCTCGGTCTTGGGATCAAAATCAGGCAGGCGCTTTACTTTGTGTAAATAATTTCATCGCCACTGCTTTCAAAACGGTGAAGGAAGACATCGTGAGGAAACTGGCATGTCCTAAAACTAAAAATTCGAAGACATGTGACATCTACCAGCCTCCTCACACAGAGAGGAGGTCTGTGTCCCAGCAGTGTACATTATAGGCTGATTATGCATTTCTTACTGGTTTCAGGTTGATTAGATAGGTAACATTTCAGTATTCGCCTGTTTACGAAGAGTGTGTAATAACAAAGACAATATACTACCCGTCCGACTTAACTGTGCACCTGGTGCAGTGACGTCACTCTGTCGTACTGTTTGAAAAAAAAAATTAACTTCGTAAAAATATTTTTTACGATTTTTTTTTTCAACATGCATATGGAGGTATAGTTTTTATCGTAATGATAAATATATTAAATATAAACATTTCGCGCATAAAAGCATTCTAGCGAGGTGCACACTTAAGTTGGATGGGTTGTAATTCCAGTACCTCGATCACCATACCACCACCACCACCGCCACCACCACCACCACCACCACCACCACCACCACCACCACCACCAACCACCACCACCACCATTCTTTGGCGAACTCCACACATCCACCCATAATAAAATCCTTCTACTAATTCATTTCATTGTGATTTCTTTTGGCCTAAAATGACTGCTATGAAAACTATTTTCTCAGTACGTAGTAACTGGGAAAATATGTAGTCCTAATATCCTTAACTTTCCAACCTCCTGATTGCCTGGTTGTCTGCATCATTCACTACTGCTACTAGCTTAAACTTTAGATATTCTTGCAATAATTAAGTTACAAGAGGGGCCCATGGCTAAATAAAAACAGCCGCACAGTTCGATCGATCAGGTTAAGCTACGCTTGCCGCGGTTGGTTTGTGGATGGGCGACCATCTTTACATACCGAGACCCCTCCGTGTCTCGGAAAGCACGTTAAGCCGTTGGTCCCGGACTCCCGGCTGTCATTTGTAGATTTTTGACAGTCGTTACGGGTAGTCAGAAGCCCGAAATTCTGACAACAAGTCTTACCAAGGGGTATCGTATTACCCAGTAACTGGGTTGTGGAGGTCACATAGGCAGTCGCTCCATGTAAAATACTAGTATTCAGCTGCATCCGGTTAGACTGGAAGCCGACCCCAACATAGTTGGGAAAAGGCTAGGCAGATGATGATGAATAAGTTACAAAAAAAATATAAACAGATTTATTTGGTTCGGCGACCGCTACTGATGGCCAAAACATACTTAAACAAAGACCACCCTGATGATGATCTACCCTCCCACATAATCGAACAGCCCACATAAATCAAAGAACTCGAGCACTACACACAGTTGAGGTATAATTACAACGCACCATAAACATGCCAGGCTAACTCTGTCCCACGTGGCTGCACGGCGATACCCGCGCGGTAATAAGCGCGATAATATGGCGGTAATATACGAGGGAGGTGCTGAAATGTTACCTAGTGCAGGGGGTTGTGTCGTAATTTTGAATGGTGGGTGTGGAGCTTTTGGCTTTTGAAACAAAAGTGTAGTATGATTACAAATGTCATAATATAATATTTTTTTACTTAGCCTACCTACACTGTTCCACTGCCGAGCAAAGGCCTTCGCAAAATCCTTCTAGGCATCCTTTTCTACTACCTTTATGCATCTATAGAGGTATGAGGAACAGGGTGTAAAGTTCACTCATACTCTATAGAAAAGGAAGGAACCTCCGACCAGACGGGTGTTGTGTCTGGCGGGCAACTGCCCGATGATTCATGATGGGCCGTTGTATCTATGCTAGTTGCGCGGTAAACTCTGCTTGCGAGATGCAGGATTTTGCGTGACGTCAGTATGACGCGTTTTTCGCATGTGGCGTTGTAGATACCGCTACACAACCCTGGCGGTACGCACCTAGGTCGTCTCGTCACCTTCTGGGCCGGCCTCGGCGGCGTCGTCAATCCTCGGGCACCCACCGACCGTGTGGAGACTGTTGCCCAGCGGTCACTGTGCATGCGGCCGACCATTTTAAATTTCATAATATAAGGTTTTTTCTAAAGTGTCACAAATATTAGCAAACATTTTATTAAGTTAGGAACCGAGCATCACACACAATTCCCTATGGTGTGTTTATCGAACTGAGTTCTACCTCGCGATCTTTTGCCTGAGGTCTGATGAGACCTCCACTAAAGGTGCAAGTTCATAGCCGACTGCAGACGACACCAGCAGGCGACATGTCGCCGCGACACTACTGGTTTCTATGAAATACCTTCCGTTGCTACCGACACGTCGTCGTCTGCCACGTATTTCATAGAAATACATAGAAACCTGTAGTGTAGCGGCGACATGTCACCTGCTGCTGTCGTCTGCAGTCGGCTACGAACTTGTACCTTTACATGAAACAAAAAAGTTACATACGCAGCATTTCAAAACGGGACAGCAGACCCTTGAAATAATAACATGGTCATTACGACGATGTATGCATCTAAGTTGCACCCCAAAACTTCTAAAACTAACCCCATTATGCAGTAAATTCAAAACTCGTCCCAATTATCTATCGGGGGGACGTAAATCAAAGTCCGAATGCACATAATCTTATCAATTTATGGTCCCAGTGTATCGAAACTTGGCCCCTTGCATGTGCAGGCGACAAACTGCTCAAGTTTGATAATAAATTAAAACCGCTAGATATTTAGTGTTGCGTTGGAGTTCTACTGATGAGGCATGCGGTGCGCTGGATTGTGGTCGTTACTAGAATATGGCATTGTTTTAATAAAAATGTGTCTATGTTTGAAGAAATTTGAAGTGAATGAAGATTCACACATAACATCACGCCTGTAACTCCCCTAGCTAGGCAGAGGTGTACCTTAGCAGTAATAGGGGGCGAACCTATTGCGACCAATCAGGCACGCATCCAGACTCCGGGCTATAATAACACTTTGCCCGACCTGGGGTTCGAACCCAGGACCCCACGCTCAGCAGTCACGCTTGCAACCACTATACCAACGAGGCAGTGAATTAAAATACCTGTTCCTTAAAATACTGTTGGCCCATTAACTAGTTTTAAAACACAATTATTTACAAAATTTTTGGTAGTTTAGTAGGTTCCCTTTCAGGCACGAATAATATCTAATTAGCTATAAGAACTTTATAATATCGGTCGAAGTGGCGATGCTTGGGGAGGCCTGTGTCCAGCAGGGGACGTCTTTTGGCTGAAATGATGATGATGATGATGACTTCGCAAGAGAGGTTTAGTAGATATAAGACCTATTCGTAAAATGGCTTACGGCGAAAAAAATGACCTATTCTTGGAATGGCTTATTCTTCAAAGGACTCGTTCTCATAGTACCTCATTCTGCAAAAGAGTCATTCGTATAATACATTATTCGTGTAATGACCTGTTCTTGGTAGGACTCATTTTTTTAAATCCCTAGGTGAAACTATAAAATTCACGAATCGAGGTATGTTAATTTAGGTGCTTACTAACTTTTTGTTAATTACAACTCATCATTTAAGATTGTAAATAATTTCAAGCAGAGGGAGTACCAAAGAACAGCTGGCAGGTAATATGCTAGCTAATTTTAAACAAGAACCATAGGTAATAGGCGCATCACTAACTGTAATAGATTCAGCGTGTATGTAAATGGATCGCAACAGTTCGACAATATCGTGTCATTAACTAATTAAATATGTTGTAACTATAACATCTGAGAGCAGAGGTGGCCCAGTGGTAACGGCCGCGACTTACGAGTTGTACGTCGTAGGTTCGAACCCCGACAGGCGCTTTACTTTGTGTAAATTATTTCATCACCACTGCTCTCAAAACGGTGAAGGAAAACATCGTGAGGAAACCGGCATGTCCTAGAACCAAAAATTCGAAGACATGTGACATCCACCAACCCGCACTGGGCCCGCGTGGTGGATTATGGCCCACTCCCTCTCACAGAGAGGAGGCCTGTGTCCCAGCAGTGGGAACGTTATAGGCTGATTATGTATAACATCTGAGTACAATATTATTATGTAAAATTATAATCAAGGAATTCTTTTACGATTAAGGGCATTTCTGGGCTAGCAAATTACTTGTTCACCTACAATTTCATTGTCTTAAAAGAGCCATAACCAATCTGTTTGGAATATGGAGTGTTTTATACAGAGTTATTGGAAAAACACCAACAACCTCTTAAGAGGTCATTGTACTCATCATTATGAACAACTTTTACTAAGGGATTGAACTCGAAATCGCGAAAAAAAAATCAGCTGTTCCCTACATCTATGTTCGTAACTAACATAACTCGTCAAAATGCAGGGAACAGCTGATTTTATTTTCGCGATTTCAGGGTTGGTCCCATAGTAAAAGTTGTTCATAATGATGAGTACAATGACCTTTTAAGAGGTTGTTAGTGTTTTTCCAACAACCCTGTATATGAAAACCATTTTTTCTTCATGCAAAAATAAGGAGAAAAAAAAAGAAAATACATTTATTTGCACTAAACATTGCGCATAAAGAATTAAAAACATAAAGCACATGAACACAATAAGAACTAGTAAAAACGGTTCTATTATTATCCATGAAAGTAATCACCTTCCACGATTCCTGACTTCTGGCACACCTTGTATAGAAATCTTGGACAATTAATTAAAAGTCTGGACCCATACGTTCTTACAGATCAAGTCGGTTAGTCTCATCGTCGTCTTAATAAGCGACTGTGTTCACATGCTGCCAGTGTCAGCATTTATTGATGAGATAGACTTGTCGTAGAACCTACTGGAAGTGTCCTCCAAAGTTATTTCTATTGCTACTTATTGTTTTGCAAACTACACGCACCATCACCACGCCATTGCATTGGAAGACGTAGCGTTCTTAGCGTGTCGATAGCAATCTAAATGTCCTCGGCCCAGAATTCGGCTACTTGTTTGGCGCCATCACTAGCGTCCATCAGTTCCTGTAACGTGCAGCTGACAGGACACGCAGGGCACCATATTAAGTATCCCATTGTTTGTGGAACAGCACCACATTTACACTCCAAGGCGGAGTCGTCTATAAATCTCCACCTGAACAGGTTTTCTTTGCTTCGGCTAACCTGGGTCCGGAGTCTGTGTAAAGACTTCCAGGTTACCCAAGGTAACTCATGTCCAGGTGGGAGGTCTTCAGCGGGTGGAACGAACGGTTTGGGTAAGGAAGCACTGTCTCGCCACAGCTTCAGTCTTTCTTGTGGTGGTTCGCCAGTGAGTGGGACGACACACTTTAAAAAACTGTTAAGCATATTATCCACCAAGTGCTCAAACAAGAACGACGTAGCGTTGGAAGGCCTGGGAAGAAGGGTATAAGGTAGACCAATGACCTGGTGAAGGCCGCAGGAAACCGCTAGATGCGAAAAGCACAGAACCGGTCGAAGTGGCGGTGCTTGGGGGAGGCCTATGTCCAGCAGTGGACGTCTTTCGGCTGAAATGACGATTATGATGATGATAATATTGCACTCTCTCTTTGCCTAGCCTTATCCTATGTCATTTGGGGTCGGCTCTCCTCGTCATTATTCGCCATATGTTTCGGTTTTGGGTCGTCGAGTCATTCACTTGGACATGCTTCAGGTCGTTGTTGACTACAAACATTCAACTGAAATGGCGTCTACCTCGCTTCTTTGGCGCTGAATCATCATGTAACTGCACTATATTTTTCTGAGGTTTTAGGTAGGGATAAATACCAATGAGTATAAGCATCAATTGCTTACAAATTTCCTTTTAAGCAATTGGTAAGAAATTTATCAAAAAAGTTGACCTGACAAATAGTGGAGCCTGGACAAAGTTTAAGATCTCATCTTTTGTTTGGTGACATGTTGCTAAGTAGTTTTTCGGCTTGATGCCAACGTCTGGGACGTCTACTTCGTCGCACGACTGGTAAGTAGCACCAAAGGCAAAAAAAAAAACAAACAAACAAAGTGTGGGTACATAAAAGATGCTGTTTACACCGTCAGTCATACGAGATCAAGGTTTAAAGCTGATTATTTTGTGATGAGTGCATCATTATTTTGGTGATACGAGCAGTAAAGTAGTGTTCCAGTTTAAAGGTATATACACACATCAGGGAAGCCCGTGTCTGGGACGTGATAGGGCCCGTCACTGAAGCTCCATCGCCGCGCCGGCCCGGACATGGACGTGCGTAAATGCAAACACCAACTTTTTTTGGAGCCGCTTTCGGAGCACCGTCCGTCCACGTCTCGTGCACGACGCTGATATGTGTGGCTACCATAAAGGGATGGAGTGCCAGTGAAATAGAGTAAATATCAATTCTTTTTGTAATTTACATCGGCAAACGTGGTTGTGAGGAAAAATTTGACTCCCACTAAACGAGAACTGTTATAATTATCTAGTCTGTTTTTTTTAGGTCATGAGAAATGAGCGCAGACGCCAAGAAGTCCAGTACAGCTGTTCTGTAAAAATCTCACCGTAAAAACTTAGTGAAGTGAGTTTAAAGTAAGCTGTCAATAGTGTCAATGCCTTGCATCAGAGGGGCAATTCTATTAATTTTAAGAACGTTCACAGTCTGATCTCAGTCTCAACCTGTCAAAAATACCTCTAATTTCCCTACATCTTGACAAGTTTTTGACATTTGTTTGTCGCCGAGATGAGACTGTGACTAGATTTTGAACGTTTTAAATTAAGTACGAGAATTAGCCTTCAGATGGAATGACAACTCACTAAGCTCACTTCACCTAAGTTATCACGGTGATCTTTTTACAGAATAGCACCACTGCTGCACTGGTGACCGCTAGCCAAGTGTATCTAACACTTCGATCAAAAGAGAATTTTTGATGGAAGACCTAACAGAATTCATTTATTTAATGAGGCCATATCCAGTGCATCTATATGAAGGTCATGAGAAATGTAGGGCGGACGCTCAGAGGTCCAGGTGATGCGGCCGTTAGCCAAGTGTAACAGAATTAATTTGTGGGTGGCGGGGACACGGCCGGCTCGATGACGACACGAACCGTTTGTTATTGGCAATTCTATTCATAAATGGATGCGAGGTTCAACATCTTAGCGGAAAATGTATTATGGGGATTACAAGACCTAAACGCAAAAAAAAGCAAGTTTTAGAAGCAATAAATCGGTCGACTACAGTAAACAAAATCAAAAAAATATGTGATTTTCTTCAGAATATATGCTAGGTAGATAGTGTGTTGAAAATATAATATCTACAACTTATTTGGTACGATAGAAAAAAACCCATGAAGATACCTCTAAAAACTTTCTTTTCACAATAAAACCCGTACTAATATAACATACAATCATTCTGATTTTTTGTCAGATTACTCTACAAGCAACATACTAAAGCACTAGTGTTTTAATTTTTTAGTCCAAACAATAGATTTTTTGTAAATAGATAATGCTTCATATTTTGCAATAAATTACCAGCGTTGTGTCATCGCGCTTCTCTTTCTTTATTATGCAGTCCAACAGTGACCGCGCTTTTGGTCATGGAGTCCCCTTAAGTTTGGTAATAAGAACATTAGTTCTGGTATATGAGAGCTTGACGACGATTCTCACCATGACAATTTTGACTATTTACATTTTAATAGCAAGCCATGATTTTCCGTGAAGGTCATCACCATTCTTCTGTCCTTCAATCAACTCAGCCTATTGCAGTCCACTGCTGGACATAGGCCTCTTCCAGACTGCGCCACAGCACGCTGTCCTCCGCCTTCCGCATCCAGTCTACCCCAGCCACCTTCTTTAGGTCGTCCGTCCATCTAGCTGGGGGGCGTCCCACACTACGCTTGCCGGTACGCGGTCTCCACTCCAGGGCTCGTCTGCTCCACCAGCCATCAGTCCTTCGACAGACATGGTCAGCCCACTGCCACTTCAGTTTGCTTACTCTGCAAGATATCCTCTTGTCCTTATCCCAATTTAATTGTGGTCGGCGCAACATGTATTTATCTTCCATATTTCTCTTTTAGTCGTCATCTCGGTAGTCACCCCCTTTCTAACCATATCATCATTCACACAGTCCATCCATCGTTTCTTTGGTCTTCCCCTATTCTTATAACCTTATCTTATTGTTTCCGTAATGTTATTGACGTAATTGAAATAAACATAACATACATAGGTAACGCTTGTAATTCTCGAAGGGTAGACGTAAATATAACACTAAAATGACAATGATTGGACGCAAGAAATAATCATTTAATAAGTCATAAGTTCAAGGCAAGAGGATCGAAAATATTAAAAAAATGTCAGAGCGTAAGTACAAGAATTACTAGTCTATTATTCCACTTATAGAAATCCGATCAAATCCGAGCGTACGATTGACTTCCACCTATTTACCTACTATAAAATTCAAAACTTAGGTACTAAAATTTTAATTGGGGCTGTTCATTTATTACGTAAGACAATTTTAACCAATTTCTGACCGCCCCTCCCTCCTACGCAAGAAAAAATAAGATTCGAATGAATCCCCTCCCCTCTTTGAATCTTACGTAAGATCAGTATCTACCAATATTGGAAAGAAAAAGTAGCAATTTTTTTTTAAACTTATAATTTTTGCTTACTTTTGTGATCATACGTAAGAATAATTTAGACCCCTCCCACCTCCATAATAGTAAAAATAAGACTTGTTTGGACCCCTTTCCCCCTCAAATCGTATTACGTAATAAATGAACAGCCCCATGGAGGATTAAACAGTTGTGGTTACGATTTTGTAATTTTATAATACAAGCAACTATGTAGCATGCATGAACAAAAAACTAGTAGGTAACAGTGGCGAAGGTACCATACAACTCGATTCCCACCGGCTCCCCTTCGAAAATTCAGAACATAACCACACTATAAGTCAATTCATAATTAAAAAAATTTATGGCATTTTTTTTGCTCTGGCTTACCTTTGTCATAAATCCGCCCCTCGCCACTGGTAGGTAACACCCTTTCATTTTAATGAACAACTTCCAAATTCCGAAAAGACATACACCATCAAGCCGATCAACGAGTCCGAGCCCCTATTCTCATAATCTTCGTCTAGCCCGATAGACTTATTAGCAGTGCCGCACTCGACATAAATCAGGCAGCTTGGGCCGGCGCAGGTGCTTCTAATGCGCTGGCGCACGATATATAGTCGCTTGCGTAGTAATTGACGGTGCTATTGCAGATTTTGATTTATGTAAATCGTTTTTGTAATGAAGTGATGATGGTTTGTAAAATTTGAAGGTTTTTGAGTCGGTTACGACCAGTGAGGCTAACAAATCTACCGAAACATGAAAAAAAAAATGGTGAGAAAATATGGTTTCTTTAGTTTCATTACTGGATTGTGAAAAACAGTTTGCCTGCCACTGAGGAGTGAAGCACTTAAAAAAACAATTTGCGTTCTTCTTATTCCTTTCCTTTTTTTTTTAATCAAATTATTCAAGAGCAGTGGTTGCCCAGTGGTAACGGCTGCTACTTACGAGTTGAAGGTCGTAGGTTCGAACCCAGACAGGGGCTTTACGTTGCATAAATTCATCACTGCTCTCAAAACGGTGAAGGAAAACATCGTGAGGAAACCGGCATATCCTAGATCCAAAAAAATCGAACACTTGTGACATCCCAAATTCCCAACCCGCACTGGGCCCGTGTGATGGACGGTGTATAGCCCACTCCCTCTCACCGAGACGAGGCCTGTGCCCTAGCAGTGGGCACATTATAGGCTGATTATGCTAAAATTAAATAAAAGAACGAAAACGAACATTCGTTAATTATTAAAATCTTAAACTACCCTCATTTTATTGAAGTGTCAATAAACTATTAAAATGTCACGTATAAAACAGCTATTAAATATTACAACTCTTGCGAAAAAAATGTCCAACATTTCACAACTTTCTGGCAATATTGCAAAAATAAAATTTCACCTCCACTTCATTGCCTGCCTGCCACACGGCTTTACGCAGTGACGGCAACATTTTAGATTGAAGCGAATTGAAGTGTCAACTGTCGTGTGACTGAGTAGTGTTATTGAAAATACACTGGCCAGTCAGAGGGTTGGCGAGGGTGGAGACAGAATCACAGAACTTGTATTGTAATAATAGATCTCAGAAAAAAAAAAAAAAACAAAAAATGTAGTCGGGTTTTTGCAGATTATAGCTGTGCCCCGCGGTTTCACCCGCATAAGACTCGATCCCGTGGGAATATCAAGACAAAAAGTAGTCTATGTGGTAATCGAGGTTGTCAGCTACCTCCATACCAATTTTTTTTTAAATTGGTCCAACCGTTTGTGCGTGAAGAAGTAACAAACATACAAACACACTCACAAACTTTCGCCTTTATAATATTAGTGATGATAATAATTGACGTGTCTTTAGTGAAACATGACACATTGCCAATCTATTCTGTCAAAATCTTACTGTGAAAACTAAGGTGAGCTGTCAACTAAGTCAATTCCTGGTGAAATGACACATCACCTAAGTTGACATTTTTACAGAATAGATCAGCTGATTTGATAAGTACCATGTAATAAGTACCTATTTATACCGACGAAACTTGTGAATCGAGCATACGGTACGAATAACTATCGTCAAATCGGGATGAGTCAGTGAGGTAGGTAAGGGAAGGCGCCTGCCAGATAATCAGGTCGCCGAAGCCAGCTAAGTTACTCAATCCAAAGGCTGCCTTGGGGTTTAAACAATCTGAGGATCATTAACAACGTTTGCTGCAGTTTGGTCGTAAAATATCACGAATTGATGAAACTAGGTAATAGAAAAACAGTCGTACGGGAACCAAAAAAGCCTATACAAAATAATCCTCTATAAAATAAAGCCGCTTCCACACCACACCGCCGGTCAGCGTGGCTATCAAAAAATCGTAATTGATTTTTTCACGGGCGATGCGTCAAGCGCGAACGCAAATGGCTTACGTCGGCCGTATTGAATTAGTGCGTCGACGACGACAATGTCGCGCGGACAGTGACTGAATGGAGCTGACGACTGTAGTTTTTTTTTCTAGATAAACGTTTAGTTTTGTCTCTTTCTACGGTTCGTAGGCATTTTTAAGGATTTAGGAGTTGTATTTGAAGCTTTATGTCAGGTATTATTGTGCCTCAATGGTCACCCCATGGTTCTATAAGAAAGTAACAGGTGTTACTAAGGGGGAAGCGCCAGAGTAGCCAGTTCATATTTCATGAAATATTCATTCAATAAGATTATATGAACTTAGAGGGTTGTATTGATAATTTTAATGATAATAATTCTGTAAAGACATAGTTTTTATGCCCGCGAATCATATTTTAATCAACATTCACCAAAAATCTGACCTGCAAATTGCAAAAAAACGTAAGAAAATTTGAATTTCGGGCCTACCTAGCGCATCCCCCTTAAAACACGAGTCGTGTGAGTTATGTACCTATCCCAATTTTACTCAAGTGACATTTTGAGGCTGCTGTCGTTGAAGTTGAAAACATGTTTTAAATGTATTTAGATAAATATACACGGCTTTTTGACCGGATTCCAGCAAAACCTATCGCCGAGAGGTCGTGGTTTTGGAACTACGAATCCTTTAATGAACGAAATACTTTCAAGTGTGAAAATACGCACAGCAAAAAAACTACAACAACGACTCCACAAATTCATGTCCCGCAACAAAATTCACTCATAAAATTAATTAAAAAACACTTCGCGCCGGCGATTTCGCACAAATTGATCGAGAGCGGCCGAGCCCGTGACGTCACTAATGGAACACTTTTGCCGTTTTTATAACCGCGTTAGTGGACACCCATCTTTATGTCATCAAAGACATTAAGTTCTTAGTGCGTAATGAGGTGACAACAGAAATTAGGGGCGTCTCTCAAAATTACGGTTCAATTTTTTTTTATAGTTATTCTACTTTAATATATTGTAACATGATGCTGCAATATGCCTCAAGACAGTTTAACTCTGTTCAAAGTACCTAAGTTAATTGCATCATACTGTAGATTTTGTTTGATAGCTTACGTAATTATATAAGGTGTGTCAAAATTAACCCAACAAACTTTAGAGGTGCTGTTTCGACTTTCGACCATCTAACTGAACAACTTTCACTATGGGACCACCTCTGAAATCACGAAAAAATCAGCTGTTTCATAAATTTTGGTCAACTTTTGTATTAAACAGCTGATTTTTTCGTGATTTCAGAATTAAATGATAAATGATTTGTTTTCCGTAAGTAGGTTTATACAGTCACGTCTAAAAGTATGTATACACTTGGCTTTATTCAAAGGCGATTTTTTCCTTTATTTTTTAATGAAATTTTATGTTATTAGGTACGAAAATAGTATTTTCGAACGCATAGGTTTATAAGTGTCGTATTTCAAAGGTGCATTCGTTATTTCACGAAAAAATCGCAATTGAAAATTGCCAAGTGTATACATACTTTTAGACGTGACTGTACCAACACTTTTACACGTCAATCATATTTGTTTTTAAGCTAGGTGAGGTCGGCGTTTCCTATCTGACTACTCTGAGAAGAAAGGCCGAAACAAACTCAGAGGTCACAGTCTCTTTTAAAGTCCAGACAAAACCTTGGTCAGATCATGTGAAGACCATGTAGATTGGTGTCTGAAATGGTCTTTTGAGGAAAGAACCACACAGATTGAGCGGATTGTCCCGAAGCGGAGTTGGTCCTATAGTGAAAGTTATTCAGTTCTTTTATTGTTTTCATCTTCACGACTGGTAGCATAAGACTTGATACGTATTTTTTAAAATTTAATCAGTTGGACATTTTTCATTACTTCCAATACATTTCGACCAATAGGTACGCCTACTTAAAAAATCATTATCTTGCTTCGATCTAATCTTAACAATACACTTAACTGATTTCTGGACAAGCCACCCCAACCCCACTAAACTCAAAACCCCCACGAACCAATAGCTTTCCTACGCCACTCGGCAACAAACAAGCGCCATACTTGTCGTATAACATGGCGGGTTTAGGAGTCCGGCGCAGCCGCAACATTGCGTAACACCTAATTAAAGTGCAGCAAGTTGTTGATGGCCGCAGTGAATGAAGGTGGACTCTTAATTAATACATTTTGAACGTGGATTAACACAAGTTGCAGGGTGTGGACGAGGTTTGTGTAACGTGAAGGTTACACTGTCTCAAAGTCTTGAAGGTGAACTTGAACTGACTTAGCATTATTCCCCTAGAAAACCAGCCTTTTTGAAGTGAAAACTTCTTTACGCGCGTTGGGCATTTTTTTTAGGTAGGAAAAACCATTGAATTCGCGCCACTGTTACCGTAACCGCCACCGCTTTGGATCTGTTCGGCTGTCCTCAGGATGTACTCGGTTTTAATTTATATCCGATATATCAGTGAGTGATGGCAAACTATTCTGTTTGTGTTTTGTTTTCACTTCTGTCGCCATTGGAAATCCTCTTGGATACCCTCCGTCTGGGAAGAACAGAGGTTTATGTCGAAGGCCGGACGACTTAAACCCCACGGTTCTTTCCAGTACCAAGAGTCGGGAGCCCGGGAGATACTTGTAGACAGCCAGCAAACAGTTACTACCTATGAGGTTATTGTTTTTAGTTCATGAGCTTTAAAATTAGATCTAGAAGGAATGGTCTACCTCTTCAAGAACTATTAATATTGTAAATATCCCTTGATAACCCAAAGTTACTTATTGTGCCTAAGTTAGTTTTGGCACTTCAGTTTACTGTAACCATTTTCTTTGGCTACTTCCACGTTGAATCATGAATTACAGTGCGGCCAACGAGACAATGCGGTCTTGACACCCGTCAGTTTACGTGTTTTGCAAATTTGATCTTTATCAGCTACTAGAATTCTTGTCGCACTGAAAGGTGACAGGAACGCATTCTCTCTACTGCCAGACTGTAGTTGTGTGTACCTATCATTTGTACAGACGCCAGCACATCAAGCTACCCGAAACTGTCAAATTTTCCCAATCAACTTTGAACCTTATGATTTAGCGATAAAGTTGAAAATCTATTAAAGAAATTTTGACAGATTGTAGTAGCTTGATGTGAAAAGAAAGAAAGAAAAAGTATTTATTGTGCTGGCGTCTGTACGCCAAAAAATGTAAGGTTTTTTTTTCAGCCGTTCCTCGACGGTTTCTTCCAAGACCTGCATACTGGTCAGTCAATGCGAGGGCAGGAAAACCCCCACAGATATAGATAGACCTAGATAACGCAAGTATCACGAACTGTATGAAAACTAAGCGTGCCACTTTTTGACTACCTACTATGACGTCACAAGCTCGCGCTCTCGCTGGCGGCTTATGATTTTCGATCGTAAACTGGTGTGATTTTTGGCACGCGAAGTAGGTGCTCTTGCGTTATCTAGGTGTATCTATATTTGTGAAGACCCCTCAATTCCCGTTTGACACAAACACGGCACAAACAGATAGCTAATCGTGCTAACTCAATTAACAGCATCTGCCTTCAGTCCGATCCGCTGCGCTCGCGTTATTGTGCTCAGCGCTCATAAATTGACAAACTGTCCAACTCTCATGAACAAGCCGGAATAAGTTTCTGCTTCCGGTCAGTGCGCGAAACATGGCGGACATACGGGGAGGAAGTTGGGACGGGCCTGCTGGTCTTAAGGTGGTAGATCGCTTGGGTATTAGAAAATGTCAGTGCATTTTTTTTTACCCAAAATCAAAATGATGGTGCTAATGAATAAGACTTCATATTCTGTTGATTATGTAGGGGTTACTAAGTTTTTTGAAACTTTTTTTTTTCAAAATTATCATAAGAAGATGAAGTGTGTTTTATATTAGAATAGACCCAGTAGCGTGCATTGGTTTTCAGAATAGGTAGGCAGTAGGCCGGGTCTAGTCTAGACAAACGCGGTCTCTAATCAGAAAAAAAAAGTGTGGTCAAATCAAAAGTGTGGTTATTTGAGTAGGCATGCCTACTTACATAACACCCATACATATCAGCCTATAATGTTCCCACTGCTGGGACGCAGGCCTCCTCTCGGTAAGAGGGAATGGGCTGTCATCAACCACGCGGGCCCAGTGCGGATTGGTAGATGCCTACTTAAGGGTGATAAATTGCGAAGGTCGAACGTCATGGTATTACGCGTGAGACATACATATTTTTAATTTTGTCGTATTAACTTGAACGAGTAAGGACCAATGACAATGTGCGAATAGTACGGGAGCCGAGCAGGAAGTCCGGAGACTGCCTACTGCCGCGCGCGTTTGTATGAAGATTTTGTTTTTTGTTAGGTATGTATGATAATTTAGTGAGTTTTTAATTGTGGGGCACACACACTAAAATGTAATTGACGGGCTTATGTTGATATATCGAGGTAGGCACTGCTTATATGCCTATATGCAATGCACGCCACTGCATGTCATACGGGACGTCATGGCTAAACATGAAGACATTTTCATCACCAAACTCTCCACGACTTCCATCACCAGCTCCACGGGACCGCTCCCATGTAGACCTCCGTGTGTCTCCATCCAGGGGTCCACAGGCACCGCTCGTGATTTAGCGACTAACTTGGCCCGTGTCCTGCGAGGACCTACGGAACCAAGCCACGGTTGTTTGCTTAATGAACCATGAATTTCTATTTGTTGTCCGTTCAGGTAATTAAGTAATAGCTCGGTAACGACCCTGTTTATGTCATGAATATTTGTCTGTTTGTCTATTGTTTATTTTGCTATGTGATAAACCTTAGGGACACCGAGCAGCGTTTATATCCCAGCCTGAGCATCAAGCAAATGTATGGTCATCATATTTGAAGAAGAAATCGCATCAGCCGCTCCACGTGGAACTAAAAAAACATCTTGATAATTAACTTAAAGTATATTCAGACTTATCAATTCAAATTAATATTATTCCAAGTTAAACAAATATCAACTTTATTTTAATGGTAATTAAGTTTATTTCAGTGACTGACACTATTGAAAATGTTATAAAAATGTTACAAGTTGTAGCGTAAACTGAACTTTATGGTGTAGGATTTAAAGTAAATTTTTCATAAATCCATATTTTTTTACATTTTTCGGAAAATAAATTGCGAACGCAGATTACATAAAACAACAACCCACCCGTATTTTCCGAAGGTGTAAGCAGAGATGCACTATTTATTACACCCACAGACCGCATGTAAAAAAAAAACCTATGTTTATAGGGCGTGCCTATAGTATAAACCGAGCACAAATCGAGACACCGGACTGCTACTGAGGAATTCTTGATGGTAAAATTTAAAAACCCAATAACACTTAGATAGCCCTGGGAATCGAACTCAGACTTCGCGTTCAGGAAAAGCGCTAGCGTCCACCTTCACTCACGAGTTTAGGTACCTCAGTTGTATCTTGAATTGTATGAAAAGTAGGTAAGTACCTACTATTATCAGCATAATGTGGCGTAGTAGGTATTGCCCTCGTTACACATTTGATGTTTTGACTTAGGGTAAGCGCACACGAGCCACTGGCCACAACCACTGGTGGCTGTCACCCCGTGCTGCGGTGTTGAGTACCTACTGCTGTAGCAGGTGGCCGCCACTGGCCACACGTGTGTGACGAATCCAAATAAAACGTAAAAAAAAAAGAATCAAAATTCATGTAAACTGCTTGTCGCTAGGCTACTGGTGGCTGTGGCCGGTGGCTCGTTTGCGCCTAGCCTTAGGGTCGCCGCACACGCCGCCACGAGAAGCGAACGAGCAGCAACGATTTGTGGCGTGTGGCGGCCACCGCCGGCGCAGCACGGGCGTCAACCGTGTGCGGCGAGTCCATATAAAATGTATGAAAACTACAGTAAATATGCCGTTTGGCGGTGTTTTGTGATTGTGGCCGGTGGCCCGTGTGCGGAGACCCTTAGACCTTGATTTGTTAATCTGTCAAGCTCCGCTAATGAGACACAATTGATTTTTTGTTGTTTCGTCGCCAATAGGCGACGCGCGGTGCTTGACTGTGCTTGATTTATATGTATACTAATAATAAAGCTAAAGAGTTTGATTGTTTGAACACGCTAATTTCTGGAACTGCCAGTCAGATTAAAAAAAAACTTTTTGCATTTGATATTCATGAGGAAGGCTATAGTCGCGGGCAGAAGCTAGTAAAGTATATTACTTACCTACCTCTCAAAGTAAACAATACTTCGACTTTTTTTTATTATCAGCCATTTCTGTCCCACTGCAGGAAAAGGCCTCCCTTCCCTCCTTCGACTTATCTCTATCCAGTGCTGTTACACGCCAATCCTTGTGGAAAGAGTCGAGTTCATCCCGCCATCTCATTCTGGGCCTGCCGCGTTGCTGTTTGCTGCTGTTTGGGACCCATTGTGTGGTTACTTTAGCCCATAGCTCCTCCGGCATGCGACAGATGTGACCAGCCCAGTTCCATTTTAGCTTGGCAGCCGTGTGATCTACATCGGCAATTTGAGTTTTCGAACGCAGTATCGAGTTCCTTATACGATCCGCAAGTTTAACTCCAAGGATACTTCGACTTACAGTTATTTTATTTGTGACAGTAGCAACCCAATATCAACCTTGATTTAGACAGACTTGTCAATGGCAATAGCCCATCATCAACCTTATTGCAAAGATAATAAAGTTCATTGTGCAAATTGACCTGTGAATGAACTGTAGAAATGCATAAGAAATGTGTAAATAAAATCATACAATCATTTCAAAACGTTTATTTAAATCATTATAATATAAAATGTTTTTTTTCGCAAACTATACCTATAACTATTCATGATAGCATGTTCTTTTACAACGAATATTCAAAAATTTCTGAAATATTAAACAACGTCATTGTCTTAGAATTTGTTATTATGATATTACATTCTTCAAATAAATAAATTATTAATCTTTGACAATAGTAGTAAAGTTTTAAAGAGCCTATATTAGAAGAATAATAATAAAAACAACAATAATACTATGCTTCAATGAAATTACTTACTTATATTTACTTTCTTAATCTATGTAATTTTTAGTTACATAGGTACTAGTCCTCGTAAATTAATTATTACAATAATTAATAATATTATATTGTATAATGAATATATTCGCGACGCGACTCTAATAGACGATTTCTATGAAAACTTCATGGACATTGTTCTACCAGAATCGCATCGCACCGTCGATTCGCGCTTGTGTACCTTAACACCTAATTAACTATTTATTTTAAACACATTACAATGTTTACTTTGGTAACTATCTAGCTTCTATTTTACAATTACAAAAATCGAAACGGAAAACTAAACAGCACTCAAGTTATTGTTTTTGTTTGTCATGTATTTTTATGAATACCCACAGTTTTATATGAATTAACTTTATACTTACTTGAATAACTACATGTTTAGATCACAGTATTATAATCATGTCACCCACACTATGCCCATAGAATCCCAAGTTTCCAGTCCTAAAAACACACAAACAGGTACTAAAAGTACCCTCAAACGGAAATATCAATACTAAATCACTGTAGTTATATATGTCCAACCTCACTATCGTTAAACGCATGGCTTTTCCAGAACTCTGCTAACTCCTTAAACTTATTGCAACACTTTCGCTGTCTCCTAGGATTGCAGTTCATTGCTGGGTTGTGAAGAATGGAGCTGAACTTCCTCACAAGTGTCGTCACTGATTCCCTCGTGACGTCATCCACATCATCCACTGTCATGTTCGAGAAAAGGCTCAATTGCTCAAAGGCTTCATTTATGTACCTTTCCACGTCATCTTCGTCACTATTTTCCTTTTCTGTAGGAGTATCATCAAAAGACAGGTCGGCGGTAGATATGCTGCAGCTAACTTTCTCAGGAAAAGCATTCTTCTTCCGGACAGTGCTGGTAGCAGAAGAAAGCTTCTCCACAGACTTGAAGATGTCATCAATCTTGTCGCATATATCTTCTACGGAAGCTGCAGAGAGAATCTGTCCATTGATGAAGTAGAACTGTTTTGGCTGGTTCTTTTCTTCAAGGTCTTGCAAGAATTCATTGTAGTCTAAGGCTCCTGTTTTTGACAGTCTTCTGCCAACTTTCCTGCGTACTTTCTTGAACAGAAACGAGGAATCGAAGGTAGTCTTCATCAAGTCCAAGGTGCTGAAGACAGGCTGTAGTTTCCCTGGAGGATTGTCTTCTTCAGTTTCTAGGTCAACGGGTTCTCCCCACTTTTCTTCGAGCTGTGTCCATTCCTCGTTGCCAGATAATATCGCCTCGGGGTCAAGGAATGTACTGCACATTTTGGAGACGTGTTTCCGCTGCGAACGATCGGTGCGAACTGAGGCCTAGATACGTTTGTTGTGGTTATAAGGTGCGCCCACGCATTGTTTTGGCTCTTTAGATAATGGTTGCCGGTTGTTGATAAACTCATTAGGGTATTTTTTAGGGTTTCCGGAATAGATTTAAATTATTTGTTAAGAAAGTATTAGTCGATTATCGCGTAGTAATTATTAGTAAACAAGAGATTAAATACACTATTATGTCGTTTATATAATAGATAATTAAATGTCTGTAGTGATTTAATTTAGCAGTTGTTTTGAGACCAAATATGTTTAAATACTAACCATTATTTTGAACAGTAGGAGCATTTTAAATTAATGAGTAAACATAGTAATCAAAGTTTTCGAAAATTCTAAGGTTTACTTCGAATTTCTTGAAGTTATAAGGTAGGATGAATAAGTGTAGGTGTAGGAAGGTACACCTCTGCCTAACCTATCAGTGATTAGTAAGCAAGATGTTATGTTATGATGAATAAATTTGTATAAATTAATTTATAGCATCGTCCGTCATAATTTGGTTACTTACGGAAGACATCATTGGCGCCGATTCCCTTGTTCACAAACTAAACTAAATGTAAATTCAGTGCATGTTTTTCTTTCTACATACTTCATTAAGAAAAGGACAGAAGATAAATTTTAGTTCAGTCCTGTCAAATTCCTGCGCCTGACACTACTCCATACAAGTTTAGACGTGATTAAAAACTTGCCTACTAAAATTACGTCAATTGACGTGAGTCGCTGATTAATTTGACAGGACTAAACGAAAATTTATCTTCTGTCCTTTTCTTAATGAAATGGAAAGAAAAAGATGTACTGAACTTAAATTTAGTTTAGTATGTGAACAACAGAATCGGCACTATTGTAAACTTTTCATGTTTTATCAGGAATTTAAATGTGTCTAAATTACAACAACACATTTAAATATTCCTAAACACCAAAAACGCCAACAAGTAACGTCCATTTTAAAATAACTCGATACGCATTTAAAAGAAAATGGAAAAATACAATGCAGTCTTTTGCAAAATGTTTCACTGGCAGTTCCAAGGATTTATCCAAGGAATAAAAAAATGAAAAGGTATTCGATACACCTTTTGTAAAAACTAATCTCTGTTTACAATCCCCAGTTACACGAATGAGCAACGAATACAATAATACTGTATTAATTAAACACATCTGACCTTAACATATTCAGCGATATGCTACCGGTATTCAGAAAGAAAATCACGCTATCCTTGCCAAGTTGCTTTTAATTTCAATTTTCATATTAATATTTTTTACTTTTTAAATTATTGTTTTTATTCTTAACTATTCGTTCATGTTTGTTACCCATCTTAATTTCTTTAGTCTGTTTTATTTTATATTAGTTTTAGTTTAGCTTAATGTGGGAATAAAAAGGGCTGAAGGTCAGAGAAATCATAAAATCAAGTAGTATACTTGTTTATTCTTATATAAACTAGTAAAACTCTTAAAAACACATCTTAGTAAAAAATCACGTCTTAACGTCTTCACTCCGTCATTCAAAAGCCAACTGAAAAGTTGTACTCTGGTGGCCAACTATCATTCCCCTTTTTAAATACCTTCCACGTCATCCCAAGCATACGTCTTTGGCATATCGGGTGTAAGGGACAGACCTCCACAAATTAACAGAGTACGTTTAGCTCCTTATTTTGAACCATATTCCACTGAAAATTTTCTCAGGAAAAAAAATTTTTTTTTTGTCGTTTTTTCAGTTTTTTCAGTTTTATTTCAATGTAAAATTACATTCTCTGAAAGCAGCACTCCATTTATGTAAACAATACGGCTAAAACCAAAAAACCAGCAATGGATGTTGAAATACTCTAACGGACAACACGTCAAATCAGCTGTTCACTTTCTGTCTAGCTACAGAGTTCATCAAACTCGTCATCTGCGATTGCACAAAATGGGAAGACGTTAGCCCAGCCGTTGGCGAAAAAAAAGTCTTATTATGCTGTAGTTTACGGGTTAAACCCAAGAACAAAACCGCCGGCGCCGGGCTGGCTGTTTTGTTTGCACAGGACAGTTTCTGTTTGTGTCATTGCATGTTCACACGTCTTCGTTGTTACGTACGCTTTTGGACTTATTTTTGTTGTGGTGTTATAATTTGTGAGAAATGGCTACATTTAGTGCTCGTGAATATGGAGAAATGATGATGTGTTACGGGGAAGCTCGGGGAAATGCTAGGGAAGCGCTGAGAATTTACGCTGGTAAGTATCCTGACCGGCGGCATCCGTCAGACTGCCGGATAATTACCAATGCCTATCAACGCGTGCTGGAAAACCAGCCCATAGTTCCCCATCAGGAAGGCGCTGGAAGACCACTTCGCGGCGAAACTGAAGACAGAATTTTAAACTTGCTCCGTCAAAATCCACGCCTAGGCACACGCACTTCAGCTCGATTATTACGGCGGAATCATGGAGTCCGCGTCTCACACTGGGCCGTGCACAAAACTCTGCGAAGGGATCGGCAACGTCCATACGTTATTCACAAGGTCCAAGCCCTATTACCTCGTGATCGTGGTCATCGAGTAGCGTACTGCCAGTGCTTGCGAACTGAACAGCGTCTAAACCCAAACTTTATCTCCCACGTGATATGGACCGACGAGTCAACTTTTACGCGGAATGGTATGTGGAATCGTCGAAATGCTCATTACTGGTCGCATACTAACCCCTTCGAGATCCAAGAGTCCGGACATCAAACGCGTTGGTCGGTAAACGTCTGGGCAGGAATTTATGGTGATAAAATCCTAGGGCCTGTGTTTCTTCCCGCGCGCATGAACGGAGCGCGCTATCTCGATTTCCTCCGTGATGACCTGGAAAGAGAGCTAGAGAACCTCCGTGACGAGCTGTACGTGGAATGGGAAGCCCTGGATCATGCGCCGCTTGCGCACTTGCCGATGATCTGGTTTCAGCACGACGGCGCTCCTCCACACATAACGCTCCCAGTGCGTTCCCATTTAGACGCCACCTTTCCGCATCGCTGGCTTGGCAGATTTGGACCGAAACCGTGGCCAGCACGATCGCCAGACCTGACGCCATTAGACTTTTTTTTATGGGGCTACGTGAAGGAAAAAGTGTTTGTCAGTGCATGTGCGAGTGAGGAAGAAATGCGAGACCGCATCACGAACACGTTCCAGCAGCTGCGCCACAGCTGCAACGAAGATCCCACGTTGATGACCCGCTTACATGCGGAGACCCTGCGCCGTGCTAATGTGTGTGAACGCCTCGGTGGAGGCCACTTCGAGCCCTATCTCATACGACCGGAGCGATTCTGAGGTAGGATTCATTTTCTTTATTTTTTTTTTACTGTGGACGTGTTGTGATGTGTTACGAGTGTTCGTTACGCGCCGGCTATCTGCAAAAATGTTCGCTCTCGCTCTCTTCAATGTGATGTCACGGGGCTCGAGCGCGCTTTAGGTATGGGCGTTATTTCACGTCAATAGTTACATTACAATAACTATCTACGAGGCATGTAACGAGATAACTAGTTTCGTGTTATACGATAAACTAGCGATTTTTGTAACGAGTACTTTACATTTCTAGATTGAACAAAAAACGACGACAACAAATTGAATGACATGAAACGAAACTGTTACTTTGAATTGAAAGCGCCGCACATGTTTTACAACATTGTTTTTTTCGGGTACCGGCCGCTATTTATTGTTCTATGGCTTGTTAAGTCGAAGCGGTCGGCCGAAGGTTTTTATTTTTTGCTCTTTATTTTATGAAACAAAAGATTTATTCTTGGAAAGGTCATTTGTGAAGCAACCCCAGTGTTTCGAACGGACACGTGCGAGAGTACGGCCAATGACTCGCTGCGCGCGTTTTGCCACGGTAGCGATACATTGCGTATGAGGAAATAAAACAAATCAGGTTTATTGGATTCCCGTAACGATCCTGAAATAATTTCTTGTACCGGACATCTTAGTATGATATACTGAATTCATTCCATTCGTTTGAGGAGATCTGTCCCTTACACCCGTATATCATCTGTCTCACTTACACCTTAGCATTTAGCTCTTTCTTATAGTCATGCATTTAACAGCGTTCCATTCCTACATTAATATATTTTTCAAGGCAGCAAGATAGGTATATAATCAATGCTATGTACGCCGTAATTGTCATGTACATTAGTCCTTTAGTTATTAAGATTATCCTACTCCTACTATAAGATTATAAATGTGAAAGTTTGTGAGGATGTTTGTTACTCCTTCACGCAAAAACTATTAAACGAATTTTGATGAAACTTTGCAGTAATATAGCTTATACGTCAGAATAGCATATAGAATACTTTTTATCCCGATATTCCCACGGGATCAACACTTATGCGGGTGAAACCGCGGGGCGCTGCTAGTTCTAGCATAAGTTTTATGTATGTGATGTGGCTGTGCTTTCTTAAACAAATAAATAAATAAAAAAAACAAAACCAATAGTTAATTAACAAAGTGGTTTGTGCCTTTTTTAATAAATAAAAAAAACAAAACCAATAGTTTAAAAGTGGTTTACTTTGACTAAAACAGACATGAAAAATATTTAAAAACTTTTTGAAAAAGGGCGAGTATAATAAGTTATGAGAATTTCATAATTAGCTCCAATAAACGTACAAATGTGTACAGAGCCATTCCTACCATCAGATACATCTTTACTCATATACAGAGGGGATATGCAAAAAGGACGCTCGCGTACACATACGTTGCAATAAACTAGGCACCTTTTGTGCACAACGAGCCGCTGTCGCTTAATTATCGTTTTGGAATGAGCGTTACATCGGATTTATAATACTGGGTACGCTTCAGCGCAATCGTGTTTATGTTTTTGGATTTGTTTTATTAAATAATATTCAATAATTTATTTATGCAAGTTGCTATAAGTATGCTCGTTTAACCGGCCCGGAGTTGGAGTCTGGATTTGTGCCCGGTTGATGGAAATAGGCTTGCCGTCTGTTATTTTGAGCTTAAACATAAATGGCGAAATATACATTCCCCGATGGCTAAGGCAGAAGTGTACCTATAAATAGTACACCCGCATTTCGCCAGTTATGTTTAGGTCCAGTAGCGTGCATTGGTTTTCAGAATAGGTAGGAACTAGGCCGGGTCTAGTCTAGGCAAACGCAGTCACTAATCAGAAAAAAACAGTGAGGTCAAAAGCGTGGTTATTTGAGTAGGCATGCCTACTTAAGGGTGATAAATTGCGAAGTTCGAACGTCATGGTATTACGCGTGAGACGTACGTATTTTTAATTTTGTCGAATTAACTTTAACGAGTGAAGACCAATGACAATGTGCGAATAGCACGGGAGCCGAGTAGGCCGCCTGGCGACTGCCTACTGCCGCGCGTGTTCGTATGAAGATTTTGTTTTTTGTTAGGTATGATAATTTAGTGAGTTTCTTAATTGTGGGGCACAAACACTAAAATATAATTGACAGGCTTCTATTAATATATCGAAATAGGCACTGCTTATATGCCTACATACAATGCACACTACTGTTTCTGTCCTATGTAATAGGGGGCGAGCATGCCACCAACCGGCCTCAAATAGAATACTCTTTATTATGTACACCATATACTTAAATTACAGACATAAATATAGAAACTTTACAAAGGGTGACACAATAGGCGGTCAAGACAATCTTTCGATGGACTAAAAAGGGGAAGGACAGACAAATACTGTAGGAAATTACGGAAATTCCGGATAGAAAAATCCAATAACATTCCCCGACCTGGGATTTGAATCCAGAACCTCATGAGACCCAGCAGTACCGCCGAGGTAAATATTTTTTATTTATTTAAATTAGACCAACACTTTTGTGTCCAACTGTACATACAAATACGGCGTACCCAGCGCCCTAATGAGAAGGCCTGATATTACCTACAAATACATCGTAACGCTGTTTTGTTTCAAATTGTGACCCAAGCTGTTATTTTTAACTTTTTAGGCGAAATAACTGATTTTTTGCGTTGTACGAGTATCTTCTTAATTTTTGTGAATTATTATGGAAATGTTTTGCTTGGGGTTTTTATTTTTGAATTAGAGTCATTCTCATTATCTTTTTTATTTGATTTCTGAACATTTGGAGTTAACTTATCTTTTTTTAAAGTGAAAACTTCTTTAGCGGCGTTGCACACTTTTTTGTAATGGGTAAAAAATGTTAAACCCGCGTCAGGACATCGCGTCAGGACACGTGACCGTCAGGAGAGACTATAGACACAGGGGAGAACTACTACTCCTAACTACTAAGTATCCCCCTCTCTTTCTACGGCGGCGCCAACCGAAGTGAACCAAGTGACACACGACAATGGATGGATGGATGGATGGGTGTGGGTGTGGGTGTGGATGTGGGTGTGGGTGTTGGTGTGGGTGTGGGTGTGGGTGTGGATGTATGGATGGATGGATGGATGGACAGCTGATGGCTCGACCGTCTGTGTAGTACCTACACTGCTGTGTATTCGTAAAATTCGCGTATGTTTAAAATATGGTTCACTAATGTTTCACCAAAACTCCATTGACAAATTTTTAGTTTACAACCAACGTTTCGTATACTATTTATTTCACAAACAACTCATTCCGCAAATGTTTTATTTTATAAACACTCGCTTTACAAACATTTATTTGGCAAATGCTTCTCTTTACAAATGTTACAGATGATATTTAATCATTTATACATTTTTCATTTAATATTTAGATTCTTTTGGAAAAATAATGTTTATACAAAATATCATTTTATAATGCACTAGCGACTACATTAAAATCCGTTGCGTAGTTTAAAAGATCTAAGCTTCCAGACAGCGGGAGTGACTTTGTTTTATACTATGCAAAGATTTTCTAAACCAGTCTTACCAGTCACAAAGTGATCATGACGGTATTCTCCATTTGGGTCAAATAATTTTCAGGCAAGTATTTTTTTCTATAAAATCTAGTCGTTTCTGGCACTCGCCGGCCGCTGCCGCGGCACCGCTCGCTTCGCTCGCTCGGCTCGTGCGTAGGGGGTCACAGTTTTAACCTAACCTAACCGAACCATTTTTTTTTTAATAATTAACCTAATGTAACTAGTTCGGTTCCGGGTAGTCTACTAAAAAATAATCTCTTTTTTTCTATTAGTGCAAGTCGATGAAAGAATGAGTTTCATTTTTAGGAAATTGCGTATTGATAAGTCAATATGTAAAACGTTTTTATTCCAAACGTTGTTTTTATGAGATAAAATGAATAAAAAATGAATTGCTTGTTAAATAACACGTTATTAAACAAAAGTTTATTTGGTGATTATTTTGTAAAGTGAATTATTTGGCAAACATGTTGTTGTATAATGATGAAATGACAAATCATGTTTTTGCCAATCGTTGTTTGTCAAGTAAAAATTTGTAAATTAATTTTTGGTGAACTGACAGGGCACCTTAAAATATGGAAATCGAACAAAGTGCATCTATTAATGAAAAAAGTGACGCAGAAATAGTGAAAAAAAAAATTAGTTAATATTAATTCAATTAATAATTGATTTATTTCAACGTTAATATTCAAGTTTTCACTTCTGCCGGCACTCCCGGAGTGCAACCCGTCTTTTTTTTAAGCGTTTCTGTGACAAGTAAAACTATTTTACTTTTTTATATGTAGGTAATAAAGATAAACCTAATTACTAAAAAAGTTTCCTTTTTCTTTAAATTTTCCTCTTGCTCGATAGATGGCGTTGTCGTCGAATTAGATCGCGCTATGGTATTGTTTACACGTCGCCTACTTATACCCATAAGTTATACGCAATTTACTGCAAGTTTCGTAGTAAGTAATTTTTATGGTATAAAAGGCTGGTGTCCGCAACTCCACGTCCAAGCACGTATTTTGCGTACAGGAGTTTAGTAACTTATATATAAGGTATAAAAAAATTAACCTTAAAAACTTTAAGAGGTGCTTTAGACCATCGAACTGAACAACTTTCACTATGGGACCAACTCTGAAATCACGAAAAAAAAATGAGCTGTTTTATACATTTTGGTCGAGTAGGTAGGTATTGAACTTTTGTATGAAACAGCTGATTTTTGAAGTGAAAACTTCTTTAGCGGCGTTGAACACTTTTTGTAATGGGTAAAAAATGTTAAACTCGCGTCAGGGCATCGCGTCAGGACACGTGACCGTCAGGAGAGATTTCCCCCCCCCCCCCATCTCTTTCTACGGCGGCGCCAACCGAATTGAACCAAGTGAGACACGACAAAGATGGCCGAAGAAAATGACATTTGACGTACAAATGTTTGAAAAGTCAGTTTCACAGAGTACTTTTTGGTTTCCATGACGACCATGACGTTGTCGCGTCAAAACTGTTGAAACTGTAGACAATAAATTAGTTTTTCATACGTAATAATGTCTATGGACACAAATATTCGGTTCATAGACAGATATTCTCGTATGCCGATTTAATGTGTTGGCCAATTTGTTGGATGACTTCATTATAATGGCAACATTTAGAAGTTGTAGGACATTCTAGTTATAGAACGTTTATGAAGCGTTTATGAATACAAAATTTTATCGAATGTTTTAAAGGCCTATTGAGCATTTTAACTAATGAATGGTTTAAACCTTCAATAGGCTTTTTTTATGAATAAGACCGAAAGTGTTTAAAATATGGAAATTGAACAAAGTGCATCTATTAATGAAAAAAGTGACGCAGAAATATTGAAAAAAAATGAGTAATATTAATTAAATTAATAATTGATTTATTTCAACGTTAATATTCAAGTTTTCACTTCTGCCGGCACTCCCGGAGTGCAACCCGTCTTTTTTTTTTTTTCGTGATTTCGGAGTTGGTCACATAGTGAAAGTTGTTCAGTTCGATGGTCTAAAGCACCTCTTAAAGTTTTTAAGGTACATTTTTTTACACCTTTATATTTTTTTAAATCGACCTTTTTGTTCGATATGTACTTATATATAGGTACATGATATAATAATAATCTTCTGTAATTCTGCAGTAATTAATTATTGTAGGACATACGGAGTAGTTGCGTAACACACTATCAGTAGCAATGAGTTTCATTTTGACAGTTCAACAACATTCATTGCGTTATTTACGTTGTTGAGCTGACACATTTTTTGAACATATGAAGCAATGGACTAGCAATATGCTTCAAAATGATTCAGATTGAGATTGATAGTGTGTTACGCAATTAGGGTGCTGGTTTCCCTTAGTATTGGTACTTAGTGTACGCCAGCACATCAAGCTACTACAATCTGTCAAATCTCTTTAATAGATTTTCAACTTTATCGCTATAGCATAAGGTTTAAAGTTGATTGGGAAAATTTGACAGTTTTGGGTTGCTTGATGTGCTGGCTTCTGTACTTAAGCTGATTACACTTTTTTTACCTTTCATCTTTGAAACATTTTCTGAAACTGAAAAAAAAAAGAATTCCCTTTCAAAAAACATTTACCTCCGTAGAACCTCACACAAAAACATAAAGGGTAAGTAACGCCCATATTATAAACAGCCAAATCCACTATTTCCCACCTTAATCTTATTATTTATCGCGTTCCGGGAAAGCGTCCGGGGCAATTAAACGCATCCAGTGCTTGGCCATGTATCACGGACAGTAATCCAGGGGACAGAATCATAATAACAAAAAACAATAAAAATAACGAATTACCCCGTGAACTGGGCTTGAATCGGCCCCGAGGATGCGGCGAGCGGGAAGACATGGAGTCGCTCTTGGTAAGGGAAGCGTTTGAAGGGGCCAGGGGACGATAATGTAATGGTCGAATTGTCAAGACAATACTTATAGGAAAATGAAAGATCGAATCTATGTCTACAGTTCTCAATCTGAATTTTTTGAATTGCACCAAAACTATTAGCTACCAAACTTATTGCCGAGACAATCATCCAATTTCAAAACGTATTGTGGCCTTTAAAACTAAACTTATTGTAGCAATTAAAACTAATCTTAGTACGAACCAAAACTTATCTCCTTCCCCGTTCGCTTCCCGCCCCTTTTTTTTTCTTTTCCCCAAACCAAAAACCCCGCTTACGTCATCCGTCCGGTCAGTGTAGCCACAGATAACATAATACTCTACGTAGTGTAGCCAACCTTTTAATTCCTTTTTATTATTTATGTTATTAAAACCTTACAAACTATTGCTTCATATGTTTGAAAAATGTGTCTGCTCAACAACATAAGTAACGCAATGTATGTTGTTGAACTGTCAAAATGAAAGCCATTGCTACTTAGAGTGTTACGCAATTACTCCGCAGTATCTTAAGTTGTGGGTCTAGTCAATCGGTTTCGACCATTTTTATTTAAAACATTTTTGAAGTGAAACTTCTTTACGCACGCTTGACTTGAGGAGTACCTAAGCTAGCGAACGCGTTACGAAAAACGTGATCGGGCGAGGCGAACGGGAGTTGAGTGGGGGATATAAGCAAGAGAAAGCAGTGCGGGCGCACATTTTCTTTCTCTCTTCCTCTCATAGCCAAATACGTATGAAGTTTCACTACAGTCGTGTGGTCATAAGCACACTCGGTTTTTTTTGTGTAAAATGCTGATTCGAGTGCATTTTTTTTTTCCAAAACTATTCAGCATTTTTTGCTGCATGTGTGACGTTTACGTCCGTCAGTGTTGTTCACATTACAGATGAAAAAACTTGCTTATTGCCCATCTAACCTGTCTTACGCAGAGGGAACAACCATGCACTTTCTCCCAACATTTTTAGTCCCTTGTCGTCTCCACAATATCGCCGGCCCCTGTTCCAAATCCACATTCTGTTTGTGCTCATTCTTAATATGGGGCAAAACTGTTGGAAGAACAACAGTTTTTGTTGTATATTTTATGTTCTGTGACGCTATAACTCAGACGGGTGACACACCACCCTGAGCCCCGTGATATAGAGCCCTATACAAGTACTACTCCAACATTATTTATAATACAGCAGTTATTTTTATTTATATTCTTATTTTATTGGTTTATTGCGCCACGGCTTGTTGGTTCCGTATCTTCGATAAGTAGATATCTTCTATACTCTATGCTTATTACTGTATCTTTGCCAATTGGGAGTTTTATGTCCAGATAATAATTTGTTGAAACAATAATTCGTTTTCGTTTATGTTCTGAGCGCAGAGGATCGGAAATGATATTTCTTTGTCAATGTTTTATTGTTGAATTTATTGTGGTTGACTATTTTCTAAGTTATCGTCACAGTCTTCTTAGCTTGCGGAGTGGGCAGGACTCCAAGATGATAACTGTAATAAATAGAAATAAAAGTATTAGGAATATTTAAGGCAATACTCGTAGTATAAGCGATAAGTACGGGGGATGCCCTTTTTTTAAATGAAACTCCAACCGGATTTCATAAGATATTATTTTAGGAGTTTTTCACATTAAATACATAAAATTAGCCCATCTTATTTTTTACACGTCAAAACTTAATCTCGAATGGAACATGCCTTCAAAAATATGACCGGCCTGTATTTCAAAAGAGAGAGAACCTCTACAATAGCAACAAAACCAAACATACCCAGGTTTCTAAATGTCGTTTCATTTTGATCTGTTGTTTATATTGTAATGATTGAAACTTGCAGTCAAAGTGACCGTGGAAGTGGGTCAACTGAAGAGGAAATTTTCATGTAAATATACCTAGGAATGCTTGTAGTTAATTTGGTCAGCAGATTACCTGTCACTTTACCAACGTTTTGGACACCGAGGTTAGTCTTGTAACGTTTTTTCTGCATAGTTTTTGAAGCATAATCAGCCTATAATGTTCCCACTGCTGGGACACAGGCCTCTCGGTGAGCGGGAGTGGGCCGTAACCCATCACACCGGCCCAGTGCGGGTTGGTAGATGTCACATGTCTGAATTTTTGGTTCTAAAACATGTCGGTTTCTTCACAATGTCCCTTCATCGTTTTGAGAGCAGTGGTGATGAAGTAATTGACACAAATTAAAGCTCCTGACTGGGTTCGAACCTACGAACAACAACTCATAAGTCGCGGCCGTTGCCACTGGGCCACAACCGCTCCCTATAGCTTTTTAATACTTTCTCAAAACGTCTTGATTCTAACTTTTATGCTGGAGGGTAATATTTGCATTTTTTTGCTCGTAGATAACTCAAATGATGACAGATTTAAGTTCAGACCGTACCACAGAATAATTAATTATGTGGTAAGTAAATATCCTGAAAAGTCGAACTGATGGCAATATAATGAAATTAATGTAAAATTACGATTGATGATATAGTATTTAATGGTGTATCAGTACATTATCGTAAATTAATTAGACGCAAAATAATGCGCTTCCATTACACGGGCTGATGTCAACGCGACGAACTATACAGGCTGTTTGGAAACGAGCTTTTTTATTATTACAAAAGTATTATATTGACAAAAACTAAAAGTACTAAGTTTTGAGAATAAGATAAAGTTAGTTGGCTAGACACGTCTTTTCTTTTATGTGTAAAAGATACTTTATGAAATCACTATACATTTGAGAAAAGTCTATTTAAGTTTACGAGGCTTTAAAACTTTGTATTGAATATTTTGCAAAAAGTTTTATGGCGAACTTTATTCAAAGCCAGTTAATTTTAATAAGTATGTATCAAAATCAAATTAAAGTATTTATTTGCTAGAATATGGTACATAAGGTGTTACAGTAAATTAGTTTCAGCATATCCTGCCCTAACATGGCGTGCAAATGTATTCACAATAAGCAATGTCAATTAGTCTAACTTACAAATTGCGGATTCTATTGACTTGTCTTCTAAGTAGTCCTTAACGGTATAATATCTTTTAATTAATAATAGTTTGAAATGTATTTTTTTAAATATTGTATACCAAGAACATTTTTCGATCCGCAGTACCTACCAACTCAATTTATGATATCGCCATTTCAAAATTACTTCAATTCCATCATGACTTATTACAAAATGAAGCCTAACAATTTCCTAACACCCTATGCGTGTACCGCAAAAATATCGGCAGTCGTTCAGCGATCGCATTGATTGCTATTATTTCGAGTCATTAAATCAAAGCAACGACAATCGCGCGCTCATTATGGCGGGGCCACGCCATTTTCCAACGGGGATACACCCGCGGGACCGTATCGTGTAACTGGTAGGAGCAATCGGTTGCAGAGGGCCTGCCACCACCTCACCTCGTATAGCAGGATATTTTTAAACTTCAGTGTGAGCAAGGGATGGAGCTATACGTCCTATATAGCCATCTCTTTTCCACACTGAAGTAAGTTTAAAATAATACTGCTATAAGAGATGGTATTAGGAGCCCAGAGCTACGGCCCGTGTCCATGGAGGAGAAGATTGTTTTAGAGAAAGGATGCTTGTTGTTACTTCTTCTTCCAACTTGCTATTGGTGGGTTTATTTAAAGGTGTCGGAGGAGGAGTTAACAAATATTAATTGTTAAAACACTTCTAGAAAAGATAGATCTGCAGCTAATGTTTACCACATTCGTTTAGGTTACTTATTTGTCTGCTACACTTTCCTAATTTAATGACATTTAGCATCGTGTCAATTTTTCTGGAGATTACCAGCAAGAGCTAGCTATTCTAAACTGAGGGTGGTCGTACATCTGACAGAAGATGCGTCGCGTCGGTCCTAACTTTGTTAGTATGCTCGACGCACTATCGCATCATATTGGTGGAGTGTGTAAGGTTGAATGTTTTATTATAATCTAGATCTACTTGTCCATTTTGGTCTTACGCGACCCACGATACGCGACGCACCTTCGATCAGATACAAGACCACTAACACTGGGTGAATTTTTGAAAACACTACAATTTTCAACCGCTCCCTACAATCTAGCAACCGGTTGCTGTTCACACAATAAACCTACAGTTAGCTATGAATTTAATCATCCAGGCCGACTAGCCGTTGTTAAATTTTGATTTATGCCACTCTCTGCGGTAGTTTTTGAACTGATTGCGTTTAGTTTTATGGGTTAGTGCGCCATTTTAGCGGCAATTTATTTCGATAATTATTTTAGTTTATAACTTTTTATGTGCTGTCATTTTGAGGGAAATACTGTCAGTTTTGGCTCGGAGGCATGTTTTCTGGGTTACATAAACGATGTTGACTCTTTTATGGATGTCTATGAAGAGATTATTAGTCAAGTCTTAATGGTGTGCTTGCGGAGAAAGTAGGAATCCCATTTCCCCTCCTTTTGCTGATTAAAATTGACATTGAAATGACAGTCTTCTGTCATTCTTTGAGATTTTAGCCCTAAAAGGATAGCAAAGTAATCTCTTGTCATTAAAAATAAGACCATACGCTTGCGATTCCGCGACTTACAAGTTGTGATCGAACCCAGACAGACGCTTTACCTTGTGTAAATTATTTCATCAACACTGCTCTCAAAGCGGTGAAGGAAAACATCGTGCTTAGGAAAAACCTAAAACCAAAAATTCTAAGACAAATGTTACATCTACCAACCCACACTGCCCAGTGTGGGTTGGATTACGGATTACGGGCCACTCTCTCTCACTGAGAGGAGGCCTGTGTCCCAGCAGTGGGAACGTTGTAGGCTGATTATGCTGTACGCTTGTAAGGTAAAGTGCGAACATTCTGGACACCACCAAAACGGTTTGAACCATAGAAATTCTTTCATATATCTATGGTTTGAACCCATCACCATTAATTGGTTAACGATACTTTATCATCTGCCTAGCCTTTTCCCAACTATATTGGGGTCGGGTTCCAGTCTAACCGGATGCAGCTGAATACCAGTATTTTACATGGAGCGACTGCCTATCTGACCTCCACAACCCAGTTACTGGGTAATACGAAACCCCTTGGTAAGACTGGTTGTCAGACTTTCGGGCTTCTGCCAACCCATAACGACTGTCAAAGATCCACGAATGACAGCCGGGACTAACGGCGACGGTTCTTGGTATGTAAAGATAGTTACCCATCCATGGACCAACCGCGGCAAGTGTAGCTTAACCTGATCGATCGACCCGTGCGGCTGCTGTTACTTATCCACAGCCTGGTTATCGATACTTATTATTTTTTTTTAAGATGACACTTCTCGGCCTAATTCTGCCACTTAGCACTTGTGTAAAAGAACTTGCCAGCTGGCGGCTGCTCCTGCAACACCTCATGCTGTCGTAAACATATTAGTCAGTCAGCATCAGCAAGGTTGGTAGCAAACCGACTAACCACCCCACTGCACGCTGTTTCAATTGCATCTGTGATTATAAAAATTTTACGGCGCTGTAAAAATCTGCTTAGAAAATAACATAAATACATAGCCAAATTACCTTCAAAACTATCACCAAACTCATTACGAATGTACACTCAACACCATATATCTAAATAACATCATTACAACCCAATCACCAAAACAAGGTGCTCGCATTAAAATGACATAACGTCATCAGCACTCGGGAGCCGAACATTTCCGAGCATTCCCGAATTTTGCCGAAATTAGCATTAATGCGATCGTAAAGCCGTCAGCGTGGCTATAGGCTGTGTGATTCGCGTCGCGTTTGGAACAATGTTGCCATGTTTTATGTTATAATGTTGGTAATGATAAGGTTTTAGTGTGGCAATAATTTTTGGTTATTAGTTCATTAGGTGTTGCTGTTTCCATGCTTATTCGTCATGCCGGTTGGGCATAAATGGCGTTGTAATTCGGGTTTGAAATTAGTACAGCAAGAATGATTTGTATTTAAAGTCATATTTGCACAAGTAACTTGCTCAGACCAAGTTGGCTATGGGAGGCTTTCACTCGTAGAAACAGTCACTGTCAGAATTTTTCAATATTTGCAATGATCTAAGCTATAGAGGATTTAATTAAGCGTAAAAAAAGAATGGGAACTTATTTCTCTTAAATCCGCGTTGTTTTAGGAATGTTTCATTTCCGATATTACAATTTTTAATAAACAATACCTACCTACATTTGATTCCGCCATTATTTTCACCAATTTATCATCTAATCTGTATAGCAGCTAATCGGAAGGCCACAGCGCAACCATTGTAAAATACGAGGGTAAAATTAGAATCTCACCCAATAGCTGTTATTTATTATGAGCGCACTCAATAATATCGTGCGCAGAGGCGATAATGACTGCACTAAATATGATTTAGTGATAATAATCATCGAAAGGATGCGCTCGCGTGCCGAATAATGCCGTGATTAATACGCGCACTGTAATTAGTCGGATGTGTTGTTGGGTAGCTTGTTTTGTTAGAAAAAAGAGCAAAAAAATTGATTGTATTTCACTATCATAGCAACGTGACTATAATCATGTCTACTTTGAATAAACAGATAATGATATAATCCTTTATCATTGTAGGCCAAGCCAAAAGGTAATAAACAAAGGACAAAAATAGCAAAAAAAAAGTAGGTAGGTAAGTAGGTACAATGCGCACTATACGTTTTATCATAAAATATATCGGTTTGTATTGGACAACTGCAGATGCACAGGAATGTTCGGATTAGATAGCTAATCATTGTACTGGTCAAATATCTTATTGGATACTGCCATCATTGTCTTTATTTCTTCTTCTTAACTTGTCGATGGCAATCTAAATGTACTCGGCCCAGAATTTGGCCACGTGTTTGGCTCCATTACTAGCGTCCATCAGTTCCTGTAATGTGCAGACGACAGGACACGCAGGACATGATATTAAGTGTCCTATCATTTGTGAAACAGCACCGCATTTGCATTCCAAGGCGGAGTCATCAGATGAATATCCATCTGAACAGGTTTTCCTTGCTTCGGCCAACCTGGGTCCGGATTGTCTTCATTAATTTCTAGTGGTTTTGAGCTCCTCAGAATAGATACATTCTTAAAACCTCTTGATTCGATCAAATTATAAATCGTAAGGTACCGAACCAAGAGCACAAACGAATATATAAAGTCCATATACAGGGAGTTACGGAAAGGGTATATCAATACAAACGGGTTGAAGAGTGTATCTGGTCTAGAATCTCTGTACAAAATTTCAGCTCAAAAGCATTAACTTTGAAAATGCTTAATATTTTTTTATTTCGACATCACGGCGCTGCACTGACGCGCGGCGGCGTGATGTGCGTGTACTAGGCACACAGACGCACTACAGATAATGGATAATGACCCTCGTAGTGCGGTGACACGTTTGTTATGATTTCAATTTAATAAACTATCGAAATAAAAAAATATTAAGCATTTTCAAAGTTACTGCTTTTGAGCTGAAATTTTGTACAGAGATTCTAGACCAGATACACTCTTTAACCCGTTTGTATTGATATACCCTTTCCGTAACACCCTGTATGAACACCCTAAAAACCCCCTTTTCACCTTCAGCATACTGCAGCGAAAGCGAAATGGAAGCGAACCAAAACTAGCCACTAGCGCAGAGCAGGCAGGAAGCAACTTTAGCTTCAGGTTATAATTACTTGACCGATATACCTAAAAGTGGCGTAGTGTACCGACCCAGCTAGATGGACCGACCACCTTAAAAAGCCGGCTGGGACAGACCGGATGCAAAAGTCGGAGGACAGAGTGTTGTAGTGTTGTGCGCAGCCTGGGAGAGGCCTATGCCCAGCAGTGGACTGCACTAGGCTGAGTTGATTGATCGATTGACACCAAAAAGGCCTGTCGTCCACAACGATACTCAATAGTAACCAGTTACAAACGCAAATCGCAGAGTACTTTGACAATACTGCTGTACTCAACAATGCTGTAACATTCTTGCTACTCATTGTTCATTTGAGTTTGGTACAGCGGGGTAATTGCGTAACATTACTATTGGTAGGAATGGCTTTTATTTTTACCCTACTACGGCGAAACAAAAAGGAGGGTTATGTTTTTGACCGGTATGTATGTATGTATGTTCATCTGTTCCCTCATAACTTCTAAACTGCTTGTCATAATTGGACAAATGAGGTATCGTTAGAAGCGTCTTGATTGTCCGCTGGTTATAGGCTATGTGGCGTCACAATAAATTGAATATGATGCCCTCTAGCGGACACAAACACATGATCTGAAAGAAAAAAAAAATATCATGCCATGTTGGGTATCTAATGAATGGGCTTAATTAGCACATGTCAAAAATATAAATATTACTGAAATAAACCTCAAAATAATTAAATAAAAAATAAGTTTAAAAACTAAAACCCGATTTTTTTGACAGTTCAACAACATTCATTGCGTTATTTAGGTACGTTGTTGAACAGACAAATATTTTAGCTTTCCTTAGCATATCCTTCAAAATGATTCATATTATAATTGAGAGTGGGTCACCGACATTATTTGCATGGTGTGATTTATTGTTGAAGCAACAATAATGGTTGCATCGTTTAAACAGTGTTTAGACGATGCAAGTCATTAATTTGTTGCTTCCATTTTATTGTATGCCAGAGGCAATAAACTTCAAAGTCAGCCTATGATGTTCCCACTGCTGGGACACAGGCCTCCTCTTTGTGAGAGGTAGGTAATGGGCCGTAATCCACCACGCGGGCCCAGTGCGGGTTGGTAGATGTCACATGTCTCCTAATTTTTGGTTCTAGGACATGACGGTTTCCTCACGATGTTTTCCTTCACCATTTTGAGAGCAGTGGTGATGAAGTAATTTACACAAAGTAAAGCGCCTGTCTGGGTTCGAATCTACGACCTACAACTCGTAAGTCGCGCCCGCTATCACTGAGCCACCACTGTTCACAAAAAAACCTGCATCGTGTATATATAGCTTTCTTTTTGAGTAAGCATGGACGATGGGCCTTAAAGGTACCGACGTTGTTCATCCGAATAGCCCTCGAAGTTTCTAAGTGACCTAGTGCGTTATCATAATCCGTCTGAACCAATAAAGATTACAATCAAGTTCAATGGAACCATTATTAGGTTACGCTGAATACAATCAGCACTAATCAGAACTGTTGTGATTGTTAAAGATGATAACGTTTTCTTTCAAGGCGTAGTACCTAATGATTATTGTTAGGTTAGGTAGGCTTAATCCCTACGACTTAACGGTTGGTACTACAACTGATGGCCGTTGAAGCTGATGTGTTCTTGAGCTTTACTCGTATCTATATCTCCGATTTTTCAACAATAATTTTTTGAATTTTAAATTGTAATTAAAAAAAGACGGGTTGCACTCCGGGAGTGCCGGCAGAAGTGAAAGCTTGAATATTAACCTTGAAATAAATCAATTATTAATTGAATTAATATAACTCATTTTTTTTCACTATTTCTGCGTCACTTTTTTCATTAATAGATGCACTTTGTTCAATTTCCATATTTTAAGAAAGAAGAAGAAAGATAGAAAAAATGTTTATTTGGACACAGTTCGTGAAACACAAAATACAAAATTAATAAAAAAATAAAAAATAATGTTTCTAACAACACTTTATTTTAAACACTTTATATACACGAATTTTATGAATACACAGCAGTGTGGCTACTACACAGATGGTCGAGCCATCAGCTGTCCATCCATCCACATCCATATCCATCCATCCGTCTTACCTGACGGTCACGTGTCCTGACGCGAGTTAAACATTTTTTACCCATTACAAAAAAGTGTGCAACGCCGCTAAAGAAGTTTTCACTTCAAAAATCATAGACAAAAGTTGAGGTTATATAAAATTAACCTCGATCGTCTAATGAAATAGTAGATTGTTATGCAAGGGTCGAAAGGAATCAATTCCTATACGAGGCATTTAGACGCCCGAGCGCAGCGAGGGCGGCTATAGTCCGAGTAGGAATTGATGACTTTCACCCGTGTTAAACACTCTACTTTTCATTTCGAATATAAGGAAAGTAAAAAGTAGTAGTTTTTCTAAAATATTTATTGATAACAATAACATGCAAAGTTTTTGAATTTCGGTACAGCTTACAGACAGGGTTAGTACCTAATGTTAGTATCCCACCAAATAATACTATTGTCTTTTTTTATTTTAAATATGGAACACACCGCGTCATCGCCGCGGGCTGTCCCGCTTAATAGGTTCTTTTTTTAATTCACACTGGCTGTTTATACACTCACAAGACTGCAGCATTTTTCTTAATTTATGTAAAAAATTTCGTAGCTGACTACAGTTCTATTTTTAAAATTCATTCCCACCCTAAAGAGGGAAGTAATTACTATGAGTCTTTCCCACCCTGTGGTGGGAAGCAGCGTCTTCCACCCGCTATTTGGATCAAACAAACACTGCTTTCCGAATATGAGAAATGAAAAACTTATTTAAGGTGATATCTATACAGTTTGAATTTCGGATTTAAGTATTGTAATAATGAAATCAAAGCATTCAATTTGTCAGCAGCACTACAAATTGGCATCCACAGATACGTTTCCTGATCCATTTGTATTTACATTTAAGTACATTAGATACCTTTTGGAACAGATTTTAGGATACCCTTGGGATAGATGGAGTGATGATCATCACAAGATGTAACAAGTATTGGACCGGAGAAAATCAATGATGTGGTCAACTGGACCCGCGGGTCCAGTTCGAGTGGGTCCAGTTGACCAAAGACTCATAATCTTCGATTACAAAGACAATTATCACCAGCCCATACCGGTCCAATACTATTGCTTACAAGGATAATTATACCACAGTGTTCCTTATACACATGGTGTTCTGTAAACTTTAGCTGGAGGTTATTTGTATGGAATGAGATTCGTACCTCCGACAAGTTTCGTCCCCATATCCCCATACAGACTACTCTTTCGACAGCATACGACAGTCAGGACCAAATACAGACAAAACTACACTTAAAAGAACTAACAATACCCTGATATCAGTCACAATTTCTTCAAAACTGCATCCAATACTCACACAAAACGCAAACCAGCATCGTATTCAAGGAAATAACAGTAAATCGCATGCGGGTTGTACGCATACAGCCGGCACCGAAGTAATAGGTGCCGCTCAGATATTGCCAATGCACGGCCGCGCAGATTTAAGATGGCCGACGTCGACTTGCCTTGTTTTAATTGGTCAGTTTGTTTTGGAATGTTTAGAGCTGTTGATACCATGTGAACAAAAATATACCAATAGGTTATTTTTATTAGGGTCAAAGACCAACAGTAAGTAATTAATTTATAATCATCATCTTAATCAGCCTATAATGTTCCCACTGCTGGGACACAGACCTCCTCTCTATGAGAGGACGTGGGCTGTGATCCACCACGCGGGGCCAGTGCGGGTTGGTAGATGTCACATGTCTTTGAATTTTTGATTCTAGGACATGCCGATTTCCTTACGATCGCGATGTTTTCCTTCACCATTGTGAGAGCAGTGGTGATGAAATGATTTATACAAAGTAAAGTGTCTGCCTTGGTTCGAATCCACGACCATAAGTCGGGGCCATTACCAAGTTACCGTTAAGTAATTAAGTGGTGAATATAATATCTCTATTCTACAACTATTTACAGAAATATGTAGGTACGAGCTATAAAAGATAACAGTTGTTACTTACTTCCTAAGGATTAGATTACTTCTGTGAATCACATTGATTTGCTGCTATCAGAGACATAATGTTTGTGGAAACTAACTGAACATTGATCCAATTTCATCATAATTATTATTGTTTTGGATTTTAATCTTTAGCTTTTTGCGTGTAAACTCATCAATCAACTCAGCCTATCAATGTCGACTGATTGCTTGACCACTTGATATCAGTTTATCGTTCTTTAACCACATAATCATAAGCAAAGAAAAAGAAAGAAAATATATTTATTTGCGTTTAATGTACGCCATTTAACTCGATCCTCGGCTTGTTCTATCCAGCTGATACCAACTACCCTGCAAAGATCGTCGCTCCACCTAGCCTGGACGATATTTTACTTGACTCCCAAACGGTTCTACGACTTGCATGCCTGTTCCATCACCAGTTAGTTCAGTTTGCTTATTCTGTGGGCTATTTCAATTACTTAAGACAGCAAAACTGCCTCAATTAGCCCCTAAAAAAATTATATAAACCGGTATCATCCACTCCATAAAATCCCGTGGGGTCCGGCAGCAAACCGCACGTGCGGAGTTACGGCGCGCCGCGGCGTGCGGACACGGCGTGGTTCGTATTGCGACGCACTTTATTGCACTCCGATACATTTTGACAACCGTGTAGACAACGTACGCCGTGCCACTATCCGGATTTGTTTTTGAAACAACCTGTATAGCGGATTTTGTGTTTTGTGACGTCATTTTTTGACGTTCTGTAAGCGACCAACTGCGTAAGGTGTTATTTCAACGTGTTGTAAGATAGTAATTGGTATCTTAACTTCTCCTAGATTTAGCTGGACACTTCATCGCGCCATTTCTTCTTCCCAGGGAAAGCACTAGGAAGTGGTGAAGGGCGGGCGTTTCGGGGGACTGTCTTATGTAATTTTGACGTTCGAAAAGTGCTGATTCTCAGACTAATTTGAATAAATGACTTTTGATGTTGGTTTTGAGATACACTTCTGCCTAACCCTTTGAGGAAAACAGGCGTGATGGTATGTATCAATGAAATCAGTGACAAGAGGAACATAACGATAGTGCTGTCAACATCATTCTCCAGCCCTCACCCCAATTTATTTGGGGTCACCGCCATCTTGTCTTCTTCTTCCAAACTTCTCTATTAGTCGTCATCTCAGTAGTCACCCCCCTTTCTAGCCATATCATCTTTCGAACAGTCCATCTATCGTTTGAGACAGTGCTCGTGGTCGTGAGTGTCGTGACGTCATAATATTATTGCGATCTCTGAGTATCCTGTGAGGCGGATATCAAGCTATGACAAAAGTCGAAAGTATAAAATCGCATTGAAAGTCAAAGTAAATTAATAAAATGATTAATAATTATTGAATAAAACTTTAAAATGCGCCACGAAAAATTAATAAATGAGCTGTCAATTTGACAATTCAACCCTGCGCCCGCGGCAGTAATTCCGCATTACGATGACCAATACCAATTCACACTTCACATATTCGCACTAATTTAATTCGGAAAATCTCAACGGATCGCAGTCCCCAAGCCATATCAATAACATTATCAAAAAGCGATCTGTTACACTCATTAGTATCCGAGTGGCGGAACAAAATGGCGTATTTAAAACTGCATCCCGGCCAAACGGCACGAAACGATAATTATTGGTAATTAGACCCCGCGCGGTTAGTGCTGGCTATTGGTTTATATTTAGTGCTATTTTCAACGATCTACCTTGCATCAGGGTGGGTCAGCTAAGTGGCTTGGGTAATGGTCACGATCCACCCGGGCCGAGGGATGGGTGGAAAGAAGTGGATGGGCTAGGTTACATTGTGAATTACCATAGCACTGACGGGCGCCGTTTGGGAGGTTAGAAAAACTATCAGTAAATTTCGTAGTTATGAAGTATCGGGTTATTTTTATTTTATTTTATTTCTTCAGGATAACAAACAATTGCGCAATGCTTAATATTTAGGTACAGGTATTTTATAAAAAAAAAAAAAAAATCACGCAACCAGCATCGTTATCCACAAATTAATACAACTGTAAAATTAGTCCCAAGCAAACTTAGCAAACAATTATTTTCTTTCACAGATTAGATTTAATAATCACAGAATAATAATATTAAGTATGTTATTACCCGAAATTATTTTCGTAGTAGCGTAGAATGAGGTTATTGGCAATAAGGCAGTGAGGGATGCATAAAGAAGCCTCCTCGTGTAGCGCAGTTTGTTCCGCCAGTTATTCAACTGAACCGAGCGCTCGGCGCATCCTGGACAGTCACACCCAACACCTTATTTGACTGGCCAACTCTTCCCTTGCGGTGGTAGGGCTAACGCCCGCCTGGTTTGCGACCACCCTTCCACCGGAGTCCTGCGTCAAGCAGCCTGCTTTGTTTCGTCGATGCGTGTGAGCTCCAGTACCTTAGGCATTTTCTGGGCACGCTCGTTCCATCATAGACCTCATCCGTCGCTTTCCATCAGGCGTGATAGAGGTCAAGAGTGAGCCCATTCAGCAATAAAAAATTAAAAAAAAACAATAGATATCAGCCATTTCAGTCATCTGATTCTGATTTCTCATAAGCCATTACGCATCACATCTATTGAAAAACAGTAGAACATTTTTGAATAAATTTAACCTGGAAAATATCACTTCAGCATGACAATATTAACACAATAGTGATACATAACAATTCAAACATTAACACAAGTTTATTGTAGTGATTTCCGTACAGCCGGCCTCCCCATTTTACATCGCAACCAAACGCGATATACGACGGAATTAAAAATACATAAACATGTTCGCATTTTACGATAATTACGGTGCACTATGCATTGGTAGGGTTATAATGGTGGAAATAAATACGTTCAATTGTTTTAATCGGTGCTGCTACTGTTTGTTGAACGATTGTAATTTTGCCGAATTAAGTTGCATTGGGTAGATATACTCGTTTTGGTTGTGGCGGGCCCATTCTTTTGTTATAGGCTGTGGGCAGAAATATACCTACTTATTTTATTGAAGTGAAACTTCTTTACGCACGCTTGACTTGGGGAGTAAGCTGGCGAACGCGTGACGTAAGCGTTACGAAAAGTGTGATCGGGTGAGGCGAACGGGAGTTGAGTGGGGGATATAAGCAAGAGAAAGCAGTGCGCGCGCAAATTTTCTTTCTCTCTTCCTCTCATAGCCAAATACGTTTGAAGTTTCACTTCAGTCGTGTGGTCATAAGCACACCCGGTTTTTTTTTAAACCCTGAGATAAGATATTTTTTACAGAAAAGTTTACAGAAAATTACCAGACTATGATCAAAGGCATTGCCACCCCCAGTAACAATATTCTATTAGTTACTGGCATTTTATCTGAGTTTCCTTCTAAAGACCATAGAAACGTCTGCTTATTGTAGTGTATGATGATCAGCCTAAAGGTTAAAGTGAAGTACTGTGAGAGAGTTTTATGAAAGTGTTGTTAACTTTTTACTTGATGATTTTATGTTTTATGTGTACCTATACTAGCTGCGCCCCGCGGTTTTACCCGCATGAGTTTCGATCCCGTGGAAATATCGAGATCAAAACTATCCTATGTCCTTTCCCGGGACTCAAACTATCTTTATACCAAATTTCATCTAAATCGGTTCATTGGTTTAGGCGTGAAAAGGTAACATATAGACAGACCGACCGACAGACAGAGTTACTTTCGAATTTGTAATATTATAGTATGGATAGTATATGTAGTATATAATATAGTATGGATACAAACTGTGTCTTGAATTTCTGTAATTGGTTTTAAATCGTTTAAATTAAAGAAAGAAATAAATAAAAGTGTAAGTCACTATCCACTCAATCAAACACACACCTGGCGCATAAATAGACACTCCCTTTTCTTTGTTTTTACTTAATTTAAACCTCTTTTACTTTTTCCCCGGATCCTCAAAATTAATTGTACTATAACTAGTTTATTTTTACAAAAGTGCACATTGCTAAATAGTTACCTACTGTTATAATACGCATATATGGACGGATGGATGACCCCCGTAACACGGGTTTTTCTTAGCATATGGGTCATTGACCATTTATTTTGTGTTTCACCTTGTGTCTGTGTACCTACGTTTTAATTTCAAATAAATAATTCTAATTCTAAATTATTTTCTACACATTGGCTTTTTATAAACGTGAAATCGGGAATTACTCATTGTGTAAGTTATGGTGTAAACAACGAACATAACGTGTTGCAAAGTTTAAATGATTAAATTCATTTAAGAATCTAAGTATTTATTTGCTTGTTACGATTCTACACGGCATTTTATAAAATGCCACTAAAATTTTATACCTAAAATAAGTTTTATCCTGAGAATAAATTTTGAATCTTTGACAATTTTTGCGTACTAGAACTCTCAGACGTCAATTTTATTCCACGGATAAAATATATCTGACCTTGGTAAAATCAGCCCTTAGTGCTTTAAATTTGGTAGCCTATTCAGGCGTTACTTTTCATATTATAATAATCTACAGACAATAAACAATAAACGAACCAGACATGTATACCCATACGCATTTAATCATAAACAAAACAAACATAAATACTTAATATATGATGACGTCACGATGATGCAAAACAACACATCCCAACACGCACTAAATCCTACGTCGTATAACCCTACAGTGACGCGTACGCAATAAAATGACCAACCCTACTCAGTGGCGTGCCTAGGGGTCAAACTTAGGGCAAGCCACTCAAAAAAAACCTACCGTATCGCTTGTCAACGTTGTACCTCCGATTGAGTCGTTTTAGTTCTTACTAATATTCATATTTCATAATTATAGGTTTTTGCTAATAGCGCCATTTAAATGAATGTTTTTAATAGCACCATTTTTTTCTTATATAAATTAAGGTAATCCTTTACAAAACGTAACTTTTTTATTTTCGAAGTATCAGTTTCGCGTAAAATATGATAAGACGTATAAGAGTCATCTATTATTGTATGTACATTATTGGCACAACAGAGCTCTTCGAGTTAGTTCATATTTTACTCTCCCGCAACAGTCGCTTTGCAAAATATTACAATCTGGCCGAGTGGCCACTAGATGGCGCACAAATAATTGATTGATTTCTAACTACACATTATTGTTTACGATGTTGATTGTTGATAATATTTATAATTTGATTTACTCACAATTTTAACAGCCATAACTCTTCATTCTTCGCTTCTTTACCACAGACAGGTGACAAACATCAAAGCACACGGAAGACATGAAGCAAAGATACAAGCGCTGAGCAATTGCCTCTATTTAATGAGGTTTTAGACTCGTCGTGACCTCGGAAAGGAAGTTTGTTGTGCTAAATGACACACAACATCAACTAACCTTTAAAATCCGCCCCTAAGACTCTCTGGCCGAAAAACAGCGCGATTGTGATCGACACGCGTATTGTATTTAGAAATGTCGTCAAGCACATAATTGACGAGATAAAGAAGTTTCGATTCGTGTTCGAAACTTTTTAATCACTTTAAAACAAAGGTAATTACCGCAAAACCTAAACACAACACTTAACTTCACAGAAAATGAAAAAAAAAAAACAAAACAACAAAAAAATGCACCAGTAACCGATCAAAACTTTGAACTAATAGACTCGCGCAATGTCTCGCGATCTTACTATTTACACACACACGCGCGTCGTTATACGTTTCATTCATAAAAAATCAAAAGCCAGGCTTAAAAATCAGTACAATTTGGGAAATAAGTACATACTAATGTTATCAACAACGTGAACAATTTCTATACAAATAGTCAAAGGTCTAGAAGCCAGATTTGAAGCCAACTGGTGCGAGCGAGACGGGTTGATTTTTGTTGTTGCGCTCTAGATTGCTAAGCGGCATTGGAGATGTTTGGCAACGATGCGCGTGATGAAAATGCGCGGAATTTGAAATTATTCATTGAGTATGTAAACCTGGCAACCTTGCATCGTACTTACGTATAGCGGGTGGCCGGGACGTGCGGAGTTTATTTTTTATTATTCTTATCAATATCTTTAGTTTACTTGTGTATTTTTTTTTTAATTATTAAGCTCGTGCTTCATTGAAAGCCAGGCTTTTCGGCTTTAGTAAAAGGCACGCCCCTGACCCTACTGCCGTTCAATACTGGGACAATAAACAAGAAATAACTATAGTAATTCAAACGGGGGATGCTTTGGTGTTGCCAGCTTGATCATATTTTTCCTACAGCTTACATTTTTATTTCTGTACTCACACTTATAAACAAATAACTTAAGTTTGAGGAGCTTTCAACAGAAAAATCAATAAGGTTTTATCAATTTTCGGAATTACCAAATATTAGTTTAAAGTTTGAAATTATTTGTTCTGCGATTGCACAATACGAGTAGGTACCTGTATCGAATTTACCTAATATGAAAATTGTTGTATTCATGTTATTATGTCAATTGCAATGCTTATACAAAACAAAATAATGTAGATATTTTAGCCTGAATAATGAATAGTAATTTTCTGTTAAACAAAATATTGCGTATCTAATTGTAGCAGGCGCTTAATACTGACAACAAAAAACGACTCTGCATCTAAGTTGCGACAAACAAATACGCGACAAATGTTAGGGCGACAGTACGATATATGTCGACCGACAGTGATGCGACATCACATCAGAACTATTCAGACAAAAATACAGGGTGAAATTGAATTCATGGGCATCCTTTTAAGCGTCATTGTAATCAAAACAACTTTTACTATGGGACGAAACCTGAAATCACGAAAAAAAATCAGCTCTTCCCTACATTTTGACTAGTTATCACGCTAATATTATAAAGGCGAAAGTTTGTGAGTGTGTGTGTGTGTGTGTGTGTGTTTATATGTTTGTTACCTCTTCACGCTTAAACCGCTGAACCGATTTAGATGAAATTTGGTAAAGAGATAGTTTGAGTCCCGGAAAAGGACATAGGATAGTTTTTATCCCGATATTCCCACGGGATTGACACTTATGCAGGTAAAACCGCGGGGCACAGCTAGTGTGAACATAAATGCAAGGAACAGCTGATTTTTTCGCGATTTTAGATTTAGTCCCATAGTAAAAGTTGTTCAGAATGATGAGTACAATGACCCCTTAAAAGGATGCCCATGAATAATTTCACCATGTATATTAAGAAAAAAAGACAAATTTAGCGTACAACAATAAAGTTTCATTATTAATTACATGTTATATGTACAGCGAATTGTTGGTCGTTGGATTGAATACATAAAACAAGAAAGTATCTAACTCGCAAAATAAGGAACATATTTATGAACGTGTGACTAGCAACACTGCCGCTGGCTGGGTCGCTCCGATACCGGTCAATGTCCATCAGTCGCCACTCGTAAACTAGGGTTAAGTCTGCGGATTTGTCCCCATCAGGATCCATATATTTGTGTATTGATATGGCATGATATTGGATTAGGATTTATAACTCGATCTCTTGTATCGCGTTTGCGGTTAAGGGTTAGTTTTTTTTTTTCAACCGAATTTAAAAAAGTGGAGGTTCTATGTTCTATGTTTGTCTGTATGTATTTTTTTTTTGTATAGTCACGAGCACTAATATGTCAACACTTGGCAACTTTCGATTGCGGTTTTTTCGAATGATACTTTATATAAATCTATGGGTTCGAAAATCCTATGTTTGTAATAACATAAAATTTCATTCAAAAATAAAGGAGAAAATCGCCTTTGAATAAAGCCAAGTGTATACATAGTTATGCTCGTGACTGGACGTTCATCGACATCAATTGTTACTATAAAATATATCCTTGTTACCTTGCTTGTAAATACGGTAATGTGTTTATTTTACTGGACGTGTACTTGATATTACTTTATTTAAAATATGTGTTACTATAGTTTAAATTAAGTTCGAGTAGGTTAGTCGATAGTTGTATTTAATTAGTTTAAAAAAGAGAAAACTAACTTAGAGTTTTAACGGAAGTTCGTACAAAGTATTCTTAAAAAAAAATGTCATGTGAAAATTAAAAACAATATAATATTATTACTGTTTTCTTTATAATAATAATTAATGATTTATCTCAAAAAAACATCTCTGAAAACTCATCAATTTCCTTATCCTGAGTCTCGGTCAATCCGTAGCGCCGTAGCACCCCATTCGTAGCCGCGTAGCAGCGTAGCAGCGTAGGCGTAGCGTAGCTCATTACAAATAAGTATGCAAAATCGTAAAGTTTAATTTGCTCACTTGATAATAACAAGAAAACACGACAAATTAACATTACTAAGAGACAAAGAATGCTGGAGTTTGATACTACGTTCAAATCAAGCAAGCATACACATTAAATATAATAGCTTAGGTCTGCGCCTTCGGATGACGACGATGTTTTAATGTGGATAATACGATACAACTTTGTTCGGGGGGAATTTAAAATGGAGGATTTTAAACTGAAAATATTTTTGCAGTAGTTATGTTACTTTATTGTGATACGATTGGGAATTGTCCTAGCGCAGGTATAGACAATGAAGACAGCTTCTAAATGTCTATGAGCTCTGAAGTTTTTAAGACTCATTGATTTATGAGTAACCAACTGGTTTTAGAATAGAATAGAACACTCTTTATTATGTACACCATAGATATATGAAATACATTTCTATGATCCAGAAAAAAAAAGATAAATATGATATGATAAATTACAGACATAAATATAGAAACTAACCCCCTTATTCATAAAACTTATCAAACCTATTTTAGTTAAAATGGGGTTTGTCTCTTTCTCACACACAGAAATGACAACGTGACAGATAAAGACAAACGTTCTATAAACCTATTTTAGCTAAAATAGAGATAAAATAGGATTATGAATAAGGGGGTAAATGTTTAATAATAAATAATTTTAAATGTTTTCTATTAATCAGAAAAGTGTTGCTAATGTAGCGGAAGTAAGAGGAATCATTCAGAGGTTCATCATTCATCCATTTCTAGAGTATTATTTTACAAACATTTTTTGCAATAAAATGTAAATGAGAAGTTTATCTTATGACTCTTTACAGGATAAGTATTGATGGGTTGAAAGCAGAGATGAAGATCAAGACTTATTAATTACTAATAATAATAGCTATAAATAATAATTATTGTGATCCTCTCATTGTCTTATTTTTATTTTATTCTTATTTTTAACCACGCTGACATTTTTTTTTAAAATTCATAATTATATATTTGTAATTCCAATGATCTGTCATTTTTTATTTGGAATTGTAAACCTTTGCGTGCCCGTGACGGTAATATATGGAGAACTTTATTATAAAAAAACACCGAATATGTACTATACCGATGTTTGCAATGAAATAAATGATTTGATTTGATTACTGTCTTTTTTTGACAAATTCAAAAAAATCCTAGAAGATAGTTCTAGGATTTTTTGAATTTGGCAAAAAAAAAACACTTTAAAATATATTAAAGTTAATTTTAAAATCCAGCCACGTCCATCCTAATCCAACACAGTCCGCCGCAGCGCAGCGTACCAACAAATTCTTGGCTCATTTGTTTTTTATTCATCCACAGCCCAGTGTAATCGAAAGTATAAATTCGCTTTAACTGCTAGCAGGCCTGCCGACCGATAACACACCCCTTGTTAACTGCGTAATAAGAAAAATAAACTTATATTTGTGGCGCCTTATGGAATATCAAAGTTTAAACTGAGATAGTGGGGATGCTGTGGCAACCTGCAGCTTTTTCTCACTCGAGTATTTCCTTGTGTGAGAAAAGGGAAAAGTTAAGTGAGTGTTGCTGAGGTTTGGGATTCGATGGGTGAGCGCCCATTGCAACTTTAGAGGGGTCTTGCTGTTATGATCAATTGAGAACATTCGTAAAGAATGGTAGACTTTTTAGATATTTAAAGTTTGGGAAAGAAATGTGTGGGTCAAGCAACATTTGCTCAGGTTTGGACGATGATGGGTGTTATAGGTAGAGTTAACTTGCTATAAATGCTAGCAGGCCTGCTGACCGATGACACACCTCTTATTAATTGAGTAATAAGAAAAGTAAAATAATATTTGCGGCACCTTGTGGATTAGGTAATAAAGTTTACCTACTCATAAACTGAGATAGTGGGTATTCTGTGGCAAGAGAGACGAAAGCGAATACAGTAACTTGGGCAAAGTACGAGTGGCTGTTGTTGAGGTTTGGATTTGGATGGGTGACCATTGCAACTTAGGAAATGTGCATGTCAAGTAACTGTTGGTGAGGCTTGGGTTTGAATGGAACGCTGCAACTTAATGGTGTATGATGGTCTTTTGACAAAACTTTCGTAATATCGAAAATTGGAACGTACTTAAGTACCTACCTAAGTTAGAAGGAATAAAAAAATGATGTGCAAGTTAATTAATTGCTGTCAAAGTTTACAGTAGACTTGAGTAATTGATGTTTTGTGTTTATAATTCGTTCACATAATGATCTTTTTTAAAATTTGATTTTACGTTAGATTGATTTTAGACAAAATCTTTAACTATGTTAATATAATATCGGTCTATAGGACCTTATCAAATACACAATATATTGGCTTGAATAACACGATTGATGCCCCCGTTGGGCCTTATGCTCCTAATACAAATGAGTATTATTTAAGTTTGAATACACACATAGGTTTAATACGTTGTTCCGTGGATGGGTGACCATCTTTACACACCGAGACCCCTCGTGTCTAGGAAAGCACGTTAAGCCGTTGGTCCCGGTTGACATTCGTGGATCTTTGACAGTCGTTACGGGTCGTCAGAAGCCCGAAAGTCTTACCAAGGGGTATCGTATTACCCAGTAACGGTTGTGGAGGTCACATAGGCAGTCGCTCCATGTAAAATACTGGTATTCATGTGCATCCGGTTAGACTGGAAGCCGACCCCAACATGGTTGGGAAAAGGCAGGCAGATGATGGTATAGAATAGTCCTGCCCCTGACCACTGTCTTACTTGGTAGACACGGACTCCCCGTATATTTGTCGATTATATTATCAACTAGCTTCTGCCCGCGACTTCGTCCGCGTGAAATTTCACCCTCCCCCCATTCACCCTCTTAGGGGTGGAATTTCGAAAAACCCTTTTTTAGTGGATACCTACTCTTCACAAAGAACACACCCTCCAAATTTCATGTCTCTAGGACCAGCGGTTTAGGCTGTGTGTTGATATATCACTCAGTCAGTCAGGACTTTGAATTTTATATGTATAGATAGTTTAAGTCGAAGAAATGACAATAAGTTTTTTTTCTTCCGCCCTAGAAAGCTAAAAACTTTTCATATACACTAAACTATTCTTAAATCCAGCTTAAAAATTCCTCAACTAATAATATTTCTCCTACTTTCCCTGATTTAATAAGCAAGGACCTCGGAATTGGACGGTAATGGGGTATACTTTACTTCACGAACTAAAACAACAGTCATTGGGTATTTCCACCTTACGCTAAGAAAAGCCTCTTAAAACAGGAAGAAAGTTAAAAAATAATTAATGCTTTCGTAAATATTCATACCTTGGACGGAGTTTAGAGTTAACCCTCTATGTTGGAAATGTATTGGGGAAGGGTTATGAGCGGGAACGCTTAGCGGTTTTTTTTGGTAGATAGCTTTTTTGAAAATCTTAGGATACGTTGATATGAGTGATCTTTTTCTTAGCGTGTCGATAGCAATCTAAATGTACTCGGTCCAAAATTCGGCTACTTGTTTGGCGCTATCACTAGCGTCCATCAGTTCCTGTAACGTGCAGCTGACAGGACACGCAGAGCACGATATTAAGTATCCCATCGTTTGTGGAACAGCACCACATTTACACTCCAAGGTGGAGTCGTCTGTAAATCTTCACCTGAACAGGTTTTCCTTGCTTCGGCCAACCTGGGTCCGGAGTCTGTTTAAAGACTTCCAGGTTACCCAAGGTAACTCATGTCCAGATGGGAGGTCTTCAGCGGGTGAAACGTATGAGTGATCAGGCTATTTAAGCTCTAGAATGATTAATGAGAAATCATGGTTTTAAATTTACTGTGAAAATGGGGTACACACGAAGACATATCAAGCTGCACATTTCTCACTGACTTCTCACTGTACGAAAAGCCTATACGAAATCAGCTAAAACTGGAAATGTACTACTTGATATGTCGTCGTGTATACCAGGTTTAAAAAGTATGTTTAGAACTGAGTTAGACTTGAAAATACTAACTAAGGTTTCGTTAGACCACGGGAAACATTTATTTATTTATTTATTTATTAAAACTTTATGCACAAGTAAAAAACTGTACAAAGGCGGACTTAATGCCTTGGGCATTTTCTACCAGTCTACCTTAGGGTGATGCAGAGACAATACACAGTAGGTGCAATAACAGAAAAAAAAAGAAAATATTTATAACTAAGGTATAAGAATAAATACATATATACATACATAGGTACAACAATATATATACATATATATAAATATAAAACAAATAGTTATGAGACATAGATAAGAATCCCTACAACAACTTAATTTTGAGACGAATCTGCCAACTTCTTGTGTATGTGTTCTCGAGCTTTCACTTTAAATGTGAACGCATTGGTTACCGTCCTGATATTCTGAGGGAGCGCATTCCAAAGGAAAACCGCCTGGACAAAGAAAGAAGACTTTATAAAACCAGAGCGATGAGAAGGACAACGAAGAAGACGATTATTCTCGGACCGAAGATTCTTGCTGTGTGCAGAGCATAAATATTGAAAAAGAGAAGTCAGATAAGAAGGAGAAGTGGGTTTGTGAAGAAGAGAAAACAAGGTTGTCAAAGCCCTCAACGCTCTGCGCTGCCGGATAGGTAACCACTTTAAAAGCGCTCGATGTGCAGATACATGATCATACTTGCGAAGATTGAAAAGGAATCGAATGCAGCTATTAAGAAGTCGGTCAAGTTTATTGAGAAGATCTGCATTCAGGTCATAGTAGCACACATCACCATAGTCAATTATGGGGAAGATAAGGGACTGTACAAGCATTGCCTTAATGTGTTATGGGAGAATATTTTTCAACCTATAGAGCGACCGCAACGTGCCAGTAACCTTCTTGCTCACAATCGCGACCTGCTTACGCCAGTCAAGGCAAGTGTCAACATGCAAACCCAGATCCTTGACGTCAGAGCTAAACGGAATCACTGTGCCATCAAAGGTAACCGGTGGCACCGTTGAACCATTCAACCTCCTCAGGCTATGGGGGCTCCCTACAATAATAGCCTGACACTTGGTTGGGTTAACCGCCACCCCAAAGCGATCAGACCAATTTTTGACTACTCGTAAATCCCGATTTAGCTCCTCGATCGCACCGGATAAGCTGTCAACACCTGCCTGACAGTAGAGCTGTAAGTCGTCAGCGTAAAGATGATACGCACACTGAAGCTCGTAAGTTATGAGATCTATAAAGATAGAGAACAAAAGTGGAGATAAAATGCCGCCTTGAGGGACGCCAGTTTCAAGATCACACCAACTGGAGCTAGAGTCACCAGCGAGAACTGATTGCTGACGCCCCCGAAGATAGGAAGAAAACCATTCCAGAACCTCGTGAGAGACCATGCGATAGGAGAGGATGGATAAAAGGACTTCGTGACTGACGGTATTGAAAGCATTTGAAAAATCGATCAACACTAAAACCGTCACCTTAGTGTCTTCCATTCCTCGCCTTATATCGTCAGTCACTTTAAGGAGAGCAGTAACAGTACTGTGCCCGGGCCTGAACCCGGATTGGAATGGACTGATGAGGGAGTTTTTGTGAATGAAGTTGGAGAATTGTTTATGTACACAGGCCTCGAGTACTTTGGATAAAAAGGGAAGGATGGAAATTGGACGAAAGTGACTGAGAAGAGTGGGATTAGGGATTTTAGGCAGTGGTCGAACATGGGCTTTCCGCCACAGGGAAGGAAAAACACCAGAGTAAAGGGAGAAGTTAACTATATGGGAAATTGCTGGAAGGAGCTGATCAACCGCTGTCACGATCATGTGTCGACTGATGTTATCACAACCAACGGCTTTGGATTTTATGGACAGGATAATCTTTTTGACCTCTCCCGGGTCGACTGGGGTGAAGGCAAAGGGGGTAATATTAGGTCGCGTCAGACCAGCAAGGAAGTCAAGGGTTTGACATTTGGTTGGATTATCAAGGGTAGGAACAGTTGAGAAATGCCGATTCAGATCGTCCAAGCCAAATGCGTTAGGAAGGTCTGAATGCCGCGATTTGCCGATACCTAGTGTTCCAAGGAATTTCCAGATATCAGCAGGAGAAGCGGAAGTGATGCAGAAACATTATATACTCAATATATTAATTGCTTCCACATGTGACCTTAGGTGGTAGGTTAAATAGAATATGATCATTGTGGACCCTGTCGGGCATAGCAAAACAACGACTACTTCAAGCAACAACTCAACAACTTCAAGGTCAATTAAAAAATATACTTTCAAGTACTAAGATACATACTTTTTTCTAACTTTATTGAAAAAATAAGTAACCGAGATGTTAAAGATTGCAGCGCATTCATAAGCAAACCTTATTTTTATACCCGCAGCAGTTGGTTTCGCAATATGAGTCCGTAAGTTTACAAAAGTGAAGGGTTCGTCGAAACGACTCCGATTTAATTTAAGTCCAGCGCCGTTATCGTCGGTACCCCATTGTTTTTCTTTCTTGAAATTTTACGGTCAATTTGACGTGATTCCTTTTTTTTAGGATTAATTTGAATTTAATTAGTTCTGAGCATTGTTGTCGAGATATAGCGGTTGTGAGTCAGCGTTTATTGCTGGGTTATAGTTGTGTGTATTTTAATTTTATTTTGTAAATTACTTTTTTATTTACTTTGTGATAAAATTATTTGACTTATACCCGCGACTGTAAGTGAAACGGTGGTTGATTCGTTGAAAAGCCGAAATCCGTCATAAGGTACAGACGCCAGCACATCAAGCTGCCCGAAACTGTCAAATTTTCCCAATCAACTTTGAACCTTATCCTTTAGCGATAAAGTTGAAATCTATTAAAGAAATTTGACAGATTGTAGTTGGTTGATGTGCTGGCGTCTATACCTTAGTGTACAGTGACGGAGTTCGGCTTTTCGACTCTGAAGATTATTCTTCGGAGTGATTTTCTTCCATCGGAAGAGCAATAAGTTAAACGTGTTACCTCTAATACCTCTGACAGTTATAAAACCGCGTTTTATTCAAAACTCTAAAAAAATCAAAGCACTTGATTAAGATTATTTTACTCCAACAAGATAAACTTTTACATAAAGCAATTACAGTAACCCCCGCTCAAAAAGGCACAAATCAAGCGAACAATTACAGCCGATAACGCGCCTCCCACTTGCGTCCCATCCATCTGCCACCACACACGAAGTAAGATCGACAAATCCTGACGCACTGCAACTTCGCACAAAAAAAGATCTCCTCACATATACATCTTTAGATATTGGAGCCTGTTGACATATTTACGAGCTTCTCGACTATTAAGTGGTGATTTAGTGAGGGCATATCGGGATGGATACGTTTTTATCGCGAGCAATATATCCACTTGGCTTCTAGCTCTATTATGTGAACCATTGTGAGAGAGTTTGAAGATTTCCACCCGCAGTTTTCTCTGTTGGGATTTTTTTAATGTTGTTTGATGTTTTTGGTTTTTATCGAGCTTGTACACTTGTACAGCGCATGCATTTTGGTTTGGTGAGTATTCCTGATTAGCTATGCCCGCGGCTTCACTCACGCGACTGTGTATTCTTTTGGCATTAAACAAGTATGTTGATACGAAAATAATCACACTATCACATTAATATTATAAAGGCGAATGTTTGTGAGTGTGTGTTTATATGTTTGTTACTTCTTCACGCTCAAACAGCTGGACCAATTTTGATAAACTTTTGTATGGAGGTAGCTGACACCCCGGTTTAACATATAAGTTACTTTTTATCCCGATATTCCCACGGGATCGACACTTATGCGGGTGAATCCGCGGGGTGCAGCTAGTATTTAAGAAGAAAAGAAGCGAGTTAACAATATTTAATAAGAAAAGAAATGAGTTAACAACATTTCTTGCAGTCATCACCTCGACACCATTTCCCACCTTTTGAAGTACCATATTATGCCTCGCCTACAGTATATTATATATGTGATTCCCAATCTCGATATTAAAATTAACATCATCGAAAAAAAAATCTTAAAGTTATTATTGCTTTTGAAGAAATATAAAGAGCGTCCCTTTCTACACCTCTCACAATTTTGTAATTTACTGATTTGCTATTATTACGAAGGTATATCATTATATTACTCCCTATAATATATATCAGTATTATAGATCGATGTATTTGCTCATCCACTTGATCTACATATAAAACATTTGAATGACCTTTTATACAATGGTCTCAATATTTCTTACTAAATCTAAGATTATTATTCCAACTCGAAAATAGTGGTCCCTTCCTCGGCTTTTAACCCTCAAAAGCATCCGTAGGCTGAAGGGTACAAGTCGACAGTAACAAGTTAATTCTTCAAGCTTAATCTAAGATATTTGCTGATGAGGTAATCATGGGTATTGCTGTAATACTAGGACACCGCAAATGGTTACATGATTGTGAGTTAGAGAAACTGGATGTGTTATAGTACTTATAGCGGTTGAAGTTATATCAGTTAAACTCAAGAAAAAGGGAATTTTACCACTAAGAGCCGTTTTTGTCAAACGCCTCTATTAATAGTTGGGTTTCTAATTACCCGACTACGCCGAAGCAAAAAGGAGGGTTATGATTTTGACCGCTATGTATGTAAGTATATACATACATACGTACAATATGCCGCTGTACTAACTTATAGGCTATGGTAGCATGCGACAACGGGAAGGTACTTTCATGTTTCATCCTTTTCAGTAGTCGGGTTTTTTTTTGCATAATAATTGTGGTTCCTTACTTGATTCTCTGCTATTAATGCCATATGCTTGTGGAGCAGTGGTGGCTCAGCAAAAATGGCTGTGACTTACGCGTTGTAAGTCGAAGGTTCGAGCTCAGGCAGGCGTTTTAATTTGTGTAAATTATTTCATCATCATTGCTCTCAAGAAGGTGAGGAAACGGGCATGTCCAATAACCAAAAATTCGAAGACATTTGACATCTACCAAACCGCAATGGGCCCGCGTGGTGGATTGCGGTTTTGCTCCCCGTCCGACGGAGGAGGCCTATATCCCAGCAGTGGGAACATTATAGGCTGATTATGTTATGCTTGTGGAAAAGTATCGTTCTATTCCGTTTTTTAATACTTATATAGCTCTTGTTAACATTCTTTTCGAGAATTTCGTATAGGTATTGTCAAAGTTTTACTTATTTCTATTGTAATTTGTTTAAATTCCCTTTTCATTTTTATCCCCTCTCACATTATTTTCTAGTACCTTTTTGCGCTCCAGCATCATGATCATCACCTCCTATCTCAGCCTTATCATTACCATCACCAAATCCAGCATCAGTTACATCCATGTTATCATTATGTATAACATTGGCCGTCTGTAGGCCGTCGCCGCGTGTTCCAGTTAATGCCTTAATCTTAAGGTGGACGCCGTTCGTGAGAGCAGTGTGGACGTACCCTTGTTTACTTCAGACTAGTTTCGGCTACAGTAAGGGGTTTGTAACTCAGAGTTCTGGACTAGAAACGGTGTAGGTACCGTTTTGTTTTATACTAATGATGGTAGAAATCATCATCATCATTTCAGCCGAAAGACGTCCACTGCTGGACATAGGCCTCCCCCAAGCACCTCCACTTCAACCGGTTTTGTGCTTCTCGCATCCAACGAGATCCTGCGGCCTTTACAAGGTCGTCGGTCCACCTTGTGGACAGTAGAAATAATGTCACGATTTTTTAATCCAATGTCAATAACTTTTATGCGAAGTTTTTTTGGTCCTTACTTAATACATTGGAGAAATGAAGTTTTCGGGTTAACATAATAATAATAAGCAACCTGTGTAGTCCCACTACGGAGCAAAATCCTCCCTTTCCATTTCCCACTCAATTCGACCCTGAATCAATATGGACCAATCCCTCATATAGGCGTCAAGTTTGACCCGCCATCTACGCCTGGGTCTTCCGCGATGCCGTATATCATATCATCGTATATATAAATATTGTTATACATATAATTTGGTATTTCCATTGTATGTTCTTCAACTTTTAACAATTTAGAAGTTATACATACATAATCAACTTATAATGTTCCCACTGCTGGGACACAGGCCTCCTCTCAGTGAGAGGGAGTGGACCGTAATCCACCACGCGGGCCCAGTGCGGGTTGGCAGATGTCACATGTCTTCGAATTTTTGGTACTAGAACATGCCGGTTTCCTCACGATGTTTTCCTTAACCGTTTTGAGGTCAAACTATGCTTCTTCATTATTTTTTTTTATGTTGTAGATAATTGCTGCAGTTACAGCAATTCATCTTTTTCTTTCTTGTAAAAACAGTATTTTGTTACTTCAAAAGAGTAAATTTGAGTTAAAACATAGTCAGTTCTCACTGTGAAACACTTATCTATTATTAGATTAGCACAATGACTTTATCTCATTTTCGCCATCCACACCTTAAAACCTCCCGTCACATCCTCTCTCTCCCAACAGCAACACTGTCACCTCGGAGGTGTCTCCCCAGCCATAACTCTTCACGGAGGAACGTCCCCGTCGCCGTGTTGAGGAATTATTATTATGCGAATAAATACTCCGAATGTCACTAGTAAATGTCTCCCCTCTGTCGGGTAATCCGAGGGGCGATGGGGGCTAGTGTTGCCAGTTGTACGGTGGTAAAGTGGAATTTATAAAAAGTGCAGCTGGATGAAACGAGTTTCTTGAGATTTCCTGCTTTGAATATAGCAGGCTTTAAAGAAAGATTACAATTGGCTGCGATTTCCCGATTTAAGTAGTTCAGACTTTTTTTTTTGTGGATGGGAAATCATCAAATGACCCCTCCCGCTCTGGGTGGAGCGGAAGGGAGTGTCAGACTCTTACTGACTAAAAACCATCCGTGTTCCTTCCTTAGCCCTTTATGTTCCGGGGTAGCGGTAACCCTTTCGGACAATCCCGCTACCCCGGCAGGCTTCGGCCCTAACAGGCCCCTTCCTTTATGCGTAGTGCAGGCTTTAAAGAAGAAAAAATCATCGGCGGTGGCGGCTCGTAGAACTTACTATCTTTTGTTTTATAATCTGTCAAACCTGTAGAGTTTCTTCACAGTTACCTCTGACAGCAGCAATACCTAAAGCAACCATATTGTTATGAGAATAAAGATCACAATGGTTTTGACAGACTTACCAGTGGTGGCAACTCAACAGCAACCTTATTGAAATGAGAATAAAGATCATTGTGATTTGGACAGTGACGCAAAATCAGAGGTATAAAATGACTCTGAACGGACTGTATTTGTGAGTGAGTTGTCACTAACAGAAACAAAGGAAAACAAAGTATTATGCCAATAGAAAAAAACAGAAATGTATACAAACACCCATATAGCGTGTTTTAGGTGTATTAATATTATACTGCCGCTGAAAATGACAAAGAATCACCAAGAGTAATAAATTAAATGATTAGGGTTTATGGCCTGATAAAGTACACGCATTGTATTAACTGTTACAATATGAAAGCTAACTGGGGTAAAAACTTACATTATATTAGGGCAATAATAAAATATTTCCACATCTTTGCTTTTATCACTTTATAGAAATGAGGACCGTCCACCCTAATCGAGACATTTGGTGTCACCGTGCGACCCGGCCTTTAGACAAATGCCGTTCGATCTGCCGAAATGTTCCTGTAATAGTTTTAAAGTGTGGCCAATTTCTTGACGTTGTAACCTCCAAGATTTTCCTTGATGAGGACTGTCATATTTGTCAAGTGTTATGGGTAGCTGTCATCTTAATAGGAATCGTAAGACGAGTTTCATTTTAATGGCTGTAACACCTAGTTTCTGATAGATTTTAACATAGTTTCGACATAAAATAAACTATATCTTATAACCTCATGTTAACTGCTGAAATTGATTGATCAAACATAAGATTTGACAACATATCAATCCATCACGCGGGCCCAGTGTGGGTTTTTAGAATGTCAATTGTTTTCGAAGTTTTGGTTCTAGGACATGCCGGTTTCCTCGCGATATGTTCTTTCACCGTTCTGAGAGCAGTGATGATGAAATACTTTACACAAAGTAAAGCGCCTGTCTGGGTTCGAACTTACGCCCTACAACTGTTAAACATTATGGAATTAAAAGCAAGACAATTTGGAATAAGTAAACCTTATCCGTAGGCATAGGCTTAGGTATAAAAACCGGACGCGAGTTTTCCAAGTTAGGTCTAGGTAGAGAATCAGAAAACCTTGACGTGATTGGTCGGGATTTTTTTTTAACTATTAGCTGGTACTATAAGTAGGTACAGACGATAGCACATTAAGCTAGCCTAAGCTGTCAAACTTTCCCAATCAACTTTGAACCTTATGATTTAGCAATAAAGATGAAAATCTATTAAATAAATTTGACATATTGCAGTAGCTTGATGTGCTGGCGTCTGTATCCGTACGTACAATATCATCTTGTCACAGCTTCGTTCCACGTTTTATGTCACCCATAAAAAGAGGGGATGAGAAAGCTTATGACACGATAAGCGTTATAATATTTTGAAATGAAGAGAAACAGAATTAAATGATAAAATGTTATTTTTATGTTTCGCTTCAAACGTCTGTTTTGGGCGAAGGCCTTTAGATCCTTACGATTAATATACTAGACTTTTCAGTTTGATCTTTCAGAGTAGGCATAGACATACTTACATAATTTTTGGATACGGATGAAAATGGCGATCGTTTTTATTAAAACTTAATATAGTATATCTGTATACCATAGAGAATTGGTGTATAGCCATACATTAAAGTAAGTTTTATAATATTATAGAAGACTAGCAGCGCCCCGCGGTTTCACCCGCATAAGTTTCGATCAAGTGAGCATATTGGGATAAAAACTATCCTATATCCTTTCCCGGGACTCAAGCTATCTCTATACCACATTTCATCTAAATAAGTTTAGCGGTTTAAGCGTGAAGAGGTAACAGACAGACACACTTTCGCATTTATAATATTACTAGCTGCGCCCCGCGGTTTCACCCGCATAAGTTTCGATCACGTGAGCGTATTGGGATAAAAACTATACTACTTATGTCCTTTCCCGGGACTCAAGCTATCTCTATACCACATTTCATCTAAATAAGTTCAGCGGTTTAAGCGTGAAGAGGTAACAGACAGACACACTTTCGCATTTACAATAGTACTAGCCGCGCCCCGCGGTTTCATCCGCATAAGTCTCGATCCCGTGGGAATATCGGGATAAAAAGTAGCCCATATGTTAATCCATGGTGTCAGCTACCTCCGTACAAAATTTTATCAAAATTGGTGCAGCCGTTTGTGCGTGAAGAAGTAACAGGCATATAAACACACACACACACACTCACAAACTTTCGCCTTTATAATATTAGTGTGATAGTGTGAATAGTGTGATAGTATGGATGTATGATTCTGCTAATTCAACTTTACCAACAATTCAAAGTCAAAGTCAAAGCATTTATTTCAAATAGGCACATAAAAGGCACTTTTGAACGTCAATTCAAAGGATATACACTTATTCCCGTATTCAGCCCTCTTAAAGAAGTGTTTTACATGACAGATTTTTTAGAAAATCATATCTGATTCCTAAATATATGTACATACATGGACAATATGGACATATTGTTATTTTTTTTCTTTCTTGCATCGCCCATGCAATTTTCTTCTAAATCCCAATCACTCTTCTCCTCCCACAAGCTGCCTGAAAGATTGACAATTTAATTCCACCATCAGGTCAGTAAATGTAATGTTATCGCCTACAACAAAGGTGTTGCTATGGTCATTGTAGTGTAATGGAGTTCTTTATCTCAGTATATCATGATGTCGCTCAGGCGGGGGAGCGGAGCTAAGAATCATACATGACTGGGTTTAAAATGTACTTTATATTGTATTGTATATTCTGGATTGAGATACGATCATTTTGGGTCTATGGTACAGCCACTGCATGTCAGATAAGTTCGTTTGGTTTCGAATTTCACGAAGTGCCAGATAAATTAACCGATGCTTATCTGGAGATATTGCAAGAAGCCAATTAAATAATTATGCCTTTCTTTGTTTTTCTCATATCAAGATAAGATTTAATCCGGTCTGATCCCCTGAGCCCCCTCCACCCCCCCCCCTCCCCTTTGATCCGCTTCTAGATCTGACAACTATAAAAACGCGATTTTAATAACAAGTTTTTTGTTAATTCCAGCTGATCCAGATCCAGCCTGTCCCTTGCTGCCCTCCCCCAGCGACGCCCTAAGCCGAGGTCCGTACCCCACAGGGGGTGCCCTTAGCGTGTAGTCGCTTAGCATAGTAAGTTTTAAGCCCTGGCTGGGGCCCTTAATTTTTGAGGCATCCACAGGCAAGCCCGGTTAAGCAGACGACAACCTCATAGGTTGAACTGCGAGATGCCATTACAAAAAAAAAAAAAAACAAGTTTTTTGTATTTTTGATATAGGTACCAACAAAGCCAAGCTTAAAAGGTTAAGCATTCTAAGACTGACGTTGATCTATTCTGAATTTCGGCCCCATTAATTCAATTCAAGCTATAACCATGTTGGGCACATGCCAATAGAGAGCTGACGTCATAGCATGCAATAATATGCGACTATTAACTAAGACGAAGATGATGTCCTCCTGTCCTCCTGTGTATCAGTATAGTTCAGCAATTGGTAGCTTTTCTAAAATCAGCTTCGCAATTATCTGTGTGCATTACTTTCTATCAGGCGATTAGAAAATCCAGGTAAACACAGGTGCACTCTCTGTTCCTTTACTCTCATAGTCCGATGTGACGGCAATACAACACGACCGGAGAGAGATCAGGCGCAGGACCAACGGCTTTACGTGCTTTGAGACACGGGGGTATTAAACCGCCAACTTACAAACTCCAGACTGTCACTAAGAAATTCCTAATGAAAAACACAATAACACTTTGTCCGACCTGGGAATCTAATCCAGGACCCCACGGTTCAGCGACCACGAGCCCAACGAGGCATTTCAGGCGATATACTTATGTCTCATCAAACTCATGCGTTTTTTTATGGGATGAACTCGTCCCCATTAACATAGTAAAGAAGAAGAAGTGTTTTACATGATAGATTTTTTAGAAAATCGTATCTGATTCCTGAATAATTACATACATGGACAATGGTGCCGATTCTTTTGTTCACAAACTAAACTAAATTTAAGTTCAGTGCATCTTTTTCTTTCTATTTCATTAAGAAAAGGACAGAAGATAAATATTAGTTTAGTCCTGTCAAATTAAGATATTCCATAGACAATTTAGACGTGATTAAAAAATTGGCTATTAAAAATACGTCAATTTACGTCAGGCACTGACTAATTTGACAGGTCTAAACTAATATTTATCTTCTGTCCTTTTCTTAATGAAGTAGAAAGAAAAAGATGCACTGAAATTAAATTTGGTTTAGTTTGTGAACAAGAGAATCGGCTCCAATATGGACATATTTTTGGGTAGTATTTAAAAGAGTGACTGTAAATTAAAGTTTTAAGTGACAAAAATAATAATTTACGTTAACATACTTTTTACTAAGTGAGCGACTGACTGCGAGTGACGAGAAATCAACAGAACAGCAACTTACAAACATTAATTTGAGTTACTTAAAATACACGATGCACGGTAAAGGTATTTGTACTGTCATTCGCTCGCTCTTGCATCCTATGTCGACGGTCCTCTTAGTAACTATGACGCTTCCCTAACCTCTCGTCAGTTAGGCAAGCTTATTAAGGTAGATAACAATAGCAAAAGTAATGGTCTCATTAGTGACAGTTGAGCTCGAAAAACCAGGGCAAAGTCATTATTTTATCATAACTAGGTAATACCATATCCGACTCAGCCTATATCCACGTTTGACGAGGGACTGTGGTGTAACGTCTTGTTTAAATCAAGCGGGGAATGATGGCAATAACAGTTAGCAGCGGAGTTACGGCTGCTAAGATAATGGTAGCTCCGGAGATTCCCTCAAAGTAATTGCTAATTTCGGTCGACGCGGCGTGCGCGATAATTGTTTGTTTGTTTCTTTGTTTAAACCTGCCTTGTTTATCATCTGGTGTATCAATATGTTGAGAAGTTTTGGGTATTTTCAGCTAATCTTTGTGTCTAAAGTGTAGCCTGATTCGCTGGAATAGCTATAAGGACTCCAAACTGCAAACATCTGCTGTTGCGTAAGTAATTGCCTTTAAAAGGGCATATGCTGCAGATAAGCTGGTTATAGTAAAAACAGCAGTGATACTCATGGCTTTGCATAAATAGGATCTAAGGATCATGCTTCATCAGATACCTATGCTTATGCCACTTAAGAATTATGCTTAGGTAGGTAGCTATATGTATTTAGGTATTACCGGAGAATCACGACTAAAAACTAAGGTTTATGAAGTTTCTTTGATCTCTAGTTCTCCTTCTTTTTAATGGTCGAGTTATCCATCTTGTACGTAAGACGTATGTGACGGTATGCGAACATCCATCACTCCACCACCCATCCATTATCGACGAAATTAAAGCCATCTATCGTGTACTAGCTGCAACTCGCATCTTAATTACGTCTCCGCACAACAGATGGCGCTCCCATCAATATCAGTAACCGTTAACAGACCCAAAACTACTTAATATACATAAAGTACGGAGACAAGACAAACTTGTCGACTGTCGTAACTATAAATCGCACATGTTAAACTAAGACAGACATGTCGGACGTTTGCGACAACTCAGCAGCCCTTATCAAGAGGCGAGCCGTTATTTACGGCCTGGCCTGAGTTATGGCCAATTTACAGGCAGTCATTAGTGCCTTAATGGCCTTAAGGTGTCCGGGTGAAAAGTACCGGCGGATAAGTTTCGGCAACGTCAGCGTTTGCGTCGCATGATGTAGGGTTTTGTCTTGCATTTGTAATGGTAATGTTGGGTTGGAAGAGGCTTCTTGGTTTTTATGGGATCGTTGTTTATGGGGGGTTAGTATTTAATGGTTTGGGTTTGATTTTATTTAATAGTTTTTAATTCTTATGTCGAGTGGGATAAGTGAGTGAAACTTAGAGCAAATGCTTTACACGTCTTCATTCCTATAAGCAACATTATACACTGCACCCTAATTGCGTAACACACATAGGTAACACACTATCAATCGGAATCAGAATCATTTTGAAGCAAATTGCTAATCCATTGCTTCATAAGTTCGAAAAATTTGTCTGCTCAACCCGTAAATAACGCAATGAATGTTGTTGAACTGTCAAAATGAAACCGATTCCGATTGCTAATGTGTTACGTGATTGCCCTGCTGGTCTGTTCTGATTTGACGGGCATTTTTAAGTATGTGTTTCGTGTGATGTGTGTATTGTGTGGCGGCGTTAAAGTTATACGATGTTACCTATACATTTTAACTAGCTGCGCCCCGCGGTTTCACCCACATAAGTTTCGATCCCGTAGGAATATCGGGATAAAAACTATCCTATGTCCTTTCCCGGGACTTAAACTATACTTATACCAAATTTCATCTAAATGGGTTCAGTGGTTTAGGTGTGAAAAGTAACATACAGACAGACAGACAGAGATACGTTTATTCCAAGCGAACATGTTTACATCACCACGCCTATATCATCACCAGTTTCTTCATACAAAAAACCTAATACAAAAATTTTAAAGCTCACTCTAAATTCGTTTGACAGTTCGAATGCAACCAGAGCTATTCTACACTGCCAGCCTGACTACATAAGGTCGACTTTTGCAGACAACCTTTACAGTAGCTATGTGGTTCTAAGGAATAGGCAGGACATGGAAGCACGGGATGTCCAGTAAGTTAACTAGAATGCCCTCTGAACAACACAAGTATTTCTAAAGGCTGCATGTCTGTAAAACTTCGATTATAGCGATAAGTTCGCCCATTACCGCCTTACATAATCAGCCTATAATGTTCCCACTACTGGGACACAGGCCTCCTCTCGGTGAGAGGGAGTGGGCCGTAATCGACCACGCGGGCTCAGTGCGGATTGGCAGATGTCACATGTCTTAGAATTTTTGGTTCTAGGACATGCCAGTTTCCTCACGATGTTTTCCTTCACCGTTTTGAGAGCAGTTGTGATGAAATAATTTACACAAAGTAAAGCGCCTGTATGGATTCGAACCTAAGACCTACAACTCGCCGCGACCGTTACCACTGGGCCACCACTGCTGTATTGCCCATTACCGCCTTATGACAGTTTAAAGTTTTCAGCTGTCTGCTATTAGATACTTATTTAATCCTATCTTTTCTTTGACATTTTTGTAATAGGAATGTCAAAATTCAGAGGTCCAAAGCAGCGTTTTGATCTTGGTCAGAAAAAATGCAGTTTTAGTTAATTAAGTCTAAGATATTATAGATTCTTTAAATAGTTTTAGTTATTTTGATTTGAATCGCGAAAAAAAAAATCAGCTATTCCCTACATTTATGTTCGCATAACTCCTCAAAATGTAGGGAACATGCAGTTGATATTTTTTTTGCGATTTCATGTTTGGTCCCATAGTAAAAGTTGTTCATAATGATGAGTACAATGACCCCTTAAGAGGAAAACGGTGATTAAAATTTCGCGGTGTATAGATGAACTAATTAAAACTCCACAAATCACAACCGCAAAAATTTTAACCAAAAACATATGCACAGTAGATAAAACGTCAAAATGATTTGTTAAAGCCATTCCGGCGCTAAAGGCCGGTCGACAATAGCAAAATTCATTACAACAGCGTAACTGGCAATGATAACCTCATTTTGTAACGAATGAATCAAACGCACATTAAAGCATTGTCGTGCGCGAGAATTATTGTGACGTAGCTCTCGTTACTGGCGCACTTCGATGCTGCCGGCGGTGCAGGGCTAAGGGTGCTGTGGAGCGGGTTGGGGCTAACGATTTTTAGTGCTCTGGTTTGGAAGGTTTAGCCAGTGGCGTGCATTGCATATAGGCATATAAGCAGTGGCTACCTCGATATGTCAACATAAGCCTGTCAATTACATTTTAGTGTGTGCCCCACAATTAAGAAACTCACTAAATTATCATACTTAACAAAAAACAAAATCTTCATAGAAACACGCGTGGCAGTAGGCAGTCGCGGGACGGCCTACTCGGCTCCCGTACTATTCGCACATTGTCATTGGTCTTTACTCGTTCAAGTTAATACGACAAAATTAAAAATACGTATCTCTCACGCGTAATACCATGACGTTCGACCTTCGCAATTTATCACCCTTAAGTAGGCATGCCTACTCAAATAACCACACTTTTGATTTGACCTCACTTTTTTTTTCTGATTAGTGACCGCGTTTGTCTAGAATAGACCCGGCCTAGTGCCTACCTATTCTGAAATCCAATGCACGCCATTGGGTTTAGCTCTATCAGTCGTAGACCTGTCACTTGTTACTGTGATATTTCAGCATTTTATGGTAAGATTGTATATTGTTCTGTCTGAGAAGCAACAGAATTAAACGTCGATCTTCTACTGACCAAACTAAGTTTATAGAATGAACGACACAGTAGCTTTTCAGTACATTTAAAAGGGCTTCGGGATCTGAGTGGATTCGCGCACCAATGCCTCCTATACCTAGTTTAAAAGAGCACAGTCGTTTTCTTAAAAAATATGTACTTTTGGATGCGCATGGTCTCCGTATGAAAGAAAGAAAAATGGGTTTATTTGTCACGGAAACACTTGCATACAAAAAGATAATTAACTCTAATAATAAAGAAAAATAAAACAAATTAGATCTATAATCACGAGTGTTCTAGTATCACGTATGTCCAAGAGAATCTGCAAAGCAGTGAAAAAACGCATAAATTCAAGTAGCTTTTAGTTCATTTTTTAAAGCCAAGGCGTTTCGAATGACTGATGCTTTTGTTTCCTGAAAATCACCCCAATTTATTAACTAACACATAAAATTTAAGTAAGAATTAGAAGTAATCAGCCAATTACCTAATAATTTCGTTAATCACACGACTCCATAGCTTTCCTAGCCGCAAATTTTGCATTATCGCGGTTGGTATGACAGTTCAGTGATATATTCACCGTATTATAAATGCTATAAATAAATAAATATCGGATATTTAGGATCGCGCTATTGTTCGTTATGAGCTATGTGCGGGCGCTTGTCTGCAGTCCTGTTAACAATCATGGGGATTTAGGAAAATTTTCAGACTAATTTTCAATTTTCAGGCTTTATTATTGGCCTTGCGTTTTAGCCTGAGTTTCATTCTTGTTGTGTTTATTTTCATTGGGAGACGAGAGAAATTCATGAAATTATGTGGATTATTCTTCTGGGATATATGGTCGATATAAAGAAAAAGATTTACTTGCATCTTTTATCACTAAACTGTTCATTTTTTTATCAGAACAAAGCTATTATATGTATTATTACCTATATATCTTCCTGTCCTTTAAATAATCTATAATATAATTATATATCCAAATCTAGATGGCGCTAGAATAGGATGCCTGGAAGGATTTGGGGGCCTTTGCTCAGCAATTGAACAGTGTAGGGTAAGAAAAAAAAAAATAGTCCGTGTTTTTGAGTTATAGATACAACAAAAGAGATAAGTATGCAGAATCGTCGGATATAGTTGAATTTTAGTAAGAAACCGATGGATGTTCTCGAATAAAATTTTATTTAATTAATAGAAAACAAACAGCTCATTTGTCAAATTAAATTTCAGTCGGCAGTTGTTCACAATATTGTGTAAAGTCACTTTTCTGTCTTTCTGTTTGTCCGCTTATTGTTTTTTTAAGCTATAAAATAGATTTTTATGTGGTTTTCACTTCATTTATAATAACACCAGGTCTGCCTTCTTCTGCTTGCTTCTCGTTACTAATCCTTTTTATTTGCCAATCATAGCTGGGCCCCGTCAGTTGAAAGGGATAATTACAATGTCTCGAACAGTCAACTTTACATAAGCTTCTTTGATCTGCTACATCAATGATCGTATAGTTTTTTTGTGTTTCAACATCATGAAAAGCCTGATATTCATTTCTTTATTATTTATGTTATATTAATGTTTTATCGAATTTATTATCGGGGAGGGGCTTGTGGCTAAGTATAATAACAGCCGTACGGGTCGATCGATTAAGCTAAGCTACGTTTGCCGCGGTTGGTCCGTGGATGGGTGACCATCTTTACATACCAAGACCACTCCGTGCCTCGGAAAGCACGTTAAGCGTTGCGTTGGTCCCAGCTGTCATTCGCGGATCTTTGACAGTCGTTACGGGGCGTCAGAAGCCCGAAAGTCTGACAGCCAATCTTGACAAAGGGTATCGTATTACCCAATAACTGGGTTGTGGAGGTCAGATAGGCAGTCGATCCATGTAAATACTGGTATTCATCTGAATCCGGTTAGACTGGAAGCCGACCCCAACATAGTTGGGAAAAGGCTAGACAGATGATGAGGAATGTCTTATCGATTATTTCAGATTTCTCCAAGTAACTTCAATAAGTTTCACCTACTTAAAACAATTTAAAATAAGCTTTATAACAAAAAAGCTCACATAGAAAATAACATCCAAAAATAATTACATAAAACACTTATAATTCCGCCATAACCAGTTTCGGGTGGTTTTAATCGGTTTCATCTAGTTTTTGTGGTAAATGACAGGGTAGCGTCGTGCACAAGCGGCGGGCACAATCGTATTGTTTTGACATGTGGCTGTGCAAATAAATATATACTCATTTTTGTTGATAATGAATTGTGGGGTAGCGGTCGTGGTTGTCGGCCTGCTGGAATAATTGTTTTGTTTAAAATTGAGAGATGGATGGATGTTTTTGGATGAACGATAACTCGATATAGGTTGGTAATAAGGACGTTTATTGAGTCGATGCTGAAGAATATGCAATTATTTTGAAAGAAACAGTGCATGTGTTGATTGTGATGAAGTAGCCAACTAGGGATTGTGGCAAATAGGCTTCACAAGCTAGGTACTGACATATTGGTTCAATCGCATAGAATGTGATGAATTATGTTATTTATTAAGCCAATTAATAACAAAACTTTTCCTTTTAATGAAATTAGTTCGATTAGTTAGCTCCCTCTTTATAGTCTTTCTTGTTCGGAATACATGTATTTCTCTACATATTTACACAGCAGAGCCTTAAGATAAAACTGCCACTTATCACAACACTGTAATGTCACTCTGAAACTGAGTGTTAAAACAAGTTTAGAGCTATATTTTTAATAAAAAAAAAACATAGAATAAACATGGACGATAACAGTCACTCCCACCCTAGTTAATGTGCAACTGTGTTTGATTGCGGTCGTAAACGTTTGTCGTCGTACCAATAGTAATTATGATTTTTAATTATACCACGCGAGTGCACATTTTGTTTTAAATTTATTATTGTTCACGTTAATTTAATTATTATTCAATTTTAAACTGTATTTATGTTTAATTGAGCGTAATTGTTAAATAATGTGTCAAACGTAGTTTTCGTAGTTTATTTTGTTGTGATATATTCATTAATTAAAACGAGTTACGTTCTTATTTTAGGTAGGTAGTTTATATTGTGCGTTGGTTCGTGTTACATTTGCTTGAAAAGAAAGTATTCAGGTTGGTTACCGACTGTGTGCTATCTGTGTCCGCAGGGCTAGTTTCAGTTTCAGCCATGTATGACAAATGATATTAGCGGATCAGAGGGGCAATTCTCGTAATTTTAAGAACGTTCACAGTCTGGTCTCGGTCTTAATCTGTCAAAAATACTTCTAATTTGCCTATATTTTTGACAAGTTATTGACACTGATTGTCGCCGAGATGAGATTGCGTCAACATTGTAAATTATGGGAACCGGCCTTTTTTCATCATGGAGAAATGCTCATGCATTCTGCACTACCACGCACGGGGAGATAGTGCAGTTATTTGGGACTCTAACCCACTAAAACTCCACGGTGTCCTCCTCTGTCGCTTACGGCGGGAACACTGGCACGCGTGATAACTTTATGTAGGTACCATCGAGGACAGTGGCGATGTACCACTTTTCAACCTTATCACCAAGGACACAAGGGTGAAAAGTGGCAACCGCCATTGTCCACGGTTGTACCTATCTAGAACAATGAATTCTATTTGTTATTAGGATTCCAATAGGTTTCCAATAGGCTACCTGTTTAATTACTGAACTGAAAACAACTCTCTCGATAAAACGTGGCAGTCACACCAAACCTACTCAAATAATCTTTAGCCTTTTGTTTGTGTTTCTGTCCCAAACTTCTTAAATCACACTGTCATTATTATTCCTGGATACATCATGTATACTGTGTGATCGTTTGCATGTGTGCGGTGCGCGGACGCCGATTGACACGACTCAGCGAGATTGAGCCACGGGAATCATTGGATCTTACTTATACCGAGATTATTATGGGTTAGGAAGCTGTAGACAGAACGAGATTTAAAATGGTTTTATCTTGAAAATGTAGGTGAATACGGATAATGTAGATAATAGAAAGAAGTACTTGTGCAACGCCGCGAAAAATAATAATTATGATAATTTGTCGAATACAATACTATTCGATAAAATGTCTAATTTGATCCGATCTTTTTAATTGATTTTGATGTTTCACTGGTTCGCTGCTGAACATAGTAATAGTAATTTTATTTCCAAATTGTACACGTTACATCAATGAGGTCTCGACCCCTGAACTAGGATATTCTGTATGACAGAGGTTTACATAGATAGGTTATGGAGACCTATTCACACGCTTTTTAATATGATACTCGACTACTCTCATCCAGCTGCTATCAGACTTGATTGATTGAGAAGATTGTCGTAAGGTCATTAATCCATACTATCCATACTAATATTATAAATTCGAGTGTAACTCTGTCTGTCTGCATGTTATCTTTTCACGCCTAAACCGCTGAACCGATTTCGATAAAATTTGGTATAGAAGTAGTTTGAGTCCCGGGAAAGGACATAGAATAGTTTTTATCCCGATATTCCCACGGGATCGAGACTTATGCGAGTGAAACCGCGGGCCGCAGCTAGTACTATATAAAAGCATAATTTCTAAACAACTTTACGTCAACTTTTTCTTTTCAATGAAACTCAAAAATCCAAAATAGTTTAAATCATTTATTTAATTTCAACCTAAACGTATCATTCACACAATTCCGCAAGCTAAATGTGAATGAAACAATTTACGTCGACCTTCCAAACAAAATTATTGTGCGCGTGACCATCCATGCCAAGTCTATCCATTCAACGTGGAGGTGTTGAGGGATTCATTCTACCGATGACGAATTGTGCTGAGATCTACAAGAGTAAACATTGGAACTACTGTGTGGGGGCAGTGACCAAGACGTTTGGTGGTTTTTTGGGGATAAATATTATAAATGGCATAGCATATTGCTTATTTATTTATTAAACCACAATTATAACACCTTTACAGAATCATCCAAGGCGATGTTATAAGTTACAATGTCTATTTCTTTACAAAAATAAAATTAAATCACCTGTCACGTAAGCAAAATTGCAACAACGTAATAACGCTGCTGCAACCCTGCCCACACGGCTTGAATCAGTCATAGAAAAACGTCTGATATTATAATATCAGACCTTTTGCAATACTTAATTGTACCTTTTGAATGAATCTCGGCAGGCTCTTAGCACGCAGGCAGATTTCAAAGGGTTATCTTCGAGTGGTTTCAAGTTAATTGATAAATAAATCTAAACTACATTTTTGCTTATTATTCGGTGAAAGATTTTAAGGAGAAACCGAATAGAACTTTCCATTGAATAATGGCATGAAAATCGTAGACATCATTTAGGTAATACGTTACTTAAGTTAGTCGAAAGATCTTAGTAGAAAATGTAATGATCTGGTTGAACTTTTTTTTTTTTTGGAAAATCTAGTAGAGTTTTCCTGGCTAACAAAATTTAGGTGTTTGGTATGTTGTGTACCTTTTAGTCTGTGCTTGATAAATGTTTTTTGTTATTTCTTTTTAGGTACTGTTCTGCTACCCATCTTTTAGTGGTACGCAAGGAAAAATAAACCAAAGGGTCCTTCTTACACGACATGGCGGCAGGCCCAGACGGAGATGGCGGGATGAGCTGGACTTAATAAAGATTGGTCCTTGGCGGCTCTGGACAGAGAGGACGAAAGGAGGGTGGAAGGAGAGTAGAGAGGCTTTTCCCAGCAGTGGGACTTCAGTGGGTAATAAAAAAATAAAACAAAATTGATTATTACTTGAAAATTTTTTATGCCGTAAGGTAAAATGCATAGGAACTATTTATAAAAAATCCGGCTTATCTGTATCTGTACCTACATTATAAGCAAATAACTTATTTCTATTTTTATATTATACTAGCTGCGCCCCGCGGTTTCACCCGCGTAAATGTCGATCCCGTGGGTATACCGGGATAAAAAAGTAGCTTATATGTTAATCCAGGGTGTCAGCTACCTTCATACAACATTTTATCAAAATTGGTTCAACCGTTTGAGCGTGAAGACGTAACAAACTTATAAACACACACACACACACACACATACTCACAAACTTTCGCCTTTATAATATTAGTGTGATGTGATGTGATTATGTTTGTGAAAAAGAAAGAAAAAAATACAGTGCAGTACAGTATAAAATACAGTTCTCACTGAAGATTTCAGGATGATAATTTATTTCTTTTTGGACTATTTACTTCAATAACGGACATCGAGTTTTTCGAATGAATGCAGTGATGACATATATGTTTCATTTCCTATGTTAAAATGTAGCCCTCACCAACACTTTTCAAACAAGACAGTCCCGCCATCTCCCAAAACCATACCTACCCACCAAATGCTCCCGCGCACGAATCTTGATTTAAATCCCGCAACATAATATGTACTGTTTTACTCTTAACCAACGATGGATTTATTTGACCAAACTGCTTGATTCTCAGCATTTTGGCTGTATAACTTTTTAACACATAAATATTTAGAATAGTGCGCGGCTACCGGTTGGTGTGTATTGGTGTATCGATATTATTGTTTTACTATGTACAGAATTAGTTATGGTATGGCCGTGTTGAAGTTTTATGAGTTATGTTAGTGATGATGACGGGTTTATGGGTCGGTGTTTTGTGTATGGGGTGGGTGGGGTATTCTTTTGTTACGTATTTCTTGATTGTGACATCTCTCTCTCTCTGTTATATTTACTTTTGTCAGTCTGAGTCAGGTGGTTTTTGAAGTGAAACTTCTTTACGCACGCTTGACTTGGGGAGTAAGCTGGCGAACGCGTTACGAAAAGTGTGATCGGGCGAGGCGAACGGGAGTTGAGTGGGGGATATAAGCAAGAGGAAGCAGTGCGCGTGCACATTTTCTTTCTCTCTTCCTCTCATAGCAAAGTTTCTCTTCAGTCGTGTGGTCATAAGCACACTCGTTTTTTTTTTTTTGTAATTGAGACTGTGAAGAGACCAGTACAGTGCTGTAAGCTTGCTACAGAAATTAAGACACTACCTTGAAAATGAATTGTAGTTTTATGGGTGGAGCTTATTTGGGCGGGTAGTGGCGGTTCTATCTTCCGCGATCGACCGCCGTTTTTTGTATCGAGAAAATGTCATTGTATCGTGTATTCCTTTTGCTGGATGCTAGGTCAAATAGTTAAAAAATATACACTACAATATAGTGTGCACCTTAGTCGACTCTTCACGTGACCAGAGGGCTGGCCTATTTCTTGGCCAAAGAATTAGCATTGCCATATAACGTGGCAATGCTGCCAGCCTTTTGGGCACTGTTCCTGTCGACAGCGATGCGGACGAATTCTTTGATGCCCTATGATTATCTTGTTTATTTTTTCATATAATTGTACATATTATTATAGTTTATATGTTAGCTTATATTATGTAAATATCTATACAAATAAAGAAACAAATCGTATGAGAAATAACACTACAATATTAAATCCATATTCCTTAAACTTAAAAAGGCACATTATAAAGAACAAGCACATTTTTTTGCAATTATATTTCTACCGCAAATAATGGCAGTCGACATTTTCTAGACAAACTATCTCAGATTTACTCTACTATTATAAGCCAAAGGCGTTATATAAACATTACCCAAGCTTCTAATTAAGCTTCTTCATAAGGTAAGGTAATTGAGGTGTTATAATTGTGGTTTAATAAATAAATAAATAATAATAAATATTCTTAGGTAAAGGTAGACAGTAGTTAAAAACCCTGAAAAATAATCAATAAGTACCAGTAAAAGGCTCAAGTCTTGGATTCCCGAATCTGCCACTTATGCAAGTTCTGGTAACCACGAAAATAACCAAAATTCTGTGCAAGTCTTCTGGCGAGCTGGTAAGCCAGGTAACAAAGAGACGTGGAGCGTCGCATAATATCAGGCAGTGGGATCGCGCCTAACTCACTCTTAAACACAGCACTATAAATACGGACACTAAATACCTGCTGGAACTTAAGGGGGAGGTCTTGCTAATTACCGGTATTTTTGGAAATAATTTTTTTCTTCTTTTAAGGCAAAATCAAAAAATCTATTTAGATTTTCTAGCAGATCTAATGGAAGGCAAGACTTATTCCTTCTTTAAATTGTGAATATATCATGAAATCAAATTAATAAGTTCAACTTTTTTCACAGTTCGCTAAATACCTAAGAACCGAATGATTGAGACTACCAAGTTGTTAAATGCATAATATTTAATGGTACTTGGATGTGTCTTAATTTTGCACACCACAGATATAGATATACCTAGATAACGCAAGTATCACGAACTGTATGAAAACTAAGCGTGCCACTTTTTGACTACCTACTATGACGTCACAAGCTCGCGCTCTCTCGCTCACGCTCACCCAGCCAGCAGTACGCAGGACTGAGCACGAAAGTGGCGGCTTATGATTTTCGATCGTAAACTGGTGCGATTTTTGGCACGCGAAGTAGGTGCTCTTGCGTTCTAGGTATCTCTATATCTGTGTTGCACACCCACAAATGAAGAAGATAACCAGGTGACTCTGTTGAAATGACGGCGATGATGAATGCTTATAACTTTGATGCCACACTAAAATAAGAAGCATCATGAGATGCCTCATCCGCCTATATTCATAGAACACTGACGGGATTACCCAACTGTGACTGATAACATTTTAGTTTTATTTTAGACAACAAATCACACCAACTGACATAAGATTCGACATCATAGTTTTTAAGCTATTGCATAGCTTTCATCGCGGGCTTTGAACGCGGCGACCGAATCAAGAAATTTCGTAACGAAAATAAACCTAACGCCTCCCACTCCGACCGGCACAGCGGTGCGGCGTTGAAAGCCGTGCATCGTCTAACGTCGTTTTAGTTCGGCAGACTTCGGCACGGTGTTTGTGTGCGTGCGACTAGACGTATGCGTGTAGACGTGGTGGTCACGACGCTCAAAAAGTGTAACTTGAATTAATATCAAAGAAAAAAAAATTGCATTAATATTATAATTGCATAAGTTGATAAAAAATGCTATGCAATAGCTTTACCGCGGCAGTCCCCGAGTGCCACACGTATTTTTAATGCTTTCAAAAACATTGGTCAAGTAATCAACAGCTTTTTTCAACCCCCAATCACTTGATCAGGCCAGCCCCTTAACTATGCGGTGAGCAGAAGGCAAGTATACACAAAAACTGCAAGTGTGTGTCTGTTTACGAGGCTCGCACGGCTGCGGTGGCCAGCAGAATTATAAGAGGTTTAGTGTATACTACTAAACAGATATTAAACTACCTTTCTACTTGGAGATTTCGCTCGAATTTGGCTGTAGTATTGTTTTGCGCTAGGTTTTTATTTTGGACGAAGGAAAATACTTTTTAGGTACGTATCGAAATGTTGGTCACTGCTATGATCCACAGTTCCCCATAAATTATTAAAGGAGTAGAGCATTTCTTGGTTAGGTACTCTCAACCAACATGGCATACCTAAACCTTCATTTAAGGCAAACTCTTTTTAAAATAGAACAAACTTGTAGGTTCCCAATAAATAATAATTACGAAACATAATTTTTATAAGGTTGCCGTACACTGAATCAGTGATCAATTTATACGAGAAGTTGATCGTAAACACTTGTACATTTAGATGCTAAAGTGCGCTCTAATTTTTACCGTGTTGGCTACACGGTAAAAAGTGTAGTGTCAGAATAATAACAGCTATTATTTGAGAATCGCCAACGTGACATCGCCCAAGAAGAAACTGGAAAAACTGTAATAGTCCGATATCTAAAATATACAGAACTCAACATCTACAATATCAAGGGATTTGCCTTAAAGATAAAAGTTGAGATGTCTCATGCAAGCCTTAAGTTTCACTAGCACTTCGAAACCCAGGCCAACGTTGTTTGACAGTAGAATTAGGTTCAGTGGAGGCACTACTGCGCACAGGCCCTTGCAAGCTTAGCCTCACCTTTTCCAGCCACTAAAACGCCAACTCTACGTATTCATAACCAGAAAACAACAAGCTATAACAACCAGTTCTTAAAACCCCCAAAAACCTTAGTGGGACAGTTAAAAGCTAATGTTATTAGAAGCACGTTAGGGCGCGCGCACACTGGCGCGTTGTCGCGGTGATGTACGCGACCGAGCCCCCGTAAACATGCTCCACCTGGCTTTGCTAACGCTACCTACATGGTCAGTGTAGCGACAGCAAAGAAAGAAGCAGGAAATACAATCCCGACTTTCCTAAATTTTTTTTTTTTTTTAAAGTAACGTAGTTTTTTTGTTATTATGGAAATCAAGTAATAGTTGTTTTGTTGCGTGTGAATCATATCAACATATATACATTTTTTATATTTATTTAATAAAACCTGTTGTAAAACAAAATGCAACAAGGAGGTCAGACCGGATTAAATAATTTATTTCTGCAAATTAGTTTTTTTTTTTTTTTTTAACTTAAGTAATAATATTTGCCCTTTCATATCAGTCATCAAACATTATTTTAACACACTTTGCATGCTAACTTTGCAAAAATCATACTAAATCACTGCAACTTAATTTATTTCAAACTTTTTTGCTAACCGTACGAGGATCTGCACCTCGCCCGGTATCGGAGATATCAAAAAGCTTACGCCGAGTTAGGGCACTCGATTAAAGCCAGCCTTGTTTGCATCGCCGCTGAATGTGCTGACCCTACCACTACCACTTGAGCTGTTTTATGGTAATTAAAATTTTTGTTAACGATCCTTATTGTTTTGCTTACTGTACTTTTTGGGTTTAGTGTCGTGAGATGTGTAGGTTTCGTGTGTGTTTTGGCTAATTATAGAAGTGAGCTGAAAAAGTGGAGTTTTATATCAAAACTAGCTTCTGCCCGCGACTTCGTCCGCGTAAAATTTCACCCTCCCCCCATTCACCCTCTTAGGGGTGGAGTTTCGAAAAACCCTTTCTTAGTGGATACCTACTCTTCACAAAGAACACACCCTCCAAATTTCATGTCTCTTGGACCAGCGGTTGAAGCTGTGCGTTGATATATCAGTCAGTCAGTCAGGACTTTGAGTTTTATATATTTAGATATCTTTTTCAGTGGTTGCAGTTGAAGGAAACTGAATGACTAAAAGAAAACTAAAGTTACGAGACTTGAAAATAAAAACAGCGAATTTTATTTTCACTAGAGTGAAGCGTAAAGAAACCCTAGACGCATTTCAACTGTGACGTCACTGACCTCAAAAAGCAGAACAAAACACGACGCAAATAATAAAACATCAAACATCAACATTGAAATAATAAATCTGCGCGTCCATTCCCCCCTCCCCCCGCCCCCCCTCAGGCTCAAGGAGGCATCCATGAATGCTGTCAGGGCATGATGGACGGCCGAGCATAAAACTGACGAGACGACTACCCACGGTACGAAATGGCTCTACGGAGCCCAGTATATCACTTTTATTACATGCCATCTTCATTTTCATATTTCATATTTGCATTTCTGTAGCACCCCCCACCCTAGGTCGTCTCCCCCCCGTTTTAAGCGTTTCGCACGTTTTTCTATGTAATCGCTCGCTTTGTGTGTGTGACGTAGTGGGCAACGCGTCAAAGGAAAGTTTTTATGGCGTTATGTTGGCTAAATGTGTTGTGCGGTTTAAGGTTCCGTATAGAAATAAGTAATATTCTCTTTGTTCTTTCCGTTTTTGGTGATTCTTTTCAAAGAAAGAAAGAAAATGAAATCAGTAGAAATTTTAATTTTAATGTAAGTTCTTTAGTTGTTTTCATCATGCCCTACGAGGACATGTGACCTTATTGGTGATTTACAGACGCCAGCACATCAAGCTACTATAATCTGTCAAATTTCTTTAATAGATTTTCAACTTTACCGCTAAAGCATAAGGTTCAGAGTTTATTAGGAAAATTTGACAGTTTCGGGTAGCTTGATGTGCTGGCGTCTGTACTTCAGAAAGGTCAAGTGCGTAGTTCTCGCAACCAGCGTGCGTTTATGACCAGACATATGAACGTTAACAAGGCAAAAAGAGTATTCAAGGATCGTAGCAGGTGGCGTTTTGTAGTTATTGCCTGCCCCCATGGAAAAAAGGCGTGAGTCCATGTATGTCATATTTTCATTATAGACGCTTTTAACGTTATGCATCGTTCGTTATGTATAATTTTTAACATGAATGATGTAACCAAGACTTTGTAACCATATTATTTTGATTTAAAAGAGTGTCCATGGAGTTTCTTGCCTGTTCTTCTCCATAGGTACCTACGCTTTGGAATGGGCAACTAGCTTCATCTTTCTGACTGACCGACCCCTTGACAATTCAAAAGTGCCTGTAATTGGTTTAATTGAAATAAGTGCTTTGAGTTTGAGTTTGTGTATGTGTTGTTTTCATCAACGTAGATCTGCAAAAAATTTTAAAGATTCCTTTCTTTTTCTTTCTATAAGCCATAAAGACTATGTTGAAATATCTCGTGTGCTAATACGACACAGCGTTTTTAACCTAACATACAGCAGTAATGCAGTTAAAGAGAATGGATCGCTGGATTGAACAAAAATAAATATGACAAGTAGTGTAATCGTGTCATTTTGGTGTAAGCTTGGCAAGCCAACCGATACAGGCTGACGAGTCATTTAGCTGACCACAACTTACATTGCCAAAACCACCGAATAATTTGCTAGTAAACCTCTGGTCTAGCATTTAGTAATGAAGCTACCGAGTTTTGAGTTCTTGATTCGATTATAAAGTTGAAGACCTCCACCATTAGTTCACAATCTTGGCAATCTGAAATTAAGAATTGTATCCGGTAAATGGATATACAGGGTGAAATTGAATACGTGGGCATCCTTTTAAGGGGTCATTGTACTCATTATTATGAACAAATTTTACTATGGGACTAAATCAAAAATCGCGAAAAATAATCAACTGTTCCTTGCATTTATGTTCACATAACTCGTCAAAATGTAGGGAAGAGCTGATTTTTTTTCGCGCTTTAAGGTTTCGTCCGATAGTAAAATTTGTTCATAATGATGATTACAACGACCCCTTAAAAGGATGCCCATGAATTCGATTTCATCCTGTAGACTGTCTTTAGTAATTTTAGCCTAATGTCAGAAAAATATGAGTTTACCTACAAGCATACGCTCTGATCACATTTTGTGCAAACTTGGGACGCACACCGCACTTCGAATATTCGTTATTTTAATTTGGATCTTATGATATAGGAACTCTTAGAACAAGAGCCAGGACTACACTGGTGTTTGTATCTTGAAGTGAAAATAAATAAAATCATATAAATTATTATGTCATAGTGTCACTTAATGTCTTTAACTATGTTTAATTTTTTTATTTTTTGTTTGTTAGCACCTTGTTTTTATATATTCATGTAATTTGTTATAATTATGCTTTTGTGTGCACTGAATAAATAGATTCTCTATCTATCAATATCTGATCACTTCGCTGATAACTGGAAGACAAATAAAGTTTAAGTACAAAAATAATTAAAATAAATTGTCGATTCATTTTCGGCAATACTGCGGAACCCTAAAAAGCTAAGTCAAGGAAATGTATAACAAAGTTGAGGGCATGTTGTGACGTGTTCTTTAGCGGACCCCGGCTAAGCTGCTTAGTACACGTTGCTGTGTTCACGGAATTTATTTTTAACATGATATAACTTTTATGTAAAGATATCGGTATTGAAATTGCTGAGAGGTTCATCGATTTATTTTTATTTAGATTGATTATCTTAATTTTGTGCAGTTGGTGAGTGCTTATTGGCAATGTCATTAGGTCGGGATTCGTTAGGTTTCTCGCAAAAAAAGGAACTATTTATCTTTTGGTTGGTGTAATAATGACAACAAAGAGTTAAGCTAATATAGTAAACAAAATTCTGTAGTTTGTATTGTACAGTCAGTTATGCAATTAGCTGACCCACCTTTGCATAAATAGTTGAGATTTTTTAGAATATGAATCGATAGAATTTTACAGGGTGAAATTAAATTCATGGGCATCCTTTTAAGGGGTCATTGTACTCATCATTATGAACAACTTTATTTCAGGTTTGGTCCCATAGTAAAAGTTGTGCACAATGATGAGTACAGTGACCCCTTAAAAGGATGCCCATGAATTTAATTTCACCCTGTAGATGGGATACAGCCAAAAGCGTATCAAAATGAAAATAAGAAACAGAACTTCTGCATCACGACCAGAAGCATTAAAACAAAATCGCAAACCTTTACTACCTCACAAACTCACAAGTCCCAACCATGGCAGTCAATATCACCTCATATATTTTTACCATAGGCGTTCTCCCGTCACCACACACAAAGACGTAGCCATAACTCCTTCCAGCACACGGGGAACAATACTGGAATTGATGACCTGATCCGCCCAGTGGGCCCCCAGATGTTTTTCACTCATTGTTTATGGGCAGAAGTTAGGCTGATCAGGTCTATTGGGTAGGGAGATAAATACAACGTTTGAATTGTCGTACAATGAGCGATAAGTCAGCTTTATTGCTTTAAAATATCTACATTGGTAAAACTTTATTAGTGGTTGTAATGGTAATCATATAATTTTGTTTAATAGGTTCTTTTAATTTATCTTTTTGATTGATAGATTCTTTTATATTTTGTGAATGTTAGAACGTTGTATGACTTTGGTTTTTAATACTTGGTCGTTCAATTATTGCAATGATCCTTGTGGTTTTTTAGAATCAATTAGGTACTGCCATGATACTTGATCCTTGCTGTTTGAATTCCCTACAAAATGGTTGAGCTGGATGGTGCTGATCCACGCGTCATGTTCGTGAACGGGCGCCGTCGGTTGAGACTGGTCATCTCTTAATTGCCAAGGCTTATTTTTAATCTTATTTTTTTAATTGTTTCTTCATTTGTGTTTTTTTACATTGTTCTCACATATAGAAGCAACAAGAATAATGTACCCAGGATTTTGTAATATTCTTGACTTAAAAGAGTGTCTATGGAGTTTCTTGCCCTTTCTTCTCCATAGAGATCTACGCTTTGGAATGGGCAACTAGCTTCAAGTTTCTGACTGACTGACTATTTAATTTTGACAATTCAAAAGTGCCTGTACATTGTTTAATTAAAATAAATGTTTTGAGTTTGAGTTTCTTAGATTTAATCCTTTGATCCCCGTGTTGCGGGATTAGGTACTTAAACTAGTAAAAAAAACAAACAGATGCTATTGTAGTGTAAAAATACCTAATAGTGACAATGACATACATAATGGCACATGAACACAATGTTTATGTCATTATATCAGATTCTAAAAAAGTGGAACGGACTTGTGAAAACCACAATCAACACTATTATTCTAAGTTTCAAAATAATTATCACGTAAAACCATTAAGTTCTAGATTAAAATTATTGTTCATTAGTCTTAGAGGCTAGATTGTAAGTAATTATTAACAACCTGGTCCTTTTATACAGGGTGAAATTAAATTCATGGGCATCCTTTTAAGGGGTCATTGTACTCATAATTATGATCAACTTTTACTATGAGACCAAACCTGAAATCGCGAAAAAAAAATCAGCTCTTCCCTACATTTTGACGAGTTATGTATAAATGCAAGGAACAGCTGATTTTTTTTCGCAATTTTAGGTTTAGTCCCATAGTAAAAGTTGTTCATAATGATGAGTACAATGACCCCTTAAAAGGATGCCCATGAATTCAATTTCACCCTGTATATCTAAGTTACAGGCCTAAATGCCATTACCAAAAAGAAACAACATACAGTATCATCTTTGACAATATATGAATATACCCTCGATTTACTTATAAAACATCTTTTAACTTAACCTTTCATTACCCTGATTTCTCTTACCAAAATAAATCTTGATAGGTACTTCAAAATACAGAGGAACCCAAATATTTTGAAGTATAATATTTGTAGCTAAGTAATTGTGGTTAAGCTACGCTTGCCGCGGTTGATCTGTGGATGGGTAACAATCTTTACTTACCAAGACCCTCCGTGCCTCGGAAAGCAGGTTAGGCCGTTGGTCACGGCTGTCATTCGTGGATCTTTGACAGTCGTTACGGTTCGTTAGAAATCCGAAAGTCTGACAACCAGTCTTACCAAGGGGTATAATACTCAGTAACTGGGTTGTGGAGGTTAGGGAGGCAGTCGCTACATGCAAAATACTGATACTCAGCTGCATCTAGTTAGACTGGAAGCCGACCCCAACATAGTTGGGAAAACGCTAGGCAGATGATGACTTCAAAAATATTTAACTACTACATCTTGTATGACGTAAAAAATCCTAAATCTTGCTAAAATGAATATGACAACCAGATACATGTGTGTGTGTTCATAATAAGGGTGTGTGTGTGCCTGCCCCAACTCCGTCCGTGTATGTACAGACAACAAAATTATAAAAGGGTAAATAAAACAGAAAGCTTACACAAGTCATAAATTTGATTTATAGAGATTAAAAAAGGCGCTTTAGAAACGGCTCGAACGAAAATTTTCGGTGGGACGAATCGGGAGACGAGTGTAGCGTCAGCAGAAAAAGTATTGTAGGTAGCTGTCAGTAATGTTGTTTTAAGTTACAAATTGAATATTAATTTTGTAAAGAAATAGTGACGATTAATAATAACGTTGAATAAAAAAAAACAAGTATCAATACAACTGAAGCTTTAAAAAAATAGGACAAAGTTTGCAGAAAAGCTTATGTAATGTTTTGGCAAGCTTGTTTTTTTTATTTAAATACTGCATTGAATATTTGATTTATTACCGTTGGATCCCGTTTTTGAATCCCATTTTAATATTTTTGGCGTTGGATCCCGCAAAACATTATTATGTATTTCCGTTGGATCCCGAATTTAAAAAATGCAAGATAATTACGTTTTATTGTCGTTGAATCCCGAAAAGTATTTCCGTTGGATCCCGAATGCTTAAAAAAATATGAATGCGGGTACTTTCAACAACAAAATTGTTTATAATAAAATGAGGGGTTCACTACTGTTTCACCAAAACTCCATTGACAAATTTTTAGTTTACAACCAACGTTTCGTATACTATTTATTTCACAAACAACTCATTTTCTATATAATCTAGTCGTTTCTGGCACTCGCCGGCCGCTGCCGCGGCACCGCTCGCTCGGCTCGTGCGTAGGGGTCGCAGTTTTAACCTAACCTAACCTAGCATTGTTTTTTTTTTTAATAATTAACCTAATCTAACTAGTTCGGTTCCGGGTAACCCACTAAAAATAATCTCTTTTTAGTGTTTGATAAAGGTAAATCACTTTTCTTCTGAAATGTACACATGTTGTTATAATATGGGATTCAACAAAAATAGCAAACGGGATCCATCGGTAATACCTAAAAAACGGGATCAAAAAACGGGATCCAACGGTAATAAACGGAATATTTAATAACAAAACGATAATGTTTTAGAAAGTTTTGTTGCCAAGTTTCATTGTCAAGCCGAATATCTTTATTATAAAGGTAATTAGTAAGAAGCTACAATTCTAAAAAATAAAATACTGTAACCGATTTCACATTTCTGCACACCGTACTCATGTCAGCGCAGTGTCGATGTTCGGGGCCGTCAGAGGGGGCGCCGTAAGAAAATTTACAGGCACCGCCGTATTTCACCCCCGCCTTTTTTGTTAATCTACCCTCCTAATGCGTCGCTTTGTTTACCTGCTGACCGTACATAGTGTCCTTAGTTAACGTGTCCAGATGGAATTATTACGCCTATTTTGTTAAGGTGCTCTTTTGTTTGGGGGGTAAGCAGAAAGCTAGGTTGTGATTATGAGATCTTGGAGTTTCTGGGTGTGTTTTGTGAATAGGTGAATTAAATGGGGGAATTCTAATGCATGTGAGGGTAACAACAACAGTAGTACTTAGTAAATGCAGGTGATAATGATACCGTTATGAATTAAAATGGTGAGAGGCCTCCTCCAAATTTATTTATTTTATTTCAAAAACAAACAGATAATAACAAACATAAGTAAACAATTAGTTCAACACAATCCAGAAACAGTTTCCACAGATTACTATACAAGTAAATTATATGTAACTAAGTGTAACAACAACCAGAAGTTCACACCGCTAAGGTTTACAGAATTTACACTGAATGAAACAAGCAGTAAATAAAAATGGAAAAAACATTGATCTGAAATCCTTCCAGGCATCCTATTCTAGAGCCACAGGACTATAAGAAAAGAAATAAAAGTTAAAGATTTGAAAGTACCTAAATATAGTGAGCATATTCAACTTTTAGCAGAAGGCCAATTCTCGTACTTAAAAACGTTCCTTTCAAGTCTCAATCTGATCTTCAAAAATTTGTCAAAAATGTATGTACAGTCAACAAAAGAGATAAGTATGCAGGATCGTCGGATATAGTTGAAGTTAAGTAAGAAACCGATGGATGTTGTCGACTGAAATTTAATTTGATAAATGAGCAGTTTGCTTTTCGAGAACATCCATCGGTTTCTTACTAAACTTTAACTATAGCCGACGATCCTGCATACTTATCTCTTTTATTGACTGCATATTGATAGTATTTTTGACAGATCGCGACTGAGATTAAAATGCGAATATTCTTAAAACTACGGGAATTGCCCCTCTTACGAGTACCTATGTTCTCATATGAATAGCTTTGTCTACGATCTTCACTCTTTTGAGAATCTAATCTTCATCTGCCTAGCCTTTTCCCAACTATAATGGGGTCGGCTTCCAGTGTAACTGGATGCAGCTGAATACCAGTATTTTACATGTAGCGACTGCCTATCCGACCTCCACAACCCAGGTACTGGGTAATACGATAACCCTTGGTGAGACTGGTCGTCAGACTTTCGGGCTTCTGACGACCCGTAACGACTGTCAAAGATCCACGAATGACAACCGGGACCAACGGCTTAACGTGCTTTCCGAGGCACGGAGGGGTCTTGGTATGTAAAGATGGTCACCCATCCACAGACCAACCGCGGCAAGTGTAGCTTAACCTGATCGCTCGACCTGTGCGGCTGTTATTATTTAGCCACGGGCCTCTTTTCGAGAATCTAATCGACACCTATAAAAGTTACGGTCATTGAATTTTGCATACATTTTCTTGTATACTGCCCTTTGATTTTATTTTCGTCTTTCGTCCTGGGTTCGATGCCCAGGCCAGGAAAAGTGTTAGAGTTTTTTCACTAGGAATTTCTCAGTAGCAGCCCGGAGTCTGGATTTGTGCCCTGTGGATGGCAATAGGCTCGCCACCGTTAATTGGAACTTACACATAACTGGCGAAACTGGTAATACTATTGGCTCACCTCTGCCTAACACTTCGGGTATTATAGGCGTGAACTTTTGTTACGTCTATCTTGAAGCTTTTATTTGTGTACGTGTTATGTTCACAATGTTATTTACCATCGAGTTGAGCGATGGTATGTTCATGGAAAGATCCATCTTCATGTTGCTATTGTATTGGTTGTGCGAGTGAATTGTTAATTCTTTCGATTGCACCAAGCAACCTTGTGCCAAGGTCAGTATCCCGGAAGTTATGGAGTGTGTAGTAATATCATTTTCACACACAATTCGTATTGTGCAAGTTCCGCAACAAATCGCCAGCCAAGTATTTGCTGTGTGTAACGCGATCCATTCCTGCTTGCATAGCACATTTTTTACGTCACAAGGTGAGGTCGTTCGATGACCCAATAGTTTTGCTTCACAGGGGGCATTACTGTTATGCAAGTTGAATATCGGTAGATTCTTATTGCATATCAAATTGCCTGGTTGAATGTAACTGCACCGCTTCATGTCATCTTCAGATAAAGACACATATGTGCTCTTCGCGAAGTTGACTGCTATGTACTGCGAAGCTAGTTGGACGATGACTGTTCCTGTGCTTGTTTTCATGGGCAACGGAGTAGCTTGGTATAGAGTGAAGTCTTCATCTGAGATCAATGGTACGTGTATCTCGAACAGAAAGTAGTTAGTGGTCACTCGCGCTCTTACGTATAGCAGTTTGTAGAGGTCTTGAATATCGTTTCTGATGTTTCGGACAGGCAACGACGAGGTCCTCGGGAGCTTGCCCGCGATTTCAGTTAGTTGCTCGATCAAGTTTACAGGCGTAAGTAGATGGATGTCTATGTGCCCTTTGTAGACATCAGTTAGACTTTCAAACAGCATCTCTTGAACTCTCTCTAAATTGGTAATCAGCAAATATGCTGTTAGTGAGGCCGAGTTGAAGTAGTTAGTAGCCATCACTACTTCCATTTCAGACTCCACTGTGGCTAAGTTGGTGTTAGTTTTCGCCATGAAGTCGTCTATTAAACCAAACTGTCGCATGATGTTTTGTTCATTCTTCTTCAGCATATTGTTTTGTAATTCTACTATTGAAGTTTGATTTTTTATCAAATCAAGTAGATAGTTTTCATTGTTCTGGACAGCTTGTATGTCGTTATGGTACTTATCTGCGAACCGTTGATCTAGAATACCAAAGAGGCTGTTAGCAACGTATCCCACTCCATCAATCAGTCCTCGTTTCTTACGATTACTCAAGTGCTTATGAGGAGCTAGTAGTATAGTGTTGTAGTAGCTCAGTATTTCCATTTCGTGGTTAAGCTGTTCTAAAGTTGTCTTGCAGTATCTTGGGTCGGTTTTTTGGCACAATTCGTTCAATCCCTTGAGGTAAGCTTCAATTCGATGTACTCCGTCCCAATAAGTTGTTAAGTTATAGTACATAAGTAGTGTCCATTCATCATGAATCACTTGTACGTTTCCTATTGTGTCGTAATAAATCGGCCGCTCAAGTTCGAAGTTAGTAATTTGAACGCCAGACGTCACGATTTTGCCATATGACCCAGTTATTAACGTAAATACAATTAATAACATTGTAAGAAAGGTCGAAAAACATTTATTTCCGCCCGTCTGTGGCATGGTTGAGGTTTTCTTTTCTGAGTGGTCTTGGACGCTGTTCTCGATAGGAAGTGGTGACAGTTTCACGACTGGACGTTTGATGATACCAGATTGAGTTTTAACCGTGGTCACTCTAACATAGCCATCGGAACCGGGATGCAGTTCAAGTACGCGTCCCATGGCCCACTTTCCTGGTGGCAAGTTGTTGTCCTTGATCAAGACTATGTCGCCTTCCTGGATGTTCTTTCTTGGTTTGTTCCATTTGCTCCTGGTCTGGAGTTGTGTTAAGTATTCACTCGACCAACTTTTCCAAAATTGATGCAGCATGTGTTCTGTTAGCTGCCACCGTTGACGTAAATTAACGTTATTTACGTCACAGTACGTTGATATTGGTAGTGACATTGTTGGGCTTCCAGTGAGGAAGTGACCAGGTGTTAGATAGTTCTGAAATTCATCGGGATCTTCAGTGAGTGGACAGAGGGGTCTTGAGTTCATGCAGGCTTCTATTTTTGCCAGTAGCGTAGTGAACTCCTCGTATGTTAGTTTCTGATCTCCTAGTACACGGTGGAGGTGGTGTTTCATTGATTTTACTGCCGCTTCCCATAGACCCCCAGCACTTGGCCACGCGGGAGCATTGAAGTGCCATTCTACTTCCATTTTTCCGATCTCGTTGAAGAAGTCCGGCGAAAGCTCTTGTTTAAAATGTTCAAATTCATTGCGCAACATCTTCGAAGCTCCAATGAAATTAGTGCCGCAGTCTGAGTACACATGTTTAGGTGTACCGCGTCTAGCGCACATGCGCTGGAAAGCGGCAATGAACATTTCGGTGCTTAGATCAGACACCAGTTCAATGTGTACAGCTTTGGTAGCCATGCACACGAAAATAGCGATGTACCCCTTCGTAGTCTTTACCCCTCTTCCTTTGTTTAGTTTGACTGGCACGTGTCCCGTGAAGTCTATACCAGTATGTGTAAATGGTCGAGATGGGATAGCTCTCTGTTGAGGTAAGTCCGCCATAAGTTGGTAGTTGTCTGTTGGTTTATAGCGGTGACATCGTACGCAACGTCGAAGTTGAGTTTTTACAGCTCTGTTGCTTCCCACAATCCAGTATCGCTGTCGGATCTGGGCCAATGTCAGCCGCGCACCTCCATGAAGTGTTGTAAGGTGTGCTTGTTCAATTACGAGCTGCGTTAGTCGTCCCATTCTAGGAAGAATTATAGGACTTTTCATCTCAAAGGGCAGGTAGGAATTCCTCAGTCTTCCACCGACTCTTATGACTCCTTTTTCATCCATAAAAGGATTCAATTTGTATATAATGCTCTTTTTGTTTACAGTTCCGTTTGCTTTCAGTTGTTTATATTCATTTTCAAACTCAGTACTCTGCACATATGTAATTACTCGGTCGGCTGCTAGCTTGAGTTCGCACGCACTTAGGTAGTTGGTTTCATATTTCGTCTTGGAGCGTGCCGTCGCGACAAATCGCAGTACCTGAGCCGTTACTCGAATTACTTGTGTCAATGAACTATGTTTATGTAATAAATGATGTATAAAATGTTCATTGTTTTTCGGCACCGTTGTGGTTGCCACTGCTAAGTTGACACTTTCCTGGTTGTTTGTAAACAAACATGTGGAGTTTCTCATGAGGCCAGAGTCTTCTGCTCCTTTTAGAAATTCCGGACCTTGCCACCAGAGATCGAAGTGTCCTAGTTTGCTCGGCAACATTCCTCTAGATGCACAGTCAGCAGGATTCTGTGCCGATTTTACGTAGCGCCACTTGTCGGCAGGAATAATTTGTTTTATTTTGTCAACTCTGTTGGACACGTATTTATCCCACCTTGTTGCATCTCCTTGCAGCCACGCTAAGACTACTTGAGAGTCACACCATGCTTGTATCGTCAATTTGTATCCAGTTAAAGCTTCCTTAGTTTTCTCCATGAGTTTAGCCAATAGAAGTGCGCCACATAGTTCCAATCTCGGCAACGTAGTTTTTTGTGATAGAGGCGCAACCCTAGTTTTAGCGACGAGTAAAGTAACAGTCGGTGCATCTTGTTCGTTCCTTACTCGGCTGTATATGACGCACGCATACGCCTTTTCACTTGCATCACAAAACCCCAGCAATTCTATTGATTGCTGTGCACCAATCCATCGGTTTAGTTTTATTTTCCTTACGTTTGGAAGTTCAGTTTTCAATTTGACCCAGTCATTTAGTATGTCACTCGGTAGTTCTTCATCCCAGGCCAGTTTGCTGTTCCATACTCTTTGAAATAATAGTTTTGCCGACACTGTTATGGGAGCCAACCAACCCAAAGGATCGTACAGTTTCGATATTTCGGAAAGTAAGTGCCTTTTCGTTGTCCGACCCTTCGACTTTTCTTCCAGACTCCAGTTGAACATGAACGTGTCGGTGTTTGGGTTCCAGCCGAGTCCGAGTGTTTTTGTCGAGTCGTCCGTTTTGAAATCAAATATGCTTTTAGTTGATATTTGATCGTCAGTTAAATGCTCTAGTAGCGCGGGGTGGTTGGCTGACCACTTTCGTAAGTTCATGCCGCCGCCCTTCAGTAAGTTTATAAGGGAACTTTGTAGGTCTTTAGCTTTATCCAGAGAGTAGTGACCGCTAATCACATCATCAACGTAGAACTCGTTGAGTAATGTATTGGTGGCCTCTGGATATTTATGACCGTCATCCAGGGCTAATTGCTTCATAGTTCTCATAGCCAACCATGGCGCGCACTTGGTCCCGTATGTCACGGTGCAGAGTTGAAATTCTTGTAACCTTTCAGCAGGAGAGTCGCGCCATATTATCTTCTGAAGTGATTGTTGATCTTCAGCTAATCCGATGCATCTGTACATCTTCTCTATATCTGCGGTAAAAGCGTATTTGTAGGATCTCCACTTCAGTATGAGGGCTTGAATGTCCTTCTGCAGATTTGGACCCTTTTCCATTAAGCTATTCACGCTGTACCCAGTTGTTGTTCTTTGCGAGGCATTAAAGACTACTCTTAATTTGGTAGTAGTGGATTGTTCTCGCAAAACACCATGGTGCGGAAGATAGCATTCAGACATAGAAGTTAATATTGGAGACGCCGGTTTCATATGCTGTAGTTGCGTATATTCTCTGATGAAGTCCCGGTACATTGTTGCAAGTTTGCTGTTCTTTTCCAGGCGTTTTTCTAACTGGAGAAATTGCGAGACAGCCATTGACTTCGATTTGCCTAGTTTGTTTTGCAACTCAGAGCTCATAGGCATCTTAACGATGTATTTGTTATCTGCGTCTCGTTGTACTGTCTTGGTGTAGTATTCTTCACAGTGATTGTCCTTGGGCATGTCATGGTTGCTGATAGTTATGTCTTCGTTCTCCCAGAACTTGGTTAATTCGCTTAGGTCGACCAGTGTTATGTGACAGTTAAACGTTTTCAGTTTGCCACATAGGATCCATCCTAAGTGCGTCTGTTGCGCTACAGGAGACTGTTGACTGCCTTTCAAGACTCCGTCAAGGATGATGTCGGAATATACGTCTGCCCCAAGTAATAGATCTATAGGACTTGATACGTTGAATTCCGGATCTGCTAGTTTCAGATTCTCCAAGTGTGGCCAGTTAGCCTTTTCGAACGATGAATTGGGTAAGTTGTTTGTTAGTTTGCTTAAGATGAGTGCCTGAGTTTCGAATGCGTAGTCTGAGTGAATTGATTTACATGTAAGCTGAAGCCGTCCTTTGCAGGTTCCAGGTGCAGCTCCCACTCCCGTTATGGTTGCATTCAGCCGTTTCCTTGGGAGTCGTAGCATCTGTGCAGCGTTCTCGGTTATCAAGTTTACTTGCGAACCTTGGTCTAGTAGTGCTCGAAGCGTAATGTAATCCCCATTTGCAGACTTTATCTTGAGCTGCACAGTAGTTAATAAAACCTCCATCTCGTTGGTAGATATATGGTTGGAGCTTTGTTTGTGTGTGGATGTCGTCGGTCGTTGACCTACATTGTCGTTGTTTCTTTCCGTATTCGTTGAGTTGACAGTATTTTTCTTGCTTGCGTTGTGAAGTAATGTATGATGCTTCATGTTGCATTCTTTGCATGTTTTTGCTGACGCACAATCTGTGTTGCCATGACTGTATAAGCAGTTTTTACACACGTTTAATTTTGCGACTGTGTTATTTCGTTGAAATGAGTCCATATTGATGAACTTTGGACATTTCATCAGTACATGACTTCCGTCACAGTGTGGGCAGTGTCCGTATGCTGTGTGATAAGTTTTCTTGAAAGATTTCTTCCGCTCGTAGTCATGCGGGTTTGCAGAATGATGTTTGTTAGACGACTTGGACGAGACTTGCTTCTGCTGGTTAGGTACTTCTTTTTTCGTATTCTTCATGGTTTCATACGCCATGAACTTGGTTTCCAGGAAGTATAGTAGCTCGTTCAAGTTCGGGATATCTCTAGGATCTCTCAGTTCCTTTATGTACTCGCTGTACGTAGTCGTGTCAAGTTTCTGCGACATCAAGTGTACGATAATTGGGTCCCATGTTGCGATGTCTAAACCAATGTTCGATAGTCCATTCGTACATTCTGTTATGACGTCATGCATCTTCTTGAGATTGAAGCTGTCGGGTTGTTGAATGACAGGCAGATTGAGCATGGTGTTCAGGAATGACGTAAACTGCAGCCTTCGATTGTCAAAGCGCTGAGTCAGTATTTCCCAACAGGATGTATAGTTTTCTGCGCCAATGCTTAGATGTTGCACTAATCTTTCAGCTTCGCCTCTCAACCTCGTTTTCAGATGCTGCATCTTTTGCGCTTTGTTGATCATCGGGTTGTTGTGAATAGTTTCCATGAAGAGATCTTTGAAGGAAATCCATTGCGTATAGCTACCCGAAAATTCAGGAACCTCAATTTTCGGCGCCGACTTTTCGTAGTGCACTGTCGACCAGATCTTACTGTTCAAGTTTTTCCTTAGCTCGTCGTACTTGTCCTCCATATCGACGAACATGTTGTAGTAGTTACCGTTGGAGCCTTTGAGTAACGCTTCCAGTTCCCAGTGTTGCTTGTCGATGACATTCCACTTCGCCTTTAAAATGGAGAGATGGTCTTCCAGCTCCCATTTCTCCGTGACTGCTTTTATGTCAATTTTCGACATGGCGCGGTCGAGGGCTTTAAAGTTGCACTCCTGCTTACTCAGCAATGTTTTGGTGGTATCGTCAGTATCTCGATCCAGCATGCCAGTTAAGTCGAACTTCACAAACCTTTTTCCCTGTAGTTGTTCCAGTAAGTTAAGCATGTCTCTTTTTGTAGATTCGTATTGAGCTTGAGTTTTGCTGTATACGTTATCCACGAAGTAGTTGATGTTCTTGTCTTCTAAGGTTTGCTCCAAAGTCGCATGTCGTTCTTCGAAGTCATTCCACTGTGCTTCGAGAGATTCTAGACGTTTGGTTAAGTACTCTTCATTTTTCCTTGAGGAGCTATCCTTTTTATAGTTAGAACACAGAGCTTTGATGTTTTCAAAGCACGTTTGTTGGAGTTGTAGCTTCTCCATAGTTAATTCCCTTCTCTAGTTGTCGAAAAGAGGTCAGTTTAGTTTGATGTATGTAGCTCAGTAGTCCAGCACGTAGTTGACGGTGATGGACGTATAGCTTGACGTTAGTTCACGACACGAAGACTACAGTTTGCAGGCTTCTTCTTTCAAGTCTCCACGGAACCGTTCTTGTAGTTGTAGTAGTTACCTTGGCGTCTTGAAATTGTCGTTTTGCATCTATTTATTGCGTTCGCACTCTATGTACGATATAACGCGCCTTCTCAATCCAACTGGGGCGACCCGCTTGTGGGAGACCAGCTGAACCGATTCGCTATCGTAAATAGAGACACCACACACAATAAATATCCGGCTCGAAGGACCATTTAATGTAGGGGCCAATGGTTGTAGGCACCGTACACTATCACTTTGTTAATGTTGGTTTAGTTATGGAGCACACAGAAAGAACCACTAGTTGAGTTTAAAGTTAAGTATATTATAAGTAGAAAGTTTACAAGTTAAAGTGGTAGCGATTCTTTCCCTTGACAAGTGGTTAATTCCACAGTTATTGTCTGACTCGCCGTGCATCGCTAAAACGTTATAATTATAGCAAAATATTAGTGACGCACGACATCTAAGTAGGTTGCTGCGTTCGCAAAATAAATGTACGGTTGATGAGACCGTACATGTACACAAATAAAACGTTAATTAAATAAAACAAATAAAACGTTAATTAAATAGGAAATTAAGTATCTATAAATTAAATAATTACGACTGTAAAAAGATTATTCAGCAATTTTTACTTAGCATAACATACAATGAAACAGAGGACTTACTCGTTGTCTGTAAATAAAACATGTTAGTCTTTTAAGATAATATTAGTTTTTAATTAGACTTCTTAGTTTTAATTTTGTATTTTTTATTTTTATATTATAAAATTATAGGCACCTTTCTAGCCTGAAATACAGGTTCTACCTAGTTCAGGCAAATGAGCAACTGTGTCCTCTACATATAATTGTTAAGTTATATTATTGTAAATCTGCACCATTTTTATGAATAAACGATATTATTATATTTATTTGAACATAGATACAAGCAATAGATATGCGTTACCCGTTTTTGAAGTGAAACTTCTTTACGCACGCTTGACTTGGGGAGTAAGCTGGCGAACGCGTGACGTAAGCGTTACGAAAAGTGTGATCGGGGGAGGAGAACGGGAGTTGAGTGGGGGATATAAGCAAGAGAAAGCAGTGCGTGCGTAAATTTTCTTTCTCTCTTCCTCTCATAGCCAAATACGTTTGAAGTTTCACTTCAGTCGTGTGGTCATAGCACACTCGGTTTTTATTTTGGTCTTAGGAAGAATGAAATGAAATCTCAAAGTCAAAGCATTTATTTCAAATAGGCACATAAAAGGCACTTTTGAACGTCAAAAATTACCTTAAAATAGAATTGATTCTAGTCGCCCCTTCCAAAAGGTAGTTTCGTATGGAGAAGAATGGGCAAGAAACTCCACCGTTACTCTTTTAAAATGTTTGACAATATTTTGCATCATTTTCTTTTATGCCTCAAAAGAATAGTTAAATGATCCAATTCCGAATCTTCGTCCTATATAACGTTTGCAAATGAGCGTCGCAGTTGAAAGTTGTGCAATACAGAGATACAACAACTTATGAGTACGGACCGAGCTTAGTTTTCGATTTGGCAAGCAACGGGGCAATATTGTTCGGTTCGCGAGCCATTCCTACAGTATGTTTAGCGTTTTTATTAGTTATATGATTTTCGAAATATTGGGTTGTGTGCTGTTCTGTATGTGGCTGTTGTTTTTTGTTTTTTGAGGGTGGTATTGGGTGAGGGGGTCAGAGAGGCGCATAGGTCATCAATCACATATAGTTTAGAGTTTTGTCGTCTTCAAATGTTTAGATTTTTAGTTGGTAATAGAACTGAATTTTCAATAATGAAAATTAAAGTTTTGGAAATGTAAGAAAAAATGTAAAGAGTTAGTTACGGTATGGTAAGTAATACAGTGGTAAAAACAAAGTTAATCAAATTTGATTTGCTACTTGGATACACACCAGTTATAACTCAAGAACGGCTGGACAGATTTTTATGATCTTTAATTTGTTGGATTTGTCTTCGCCCCGAATAGCAGAAATAACTATTAAAACACGGGAAAATTTCACGAAAAATAAGTTGATTCATTTTCTCATACAGTCTTTCTTATTGATTCTAAGGCGGGACGAAGTTTGCCGGGGCAGCTAGTTACAAATAAAAAAAAGACAAAATATACACACACAACGTAGTCAAAAGCCATGCACGTCGTACTCAAGCATAATAAAAAGTCAACAATTTTGTCCATTGCTTGATGTCTTTTGCAGTTTGGTAGAATGATGTTTTCTCATGAAAACACTAACATTATGTTTTAAAAAATCATAACCCTCCTTTTTGCTTCGCCGTTGTCGGGTAATAAAACGCATCCAGTGCGACCCGTTCCTGCTCCATGGTCCTGTTCTGACCAATTATTTAAATCCCTACTATGTTTTAGAGAGAGTGTCCGTACATCCTGTGACAGGATAATCAGCTGATCCATTTTCCATCCATCACTGACAGCCCTCAGATCTAGACATAATGCGATCACCTTCAATGGCTATCCAGTTGCACATTTTAACCCTTCGACTGGTCATAATTGGTCCAATGAGGGGAGAGCGGGTTATTTTATAATCTACGGCACTCCCCTCCCCTCTCCCCCCCGCCCCCGCTGCAGACGGATCAACGCTGCACAATCCCGGCGATAGAATTTTATGAGACCCCCGGATGCAGCGTGGTAAGCAGTAGTCATAAATAGTTGCGAGTGTTAGAGTTGACTGGATGTGGCAGGGTTTTATTATTTAGATTTATTTATGAAGAGACACGTTTTGTTATCGACCAGCCCGCACTGGGCCCGCGTGGTGGATTACGGCCCACTGAGAGGAGGCCAGTGTCCCAGCTGTGGGAACTTTATAGGCTAGTTATATATCAGCGCAGCAACCAACCAGAATTCACAAAAACACAAAGTTTTTTTTTTTTTAAGTGAAAACTTCTTTAGATGCGTTGGGCATTTTTTGAGAACGGATAAAAAAACCATTGAACTCGCAACACTGTTACCGACACCGCGCTACATTCGGATGTGTTCGGCTGTCCTCGGGATGTACTCGATTTTAATGTATTTCCGATATATCAGTGAGTGATGGCAAAGTATTCTGTTTGTGTTTTGTTTATATGACGATTTAAAAAATACACACGTAATTGTGATTTATCCCCTGAGCCCCCCTTCACCCCCCCCCCCTCTCGATCCCCCGCTAGTTCGTCTTCTGTTTTAAACTTTGTCTTATCCACTTTATGCTAGGTTACTCTTTTTGACAGGTAAGTACAGTCAACAGAAAATAAACGCTTCATGTTTTACATTCAAGTTCACTTCAGTCAGCACTCCCGGAGTGCTACTTTTTGAAGTGAAACTTCTTTACGCACGCTTGACTTGGGGAGTAAGCTGGCGAACGCGTGACGTAAGCGTTACGAAAAGTGTGATCGGGCGAGGCGAACGGGAGTTGAGTGGGGGATATATGAAGGAGAAAGCAGTGCGCGCGCACATTTTCTTTCTCTCTTCCTCTCATAGCCAACTACGTTTGAAGTTTCACTTCAGTCGTGTGGTCATAAGCACACTCGGTTTTTTTTTTAACCCAACTACTCTCTAGCCACATCCAGCAGTGGCCACGTCTGCTGGCAGCACATTAATGCACTACGACTGTATGTAACTATTACGGTGTGAGTTGTGGATTTGTTTTGCCGGTCAGATAGTTGAAAATATGAAAATGAGTTTCAAGTCTCACTAAGATGTGGAGCGACATCAAATTTTATGGACAAAACAACTTTTGTATTAATTCTGGTACAAGTTTTGTGTTTTAGTGGTATGTTAAATTATGTTTATGGGGAGTTATTTCTGGGTACTAGAAGATAGTTACGGCTCGTGGTTGATTTATAATCTTAACTAATGGTAGTTTGGATGTAGCTTTATTAGCATTTTGGCATTTTGGACTTGGTCATTCTTTTATTTTTCCTAGTGTAGGTAGTGTAGAGATTCTGACCTCCTTGCAAGTGCGACCGGTAAGATTTGAAGGCATATTCCATTCGAACGTTTAAGCATATGTCATATTGAGAGTCGTAGATTTTACGTATAATGAATAAGTCGAACTAATTATATATATTCAATGAAATTACTCCTAAAATAATATCCTATGAAAGCCAATAGGAGTTTAATTCAGTAAAATAGTTCCTCCATAGCGTAGGTGTTACAGTACCCATCCACCTAAGGCCCTGGCAGTGAAAGATTGGAATAAAGGATAATTTGTTAATTTCAAGAAATGATAAAAAAAGTGAAAATTCTCTTTGAAGTTAATTCGATGAGTTTCTGATCGACGTTGGAGGGTTCAAGCCTTTTACTACTTAGTCAGACGGGCATAATCCATACTAATATTATAAATGCGAAAGTGTGTCTGTCTGTCTGTTACCTCTTCATACTTCAAACGCTGAACCGATTTAAATGAAATTTGGTATAGACATAGTTTGAGCCCCGGGAAAGGACATAGGTTAGTTTTTATTCTGATATTCCCACGGGATCGACACTTATGCGCGTGAAACCGCGGGGCAATGCTAGTATAACATATTTAAGAATGTTCGTATTCTAATTTCAGTCTCAAAATGTAAAAAATACCTCTAATTTACTTTTGACAATGTGCTCTTGTATTATTTCGAACTCCTTATCACGGACGTCTATGTCCATAAAATGATTGAAAATACGTGCACGTTATTCCTTAATTTGTATTGTCAATGTCAATTAATGTGTGTTGTCTTTGGTCCCTGGTCCTGACATCAAGCAATAGACAAAATTGTCAATTGTTTTTTATATGCTTGAGTACGAGGCTTTTGGTATATTTTGTCTTCTTTTTGTGATGTGCGTTTTGTTTGTGCAAAATAAACAATTTTCTTTCTTTATACAACATTATTTTTAGTATATGCGAAACCTGAATATAGTTTGTTCAGAATAAGTAACTGAATCGATTCCAATAATTTTTACCCCATGTTATATTTTGGCCCAAAAATATTTAAAAAAGGTTAATAGTTGGACACCCCGAGTATATTATACTGTGCCCCGAGGAGCGACTAAGTAGGTACCATACGCGCACAATGGCGCGGCGCGGACGCACAGCGAGCGGGGCGACCGGGGCGGGGGTGCAGCAACCTCAGTCAGCAGTCACCCGGGTACCACTGCGCACGTGTCGCGTGGGTCCAACTGCATAATCGCGAGCGCGCGGGCCGCCGAGTTGTGTTTCGGTTGATCGTGTACTTACCTATCGTATGTAAAAAGTGTCGTGTAACCATGACTTTCTCATACACAAACGTCCAGTACACAGAAACAACGATAACAGTGATAACGTATCCGTGGCAGTGCGGTGGTACGAGGAGCAATCAGAGTGCTTTGAACAGAACACAATGCTTTGCCGTGATGATTAACATTTTTAAACACGCCAAGATGGTTAATTGTAGAAAGTTATTATTTGTACCTACAGCCTGCTGTGGTTAAGTAATGCGATGTTTAACACTTTTCATCCACTTTGAACAAATCGCATTGACTACATTGTATCACTTACGGCTTACGAATAAGTAATTACTTATTCGTAGCTTACGGCTGCATTTATTTACGAATAAAGTACATTATAATAACTACCTACACTTGACCATTACGACAGTCCAAAGCCTGCAAGTGTGATGGAAAATGTTATCACCCGTTAATTACAATACAATCACCGCGCGGTACGTTTAGGCACGCGGTGCCTATGATTTCGTACGGACAAACAGGTAACATAACAAGCTTATAACTTGGTGATTATTCATGATACAGTTTTGAAATTTTGTACATAGATTCTTTACATAAAAATACTAGACACGTGTTTCGGGTTTCGCATATACTAAAAATAATGTTGTATATATGTCGTGGATTCTGAACGGAACGTCAAGCTGAACCGACTTGGGTGTGTTCGGAAATGGAGGTTGGCAACACTGTGCGAGCAGTCTATGTCATTTTTGGGAGTTTTGCGCGGGAAAACAAAAACGGTGACATATCACGGCTGTCATTGAAGGTGCCGATACTTTGACGAATCAGAAAAATAAAAAGTACGCTGTGTTTACAAACGTGGTGAGCAGACACAGAACTCACGGACGTGCTGCCAACCTCGCGCCGACCTCGCCGCGTTCCGATAGGAATCCAGTTCCACCCGATTCGTGTGTGTGACTTTCAGATTGTTTGGTCTAATTAAAACTACAGAGTGTATATTGAGTCTTACTTCGGCTACAACAATGGCGACGACCAGTCCGGCAACGAACGCCCACATTATCTTCCGTTATCAGAAGTGGGATTGAACCGCGATGAAAATCAACGTGAAACGACCAGTAATGACGACGCAAAATGTCAGTTACTTATGGAGCAACAAAATCGCAATTTTATGGCCTTGATCGAAGCAATGAAGGTATCGTCGGTTAATAAAGATTTTCAGCTGCCCGAGTTCAACCCGGAAAAGGACAACGCTGATGCTCGCGCATGGGTTACGACTGCGGACATGTACAAGCAGGATGGCAGCGTCAGACGGCGCTGCACTCGTTGGATCTCCTGTGCGAGTAATCGCTGAGCAAGGACGGTGCTTTTCGTGCAAGAAGTTTCACGACTTCTGCCAAGGAGGCAGTGACAGCGACAGCGAGTGGATGTCTGTACCATTAAGCCAGCTACAGATCTGTTGTCTACCGAATCTGGTGAGTCGTTATCATTTTGTTTCGACTCTGGTACTGAGTGCTTCCCTGGTAAACAATACCAAAAATGGTTACAATGTAAGGTATAGCCCAATCTAGTTTACAATGCATTTTTTAAATACGCTCACGATAAGTTCAGAATGATGCCAGTAGGTCATGTACCAGTCGAAGTAGATGGTGATCAGTGGTGATGAGCAAGCCTAAGTATTGGTAACCACGCGAGTAGGGGTTCTCTATCGGCCGTAGTACGGTTGTGTGTAGTCACAGGGGTGATGTACACGGATGGATCCATGCGATGGATGTGTGACAGCAATGCGATTGCTGGTCGGCTAGAGAGCCGTGGCGTTAGAGTGGCTTACTCGTGTGTGGGTTCCCAGGTGTCTAAGGCTCTAAGTGATAAAGTTTATTGTTAAGGTGGATAACGATGGTACATGGCTCTGGTTGATGATTTTAGCTTTGATTAGATGATTGAAGTTTGATTACATGGCTCTGGTTGAATCAAGTACGCTTATGAGGCTAGTGATGCAGAAAGGCTATAGTACATTGACCACTATTTATTTTGAGCAATTACAAATTTGGTTTAATTGACTTGTCTCCTTTGCTAAGTTCAGTTTAGTGGGCTGATATGTCAATCGACTTGAGTGATATATCGGCAGTGTTGTTCAATGGAGGCAATGTGTGGCAAAAGAGTCACTCGAAGGAGGTGGCATGGTTTATCGTCACTCGATGGAGGTGGCATGGTTTATCGTCACTCGATGGAGGTGGCATGGTTTATCGTCACTCGATGGAGGTGGCATGGTTTATCGTCACTCGATAGAGGTGGCATGGTTTATCGTCACTCGATGGAGGTGGCATGGTTTATCGTCACTCGATAGAGGTGGCATGGTTTATCGTCACTCGATGGAGGTGGCATGGTTTATCGTCACTCGATGGAGGTGGCATGAGCTATTATCACTCGATTTAGGTGATAACGGCGACAGTTAATGAGAGGCGTAGATGATGACGAAACACTGTTCGTAACAAACGGAGTTGATTTTAATGAAAGGTCACTAAAAGATTATGTGAGGATTTCTTGTAGTCTGATTATGTAGTGTGTGAATACTGCAGGTCAGTGGATCAAATGGGTCTCATCTCAATTGCGATGTTCTTTAATACGTTGTGAGTTAAGATGATGGTTATGAATAAACTTGTTAAGAATCAAGGTTGTTTGTTTGAGGTAAAGCCCAGTCGATTAACTGAATGGTATGCAGGATAGGCCGAGACGGGACTATCTCATTTATTGTCGTTGAGTTTTGTTACTTTGAGGTACATCACACAGGGACGTGTGACGTGTCAAGATGGCCGTGTCGTGGATTCTGAACGGAACGTCAAGCTGAACCGACTTGGGTGTGTTCGGAAATGGAGGTTGGCAACACTGTGCGAGCAGTCTATGTCATTTTTGGGAGTTTTGCGCGGGAAAACAAAAACGGTGACATATCACGGCTGTCATTGAAGGTGCCGATACTTTGACGAATCAGAAAAATAAAAAGTACGCTGTGTTTACAAACGTGGTGAGCAGACACAGAACTCACGGACGTGCTGCCAACCTCGCGCCGACCTCGCCGCGTTCCGATAGGAATCCAGTTCCACCCGATTCGTGTGTGTGACTTTCAGATTGTTTGGTCTAATTAAAACTACAGAGTGTATATTGAGTCTTACTTCGGCTACAACAATGGCGACGACCAGTCCGGCAACGAACGCCCACATTATCTTCCGTTATATACATACATTTTACTACCCTGCATCGTCACGGCAGAAACGATAAAAACGCCCAACGATTGTCTTTGAGATAAGATTTCGACTAGATTTTGAATAGGTATGGTTCAGGTCGCGAGTTCGTTTCCTACTTTTTTTCACAACTTATTTATACTCACAAAGCTTTAGCCTTCGTATGAACGCGGATCTACGCGAGACACAATTACTTTTTGATTGTTTCTAAGCTTTACCCTTCGTATGCCGATGAACGCGGATCTACGCGAGACACAATGACTTTTTGATTGTTTCTGTAATTACGGCATTAATCTGTCGAGCTCCGCTAATGAGACACAATTGATTTTCTATAGGTATAGGCGACGTGCGGTGCTTGACTGGTTAAACCGGTTATAAATACTCAAGAAATACACCAAAATTCCTCGTGACAAATAATCCACTTATTAATTTTATAACCCTCCCCATACACTTATTCCATCAACCTTTCAACTCCTAACTTTTGTAACCAACTCAAAGTTGAACAGTCTTGTAGAAATATAAAAGATCGTTGAGTGAAGACTGCGGGGTGACATGATACGGACAAAAGGCACCAGATTGCACCTACCTCCCCTTGGGTTAAGGGGAGGTTACCTTATGGATTTATTGGGTGGTTAAGTTTTTGTTGGGTGAACAATATTCTCTAATATTATGGTGGCTGTAAATGTAGCTTGTTTTTTCGTGTGGTAGTTTCCCAGGGAGGATTTTGAAGTAAAACTTCTTTACGCACGCTTGACTTGGGGAGTAAGCTGGCGAACTGGTGACGTAAGCGTTACGAAAAGTGTAATCGGGCGAGGCGAACAGGAGTTGAGTGGGGGATATAAGCAAGAGAAAGCAGTGCGCGCGTAAATTTTCTTTCTCTCTTCCTCTCATAGCCAAATACGTTTGAAGTTTCACTTCAGTCGTCATGTGGTCATAAGCACACTCGGTTTTTTTTATAAGTTTTTAATCGATTATAAGATACCATGGGACTTCCATATTTACAGTCACAAAGTCCATTGAGTCCTACTGAATAACGTCTTTGAATAATGAATTAATAAGTAATACTAGCTAGGTACTGGTATTTCGAAAAACGAGCACTTACACTATTGGGCGAAGGCTAATGTCCTAGGCAAAATTTTGTGAACTGAATGATATCAGACAGTCAAAAAAAGATGTTACAAGGTTTTATTAAAGGGATTACTCCGCTCTTTTCAAATATTAATGGGGCACATCTATACATATAAAATTCAAAGTCCTGACTGACTGACTGATATATCAACGCACAGCCTAAACCGCTGGTCCTAGAGACATGAAATTTGGAGGGTGTGTTCTTTGTGAAGAGTAGGTATCCACTAAGAAAGGGTTTCGAAATTCCACCCCTAAGAAGGTGAATGGGGGGAGGGTGAAATTTCATGCGGACGAAGTCGCGGGCAGAAGCTAGTAACCTGATAATTAAAATCGCAAGTCTAAAATTAGTCTTTAGAGCACATCATCATCTGCCTAGCCTTTTCCTAACTACGTTGGCGTCGGCTTTCAGTCTAACCGGATGCAGCTGAATACCAGTATTTTATATGGAGCGACTGCCTATCTGACCTCCAAACCCAGTTTTTAGAGCAAAATAATCACAAAAAAAAAAGCTATCGAGGATATTTTCTTCTTATTTTTTTATTTTTAACCCAGACAGCATCCATCCCCTTAACAGTTGCAGCGGATTTCAAGACGGACGGACGGACAGCGAGCGGGGGGCAGGTAAAGGGGTCAACCGTCATCGATCGGGGTTCAACCCGCCGTAATCATACCCCACTTGTTTATTTTATATTGGAAATGTCAGCGCCGTGTGCGATGTTCGGTTGTTTCTGTACTTGCGCGAGTATTGAGGGGTTAAGATGTGTTTTGAGGATGTTAGATAGTGTTGGAGGTTTGAGTTTTATGTATTGTATGTCGCTGAGGAAGGTGATTGAATTAATAGCCGTTTCATTAGTCGTATAGTGACTTTGAGTTAGGAGATCGATCATTCAAAAACTCGGGGACAAATACTTACTTATTCTGTTAAGATAGTAATTTTTTTTTTGTGGTATCGGCTCCGCCTTACGAGTTTGTAGGTCGTGAGTTCAAACCCAGGCAGGCTCTTTACTTTGTGTATTTAATTCCATCAATGGCCCAGCGGCAGTGGCAGCGGTAGGCCCAGGAAGAGATGGCGTGACGAATTGGACGCCTATCTAAAGGATTGGCCAGATGTAGCAATAGACAGGAGAATATGGAAAGACGGAAGAGAGGCCTTTGCCCTGCAGTGGGACATAACAGGCTCAAAATAATAATAATAATGGCAATGCTGCCAGCCTTTTGGGCACTGTTGACAGCGATGCAGACGAATTCTTTGATGCCCTATGAATATTTTGTTTATTTTATTAATATAATTGTACATATTATTATAGTTTATATGTTAGCTTATATTATGTGAATATTTAATTTTTGGAATAAATAATTCCATCACCACTGCTCTCAAAACGGTAAAGGAAAACATCGTGAGGAAACCGGCATGTCCTGAACTGGATTAGGGCCCACTCCCTCTCATCAAGAGGAGGCCTGTGTCCCAGCAGTGGGAACATTATAGACTGATTATGGGTATATTTTTGCTTTTTTTTAGCCTTATAGAGATATGAGGAACAGGGTGTAAAGTTCACTCATACTCTATAGAAAAGGGAGGATCCTCCGACCAGACGGGTGTTGTGTCTGGCGGGCAACTGCCCGATGACTCATGTCGGGCCGTTGTATATATGCTAGTTGCGCGGTAAACTCTGCTTGCGAGATGCAGGATTTGCGTGACGTCAGTATGACGCGTTGTTCGCATGTGGCGTTGTGGATACCGCTACAGCCTTTTTTGACATGTTTTTCCATCTGAGAATTTATGTTCAGTTTATTTATTCGACAGATCAGATTAATTTCATCCAAAAACTGTAACATTTTTGGATTGATCTTGTTAATAGTTCCTATCTGGACACTGTGAAATAGACCAATTAGCCTTAAGGTGAATGGGTAGTTGTAGCCCGCGAAATTCAATTTTTCTTACGTTTTTTGCAATTTTCAGGTCAGTATCAGGTTGTATCTTGATCAAAATATGATTTGCGACTATAATAGACATGTATTTACAGAATTATAGTCATTAGAATCACACTAATATTATAAAGGCGAAAGTTTGTGAGTGTGTGTGTTTATATGTTTGTTACTTCTTCACGCCTATACCACTGAACCGATTTAAATGAAATTTGGTACAGAGATAGTTTGAGTCCCGGAAAAGGACATAGGATAGTTTTTATCCCAATATTCCCACGGGATCGACATTTACGCGGGTGAAACCGCGGGGCGCAGCTAGTACTTGATAAATACAAAGAACGGTGAAAGAAGTTGCTTCAGAAAGTTTTGCACTTTCGCCTTTATAATATTAGTGTGATTCTAATGACTATAATTCTGTAAATACATGTCTATTATAGTCGCAAATCATATTTTGATCAAGATACAACCTGACACTGACCTGAAAATTGCAAAAAACGTAAGAAAAATTGAATTTCGCGGGCTACAACTACCCATTCACCTTAATGAGACTAAGTACTTCTGAGATCTTATTTGAACTATTTCGGAAATCTTAGAAATTCCATCACATATTCTTGGAGATTTCCACTTGAAATTATCAGGTGCATGCTTGCAAGTCCCCGTTGTGTTGCGGTGGGACTGCAGCATACAACGCCGCCTCAAAGAGACTGGCGACGACTTAACACCTTACTCGAGCAGCAGTGAATGTTTAATAGCGGTCACTTTGTCAAGACACGCTCTCATGGGCTTTTTGAAAACTGACTGGGGGTGTGTTTCCATTGTAGGACGCTTTTTGGTATTTTTATGGTCCTGTAGTTATTGGTAGAAGAACAGTTTTTTGAAACAATGATAATACTAGAAGAATTGCCTCATAAAAAGGGCTTTAACTAGGTACATTAAAATTATTTAAAGCTGGTATTTTTTGTTAAAAAACACTATCTATAAATCTTTAGTTTCTGGTGCTGATCTTAAAATTTAATAACTTTACCCTGCAAAACTTTCTGAAGCAACTTCTTTCACCGTTCTTTGTATTTATCAAGTACTAGCTGCGCCCCGCGGTTTCACCCGCGTAAATGTCGATCCCGTGGGAATATCGGGATAAAAACTATTCTATGTCCTTTCCCGGGACTCAAACTATCTCTATACCAAATTTCATCGAAATCGGTCCAGCCGTTTTCATGTTATGTCGTGACAACGGAAAACGGGTTTCATTTTTATATATATAGATCAGTCAGTTGCCATCTACCCGTATCGTGCCTTGGAAACGTACCAGCAAGTGCATGCACGGAGTGCGTCGCGGCCACACGGACTGTCTTGCCCCTTTATGCAGGTCCCCTCAATACAAGCGCTGCATATTTTAACCTTACCTCGACCACAGCCCGCTTCGTAAACGCTATCTGCTTTTGACTTCGCAAACATAACTTTACCTTACCGAGAGCCGAGGTCGTTCCATTTTCAATTGTATCTTCGTCGAGGTAAGACGTGTCGTTGCTCTCGCGAGTGCAAATAGTATTTGGCAGGTGAGTAAAAGCAAAGTCATTGGTCGCGCTTGAGATATTAGCAGCTTCAGTACTCCAGATGGGTGCATTTACGTGGAGATATTTCCGATTTGATAGCCTTTGAGGCGGCGTGAATTCTGAATGAGTTTGGCTTCGGCTTGCTTTTGATTTAGGTGTCGTGGATGCCAGAGGGAATAAAGATGGGTAATTTTTTTGGAAATGAATTTTTTGAGGATTTATTTTTTAGGTTTTCTTTGCGGGTACCTAAGTCTTCTTAAGAATAAATCTAAAAATATTGCTTTTTGCTTCCAACAAAATGCCTCGATTTGGACAGCTTATTCAAAAGACCTTACCGTACAATCCAAAAATGTTCATAATTGTAGAGAGATGGTCTAAAAGTCTAGTTGGGGACATCACGATGCTCACTGCATCACGATTGAAGGAGGAACCTTTTGTAATTTAAATAGACAATTTCATCTGTACATCATCTAAATTAATATTATAAAAAGAAGATATTTGATCGTTTGTATGTTTGTTTTATTTTCGCTATCACGCTAAAACAACTAAACGGATTTGGATGAAAAATGGCACATGGATAGACCATGACCTGGAGAAGATCATAGGCTAGTATTCATCCTAGATCACAGAAGAAGTCGCGAGCAACAGCTAGTAGGATAAAAAACACCGAGAATCTAAATTATACACTCTGAAACACTCATGTGCGACATGCACTCTAAACTACCTATCCTGAAATACATTACCTACCTACTTAAGAGGCCTCTTACAAAAATGCGCGTAGATGCATGATTTCCTCGTTGAAATTGAATACTATTCGTCGGTTGGTATAAATAGCAATTAATTGGTAAAGATAGTTCGTTTTCCCTTCTACAATAATAATAAAGCGATTTTTTTTAAATGTTTGTCTATTTATTTAGCAATAATCGTTCTCCTGATGCATGTTTAGGGAAAAACTCATGGAGAGCTGTTTTGAGAGCTCTAATTTGCAGATTCTGTTGAATATGATCCATCAAAACAATTTTTTTCTTATCACACATATCATATACTTTTATAATAATAAAATACATTTTTGTTATATACCTTATAAACAATGCAAAAATTACTGGACCTAATTCAATTTTCTGCGGGAAACAAGTCTAAATATCTTCGAACTTCTACATCATTATCACAAGTATTTATATCAAAATAGTGTTCAATAATATCTTAAGCAATATCAATTAAAAAACAAATACTGATACTGTGATTTTTTTATAAATAATGTAAAATTACTCTAAATTTCATTGCGACGGCGGTACGCGCTCGCCTGGCTAGAGGCCTTAATTTATTGAGGTATCCACAGGCAATCCCGGTTAAGAAGACGACAACCTCTTAGGTTGAACTGCGAGATGCCTTTAAACAAAAAAAAAAAAAAAAAATATGCGCGCTCAGTTCCAAAATGTAAGAGGGCTCTTAAAAACAGCCACCAAAACATTAACTCGCAGATTTTCGCGAACAATCAGACCCTCCACAGTCCACATACTCGTAAGTACCCACCATATGTTTTTCATATAGTCATATCACCCGAGGTTGCTGCGAAACTAACCATTGTTCTTGCACGACAACCTGCCACCAACGAGCCAGGCGAGCTGTCTCAGATGTGACGTCACTGTATTTTTGTCAAGTAGTGTTGGTAGATGAGGACGGTGTTTATTAAGAGGAGAGTTTTTATTTAGTAGACCGGCTGCATGTTTAATTGAGACTGTATATACACCGTGTTCTTCACGATATCCATAAACTTTGTCAAACGCTTCTATAGCTTTTACAAATTAAATCTAACAAAGGAAGTAGTACATAAAAGGGCTTCGTTACAAAGATATTTGTAATTTTATTTAGTGAAATTTAATTGAGCTTTGCAGTAAGAAAGGGTCTTAACTCAGTTTTAACATGTTGCAGCCCGCCAAATCTTATGAATGAAAATACGTCATCGCTGCCAATTCGGATAAAGAGGCATGCATACTGGGCGATTTACGTCAAGGTATTTAGTTTAAATTAACAAAAAATAAAAAATTAGAATTCATTAATGTGTCCATAATGAAAAATGCTTATTTCCATGGTCTGAACATCTGGTCGAAGTTTATGTATATCGTCCGGAACACGGTGTATATAGAATGTGTATATTGCTTAATTGATTAGATAAAAAACCAGCCTTATTTATACCTTCAAGCAGGTAATGTCCAATGACCGAGAAAATTAAATTACATCAACTTAAAGTGGAGTCGAGAAGGGGTTAGGCTAAAAATAGTAGAAGTTCTTAAGAAGGAGAGAGAAAAGACAAGAAAAAAAAGAACGAAGAGAAAGAAAATAGAAAGATCATTAAGAAGAAATGAGAGATAGTAGAAGTTCTCATGACATAGGAGTCGACAAAAGGTCAAAAAGTCAAAGCATATAGGCATATAAAAGGCACTTTTGAACTTCAAAAATTATAATAAAATAGAATTGATTCTAGTCGCCTCTTCCAAAAGGTAGTTTTCGTGTGGAGAAGAATGGGCAAGAAACTCCATCGTTACTCTTTTAAAATGTTTTACAATATTTTCTATCGTTCCCAAAATCTACCTTTACTGTTTCTATAGTTTCCAGTAAAATTTACAACATCGAATCTTTACTTAGGGTCAGTTCACACCGCGACGCGACGCGGCGCGCAGTTTTCAAGATAGCAATACAATTATAGACCTTATTTACTACACAAAAAAGTACACATCAGTGATGAGGGCCGCGCTGCGCCGCGCGACATATCTCGACGTAGTAGGCACACAGGATTGTGTACCTTTTCGTGTAGAAGGTAAGGTCTATAATTGTATTGCTATCTTGAAAACTGCGCGCCGCGTCGCGTCGCGGTGTGAACTGACTGACCCTTGGGTGCAGTAGCTGATAATAGTGTCGATCCCTTGCCTTAGGTGGAATGACAGCTCCCTTTCACAGTAAGATTTTTACAGAATTGCACTAAAGTGATCACTAAAACAAAACATCGAATTCTATGTCTTTATCCAAATAAGACGCAAACCACAGATATAGATATACCTAGATAACGCAAGTATCACGAACTGTATGAAAACTAAGCGTGCTACTTTTTGACTACCTACTATGACGTCACAAGCTCGCGCTCTCTCGCTCACGCTCACGCAGCCAGCAGTACGCAAGACTGAGCGCGAAAGTGGCGGCTTATGATTTTTGATCGTAAACTGGTGCGATTTTTGGCACGCGAAGTAGGTGCTCTTGCGTTATCTAGGTGTATCTATATCTGTGACGCAAACCCATAAAAATAAATAAGGCACAGAAGATATTACAAGTGATAATACAGCAGTGTGAGTTGGTAGGCAGACAATGTCGTCACGCGTCGCTGATAATTCGCGCTACAGCTGAAAATGAGCTGCATATCACTGGCTATCCTGTGCTCATACAGGCTGTTACGTTTTCTTTTCGGAAATAATAAATTTTTTCATCACATTACTTTATTTATTTGTATAGATATTTACATAATATAACCTAACATATAAACTATAATAATAATATGTACTTATGTGAAAAAATAAACAAAATAATCATAGGGCATCAAAGAATTCGTCCGCATCGCTGACAACAGGAACAGTACCCAAAAGGCTAGCAGCATTGCCACGTTGTATGGCAATGCTAATTCTTTAGCCAAGAAATAGGCCAGCTCTCTGGTCACGTGAAGAGTCGAATAACCGCTTGGCGATACCTCGAAAAACCAAGTGGGCACTCGGACCCCATGGCCCTAGTGTTTCAACCCCAAGATTTTATTCATCACATTTGAATAAAATCTGGTAATATTGGTCTTCAAATTCAGTACAACGTAGAACTTGTAGAAGGTACTATCGCGGACACTCCCGCCTGACCACCACTAAGTTCAAATTTTTTAAGTGATCTGGCGGAAAAGGCCGTGATGGTACGTAAGAGGGATATATACCTGTCTTTTTCTTCTTCGTGTTGCTGACACGACCGTATTTCGTCATCGTCGCGTCTTCGGTGGCAGGGCAGAGGCGACTTTTACTGCATGTTATGAGGCACAGAGAGAAGGTGGAGCATAGTTTGCAACATAGCTCCACACCCACCTACTACTGTTCTGTCGACTTAGCCCCACTTTACCAGGTTAGAGTTACATTTTCCCACTTATATCCGGAGACGATTCAGGGACTTCCAAGTGGACCACGAAATGAGACACCCTGCAGGAAGATGCTCCTTTGGGGCGCTGACCGGGATCGGATTCAGGGAGCCTGTAATCGTTCGGCATGTTTCGTATTTATAAATATATAGGTATGTATGTTCAGCTGGTTCCTAGCTGAAAGTAAGCACAATTTGAAAAGTATGTGATACGATGTTCTGAATTGAACTTTTATGTACTGATTTGAAAAGTATCTCCCTCTCTTATCAGTGATGTAAGCTAAAAGTGGTGACCACCACCAAAATATTTCTGACTTTCAAAGCACCATTATAACTTTCACACAACCTGTAGATCCTCCTTGTACCACCAGACACCGTTCGCCGCGCAGGCGTAAAATAAAAATTAAAATAAACAAAAGGCAACACTCGTCCTACACCCCGGGGCCGGTCGTATTAAAGCTTTTGTCCTAAGATTAGCTGTTAAGAAAGGCCGTAATACCAGCTAGGTCTGTCGTCTGAACCTCACTGCTACTGGAATTAGTCGGTTTTGTGAAGGGGGGCGGGGAAGGGGGGGACTTTTGTTGCTCTCTAGATGAAAAAACTATGAGGAATGAAGTAGTGTTGTGACTTGATGTTTGTAGGTGTTTTGTTTTAACGCGTTCCTGTTTTGTTTTGTTTTTAGAATGGAATGTTCTGCTTGGAAGTGTGTTTGGATTGGCTGAGCGTCAAGTGTAGTTACTTATGTTGTTTTTTACTCGTGATATAAGAATTCTTGGTATCAAACCTCAACCTCGTTGCATTTCAAAAGAAGGACTTGGTGATTTTTAATTATTTCTTTTTTCTGATTTATTTTTTGGACGGATGTCAATGCTGTCAAGAAAATACTTGGATAATATTTATACTTTAATATTTATTACTAGCTGCGCCCCGCGGTTTCACCCGCATAAGTGTCGATCCGTGGGAATATTGGGATAAAAACTATCCCATGTCCTTTCCTGGGACTCAAACTATCTCTATACCAAATTTCATCTAAATCGGTTCAGTAGTTTAGGCGTGAAAAGGTAACATACAGACAGACAAGCAGACAAACAGAGTAACTTTCGAATTTATAATATTAGTATGGATTTTTATATACTTACCAAGGGTGTAGTGTTGCCCAGTAACTGGGTTGTGGAGTTTTCCTCATTTCCTCCACTTCCGTATTTTATGTGGAGTTACTTATTACACTCCACGTAAAATACTGGTATTCAGCTGCATCCGGTTAGACTGGAAACCTACCCCAAAAATATTTGGGAAAAGGCTAAACAGATGATGATGATTTATTATTTTAAATTACAAATACTGAATTTAAATTCCTACCCCCTTTTTTTTATGGATGGGAAATCATCAAATGACCCCTCCCGCTCTGGGTGGAGCGGAAGGGAGTGTCAGACTCTTACTGACTAAAACCCATCCGTGTTCCTTCCTTAGCCCTTTATGTTCCGGGGTAGCGGTAACCCTTTCAGACAATCCCGCACCCCCGGCAGGCTTCGGCCCTGGCAGGCCCCTTCCTTTTTGCGGACATCTCTTTGAGGCGCGCGTGGAACACGTACGCGCCGTCCGGCACGGGCCTAGTCCTGATCGGACGGTGAGCTACCCATTACTCTCCGTCCGCAGGCCCGCGCCTACGGTGGCCGGGAGTCGTCACGCGGCTCCCGACGCCCGGAGCGTCTCCCGCGGCGGCTGGGACGTGTGGCTTTCTCCCTCAATTCCTACCCTCTAAGTATCGCTCTAATTAATTAAAAAAATGCGACATCATCATCAGCTTGTGACTGGTGATAGGCCTATCCAAACGCACGATACGTATCTCGATCGTCGGACGTCCTCATTCAGCATCTACCAGCCACCCTGCATGCAAATCATACAAACCCTACAAAGTAGAACAATTTAGTTAATTTAGAAACTAAAACCAAAATATAGCGTCGAAAAATTCATCCGCATCGCTGTCGACTGGTAATGTACCCAAGAGACTGGCGGCATTACCACGTTGTATGGCAATGCTTAGCCTTTGGCCAAGGTAAAAGCCAGCCCTTGGGTCACGGGAAGTGTCAACCAGCCGTTTTGAAATTTCTATAAAAAGACCATGAGCACTCGGACCTCACGGCTCGAGGGTCTCAACCCTAAACGGTTCGAAAATATAATTATTTGGGTACATTACCAGTTGACAGCGATGCGGATGAATTTTTCGATGCTATATTTTAGTTTGAGTATGGTTTTAGTTAAGTTTTAATTTAGTTATTTTTGTTAATTAAGGATGTATGTATTATTCAAAAGCAAATAAACTAAAATTTCTATTTAGAAACTTACAACTGACTTTGCAGTTGACTGTACCTATACGCAAATATAGTGTTTATCTTAGCAATCAATCATGTTGCAATATCTTAGAAAAAGATATTATATTTTAAGTGGATGGTCCAATGTCATTACGACATAGCACCATCTATGATTGTATCAATATCAAATAACATTCCAAATTCACCTTGGGACATCTTTAATTCTGTACTTTCCCAAATTGTGTCTAGAGGCCAAAATATTACGCAAAACATAATTAAAATTTTTGTCTTTTTAGTCATTTATCCTATACTTACCTACTTAAAGATTATAATGAATTCAAAACTTCACCTTATAGGCTTGTTGGCGATTTCCTAAATTTTTTAACGAAATATCATATCGAGAAGTTCCATGAACACTAAAAATCAATTAAAACTAATCTACAAAGTAATATCACGAACAAAATGCTAATAAACTAAAAAAACAATCTACACAAATCGCACAGTGGACAAGACACAAAATTTCTCTAGGCAAAAAAAATCCCGAGAAAAAAATTTATCTCTACATTTATCACAACGTAGAATTCCTTTAAAAAAGTAAATTCTTTTCTTTAGCATCGATGGAAAGAACGGCGAAAGAGAATTAATGCAAAACAAAAGTCCCGCTATCTGGATGGTGGGCGTAGCGGCGGCACTAAATTACTCGATGGGCGTCAACCCACCGCCATGTATCAATCAGGCTGGCCCAGATTTATGGGACAGTACACTTCGGAATCGTTAGCCTCCGCGACGAAAATGTGTTACTGTTATCCTGTGTCTTCCGACTTTTCTCTTTTTTCGGAGGGTGGGGTGTCGTTCGTTTATCTAGACTTGCGAAAATACGAATTGCGTGATTGTGTTCGCTGTAATTCATGGGGAAAGCTGTTATGTACTTGACTGAGCACCTATGTATTTTGTTCAAAAAATAAAAAAGTGATAAACCTGAAGGTCTTTGTCTGAATCTAAACTTATTCATTGATATTTTGTTTTGTTTCAGGGTGCCTCAGATTCAAATAGCCAAAAAGTGATCGTTTCATCCCATATTTGTGCACATCTTGAACTCTGTAGTAAAAAAAATCCCAATCTCCTTTTTATTTGACTGCGGCTGTACGCCGAAAATCGAAGAAAATGATTAAAACTTTATCCAAGTTCACATTTATCCTTAAAAATCACGTTTGAAATTTAAGCCCCACAAAAATATTACCCAAAAAACAAAAAATAAATAAATCCTTTACTATTACAGGCAGCAATACAATAAAAACATTTATAAAATTAACTTTTCCAGTACAGTCTGTGTCGCCATCAGCATTGATGGTTCTGTCCCATCCTTTGTCGGCGTGAAGCACTGTGCTCTTGTCATGTTGACATAAATGGAAAAAATGCGAATGGCCGCCACACTGAGGCTAATTTCCTTTTCAATGTTCCCTGTCCGTGTCCGTGTGTCCATGTCAGTCCGGCTTGACGTCCCTTTCAGCTATTTCAAGCTTTGATGTTGTTTTTGACGGTAATTAATTACGTTTGTAATTTTTTACGTGTGTGAGTTTTTGTAATTAAAATTTTTATGATGTTTTAATTTTCTACTGATGAGTGTGTTTGATTTGTGAGAGTTGAATTAGTGTTATTTTTTATTAAGTGGCTGTCTACTGGGTAGTTTAATTTCCTTTGAAAGTATTTGGACACAATATTTACACTTTGAAACAAGAAATATTATAGTTAAAAAATAGGATTTTATTTTATGAAGCAACATAATTTATTCAATCAAATATCATTTTTTTTACGTCAACTTTTACAAAGGCCACAATCGCTCTGAAAACGACAATAACATAAAAAAAAAAAATAGCAAAACAAATTCTTATAAAATCTACACCTTACATCAACACATCTTGCATCATCATCATAAAGTAAGTTTCCTAAAAAATATTTTCACCGTCCTCAAAAAGCCTTTACGATCCAAGTCACACGTACCCCGTACGTACCTCCTTCCGCGTACGAAATACGAGCGACACGCGTAACTGTAACGATACGATTGCGTAAATACACAACAACTCACACCTGTGCGGTATTTACGAGTTGTGCTCGACTGTACGCCAATTTATTCGCACTGTTGTTACTTTTGTGCTTTATAGTACTGTGCGAGTCTATTGAATGATTGGGCGTTAATTTTGATGAAAATGCTGCAAGTGATGGCTTTTTTTTTGTTTTTTATGTTGTTTCTTTTTTCGAAATAATAACGGTCATTTCATCACGTATTTTTTTTTCACTTTGAGACTTTTGATGCAAAAAGGTATGAATGTCGATAGCTGTAAGAGTAGGGGAAGACCAAAGAAACGATAAATGGACTGTGTGAATGATGATTTATGTTTAGAAAGGTGGTGACTACCGAAATGACGACTAAAAGAGAAGTATGGAAGAAAAAGACAAGATACGCCGACTCCAAATAAATTGGGATAAAGGCAGGGAGGCAATAGGCTAGTTTCCTAAAAAATTCTAATTAGTCCGTCAGTTAGATTATTATCGAAAAATAATGGACCCTTATTTTTTCTTTTGTCAATCAAACAAAAAATGACAAAGATAAAGCGCGTCAAAATTTGGGAGTGGGGGGTCGTGACGTCACGCCGTGCGACACTTTTTAGCTTTTTTTTGTTTGATTGACAAAAGAAAAAATAAGGGTCCATTATTTTTCGATAATCTAACTGACGGACTAATTAGAATTATTATTTTTTTACCCAGGAAACTACCCTATTCTCGTAATTTTAAGAACGTTCACAGTCAGGGGACCTAAAAAGGCCACTTTGGCAGAATCATAAAAGGATAACATTATGAATCATAATAAAATTCATAACATGGTCACAAACGGACAATTCATAATATTATTTGACATTAAAGCAATTCATATTTTGTGGACCATTTTACGAATCTTCATACAAAACTGTCAAACATACAACGTGATATGAAATTGTACGCAAATAATATTATGAATTATCAGTATGTGACCATTTTACGACTTTTATTATGATTCATAACGTTATCCTTTTATGATTCTGCCAAACTGGCCTTTTTAGGCCCCCCTGATCTCAGTCTCAATCTGTCAAAAATACCTCTTATTTCCCAACATTTTGACAAGTTTTTGACGTTTTGTTTGTCGCCGAGATGAGATTGCGACTAGATTTTGAATGTTTTAAATTACGAGAATTGACCTTCTGGAGAATTATAATATAATATATTCCACAACTATCACACAACGCCATCTAGTCCCAAGCTAAGCAGAGCTTGTGTTATGGGTACTAGACAACTGATAAACATACTAAATATATTTCTAAATACATACATATTATAGATAAATTACACCCAGACACAGAACAAATGATCGTGCTCATCACACAAACATTTGTCCTGGGTGGGAATCGAACCCACGACCTCCGGCATAGCAGTCAGGGTCACTAACCACTAGACCATCAGGCCTATCGAAATTATGATGAATTTGATCAAAAGTTAAAATGTCCATCAGCCTACCTACTAAAAAATAACCTTAGTCCTACCTAAGCATATTTTGTAACGTGTACCACTGTGCTTATATCCCTTTATTCATAGTTTAAACGTGAAAAATGTATGGTTAGTTAAAAATTCGCTAATCATTACTTATCTTTATGCAATGTTTATAAACACCGTTACGCATAGTAGATTTTTAGGACAAGAAAACCTTTGTGTGTAAAAGGTGGCTTCGCTTGTGAGAAGGATTCGAGGGAGTAGCAATAGCATCTTGAAAGTCGTGGCTGAGGACCCGAGAGCGCCTGTGCTGAGGCATCTCATGCGGAATCATAGTCCGCATGAAATTCCTCGTAAGTACATGACTTATTAACTTGTTTTTTCTGTTTTTTTTTGTTCGTTTTCTTTTTGTTACTAATCCTAGTGTATAAGTTGTAGTATCTAAGGTGTTTACTAACAAAAATGGTTCCTATGTTGTTCCGAATAAAACAAATTATTATTATTATTTTGTATCATCGAAACAGTAAGAAGTAGACAAATCTTTACAACTGTCAACGCCGCCATTTTGTTTCTCCGCCATTTGAGTACCAAAAAAATATAATAATAATACCTATTAATAAAAATGCAAATTTGAAGTTTAATTCAACGGTCCGATTAGCCTCCTTGAGGGTACAGTGACGTAGATAACCGACGGAGCTGAGGTACAGTCGCGTAGATAAGCGGCTTTCATTACTGGCGTGTCGCGGCGACAATGGATTGCGACAACAAATCTCGGCGTTGAGTTATTTGTTGCTTCTGAGGTTATGTCGGTGACTGTACCTGTTATTGATGCTTTTGTTCTTGATTGTAGTGCACTCTTGGAGGTGATGGGAGGTTAGGAGACGCCTGAGTTGTCTTTCGCTTAAATCTTACTTACATAATTTTTGGGAGACGACAAAAAAGTGTAACAGAATTTCAAACAGACCGACGCGGCGACGGACTACTTGCTTGAAGGAAAGTGGTTGAAATGTCTTTAGAAACTCCAAAACCAAGTTAGCTTTGCATAAGCATAAATGTTAGCATACACAATAATCGACTATTTAACTAATATTATTTGTGGGTTACAACATTATCATTTTTTTTAACATTTTATGCTTTTTGGTTTGTGGCAACCCATAAATAAGTGACTGATGAAAAACGGCGGGAAAAGTGAAAAATTCAGCCTATAATGTCCCCACTGCTGGACACAGGCCTCCTCTCTGCGAGAGGGAGTGGGCTGTAATCTACCACGCGGGCCCAGTGTAGGTTGGTTGATGTGACATGTCGTCGAATTTTTGGCTTAGTTAACTTTGCAAATAAAATGTTAAAAGCTCATCTTATCTATAATTAGATATATGTATACTAAGCAAATTGGCTATCATAATTAAATTGTCCGTATAATGAAAGCACAACTGTCTTTCGTTGATAGTTTTATGAAGTGGTTATAACGCGGCAAATTGATGTAGTGTGTTAATTTGATAAACTATTTCCTTTACTGTACTTACCTGGGTTTACAGCTGAAATAAATATTGGTTACTAAATTAATGGAGAGAGAGTTTTCATTCATTCCGTAGGGTGCAGGGCAGCGCCAACAGCATCCTGTCTATGATAGCGAGCAGGCTTGATTGTGCGTTTGTGAACCACTGCTGCAGGGTTTCGGCTGGGCCTGTCACCGTGCAGCAGTGATGTCGCAATCTGTGTTTCTGTTTTTGGTTTTGTTTTGTAAATGTATTACTAACATACATAGTTTGTAAGTATATTGTTAGTAACACTATGAGTCTTGATACTTGAAATAAATTATTATTATTATCATTCAGCTGGAGCTGGATGGTATACAGTTTCACATTAGATAACTTGTTGCCTCTTACTGCAGATACCATTTACAGGCAGACAAACTAAAAAAAAAAAATTGATACTAGCTGCGCCCCGCGGTTTCACCCGCGTAAATGTCGATCCCGTGGGAATATTGGGATAAAAAGTAGCCTATATGTTAATCCAAGGGGTCAGCTACTTCCATACAAAATTTTATCAAAATTGGTCCAGCCGTTTGAGCGTGAAGAAGTAACAAACATATAAACACACACACACACACACTCACAAACTTTGAACTGTCTACCTATTTATGGTTCATGAGATACAGCCCGCTGCCAGACAGACAGGCGGACGGACTGACAGTGGAGGTTTAGTAATAGGGTTCCGTTGGCATCTTTTGGGTCCGGAACCCTAAAAAGTGAAGCGCTAATTAGCATTTTTGCAATTCAGTTTAATAAGAGATAGACAATTATTATGACTGAAAACTAAATAGCTGTTTATATTCTATTATAAGCCATTATATTTTCAGCACAAAATAATTTATTATAACTAAACCCAGGTACAGTTTTAGATCGGTGCAGGCAGTCGGATATATCTAAAATCAATTTAATTTCAATCAAACACGACAACGTAATGTAAACAGATCTGTCTTTTATAACCTCTACTTTATGATGACACCAAAGTAAACTGCGCTTGCGCATCAGAGGTAACGAGTAACTGTGTGCGCTTCGGGAATTTAATGAAGTGGAAACAGATTTTTTTTTAAGCTTTTTATTAACATTTTTCGTTTGTATGTATGTGTTTCCGGTTAGGTAGATACTCTGTCATATTTTTTTATTACCCTAGGTAGATGTAGGTAGTTTTCAATAAGTTCATTAGGTTCATTTCATTAGGTTTGCGAAATCTCGACCTTGAAAATCTCGAAATCAAGAACTCGCCAGGTCCGGCTGATAGCTAGGATGGCCACAATTTATCTTTTTTGGCTGCCTTTTCCCAACTATGTTGGGGTCGGCTTCCAGTTTAACCGGATGCAGCTGAATACCAGTATTTTACATGGAGCGACTGCCTATCTGACCTCGACAACACAGTTACTGGGTAACACGATACCCCTTGGTAAGACTGGTTGTCAGACATCGTTCTTAAATATACGTAACTATAATATTTTTGTATAAATAATAATTTAAAAGAGTGTCCATGGAGTTTCTTACCCGTTCTTCTCCATAGGTACCTACTACGCTTTGGTAGAAAATCAATGATTTGGTCAACTGGACCCGCGGGTCCAGTTCGAGTGGGTCCAGTTGACCAAAGACTCCTAGCTTCATATTTTCTGACTGATCGACTTCTTGACAATTCAGAAGTGCCTGTAAATGGTTTAATTGAAATAAATGCTTTGAGTTTGAGTTTGACATAACATAACATAGTCATAATCAGCCTATAATGTTCCCACTGCTGGGACACAGGCCTCCTCTCTGTGAGAGGGAGTGGGCCGTAATCCACCACGCGGGCCCAGTATGAGTTGGTAGATGTCACATGTCTTCGAATTTTTGGTTCTAGGACATGCCGGTTTCCTCACGACGTTTTCCTTCACCGTTTTGAGAGCAGTGATGATGAAATAATTTACACAAAGTAAAGCGCTTGTCGGGTTCGAACTTTCGACCTACAACTCGTAAGTCGCGGCCGGTACCACTGGGCCACCACTGCATCACGCCTTTATTCCTCAAAGGCATGGGCTGAACTCCCACATTTCCCCAGTTATGTTTAAGTCCCATGTAACAAGGGCGAGCCTATTGCTATCAACCGGGCACAAATCCAGACTCCGGGCTGCTACTGAGAAATTCCAGATCGAAAACCCCAGTAACACTTTGCCCGACCCGGGAATTGATTCCAGGACCTCATGCTCAGCAGTAGACTAACGACGCTGTTTATCATCATCATCATCATTTCAGTCGAAAGACGTCCACTGCTGCACATAGACCTCCCCCAAGCACCTCCACTTCGACCGGTTCTGTGCTTCTCGCATCCAACGGGTTCCGACATGGGACATGGGTTCCGGTTTGTTTATGGTAGTATGTAATTGTCTATTCGATAAGATATTTGTTACTTACTCATTGCTGCTATTTTATTTATGTCCTGGAGATGAATTAGATGGCATTATATGAGTATGCATTGGTAATGCATAAAGAAACCATGAACATAAAATCAAAGTCAAAGGTCATTTGTTCAAATTACGCTGAGAATCAGCATGTTTATTTATTTTTATTTTACAGAAAGCTTACAGACTAATAACCAGAATTAGAAATCGTTCGTAGGTAAAAAAATTGCTAATTACAAGCTTCCACATATATACATCTAGTTACAAGTACTAACAAGTACTATGCGTAGAATATGTTTGTTAACAGCGATTTACAAACCAAGAGAAAACAAAAAAATAAAAACAAAAATTAAAGTGTAATAAAAGTTAATTACGTAGTCAAGTCGTGCAAGATCAAAACAGTTAAATCACATATAAACACAACCTCCTATTATTACGCTAGGTATCATAAGCCGAACAACTTAGTAGTCATTCATGACTATCTCCAAAATATTCCTTGTTTAGGATTTTTCTAATACTGTGTGCCTTGGTGCAAAATAAGTCGATCTCCAGGTGCGCTGGTAAACTATTGAAGGCTTTTACATTGCGAATAAAAAAGGCGTTACTTCTGTAATTAGTCGATGCACATGGTGCCTGCAGTAGAGGTCGTCTGCGTAGGTTATTTTGATTAGTGCGAAGAAGTATCTTGTTGAGTAGTTCCGGACAATCAGTCGAACCATTTGCTATGCCTACCAAATAACATATGTCACTAATATTACGTCTTATGTTCAACGGTAAGAAATGGTATCGCTTGCAACGGTGTTCATAGTCCACTGAGATTTGCTTTGCCATAAAATCCAAATAACGTAAAAATTTCTTCTGAGGGTTCCAAACTTGGGAAACGTACTCGAGGTGGCTACGCACAAGGGAGCAGTAGAGGACTTTTACTGGTTTTAGAGACCGAAAGCTGGAGCAAGCTCTAGTAATAAAGCCCAGGGCCTTGAAAGCTTTCTTGACAATGGTTTCTATGTGATCGTCGAAAAGTAATTTGCTGTCGTGTAATACTCCAAGATCTCTGATACTGCTTGTCTTACTAATGTACACACCATCTAGTGTATAGCCCAAACCGATGGTAGTTTTCCGGCGCGTGTATACTACGTGAAAACATTTGGATACGTTAAGTTGTAACTTATTAGTTTTGCAGTATGAAACGAATTTGTCAAGGCCCGACTGAAGTAGCTCGGTATCAGATAATGTACGCACAGACTTAAGAACCTTCATATCATCTGCGTATACAGGGTGTTACAGAAAGGGTATATCAATACAAACGGGTTGAAGAGTGTATATGATCTAGAATCTCTGTACAAAATTTCAGCTCAAAAGCATTAACTTTGAAAATGCTTAATATTTTTTTAGTTCGACATCACGGCGCTGCACTGGCGCGTGGCGGCGTGTTGTGCGTGTACTAGGCGCACAGACACACCACAGATAATGGATACTGACCCTCGCAGTGCGGTGACACGTTTGTTATGATTTCAATTTAATAAACTATCGAAATAAAAAAATAAAAGTAATTAAAAGTTAATTTGTTTTGGTGTTTATTCATGATGCTTTATTTTTTGTGATGGACTTCGAGTGGATATTGGAATTTATAACAGCGCCTCTGGCTATTTTTAATTTGTATAATTTACTAATGGGCCAGGATCATCATCACACAGTGGGTGCCTGAAGAAAGGCAGGCCTAAGAAACGCTGGCGCGACGACCGAGGCTCGTTCTTGATTTATTGGCCGGAAAAGATGACGAAGATGAATAGAAAAGTCTGGGCCCGCATGGTGCATTATGGCCCACTCCCTCTCACAGAGAGAAATCCTTTGCCCAGCAGTGGGACAGCATAGATTAAAAGAATACTTTTGTAGTACCTGATTCAACAAGCAATAATTTTACCGATAGAAGCCGGTGTATTCCCGTTCGTCCCACCGACTTCGTCCCCCTCGTGGGACGAACGGGAATTCTTTATTTTTTTTCCCGATCGTCCCACTAATTTTATTGATAGGACAAACGGGAATAATTTATTAATTATTTTCATGTATTCCCGTTCGTCCCACCGACTTTTTTTTTTGTTTGTTTTTATTTTATGATACTGTAATACAGAGGTGTTACTTAATTCTAAACTCGCCAAACATTTACGTTTGATGGCGAGAGGTCCCCGTCGTGAGACGAACGGGAATTCACAAAAATAATATTAAAGGAGAATGGGCATTTTGGTACTCGCTCCAATAGCAATCATTGTGGTGTCATTGGATAGGTCTTTTCATCAGGAAAAATATTTACTATGGCGACTTGTCCCAAATCCTTGTCCGGAAACCACGGGAAGCCCCCAAAGTTCTAGTTTTAGTTGATATCATAATTGCAAATACGATAATATTACATATCTATCATGATTGAAGATACGAAAAATAAAAATGTTAAACAACATTATTTAAAACGAGAAATGTTTTGTGTTACTACCGTTTTTATCACTGACCCCGGCGCCTCTTTTGGACATTGTTACCCGCTACAAACGTTTATCTTGGCTAGTGTTGAGGACCATTGTTGTGCTTATCGATTTGGATCATCGTTATGGAAGAACATCGCAACTGTGTGATGTGTCGGCGAGGCCTACATCGTGCTAGATACCAACAGCATGTTTTAACATATTAAATACCGAACATCAAGAATGGTACTCAGTACTTAAAAGTTGACCTTATGTGTATACTATTAGGGTTAAAGGTTACCAAAAATGTTAATTGATTTTAAAATCGCCGCAGCTATGTTAAATAACTTCCACATACCCATCGATGACAAAATTCACTCAGAGGCCTTCCTAAACATAAAAAAAAATAGAAAATAAAGAGAAAATAGGTTCCCCGAATCTACTTTATGATTATGTAGAAAGAAAACGTTTGAATAGCCGAAGAGCGGATTTTCAAGTCACAGAATACAGGACTTCCCACTACTGACGGAATAACAGATTATTTTACTTTCTTTGGGCACCTATCAACTGAAGCTAGCCCGATCCTACTGCAACGAGCATTTATCAAATGGACTATACATTTTAGAAATGTATAGAGAAAGCGCACTCCAGGATTTAAATGAATATGACACAAAAGAAGATGCTTGGCTTTTACGCGGACGCATACAGTCACGTCACGTACGGTCAAGAACTTATTATTGTTATTTATTGATAAAAAACAATGTTCATGAAAACGAAACCAATATCCATAACATTTTATGCAATTATTACTGCACGTGTTTGACCGTACGACGAACAGTCGGCACTTGTGCTCATATAGTTTCAATCGTGTGGTATCTAGGATATGCCAGACATGAAAGCTTCACTGTTCCTGCAGCGTTCCTCAGCAATGTCATTATTGGTAATGATTAAAAAAAAAATAATGTTTCTTACTTTTGTTATTTTTTTACTTTTTTATTCCTGAGTGTTTATTCATTTTAGTACCTATTAAGCAAAACACACATGATTCTATACAAGACAACTATATAATATCACCATTATCTTAACATAATCAAACAAAAACAAAAAAAAAAACAATTAAATACTTAACACAAAATAACTCCATTCCGACAGCAAATGGAGACAAGCGACTCGGTTATCATTAATCCTTGTAAAAAGACTTTTCTAATGATACATAGTGTATTATAGCTATTGGGCCGAGTACCAGGCTTCATACATATTTATACATATTTGCCCGTTCTCCTTTGTAAGTAAACTACGAAACAACGATTAAACATTTTACGCACAAAATTATTTAGTGGGACGAATGGCACTAATCTAAGAACATATTCCCATTCGTCCCTCTAAAATCCTGAAGGGGACGATCGGGAACAAATTTAATATTATTTTTGTAAATTCCCGTTCGTCCCACGACGGGGACGAAGTCGGTGGGACGAACGGGAATACACCTAGAAGCCGGCTCTCATCATCTGCCTAGCCTTTTTCCCAACTATGTTGGGGTCAGCTTCCAGTCTAACCGGATGCAGCTGAATACCAGTATTTTACATGGAGCGACGGCCTATCTGACCTCCACAACCCAGTTACTGGGTAATACGATACCCCTTGGTAAGACTGGTTGTCAGACTTTCGGGCTTCTGACGACCCGTAACGACTGTCGAAGATCCACGAATGACAGCTGGGACCAACGGCTTAACGTACGCATGGAGGGGCACGGAGGGGTCTCTGTATGTAAAGATGGTCAGCCATCCACGGACCAACCGCGGCCAGCGTAGCTTAACCTGATCGATCGACCCATGCGGCTGTTATTACTTAGCCACAAGCGGTGTGCCCATTGTTATCAGAAGCCGGCTCTCTCTCACGAAATATTTTACAACACCTGATGGTCAAATCAGGGGGCCTAGTCTCGAAGTCCGTCATCAAAGTACTAAGTGTTTGATTTTGTAGTTGATCTGGTTGTTGTGGTCGTGGGAAGTGCGTCGAAATATGCGACGCCGAATAGTTTGCAATAACGAATTTAATAATCTAATGACGAATGCACGAAGAAACGAATATCGTTACAACAAAAACATTTGATACAGAATCACGGTACAAGACCAAAGACTCCTAACCCTAGTTAGGAGTCTTTGGTCAACTGGACCCACTCGAGTGAAGTTTTGAAAAGCGCCCGGAAAATTTTGAGAAGACGCCTACTTCTTCTCAAAATTTTCCGGGCGCTTTTCCTCTGAATCAGCATAGGTGCAGGTATTACGAATGAGATGGTAATAAGGTCTGACGTCTGTGAATACGATTATGCTTTGTTCTCCTCTAGTTAATGCAAAACTACCCACACCGAATAACCTTTCATTGGACACTAACATTGCGCCTGATGTCACCCTCGTGTATTCTTTATTTTTATTTCGTATGCAAAAAAAATATCCCCATGCTCGTGGTAGCCACTCATCGCAATCCAACAGTGCGCGGTCATCTTCCGTGTATTTAGTAACTATCAAATTGCGCTCCACAAGATCGCAAACTTTAAAGTTGGCACCCATATGTTCGTCTGGTACCGCGAGCCTTGTCAAAAATACACCAGGTATAATAGAAGTCTGTTTGTTATCAGGAAATAATTTCCAGTCCCAGTCTGTCGTTTTCACAGTGCTTACTTCCAGATCGTTATATATTCTGAACACGAGTAAGTCGTGTAATGGGCAGTTTCTGTTGTCCTGCCCATGCCACAAGTCACCTTCAGTAATTACTTGATCAGGTAAATCCTGAATTTGACGGCCGCAGGCGAGATGACTTTGCATATTATGATATCCCCAGCTGCCAGCCGCATTTCTTGTGCGTCCAATAAGACTTACTGCCAATAATTCTTTGAACCAAGTTTCATTCCTTATGAGTTTTCTATAGGGATTGAACGAAGTCAGTATTCGATCAGAAGATATATGTACTCCTATGCCGAAGTTTCGAGTGACATTGTCTCCCTTAAAACTCAGTACAACGACTCTGTCGAAGTAGAAGTCCCGGTCTTTCACGTTAAGGTCGACAAATCTTAATGGAGCCCGCCACCAATTAACTTTTACGTTGCCAGCTTGAGAGAACCCTATGATTCCAAGGGCAGCTGTTAGCCTGAAACAGTTGCTTTCTTATTAAGTTATTAATCAAATGATGGTACAAAGTTGTACGGTAATAAAGAAAGATGTGCTCGTAATAAAGACTTTGACAGAATAATAATCCATAAATACAATCAAATTATTGGTCTAAAGTCTGAAGCAGGCCACAAACTAAAACAGTTTGGAGACCCCTAGGATACGTCATGTTATTCTCCGTTGTTTTGATTAAGATTAAAACAAGACATACCACATGATTCTATTCATCGCCGAGACCTTTGTTCGTGTTTCCTCGTTACTTAATAAATTCCGATGATTACTTGTAAACGCGTTTAATTTAATAAACACTGCAATTGCTATCGATGTTGACAACGACCACTGACTGATGGGACAAGCTCAGTATCAAGCTGTGACAGTGCTGCAGTGGCGACTAACGACTGCCTTTATACTAAGATTGACCTAAACTATTCGTAAACACTAATAATAAACGGATGTTGTACGTTAGTATTTGGAAATACATCTTCGAAACAAAGTCAAGTCCTTAGGTGCCAATGTAGGAATGTATGAATACAGCGATGTTTACACTGTCATGTCAACGCAAAGATGTGCCTACGTGTGTTTCATCGGTTACATTTCAGAGAGTGTGCGTTGCACAATTTAATTCCATTCAGCCTGTTCCATTTATCGAACGAAACGGTGGTACGGTCATAATCTAAAATACATTACCTAATTTAATGCAGTCAATTCATTATTGTACACACTACGTAAAACAAAAGTGTAGCGGCGGCGGAAGAATGCCATACGTTTTCATATTTGCGGCAGGATATCAAATTACGTGAGTGTTTGTGCTTAACTCTAGACAAATTACCGTAGAACATAATAACACAATAATAAAACATGCCAATTCTATTTTTAGACTTAACTAGTAATTAAAGTCTATAATGTATTATTATTTCGATTGAGACATTTCACTCGCGGAATTACTAAAACACACCGATAAACCACTGTTTGTTACGATTTTTATGTTGTCAAATTCTTGGATGTTGTAATTTTGTTAAACCTTAACGGATTAGAAAAACGACCCCGTTTTTAAAACAAATTAAGTCACTAATCCCATTTTGATCTCAGAGGATTTTTCGATGGCAAAATGTTCAATATAGTGGAGAAGACCATTGTTGCCACTGACCAGATCTTTGCTGAGCCACACAGGACCCCTAAATTATTTTTGTCTGACTGTTTAATATAAGTAATTACGCCATTCTTCTTGTAAGAGGATACAGGACGACACCTGTCAGAGCAGTAGTGGTCCAGTACTAGTCGTACTAGTCCTAGCGTGAGTTCGAACCCAGACAGGCACTTTGTGTATTTAATTTCAGTACCACTGCTCTCAAAACAGTGAATGAAAACATCGTGAGTAAGCATGTTCTCGAACCAAAAATTCGAAGACATGTGACATCCACCAACCTTTACTGGACCGGGTGATGGTTTACAGCCCACTCCCTCTCGAAAAGAGGAGGACTGTGTGGCTGTGTCCCAGCAGTGGGAACATTATAGGTCGCTTATACCCACTACCTGGCCTATAACCTCTTCCTCCTCTTAAGTTTTTTAGGGTTTCGTACCAAAATGGTAAAAAGGAACTCTTATGGTGCGACTCAGTCTGTCTGTCTGTCTGTAAGAACTAAAAATGCTATCAACTTGAAATTTGGAATAGTTTTAGAAGACGTTTGCCCAACTATTCTGCAAATAAGAAAGACATTTGTTTTTCAACAGGGGCTGAAAGGTGGTCTTAAAAATTCGTAGTGGGGCTACTGGGGCATGTGGGGTATCATATTTTTTTTTCTTAATAAGAACTTTGCCCAGTTGTGGGACAGTATAGGCTAACAAAAAAAAAAGAACTAGTTCTTAGTAATTGATTACAATCCAGGCTAGATTGTATTAGCAATTTAACTCTAACTTAAATTTTACGAGATAGATTATGTTATATAACTAAGAATAGTGTCAATTTGCACTTTTGCACAGTTTCGGTTTCGTAGCACTTTCTTAGGGTCTGGTAAATTGTTAAAACACTTTATCCATGTGTTACATATGTAGCACCATTAGCACCGCACTATTATTATTCATCCACTATATAAATGTCGTCATGTTCATGAACGGGCGCCGTCAGAAGGGACTGGTCATCTCTTTGCTGCCATGGCTTATTTTATTTTAATTTATTATTTGAATTGTTGTTTTTTCTCATCTTTTCATTATGGACGCTTTAAACGTTATGCATCGTTCACACATGTATAATTTTTAACATGAATGATGTAACCAAGACTTTGTAACCATATTATTTTGATTTATAAGTCCATGGAGTTTCTTGCCCGTTCTTCTCCATAGGTACAGTATGCAACTAAATTGCATAAGCATAATAAAGGTGAAATTGCTGTGAACTTGAAGTCTTATTTTTCTTTTCAAAAATTATCTTCATCTGTTCTTTTATTATTTGTTAAATTAATAAGCGAGAATAATAATGTAATCACTATTATATTTTTATTATTATATTGTTATGCTAATTTTATATGGGGTTAAAAATAAAAATGTAAACTTAAGTGATTTCAAAATGTTTATTCGTTAATTTTATACCTAAATAAACTTCTAGTTAAAACAGTTTATTTTCTTATATGGAACAACTAGCTGCGCCCCGCGGTTTCACCCGCGTAACTTTCGATCCCGTGGGAATATCGGGATAAAAACTATCCTATGTCCTTTCCCGGGACTCAAACTATCTCTATACCAAATTTCATCGAAATCGGTTCAGTAGTTTAGGCGTGAAGAAAAGACAGACAGACAGACAGAGTTACTTTCGCATTTATAATATTAGTTTGGATTTATTGAAGTTAAGCAGTTAATCAGTGAACTACAACCATTAGACTTAAAATATTGTATCTTAGTAATATAATAATATTGTGCTATAATTTTCCCTATCACAAACATGAAAGTTAACAAATCGTATTTATTAGGACTTATTGCGGTTATAGCTTAAGTATTCATTTCCATTATGAAAAAAAGATTGAAACTAAACCTCAAAATAATCCTTAATACGTTTATGACACAATATTACTAAAATCAATTTGTAATTTATAACTTAATGCTTTGTATTAACCCTATTATTATCAACTAGCTGCGCCCCAGGGTTTCACCCTCGTAAGTGTCGATCCCGTGGAAATATCGGGATAAAAAGTATCCTATATCCTTTCCCGGGACTCAAGCTATCTTTATGCCAAATTTCATCAAAATTGGTCCAGCCGTTTGAGAGTGAAGAAGTAACAAACATATAAACACACACACACACTCACAAACTTTCGCCCTTATAATATTAGTGTGATTCTTCCCATCGCTGTATCGTATCGCAAAATGTAAACGTTTTTGTTTATGATTTCCAATCAAATATGGTTTTTGAGCTGGTTTTTGTTTGCACGGCGAATGCTTCGTAAAGACGTGTTGAATAATTCGGAAAAATATCTCATTGGTATGAATCCACTTGTTTCATATTCACTGACCAGCTGGGGCCTTCCACTTCGCTTTCGACTGGCAAAGCTACCCTCTTCCTTATATCATTTGACCCTCCGACTCACAGTAGGTAATTTCTCTAAAACAAAATAGGAATACTGTTAGGCTACTAGCAAAATTACCTATAAAATATTGTTACTATTTTGAAACAAAATTGTTTTGAAAAGAGAAATGTTACAAAATGAATATAAACTTCTTCTATTTAGACCTTAAGGTAAATATAAAACGTTTAAAAATAACTACAAGGATCAGCAGTTATACTTTAATTAGATAAATGTTCGATAAAATAATTAAATCATAATACTCACAGTCAGTCCGGTTTCATAAAATATATGTGATCGATATAATTTAAGTCCACTTTTACGCAGCGCGACAATATCCGCTTTCATCTCAATATTTCAATTTGGTTTGCATATCAAAATGAACTACAACACTGCTAATAGATTATGTAAACACACTTCACTAAGCCACAATATCAAATTATCAACCAACAACATTCTATTTAGTCGCGGTGAATGAGCCGTAAGTTAACTGCATCTGGCTACCTTATAATTTATTTATTTAAATTTCTGTGGGTATAATCATATACGAACTATGTGAACAAGACGAATATGACACGGAACTATATTGAATAGCGTGTCGAGTACCTAATATGCGAGTGTGTGTGTCTAATTACTGAAGGTCGTAAGTCAAACTAAACGTCAACCTACTGCTTTGTGAATTTGCCTATGGACTTTTGTTGCGTGCTGTACCTACGCTTTGGAATGGGCAACGAGCTTCATCTTTCTGACTGACCGACCCCTTGACAATTCAAAAGTGCCTGTAATTGGTTTAATTGAAACAAATACTTTGAGTTTGAGTTTCTAATTCAAATGGTTTAGTTCACTTTAGCCCACGCACTATGTCCGTGTTGTCTAGCAGTTGAATTGCCTCGACATTCACATATCGGCGAAGTCCATGTTCGTGGGTTCAGCAAATTTTTTAATGATGGTGGTGACGAGTTCCATTCGAGTAACCAATTCATACTTTTAAAACTTATGTCGAGTTCCTGTCTTTTCATTTTGACGTGAGATTTCCAACGCAGTTTGGCATCAAGAGTTATGCCTAGGTATTTGGCTAGGCATAAGGCGACTACATGACCTAAAGCGCGGTCTTTGTCGGACTGCATAGAAAAGAAAGAGAAGCGCGACGACACAACGGTGGTAATTTATTGCAAACTAGCTGCGCCCCGCGGTTTCACCCGCATAAGTTTCGATCCCGTGGGAATATCGGGATAAAAACTATCCTATGTCCTTTTCCGGGACTCAAACTATCTCTATACCAAATTTCATCTAAATCGGTTTAGTGGTTTAGGCGTGAAGAGGTAACAAACATATAAACACACACACACACACACACACTCACAAACTTTCGCCTTTATAATATTAGTGTGATATAAAGCAATTATCTATTTACAAAAACTATTTAATAAAAAATAATCCATCACTGAATGCAGTTTGGCAATAGAAATTTAATGGTATATTTATAATTATAAAATTAAAATCGTTAATGAAGAGATAAACTGCTTTTAAAGACAATTAAGAGGTGTATTTGAACATTTTTTTTTTATGCATTAATGTATATTTAATTATGATTTGAGTTCCATCACTATTAAAATAAGACTTGAACATACTCGTATCATTTCTTTTTTGGTCAAAATTATTTACGGTTTAAGAGATACACTGCTTTAAAAAACCAACTTTTTCACCGTTTTCTGAAACCTCCACCATAAGGCATTTGCATGGCGTTTATGTAGATTGGGTGGAAATCGCAGTGTTTGTTAGTGAAGTCAATATTAATTGATTTTGACTCATTCAGTTTGATCTGTCAATGTTTTCAGGTGTCACACTTGATTGTCGGGATTTTTATTTTTAATATTTTGATGTTTTTTTCATTTCTACTGCATTAAATCAATTTTTAAAAAGTACAGAATCAATCGCCATTAAATTATCTATACAATGGTATATAAATTTAGTAGGTTATGTGAACTAGCAGGTATAAACAGTTGCAGAAAGGAGGCAAAAACATTTTTTCGATCGTAAAGCACTCTATGCTTCGCATTATGACTCGTGCAATTAATAAGTACTTTTAAGTATAACATCCACCGTGACAAGTTCACTTATAAACACCATCTTTCCCATACTAATATCTATCCAATAATTTGACATAAATATGTTAAAGACTTGGCACAGCGTGGTGAACGTGAGACGAATGGCTCTTGACTTTCATGAAGACCGCAGCTGTTGGCCGTCGCACTACCCGCTAATACAATTAATTGTTACGCCTACTGAATTTTGAGGACCAGCACACTCATGTGGGGTTGTAAGGAATATCGATTAAAGGATTTGATTGTGAAGAATGAATCACATACTACACCATGATGTAGATACCGCGGGGTAATTGCGTAACACATTATCAATCGGAATCGGTTTCATTTTGACAGTTGTTCAACAACATTCATTGCGTTATTTACTTGTTGAGCAGACAAATTTTTCGAACTTATGAAGCAATGGATTAGCAATTTGCTTCAAAATTATTCAGATTCCGATTGATAGTATGTTACGCAATTAGGGTGCCGTTTTAATTAACGAACTGTTACTGTTAGCCTGCATCAGCCCACAGCTGGGCAAAGGCCTCTCCCTATGATTTGTAGCTCTTTCGAAACAGAGCTAAAGTGGACCACTGGTCGTTTGTTTTCTCCAGCGCACCGCGCCATCTTCTACGGGGTCTGCCGCGATGGCTTCTGGCTGTGTCAGGGCTCTTTAGTGGTTATTTTGGTCCACAGCTCATTGCTCATACGGCAGACGTGGCCAGCCCAGTCCAACTTCAGCATAGCGGCTTTTTGAGCAACGTCAGTATTAATTAATTTAAGGGAAACTAAATAAGTTTACTAGGTTTTTTTTTCTTGGCACCGTTTAGACGTTAGTACATAAAAAGTTTAGGCGCTGACATCATAAGGGGGACTCACAGACTCCAAAAAGGCACTTATTTCGTCACTACCCAGAATTTTCGAGAGAAGTTTCATTTGAATAGAGTTGTCATGTTACAATATTATAACTGACGGCAGTTTTGTTTTATTTATTCTGCCTCTAAAACCCCGGCTGGCCGAACGTTTTCAGATACAAGTGACAATTCACGCCAATTCGTTTGCAGAGGGCGCCTGTCACACCGCGTGGCGTAATTCGTTTGTCAATGGATCGGGGTATTTAATTTGATATAAAAAAATACAAGAAACTGTGTTGATACAAATAGGTAGGTACGCCACTAAATAAATGAGTTGTATCTAACTTACGCAACCTCTGTAATTAAAAAACAGAACCGAAGAAACTATCTCATTTATAAGAACAAAACATTTGCGAGAAAAACAAAATCCTTTTTTGGAATTTTTGCTGAGTAATCTAATTTGAATATTTCACATATCAGACCTTAATCAAGAGGAAGACTAATTTTTTAATAGCCAACAAAATAAGATTCGCGCTCATAAAATAAAAGTTAAGGTCACTTCTATTTTGTGCTGTCATCAATAGGTTTGGAATGCTAGTAATAGTTAAAAACCAGCGAAGGTTTCGTATAATTTTGCAACACTTAATTTGATCAGCCATATTCAGACGACAAGAATGCCTGAGCTCTAAATAAGTACTACCACATAAAAACTTATCACTATAATTTGTACAATTCTTAATTCGTCGACGATCCAACCGAATTCCTCCTGTGCAGTGCTATGCTAAAATGTTGACTTTTAAACGTTTTTGAAAAGTAGAAAGTAATTTTTTGTACTTTTTTGGATAGATATTCTTAAACGTGCTCTTCGTAATTAGTACATGAAACGCTGCGATGAATAAGAAAAGAAAGTGAAATTGTTTTTTTTTTGCGTTTACGGATATATTTAATTAAATTAATTAGTTTTTCATGTAAGCGGATGTTTGTTGTAAGTTTTTATTGGAAGGAGCTTTCTTTTTAACCCAGGATCCCACGGATGCGTTTTCCCGCGGCGATTTTTTTCCACGCACAGTATTTTTAACACTTAGGCTGAGGCCAAACGAGCGTAATTTTTTGAGCTGTGAGTCGCATAAAATGAGTCGCGGAATTTACGCTGCAATCGGTTTCATACTAAAGTCCTGTTTGTACCACACGGCGACGCAAAATGAGTTGTCTGCTGATTCACGCGCGTTATTTCAACCGAATTGCGCTCGGGGTGAGGGAGGTTAGCGAGGCAAGCGTCAGTTATATTATAGAATGCGACCGAAGTTACGTCCGTCCGTCTGGCAGCCTAACCAAATTTCAGTTGAACGTAAATTGCGATACTCAAAAATACGCACTCACAACTCAAAAAATTACGCTCGTTTGGCCTCAACCATACGCACTGCTTAGCGCCGAGAGTTGAAAATCCAACAGTGTGTTATTTTGATGCGCTGGGATGCGCTCTGTTGGATTGTCAATGCTCGGCTCAATACAGAGAATTGAAAATTGAGTGCGCGATAAAATCACGCCGCGATAATGTTACGTCCGTGCGAACGTGAGCTTATAGTGACTTTTTTAACCGATTTTAAAAAAAGGTGTTCTGTATTCGACCCGTATGTATGTATGTTCGCGATTTTCTCAAAAACTCATGAACCAATTTTAATAATTCTTTCATTAATGTGATCAACATACTTTCAGGAAGGTTTTAGTGTATAATACATTGGGTAATCATTTTTATGTACGAATTTATATGCATAAATGTACTGCATCTCCCGCATTTCTATGCGAATTTTAGTGATTCTTCTAGTCGGTGTCTTTAATTCTTCAATGCACTAGTGTTAATTGAATTTGTGTGTAAAATAAAAATATTTTTACAAAAAACACAACTGACTTCAAAAAATACACTAAAAAGTGATAAATAACTTCAATTTCGGAAGTTGGTGTCATAAAACGAAAATGCGGAACCAACGACACCGACTTCCGAAATTAAAGATATTTATTACTTTGTAGTGTGTTTTTTTGAAGTCGGATGTTTTTTTTTTGTAAAAAGTTTTCACGTAAATAACCTTCAGCAGTAAATTGAACTATGATTAAATATGAAAAAGAAAAAAAATATATAAGTTTGCCTATGCAGTTACATGACCGTGTGATAGACATCCACGTCCCTAACCAAAAAAAAAGACGTTGACTTATTTACATTTTACATACAAACGCTATCCATTGGTCGTCAGTCAATCGACTTTCAGAATTTTATTTCGGTACACCAGACATGAATCCTCGACTTTTCGGTATAAACATTTTTCACTCGATTTTACGAATTGAAGTCGTTGAAAAATTGACCTTTCGGCTTTAATTGGTTTATTGATAGTTTTGCTACGTTTTTTTTTTTAATAAATAAAAACCGATGTTTTTTTTTCGAATTGACGTTTGCTTTTTAAAAATATGGTGACGAGAGTGGTTAAGTTAAAAACGTTTTCTAGTTCCCGCTAATAAAATTGATTTGGTCTGGCAATATTTTGAATATCGTTTGCTCTAAAAATGTCAACCTAATTGTATTCAGTTTTAAATATGTAAATTGCAGTCTGGTTTTTGAAGGGATAGAAATAGTTTGCTGAGTAGAATGTTCTGTTCTCTATTTTGCTTTAGTATCTATTTGTGAAAGATAAACCAGATAGTAAAATTGGCAAACTCTTTATAGTTGAATACGTGATAGAAATCTTATGCAAATTTACTAAGGGAACTCAGCCCCTAAATACTTCAGTACTAGTCGTGTAGATACTTGATAGCATGTAGGAGCTTTATTCTCTATGGTACTATGAACGAAACCGCGCGAAATGAACGCGAGGTTGGCGGGATAAGTTAATAAGGTCGAATTTACGTGATGAGTTCATTCTTTCATCACAACCAAATCAGCTTATCCTACACAATCAGTCACATAGCCTGGCCGTTATAGCCGACTCCGCCCAACCCCTTATTAGACAAAAATACACATCTCAGCATGTTCGGACCTCGGGAGGTTCAGAGGCTACGGCTACCGGCCACCCCAACGGGGTTTAATTATCGGCCACTAAATTAAGTTGGGTCCGTTCTGCTGCCTTGCACTTCGTGTTTTGTGAGATCGCTGCGATTGCAATATGGAGGATAAGAATGTTGAGGACTTTAACGGGTGGAGGGTTGAGGAGGGGGTGTACAGAGGCTTTTTGAGGTTGAGTTTTCAAAATTTTTGGTGTCTAGGAAAGAGACACTTTGAATTCATAATTGGATATGTTTTCAAAAATATGGTTAACTAGTTGCGCCCCGCGGTTTCACCCGCGTAAAAGTCGATCCCGTGGGAATATAGGGACAAAAAGTAGCCTATATGTTAATCCAGGGTATCAGCTACCTCCATACAAAATTTAATCAAAATCGGTCCAGCCGTTTGAGCGTGAAGAAGTAACAAACATATAAACACACACACACACTCACAAACTTTCGCCTTTTAGTGTGATATATTATAGTGTGATGATGACCTGTAACTTGAAATTAAAAACATTATGTAGTTCTCTGACGTTGGTTTCTAAAAGATCTACTATAGATAGATTGATTGATGTATGGCCCTGGCCATTTCATATCAAATAAATAAATTGATAAAAGAAATTATAGAGGAGGATTGAGAATGTTCTCGATACTGAGCAAGTTAAATAACTTGTTTAAAATCACCAAGTAAGAAGAAGTGGGATTAAAACCAGGTGCCATAAACATCAATAGGTATCACAACCAAACCATCAATAGGTCACTATCCATACTAATCACACTAATATTATAAAGGCGAAAGTTTGTGAGTGTGTGTGTGTGTTTATATGTTTGTTACTTCTTCACGCCCAAACGGCTGGACCAATTTTGATGAAATTTGGTATAGAGATAGCTTGAGTCCCGGAAAAGGACATAGGATAGTTTTTATCCCGATATTCCCACGGGATCGAAACTTATGCGCGTGAAACCGCGGGGCGCAGCTAGTATTATAAATTCGAAAGTAACTTTGTCTGTCTGTCTGTATGTTACCTTTTCACGCCTAAACTGCTGAACCGATTTAGATGAAATTTATTATAGAGATAGTTTGAGTCCCGGGAAAGGACATAGGATAGTTTTTATCCCGATATTCCCACGGGATCGAGACTTATGCGGGTGAAACCGCAGGGCACAGCAGCCTAGTCTACCTATATACGAATAAATGATTTTGATTTCACAGTCCGGCCGTCGATGAGAGAATGCGTTCTTGACACCTGTCAGTTTCATACAAACGAATAGGTACGTGTTTTGCGAATGTGATCTTTATTATTAGCTACTAGAATTTTCGCACGTGCAGGTGTCAGGAGCGTCCTCTCTCGGCGGCTGGACTGTAGCGACTCCCATTCCATTGCTTCACAAAAACTGGGCAAGGTGACGAAAACACGTTGTCATCTTACAACATGGTATATTTATGACTCATTTTCCCACAATTTTTATGTGTTTTGAAGTTCAATACGCCGCCTCGCCTATGCCCTTCTTGTTCTAGTTCTCACGAAACGAGTCAATATTTTGCTTATAAACAATGCAACGATTGCACATCCTGTGAACTTATTGTTGTCTTCAAAGTCAGTTGCATGAAATTCAGAGCATATATTTATTTTATTTTCCCATTTATGTACACACAAACTAATATATATATTTTATACAAATGTATAAATATATGTTTTGACCACAAAAAAAAAATTCAGAGTAGAATATGGTTTAGTGCAATGCTTACGACTTGTTGTAGGTCGTAGGTCCAAACCCAGACGAACCAGAAGGTGCTTTACGTTGTGTAAATTATTTCGTCTCCACAACATGTCGACATCATTTTAATATCGAACCTAACAAAGCCTTTGATCTTTTAAATCCAAAACCACAATAATACCGAACTACTCATACAATTAATAAGCACGTGACACGTCACCGGCACGCGTATCGGTACGCCATGATACGCTACTACGCCCCAGGACACGGGACGATACGCCCCGGGCCATCGATAGGGACATCGGGACAAAACACCACCTCTGTGCTCGACTGTACATCAAACATCTTTGATTTTGGATGGCTTTATGCAAGAATGCTGTTTTTATTAAGTATTTTATTTGTTATTGAACATGGTAGCATAATTATGTGATTCATTTACACACGCATCGATGATTGATTAAGTAATTTGCTTTGTGCATTTTTTTTATATACCTACAGGGTTATTGGAAAAACACGAAAAACCTCTTAAAAGGTCATTGTACTCATCATTATGAACAACTTTTACTATGGGACCAACCCTGAAATCGTGAAAAAAAAAAAACAGATGTTCCCTACATTTTGACGAGTTATACGAACATAAATGTAGGGAACAAATGATTTTTGTTGACAAAAAAAAAACATTTCTATACTAATAGTAAAGGTGAAGAGTTCGTTTGTTTGAACGCGTTTATCTCTAGAACTAACAGTCGGATATAAAAAAATATTTTAGCATTTGACAGCCCAATTTTTGAGGAAGGCTTATAGGCTATTTCACATCACGCTGGGACTCCTAGGAGCCGAGCAAAAAGGAAAAGTATAAAGCACGCGAAAATGTAATAGCGCGGGCAGACGATGGTATGCGACGGGGTGGGTCGCTGCAACAAGGAATTTTTCGCGGACGAAGTCGCGGGCTCAAGCTAGTCACACTAATATTATAAAGGTAAAAGTTTGTGAGTGTGTGTGTGTTTATATGTTTGTTACTTCTTCACGCTCAAACGTATGTATGAAGGTAGCTGACACCCTGGATTAACATATAGGCTACTTTTTATCCCGATATTCCCACGGGGTGGACACTTATGCTGGTGAAACCGCGGGGCGCAGGTAGTAGAGAAATAAAAGTGAAAACAAAACGCCCACTGTACCAAACTCAAGTCCAAATGACGATTAGAATTTATGTTAAAGACAACAGTAATGGAGGTTAGCAAAAGAACACAGGGGAACAAAATAAAATACACAAGTACAAAGTAAAATTATAATTACCCGTACCACCTGAGGCGATGCGAAGATAAACCGCATCCGTATAACCTTTTGTTATAAAAAATTTACTTTTTTATTCAATTAGTCACATAATGCGAATGGAAAAACGTCTAGGTCTTTGCCGTGATACGGACAGCGGCTTTGAAATGTTAAAGCTTACGCGTAATTGGAAATTTTTGCCTTTTTACGTTTTTGTCTGGTGTGTGCATGTTTTGGCGCACTGTGCTTTTTGTTTGGTTTAGTTTTGTGTTAATAACGCTCGGGTTTTGTTTCAAATGTGTGTTGTTGGGTGTTGATTGTTATTTTTTTAGTTTTGTCATGCTGGTCGTAGCGAAATGTGAATGTTTTAGAAACTGTTTAAATAATATTAGTCTGAGTGGTCGTTAGTTTTGATGGGGGCATCAACTTTGTGTTTACGATATTAGTCGATGCGACGACTAAATGGTTTTTAGTTTTTATTAATCGATCGTGTACTAATTTATTTCGTAATTTATATAATAGGTATTTTGTACGGTCTACTTTTTCCTTTGTCTTTTTTATTTTTAGTGTTTATCAATAGAAACTTGTGAATGGCCTACAATGTCATAATCTTTAAGAACTCGGTATTCTGTCAAATCAAATAAAATTGCATTAATTGATAACATCATTGTTTTACCATTAAACACATGTTATTATAAAATTAATGTACACATGCAAAATATTGTAAAACATTTTAAAAGAGTAACGGTGGAGTTTCTTGCCCATTCTTCTCCATACGAAAACTACCTTTTGGAATGGGCGACTAGAATCAATTCTATTTTAAGGTAATTTTTGACGTTCAAAAGTGCTTTTTATGTGCCTATTTAAAATAAATGCCTTGACTTTGAAACTTTTTTCTTAACTGTAACGTTTGCTTGTGGAGCTCTGACACAGCCAGAAGCCATCGCGGCAGACGCCGTAGAAGATGGCGCGATGAGCTGGAGAAAACAAAAAACAAACGACCAGTGGTTTACATTAACCTTGTATCGAAAGAGCTGGAGTCACGGGAGGAGTTAAGACTCTTCCCGTGACTCCAGCTCTTTCGATACAGGGTCCAACATGCCAGGGCACCAGCATGGGATGATGCAGGCTAACAGTAACAATGACTGACGTTCACTTGACGTTATTAAAAAGTAGGTAGGTATATTATCTTTCTGCCGTCAAAACTAAGCCCACGTTCGCAGGGACGTAAACATATCGCGACGGGAATTTATCGCGCACTGGATTTTGAACTGTCGTTGTTGAGCCGAGCATTGAGAATCCAACAGAAAGCACAACAGCGCGTCAAAAAATACACTGTTGGATTTTCAACTCTTGGCGCTAAGTAGTGCGTCGAAAATCCAATGCGCGAAAAAAAAAAATAGCGGCCAGAAAAACGCACCTTAGCGAACCTGGCCTTAGCGACCGACAAACTACAGACACTTTATTATTTTATGTGTTAACCTTTGACACGGTGCTCTGCTCCATCCAACCATTTATCTTCCGATTTACGAACTCTCATAAAAACAATTTCTTTTAACGCTAATTACACACTACAATATTTCCTGTAATTTTAATGCATAATAATAGTTAATACTGCACAGTGCTTAACACAGCTCCTTGTTTAAGAAAAAGCGTATAATTAAGTTTTATTAACTAACCTTGTTTCTTGACCTGCCTGTGTAATTTGGTGGACGTGTACATATATCCATTTTCACTTTTAAGCCATTCGCTTGAAATCCTGCTCGCCTTGGTGCGATCCGATCTCAATACGTTCTCTAAAAAAAATACTAAGAAATGTAGCGTTGCCTAACACCAATTGATGCTGCCTTGTTAACAGTAGATTATTTCAATAAATTATTTTGATAAAGATGCAATAGTTGCAATGACGAACTTGTAGTTGTTCAAGGAGTTTCATTCACTTTTTTTTTAATGTCAGGACGATTGTGACATTGGAATCTGTTTAACAGAAATATTAAATGCTTTGAAAGAAGATTTTTGTATATTTTGACTTGACTTGAACTTTGTCTGTAAAAGTTACATTGAAAGTGTTCGAGACACACCTTCAAATAATTCGAGGTCAACTGCATAACGATGTTATGCCAATGAATCTATTTTATAATAAAATAAATTAATTTTCATCTCTCATGACTTGTGATTTATGACTACGTAAAAAAAAATGTGGAACAACATGAATTATTTCGACAAGATCGCCACATTTGGAGCATGGACATTTTATAACGACTTCCTTCTTTAAAATAAAGTCTTAATAACACACAAAAACCAGTCGACAATGGCAAAGTAAACAAAAATACTGATCACCTTATTTACAGCAAACATGTAAACCTTGGCCTATTTTTTCCACATTAACATGTGTTCGGCACACTATGCGTCTTAAATTAATTAATGGTTGAATTAAAGGCGGGCAAAATGAAAGGCCAAAAACCTCATCGCGTAAGGTTAAAGCACAAATGATTGTACTGACATCTCATTAGCTAAAGCGGGGAACGATATGCCTGAGGCACTATCCGATCGTAGCGCAAGTTGTGAGAGGTTGGCGGAGAACCGGTGGTCATAGTTTCACCGTTACCTAGGGCACATTTTGTTTTAAGTTTTTAAACTTCGGTTTTTATTAGAATTTAGTTCAATATATTTGTAAGTAGGAAGTTTTGACAAAAGCAATCGGAGCCAGCATGAGTATTAAAAAAAAAAACAGTTTTTATCGCAGCATTCAATTTACTGCTTAGATATCGTATTTTATCCCAATCTATGAGTTTAATAGAATTTTTGCAATTTTCTTTCACAATTCTTTATTGAAAACCATTCTTCTAATTCAAAGGTTTTAAGACAGGTGTATTTATAATTAACTAGCTGCGCCCCGCGGTTTTACCCGCATAAGTCTCGATCCCGTGGGAATATCGGGATAAAAACTATCCTATGTCCTTTTCCGGGACTCAAACTATCTCTATACCCATCTAAATCGGTTCAGCGGTTTGAGCGTGAAGAAGTAACAAACAAATAAACACACACACTCACAAACTTTCGCCTTTATAATATTAGTGTGATGTGATTAGTGGAACTTCATGTATTGGAAAACAAATTAAAACAAAAAATCTTTTAAGCCAGCAGGTACAGTCAGCAACAAAAGTCGATTAACACTTCAGTTTTTTTAATCTTAGTTATTGAGCAAAATATTTGTTCAAAATTGCAGCAGAAGACAAATTTTTAGAACATAAACTATTTGCTATTATGTGAAAGCTTTAACGCAGTTTATTGAAAAAAATAACATGTAAAAATGACAGTGTTAATCGACTTTTGTTGCTGACTGTAATCTATACTTTTAGCTACAAGGTTCTTTTATCGCGCTCGCTACAGTTTATGCCATACACCACGATATAAGGCAGAGCACACCACATATCTGTATTTTTGCCGATCAAAGGAGCGTTGCGCATGACGTCCGTTTGAACCGGTAATCAAATTAGCTGTGCTTCCCATTCTCAAAGAAAAATATGTGTCTATCAGTAGCCATGGAGTTGGCAACAAAAAATATTTTGTTTGATATTGTGAGTTGTTGGGGAATATGGAAGGTTGTTTTTCATTTGATTGAGATTATCCTGCTTTATTGTTTTATTAGTCTACTAGCTGCGCCCCGCGGTTTCACCCGCATAAGACTCGATCCCGTGGGAATATCGGGATAAAAACTATCCTATGTCCTTTTCCGGGACTCAAACTACCCCTATACTAAATTTCATCTAAATCGGTTCAGTGGTTTAGGCGTGAAGAAGTAACAAACATATAAACACACACACACACACACACTCACAAACTTTCGCCTTTATAATATTAGTGTGATTATTTTCTTGTTTTTTTTTTTTTGTAGGGGTCATGATTCCTTTTGGTGGAAACCAGTTGGCAGCCAGTACCATGGTTGAGAAACTGTTCTGGTTTGCTCTGTATGGGGCTGTCTCCACGAGCGAGAGAATCGCGGCGATAGTCTCGCCGTGCCATAAAATTTTCGCCGCAATGATATCCTCGTGTGGAGACACGTTCTAAGAGAGTGTATAGAAACACGTGCCACGACGATAATATCGCCGCGATTCTCTCGCTCGTGGAGACGGCCCCTATGAGAAAGATATCGCCATTCATGGAGACTGAATGCATCCCTTATTCGCAACTCGAAGAGATTTACTGAATACATTCCTTATTCTAGTTTTAACAGCATTTCAGGCTTTCTCATGTCTCCTATATTTTCCAACATATTCACTTGGGAATGGGCTTTGCCGAAGAAGACTCAATTTTTTTTAAATAACACTTAATTATTTAAGTGATTTAAAAAAACAATTATTGTATTTAGTCTAAACTATGCTGATCCATAACTGAAAAATCCTTGACCTGTACCATACAGGATGTCCTAGTTCAGGGATCGAGACCTCATTTTTTTAATTCTTTTATCTATTGCGGTATAGTAATTTTATTTTAGGTGCATCGTCCTCACATATTATTATAAAATTAATGTACCCATGCAAAATATTGTAAAACATTTTAAAAGAGTAACGGTGGAGTTTCTTTCCCATTCTTCTCCACACGAAAACTACCTTTTGGAAGGAGCGACAAGAATTAAAAAAAATTTTGGACGTCCGAAAGTGCCTTTTATGTACCTATTTGAAATAAATGCTTTGACTTTGACATTGATGTAACGTGTACTGAAGTTATGGAAATAAATTACTATTAGATACTATTAATTTATGACAAGACGTCCAAAGTTTTAACGTAGCCAAAACTGAGCCAAATAAGCAAGCACATAGATATCTCTATCCTTATCGGGGGAGACAATATTGTAAATCGTACGTTTCTCGCCTATTAACACGTAGGTGCGCTAAAATATTTTTCCCGGGCTGCCTATTTATACTGAACTGCCAATCTTCCTCCCTACAGTCACACCGTGATGGTATAAACGCACTCCTCCCTATCGTAAGCCCCTTTAAGCCCTAAATTTTGTTGCCGTACTGATTTAATGACATCACATGACGCCCTCTATCGAATGTCAACTGGCATCGTTTATTATCCTACTTACTAAAACATCCCATCTCTATTCTTATTCCCAAAGAAAATTCAATCTTATATCAAAGCACCAAAGTTCAAAATTGAGTGGGAAGAGTGTCGAGATATGAAAGGTACAATCGCGCACACAATGCATAGGTTAGATATTTGAGTCACGAATCCATTTTATGACTAATTCCATAACTTTGTATGTGAATTTCGGGATCAGGTAGGTACTGCAGCATTAGTAGTTACTGCATGATGATTATTTTCGCCATTCGTCCTTCTTCAACATTATAATCAACCTCTTTTGGTACTGGCCCTATCAAAAACCTTTATTTTCATAATAATTTTGAAATAATTTCTTTTACGTGTCATGAGTTTTTTTTCCTGGTGACATACTTCACTTGTCTACATACTCTCTGATACGACGTCCGGAATTTTTTGAGAACCAACACCCAAATTTAATATTGAAATCAACAAATCTTAATTGGATCGTGCATGTCTATTATTTGATTCGGGGTATGTATTTTTTTATCTTTTTGGCCTTTCATAGCCTTTCGTCATATTTCAATATAATAATCCCATCCGTTCTGTGCTAAAGGTTTCCCCACTTCTTCGACGGAAGACTACGTATATTCCTATTGACTGGATTGAATCCTTTTGACTGGTATGTATAATTGTACGTTTTTTTGGGGTTTTATGAGATCTGCTTGCAACTCGGGATTCTTATGGTGATAATTTTTGCCCCAGATAGAAGTCCGAATTTTCTGCAAGCCGATTTATTCGGCTCCATCCACCCACCTACATACTAACTTTTATCTGCGGCTCCGCGCTGCGCTGCGGACATCCTCTTCATATCTCAGAGGTCAGCAAGTGAGGTATTGGAGCAACTGGCAGAGCTTCTACGTCACCGCGAAGGTTTTGGATAAGATATGGGAGATTTTTAAGTTTTTTTTATTTTCCGTAGTAGATTTGGCCTTTTTTTTATTCTTAAAATCTGTTAATTTTAAATATTTTAATACCGCGTTATTTCAATCTTTAGTTAAAAGTTAAAGTTACGTCTTCGTTTTACGGATCTGGTTGCAACCGACTCATAATTCGTTACGTAGCATTTAAAACCTAAATTTAAAATATTATGCAATAGCTTCCTATTAAGTATTTAAATGTGACAAGTTTTCATATTTAGTTTTTCTTTTTTTGTACTTTTATATTTTTTCATATTTGTTTTTTCGATTTTTTTTACATACAAAAATTAAACGTGTTTGTGAGTGAAGTGTTTATGTTTCATTTCGCTACAAAATGGCGCCCGAAGAAAAAGTAAGCACTTTTATTGATTCTAATTAATAAATTATCTTTTTTTTTGCTGTCGTGAGGGTGATTGCTCTTTCTGAGCAAATTTAATCTTTCATTTCTGTATTCATGTTTACAGGTACCAGAATAGAGGAATTTTCTCTCGTTCCGTCAAACAAGACTGTTGCCATAGTTACCAGGGATTATGCTGTGATTGACAACGTCTGCTAACCCTTCCATTGCTGATTGATTGCTATATTGTAATGTGCTGTGTTGTGATGCAATATAAAATAATAATAACTTTGTAGAACCTTAAAACATATAAAACGCTTTTATTTCTTCCCTTTAAATACATATATTTTCCTGGGTTTTATTCCACTCCTTAGTTAGAAGTAGTTAGCATCCTGTAGTGTGTGATTGGTGTGTGAATGTTGTAGACTTCGTGACTAAGGTAAGCTTTTTTTTGCACGGCTGATTGCTAGATTCTATTTGTCTTTTTTGATTCTAGCCCAGCTGTACGTTGTCTTTTTTGGTACAGTTGGTCCCCTAGTTTCTATTTGTTTTTGCTTTGAATTCTTAGCCCAGCTGTTCCTGTGAAGTCACGTTGTTGTACCATTCCTATATCAACCATATTACCCGATGCCTAACACTTTCCTATAACGTGGAATGTGACCCGTATATTTGCTGGTTTTTTCTTTACTATAGCAGTTTAAGGTTAGATTATTTTGGTTGCCTAACTGCTTTGGTTTGCAGCCTTGCTTATCGTTTTGTGTTGGTTTGTTAGGGTCTGATGGCTTTTTATTCTCAACATTTTTTTTCCTCTTTGCTGATATTTTGGCGTTCAGTTCCCTATCAGACTATTCACTAAATTTCTAACTCTTTCTAAATACATTCATAGCATATTTGCCTATTTCATTTTGGTTTTGTCCTTTTTGCATCCTAACATAGCAGATGAAGGTTATTCCTATCTCTATACATTAAAAACTTTTTAAAACATTTACTTTCTAAAATCGGTCTTTGGGCATGTTTTCATTTTGCAAAATGCTTTCTAACTCTAAAACCCGTGGACCGATTTACCTTATTAAAACGTGAATATTCGTTTTAAACGTTATCCTTTCATATAACACTAAAATCACGTAAATATTTCTATAAACAAAAAACCTCGTTTTCAAGTTACGTAATTATCCTACTCCGACCACCGCAAAGTCTCTGCGCGGTTTCATCGGTATGTGTTCCTATTATAGACGTTTCGTTGAAGGTTTTTCTTCTATAATTTCTCCACTCACTTCCCTTTTAGGAAAAAGGAAAGGTCGTGATCCTATCAGTTGGGGTGACGACGCCGAGCATGCTTTTATTAAACTGAAGGAGGCGCTAATGAACACACCTGTAATGGCTTGTCCTGATTTCTCTAAGCCGTTCATTTTACAGTGTGATGCTTCAGCTGTAGGTCTTGGTTCGGTACTTTCACAAAATATTGATAATATTGAGCATCCTATTGCTTATTACTCTCGGCTTTTTTCCAAAGCAGAACGCAATTATAGTACCACCGAACGTGAACTTTTGGCTGTTCTTGACTCTATTAAGCATTTCCGTTGTTATTTAGATGGAATAAAGTTTACTGTTTTAACCGATCATATGGCTTTAAAATGGCTTCTTACTTTAAATAATCCCTCTGGTCGTTTAGCTAGATGGGCTACTGTTATTTCTCAATATACCTTTGACATCGTTCACCGCAAAGGTTCACAACACGTCGTTCCAGATGCACTATCTAGGGTATATGCAAGTCCTATTTCTTTCGATCAAGGTCCAGAGCATACCACCGATAGATGGTATAAAAAGGTTTATTTAGGGGCACGCGATTCACCCCAAATGTTTCCTGCTTACGCTATACAGAACGGTGTACTTTTAAGACGCATGCCTATCACCAGTCCCTTATCTTCAGATCCATGGCGTGTAGTATTACCGGCAGAGAAGGTTCCACTCGCTATTTGGGAGGTACACAATAGTTTCCCATCTATTCATCCTGGCGTTACCAAGTCATATCTTAAGTTAAAAGAGACCTTCTACTGGCCGAACATGTTTCGTGACGTGACAGAGACCTTAAAGCTATGTGAGGTGTGCAAAGCTTATAAAATAGCGAATACTCAACCTCGTGGTCAGATGAGCTATCCGAAGGATGTTTCCATGCCTCTACAGGTAATCTCTATCGATGTCATTGGTCCCTTGCCCGTTGCTTTCTATGGTTATAAGTATATTCTATCTATGGTTGACGTTTTCTCAAAGTACGTTTGGCTTATACCCCTTAAGAAAGTTAATGCTTGTTCTGTTATTAAAGCTCTAGAGTCGGAAATATTTTTCAATTTCGGAGTTCCGCGTAGTATCCTCTGCGATAACGCAACTGTTTTTCGCAGTAATCAGTTTCTAAACTTTCTTAGATCATTTCACATCGAATCACCGACCTATACTCCCTATTATACTCCTCAGGCAAATACTGTCGAGCGTTATAATCAAAGCGTGGTTACATGTTTAGGTATCTTGGTTGGTGAGAATCAAAGAAATTGGTCTAAAATGTTGCATAAAGTTAAACTTTATCTCAACTCTTGTATTAATTTAGCTACAGGTTTCTCACCGAACTTCCTTATGTTTGGTAGAGAAGTTCTCATGGTTCCTACTCGTGCTAATAGTCAGACTCAAAGCGTAAATTTAGCTGAGAGTCGGGCCCAGCACGCATCGAACTTATCGTCCTTAACAGAGGTTTATGCGAAAGTTGCTGATAATCTTTCTATGGCTTTCCTCCGTAATTCACGAGCTTATAATATGCATCGTTCAGCCGTCACGCTGAATGTTGGTGATACTGTATGGAGAAGAAATTTTTCCAGATCTTCAGGCGATGATTATTTTTCGGGAAAGCTAGCTCCTCGTTTTATTAAATGCCGTGTGACTAGGGTTATTTCTAGGACCACTTATGAACTTCATGATATTGATTCTGTCCACTCTGGAAGATATCATATCAAAGATATTCTTAAATAATTTCTTGGTAATTTCTAAACTCGTAATCTCGTTAATTTATTCCCATTCGGAATGTTATGTTTACGTTTAGTTTGACCCCTTTAAATTAAATTCCCTTTATATTTACTTAAATAAATAAGCTCATTCATAATTACTAGTTTCAAAAAACGTTAACAGCGACATCTAGTTTTTCCTGAGCGAAACAATTTGTTAGCTACCTTTTCTTATGTGTCAATGCTTTATAGTTCAGGCTACGCCCGTAGATGTCATTACATGCACATGTCATGTTGTGACGTCTGACATAATAGCTCTAGTGTTGGGAAACGGTCGATTAACACTTATCGATAGTTGTACTTTAGTGTCGGGACACTGTCGACGTATTTTTATCGATAACATCACAATAATATATTGTTTAAAATATTATTTTTATTTCCTTTCTGTTAATCGTTATAATTATCGATGACTCTTTTCTTTTTATAAGAAACATGCGTAAGTTTCTTATTATTTTTAAAGTTCTGTCTTTGACTAAAAGCCTTTGTTTGGCTTAAGTCCTTTGGTTGTTTTATGTCGTTTCTTTCATTATTTTAAGTCTTCTCTTTCGTCGTCTTTGTTCTTTATTTAACTTTTGCTCTTTAATTATATTTCTTTGAGGTTCCTCCTTTTTTACTTAGGTCTTAAGTCTTAGATAATAAGTTAGTTAGTCTTATTAGTTTCTAGTTTTCTTATTATTTCCTAGATTTTAGTCGACGCGTCTGGAGTTCGCACTGATAACGTTTAGATTGAAGTCCGGATTTCGCATTTATTCAGTATCTGCTGCACTTCGATGTCGTTCATTTAGGTTTAATTTCGATTACTTATCATTTGGACTTATTGTTTAGGCTAAGTTAGGTTAATTTTATTGGGTTCTTACTCATCGATTATATTTAGAATTTTTCTCTTCTCTCACTTACCTATATTTTTTTTTTTTTGGAAAGGAGGTACTGCAGCATTAGTAGTTACTGCATGATGATTATTTTCGCCATTCGTCCTTCTTCAACATTATAATCAACCTCTTTTTGTACTGGCCCTATCAAAAACCTTTATTTTCATAATAATTTTGAAATAATTTCTTTTACGTGTCATGAGTTTTTTTTCCTGGTGACATACTTCACTTGTCTACATACTCTCTGATACGACGTCCGGAATTTTTTGAGAACCAACACCCAAATTTAATATTGAAATCAACAAATCTTAATTGGATCGTGCATGTCTATTATTTGATTCGGGGTATGTATTTTTTTATCTTTTTGGCCTTTCATAGCCTTTCGTCATATTTCAATATAATAATCCCATCCGTTCTGTGCTAAAGGTTTCCCCACTTCTTCGACGGAAGACTACGTATATTCCTATTGACTGGATTGAATCCTTTTGACTGGTATGTATAATTGTACGTTTTTTTGGGGTTTTATGAGATCTGCTTGCAACTCGGGATTCTTATGGTGATAATTTTTGCCCCAGATAGAAGTCCGAATTTTCTGCAAGCCGATTTATTCGGCTCCATCCACCCACCTACATACTAACTTTTATCTGCGGCTCCGCGCTGCGCTGCGGACATCCTCTTCATATCTCAGAGGTCAGCAAGTGAGGTATTGGAGCAACTGGCAGAGCTTCTACGTCACCGCGAAGGTTTTGGATAAGATATGGGAGATTTTTAAGTTTTTTTTTATTTTCCGTAGTAGATTTGGCCTTTTTTTTATTCTTAAAATCTGTTAATTTTAAATATTTTAATACCGCGTTATTTCAATCTTTAGTTAAAAGTTAAAGTTACGTCTTCGTTTTACGGATCTGGTTGCAACCGACTCATAATTCGTTACGTAGCATTTAAAACCTAAATTTAAAATATTATGCAATAGCTTCCTATTAAGTATTTAAATGTGACAAGTTTTCATATTTAGTTTTTCTTTTTTTGTACTTTTATATTTTTTCATATTTGTTTTTTCGATTTTTTTTACATACAAAAATTAAACGTGTTTGTGAGTGAAGTGTTTATGTTTCATTTCGCTACAGTACACATACAGGGTGTATGTTTACTGTGTCATATCTTCTTCGATCTGGAGCCTGAGGGGTTTGATTTAATGGTAAGATCATGCCTCGGGAAGTTCAGGCGGATATTGTTTATGTTGTTCTAGTGTTTGGGTATATTGTGGGTGCTGGGTAAAAACTAGGGCCTCTAAATAAGCAAGGAAAAAAAGGGTAGATGACTTGCATCAAAAATAACATCATCTGCCTAGCCTTTTCCCAACTATATGTTGGGGTCGGCTTTCAGTCTAACCGGATGCAGCTGAATACCAGTATTTTACATGGAGCGACTGCCTATCTGACCTCCACAGCCCAGTTACCGGGTATTACGATACCCCTTGGTAAGACTGGTTGTCAGACTTTCGGGCTTCTGACTACCCGTAACGACTGTCAAAGATCCAAGAATGGCACCTGGGACCAACGGCTTCATTTGCTTTCCGAGACACGAAGGAGTCTCGGTATGTAAAGATAGTCACCCATCCACAGACCAACTGCGGCAAACGTAGCTTAACCCGATCGCATCGTGTTGAAACTGGCATGTCCTAGAACCAAAAATTCGAAGACATGTGACATCTACCAACCCGCACTGGGTCCGCGTGGTGGATTACTGTCCGCTCCCTCTCACAGAGAGGAGGCCTGTGTCCCAGCAGTGGGAATATTATAGGATGTATATTTCCAAAGCTTCTTCGTTGCGGCCAAGATTATTTACAGACGCTAGCACATCAAGCAACTACAATCTGTCAAAGTTATTTGATAGATTTTCAACTTTATCGCTATAGCATAAAGTTCAAGGTTGATTGAGAAAATTTGACAGTTTCGGGTAGCTTGATGTGCTGGCGTCTGTACATAATAGCACCGTACCTTATACTGGTTTTGTTACCACTGGGTATCAAATCCAGTGGGGTAATTATGTAACACACTAACCAGTAGCAATGGCTTTCATTTTGACAGTTCAAGAACATTCATTGCGTTATTTACGTTGTTGAGCAGACACATTTTTCGAACATATGAAGCAATGGATTAGCAATATCCTTCAAAATCATTTAGATTGTGATTATAAGTGTGTTACGCAATTAGGATGCAGTATAAGCTGGTCTCTGATTCTTTTGACACTTCGTACTAGCTACGGCTAGCTCAAGTTCAAGGTCATAGTGTCACCACCGACGCGACGAGCAGTCGACTGTACAGTTGCTAGTAAATAAAGTATTAACGTATATCAATGTCCGTGAGGGGCCCGTGGCTAAATAATAACAGCCGCACAGGTCGATCGATCAGGTTGGTCTGTGGATGGGTAACCATCTTTGGTTCACTAATGTTTCACCAAAACTCCTTTGACAAATTTTTAGTTTACAACCAACGTTTCGTATACTATTTATTTCACAAATGTTTTATTTTATAAACACTCGCTTTACAAACATTTATTTGGCAAATGCTTCTCTTTACAAATGTTACGGATGATATTTAATCATTTATACATTTTTCATTTAATATTTAGATTCTTTTGGAAAAATAACGTTTATACAAAATATCATTTTATAATACACTAGCGACTGCATTAAACACTGCATTAAAATCCGGATCTAAGCTTACAGACAGCGGGAGTGACGTTGTTTGATACTATGTATTTCTAAACCAGTCACAAAGTGATCATGACGGTATTCTCCATTTGGGTCAAATAATTTTCAGGCAAGTATTTTTTTCTATATAATCTAGTCGTTTCTGGCGTAGGGGGTCACGGTTTTAACCTGACCTAACCGAACCATTTTTTTTTTAATAATTAAATTAATGTAACTAGTTCGGTTCCGGGTAGCCTACTAAAAATAATTTCATTTTTTCTTCTATTAGCGCAAGTCGTTTCTGGCACCCATATTTTGTGTAAAAGTAATTTTTTCTATATAATCTAGTCGTTTCTGGCACTCGCCGGCCGCTGCCGCGGCACCGCTCGCTTCGCTCGCTCGGCTCGTGCGCAGGGGTCACAGTTTTAACCTAACCTAACCTAATTTTTTTTTTTAAGATTAACCTAATCTAACTAGTTCGGTTCCGGGTAGCCCACTAAAAATAATCTCTTTTTTTCTATTAACGCAAGTCGATGAAAGAATGAGTTTCATTTTTTGGAAATTGCGTAATGATAAGTCAATATGCAAAACGTTTTTATTCCAAACGTGGTTTTATGAGATAAAATGAATAAAAAATGAATTGCTTATTAAATAACACGTTATTAAACAAAAGTTTATCTGGTGATTATTTTGTAAAGTGAATTATTTGGCAAACTTGTGGTTGTATAATGATGAATTGACAAATCATGTTTTTGCCAATCGTTGTTTGTCAAGTAAAAATTTGTAAATTAATTTTTGGTGAACTGACAGGGCACCCCATCTTTACATACCGAGACCCCTCCGTGCTACGGAAAGCACGCTAAGCGGTTGGTCCCGGCAGTCATTCATGGATCTTTGATAGTTGTTATAGGTAGTCAGAAGCCTGAAAGTCTGATCACCAGTCTTACCAAGGGGTATCAAATTACCCAGTACCTGGACTGTGGAGGTCAGATAGGCAGTCGCTCCATGTAAAATACTGGTATTCAGCTGCATCCGGTTAGACTGAAAGCCGACCCCAACATACTTGGGAAAAGGCTAGGCATATGGGATGTGTGTAAATGTCCGTTACAAAGTAATTAAACCGGATGGCGTAATGCGAGTGTTTATAAGGCACTTAAGTCATTAGGCCAATAAGGAATTCTTATGTGGAGATTATCTATGGTTTACCGTTACGTCACTATCACACTAATATTATAAAGGCGAAAGTTTGTGAGTGTGTGTGTGTTTATATGTTTGTTACTTCTTCACGCTCAAACGGCTGGACCAATTTTGATAAAAGTTTGTATGGACTGACACACTTTTTTTTTGTGTTTCCGGGGTGGAAAATCCTCATGGATATCCTCCGCCCTGGGGCGGGCGGCGGGGTCTGTCAAACTCTTACTGACTAAAAACCACCCCTGTGTTCCATCTCACACCTGCGCAGGGGGTCGCGGGAACGTACGATCCTTCCGCAACCCCCGACTGGATGGACTGACACCCTTTCTTTTTTTTTTTTTTCGCTGAGAAATGCATTACGCATCCCCGCTCGCGGGGGACGAGACGGGGTATGTGGGACTCCTGTCGGAATGAACACCGACAGTATACCCACTAAAACTCAGCGGTGTTCCCGCATCGCCGTGATAGGAGGGCCATGGGAAACCGGCTCACCCTTTACTTCCACAACCCTCCCAGCACATGACCGACACCCTGAATTAACATATGGGCTACTTTTTATCCCGATATTCCCACGGGATCGACATTTACGCGGGTGAAACCGCGGGGCGCAGCTAGTAATCTCTAAATTAAGGCTGCTACACGATTTCATATCAGTCTGAAGTTGCTGTTACTGTTAGCCTGCATCATCCCACAGCTGGGCAATGACCATTCCCCATGACTTCCAGCTCTTTTGATCCAGGGCTAAAGTGGCCCACTGGTCATTGGTTTTCTTCAGCTCATCCCGCCATCTTCTACGGGGTATACCGCGACGCCTTCTACAGGGTGAAGTTAAATTCATGGGCATCCTTTTAAGGGGTCATTGTACTCATCTTTATGAACAACTTTTACTATGGGACTAAACCTAAAATCGCGAAAAAAATCAGCTGTTTCTTGCGTTTATGTTCACATAACTCGTCAAAATGTAGTGAAGAGCTGATTTTTTTTCGCGATTTCAGGTTTGATCCCATAGTAAAAGTTGTTCATAATGATGATTACAATGACCCCTTAGAAGGAAGCCCATGAATTCAATTTCATCCTGTAGTTGTGTTAGGGCTCCACGTACTGGTTATTTTGACCCACAGCTCATTGGGCAACTCAAGTCGTTAAGACACTTTTTTTGAAAAGTTATCATTAATAATAGATTATAAAAATTTTGATGTCCTTTGCGGTTTACGAACCCCTCCGTCCTTACAGGCCTCCGTATTAGGCTGTCACTAATATGGCAGCCTGTCAAGAGAGATCTAACAGATGGACAAAAATGACATAATGATGCCCGCCACGGGCACCATAGAGTAAGTAATGTTCATTATATGTAAGAAGAGACGGGAGTCCCAAAGAAAAAGATGAAAAACGTCGCTTGTATGAGACTTGTACTAAAACTGAATACCAACATAGCAAAAATGACACAGACTATGCGCAAACTGCAGATGTTAAAGCGAGACAGCGATAGTCGCCATTATGTTTAGTACACGTTTCATAGTTGGTTTTTTTATTAGACTGTTGCATCAGACTGACGGGCACGTTATGTTAAAGAATGTATATTATGGTGGAAAATATCTAAGTTTCAAGTTTCCTCACGGAAAGCTTTTTTGATAAACCTGACCCACCCTGAAGACAACTTTCTAATTCACATAACTCATAAAATTAACAGGAAACTACCGTCAAATCGCCAGTAAAAGTATTAGATGTAACTCAACCGATAATAAAGGTCAACGAGTGCCTGCCATAATCCGTCATTACTTATGTCGAATGTCGGCGCAGGCGCAAATTGTCGGTCCTTTTTATTTTTATTTGTTAACGTAATATTTTTTACTTTCACTGTACCGGTGTACCGGGCAAGCAAGTTAGAAATAGCTTAGAGTTGATGTAGTGTGTTAGGTATAATTTTAGTGTGTTTTGATTATCAGTTTGGTTTGTTTCCATTGTTGCCTACTTTGATGCAAAAACATATAGCTATCATCACAAGTATTGTAGAGAAGTAGTCAAACTTGTGTAATTTGTTTAATTGTTTTGAAATACCTTTGTTGATGAAATTACGTATGAATTTTTGAATATAAATAAGTACGTTAAGACGAACGAGTTGTAGAACATTTTAAAATATGCCTACTCTAAAACCCAATAAGATTTGTAGGTATCAACAACTCTATGTTACAACTTCTAACTCGAGCGATAACATCATGCGCTTGCACACATTTTTGAACTAACCCGTTTAATATTATATTTTAACTTAAGTCCTGACCTCTGACATTTTAATAAAAGTTTTCCTTGACCACTCTCTACACTTTTACAGAACGACTAGTTCATATAACTATCTACGTTGTCATGAAGACTTTTGTTACTTAAAAATGGCATTTATTTTAATTAGGTATATTAAGATTAAATTGGTATATTCTAGTATTATTCAAAAAAATATTTAGTTTCTAAGTTTATCTTGGACGTTACTGAAGTAGGTTTAGGAAACCATTGTGAGGAAACCTGGACTTATAGTTTATTTTTTTTATTCTAGTTTTTATTAGAGGCTTTTATCCACAGTGGCATGTCAGCCTCATCATAACTTAAACTATTCTAAGCTACCTCTACAAATATATTACATATTATTAATGTCGGAACAAATCAGAAAGTAGTTTTTCTATAAAACGACCGTAGAAATTAATATTGTCGGATCTACATTTTTGCGATTTTCATTCTAATGCATTTTAGGTCTTAGAATATTTTTCTTAAACTTATTCTAAGACCATGCATTAGAATGAAAACCGCATAAATGTAGATCCGACAATATTAATTGCTACGAAGTCTGAAATCGTCAACCCGAATAAATAAAAAAAAATATTTCAGACCCATAACGTCCATTTGGATAGTATACCAAATACTTACAGACTAGTCTTAGTACTTACATCTTACCAGAGAATCATCACAAACTATATTTATTACAACGCCACAGTGGCATGTTCATGCGGGCCAACACCTGGCCGGGGGGCCGTGACGAAATGCGCAAGCACTCCAGCACCCTGGCTAAAGGTAGCAGCAGGACACCGTGTGGTTTTAGTCAGTAAGAGTCTGACAGACCCCTCCACCCACCCCAAGGTGGTGGACATACATGAGGACTTCCACATGATAAAAAAAAAAAATTGGCGTATCTAATATCCCAGAATGGGGCATTCCCACCTATTTGCTATAGCATTCAGGATGCTCTTGGGGCTGGCGCGTACCCTGCGCTTGATGGAGGCTCATCGCTTGCATAAGAAATAATTGTATTTTTTTTCCTACCATTTGAGAACATACTTGCTTTTTATTGTGTTGGTAAACCATAACTAACATAGTTATTGTAATATTTTTTTTGGTCCAAGCCAAGCGAGCCTGAAATGAAAATTATTAAGTACGTAGATAGATACATCATCATATGCCTAGCATTTTCCCAAGGTACAGTCAACAAAGAGATAAGTATGCAGGATCGTCGTAATAGTTGAAGTTTAGTAAGAAACCGATGGGTGTTCTCGAATAAAATGGAATTTCAGTAGACAACATGGCATCCATCGGTTTCTTACTAAACTTCAACCATATCCGATGGTCCTGCATACTTATCTCATTTGTCGACTGTACATAGATACGTATTAAAACTAAATAATAACTGCAATACATTAATAACGGAATCATTGCGTAACATCAATTGATATTTATTTTAATTTATTGCAAAAACTTGTGTTCCTGACATGTGTTAATTTGAAGTTAATTGGTCGTACATAATTTAGCGGTTAAGTTCGGTAGTGGTCCAGTGGCGGAGGTCGAATTCGAATCAAAGCATCGATTTCATTTACCTACAACAAGCCGTGTGATAATCTCATCTGCCTAGCCTTTTCTCAACTATGTTGAGGTCGACTTCCAGTCCAACCGGACGCAGCTGAATACCAGTATTTTACATGGAGCGACTACCTATCTGACCTTCACAACCCAGTCACTGGGTAATACGAAACCCATTGGTAAGACTGGTTGTCAGACTTTCGGGCTTCTGACGACCCGTAACGACTGTCAAAGATCCACGAATAACAGCCGGGATCAACGTCTTAACGTGCTTTTCGAGACACGGAAGGGTCTTGGTATGTAAATATGGTCACCCATCCACGGGCCAACCGCGGCAAGCATAGCATAACCTGATCGATCTACCCGTGCGGCTGTTATTACTTAGCCACAAGCGATGTGCCCGTTGGTATTTCCCTTTTTGTATTGCTGAATGGCTCTTGACCTCGATCACGCCTGATGGAAAGCGATGGATGAAGTCTATGATGGAACGAGCGTGCCCAGAAGATGCCTAAGGCTCGGCATGGTTCAGTTGAGTAACTGGCGTAACAAACTGCACTACACGAGGAGATTTCTTCATGCATCCCAATTCTCATCATCGATTTCATCGGCTTTTCATAAACTTTTATTCCCGATTAAAGGCCTTCAGGGGATGTATTTCCAAAATTCCTTCCTCAGAGCTTATTTTCCTTATATTAGAAACATTTATTTTAAAATCACATCCTTCTGTAGCGGTACCGACAACGCCAAATGCGAACAACGCGTCATACTGACGTCACGCAAATCCTGCATCTCGCAAGCAGAGTTTACCGCGCAACTAGCATAGATACAACAGCCCGGTATGAATTATCGGGCAGTAGCCCGCCAGACACAACACCCGTCTGGCCGGAGGATCCTCCCTTTTCTATAGAGTATGAGTGAACTTTACACCCTGTTCCTCATACCTCTATACTTCTAATACCTAGCGGTTTTGGTTGTGGCGTATTGTCTATCAGTGAATGAATTGAAGAATTTTACTAAGTAACTGAGGGAGAGCATTTTTGTCGAGGTAGACCACGGCGAACGTGGTGTGAAGATCTGATAAGGTTTGCAGAGACAACATGGCCAGAGATCGCAAACCAGCGCTGGGGCTCTGTCTCGTATAGGGTCTTAGCATTATGCTGAGCGATGGCCGTTTTGCATAGATGTGACGCATGTTTTCTCCCAAATTGTATTTTTGTTTTTTTTTATTCGTCATGTTTGTTTGTCGAAAAGGTATTTTCTTTATTTCTTTTTCACAAGAGGTTTGGAAGGAAAAAGTGGACGCCTTTGCCCAGCAGTAGGAAACAATATAGGCTAACGAAAAAAAAAACTAAGTAGAAGATCTTCAGGGGTCAGATGGGCTTATAAGGGCCTTTAGGTCTATCTAATTTAAATAAGTAGTTGTAAGTATCATTCCTGTGTTTTAGTATAAAGAGTATCCACGTCAGTTAAATTGCAAAGTCAACTTTGCAACCTCCTGCAAAGCCATACGTATTGTACGTGTCGGGTCCATGCGTTTTAGATTTTAGATGGACATATTATAATCTATTATTATTTGTGTAGTTGAAATACGTAGACATACTTACAATCAGGGCGGCTATTTGGCCGTCTTTTTTGCTCATAAAAAAATAGATGATCGAATTTCTCCAAAAAACATTTATTTTATTTTATTTTTATTATTTTCGGAAGGCTTACAGACTAATAACATCATAACAACATAATATATAACTTAAATTGCTAATTACAAGCCTCCACAGATAGATACCAAAATTACAATTAAAATTAATTAGTCTACATGTTACATCCTATCATCCATTAGTAATTGGTAATTGCCTTACGTAAAATCAGTCTGACCTCCGTAACATAAAACAACATAAAGTCTTAAAATTCAGCTATAAAAAAAAAAAACTACATCAATCGACTAATAGCAATAACAATTAGTACTTTTATGGCCTATCGAACATCTCTTAAAAGAAAATAAAATAAAACGGTTTAGATCGTAAAACCAAAATGTTTTGATTTTATTTTGTTGTTCGAGAGTGTGGGTGATTCGTATTGTGTAAGATGTTATGTGGGTAAATTAGTTGGGCCGTTGTTTTCTAATGATCTACCATAACAAAACTATAGTCTAACGAATTTATCTGTCTGTTTATTTTCCTCATCTCTCTTTTTGACATAATTTGGAATGAAATTCAGACACAAACTCAGGAAAACCATTATTTAAAAATGTGCGGAACTGTAGACTTAGTTCTTCAGAAACTAATAAATAAATTAAATAGCCGAAATTAAATAAAGTCACAACGTGTAAAAAGACTGCTGAAACAGTTTTTTACATTGTATAATTTGACTTAAACTGACATTAAACACGAAAGATTGCAGTATTTGCGGTTTATTTAAGAAGTCAACCTTTTTAACGCCGTGTGATCAAAAAGTTTTGTCCTGTGGTTTCAGAATACAACCACTTTATACTAATGTGGTTAACATAGTATCTACAACCAAAAACAAAACACGTTCACTGGCATTAGTACTCTCTATTTAAACCACAAAATAATTGTAACTCAAATCTTATCAGATCTGAGATCTGCTCTCAAACAATACATAACCTTGTCTCAAGTAGACCGTTAATACTTTTATTAACTTGCAACATCTTAACTATCTTAAATCGTTCAATTTCGTAATACTAATGTGTAAAGCTGTAGTCACATGACTTGGAGATACAGGAAGATTTTTTTATGACCATCCAAATTTTTACAGGGTGTTCTATCCATGAATATGAACAACTTTCACTATGGGACCAACTCAGAAGCTGTTTAACACAAAATTTCAATACCTACTTGACCAAAATGTATGAAACAGCAGATTTTTTTTTTCGTGATTTCAGAATTGGTCCCATAGTGAAAGTAACTGTAAAAATTTGGATGGTGATAAAAAAATCTTCCTGTATATCTGTATTTCTGACTTAGGAAGAGGCAATCTATAAATGGAATGAGTGTCATAAAAGGTGGCTGAATAAACTGGGACGATATCAGCGTAGCACCGATGGCCGTTGGGGCAGAAGAGGACAAAAGAGATCATTGTTACATTTACCACATCCAAGTTGACCTCAGTGTTGAGTTGTAGTTTTGAGTTCAGCTACACGCACAAATGCGTGCACTGACTGGACAGGTCCATTCAATCTGTGTGGTTCTTTCCTCAAAAGACCATATCGATACCTTAATCCGCAAACCAGCCAACTCCATTTTGCTATAGTTTACAGGAGACACTTAAAACTTTCTAGTTTTCATTTTGACTAAAAAACGACGTCATAATATTTTTTTTGACAGAAATGGAGTTGGCTGGTTTGCGGATTAAGGTATCGATATCAGAAATAAATCTACATGATCTGACCAAGATTATGTCTGGACTTTAAAAGAGACTGTGACCTCTGAGTTTGTTTCGGCCTTTCTTCTCAGAGTAATCAGTTAAAAAACGCCGGCCCCATCTAGGTTTTTAAAATATGATTGACGTGTAAAAGTGTTTGTACAAAGTACCAATCTACTACCATTTATTATGTACTAGCAGCGCCCCGCGGTTTCACCCACATAAGTCTCGATCCCGTGGGAATACCGGGATAAAAAGTATCCTATGTCAAACTATCTCTATACCAAATTTCATCTAAATCGGTTCAGCAGTTTAAGGTCACAGCTCATTAGAGCCACCCGGCACCCACCCCGCACCGCCTCGGCACACGGCGTCCACTCGTTGTCGACGGGTGGTCCACGGGTGGACGCCGCGTTATCACCAATAAACGTCGCGCGGTCAACCAGTGGACCCCGCGCGGTCAACGAGTGAACGCCGAGTGGTCAACTAGTGGACGTCGCTTGGTCCAAGAATTTTCGAGTAGTCTGTTAACAATTGGCACTAGGTCTACACGTGTGTTTCGTAATGTCAAATTTTACAAATCATTCGCGGGCAGCGCGCGGTCCACTCTGGACCCGCGCGTTGGCAACGCGCAGTCAACACAAGGCAATCATGCGAGCAGCGAGTTGTCACCGAGTGGGCCACCCGCCGTCGGCGCGTGGAAGGTTTACGACCGAGGCGATCCGGTGACGCTACGGAGGTGATATAGTGAGCGCATACCCATACAAGTCCATATAAAGAATACTAGCCGCAGGAGGCGAGGCGGTGCGGAGTGGGTGCCGGGTGGCTCTAATGAGCTGTGACCTTTAAGCGTGAAGAGGTAACAGACAGACAGACACACTTTCGCATTTATAAAATTAGTATGGATTAAGTATGGATGAACTGAAGTAGCGGCAGCATGGTCGCGTCAAGACGCGCAATAGGTTTACACCTAGTCATCGGTTAGGAAAACTACTTCTAAATAAAGGGAAAATCCCTTGGACAAGGAAGAGGAAGTGGCAATCAACAGCGAATCACTAACAAAGAAAATACCCATCAAAGATATCACTAGCAATTGGTTCTAGTGTGCGAAAACTCATAGACCTCGTCCATTGCTTTCCACCAGGCGAGATCGAGGTCGAAGGAGGGCCCATTTAGCAATAAAATCAACAAAAAAACTTACTTATGTGATCACAGCCTTATCCGATGTGCAACTGATAATGCATGAGTGCAATACCAGAAATTATTGCAATGTTACAATACCTATACATTACTTATTTTATTTTAACTCGGTTTTAATAACTGGTAGAGCGTAAGTGAAAGTCTAATTGGGTTACCAATATCGAATGGATTGAGGAAAACCGCGTATGAGATGATACTTGTCTTTTTCTGTCATCATTATGGCTGCCTCAATTCTTTTTTTTTTTCTTCTAGTTTTTTTTTTTTTTTTTTTTAATGAAAACTTGCTTAGAATTTTTTGAGATGGGGAAAAAACCATTGCATTTGCGCCACTATTACCGTAACGACACCGCTTTGGATGTGTTCGGCTGTGCTCGGGATGTACTCGATTTTAATGTATATCCGATATGTCAGTGAGTGATAGCAAAGTATTCTGTTTGTGTTTTGTTTTCACTTCTGTCGGCACTCCCGGAGTGCTTGTTTTTTTTTTGTCATCATTATGACTGCTTCAATTATTTTATTTAATAGAGTTCTTGATATTATTTGTGATCTTGAACCGTTTTTGTTGAAATTGGATAATATAACTTTGTACTTAAGGTGACTGCGTAGTTGTAGCCCGCGAAATTCAATTTTTCTTGTTTTTTGCAATTTTCAGGTCAGTGTCAGGTTGTATCTTGATCAAAATATGATTCGCGACTATAACAGGTACGTATTTACAGAATTATAATAATTAGAATCATGAATACATCTTTCTAAGTTAGATTTCTACTGTTAAGAACAAATCTCGTATGGAAAAGTGTGTATGGTAGAAATCTAACTTAAAGAGATATATTATTGATTCTAACGACTATAATTCTATAAATACATATCTATTATAGTCGCGAATCATATTTTGATCAAGATACAACCTGACACTGACCTGCAAATTGCAAAAACGGAAGAAAATTCAAATTTCGTGGTCTACCACTTCACATTCACCTTAAGTGATTTTACTTCTTAGTAAATCTTTTTAGTTGACTGATTGGGACGAAAGGTTCTGGAGTGGCGACCGCGTACCGGAAGACGTAGTGTTGGAAGGCCTTCAACAAGGTGGACCGATGACCTTGTGAAGGTCACAGGAATCCGCTGGATGCGGGAAGGACAGAACCGGTGAAAGTGGCGGTGCTTGGGGGAGGCCTATGTCCAGCAGTGGACGTCTTTCGGCTGAAACGAATTAATTTATTAATTATTTTTAACTGAATTTAGAAAATCTCAGTTTGTTATGGCGCTTTTTAACGGTGTGTTGTACTATTTTATTGTACGTATTTTTCTGTAATTTCCTTCTTGTCTGTTTATAGGTAAACAAGAGCGAGTCGGACTCGCGCACCGAGGGTTCCGTAAGTACCATCATAATAATATGTTTTATAAATTTTCTTCGGCAAGGCCTATAATCGTCAGAGAATTTTAACATTGCACGCTCCGGTGCAGAATATTGCAGTTTTAGGTCAGTGCCATCTCTTGACCGATAGTGGAATTAATGTAACTTTTGTTGATGATTTCTGAAAAAGTGTGCTATTAAGAGACATAGTTTTATTTTTCCTGTAATCTTTACATAAACTTCTATCACATAGAATTATTTCAGATTTTTTTCTTTGCAAAATTCGGAGATAACGGGGGGGGGGATGGTATTTTTTTCTTACATTTTTCATCAAAAGTCGAAAACTATGAGGCCTAGACATCTAGCTGTGACAGTCAGTCAGACTGAGTCGCACCATAAGGGTTCCTTTATACCATTTTGCTACGGAACCCTAAAAATGGATACTTAAATAAATAAAAAAAACACTAACTTAAGCATGTAAAGGTGTTAGCTCACTCACAAGTACTTTTGCATGGTAATTATAACGCATTTAACATGTAGATTTCTTTCTTCCTTATTACTGCAGATGACATAACGTTTAATAACTAATTCTAACGTCATAATATATCAGAAAAAACCTCTACTCATCACAACATACCAAAAACTACATACAGCAATGTTTTGCCAACGGTCATCTAAGAAGCGCCGCGGGCAGAAGATAGTTATCTAACAGAAACTCGGCCAATTACGTATCAAATGTTACCAGTCTTGATCTAATAAGTATGTGGGTATTAAGTCCACTTGTGACGTAATTCGGCTTTCTGTGACATTGTTGAGATGCATCTTGTATGTCTGTCCGTATGTTACAACATGTGGCGAAACGGCTGGACGGATTATGATTGCAAGGATTAGAATGTGTGTTTAGTGTGAATGAACGTGGCATATATATTTGAATAATTGAAGTGATTATTTTAATTCCTATAAGTAAATTTATTTGAATGTAGCTAAAATCACACTAATATTATAAAGGCAAAAGTGTGTGTGTGTGTATGTTTATATGTTTGTTACGTCTTCACGCTCAAACGGCTGGACCAATATTCATAAAATTTTGAATGGAGGTAGCTGACACCCTGGATTAACATATAGGCTACTTTTTATCCCGATATTGCCACGGGATCGGCATTTACGCGGGTGAAACCGCGGGGCGCAGCTAGTATTTACATTATTTAAAAAGCTAACAGTCTTAAAATAAATTCTAATAATAAAAGAAGGGGAAATAATCAAAGGGCATCAAGCCGTTTTTAGGGTTCCGTAGCCAAATGACAAAAAACGGAACCCTTATGGATTCGTCATGTCTGTCTGTCTGTCTGTCTGTCTGTCTGTCTGTCCGTCCGTCCGTATGTCACAGCCACTTTTTTCCGAAACTATAAGAACTATACTGTTGAAACTTGGTAAGTAGATGTATTCTGTGAACCGCAGTAAGATTTTCACACAAAAATAGAAAAAAAACAATAAATTTTGGGGTTCCCCATACAACTGAAACTCCAAAAATTTTTTTTCATCAAACCTGTACGTGTGGGGTATCTATGGATAGGTCTTCAAAAATGATATTGAGGTTTCTAATATCATTTTTTTCTGAACTGAATAGTTTGCGCGAGAGACACTTCCAAAGTGGTAAAATGTGTGTGTTCCCCCCCCCCTCTAACTTCTAAAATAAGAGAATGATAAAATTAAAAAAATATATATAATGTACATTACCATGTAAACTTCCACCGAAAATTGGTTTGAACGAGATCTAGTAAGTAGTTTTTTTTTAATACGTCATAAATCGAAAACCGCAATTTACCTTTCACAAAGTTACAACGAACTACAAGAACTTTTATATTATGTTACTGGCTGCTACGGAACCCTTCATGGGCGAGTCCGACTCGCACTTGGCCGGTTTTTTACATTTCTATGGCATCAAGTAATTGTTGTGTTGGATCACTACTTAAGTACTATTTTTTTGATTCAATAGATATTGTTCATTATTACAGAAGACGAAGAGATGCGCTGTATGCAGTGAGCCTTGCTAGCAAACTTACTGACTGGCTATTTTCTTATTAAGGCATGAGATATTCGGAATTTACTGAAATCATGTTACATGCTGTAGGTAAATGATTCAAATTCTTTATTGCATTCATGTGTACCTACATTTAATCGTTACAATATAAGTAGGTAAGTTCCAACGTTGCCATGCCCTAACCCTAATAATAATAATAATTATTTTTACATAATAATAATCATAAGAGTATGGAATATGCGTTTTTATTAAAAGTTTAATTATTTATCTAGCCATCATATTTACTAAATATTATTTCTAGGTATTCTGCGACCGAGTAAAAGCATTTTTATGTTAGATATTCTCTTAATTTCCTGTTAAATTGATTGAATTTAGTTTCTTCTTTTATTTTTTCCGGTAATTTGTTGAAAATATTTAATGCAAACGCAATATTTGTTAGTTATAGATTTACCTGCTTTTTTTGTCCACGATTTCGCCCACGGGAACGTACTGCTGGAATAAAAACTACCCTATATATAAAAACTATCCCAGGTCTTGGTCTATCTGTTCGCCAAATTTCATCTAAATCCGTTCCGCCGTTAAGGCGTAAAAACCGTCTGACAGACAGAGTTACTTTCTCATTTATAATATTATTACTAGCTGCGCCCCGCGGTTTCACCCGCATACGTTTCGATCCCGTGCGAATATCGGGATAAAAACTATCCTATGTCCTTTCCCGGGATTCAAACTATCTCTATACCAAATTTCATCTAAATCGGTTCAGCGGTTTAGGCGTGAAAGGGTAACATACAGACAGACAGACAGAGTTACTTTCGAATTTTTAATATTAGTATGGATATAGTAGGTATATATAGTATGGATTACTATTTCTTTATTTTCTTACATTGCCCAAAGGTGCTAAGAAGCCTTATTGCGGTTACAGACGTAAATCAGCTGATATGTCAACACCAATGTAGTTAGTAGATATCGAACTCGGACCTTCACGATTAACGACCTTACTTTCAACCGCTGTAGCCTGTACCATAATCTAGGCAATATTTTACTACTCTTAAGTGAAGCTAAAACAGTAATATGCTTGTTATATACTTACTTATATACTTACATAACGGTCTGTCTAGCCGAGTTGACTAATGTAAAGTTGCGCAACGTATACAGGTAAGTTTGTATAGTTCCTGATTATAAGCAGATCTGCTTCATTGCTTGCCATCACTGTCGTTGGAGATAGTTCAGTCTTGCCTAAGATAATCAAATATTTGCTTACTAATTTGTTCCGGGACAGGTGTTTCTGCAAGCGTCATTTGTATCGGAAAAAGCCAGATACAGGATAAATAGAGCCGCAAAACTCTTTTAAACGTTGCATATATTCTTGTATTACTGGTATTCTTGCTACCTCAATGAACATGGTGTGAGATGAGTGAATCGATTTTCGGTGATCGGTTTTTATTTTATTTATTAAGGTAAACCAACAATTATTATTTTTTTACTGTGTTTAGTTTAGTTTGTGATCTTCCTGTACGAGTCACAATAAATACTTTTTCTTTCTTTCTTCTTTCTTTCAATTAACAAGGATAAAGAAGCCTCCTCGTGTAGCGCAGTTTGTTCCGTTAGTTACTCAACTGAACCGAGCGCTCGGCGCATCCTGGACACTCACACCTAACACCTTATTTGGCTGGCCAATTCTTCCCTTGCGGTAATAGGGCTAACGCCCGCCTGGTTTGCGACCACCTACCCACCGGAGTCCGGCGTCAAGCAGCCTGCTGTGTTACGTCGATGCGTGGATAAGTTCCAGTGCCTTAGGCATCTTCTGGGCACGCTCGTTCCATCATAAACCTCATCCATCGCTTTCCATCAGATGTGATCGAGGTCAAGAGCGGGACTATCCAGCAATAAAATAAAAAAAACGACTGGGAATTGAACTTACTACTTCTCGCTCACTAAGTTGCTTGTCTACGTTTTAATCGTTAGGACATTGCTTCATTACTAATTACTAATTATTTTTAGTAGGTATCCTAGGTCCTTTTACAGACACAAATCTAAAAAGCACGAACACTAGGCTCGAAAATACTAGGTACTTATTTCTTATCTTATTAGCCTGTGACGTCCCATTGCAGGACAAAGGCCTCCCTGCTCTCTCATAACAGAGTAGGGGTTTAGATAAATTAACCCACCGCGCTTGTCTAGTGCGAGTTCGTGGGTGTACAGTGGACCACCTGACTGGGTCCGTGGGCGCCGCCTTTGACGTGCTACATGTTCATCAGCCGCCGCCCTGAGTTGATATCCTGCACTAATATCGACTGTTCCATCCGAGCCTATTTGGGTGTATTTATCCCATAGCCTACAGGTGGCGTTCTACATTTAGTTCAATACTAAATGCACGACAGTTTAAAGTCATATCGAGGACTAGGTACTTGTTGGCCAAAAAATGCTGTTATGCCTGGAAATAGAACTTGCAGTACCTAGCACAGTTCAGCAAAGTATGTAACTGCACCATTCGAGCAGCCGAATAAAAAGAAGTTTGTCCTCAAACCTCTGTTTTAACTCAAAGCTCTTGACACTATGATAAAAATCTCACGTTTACATACATTTTATTAATATCAAACTGGTCCGATGACATAATTTTATTATTATTTTCTTGTTTTTATGCTTCAACTGAGTCTCAGGTCGAGTAACTTTAACACTACATCAAGTTTTGAATCTTAAATACTTATCCATAATACGTATCTTGCTTGTAACTATTATTGAATAAAAAAGAATCAACCATCCATGTTTAATAGAAAATTAATAAAGGTCGAAGCCAAAGCCCCCATGCCGCAGCCACGCAATCCACCCCCATGGGCTGAACAGTGTTGAATTTTTTCGTCAATTATCAAAAAAAAAAATGGAAAAAGAAAACAAAAAAAAAATATTTCGGGCGACGCAGGCCCTTATATAAATACCTAAACATAGTTATTTTTTTTTATAAAATAGTAATTGAATAGCATAGTATAATAATAATAGTAGTGGGAACATTATAGGCTGATTTTATAGAGCAATGGTTAAAGGAGTTATTCTTGGCCTGAAATCTCCAAGTAAATGATACAATATTAAAATAATTTACATAAGCCGCAGAGCAGTGGTGACCCAGTGGTAACGTCCCCGACTTACGAGTTGTAAGGTCGAGGGTTCGAACCTAGGCAGGCGTTTTACTTTGTGTAAATCATTTCATCACCACTGCTCCCAAAACAGTGAAAGAAAACATTGTGAGGAAACCGGCATGTTCTAGAACCAAAAAATCGAAGACATGGGACATCTACCAATCCGCACTGGGCCCGCATGATAGAATATGGCCGACTCCCTCTCACAGAGAGGAGGCCTGTGTCCCAGCAGTGGGAAAATTATAGGCTTCTGCTATGCTACATAAGCTGCAGTACATTGAATGTTAAACAAAACAGGTCTAAACAGATCAATTATCAGTGTTGATAACACCATGACCATGCGTTATAATTGCGTGGTACCAAATTACCATAAAAACGCCATCAAAATTCAGTTTACAAGTAGACGCACAGAATGCGGGTCAATGGCACAAACTTACGGCGCACGTACGAAAAGACTCCGTGAGATTTGTGTGGTACAAGTTGAAAGATACAAGCGATGTTTAAAAACGATTGTGGTCATGTGAATGACGAATATGTTAAATGTAGATATAGGTAAGTTTATCATAAAGTAACAGCTAGTATATTTAACACTAAGAAACTGAATACAACTATCTAACAATAACAACATTTGACTATGGTTTAATGTAGATAGCACGCATTTAGCAAAACACCAACCCGCACTGGGTCTGCGTGGTGGATTACGGCCCACTCCCTCTCACAGGGAGAAGGTCCGTGTCCCAGCAGTGGGAACATTAAAGGCTGATTATTATTAAGCTTATGCATGTAGCATAGCATTTAGAAAAGAGGCTTTTACCCAGCACAGTCACTGGGATGATTACAGGGTGATATGACTATTTTTTTATCCACCAATACAGATAGCGTCATCCACGAAGACGCGCCCCACTCTTCTTCCTAATCGCTTACAATACACGTGTGCAACATTCCGCTAGTGTTTTAGTTTTATCTATACACAGTAATTACTTATTAGTGGGTAATTAGTGTGTATCAAAAAACTAAAACACTAGCGGAATAAACTTGCGATAGCCACTAGCGATTAGTAAGAAAAGTGGGCCGCGTCCTCGTGGATGACATTATATATTACACGAAGTAATTCCTGCATAAGAATATACCATGTCTTTGGCTAGCCCTAGCTTATCTTTACTACACTACAACATTAGAAGATTTTTTTTTGCCCGCACTAGTATATAGGTTATTAGATGGTGGTGATACACGGTAATGGCTGGATAAGTGTTTTGTAGTATTAGCGTTTTGTAGGGACATAATTCATCATTCATGTCTTCCAAATATAAAGCGCTTTAAAAAACGCTCCCGCGTCCTCTCCTCCCAAACACCACACAATAAGCCATTTGATATTATATTCTAATCTTTACATAACACCTGATCTACTTGCCTGCAAGTACAGTACATACCCACAGCTTGCACAATTACCTAAATGTTTACCATGTGCCAAGAGAGTAATGCGCAAACGCAACTTGATCACAAATAGTCGCATCGTCACATGGAAACATGGTCACTTTTACCATTATATAACATGGTCAATTGGTCACTGAATATATTAGACTTCTAATAAAATCCTTATAAAGAGGTTACGGAAAGCTGCAGCGTATGGAATTGCGACAAAATTAATAACTATGTACTGTTATATAAGGTCCCATTAAAATAGATGGACAAACTTTTAGAAATCATTCAGACCACCAAAATAAGGACGATGGAAAAGAATATGATTTATATGTATAAGAAAAACGCTTTAGATACTTACAAGAAAAATAATCAGCTAACGAAAATACACTAATGTGCCGGCAATTTATTATTTTAGGTCAAAATAAAATCGTTTTAATCAGTGTTTTTTTTTTTGCTTGGATATCTTTGGTTAGACGTACTGAACGCTGTGTTAAAATTTGCCAACTATTTTAATGGGACCCTGTATAAACGGAATTTGTCGTGTTTTTTTTTAGGATAAGATGTCTGATTTTGGTCCCGATTATCGAATCCTCACTAACGCGAAAGTATGTCTGCCTTTCTACTTTGCTGAGGAAATGATGGACAACACTACTTGAAATGTCTAAACCAATAGCATTTTTATTTTCTGGATATGTTTTCAAGTGTGTTCCGCTACACAGGTAGTAAAAGTAAAGTAAAGTATAAAGGATTGGCCCACAATCGCAGTAGACCGGGAAAAGTGGAAAGAGGAAGGGGAGGCCTTTGCCCTGCAGTGGGACAACACAGGCTTATAATAATAAAAAAATAAGTAAAATCGCTGACTATTGAATATTGATTCAAAATTACAATATGGAGGTAGGTATCGTTGTTATTGTTCAGGTGTGGAGGTAGTATTCGATACGTGTAGCGTGTTTTTTAGGGTTCCTTACCCAAAGGGTAAAAACGGGACCCTATCACTAAGACTCCACTGTACGTCTGTCTGTCTGTCACCAGGCTGTATCTCGTGAACCGTGTTAGCTAGACAGTTAAAATTTTCATAGATGATGTATTTCTGTTGTCGCTATAACAACAAAATATATTAAAAACAGAATAAAATAAATATTTAAGGGGGGCTCCCATACAACAAACGTGATTTTTTTGCGTTATATGCGTAACATTATGTTAAATATTCACTTTAAAAGTAAATAATTAAATTAAAATAAAATAAATATTTAAAGGGGGCTCCCATACAACAGACGTCATTTTTTTGCCGTTTTTTTTCCTTGTGGCACGGAACCCTTCACACACTTGGCCTATGTGACACTGAGATGCAATCTCAATCAAAATATGGTTTCAAAGACTTACCGCCTTTTAAACTACCATATTTTTTAATTATAATGGCTTACTTTGACACTTGTTACGGGTCGTCAGAAGCCCGAAAGTCTGACAACCAGTCTTACCAAGGGGTATCGTTTTACTCAATAACTGGGTTGTAGAGGCCAGATAGGCAGTCGCTCCATGTAGAATATTGAGCTGAAATTCAGCTGCATCCGGTTAGACTGGAAGCCGACCCAAGAAGAAGAGAAGAAGCTAGGCAGATGAATAGCTTACCTACTAAATATATACGGTATTAACTCACAGTCTTATCATAATTATAAATCTCGTATGTACCTAAATAATAAAAAAATCAGTAGGAGTAAAGAATCTGAGATGTTACATTTATTTAATTGCAGAGATGCAATTAAATGAATGTAACTTTTGGGCATGAAATTAAATATTATATTGTTCGAGTTGTGATAAATTGAGAAACATTAATGTGATGTAACTATGCATTAAATGCAATCGTTTATTTGTGTTTGAAACGCAAGACCGTAAAGAGTATGTACTGAATATAAGTAATTGGATTGTACCATCTCTTTTTAGGTATATTTTTTAGGTATGTGCTCTCGAATTTCTTAGGTAACAACAGCCTGTGTTATTTCGTCAAGTGTAAAAGAAACATGTAGTGCTCGGTTGTTTTTATGGTGAAATTTAGTGGTTGCTACTTGAATCATATTTTTGACTAGTGCTGTGCCCGCGCCTTTGTTCGCGTGCATATTGGATTCCACGGGTTTTAATTTTTTTGAGCATGGAACCCTATTTTTTTCTAAAATAATGGTATAAGTAGTAAGTTGTCATAAAAGTAAAGTCTAGCTGTTTCGGAGATTAGCCGGAACAGTCAGACAAACAGAAAAAAAAATAATTAAAAGTTGTTGTTTTGTTACAAGTACCGTATATTTATACTTTCATATGCATTTAGTAAAAAGCTGTTATTTTGACATTACAAACAAACATTTCAATTTAATTTATTTTTATGTATTAAATAAGATAGAAGGTCTGAATATGAATTTAACACAATATGACAAAAGCACATCACCTAATATGGTTCTTATTAAGTAAGTACTGAGATTCAGATCTCTCTGAGAGAAAGAGAATGAGATGCATCCACCACACGGACCCAGTAGATACTGATATTTTTTTTACAAACATTATCCTTCACTAGGCGTCTCGTGTCTAAGTAAGTAAGTAAGTATGAGTCGATCGATCAGGTTAAGCTACGCTTACCGCGGTTGGTCCGTGGATGGGTGACCATCTTTTGCATACCGAAACCCCTACATGCCTTTTTTTTCTGGATGGGAAATCATCAAATGACTCCTCCCGCTCTGGGTGGAGTGGAAGGGAGTGTCAGACTCTTACTGACTAAAACCCACCCGTGTTCCTTCCTTAGCCCTTTATGTTCCGGGGTAGCGGTAACCCTTTCGGACAATCCCAGACGGCTAGTTAAGCTGTTGGTCCCAGCTGTCATTCGCGGATCTTTGACAGTCGTTATGTGTAGTCAGAAGCTCGAAAGACTGACAACCAGTCTTACCAAGGGGTATCGTATTACCCAGTAACCGGGTTGTGGAGGTCAGATAGGCAGTCGCTTTATGTAAAATATTGATATTCAGATGCATCCCGTTGAGAAAAGGCTACGTATACTGACTACGCCACACCGATTCCCTTCAATTCTGAATCATCGATTGCCAATTGACAAACCAATTACTTCTCACATCGCATTTAACTATCGCAATATGGCAAAGGTTACTAGTCCAGATCAGCTGTTCTCTGTTAATATCCACCTTTCACTGAAGCTTTGTACTGCAACCGGTGATATACAAGCTTAATATATAATTTCAATCCATTGAAATTGTACACCTTGAAATTTTAAATAATAGACGGAATTTACCCTTAAGGCACTCGCACACAAGAGTGAGTGTAGACCAGTAGTGGTCCAGTGGTAACGACCGCGACTTACGAGTCGTAGGTCGTAGGTTCAATCCCAGTCAGGCGTTTTAAGTAGTGTAAATTATTTCATCACCACTGCTCTCAAAACTGTAAAGGAAAACATCGTGAGGAAACCGGCATGTCCTAGAACCAAAAATTCCAAGACATGTGACATCTACCAACCCGCACTGGGCCTGCTACACTTTTATTAAAACTGATTAAAGTCGAGGGAATCCCCCACTACGGTAGACTAAACAGACTATAAACACGCAATACTAAACTACATTTAATAGATTATTAAAAATCTTAGACCAGTGCGCGAAAAAGCTTCGAAATTTTTACGTTCGTGCAAACGTGGACTTATAACCACGTTCGCTAATATCTATACTCAGCATCTTTATCTTTTTAAATACTCTCTTATACTAAGATAATTATTTATTTAATAAGATTAGTTCAATTAATTCTAGACATTAGCCAACATTTTGGGTGAGTCGCAAAAAGATGCCATTTCACTATGCGATAAAATTATCTATTTCGTAACAACTATTACGAATCATTTTTGTCAAATCATCAACAAGTTGGTTCATTTTGTACCATTGCACAATTCAAATTTCTTTATGTAGGTAGGTATCTATTGAGCAAGTCAAAAATTATTTTGGTTTTGGCTCATTGCGTAACTCAAAAAATTATTTTGATTTCCGCTAGCGCAAAATACTCGTACACGGCTTTGCAGCTTTCTCTCAAGTTTAAATATTTGTTATATTTTTTTTAATGATGCTGATTTATAGTTCTTTCATGTCATAAAAGACTAGATGCGCCCCGCGGCTTCACCCGCATGAGTTTTGATCCCGTGGGAATATCGGGATAAAAACTATCCTATGTCCTTTCCCGGGACTCAAACTACATATATCTGTACCAAATTTCATCTAAATCGGTTCAGTGGTTTAGGTGTGAAAAGGTAACATACAGTCAGACAGACAGAGTTACTTTCGAATTTATAATATTAGTAAATATGGATGTTGCTTGCTTGGTGGATGACGGATCTTTGCCCACAGGTATGGGCCGCAGAAGGATTATAAAATAGGACGAAGTGGGAATAAAATAATTAAAATTTGACATTGACGTGGAGTTGCGGACACTAGCCCGTATTACCTAATTATATTTTGGGACGAACGAAGCATATTGTTTGGGACGACTCAGGATTTTTTGGAATGTGGGACAAAACTTCAGGACGAACGAAGAATAAATCGTTTAATGGTAAGTATAAATCAAATATTAATGAACCGGAAACGCTTACTATCACCAGTGGCATTATAGCTACCAGAAGAAGACCTAGAAAAAAAACGGTCTTAATTCAAGGAAGTTTTAACTCGGCACTGAATATTTAATGATGTTGCTCATCGTCAGTATTCACAATGACGTAAATAAGCTTAAAAGAGACTAAGGCTGCGTTTCCACCAGAAATCAGCGAGGATGCGTAGCGAGGGATGTGCGTAACAAGAGTGCGTTTCAACAAATAGTTCCTATGTTATAATGTTGGCTCCCCTGTCCTCCGCTAGGAGTATATGTGTTTTGTGCCCATGTCTGTCAAGATAGTAGATATGGAAAGACAATCCTGCGGTTTTTTTAAGATTTATATGGTGTCCGTGTTAGAATCATGCCCAAAACATTAAGGAGTGGTGAAGTTGTTGCCAACATAACGGCATAGGAACTATTTGTTGAAACGCACTCTAGCTTAGCTCAAGCTATGAAAATGAAGCGATGTTATTGGTTTGTTTCACACACATCCCTCGCTACGCGTCCTCGCACATCTCTGGTGGAGACGCAGCCTTAAGAGGCTTATCACGAAACTTCCGCAAAGTTTAGGATTGGACCCAAAAACATAAATGACGAGAGGCATTTTGAAGTCAAGGCTTTATATAAATCAAATCATAATTATCATCTAAAATTTTACTTCCGTAATGGACATCTGTGTGTGTGTGTGTGTGTTTGTGTTTATATGTTTGTTACTTCTCCACGCTTAAACGGCTGGAATAATTCTAATAAAATTTAGTATGGAGGTAGCTGACACCCTGGATTAATACAATTCTGAAATCACTAACCCGTCTTGAGAAACCGTGGTGACCAGTGCTCGTTCCTTCTCTATAGGAACTGCCTTTGTCCTGCAGTGGGAATAGTCCCACTTTTTTTATGGATGGGAAATCATCAAATGACCCCTCTCGCTCTGGGTGGAGCGGAAGGGAGTGTCAGACTCTTACTGACTAAAACCCATCCGTGTTCCTTCCTTAGCCCTTTATGTTCCGGGGTAGTTGTAACTCTTTCGGACAATCCTGCACCCCCGGCGGGCTTCGGCCCTAACAGGCCCCTTCCTTTATGCTGACATCTCTTTGAGGCGCGCGTGGAACACGTACGCGCCGTCCGGCACGGGCCTGGTCCTGATCGGACGGTGAGCTACCCATTACTCTCCGTCCGCAGGTCCGCGCTTACGGTGGCCGGGAGTTGTCACGCGGCTCCCGACGCCCGGAGCGTCTCCCGCGGTGGCTGGGACGTGAGGCTCTCTCCCTCAGCCATCCCGCCACCTCTTTCGCTAGCATGACTGCTTCGCAGAATGAGGTGACTGCCTCCCACTTCATCTCGCTCCGGACCATGGCTTGAACCAAGGCCGGATACGAGAGGTCGCCGCCCCTGCCGATCGCCTCTGCGAGGACATGGCGGTGCTCCGCCCAAGCGGGGCAGACCTCCACCGTAGGCTCCACCGTGTCCTCTGGGCGATCGAATAGTCCCACTGCAGGACAAAGCCAGCCAGCCTATTATAGAATATGCTGGTATTACTAATAGACAACTTCAATGCCTGACACCTACCTAGGTCCATCTGTCTAAGTTTAATCTAAAGCAATCGTTTAAATACTTTTTCTCGATCTCGTTACGTCAATTAGAAAGCTCATCTTTCAATTATAACTGCTAATTCGGTAAATGGAACCAGTTAGTTGATTTCTACATTTCTACATTAAATTAGTGCTTGTAACCATTATAAATTGATAAGACTTGTATTTGTAGATTATTTCCTGTTGATTTTGTTTCCTGCATTAAGTATTTCTTTAAGCTTCCAAATGACTTACTTATTTTAGAGTTTCGAGTCGAGAATTCTCATCTAAATAAATTATGATTGAATTAGGTACAAGTTTCTGAAATTAATAAAATTTTAATAAGTGTCTACTCATGTTTATTTTTCTGTCTCAATAGATGACTAAATAATAACATCCGCACGGGTCTATCAAAGGTTAAGCTACGCTTACCGCGGCCGTCCATGGATGGGTGACCATCCATTACATATCGAGACCCCTCCGTGCCTCGGAAAGCACGTTAAACCGTTAGTCCCGGCTGTCATTTTTAGATTTTTGAAAGTCACAACAGATAGTCTGACAACCAGTCTTACTAAAGGGTATTATTACCCAGTAAATGGGTCGTGGAGGTGAATAGGCAGTCGCTCCATGTAAAATACGGGTATTAAACTGCATACGGTTAGACTGATAGCCGACCTCAACATAGTTGGGAAAATTCTAGGCAGATAATGTTTATAAACATGATAAACAGCTTATTATGGAGGACAATTTGTTTTATTCCTCACCACCATTAAATTACCTATTAGATGATCTTAATTATCGATTGACATCATCAGTGCTTAGACAGTTTCGATTTAGATATTATTTCCAGGATGTTACCGCCCATCATTTAGAAAGCCGGCGAAACAAGCTAGCAAAAATACGTATCAGTTACAAAACCTTCAATTTGCCACGCAAATCTCGTCCGTAATTAAATAAAAACGCAGGAATGCTATCGCAGGTATGTTGGAAGAGATTTCTTATGAAATAAGCATCACCTTTGTACCTATTTTTCTGTTCTGTTTTTTTCTTGTCTGTTTATATATGTGTGTACATAAATGGTAAAATAAATAAATAAAAACGTAGTATACAGCAGCTACTTAACCTTTATAAGAACAAAATAGTGTGAGAATAGGTATCTAGTCACATCCTCCTTAAAAAAGCACAGGATGGCCTGTCCTGATTGGTCAACGCACTAAGTTACATCACTACGATCTATAAAGCATCATTTAATTGAATCGAAACGTTGCATCACTAAACAAAACTGCACTAAAGTTGTACTTAAATAGTGATGTCCGTATATCGATAGAAATGAACCTGCCTGTTTTATGATTATATTTATGAAATGCAGCTTAAACGATTACATTGTTGATTTTATGACTGTTTAGTAACATGGTTATGTGGGGTATTAAGAATCGGCGCAAGCGCGGGTCCCTTTCTCTCGGTGTGATGACGATGCTAAATATCTTAATCAACTCTTAAACTCAGCCTGTTGCAGGCAACTGCTGAACTTCTAAGGTTCTTCAAGTTAAGTCGGTAACTCCAGTTCTTTTCAATGACCTAATGGACTTGGGTATTCCGAGTCAGCGATATTTTTCGGTCGGGCTGGTCCACAAATTCAAGGTCGCTCAGCGTGCTATGGAGCGAGCTATGGTCAGAGTCTCTTTGAAGAATAAAATCAGGAATGAAATTATCCGGAAAAGAACCAGAGTTACTGACATAGCTTGCAGAGTAAGCAAACTGAAGTGGCAGTGGGCTGGCCATGTCTGTCGAAGGACCGATGGCCGGTGGAGTAGACGAGTCCTGGAGTGGAGACCGCGTACCGGCAAGCGTAGTGTGGGACGTCCCCTAGCTAGATGGACGGACGACCTAAAGAAGGTGGCTGGGGTAGACTGGATGCGAAAGGCAGAGGGCAGGGTGCTGTGGCGCAGTCTGGGAGAGGCCTATGTCCAGCAGTGGACTGCGATAGGCTGAGTTGATTAATTTTGATTGAATTTTTTTAACCGCATCATGACCCCTTCTCGGTAAAAGCTTGCCTCTGTCTGTAGACACTCGCAATACTTGAGGCGGTATGCGTTGTCAATCTTTAAAATGAACTTAAGTATCTTCAAAATCAAAAGGCATTTATTTAAACCAGGCTGCGAATCAGTACTTTTCGAACATCAATATTACATTTGAATTTTGAAAGAAGACGTGGCGCAGCAAACTCCCCAGCAGCACAGCTGTCTGTTTGGTTAGAAAAACTTGATTCTATACAATCGCATGCACGATAATTAACATTACGAAACACAAAACACTGAATTAAATTATTTGCCTTATGTCAGCTTGCACACGTTAAGATACCAACAAATTCGCATATCAAACAGGACAGTTGTTTAACGTCCCGATATATGCAGCAAACTACTATAGAGATGGTTTCGTTAAGTAACTAGCTGCGCCCCGCGGTTTCACCCGCATAAGTGTCGATCCCGTAAGAATATCGAGATAAAAACTATCCTATGTCCTTCCCCGGGACTCAAACTATCTCTATACCAAATTTCATCTAAATCGGTTCAGTGGTTTAAGCGTGAAGAAGTAACAAACATATAAACACACACACACACACTCACAAACTTTCGCCTTTATAATATTAGTGTGACTAGCAGCGCCCCGCGGTTTCACCCGCATAAGCGTCGATCCCGTGAGAATATCGGGATAAAAACTATCCTATGTCCTTCCCGGGGACTCAAACTATCTCTATACCAAGTTTCATTTAAATCGGTTTAGTGGTTTAGGCGTGAAAAGGTAACATACATACAGACAGACAGAGTTACTTTCGAATTCATAACATTAGTATGGATTGTCTTCCAGACTGTATTTCGGCCACGGCAGCCAATTTCAACGGAGACTAGCTTTCGGCGCGGGAGATATTATTGAGCACAAGTGTGTACGCAGACACAGATGCTCTTCCCTCACTCTCATAGTCCGATGGGACGGCAATCCGGTACGACCGAAGAGAGATCAGGTGCAGGACCAAACCAAACGTGATTTCAGAGGCATGAAGGTATCATCCCAACTAGCAATATACCCTTACAAACAAAAGCTTGTAAGAGCTATGGTTTCATAACAAGGTTTATATGGGCTCTGATTAAGCCAGAAGTTCTAATAGTGCTATGTGATAAGTCTATTTAAACTTTAAGAGCTATCATACTCGTAAAATATTTTTTTAGACGTATATAACAAAACGTTATACAGAAAGATTTTTTTATGACCATCCAAATTTTTACAGGGTGTTCTACCCATGAATATGAACAACTTTCACTATGGGACCAACTCTGAAATCACGAAAAAAGAATCAGCTGTTTAATACAAAAGTTCAATATCTACTTGACCAAAATGTATGAAACAGCTGTTTTTTTTTTTCCTGATTTCAGAGTTGGTCCCATAGTGAAAGTTGTTCATATTCATGAGTAGAACATCCTGTAAAAATTTGGATGGTGATAAAAAAATCTTCCTGTATACTTAATATTATTAAGAGCGCCTTTTACAAGTCTAATTACCTTTTATTCATAATGAATACTTATAAATAAAATTAGTAAGAACATTCAATCTTAGAAATGACTATACTATAATCAACCCCAGGACCTCAGCAGTCACGTGTTTTATAAGTACTACGAGTTCAACAGTGCAATTGAGTATCGATATATTTCCAAAAAAAAATCGACAACCAATTACACCTCTAGTAGGAACCTGCCTTATATAAGTAATGATTCACAATAACTGACCAGTGCTGACCCACATTGGGCCATAAACTTTAATAGCCATGTAAATGGTCCAGCCTCGAACAGGATACTTCAAATTGTTAGTGAAAGTCTTCGATTTACTTGGCAGTTATTAGAGAAACTGATAAATAGATAGGTAAGCTGACGGGTGCGTGAGCTAATCTGACTTGTATAGGTCAGCATCTAGGTAGATTCCGGCAGTGTGACGTCACTGTGATTGGATGCAGCAGCTCGGTTGCATATAATGCCATTGTAATCTTAGTTTGACGGTAAACTAGTTAACCAAAGCAATTATTTTTATTCATTTGTATAGATATTTACATAATATACGCTAACATATAAACTATAATAATATGTACAATTACGTGCTCGGAGGAAGGAAGTATTTCAGTAAGATGCTGGTAGGGATCTTGACCGTACTTCCGGGATTGTCCTCATAGCCGTCTCCACTCCTCATAAGCACTTCAGGACATGTTGACCCCTTGTCGCTACGTTACTATGTCCTAGCGACCGTTTCCGGGGGCCCATTATTGAGTGTGCAAGTCACCCCCTGCTATTTTATCCGTGTATATATAAAACATTGATTAGGCAGGAGTTCTTCCATAGCTATTGGTAACCGGTCCACTTTAGCCACCCAAACCCATAGTCCAACATTTTATTTTTCCATATCCTACAATAGTCCTACACCAACCGAGGGTTGTCCTTGGGTGCACTTGCATAGTGCATACAGGGATAATCGTCGGTTGGTGCCACATTTCATTGAATTTTCTAAGGGGCCTCTGCGGGTTGGCTTCGGCCCCTCGTACGCCTTCCAAAGGACCGGGACCGCATGGTCCCGAGATATGTAAAATTGTACAATTATATGAAAAAATAAACAAAATAATCATAGGTTAACCAAATGATTAATATTATCTTTGTTATGGATGATATGAGCTTCGGTTACTACGAACAGGTTGTAAATTGAATAAATTTTCATAACACTATCAAATACACACATCAAAAGTGTCTAGGGATCAACATATATTTTTGCAATAACTTTTCTCCTGATTGATATTAATTAAAATTTTCTTTAAGGATTCATCAAATAAAGTGTTTTCGTTTGTCACAGTAACGATAAACCAAGTCACCTTTGCATTAATAAAGAAATTTGCCATTTTCCTAATAAAGGGATTTTTGACATTTGAACCACTAACACAAAAGTTCGAAAAAAAGACTGAAATAACAGTTTTCTTTAAAATTTTATTGGGTAACTTAAACAATTAATAATCCGTGTTTCTACCGCGAACACTAACAACACAAAAACATCGGTTTGGCATACTCAAAATGAGTTCATCCAAATCACGCTGTGGAATGGCCGCCCATGTTCGTTGCAACAACAAAAAAAGGTCTTCTTGCGACTGGATACCCTCCATATTCGGCAGAGCTCTTCTCTGTAGCATATCCCATGCATGCTCAATCGGGTTCAAGTCTGGCGACTGAGCAGGCCAGGGCAGGACATTGATGTTAGCTGCGGCGAGAGTCTGTCTTACAACTCTTGCGGTGTGCGGTCGTGCATTATCATGCATTAACTGAAATAAGGGACCGATTTGCACTTGTAGAGGAACGATGACGTCTGATACAATCGTCTCAGCATAAATTTGAGCGTTGAGGTTGCCTCTGATCCAAATCAACTCAGTTCTTCCGCCGATCCAAATACCCGCCCATACCATGATGGTTCCACCACTATAAGGATGGACTTCCTGGCAGGATTTTAATCGCTGTTGGCGTCCAGGGGTTCTCCAGTGTCGTATACGTCTTGTAACCGGTCTCATACCAAAACGAGACTCATCAGAAAAGCACACGAAACGCCATTGTTCTTCTGCCCAATTTCTGTGTTCAAGAGCCCATTGATATCGAATCCTACGATTGTGCATTGCTATAGGTGGTACCCGTAGCGGTCTTCGGGAATGAAGGTTCACTTCATGCAAGCGGTTTCTGACTGTTTGGTCGCTAATTAAGTTCCCTGAAGAGTGATGAAGCCTCACGGCTAACATCATGGCGGTTATTGTTGGAGCTCTTCGAGTTAAGATTTGAATGTATCGGTCTTGTCTCCGTGTGGTGCAGCGATACCGTCCTCCATGGCGCTCAGCCACGGTACCAGTGCTTCGGTAACGTGTCCAAAGTCGACTGATAACACTCTGACTTGTATTCAGAGCTAAAGCCACAGTACGTTGCCGGGAACCAGCTTCTATCATTCCCACGGCTCTGAGCATTTCTTCCCTGCTTAAATGACGTCGCCGCTCCATAATAACGTTGGTTTTAATCAGTAGTAGGGAAACAGTAGCACTAATAATGTCTTCAATGCGTTGTATGTTTTTATAGGGAAAATATTGACAGCTGATTTTCATCTTTTACTCGAATTTGATTCACAGTTCCTGATTCAAATTATGAAATGCACCAAAAAGGATCCATATAAATTTATAAAATCATAAATTTATTACAAAGCCACATCTCAATCTCAAGAAATCCACATAAAAATGCTTGATCCCTAGACACTTTTGATGTGTGTATCTCAAGAAAATACGGTTGGACCTTTGCAGGTTAATAACAAAAAATTCAATGATTCTAATTCGATGCAGCAGTCCGATTGCTTTGACTTAGTTTGGCTTAAAACTAGTTGAACAAATGCTAGGATATGGAGCTCAATAACCTAGCATTTGGTCAACTAGTTTACCTACATTAGGCAACTACATCATACAGGTAACAGCTGAAAACAATTGGCTGAAGATAAACAGTGCTTTGTAAATTCGCTGCCATGCTATGAACTTTTCATAGCTATAAATTATACTAAATACGTGGTTGAACCTTTGCATTTCAATAATAAAACTTTGAATAATCTATTTCGTATGGTGTATCACTAAAAGAGGAGATTTGTAGGTGCAGTACCAAATAAGGTAATTTATCGATTCAGGCACATCACTAGACTTTCGCAACACTGACTCACTACTAGCTAGTGTTGACCCATGGACGACATAAACTCTATGGCCATTTAACTAGACTACACTAGTCATAAGGAGCGGCCATAGACAGTGAAAGTTTGTAGCTATGGCTTGTCTCTGGTCCGGTCAAGCTTCAAAATGTGAGAATGTGCGTGATAATAAATTATGATTTTATTTTTCGTGTCAGTTACGAGGACTACAATCTCCTTTGTGGGTGTGGCAAAACTTAAAGATGGCTTAAAACAGCGTGGGTCGCGCAACGTCGGAGGTTAAGCTGTAGGTACTTGCCATGATCAGACTTAGTATGTTGGGTGACTGATCTATATAGATGATAGAAACTCTTTAGTGTTTTGGTGAGAACGTAAACTGTCTGTCTTCATGACAGTCGATGTGGGAGGTCCAAAGCTGGAGGTAGATCTGAGTTAAAAGTACAGAGCTATTTTTGTTGTCTCGTCTGATAAGCTTGAAAGCCGACTACAACTTTGCTGGGTAAAATATGCAGAACATAGCGGCTTATTGGTTGATTTGCCAGAAACGGGCGAATCGCGCGAAGCTTATTTATCTGTGGGCGAATCGACGATTGCAGACATACGTACTTATATAAAGTACAGTAGCGCACAGAACTGATAAGCATTGCATATACAAACTCAGCGTGCATAAAAGTGCTTATGAAGTAAATCACACTAATATTATAAAGGCGAAAGTTTGTGTGTGTGTGTGTGTTTATATGTTTGTTACCTCTTCACGCCTAAACCATTGAACCGATTTAGATGAAATTTGGTATAGAGATAGTTTGAGTCCCGGAAAAGGACATAGGATAGTTTTTATCCCGATATTCCCACGGGATCGAAACTTATGCGGGTGAAACCGCGAGGCGCAGCTAGTTTTAAATAAATATGTCCTGTTGTACAACTGTAATTTATTTTGCTACGATCTATTTTGCCAATTAGAGTAAATTTGGGCGAATCGACCAATAAGCCAACACAGTTTCAACAAAGCTAGGCATGTACATGCCCTAATTTACTGACCAAATTGTATGACGTCCAAATTCATGACCAAAAAAAAGTTCACAGTTCTGTCTGAATTTTTAATAAAATATCCATAAAATATAATACGAGTCAGATAATAAAAGGTAAGCGCAAGCGCAGATGACGCCTTTTATTGCTTTAAGTTTAAACTAAGTAAGTATGTGGTGCAACTTTGACATTTTGATAAGTAAGTACTGCAGTTTATATTGTATACACAATTCTGGTTGAAAGAGAGACTGTTCTGTTTTATGGGAAACCGAAAGATTTCAGTAGAATTTTTATGGTTGCCTCATGCTTGGCTTTGTGCTGCATCAGCAAGGTATTAAAGTCACATGGCAATCTGCAGACTTGATAGGCCGTAAAACTACTTTTTCCAATCAAGAATGTAAACTACGATTCGATTTATGGCGCCCATCGCTAAGCTAATGCGTAAATTATGCGAAAAATGGTCAAAATATGCGTGAATTTCATAATCATTACAATACAAACATTCTAATCAGGCCCGTCATTGCGAAAAATATGTCTTTTGTGGTCTAGGTGTGGCAATAACCACGTACTTAGATGATGACATGAAACAATGGGGATTGGTGAAAGAAATGTGTAATTTAAACAGCTACCCAAAAAAGCCAACAGAGCTTCTTTCCACTAACTCAACACCTCAAGATGCATTAAATAACATAAATAGATACTTTGTCAATGTCGGTAGTAATTTGGCAAACTCTATCTTGTCCAGGACCCACACAAATGAGTTAGATCTTAGCAAGCGGTTTAGACAAAAACCGAATAGTGGACCCCTAAACTCTTTTATGCTTCTCCCAACAGACCAATTTGAAATTAAGGAAATAATTGCTAACTTAAAATCTAAGAATTCCTCGGGATGGGACGGTATCTCCACGTTTTTCATTAAGAGAGCAGTGGATTCACTTATTGCACCGCTATCACACATATGTAATGCTTGCTTCTCAAAAGGAGTCTTTCCAGATGCGCTTAAAAAGTCCGTAACTGTTCCTATATATAAAGCAGGTGATAAAACGCTGGTGTCGAATTATAGACCAATTTCTCTCCTTCCTAGTTTTTCAAAAATTCTAGAAAAGCTAATAAATAAGAGGCTAAAATACTACCTAGAAACTCATAAACTTCTCTCAGGTAATCAGTATGGGTTCAGAGAAAAAATATCAACTGCCGACGCTCTTCACAAACTAACTTCGTATGTAGTCGAAAACCTGGATAGGGGACAGAAGTCTCTAGGCATATTCTTAGACCTAGCAAAGGCCTTCGACACCGTCTCTGTACCCATCCTCCTGAACAAACTCGAGGCCTTAGGAATTCGAGGAATACCTCTCCAACTTTTCCAAGATTACTTGACAAACCGGAAACAAGTTATAAAAATTGATAACAATGTAAGCCACGAGGAAAACGTTACCTTCGGAGTACCTCAAGGCAGTGTAATGGGTCCTACGCTGTTTTTAATATATATTAATGACCTCTGCAATTTGCTTTTAAAAAATGGCCAAATAATAACATTTGCAGATGACACAGTATTATTGTTCAGTTCCAACACGTGGAAAGAGGTAACCGAAGCAGCAAATGAAGGTTTTGCTTTAGTAACCTCATGGCTGGACAATCATTTGTTAACACTTAATCTTGACAAAACTAAATTTATTACATTCTCAATTAACGGCAGAACCCAACCTTCTCCTAACTCAATAATTATACAAACTCACAATTGCAACAATCCAAGTACCTGTCATTGTAACCCAATCACCAGAACTAATTCCATAAGATATCTCGGTGTGATAGTAGACCAAAACTTAAACTGGAAAGAACACGTCATGAAAGTAAGTAATCGCGCAAGAAAGTTAATTTATATTTTTAAAACTATTAGAAATACATGTGATATTAAGCTTCTAATAAAAATATATTTAGCACTATGTCAGTCTATACTGATATACGGCTTAAATGTATGGGGAGGAACTTCAAAAACTACCATGTTGTTTGTCGAAAGAGCCCAACGCATGGTACTTAAAGTTATTGCTCGCAAAAGGTACACTTATCCGACACACCTACTTTACTCAGAATTGGATGTCCTCACGGTACGAAAATTATTTGTCAAACTAGAGATCATGGCACAACATAAAGTAAAACCGCACTTTGGAAAAAGGCGACGATTAGATATAGTTTATAACATACCCAAATATAGTACATCTTTTGCACAAAAATTTCACAATTATCTAGGTCCTAGCCTTTACAACAAAGTCAGTAAAGACCTACCACTAAAGAATCTTGATGGCCAAACATGCAAAAAAACGGTGGATGAATATTTGAAAACACTAGACTACAACAGCACTGAAAATCTACTAATAAAATTGGTGTAAACAAGGTACATAAATAGTGAAGCACACAACTGTACACATACAGAAACATACTTAAAACATATACACATATACATATATCTACACCCATACCCAAACACAAAACAACAGACAATTCCAATCATGTAACTTAATTAATATAACTGTACTATTACTTACTGCCTATACGGTATGTAATCAATCTGCTTAACTATGTGACTTGTAACTGGAACCTTGAGAGAATCTGTTGATCTAAGGTTGAGGAAGACTATCCGCTCGTGATACAGTTTTATACTAGTACGAGGGGATAGGGCGAATCAGTCCAAAGACAACCAAATCTCTACTAAATCTCTACTATTTCACATTCTCAAACTGTTGACCTGTCTTTCTTGTCAAAATAACTTTAAACTATATTTGTGTACACTGGGTTTAATATTAAGTTACTCTGTATGGTTGTCTCATATGCATCAATAAAAAGATTATTATTATTATTATTATTATTATTATGAGATAAAATTTTATAGATGAGCCTCAAATAATGAAATTACGTAGTTTTGTAATTTTAATATTCATGAAGACTATCCTCGAAGTTGAAGGCGCCGTGGTCGCTGTGGCATAATGTGGCGAAGTCGGCGCCGGTGCAAAGATCTATGACGGTAGATTTTTGAACGATTAGCTGTCAGCAAATTGTCTTACCGTGGGGGTTTTTAGTTAGTGGCTAATGGTGACAGATGACGAACAAGTATTAGCAAAGTTTAGTGATCGTGGGTATAAAGATTTGAAGTAACTGGGACCAGTCGTACGCATTATTTTTATACGAGTATGTTGCTGTGAGCAATGTCATCATAAAATTTATTCTACGGTTCTTTCACAATGCTGGTGGTTTTTCAAAAATGGCTCGACATGGCTTGACTTATTGACACTGTTTTAGGTCTTGAAATATCGCTACATAATAGCAAACGCTTTGGGAGTTAAACCAATTCGTAGATATGCCGTGGCCGTGACGGCAAACGGTATGACGCTCTCTTAGCCGTCTTGTCAGAAAAATATTCTATTTTTTTTTTCTGCATATTTATTTACTGATTTTCTTTTATTATAAATTCTTGCAATACCCATCAATTTCGACGTTCGACATCTGCGGGGCGTCCCGTGACTACTCTTAGTTGCGCAACGCATTTTAGCCCTGTATTACACTAGGAAATATAATTATATCAGGCAGTCAGCCTGGTCACCCTACACTGAACATAACTCGTGCATTTATGACTGACAGACAATCGAACTAAAAGTATAGTTATTACATCACCAAAAGGTTGAAATTGTTACAAATATGAATGTAACAATACTTGAGTGTATCATCTACAAGTTAGTGAAAGGTTTCTTTAGATTGAATTGTTACGCTAATCTTAATAAATGTTTGAGTGAAGTTTAGGGGTTATTTCTTCATGTTAAATTATAGTTTATTCAATTGAATCCGTGAGTCATCATTTGCTTCAAGGCTGAAAAGCCTTGCAACTATTTTGTAAAGTGTGTCCTTCCATTCACTGGTGAACGGTCTAAAGAAAGGCTGAAGTTGTGGCGAGGCAGTACTTTCCTACCAAATTCATTCGTTCCACCTGCTAAAAATCTCGCACCTGAGTCGCCTTGGCTTACCTGAAAGTCTTTAAAACCTCAAGCGTCAAGTGTACACCAAGTGTACATAAGAGAGAGTGCTCGAAACGTCAACGGTACACCAAGCGTACACGACTATTGTCATTGTTCCATTGTCATTGTGAAATCAATGACTTCACTGCGTCCATTCCACTACTCCTACACATGGGGTGTATCGACAGGTAGGCGGGCAAACGTGTGAGAGGTTAAATAGACTTCGAAATCAGGTAGGCAAGAACATTATAGGCTGATTATGATGATGATGATGATGATGAATAGTCAACGACACTTTTTGAACCAAAAACGTCCGATATTTAGTACTGTTAATATGATAATTAATTATTCATGCAAGTTTTTATTTTTGAACCAGTTATTAAATTAATCTAGTCTTACTAAGTTGCACCTGCACCAAACAGGTTTTTAGACGGTCATTTTTTGTAGCTACAATAAAACAATTCTTTATTATGTAATGTAGGATTGAGAAATATCTACACATATACTTAATTGTAATAAAACTAGACAATAAATAATACAAATTGTCGTTAAATCAAATACTGATAAAATCTGAATCTACAACAAAATAATACATAGATACCTTTCAAAATTATGACTTGCCTTGAGAAATTAAACAGACCAAATATGTACCTAGTATCTTCTTTATAGTTCTTATTTGTTGACACATAAAGTTTATTTTCCTTTAACACAAAAACATTGCGTTATAAAAAGGAATGCTCTGCAATATATTGTGTACCTAAGTTTAATTTCTGTTGCATCATTTAGTTTATTTTTCCTGCCACTAATGACTCATATTTTTGCAATTTAATAGGTAGCAAACAGGTCGCTTAACCTGTTGAAAAGTCGTTACTTCTGGCTCTGGACACCTGCAACATCAAGGGGTCAAAGCCAAAGTCAAAAGTTTTTATTTTTTAACCGTCTTTAGAGACAAAGTTCAAAAATCTAGGTTCCCTTATTTCTGCAATATTAATATTCATAATTATAATCAGCCTATAATATTCCCACTGCTGGGACACAACCCTCCTCGCGGTGAGAGGGAGTGGGCTGTAATCCACCACGCGAGACCAGTGCGTGTTGGTAGATATCTTTCGGTTCTGGGACATGCCAGTTTCCTCAAGATGTTTTCCGTCATCGTTATGAGAGCAGTGGTGGTGATTTACGCAAAAAGCGCCTGTCTGGGTTCGAACCTACGGCCTGCAACTCGTAAGTCGATGTCGTTACCACTGGGCCACAGCTAATGGTGATATTTGGCATAGTAAAATATGTCGTAGGTGTAGGACTCTCTCGGACGAACTCTTTCAACGGGTGTTATACCAGTAGGTAGGTAGTTTGTAATGTTATTTAATTATGTAAGTAATTAATGAATTCTGCCAGTCTTCTCGGCACGTTTCTGGATGACAGCGATGTGGGGAGTACTTCGACGCATAAGTGTCCTTTTGTTTTTGTATAGTTACCCGCGAGGGCTGCTTCGAGGTGGCTTGGGAAAAAAGTCCCTGGAAGGATTGGGGAAGGCCTTTGCCCAGCAGTGGGGTAAATAAATAAAAAGTTACTTATTTAATTGAGTACCTACCTATAAAATAAGGATTATTTCAGTCCAATTTCGTAAAAATTAAGTTAACTTCTGTCGTATTTCTTACAGAACAGGGATAACTTTACTACAACTCAATAAACACAACTGAAAGGTGTAAAATTACTAATTTCCTACTGCAATATTAAAACATACACAAAGTTACTGCAGGTTCTTACCACCTTATTTTTAACATAACAAGATTGTTATTCCCTTAAATTAATGATAAATGACATAACGAGGATTGATGTTTGACGCATCAATCATTAGTTGCACCTAGTCAAGGAGATAGTGATCTCTCTCCGAGTCATCGATCATGAAATAGGTATGTAGGTGTTGCAAAACTGAATAATTCATCATTTGCCATCTGCCAAGCCTTTTCCCAATTAGGTATATTGTGGTTGTGTCCTAGACTAACAAGGTACTGCTGAATAATATGCAGTAGGGAAGTAATGTCATCTCAATCTGACCTCCATCAGATATGACCACAATTTACAGAGATTTGCAGATGGATCTCGTCATATCCATTCAGACGGCTTATTTTAATTTATTATTTGGCTTATTTTAATTTATTATTTGAATGGCTTATTTTAATTTATTATTTGAATTGTTGTTTTTTCTCATCTTTTCATTATGGACGCTTTTAACGTTCTGCATCGTTCTCACATAGTATAATTTTTAACATGAATGATGTAACCAAGACTTTGTAACCATATTATTTTGATTTAAAAGAGTGTCCATGGAGTTTCTTGCCCGTTCTTCTCCATAGGTACCTACGCTTTGGAATGGGCAACTAGCTTCATTTCTGACTGACTGACTTCTTGACAATTCAAAAGTGCCTGTAAATGGTTTAATTGAAATAAATGCTTTGAGTTTGAGTTTGACGTTCGAAATTCTATCAACTCTGGTTGTCAGGAAGACACACATACAATCGTTTGACGATTTCATATTACAACCTAGCGACCGAGACCGCCGCCCGATGACTTTTAAATAGGTAGGTATCTTGAACATAGTCGAATTAAGTTTGTAGAAAAAACCGAAAGGACATTGGTGGCCAAAATTAAGCAGTTGTGAGCAAGTAATAAAGTGGTTGGGATCGGCTGGAATACTGGATGCGGAAGGCAGAGGTCAGGGTGTTGTGTGTTGCAGTTTGAGAGAGGCATATGGCAGAAGTCAGCAATAGGCTGCAAGAGGCTGATTGAGCAAGTACCATCTAAGCTTGTTCCTTCTTTGTATGACAACCATATTTTGTTTCATGTACCTTCAACAAAAGAGATAAGTATGCAGGATCGTCAGATATACAGGGTGAAATTGAATTCATGGGCATCCTTTTAAGGGGTCATTAATCATCATTATGAACAACTTTTACTATGGGACGAAACCTGAAATCGCAAAAAAAAACAGCTCTTCCCTACATTTTGACTAGTTATGTGAACATAAATGCAAGGAACAGCTGATTTTTTTTCGCGATTTTAGATTTAGTCTCATAGTAAAAGTTGTTCATAATGATGAGTACCTACAATGACCCCTTATAAGGATGCCATTGAATTTAATTTCACTCTGTAGTTGAAGTTTTGTAATAAACTGATGGATGTTCACGAATAAAATTTAATTTTATTAATAGAAAGCAAAAAACTCATTTATCAAATTAAATTTTAGTCGATAACATCCATCGGTTTCTTACTAAAATTCAACTATATCCGACGATCCTGCATACTTTTCTCTTTTGTTGACTGTACAAGTCTGGTAAGCTTACCGTCTTACAAAATCACACTACATGAAGAATCAGCGTATCATATTAAATAAAAAGCCACTTTTCCTATGTAACACCGTGTCAAGTTTACATAGAACCTAGCCAGACCGGTCCATTACCACACAGTCTAGATCTAGACTTGGCTAGCACTAATACATAAGCATTGCAATATTGTAACCGATCATCAGTATATATGTTGGATGCATTAATTGGAGCTGTCTCGCTTCGATGCAATTATTGCTTTACAATGATATGGTATGATTTTGTGTTGCGAAGATTTTGTAATAATAGATAGAAATTGAGACTTGATTTCAATGTTGTGTCTATTTACATAATAAACATATTCTGACTCCAAAAACACAGGCACTTATGTAGCGGTATCAACAACGCCACATGCGAACAACGCGTCATACTGACGTCACGCAAATCCTGCATCTCGCAAGCAGAGTTTACCGCGCAACTAGCATAGATACAACAGCCCGACATGAATCATTGGGCAGTTGCCCGCCAGACACAACACCTGTCTGGTCGGAGGATCCTCCCTTTTCTATTGAGTATGAGTGAACTTTACATCCTGTTCCTCATATCTCTATACCTACACCTAGTTTAGGAGTCAGAGTATTAAAATTATTGGAACCTAGTTATAAGCCTTATATGCTTTTAGTCTTTGGATATTATAATGTCATGGATTTGATGAATTAAAGAATTTATTATTTATTTATATACATAATCAGCCTATAATGTTCCCACTGCTGGGACACAGGCCTCCTTTCTATGAGAGGGAGTGGGTTGTAATTTACCACGCGGGCCCAGTGCGGGTTGGTAGATGTCACATGTCTTCGAATTATTGGTTCTAGGACACGCCGGTTTTCTCACGATTTTTTTTTTCTTTAACGTTTTTGAGAGCAGGTTCGAACCTACGACCTACAATTCATAAGTCGCGGCCATTACTGTATACTGGGCCTCCACTGCTCGGAACATACTGGTGCGGACTACAGAAAGTTGTGACGAAGACGCATTATGACGTCATCATTCAAAAGTAACGTAATACCAATATTTGTCTTAAAAACGTGGGTCTCACCCCACACGAAACACACTATTATGTGATTCTCTGCCCACCCAAAAATGGTAAAGCGAGAGCGACATAACAAGAAAACTGGGTCAAAACGTGTCATTTACGTGTTTTACTTCCTTTTTGACGTTTTGGGTAAAGTCAAAGTCGTATTTCAAGGTATGTTTGGAAATAAACTTGTCGATTATTGAAGGCCAAAATGCTTTAAGATGCAGTTTAGATGCTGTATCTACCTTCATGAAAACCCGACTACTGAAAAGGATGAAACAAGAAAGTACCTTCCCGTGGTCGCATGCTACCATAGCTTATGTGTATGTTAGTACAGCGGCATGCGGCCACGGGAAGGTACTTTCTCGTTTCATCCTTTTCAGTAGTCGGGGTTTAGTTTTTAAACTTATTTTTTATTTAATTATTTTGGGGCTTATTTCATTAATATTTATATTTTTGAAATGTGCTAATTATTAAGCCCTTTCAATTGATACCCCACACATCATGATTAAAAAAAAAAAAAATTTAGATCATGGCTTTATGTCCGCTAGAGGGCGCCATATTCAATTTAGTGTAACGTCACATAGCCTATAACCAGCGGACGATCAAGACGCTTCAAACGATACTTCATTTGTCTAATTATGACAAGTAGTTTATAAGTTATGAGGGAACAGATGAACATACATACATACCGGTCAAAATCATAACCCTATTTTTTGCTTCGCCGTAGTCGGTTAAAAAGATCATGTGAATTGTTTTAATAATCAATCGTTACTATCACCCAGACACGACTCCCTCTTTTTGGCGCTCAACTAACAACGCAACGGCTAAAAAACAGGCAGTTTCGCAATCGCCAGCGTCTACAAGGTAACCCAGCCGAAGCCCTTTGTAAACTATGGCAAGATATCTTCCCCCCACCTACTCCCTATCTTCCACCAAATGAGTATCTTCCTACAGGGTGTAACCTTCCGTGGTCCACTTGGCAGTCCCTGAACCGTCTCCGTACCCAAGTGGGAAGATATAAGTCGAACCTCGTAAAACTTCGATGGAACTGCAGCAGGGTGGAGCCATGTCACAAACTATGCGCCACCTCCGATCCTTCCCGTTATGCCCAAAAACATACAGCCAAAGTGACCTCTGCGCTGCCACCGATAACGACTTGGAATTGGCAAAGTTACCTGGTTGCTATTCCACCAATTCGCACTAAGCGTTTGCAAATGTCGTTTATAATGCGCACAGCAAAAGAGTGGAACTCTCTACGTGCGTCTGTTTTTCCAAGCGCATACAACCCGAATCTCTTTAAAGTGAGAGTAAACAGGCTTCTTCTGGGTAAGCTCGCTCCATCGTCGACTTTGTCTCTGTCACCTTTGACCTAGGCTAGAGTCAAGAGCAAGCCCATTTCAAATAAAAAAAAAAAAGTATTGGACCAAGAAAATTTAAATAACTATCGTGCCAGCGACAAAAGAAGGAGACAAGAAGCCCCCAAGGTCCCATGTTTTGCATATTGCTAAAAGGCAGTGCGTAAGCGTGATGACCAATGCTCCGTCATTTTCTGAAGAGGCCAAATTGCTGCAGTAACACCAAAATATCTCAAAGTCAATCTATGGTGACATTAACAAAGATTGGACATGACGCATTTGCTTGACTGGAGGCGTGTATCACATCTCGTCTTCGCTACATTCATTAGCACCAATTTGCTGCTTACAACACAAACATAGGTAACAACCATGACGAAGTTCAGACCACCAGTTGCGCAATTTAAACAGCTCCGTTTACTTAAAAATCACATATTCAAGGACAAAGGTAAAGTGTGTTTAAAAGTTACAAATACAACATAAAAGACTTCGAACATTTCAGTGGTTATAATATTATTATTAGTTGGAGTTGATATCATACCTAAACAGTCATTATAAATGTAGGTATTCGGTCTTGTAAACGAACCTTTATTGGCATAAAATCTTGTCGTAGTAAAGTTTGTCGAAGTTCAGTTGGTAAGTAGTCTAATATAACACAGGAAAAAATCTCTCTAAAATAAGTTGTTCAAAATAATAAGCATTATTTTACCTCATGACGTCTGAGATGAAGAACGTACATAATTATTGTAAAATTTATATAACAGTGATCGGTGAGTGGTCTAGATTGGGCAGGTCGCGTGGTTTCCGATGCGTGATACTTTGTTGGTGCGTGTCCGTTGTTGAGGCGACACGACACTAGTAATGGTGGACTTTGCAAAAGATTTTATAACTAAAAATATTGACTAGAGGATTTTAGCATTGACGATCCAAATATATGACCGTCTTCCTAAGTTTTTAAAACAATTGGACTAGAAAAGTCCTAAAGATAGTGAATAGGTGAACATAGCAAAGAAAGCCATCTGAAAAAAGAGGGGTAAACTAGTTGAACACGGACTGGCTATCATCATCATCATCATTTCAGCCGAAAGACGTCCACTGCTGGACATAGGCCTCCCCCAAGCACCTCCACTTCGACCGGTTTTGTGCTTCTCGCATCCAGCGAGTTCCTGCGGCCTTCACACGATCGTCGGTCCACCTTGTGGGAGGCCTTCCAACGCTACGTCTTCCGTTACGCATTGGACTGGATATATGTAATTTTAATCATAATATTATTATATTAATCCAAAGACAAAAGGCTTCCGACGGACAATACTCCCCCATTAAATGACATCATCTTTTTATCGAGGACCTCAACAAAATCAAAAACTTTTGATTGCGCAGAACGTCGAACGTCATCGTCGGGCTATTAGATAATTATGATTGACATGTGACAACCTTACGTCCGTCAAACGTCTAGAAAAGCCGTCAATCAGCGTGCACGCACGCACGTATTAGCCCGGATCTCGATTCCTTTCTCCATTGAGAGAGACGAGCGTCGCATCAGTTGCACATTGTGAATGGGATGGGTGCGGAACATTTAATACTCAATTATTACGTCGGTATGTAGGTAGATGTTGAGCTCTCACTAGTTTTATTATCTTCGAATAAATATTTGAGCGGTTGTTTGATGTTAATCGATTATTCATTAAACACTTCGAAAAGTAGTATTTTTTGCTGGTTTTTCCTCATAATTATTTGTCTATGAAGTAGACGAATAATTATGAGGAAAAACCAGGCCTATGTTTAGTCTTGGACATGAGACTCAACACACACACACAGCGACAAAACAACGGATCTCAAACTAGGCACAGCCTTTATCTTGGTAACCCAAACACCCAAAGTTAATCATTTGTGAGTTTTGGTTGAGATGAAGATACTGACGCGCATAAAACGCCCTTTTTCCATGTTGGGAGCCATGGGAAAAAAGCGTATTTGCGTCAGTAATAGGTGATGGATTTAGGACGAAAAGCAAACACAACACTAAGATTAAATATGATTTTAATCTTAGACAGCGTAGACACGTTGTTTCACGTCGACCATTAGCAGAGAGAGAGAGAGACATAACTCTCTTATGTCACAAACTTCAAAATCAAAATGACATATACTTGACACTTGACAGATTGACTTACAAGTGCCAACATTGTATTCGTTTAGAGAGAACGCTCCAATAGTAGGTACAGGGAAGGCAGACCCTACACTAGACGTGTTATGATTTTACCTCGTAAGCCGGTTGTTCAAGATAAATAATGATATCACTATTGCGATCGGTGTAGTCATCACGACTTTGTAACATAAAATACCTACAGATTACTTTGATTACATTTACGTTTTTTTTATTTTAATGATTGCCATTAAGACATAACAGAGAGTTATAAAAGAGCTATCTATAGGCCCACCGCTTACGTGAGACGTTGCCTGAGGTAGCTGCGCGGTGCGGGAGGGGTGATAGTTGTCACAAGTTGACGAATCACTGAGCTCTCGCATCACGTTACCATACCCCTCCTGCACCGCACTGCTACCTCAGGCAACGTCTCAGTTAAGCACTCGGCCTGTAGTTGGCAATTCAGTATAGTGAGGTAAAAATCCCACACTCCCCGACCTCCCTCCCCGGAGGTCGAAAAAGGGCTATCATAAAAAGCGACCAAGTGCGAGTCGGACCTACATACGAAGTTACACCATAGCACCACACCACACAATATTTAACACCGACAATTTTTTTTTAATACTTTACAAAAAAACATTTGTTGTCTCCTTTACTTTTTTACTTTATATTATTTTTATTATTAATTTGTTGTTATATTTTTTTTTTTTAATTTTTAAATTTCAAGTGCCTACCTATTACGGTTCAAAAGATTCAGTTCTGTGACAAACGGACAGTGGAGCCTTAGTAATAGAGCACCATTGGGTATGCAATCCTAAAAACGATGATCTAACTAAACTATAATACTTCGATGTCCATGTTTACGATTGGATTGCGTCTTATTTTATTACTTGGTGGTAACTAGATTTCTTGAAGATAATGTCCGTCTGCAATGTGTTAATGTTATTTCTTGAAAACCAATTCAATTCACCTTTCCCTTGTCACGGGTTTTTTACACAATGGATGGTGATGGCCACACTTTAGCGCTTGCGCAAACTGTAAGCCGCGGAGATAGGCTAATATTTTATTTATTTATTTAATACTTCAAGCACATAAATGTACAGAGGCGGACTTAATACCGTAGGCATTTTCTACCAGTCAACCTTTGGGTGATGCAGAGACAAACAGTGGTAGGTGCAATCATAAACATTGAGGAATAAATATTTTAAATATAAAGATACGCATAAACTTATTAAAACTATGAATATAATATATACCTAATTACACATAAATATAAGCACAAATAAATATACATAAATACATGAATATACTTACTAAAAAGAAATAAGACAAACGATGAGAAAATATTACCGTTGTGATGATACTGCCTGTAATATTTTCCTTGGTCTTTGATTGACATCCAGTCTAGTCAGATATAGGCTATTTAATGATATTCTTAATGGCCTCTTTGACCTTGCAGCCTTAAATTTAGATTTTGAAATTACCTGAGTCTGTATGTCATTCGCAAATAAATACGCATCTCTACGGGCCTGGTTATCAAGGGAAGACTTCATGTCTAATTTCTTTTCGGTTTTCAGAAAACTGAACTTGTTTTGAGAAAGTAGGTGCGTATTATCTTAGGTTTGCATAATCAGCCTATAATGATGATGATGTAATTTTGTAGAATTAGCATCGATATAAGCGATTTGGTGTAAACTGTTAGCTTATATTATCTGATGAATAAATAAATGAAGATAATGTTCCCACTGCTGGGACACAGGCCTCCTCTCTGTGAGAGCGAGTGAACCGAATTCCACCATAAGGGTCCAGTGCGGGTTGGCGGATGTCACATGTCTTTGAATTTTTGGTTCGAGGACATGGCGGTTTCCTCACGATGTTTTCCTTCATGGTTTTGAGAGCAGGTTTTGATAGACATTTTTTTTCAATTGCACTTATTTTAAATTATCAATACGTTCTACGTTCATAGACTTTATCACGATATCTTTACTAAATTCGCAAAGTAATTTTCAATCGCAAGTAACCTGCTCGCGTGTGTAAGTACCCACGGTACGTCAAACTGCGCACGCGCATTATTCAACATCTGTCAAAGGTCAGTGCCACGAACTTGGGGACATTGCGCTTGACTTTTATTGAAGGATTCTCATTAAATACAGTGATTATAATTTACTTACCTACCATTGCTTTTTGAATATCCTTGTTTTGTGTGGAATTGTTATTTACCATTGCTTTTTGATCATTGTTGACTTTCTGAATAATTCGCGGTTGGCGTCTAGTTACTCCTTAGTCGGATGTGGTTAAGCTAAATTAACATGACCTTTTGAATAGATTTGGAGATTTTATTATGTTAACAAATTAAGCCGACTGTGTTAATCTTTTTCGTGGGACTAGCCTGGCCACGTCTGACGTATGCTCAATGATCTGTGGGCCAAAATAACCACTGCGTGGAGCCCTCGTGGAGCCCTCGTGAACCCCGTAGAAGATGGCTGAACGAGCTGTAAAAAAAAACGACCAGTGGTCCACATCAGCCCTGAAACGAAATAACAATAAATATAATAGCATCCATCAGTTCTTGTAACATGCAGACAACAGGACACGCTATTAAACGATATTAAGTGCTCCTTCGTTTGCAGAACAGCACCATATTTACACTCCAGGGTGGAGTCATCTATGAATGTCCACTTGGGCAGGTTTTCCTTGCATCGGCCAACGTGTCCAGAGTCTGTTTAAAGACTTTTGTATTTTTGCCTGCCAGAGTACACTAATTCTTCAGAAATAACTCTTTCTAGTCAGGTATGTGACAGTAGGGGGTGCAGCGAATGTAGAAGTATCTTCCGGGCCACCGATTCATGGTACTGGAAGGAACAGTGGAGTTTTAGTCCGGCATAACCCTCCGTTCTTCCCAGACGGAGGGGATCCATGAGGATTTTCCCACGAAAAAAAAGAGGTTAGCTATGTGTCGCTAAAATCCCATGATTTGTCAAGCATTTTCCAAGATTGCCAAAACAGCCAGACGTGTTTAAGATACTTGGCTGATGATGAAATGTGTATCATTTCGTACTCCAGTTACATTACTTAAAAGTATAATTAATTTGATAATTACAACATTAAGACAAGTCTTAAAATTGCGGGTTTGTTAATATTATGTTACTTCTCGTCGGTTTGTATGTCATTTAGAAAGGATATTAATTACATCACATCACGCTTGTTATTCTAATATTGTAAGCAGAGATTCACTCCATGTAAATTAAGAAGGAATCTATCTGGAAAAGAAATCCCGATGTTTTTTCAAGTCGCAAAAACCATACTGAAAACAAGTTAGGTACCTATTAAATAAAAACCGAAAAAGATAAAAGAAAAGCTTTGCTATTATAATTCCTAGGAGCCTGTTTTTGAGAATTTTATACCTAACTAGCTTTTACTTGCGGTTTCGCCCGCGTGGAAGTCGGAAATTATCCCATGGGAACATACTACCGGCCCCCTGCGTAATGCATTATCAATCGAAATCAGTTTCATTTTGACAGTTCAACAACATTCATTGCGTTATTTACGGGTTGAGCAGACACATTTTTTATGAAGCAATGGATTAGCAATTTACTTCAAAATGATTCAGATTCCGATTGATAGTGTGGTACGCAATTAGGGTGCTGGATATAAAGTGAAATTGTTATATGTGATAATCCAGGTTAAAAGGTACCTATCTGTGTGCCAAATTTCATCCAAATCGCTTTAGCCGTTCTTGCGTGATTGAGTAACAAACATCCAAATATACAAGCTTTCACATTTATAATATTAGCAGGAGGATGTATCTGTCTGTAAGATGGATCATTCACGCTAATTAACTCTACACTTAAACTGAACTTGATCAACAAATCTTCGATTGCGAAAACTCCATTTTTATTCACATAGTAACCAGTATAATTATTTTATTTCAAATACCAACACCGGTTGGCAATGACTTTGATTGATGAAATCCACACACAACATACCTACTTAATTTCACACACTTAACTATTGAATTAGTTCTACTGTTAAGTTTTTTCAATTTTGAAAAAAAGTTGGAATTATATATGAAGTAGAATTAGCATCGCCATACGACGTGGCAATGCTGCCAGCCTTTTGGGCACTGTTGCTCTTGACAGCGACGCGGACGAATTTTTTGATGCCCTATGATTCTTTTGCTGATTTTTGCATATAAATGTACATATTATATTTTAAATGTTAGCTTATATTATGTAAATATTTACAGACATAAATATCCTACTGGCGATGTTACAATACTTGAAGTACCTAGGTAAACAAAGTAAAAACCATTTTTTTTTTCTACAATACACATTGATTAATAGCGATGTTTTGACCTCTGGAAAAAATAGGTAAACTACTCATGTGCTCAATAAGGCGTTATGTCACAAAATTGACTAAAAAAAAAACACACCATCACGGCGAACAGCGGGTACCTAAGCGGCGACGTCAGATACTTTGTTAAAATCACCAATATTTCAAACACTTCATTATTTTTATGTTTTTATATATCTCGGGACCATGGGGTCCGGTCCTTTGGAAGGCATACGAGGGGCTGAAGCCAACTCGCAGAGACCCCTTAGGAAATTTTACTGAAACGCGGCACCAACCGACGATTATCCATGTATGCACTATGTAGGTAAGTGCACCAAAGGCAACCCCCGGATGGTGTAGGACAATTGCAGGATATGGAAAAATAAAAAGTTGGACTATGGGTTTGGGTGGCTAAAGTGGACTGGTTACCAAGAACTCCTCCCACACACACACACATACATAAACACTCTCACTCTCTCTCTGATGATGATACATAGATCATCATCAGATGATGATGATCTTTTTATAATCTGTGCGGGTTTAGATATTGGTAAGAAGTAGGAGAGTGCACCTAGCTTCATATTTCTGACTGACCGACTCCTTGATAATTCAAAAGTGCCTGTAAATCATTTGTCCATACTAATATTATAAATTCAAAAGTAACTCTGTGTGTCTGTCTGTATGTAACCTTTTCACGCCTAAACCGCTGAATCAATTTCGATTTCGAAATTTGGTATAGAGATAGTTTGAGGCCCGGGAAATGACATAGGATAGTTTTTATCCCGATATCCCCACGAGATCGAAACTTACACGGGTGAAACCGCGGAGCGCAGCTAGTTTGAAATAAATGCTTTAGGTTTGAGTTAGATTACAAGTTGCGTACTTACACCACATAGCACATACTAAATCAAAATAATAAATATTACTGTACTATAAAAGTACATGGTACTGGTATTCAGTTGCATCCAGTTAGACTGGAAGCTGACCCCAATATAGTTGGAAAAAGGCTAGGTAGATGATGAATAAATCAAAATAATGTCGATGAGAACGAGCGAATTTCAAGAAACTACAAAGGCTGATATTTTCGAATCTCTTTTCCATGCAGCAGTAGCCGATCTCCTCAGCCATTCCAAAAATGTTTTAATGTAAAAAAACTAATTAGAAAATCGAAAACTAGGGGTCACTAATGACAAGTTTAAAATCACACAAGCTCTAAATTAACTCCTTGACACCGTTAAACAACATTAACAAACCGTTTATCCGTATGTGTGTAATTACCTACGAAAATGCTACACCATTATGCAAATATCATTTTAGTTTGAACGGTCTTCATTATTTATTATGCTTATAATGATTATGGCGAGTTAAAATTATGTAGTTTTAAGTGTAATTGGTTTTCACATACGCATAACTACATACATTCATGTTACATATTATTATGAAGAAGTGAGCTAAGAAAACATTTGATAGCTTTGATACATCGATCGTAGCTTTTAAAACTGCGTTGATTGTTCTTTAAAAATACTATCTAATAGATGTAAATGGATCCTATTACGTCTTTGTCTGTCCCACTCCTGGCAAAAGGCCTCCCCTATTCCTTTTACTTCCTTTGATGTTGTGGTTCTTCTCGTCAATTCATAAGAAAGCCATCAAAGTTCTCCCGTAATGTTCTCCTCGCTTCAATCTAGCTGTGAAGATTACGTTTCATTAAAGGAATTGTCCTGTTGGGTATCATTGTTTGATGGCCAGTGGAGTCTATTACTGCAATCGATCAGTAACTGCCCTATTGCAGGTCGAAAATCTGTTTTCATACAAGGAAGGAACGACCAATCATTACCATCAATGCTCCCTGCATGTAGGTTAGTTATGCGATTTAGTAGAGTAGTTCAGGTTGCAGAACCCTACTGGCACCTTTGTATTGCGTATTATATTATTGATTTTTATTGAGTATGTGTCTAGATTAAGATATGACCTTCATAATTATTATAACCTATAGCTATAAGGCCATAATATATTACAAGTGTGACGATTGCGTCAGTATTTCGAAAATGCATCATATTTAATTAAATCAATAATTGAAATACCAACTTTTTTTACACGAAAGGTGTCAATTTTAAATAAATCATAATTGCCATTTCTAATTAGTAAACGGATGCAGAAGTCGATAATTTAAAATCGTATACGAATGTGCATAAACGATATTATTCATAATAATATCGTTTTGAAGTTTGTTTCCGTAGGTATCTGTCTAGCCATCTGGTTTATCTAAATTACTGAATTTATTACGATGTGGTTTAATCATTACAGAGTTTAGAAAATCAACGATGAATATCAATAACAGTGCTTCATTTCGTTCGAGTAACAAAGACAATGAAAGTAAACAAACTTAGCTTTGTTCAAAACTTTTACGAGTTAAAGTTATCATTACAGAAAAATATTGAAACGTCTCAAATATTTCTTAAGTTAAGATAATTGGAGCACATAACCCGTCACCCATATCAGCTGTATCGCCAAAAGTCCGAAGCCTCACCCACTAAAACCAAAAATGAAAAAATAGTCCATTTGCAACCCGAATTCGTCCTCGATAGCCTCTCTAGTAAAGTAAAAGTAGCCGGTCTGATCTCCGCTATATAAACGGATCGTTCCGAGCAAAAGGCATCACACATCAGCCAGCGTTCAACCAAACTAGACATGGCCAAATACATCGTAAGTTGGAGTGCAGTGAATGTGTTGTGTCGTGTGAAGGTGCACTATGCACACCATGTGAAGTGGACTTCAGTTTCGTAAAAATCGGTGCCTTCTGGATGTGCTTTCGGACGTCTCCGAGACTTGCCAAGGATTTGATCGTCATATCTAAGTGTTCCGTACCAATTTTGGGAAAATGGGACGCTTATTTTGTGGAGAGGCGTGTGATTCCGGCTTTAGGAGTGATAGCTTCGAAGCTACACGTTATAATTCTGGGCTGATTGATTGGTGACGAGCCAGTTACTGAACCAATTACTTATGCATGAGTCTCGACTATGCATTTAGTCAAAACATTGCATTAACTATTTTACTCCACAGGTTTATGAAAAATTGGGAATCGGTATCTTAACTTAATGTTTGTTGACAGGTCGCCCTCGCCCTCTTGGGTTGCGCCGTCGCCGAGCCTCCCGTGGGCTACAGCTACTCTGGCCCATCATCCCACTCATCGGGTATCACCCTGGGCAGCCTCAGCGGCGGCGGACACTACCACTCCGTGCCCATCGGACATTCCGAAAGCGAGGGCTACTACGTTGACCCTCATCTCCTCTACAAAATCAAGAACATCCTCTTGTCCGAGGAGATTAAGAACCAAGGCTCCGGCTCCGGTGGTCACGGACATGGCCACATTTCATCTCACTACGGTGCCCCTGCCCCCGTATACGGCGTTCCCGACCAGAAGATCGTTGGCATTGAACTCGACCACGTCCAGCAGGCCCTCCAGGTCGCTCAGTACCACCAGGTCCAGGAGGCGTACGCCAGCGGACATGGCAGCTACTATTCCGGTGGAAACGGAGGCTACTCTTCCGGCGGTGGCTCCCACTACACCACCATCGGAGTCCCCTCAGGATCCTACGGAGTCCCCTCCGACACATATGGCCACCCCCACTAAACGACCAAATTGTTAGTCATCTCATCTCATTTAATGTAAATCATGTGATCGCATCCTAGATGTTATTATGTATTATATTTTGTTGTTATAAGTTTCTGTAAATAAAAGAACAATCTATTTTGTACGAACGGCTCCTTGATTTAATGTCCGACTTTCACATCCCGAGGTACCGCAACTGGTTCATCTTGGTGCTACAATCGTAAAACCATATGCGGTCCAACAAAAAATATATTAATGCGAAACAAAAACATGTTTCGACGCCTTAAAGAGCTGTAATAGGTCCCTATCGAAAGTCGTTTTCGATAAAATCGAAAGTACCGATGTCAGCGAACGACTTTATGACATGCATGTGACGTAATTGACGTGCAATTTTATAATAAATTGGAATTAAGTCTTTTTTTCGACATACTATTAAGTTACATACTTAGCACCTCACAAAATGAATCACTCTTGGTTTCGCAACCCGCTGACCGAGATATGTGAACGTAACAACCTTAAAACTAATGAAGAATTAGAAATTACGATTCGAAATACCAGATCGCACTTTCGAGGATTAGATAAAAATTTCGAAACTGGCCATCTCGTGTTGCGTCACAGCGGCCATTTTCGCGGAATTAGCGAATAATTTTGCTCGAGTTGTTAATCCGAATGCACCATGCACTTTCTCCGTTCAACCTCGGGTGTTCCGAATCTTGCGTGGTTACATAATTAACGCATGAGAGGCTGCGAATGATCAGGGCGTATCCATCTGTAGGATCTTGTTTAGGTACATCAAATTATTCGGTTACTTAACGCCATTTTGTTAATTAGCAGATTCTGAGGTTGCGAGGCTCAAAACTTACGTAATTTTTTTTTTTGAGATGTCGATACCGGAAATATGAAATAACGTAAGGGACAAAACTAAGGTTTACAGGAGAGCAAAAATAAGATATTTTTTTACAAAAACTGACTATAACTTTGTAACTATATGTTTTATGTAAAAAGTGTCTAGGACAAAGTTTCTTAGATTTCTTCATTCTTTTAAGCTAAAATAGCAAAAATTGATTAAAACCTATAGTTTTAAAGATGGCATGTCCCTTACGTTAAATAATAATGAATAGGGGTGACATACGTTAACAAAATTTGAGATGTAAATGAACAGCATTGATGTAAGGGACATTTTAGGAAATAAACAGTTTTTTTTTGATGTAAGGGACATTAAAGGAAATAAACTTTTAGTGTTTTTCAAAGTAAAGGTCTCTTAATGGTGTACTCTTTATTGCTTACGCTGTTAATAAATTAAAAAAATAGAATTTAATACATTCATGACCTACTGCGCCTATCAATATAGTTTAAACCTACTTGTTGACATAAAAGGATAAAAAATAAACGAATAAAATAGATTAAAACTTTTATTTGTACTCACTAATCCTCTTTTATAAACGCAAATAACTAACAAACACACACAACAAACAACAAATAACATAAATTATGCTAAGTACAACATAATTGCTCGATAAGCAAGAGGACTTTTTCTGGCTGATTCCATAAATGATGGCCACTAGAAAGCTCCCCAAACCATCAGTTTTTTAATCTCCCTTTGAATGATAACATGCATGCTGTCTATTCATCCTGCGTTAACTGCTTAATAAGTTGTAATTTTTACATGAACTACTTACTACACACAATTATATATCATACTTACCAATATTTTACCTAATGGAAGATATGTTTTTATTAGGATTCGAATTATTCTATCTCAATCAATCAACTCAGCCTATTACAGTCCACTGCTGAACATAGACCTCTCCCAGGCTGCCTCACAACACCCTGTCCTCCGCCTTCGGCATCCAGTCCGTTCCAGCCACCTTTTTTAGGTCGTCCGTCCATCTAGCTGGGGGGCGTCCCACACTACGCTTGCCGATACGTGGTCTCCACTCAGGACTCGTCTGCTTCACCGGCCTTCGATAAACATGGCCAGCCCACTGCCACTTCAACTGAAGTGGCAGTGGGCTGGCCCCAACCCACTGTGTGTGTGGGGCTGGTGGGGTGGCAACTGTTTACTCTGCAAGCTATGTCGGTAACTCCGGTTCTTTTCCGGAAAATTTCAATCCTGATTTTATCTTTCAAAGAGACTCCGAGCATAGCTCGGTCCATAGCGCGCTGAGCGACCTTGAATTTGTGGACCAGCCCGACCGTCAGTGTCCACGTTTCGGCACCATATATCATGACGGGCAGAACTCACTGGTTGAAGATCTTAGTCTTCAAACACTGCGGTTTAAGTGACGAGAAGACTTGACGGCTTCTTCTGTCGGCTTCTTTCTCAAAGTTGTGTCTACCAAGCTGGATTATTTGCCCTAGGTAGACATAATCCTTCACAACTTCGAGAAGCGACCCTTCGATGTAGATTGGACTCGGAAAGACGTGCGAATTGTACATGACTTTCGTCTTGTCCAAATTCATACCGAGGCCAACCCGCCGAGGAGCTACATTTAGGCTGTGCAGCACTTGGTTTAGCTGTTCCAGCGTCTCTGCCATTATGACGATGTCATCGGCAAATCGAAGATCTGAAATGTACTCGCCGTTCACGTTGATAGTCCAGTTCAATCCAACGTCTTGAAGACGTCCTCCAACGCATTTGTAAACAATTTAGGGGATATAATATCCCCCTGTCTCACCACTCTGAGCAGTTGGATGGGGCTGGTTTTCTGATCCTGGATCTGGACAGTCATCGTGGCAGTGTCATACAAACAGTTCAACACTTTGATGTAGCGCCAGTCAATTCGACATCGTTGCAGAGAGGCCAGAACTGCCCATATTTCGATGGAGTCGAAGGCTTTCTAGTAGTCCACAAATGCCATACACAGCGTCTGATTGTACTCCTCGGTTTTCTGTTCAATTTGCAAAGGATGTAGTTTACGGTGCTGAAGCCTTTTCGAAAACCGGCTTGTTCTGGCGGCTGGAACTCGTTAAGTATCCTGGCGAGACGGTTTGTGACGACCTTTAAGAACAGCTTGTATACGTGGCTCAGAAGTGAGATGGGTCTATAGTTCTTCAGCAAGGATTTAAGGTTTTATTCCATCTAAATAGACCAATTTTTTAAATTACTGAACTCCATTTATGACTAAACAATAATTTACCAAAAGTAGTAACAAATAATTACCTGTTTATGTGATTCCTATAATTTTCATAAATTTTTGCCTGCGGGCTAGAGAAGGGAAGATAACTTTTCATCACTCATGTTTAGAATCCAGATAAAACTTTCACTAGGTATTTGTAGTTCGATCAATGAAAACGATGATATATTACTTAAATAAAGATGTGTAATGTCACAAACAGTGTTACGAAATACTAAGTAAGGGTCACGATCGCGCAGGTAAAATCAAACACAAAATCCGTATTGCTATCTAGCTCAGACATGTTGCACCGTTTTGCGTGTGACAAAGACGATAATAATATTCGTTTAGATAAGTTTTAGATGTAAAGGACAGGTTATTATTTTCGATGCTGACAAATTAACGTATGGGTCAATATGATTAAGATAATTCGAGCCACAATTTAACGTAAGGGACATGGTATTTGCACCTACTCAGGGAACACTAATGTATAAGACCTGTTGTAAAATGTTCTCGATTTTTTTTTAATGTAAATACCAAATACTGTGAGTAAAGAGACTTACATTAGTTTTTATAAAAATATTAATTTGAAACGTCCTATACAGCCAGTTTTTATTAAAAAAATGGTCTAGACCTGTGAAAAATATGTAATGTAAGGGACATTTTTTTTTAGATATTGAGATTTTAAATACACCAATCGATAGAGCAAGAAATTTCGAATCCAATGATATATATAACTCATTTTCGACAAAATGTCCCTTACGTTATTTCAAATTTCCGGTATCGATGTTTTGTTTTTTAGCCACGATAATTACCATGTTCATCAACATCGACCTCCATTTCATCAATTTGTTTTATTAAGTTCTTCACTCATTTCGTCTCATATTTTCGGTGTGATTTCACCGAAAAGTATGAGTAATGACTTTTTTACGAGCGATGCGAAAATTGAGCTCCTGAATAATATTTTTTTTTTGTTCTTATCACTTTCCCCCATCTTGCAACAAGTTGTTGTAATATGGTTTCTGAAGCCAAAGGCTAATATGATAGTATTTAATTTAAGCATTGTTATTTATTTTTGCATTTTATGTGGATGAGTATGCATAATACATATCTGGGGCAAATAATCAAGATAAACAATATGTCAAGCAAAGAGATTGAGACACGCATAGGACATGCTTGGAAGAAATACTGGGCACACAGAGAAATAATGAAGGACAAAACAATACACATCGCGGTCAAAGGAAAGCTATTTAACACTTGCATACTCCCTATCCTAATATATGGATGCCAGACTTGGGCACTCACTAAATCTCAACAAGCCAAACTTCGAACTTACCAGCGAAGCATGGAACGAAGCATGATGGGGAAAAGGAAAATAGATAAAATCAACCACAGCAAAATTAGGAAAGCTACAAAGACCCAAGATGTGGTGTTAAAATTAAGAACGCTAAAGTGGAAATGGGCTGGCCATGTAATGAGAGGAGAAGAGAAATGGAACAAAATAGTAACATTGTGGTACCCAAGAGAGGGAAAGAGAAAAAAGGGAAAACCATTCAGAAGATGGGAAGACGATGTGGTTAAAACTGCTGGAAAAACCTGGACTAGACTGGCGCGAGAGAGAGAAGATTGGAAAGTTTTGGAGGAGGCCTTTGCCAAAGGGCACACAGTATAAAAAAAAAAAACGTAAAATATGTCTGATAAAGGCTATAAATAAATAAAATTTATTTTTGCATAAATAAATAAATAAAAGTCACTTTATGCAATAAGATTTTCTTAAAGAAATTAAATATTTTAGAGTAAGTTGCTAAGCTCACAAAAACGGCAGGCCATTTTATCACATAACATAATCAGCCTATAATGTTCCCACTGCTGGGACACGCCTCCTCTTTCTGTATTAGAGTGGGCCATACATAATCCACCATGCAGATCTAGTGCGGTTTTGTGGATGTCGGATGTCTTCGAAATTTTGGTTCTAGAACATGCCGGTTTCCTCACGATGTCTTCCTTCACCGTTTGGTGAAGGCAGTAGCGATGAAATGATTTACACAAAGTAAATTGCCTGCTTGGGTTCGAACCCACGACCTACAAATGGTAAGTTGGGCCCGTTACCACTGGGCCACCATTGCTCGTATATATCGCATGATCATCATTGAGTTGACATGTGGTCGAGAAATCGTGTAAAAAATTGAATGAATGGTTCATGGTTAAAACTGTCAAAGGTTTTTGACTTCAAAGCTATTAGTTAATTAAATACTTACATCACTCTTATATATATCTGACATTTACTTAGTCAAGTAAACGATAAAGACAAGAAAATTAATAAACGGTTAATGTAATTAGGTACTCGTAATAAGGTAGGCTGCTATGTCTATTAGTACCTACCTACTTATTAATTTAGCAATTAAAGTGTACATCACACTTATATTATAAAGGCAAAAGTTTGTGAGTGAGTGTGTGTGTGTTGATGTTTGTTACTTCATCACGCTCAAACGGCTAGACCAATTTTGATAAAATTTTGTATGGAGGTAGCTGATACCCTGCGTTAACCTATAGGCTACTTCTTATCCAGATATTCCCACGAAATCGACATTTACGCGGGTGAAAACGCGGGGCGCAGCTAGTTCAAAATAAATCCAATACAAAATCTGCCAGTCTTTTCCCAACTATATTAGAGTCGGCTTCCAGTCTAACCGGATGCAGCTGACCAATATTTTACATGGAGCGACTGCCTATCTGACCTCCACAAACCAGTTACTGGGTAACACGGTACCCCTTGGTAGTGGTTGTCTGACTTTTTGGCTTTTGACTACCCGTAACGACTGTCAAAGATCTACAAATGACAGCCGGGACGTTGGTCCCGATGGCGATCCCGGATAGCGTGGGGCTATTATTATTTAGCCACGATATATTACATCAAATTAAATCCATTCATACTAATAATAATATAAATGCAAAAGTAACTCTATCTTATGTATCTACTCGTATTTACGCCTAAACTACTGAACCGATCGTTTTGAAATACGGATAGGTAGTCTGGAGATAGACATAGGCTACTTTTCAACCTGGATATTTCGTATTAAAAATTATAAAATCCATACTAATATTAATTTAAAATCCGAAAGTAACTCTTTCTGTCTGTCTGTCTGTATGTTAGCTTTTCACGCCTAAATCACTGAACCGTTTAAGATGAAATTTGGTATAGAGATAGTTTGAGTCCCGGGGAAGGACATAGGATAGTTTTTATCCCGATATTCCCACGGGATCGACACTTATGCGGGTGAAACCGCGGGGCGCAGCTAGTACCACATATACGCAGATGAAGTCGCTAGCAACAGCTAATCCTTTCCGAGGCACGGAGGGGTCTTAATATGTAAAAATGGTCACCCATTTACAGACTAACAGTGGCAAGCGTAGCTTAAATTGATCGATCGACCCATGCGGCTGGTATTGCTTATCCACAAGCCTCTCAAAAAATACATACATACATAAATCTTATACTAGCGATCGCTAACGCAAAGTCATCTCTTCACTTCCGACTGACCAAATTACACAATAGTTTTAATGAAATGTGTAACAAGATCTTATAGTGTAACGTATTATTATATACAAAGTAACCGAAGACTAACGCTTCGACGCTTTAGATAGTAGTAACACCGGTTTTTGAGACTATTGTATAACAACAAACATACATAAGTTTATCTATACAAATAAATAAAATTGAAGTGTCTGTTTGTAATATTAAAATAACCCCTTTTTACTAAATGCATAAATGATTAATGATTTTATTTCTGTAAGTAGGTTTGTACAAACATTTTTACACGTCAATCATATTTTTCTTAAAGCTAGATGAGGTCGGCGTTTCCTACGAGTATCTGACTACTCTGAGAAGAAAGGCCGAAACAAACTCAGAGGTCACAGTCTCTTCTAAAGTCCAGACAAAATCTTGGTCAGATCATGTGAAGACCATGTAGATTGGTGTCTGAAATGGTCTTTTGAGGAAAGAACCACACAGATTGAGCGGACCTGTCCAGTCAGTGCAAGCATTTGTCAAAAATCGTGCAGGTCAACTCAGAGCTTGAGGAGCTCAACGATTCGACGAACAAAACCAAAGAAAGGACATTTGGGTAGGCCGCGTAAATTACTCAAACTGCCAGATCATGATTAGAACTAACTAAGAAGGAAAAAAGAAATACAGAAAAAAGAAATGACCCACATAGTCCTCACATTTACAATAATTAAATAAAATAAAAATACTTTACAAAGTAAATATTCATGTCATTGTATATATAAAATTCATAAATGTCAATGTGTATATTAAAAAAAATCCAGGATGTTATACCGACCAATTTCGCAACACCACAATACGCTCCAAGACAGTTATCGCCGATGTTGGCGGCAAGTCTACGAGTCTGAAGTGGGACTGGGCGGGTCACACTTATAGGATGCATCCAGACAGATGGGCCAAAGTCGTCACACATTGGGTGCCTGAAGACGGGCGTCGCCACCGAGGCAGGCCTAAGAAACGCTGGCGTGACGATTTAGACTCATTCCTAACCGACTGGACAGAGAAGGCACAGCACAAGGAAATGTGGAAGACAATGGGGGAGGCCTTTACCCAGCAGTGGGACAGTAAAAGCTGATGGAAAAAAAATATGGATGTATACACGGTACATATACCAAAATAACATTTTTTACAATTTTTGTCTGTCTGTCTGTTTGTTTCGGCTATTCTCTGAAACGGCTGAACCGATTTTGACGGGAATTTCACTGGCAGATAGCTGATGTAATAAGGAGTAACTTAGGCTACTTTTATTTAAGAAAAAAAAATAGAGTCCCACGAAAAAAATCCACGCAGACGAAGTCGCCGGTAACAGCTAGTTCTTTAATATGATATATGCATAATGTGTGTCAATAATATAGTAAATATAGTTCGGACCATGGCGTGGACTCAGGGTTTTATTGTTTAAAGTTTAGTGCCGTAATCGTTTTGTAGTGCCAAGGTTTTGGGTTATATTTAAATGCAGGGCAAATATGCGATTGAGTTTTTTTGTGACACACTTGTACATTGTCCATTTATGGAGTTACAACATTAAACTGCATGAAGTCAGCCAAGATGGTTACTGAAATCAATGTAGCCTGCAATTATACTTTTTAAATTAGTAAAAAATATAAATTGCAGTTTTCCAAAGGGTATCGTATTACCCAGTAACTGGGTTGTGGAAGTCAGATAGGCAGTCGCTCCATGTAAAATACTGGTATTCAGCTGCATTCGGTTAGACTGGAAGCTGACATGAACTTAGTTGGGAAAAGGCTAGGCAGATGATGACAAGCATACAGTCGCTTCTAGAAACCTCAAAAATTGTCTTTGAAACATCTTCTGGTGTTTGTCACTGGACTGCAGATGATCCTCAATTTCTTCCTGTACCGATACAACACACTTGATCAAACGAAAGAAGAAAAAAAAACACGTTAATTCGCTTCAAATGAGCCGTTACCAGTTTTATGTAATCGATTAGCAACAATACATAAAATAATAAAAAATAGTCGTAGCTGCTTTGTTCATTTACCACGCCAATTATTGAGACAATGAACCTGAGTTATATCGTACTTTAATAAAATAAAACAAATATGTGCTATGCTATGTAAATAAAATAAACTCGTGGAAGCAATTGGACGTAACGAATGATTGGCTTATTCACCACGATTCCAACACAGATAAGTGAAAGATTTTGGTCAACAAGGATGCTTGGTTCTGCAAACTTTTTGTTTATTTGTGTATGTGACAATATTTTGGTGGATGACCCATCGGATATGGTTAATGGTAACCTAGGTTGAGAAACCCCCATGGATACTCTTCGCCCTAGCAAGAACCCTAGGCCAACAACGAAAATGCGAATCCAACGACACCGACTTCCGAAATTAAAGTTATTTTTCACTTTGTAGTGTCTTTTTTGGAAGTCGGTTGTTTTTCTTTCTGTAAAAAAAAAAATATTTTGTAACCAACTAATTACGTATTCACACTATGTAAATAGCTTAAACGCACATTAACAGTACTGCAGTCGTAAACAAAGACAAGTTTACTCTCATATTGCATTAAGTCTCAAAATAATTTGCATTGAATAGGTCACCCAAACATGGACGTAGAAAGTTCATCTTGGACTGAGGTTCCATTGTTTTCGATGACCATCTGACGTTGTACGTAAATTACTGGAATTTTGTTGGTAGTATAGTAAGCTTCAGTTTCAGGGGACAGAAACTACTATACATCAATTAAATATGCATTTTATAAGGATATGATGACCATTCGTCATTGCTTGCTCTGAGAGAGCTCTTTAATAATTAATGAGACCAATAAGACCAACATTTCCGTTTTTTTTTACTAGTAGGACAAATAAAATTGTTTGTACAAAGGTAGCAGCTCTAAACACTGTCAGCGGCGTCGACCTCTCGTGTCCGGCCCTGGTTGAAGTCATGGTCTGGAGCGAGAGGGAGTGGGAGGCAGTCACCTCCTTCTGCGAAGCAGTCATGCTAGCGAAGGAGGTGGCGGGTTGGCTGAGGGAGAGAGCCTCACGTCCCAGCCGTCGCGGGAGACGCTCCGGGCGTCGGGAGCCGCCGGAGAGTAATGGGTAGCTCACCGTCTGATCAGGACCAGGCCCGTGCCGGACGGCGCGTATGTGTTCCACGCGCGCCTCAAAGAGTTGTCAGCATAAAGGAAGAGGCCTGTTAGGGCCGAAACCTTTTGGGATAGCGGGATTGTCCGAAATGGTTACCGCTACCCCGGAACACAAAGGGCTAAGGAAGGAACACGGATGGGTTTTAGTCAGTAAGAGTCTGACACTCCCTTCCGCTCCACCCAGAGCGGGAGGGGCCATTTGATGATTTCCCATCCAAAAAATAAAATAAAGCTCTAAACACTGTTTCTGAATATAATTTAGACACTTTCAATATTGGCATACATAAAGGTCACTGGTTCGATTATGAATAAAAAATAAAAATATTGCCTATAAATTAGATGTTAATCGCTTCTAACCTCAATGCCAAAGAATCCTTGTGGAAACAAAACACCATTCGTTGTCGGCTTGACTTTCGTTCAGTCACCTGTCATCGGAAGTCTAACAAAATTCCAACCAGAAAATTAAACACTATACTTCTTAAGGGCTTGTAATAGTTCAGCTCAAATTCAGATTTTGCCCCCACTTCCCCGCGCTATGTATCATTCTATCCCACTCGCACTGACATACTGATTCAGTTAGGGTGAACCGAACTATTGTTGGAAGAATGTCAAGAAATAAAATGATTAAACTTAACATTAATTTATTACATTCACATAAAAATTAGCTTTCACATTGTACCTATGTGCAGTATATATAAAATCCTTTTAAATGGACAGGTAAATAATAATATAATAACAAAAAAAAAACATGGGACGCTCATCATTCGCATAGCAAATACAAAGCAAAGACAAAATTATTTATCCTACATAATATTTGAGTAGCGACGTCTACAAACGAAATACACCAATCTTTTGTTTGACATCACAATCCTACATCACGCAAGCAAAGTTTACCGCGAAATCCGCAATATACCTACTGCATTAGTGTTCTATGACCGACCAAAGACCATTGCTCTACCGCCATATATTTGTCACCATAAGACAGCGACAGCCAAATGCGAGCCGGCACTCACTGACGGCGTGGCACGGCAGGTTGTGCTGCGGCATCCCGCGGCGTTCCGTGGCATCCTGCTGAAAGCCCGCTCTGACTGGACTGCGCCCCATTAACCGAAATGACCGATGCACAAGTTTCAACCTTATTTCAACCAGCTTAGCAATCATAATTCCTCGACACAAAGTGACCCACACGTCCCGCGGGATGCAATTGCGCGCCGCGGCATTACGTGGAATGAAACGGCATAACACGTCATGCTGCAGCATCCCTCGGCGCGTCGCGTCATGCCGCAGCGTCCCGCGGCACGTTGCGTCATTTCCCGGCATCGTGGTAACGAAATAAAGTAACATGAACTCTAAACTCATTGAAATAAGATTTAAAATAACTTGATTAGTAATAAAATCCTTTGCCATGACACGCCGTGCCATGCCGTCAGTGAGCGCCGGCCTTAAAATTACTTTCTTTTTGATGATTCTTTGGCCAAAAAATAGGCTAGTCCTCTGGTCACGTGAAGAGTCGACCAATCGCTTGGCGATTTCTCTGAAAATTAAGTGGGCACTCGGACCCTGTGGCCCTAGTGTTTCAGCCCCAAACGGCTGGTACATATAAGTCGGCTTATTAAGATTAGAGTATTTATTTGCGCTGTTTGAGGTTTTCTGCACCCGCAGTAATCGCACTAGCACAGCCCACCGTAATAGGAAGATGCGGTGGCAAGGTAGTAGATACATGTTGCATCACACACCAAAGGCCGACCTAACTTCCAAGGCATTATGGTCAATCTGTCTGGTCTTTTCCAATCGTCGCGAGCCAAGCCATTGGGTTCTAAGACAGCTGGCAACCCATCACTGACATGAGCACGCAATGGTTATAACGCATAATAATACGTCATCGGAATGACTGATGTCAATTATAAAGTTTCATACATTTTGGCTTTAACGATGGTTTAGAATAGAACGCAATAACCTCGAACAACTGATGGTTACCGGCAAGGTGGATGGTAAACAACCAAGAGGTCGCAGCCCTTTGCGATGGTCTGACCAGATAAGCTCTTCTCTTGACACGAAATTTCATGATGCGCTTCACTTGGCCAAGGATAGACAGAGATGGCGAAACATCGTCAGAGAAAAGTTGTTTTCAAGGGAGGATCACGACCCTCAGTAATGTATTCGACCTCCACACCCGTCACAGTGATCCTGCGATGCGCACTGTTCGTCATCAACTTGGTCTTTGACATATTCATCTGAAGTCCAACCTCTAGGCTTGCCGTGCCAAGATTGTTTAGCATCTGCGTCAACTCAGAGGCTGAAGACGAAAAGAGGCACAACTCAGCCTCCGGGCCGAATATTGATCAAAAATGTATTAACTTAAACCAAAAAAAAGTACATGTATCAAGCACAGCCAACACATCAAGCTAGCCGAAATTTTTAAATTTTCCCAATCAATTTTGAACCATATGTTTTAGCGATAAAGTTGAAAATCTATTAAAGAAATTTGACAGATTGTAGTAGCTTGATGTGCTGGCGTCTGTACATAATTCTCAAAATCTATCAGTGGTAATTTGTGATTACTTGCGATGAATGAAAACCGTAGAGAATATAAAGGTTTTATGTAAATTGGCTAATTTTATGCCGACTGTAATTTTTTTTTTTTTCAAAATTTGATAATGCAGATCATAGTTTCTGGTATCCTATTACAACATAACGGGTTTAAAAAGACACAACGAGCCGAGAGTCACTTTTACTCCCCATTATTGTAATCATTTCTTTGTACTAGAAACTTTCTGGTTACAGAGATATTGAGGTCAAAATTACAAATTTTACTGATATTTTGTACGAAAACAAGTTTTGATATTATAACACAACTTTGAATACCTCCAGGACCCCTGTACAGTTTCATGCGGGTGTAAAATTTGCTGTTTGTGGTAGTGCGCTTAACAGCAAATTTTCACATCAAAAATTAAAGTCTATTCCCAGCAATTACTTTTGTGCAATGTTACTTAGTTTGATGTACGACGGCTATGAGTCTTTTTACACCCTATATCAATAAATAGATAAAATTGTTTATAAAAATAGTTTTGCTGAATATTTTGAAAACATCATACATGGGACCTGTCTAAAATAGGTACGTTTACCTCTCTAAATTTTTGACAATGTTTTGACATTGACATGAGATTACGATTTTGAATCATTTCAAACTTGATTTTATAAATGAAAACTACAAAATTTGGAAAAAATAAAAATACGGGTGCCTTATTTTTAAATCTAAATTTCATTTTACATTATTATATAATTTCTTCAGAATATAAAACGTTGTCAATCGGGTCTTTTGAGCGCAAGCGAAGTGACACGGGTTCCCCGTCTGATAGCCGAAGCGGTACTGACTATTAGTATGTTGATCTATGGTACTGACAAGTACTGAATAGGGGTCCTGTCGGGGGCCGGGCGGCAGAGCGGTTCAAGGTATGAGTGGTTATAAAGCTTGGTATTTCGGATCTCATCTTTTTACGTTAAATTTAACGATTAAAAAAATAAAAATGAACCTATGACACCTGCTTTATGCATAGTTCGATTAGCTTGCAAATTTTCATGGCCTAATTTGAAAATTTTCATTGAATATTCTCCTTTTATTTTGCGGTTTAGAGGTAACTTTGAGACTTCTTTCTATCGAGAAAATTGTATGCAATCGTGTTTTCGCAACCGATAACACCTCGCAGTAGTCCTCATCTTTATCGTATATTAATTTCAAAGTGAAAACTGTAGAACTGTTGAAACTACAGCCGCTAATGCTAAGGCAATTTTCGCAATCTGAGGTAGTATCGGGCCTTAACAAAAACAATAGGTATTTTGATCATAATCTCGAAAAAATTTACACGGAACTAAGCATTTCGCCGGCGACAACAATGCTTGAATAAAATTTAAATAATTTATGCTAATTAAATGCCCGAATTCTAATAAAATGTACGTAACGAAACGCTGCAATTATATAATGCTGTTGCATTTATGTATTTACATATTTAGTGAATAGAATTAATTTTTGGTTGCCGCCTATTTGGTTGCAAAAATTCTTGAGAAATTTTTGCAAAGTCTGCTTGGTTCTGTCTTCTAAAACGTTCTAGAAGAAACAGAAAATATTTTCTATCGAAAAGAGGACGGGAAGACCATCTTACTCTCCAGGATGAAGCCCGAGACCGGTGGCAAGCAACAATATATTTGCAGCAGATTTTGCTCAATGTTGAACTCACTACTTAACAGGAGCTAATTAAAAGCTTGCTTATAAGTAGGAATATATTCTGTGAGTAGTCTTTTGGCTGAGACCAAAGTTGCATCATAATCGTTACATTTAGACCTTGTTGGGAACCGCTATATAATCGACCGACGTTACAACACTTTACTAGTATTAATACCTCCTTCCCACATTGTCATTTTACTGCTAAACTGCCAACCGACTTAGAATATTCATCTAAACAGCCAGAAAAACAAATGCCGGTCAGGATATGCAAGAGAAAGCGATTTTAAGATTAGTGACGTAACTGAACAGATTGTAACGAATTGTAAATTTTCATCACGTGGGCAGTTTGCCCAGGTATTGTGTGGAATCGCTAATCTTATAAGTGTTCACATAATGCTACGGTAGCACTTGAGTGTTATGACCGATGCACGTCCTAAATAGTGCATAGAGTCTATTAGACATGGATGACATCAATCAACTTAGCCTACTGTAGTCCACAGCTAGACATAGGCCTTTTCCAAGCAAAGAAATTGAATCATTTAACATGCTTATATAAAGATAATAATTTAAAAAACTTAATCCTACTTAAAATATGACATAAACAAACCTACATTTCTAACAATTAATCTCCAATCTATAGTCTTAGTAATCAATTTATCATCATTCGAAAACTATTCAAATGTTTTTTCTTTTATGTAATACAGTTAAGCGTCTTCCTATACATTCGTGGCTATAAAGATATAAAATCTGACTTTAAGCTTTTATTTCGATACTTATTTTGGACATATTTATAGTCGTCGCCCTGGTGTTGAAAAAAAGGTATTAAAGGTGGAAAAAAGGTACCTATTTCCTTAAATGCAAATACTGCTCCGCAGGCCATTCGCAACAGTGGTCTAAAAAAAGAATTTCAAGAATAGCAGTAGTAAATTATTACTGCTAAATTAAAGTTTGTATGCAAAAGATACTCTATATCTTTATGTTTCTGTGATAGGTGAACGATCAATCTTGCGCGGGCGCAGTCAGAATGATGTCCGCAGTGCGCAAGTGACAGGCGGACGGCGGAGATAGTGATCTATGGTAAACTGTGATTATTATCGGTAGAGTAGGCAGAAGTGAAGGTTGTTATGCAAAAGTCGGTTAGTTGTTTTGTTTAATGTTCCCAATGGCAGTTAATGGACAGTCGAATGTATGCGGAGAATCCTGGTTTTGGTACGATGTAAGTTAGTAGACGTGTCTAATATTCCGCAGAGGGTAGACTTACGCTAAGACACCTCGTGCCTAAAATGGACACATGTTTTTAAACCTCAACATAAATTATATGTGTTGCAAACATAGATAGAGGATAGATGCATTCGAAATGTGGTGCTGGAGGCGGATGCTCCGAATAACATGGACAGCCAAACGCACAAATATGTCTATCCTTTCCCAACTCGATGTCAAGACCCGATTGTATACAATATGCCTACAGCGTATTCTATCCTATTTCGGCCACATAATGCGAAGGGGAGATAGCAGCCTTGAAAAGCTGGTTATTGTTGGCAATACCGAAGGAAAGAGAGCGAGAGGCCGGTCGCCAACACGATGGTCCGACCAAGTAAAAGAAGCTACGTCCTCAAGCAATTTTCAGCAGGTGATGATGGCAACTTTGAACCGGAGTAGATGGAGGCAGATTGTCCGCTTGAAAGGATTCAGTGACCACGATCCTCAGTAATAAGGGACCGATTGAAGAAGTTGCAAGCACTTGTATGGATTTTAAATGCCGATAAATAAATCCCAGTTTAAGCCACTACACTAAATGCAAATAAATTGCAAACCCCATAACTGACCCACATTCACGATGGGCGTTCAGTTTAAATCTAATCAGCGAAATTAGCAGGGATAAGTAACTGAAGATAAAAAACTGACCCACCTGACGACTCTCACTTGTACCAAGACTCCAAGTTATTACGGGCATAAAATAACAAAGTAAAGAAGGCAAACTAAGTACAAAACGATGAAAAACTTGCTGATAAAATAGATTTTGCAAATTGCTGTAATAAAGCTATACTTTAACCGTATGCGTCATTTTGGCATTTAGAAAGAAAGAAATAGTAGATTATTTGCCAAGGGAGCAAACAACTATATTGAAGGTGAGAGTGTTTCTTTGAATCCAGAACGGAGCGAAGGATTCTAGAGTAGGATCCCGAGCGCAGCGAGGGATTTATATTACGTCACTTGACCTTAAAATAGTGTTGCTCCCGATGCGGACACTCTACTTTTTATCACCCTCTATGAAAAAATAAGTAAGTGCAACGTATGAACAAGAACAGTACGTTTATTTATTTGCATACAATTAGGAGCAATTCAAAAATAATTAGAATAGTATAAAAATACACAAATAATTACAATATAGAAATAGTTAGAGGCTAATGTTTATAAATATAAAAAAATAAAAGTTTTTTTTTATTTGGCTCGCGCGCGTTTTACTTAATCATACAGCCTATTACTTGTTCATACAATATTCGTGATTGATCTTTTTGGTGATTGGAACTTTTACCAACAATATCCACATTCCAAATTCAAATCACTTTTAGTCCTTAGGGATTAAAGAGCTATTTTAGTCTCTGTTTACGAAGAATACACTAGCTCTTTTTGAATAGGTGTGATAAAAAGATATTAGGTACCTAACTGTGATCAGAATCCGTTGGTCAACTGTAGTGACGACGCTAATAATGGCGACTGTTATCGAGCCGTAGGTATTATTAAGAGACTGCGACCTTTTTCCTAATGGAATTAGAGTCCTAATCCATATTAGTACTAACATCGGGCTTCTGAGATTGATTGGGTAAAAGATCACAACACTTGCGAACGGGATGTTACGTAGGACTTCTCATACAGTTGGCTGCTTTGTGCCACTGGCTACTGGCCACAGCGATACAGACTATTATAAGTTTTTGTTGAGTATAATGATGTGTCATTTTGCGGTCATTAGAGTGTGTTTACGCATCGGCTTGTTAGTTATCAAATTGAGTAGCAATTGAAGATGCCGTGAATACTTTACTAGGAAAGAATGTTGGTAGGCATATTATGTTTAGAGTTTTTAGGAGAAATTTTGGAGAGGTACTTGATCTTAATTGTGGAAACGGAGTGATGAATGACTGGTCATTTTTATTATATATTCTATGAAAGTACAGTTTTTCGTATTACTGTTTGCATGTGTGCATGAGTTCTTATGAGTTCGGTAACAACTTTACAAATATACGTATATTTTCCTTGTACAATTTATAAGTTTACTTATTAATTCGAAGACGACAATTTCGAGATATCGCCAAGCGGTTAGTCGAGTCTTCACATGACCAGAGGGCTGGCCTATTTCTTGGCCAAAGAATTAGCATTGCCATACAACGTGGCAATGCTGCCAGCCTTTTGGGCACTGTTCCTGTTGACAGCGATGCAGACGAATTCTTTGACGCCCTATGATTATTTTGTTTATTTTTTCATATAATTGTACATATTATTATAATTTATATGTTAGCTTATATTATGTAAATATTCGAAGACCAACAGCATTAATTTGATATCCTAGATTAACCATGGATTTTCTTGTACATTCTTCCTCAATAACATCTAACCTGTTCATGATAAATTACTGATCACTTTCAATATCTCAAGATTGTAGTGAAAGTAATATTGTCTAGTTCTATGAGATTGAGTGAGCTATGATTTGTATTTATATGACCAGTCATATAGCGGCGTAGTTTTTTAAACTACTCTGTACGTAGTAAGTAAATAAATTATTTTTAATAAATATGATTGGGTTATTGCGGAATGATTGTATATAACTGTGATGATATAGATGTGTTTTTGAGTGGAGATCGCGAATCGACAAATGTAAGGTAGGGCGCTTCTGGCTAGGCGGAGCGACGATCTTCGCAGGATGGCTGGTAGCAGCTGGATGAGAGTTGCCCTAAATCGAGTTTTCAAAATCAAAATTAGTTGAATGGCGTGCAATAGCTGGGCTTATGTCCAGCAGTGGTAGGCTCTAGGCTGATGATGATGACGATGATGATGAACTGGAGCAAGGGCAATGTTATATTGTATGTGACAATAAGGTTGATTGGTAAAATAAAGTAATCTTGGCATGTAATATGCTCAGAATTCTATTAAGTGGAGAAACAGATAAAACAACACGTGTAAGTAGATGAGTAAAAAACGGGTTGTTTAGGCGTGCCTCATGGTTCAATTCTGAGCCCGTTTTGTAGCGGTATCTACAACGCCACATGCGAACAACGCGTCATACTGACGTCACGCAAGTCCTGCATTTCGCAAGCAGAGTTTGCCGCACAACTAGCATAGATACAACAGCCCGACATGAATCATTGGGCAGTTGCCCACCAGACACAACACCCGTCTGGTCGAAGGATCCTCCCTTTTCTATAGAGTATGAGTGAACTTTACACCCTGTTTATCATACCTCTATAGTTTCACTTCTTATTCTTAAGAAATTATATGATTTCTGTAACACTATTTACTGGCGACACTACATAAAAAAACGAGGTTCAATAAAATTAAAGAGGCAAATGGACTACGTAAGGATCGTAGCAGCTAGCGATCTGTAGGTTCAATCTACTCACATGGGAAGAAGGTATGAGTTTACGTCAAACGACCTCAAAGTTATCAACGATATATAATTATCTAATTGTTTATTGGAAAGTAATAATCTTTTATCAAATGAATGAATGAAGTGGTTAAACCAGACTCGATTAATCGAACGAACCCCAAGATTCGCACTAGTTCACTTCATGTTCATGGTGCTACAGCGACCATCTATACATATAAAATTCAAAGTCCTGACTGACCTACTGATATGTCCAAGAGACATGAAATTTGGGGGGTGTGTTCTTTATGAAGAGTAGGTATCCACTAAGAAAGGGTTTTTCGAAATTCCACCCCTAAGAGGGTGAATGGGGGGAGGGTGAAATTTTACGCGGACGAAGTCGCGGGCAGAAGCTAGTTGCATATAAAGGCAATGGCGCGCCAATGCGGGGCGCGGTAATGGTAGAGAAGACGTGCCCGTAGGATAGGGAAGGGTTTAAGAGCCTTTTTTTTTTCGCGGTGGAAATCCTCATGGACTTCCTCTATCGTGGGGGTGACAGAGGGGCATGCTGGACTCTTACCGGCTAAAATCACCGCGGTGTTCCACCTCTACCTATGGCCGGGGGTGCGGGATTCGCATAAGTATTAACCGCTCCCCAAGGGGCTTAAGAGCCTACCGGATATGCATCCTAGAGTAAGCATCATCCTTTCTCCTATTAAAAACTAACTTTGCTGTGCCTGACAGGGTCCATAATTGATTCGATGTATTAACATACCTACCAACTGTTATACAGGATATCCCTGGAAGTATGGATCAAATCGAATAGGGACGTAGGCAAGATAATTTCCAAAAGTTTTAGCAAAAAAAAATACTAAAAAAAAACTAAAAAAAAAGAGAACAAAGATCGAATTCGTGAAAACTATCAGGGCTATCTAAAAAAAAAAAATGATAGCCCTGATAGTTTTCACGAATTCGATCTTTCTTCTCTTTTTTTTGTATTCATTTTTTAGGTTTTTTTTTTAGTATTTTTTTATGATTAATTTCTTTGAACACTAAGCGAAGTGATTGAAAAAAAAAAATTAAAATCGGTCATAACTTTTGAACCGTAAAAAAATTCACTGACATTCTCAGGGTTAAAAAGTTTGGAAATGACGGTGGTTTGGAAGTGACGATGGGCATCTTTTAACGACCTTGCCGCAAGGTTGGTTCAGGTCGAGCTTCATCGGTGAGTCTTTTGGCGAGGTTGCTGACAAAAGTGTAGCCTCTTCAAAGTCTCATAACAAACTAATTTGGACTAATACTTAGGCTCGCTAATATAACTATACATATACCGGACACATCCACATGTTCTCACCTATGTATATATTTAATCTACAATCACGAGGCTTACGTAACACACATTCACTAATCAACTTTACTTGGCTAACAAACCGCAGAATTTTGATTGGATCCACGTAATTTCTGAATGTCGAGATCAGAGAATACATTGCTAAAATTCGTTTTGTTGTTGATGATATAATATTATGTATTAAAAATGTTGTTACAAGGAGAACACTTATACAGGGTGAATTTTCCAAGTGGGCGTGGATGGCCAAATTCTAAACTATGAGGAATATCAAAAAGTACTCAAAGGAGTCGCGGGCTCGATTTTGATGAAAACTAAAACTGCATCATTGGATTTTTGAAAAATCAATATTTGTAGCCAGGAATCGAACCTATTGATTTTGAAAAAAAAAACACACTGTATTATTACACCATTCGATAGTGTCTCTAAAAAGGATCAAATTCTGGGAAGTAATGACATACCGCAAACTTATGGAAAATGTTGAATTTTAATAAACTTCTTATTTGAAAGTATTCATACCTACATTACGTACCTTATTCGAAATGATGCTTAATATTTTTATTAACACACCCACAGCGCAGTCACTTTTACAACATTATGTTCTAAATTCAAATTTCTATTATGATCTTTGGAAAATATTCTAATGGAATCAATAATATTGTAATGCTGAATGCAGTACAATCCTTGAGACGTCGAATCCAGCTATGTATTGAAAACAATGGTCAACATTTTGAAGAATTAATCAGTTAAGGTATAGTAGGTAGGTAACATAACTCGGGCCCGGCTAAATAATAACAGGCGCACAGGTCAATCCATCAGATCAAGCTACTCTTGCCGCGGTTGGTCTGTGGATGGGTGACCATCTTTACAAACCGAGACCCCTCCATGCCTCGGAAAGCACATTAAGCCGTTGGTCCCGGCTGTCATTCCTGGATCTTTGACAGTCGTTACGGATAGTCAGAAGCTCGAAGGTCCGTCTGACAATCAGTCTTACCAAGGGGAAGGGGTATCGTATTACCCAGTAACTGGGTTGTGGAGGTGACATAGGCAGTCGCTCCATGTAAAATACTGGTATTCAGCTGCATCCGGTAAAACTGGAAGCCGACCCCAACATAGTTGGGAAAAGGCTAGGCAGATGGTGATGAGGTAGGTAACATAAGAAAAATAAAAAAAAGTATTTTGTTAAAAATGAGCTCTTTCCTTTAGTTTGCCGTATGTCATTACTTCCCAGAATTCGATCCTTATTAGCGACAATATCGAATGGTGTAATAATACAGTGTGTGTTTTTTTTCAAAATCAACAGGTTCGATTCCTGGCTAGAAATATTGATTTTTCAAAAATGCAATGATGCAGTTTTAGTTTTCATCAAAATCGGGCCCGCGACTCCTTTGAGTAATTTTCGCTAGTAGTCACAGTTTCGGATTTGGCCATCCACGCCCACTTGAAAAATTCAACCTGTATATGAACAGGTAGTGAGAGATTCTTCCGCCATTGGTGTCTGACTGGTTTTACTGTCTGGACTCATCTATGATATCTTTGCGTTCTTACTTGTCCGAAGATTTTCTCGTTTAACGTGTGTCTAGTCTAAAATGTCACAACATTTTATCCTGTGTCTGGTTGTAATCACACTATCACACTAATATTATAAAGGCGAAAGTTTGTGAGTGTGTGTGTGTTTTTTTTTGTATGTTTGTTACTTCTTCATGCTCAAACGGCTGGGCCAATTTTGATAAACTTTTGTATGGAGGTAGCTGACACCCTGGATTAACATATAGGCTACTTTTTATCTCGATATTCCCACGGGATCGACATTTACGCGGGTGAAACCGCGGGGCGCAGCTAGTAAATTATAAACCACCACACACATGACACCAGTCAGCGAAACACGACGCCGACACTTCGTGTTTAGTTTAGTTAGTTTCTTAGTGTGATTATAATGTTGTATTTATGGTATTTTTAAGTTATATAAATATTGTATTTTATGTGTTTTATATGGGCCTTGATGCCTGAAATAAATGGATAAATAAATAAATATGATTGATTGATTGATTTTTTTTTTATTTTGACCGCCCATATTGTCACCCATTGTAAAGTTTCTATATTCATGTCTGTAATTTATATGGTGTACATAAAACATCGGAGTATTCTATTCTATTTTATTTTTGAAAGTAGGTTTGTACAAACACTTTTACACGTCAATCATATTTCTAAAACTAGATGAGGTCGGCTATTCAACTGTTTCACTGTCAGTCATTTAGCATATAAATGTAGTTATAGAATTTGCCCATATTTCGCCTCGAGCCTCTCCAAAACCACTTCTATTAGTCTTCTTTGAGTATTTAAGGACCGAACTATTTGCGCCATTGACATGACCAAATTGACACATATGTCATTATTTATTCTTGTTATGAATTCTTTAAGTTTTCTTGTCAAGGTTAGTTCTTTAAATTAATTTTAGTATCATACATTTTTAACGATGTTCTTTAGTTAAATGTCTTGTCGTTTTGGCGAATTCAGCTTATATTGGCGACACTGATCGCAAAGATTTCGGAATGTAAATCGACGTCAGTAAATAAAACAATTTTATTACCCCTTTGCGTAATGGTTTTAAGATTTCACGAAATGTATCTCCAATTTGTTATGTAAAGGTAACATTGAATGGGGGGTTTTCAGGTAATATTTTAGCAGGTTGGTATCGGCGGTGGGAGAAGACCAGACTCATTATTATCTTGTCGGTTGATGTCTACTTAAAAAAGTCAAGATAAAATTTTTCTTTTTGAGTTGCGCCTGCTTTTGACTTCGATTTTGCTTGGTGGAAGGCGATGAATGTGCCACTATAGAATGAGTGTGCCCAAAAAATGCCTGACAACTCTTGCTATTTAGACCTTACAAAAAATTAAGCTTCCCAAAACTACAGAAGCCAGTCTAGGCTAGTCTTTGAAGCAAACGACTTCTTATTTTCACGTGGAAATAAAGTTACCTTCCCCTCTGAAAAAGCTATGGAGAGATATGACGGGAATTTCCAGGTTAAAACCACGTGGTAGCCATCCAGCAGATAAGGACCTCCAGAATCCGGAAGTAAGCATCCTCACATAAAACGAAGTAAAAGCTGAATTCTCGTAAAGGAGGAAAGTGCGTGAGATACAGAATCTAGGTCATACAGTACATTCATAGCATGCTGATCATATGCTGATATTATGCAGAGCATGTACTCCACAAAGATGGCTTTCTGAGTCATGTGTGGGTAGGTATGCGTTACGTATGAGTGGTCTTCCCAAATCGAGATGTTGTATGTAATAGGGAAATTGTATGCTGTTTTGAATAGTGGGTTCATTATGGTAAAAGGGTTTTACTAAAATGCTAAAACATTTGTAATTCCTGTCTAGGAGTTCAGTTATGTTTTGTCTACATTCAAGGAAGGATAAAATTATGTTGATTACTAGCTTCTGCCCGCAACTTCGTCCGCGTGAAATTTCACTCTCTTAGGGGTGGAATTTCGAAAAACCCTTTCTTAGTGGATACCTACTCTTCACAAAGAACGTCCTCCAAATTTCATATCTCTAGAACCAGCGGTTTTGGCTGTGCGTTGATATATCAGTCAGTCAGGACTTTGAATCTTATATTATATTGATGTTCGGTTTTGCATACATAATTATGTTATGTGACCGGTCTTAGGCACTTTTACCATCTTAGCTATACTAATTATGGATAGTAATTAATTAATGTCAACATGAAAAATATTCATTAAGACGATTTTAAATAAATTAATTCAGAATAACACCATTGATGAATTCTTCCTTTTATCTTCTTGATTTCTCGACGCTTTTTAAGGCATAATATTGGTAAGTATGTAAGATATCTACAATACCAAGTTAAGAATTCCTAAATTTACCGCAGAGAAAGAACCAAGACTTAGAAAAACTAACTTCAAACTTCACCTACTTATCTCAGATATACTTTAGATAAAATAGTGGTATTATTTACAAGTTAGTATTCTAAAACAGAAGCAAAATAAAATGGACATAGTTATGGCTGTTTGGTCAGATAATCAGCCTTGATCTTGGTCGCTTTCATTTTTATTTATTCTCAAAAATCAAAGTGACACATCGTCGCATTGTCATTATGAACCATGAAGACGCAGTGACTGCAGTCGAATGGGCTGTGGTAGAGAACCCCAAGTAAAGGAAGCGTTACCAGGCAAGATCGGAAGATTCTTCCTTTTCAATGAAAGAGTGGCAATTACATCTTCCCTAAGCGACACATTATTGTTTTCCGACATCCACGCGAACGAAGTCGCAGGCACAGCTAGTTCAGAATAAGTTTTGTCTTATTGTACTTTTTGCTACACTTAGAAGGATTACATAATTACCTACACAAACAAAAACTTTACAAACGATGGTCATCAAAACAAAAGAAAACCCCATTTAGAATGTAACGTGACTCCTACAAGTCCACCTAAATGTCAAAGTAATAAATTATTGTTTTTTTATGGGTAAGGCCATTGCTGCGCAACTTTGCACCCACAAAAATACAAACAATGGTGTTCACACAACAAAACCCATGGGGCAATTTGCCCATACATCGACATTGACCCTTAGCAGTAGTTCTGCTGGCCTCAATACACATCACGTCCACCTGTTTCCTTATGTACGTTACACAAGCGGACACCTGATCGCGAGAGCTGCCTTATAAGTGGTTGTACTAACTGTTTTAACTGATTCTGGAGTATTTATGAAGCTTTTAAAGTAAAAAGTTAAGAAAGGGCAGTGAGAAAAGGTGAAAAGGACTTTCTATATTCTGTTGTCGACGATTCCGGTGATATGGCAGCATTCTGGTCAACAACTGAAAGATCTTTGACCAGTGGCATAATGTGTATATCTCCTACTAATAATCTAAATAAGGCCGGCCGCATACGTCCGGTATTTTCCGTTCGGAAACCTCGACGGAAAATATAAGAACGTGTGCGCTAAAGAGAAGATTTTGTATGAAATGCGTGTATTCAGTGCCGCAGTGACGTATGCGGCCATTCTAAAGCTGAAGAGCGAACGGCAAAACAAGAGATCTCTTTACCTATTCTATTTCAAACACCTATTTTTACACCTACCTATGTTTAACAAATAAAAATCTTTGACTTTGTCTATGAAAAGAGTTTGTTTCTCTGTTTGAACGCGCTAATCTCTGGAACTACTGGTCGGATTTGAAAAATTATTTTTGCATTTGATAGCCTGATTCTTGAGGACGGCTATAGGCTATTCAACATCACGCTAGGACTCTTAGGAGCCGAGCAAGAGGAAATAAAGTCGGAAAGAACGCTAAGCGAAAACGAAGTAGGTAATAGCGAGGCCAGGCGATGCGATGCGACGGGGTAGGTCGGGGGTGCAAGAAATTTCACACAGACGAAGTCGCGGGTAGAAGCTAGTATTTTTACAAAACACCATTTTTAGGGTTCCGTACCTCGAAAGGAAAAAACGGAACCTTTATAGGATCACTTTGTTGTCCTTCCGTCCGTCCGTCCGTCTGTCTGTCTGTCAAGACCGTTTTTCTCAGGAACGCGTGGAGGTATCAAGCTGGAATTTATACCAAATACTCAAGTCTACTGCCCCTTGGAGCTGTGAAAAAATCAAACTTCTAAACCAACACAATCAAAAGATATGCCACAGCCGTTTATGCCACAAATTTTCGACACTCGCAAGGGAATCAAAACCTACAGGGTACTTCCCGTGAACTCAGAATCTTGAAAGGTACGAAGCAACTTCTTATAACACAGATAAAGGAAAAATTGCGAAAATCGTTAATTTTTAGTAACATTATATAATAAAAATATTTTAAACAGGTTTGTACGGAACCCGCGGCGCGCGAGTTCGACTCGCACTTGGTCGGTTTTTTTTTATTATGGTCATTAGAACCGAAAGACTTCAACGGCTGGACATAGGCCTCCCCCAAGCGTCACTCGTCACATCGACCAGTTCCGTGCTTCTCGCATCTAGCGGATTCTCGCGACCTGCACTAGGTTATCTTACGGGATGCGATCGCCAACCCACCTGCAAAGCGTAGCGATTAAAGTATACCCCCAGCTAATGGTGACGTATCGTTTGGTAAATAATAATCCAACTTCAGTTCGCACCACTAAACGATGCGTACACACAACCTAGTTTCCACGTATTACCGCGCTATGCGTTTGGCAGCACTCTTGTCGAATCACGCGAACGCATCACATGACTCATTGCTACTTACGTTTTCATACTGTTTATCTTCTCACTATGTGAATGAGCATTACTTTTGAAATCAGCTTCATATTAAAGATGATAATGTAAAAACTAAAAATGAACTATGAATAATAACTTTGTATTCAATTATTTTTTTACTCATTTTGAAACATTAAAAGACCCCTTTTAGAAATTATGTCAACAGTAAATGCCAAAGAGGAAGTTAGGAAAATATTACATCCCCCATACCCCGACCAAATGGGTTAGGTTAGGTTATAACTGTGATCAACCGCGTGCGAGCCGAGAGAGCGAAGCGAGGCGAGCACTACGTCCAAAGTCCAGGCTTTATGTTCATCGATGGCCCAACTTTGCTGGGTAATCACACGGGTGTTATTTTATTTTTTAACCGACTTCAAAAAAGGAGGTTCTGTATTCGACCCGTGTGTATTTATGTAGGTATGTATGTTTGTATGTCCGCGATTATGGTTTCCGCGAGTATGAACCGATTATGATAATTTTAAATTAATGTAATCTACATACTTCCAGGAAGGTTTTAGTATATAATACATTATGTAATTATTCTTATGTACGAAGTTATATGCATAAATGTACTGCCTCTCCGGCATTTCTATGCGAATTTTGATGATTCTTCTAGTCGGTGTCTTCAATTCTTCAATGCACTAGTGTTAATTGAATTTGCGTGGGGTAGGTACAACTAAAAAGTGAAAAATATTTTTTTTTAACAAAAAAGACAACCGACTTAAAAAAAAAACACTACAAAATTATAAATAACTTTAATTTCGGAAGTCGGTGTCAAAAAACGAAAATGCGGAACCAACGACACCGACTTCCGAAATCAAAATTACTTATTTATCATTTTGTTGTGTTTATTTTTTTAATAGTAGCAATCCAGTTAACACCTCGCAGATTGTCTAAGTATGAAGGAAATGTGATTCTGCTATGCACCGCGTGCGATCTCGGAGCAATATGCCACTCATTACGTATCATTTTCTGCTTTACAACGTAAGCGGCTAATAAACTAAGGCACTTTTTGTAGTCAAAGATTGCGTAGAAATACCAACACTTGTACCGGAATATTTCTATTTGGCCTATAAAGCCTCATGCTGGACTGGAATGTTTTTAAGGCGATAAAAGGCAGAACGCTTTTATTATCCTTTGAATACATCCGCGGATCAATCGGAGTATTTTTGTTTTAGCACCTATTTTCAGAGCACCTTTTTTTAGAGCACCAAAGGTATTCCCATTAGAGCACCAATCAATATTTTACCGTGGTGCTCAAAGGGGAATAATCGGCAAGCGTAGTGTGGGACGCCGCCAGCTAGATAGACAGGCGACCACGGAAAGGTGGCAGGGACAGACTGGATGCGGAAGGCGGAGGACAGGGTGTTGTGGCGCAGCATTGTAGAGGCCTATGACCAGCAGTGGACTGCGATTGGCTGAGTTGATTGATTGATTCTATGGATAGGAGATAATCCTAAAGATGTCATCATCTGCCTAGCCTTTCCCAACTATGTTGGGGTCGGCTTTCAGTCTAACCGAATGCAGCTGAATACCAGTATTTTTAACCGACGAAAAAAAACGGAGGAGGTTCTCAATTCGACGCGTATATTTTTTTTTTTTTTTTTATGTATGATCACGCATAACTTTTTACAGAGCAGTCCGATTTTGATAATTCGTTTTTTATTAGAAAGGGTATACCCTGAAGTTGGTCCCATATAAATTTGGAAAAAAAATTCCAACCCTAAGGGTTAGAAAACAGGGGATGATTGATTGTTCACTCACTGATTGTAATGTATGACCACGCTTAACTTTTTACAGAGTAGTCCGATTTTGATAGTTCTTCTTTTGTTGGATAGGACATACTTCGAAGTTGGCTCCATGTAAATTTGGAAAAAAAAATCTACCCTAAGGGTGGGAGAATAGGGGTGACTTATTGTTCATTCACAGATTTTAATGCTGAGCTGTGTATTACAATTAAAATAAAAGGCCTATCTATGTTGGTATATAAAGCCTGTTTTTTTAAGTATTACATTATATTATTTAGTATTATATTACACAAAAAATAATAGTTAAAGTAGGATTATATAACAGTTAATGTCTAAAGTAAGGTAGGTATTTTAAAAGTAATCAAACATTAAGCATGTAGTAATTAGTAAATTATAGCCTCAAAAAATTATAAAATAAAAACTTTTTAACAAAAAATTAAACCTCCGAAAAAACTGAAAAGCAAAAAATAATAAACTTTTTTTATTTAACCTTAATAAATAAGTTCTTAAACTAATGCAAGTATACCTAAGTAATTTTGAGTCGGCGCCAAACAATCAATGAACAAAGATTACTAAATTACCTTAAATTTAAAGAAATAAGCAACGTGAAATCTATAGCGATAAACATTAACATTTCAAACAAAAAATGCGCTCTCCGCACGACCACTCGCAACGAAGTAAATTGCTTGTTTGGCGCCGACTCTAAATTACTTAGGTATACTTGCATTAGTTTAAGAACTTATTTATTAAGGTTAAATAAAAAAAGTTTATTATTTTTTGCTTTTCAGTTTTTTCGGAGGTTTAATTTTTTGTTAAAAAGTTTTACATGGAGCGAGTGCCTATCTGATCTCCACAACCCGGTTACTGGGTAATACGATACCCCTTGGTAAGACTGGTTGTCAGACTTTCGGGCTTTTGACGACCCGTAACGACTGTCAAAGATCCACGAATGACAGCCGGGATCAACGGCTTAACGTGCTTTCCGAAGCACGGAGAAGTCTTGATATGTGAAGATGGTCACCCATCCACGGACCAACCGCGGCAAGCGTAGCATAATCCTATAGATGTGTTAGCAAGAAAGTTTTATTTTTAATGTTAAATAATATGACGAAAATCTGCAAACAGTGTATAATTAACCATAACGATATTATAGAAAATAGTGGATAGGTACTTTTGGACATAATTTGTATTTTAGAACACCTTCCTTTCCAGTCCTTTCTACATAGGGGGCGTCCATAAATTACGTGAGATGTTTAAGGGGGGGAGGGGGTCGAGTCAAATCTCATCTAATCTTACGTTGGAGAGAGGGGGGGTCTCGGCAAATATCACGCAATTTTTTTTTATTGAAACAAAAAAAATTATACTATTTTGGTCCATTTAATCCGGATTGTACATGCTTAAGATTTAATCTTAAGCGTAATCGTAATACGATTAAGATCATTCACTAATTCGTTCAAAAGAAAATAATTTCATTCATACTTCGACGTTATACATCTACTGGGAACACCCAAATACTCCGAAATATTTTATTCCGAATTTCGATGTTCCGATTTTCAAAAGTCCAAATTTCATAATACCTAAGAATCATAATGTCTATTATTAAAAATCACGAAATTTATTTTACCGAAAGTCATAAATGCGACTTGTTTGTTTTCCGAATTTCATATATTCGAAGAATCAAATGCTCGATGGGTTCTCGGTCCGAAAAACGACATTCCGATTTTCAATACTCCGAAATACTTCCGTTACCGCACCCGAACTCAACGAACGCAATAGACGACGTAGGATGCAAGAGCGAGCGAAGGGCACCCCGAGGTTCGGTTTGGTTAGGTTACTTTAAACCCTTTACACAGAAATAGGGGCCCCGTGAAGCGGGGCTCCGTCGACATAGGATGCAAGAACGAGCGAAGGGCACCCCGAGGTTCAGTTTGGTTAGGTCACTTTAAACCCAGAAATATGGGCTCTATTGTTGGTTTTGTGCCATCTGTATTCTTACAATTGGAAATATGTGTTTATTTGTCTTGCTATTCAGTTTTACAAAGCGTTATTATTTCGGAATTCTAATTGATCGGTATTTTAATAATCGGAATTCGTATTTTTGATGTTTCGAATTATCATTAAGTCGGACTTTTTGTTATTCGATTTATTGAAACTCGGTATTTTGAGAATAGTAATTATAAACGTTAGGGATATTGAAATTTCGGAATTATTAAAATAGGGTGAATGATAAATCGGAGTTGTTATAAAAGGAATTTTGAACCATTCGGAATTATGAATATCGGTATTTTGAAATTCGTATTTGTGACTATCGGAATAAAGTTTTTCGTATTTTAATGTAGTGTACCCACATCTACTGACTGTCAAACCACCATATTTGTTTTATACCAAATAGCTCAATTTAATCTGAATTTACGGTACAGTGTAGCCCGTCCTTTGTAGATCAGAACGAAGTTGAAGGAGCAGATGATTTTACTGAAAATCATATTATGGACATGTTGGTTCCAATAGTCTCTCTTGAGACCGCGCATGATTCTCCATGGACTGAATTAGAGTAGATATTCTTTTTTTAATCACAGTAGTTACGATTTAAGTATTCTATTGTTAAATAATTATTACACTTATAACTCTCAGCAATATTGATTACTAGTCTTAACTAGTCGTAAATAAAAGCACGAAGCAATTTTTTTTTCTTTTTACAATAACAATCCAACGCGTTTACGTAAGAAACCCACATTTTGAAAAATCTCACGTGAGATTGGGGGATGGGGGAGGGGGTTGAATAAAATCTCACGACATCTCACCAGGGGGGGAGGGAGGGACAGAAAATTCAAAAAAACACCTCACGTAATTTATGGACATAGAACCATAGAACACCAAAATTGAAAAAGTGGAGCAAATCGTCCAAACTGAAGAGTTTGGAAAAAGAAAGTGACACACATTTCCAATTAAAATAATTAGTTATATTTCATGCAAAAAAGTACGATATTCATTATCATCATCACATCTAAAATTACACGCACATAAGCTCCATTTGTTTGTCCTTTGTTTTTTTTTATTTATTTTTTTATTTGTATAGTAAGTTAGTCATTTATTTTAGTACCTAGTGTATATAGTTAGTTACATATAATATATAACAGCTCTATTACAATATAACTTCCATGTAACGGTAGCGGACGAGACGCAAGTAACGTAACGATGGCCGTATAGAAAAGAGTTCAACGCATTATGCACCTCAACGCTACTGTTATGATGGTCTTGAAGGTGATATAAAAGGGCTTGCAAATCCAATTGCTTGTATGGACTGATGAGGTTGTTATAAAGGGCTTGTTAAATAATACCACTGCATATGGAAAACTATCATAATATCGCTTTAGATCATAATAGTGACTTTGTTTGGGTGTGTTACTTATAAATGGTAGGTTCAAACTGTTAACTTTTAGCATAATCAGCCTGTAATGTTCCCACTGCGGGGACACAGGCCTCTTATAGGTACAGTCAGCTTCAGAGAAAAGGAACCCCCTTTGGAAATGACATCAAGAAGTTTTGGGGTGGTTCCTTTTCTCTGACGCTGTCTGTACGTGAGAGCGAGTGGGCCTTAATCCACCACGCGGGCCCATTGCGGGTTAGTGTTAACTAATGATGGTTAGTAATTTATAGAAATGGTGGTTACTGATTAGTAGGAAATCTATCTCTTTGTCCATCACCTTTGTCAAAGTCAAAGCTTTTATTTCAAATAGGCACATAAAAGGCATTTTTGAACGTCAAAATCTATATAAATAAAAATGAATCGCCGAAATGTATGTACGCGCATAACTTACGAACGACTGCACCAAATTGGATAATTCTTTTTTGTTGTGTTTATTATTGCCAGGACAAGGTTTGTATGAACGAAAATGTTGATAATTCAAGAAAAAATTGAACGCGTGCGAATCTGGGGCGGGCCGTTAGTTTACAATAAAATAGATTCTAGTCGCCCAATAAAGTACCGCCTACGATTAGTCTTAGAAATGTCTGGGAATCATAAAAATAATGTAAAAATCAAGAGTAATAAATAATGAAGAAAGTAAATAAATGTAAGTAACGAAGTAAAACAATTTTCACTTTGCACTTAAAAAGTGAACATTTCTTTTTAAGTTACTAAATGAGTTTATTTTAAAAGGGAAATGCGTACTACTGGTACTTGCATAATGGTGTTAATAGGCGAAGAACTACAAACGTCGTAAAGCCATGCTAATACTGCTAATGTACTTTTATGGTCCTGACTGCAAATACATACAAATAATGAGTAAGGACTTACCTTGTAGGTAATATTGTCCTACTATACTACATACTTTGGTCCAGTGATTAGGCATCCAAAAGGACAATGGCAAACGCCCGAACAAATTTTTACATTTCATTATTTATTATACTCGTATATATTGAAAGGACAATGGCGAACGCCTGAACTAACTTTTACATTTGATTATTTATTATTTTTTGTCGTTTATTTATTCTCTTCTCTTATTTTATTACATTTTTAAATATTTCTTAAAATATAAAAAAATAAGTAAAAAAAACATTTAAAAATATAAAAAATAGTGATCCGCCGGTCATGAAACTTAAGCATCATTGGAACCGCCAAAAAAAACGGCAAAAAAAACAAAACAAAAACCTAAAACCAAAACGGCCAAAAACGGCCTGGAGGACTCCAGAGAGTAACCATTCGGCGCGGAAAATATTATGGTGCTCGAGTGTGTGCGCAGACACAAGTACACCCTCTTCCCTCACTCTCATAGACCTACATAATAATATAAATGAAAGGAAGAATTATTTCAATAAACAGTGCTGCAGTGTTACACTTAATAACAGTTACAATCACACTAATATTATAAAGGCGAAAGCTTGTGAATGTGTGTGTGTGTTTATATGTTTGTTACTTCTTCACGCTCAAACGGCTGGACCAATTTTGATAAAATATTGTATGGTGGTAGCTGACACCCTGGATTAACATATAGGCTACTTTTTATCCCGATATTCTTACGGGATCGAAACTTATGCGGGTGAAACCACGGGGCGCAGCTAGTACCTACCTAACTCTGAAAAGTGGAACAAAATAATTGCATCACATTCCGTCATATCCTCATAGCGGACCATCTTGTTCACACATGAACCATTTTATGGTGTCACATGTAATGGTTTTTATTATCATTGCGCATGCGCACTGTGACGCAACGGTGACCAGCAGTGTGCGGGCTATTGTTTATAATAAACTAGCTGCTGCCCGCGACGTCGTCTGCCTGAAGGCTCTACAGCACCAAAAATACCTAAGATGCCAGTGTCGCTATAGCATTATAAGTAAACAACTTTTGAAATAGCATTAAAATATAAGTTTTTTTTTGCAAGCGAAGCAAGTGAAGAGAGTTATATGGGAGTCCTGCTGAGTTCAGTGTGGTGTGGGGGATGTGACTGAAGGAAATAGAGAAAACAATGCAGGAATACATTCCAGGACACAAAAGAGTAAAAATACGTACAAAGGCATCATACCTTAAAACACTTCCCTATAAACAACGTTGGTAGTTATGCTGCCAGGAGCCAAAATGTAAAGAGAGTCAGGACTGGTGACGCGGGAGCAAGCGACGTACAGTTGTCCGTGTGAGAAGCAACTCGTCCTGAGGTCGACACCCGCTGCCCTCAGTGTCTGCCTCTATTGATGGTTATCGCGAAGGAAACACTCACGGGGAACTGTACGCGCTTGAACTGGAACGGGAAGATATGAGGTATGAGGGGAATGCGTGGTATAAATACTGCCTCGCCAACGCCACAACCCGTAAGAATTTCCGCCTCAATGGTGTGTCTGTAGAGCGAAATGACTTTAGGGTGGGTCCCGTTACACAACTTCAGAGGAGATAGGTTCCGAAGAAGCATAATCGGGACACCGACCTTCAGCTTGATGGTATGCGCTGGAAGTCCACTTGCTGACAGGGAGTTCAGAAATTCCACGGGATAATGTGTGGCGTCATCTTGCTCGACAACAGTGTTTATCGAGGTGTAGACCACTTCATTCTCCTCAATTTCCGAGAGAATGCATTCGTTAATTGCTGCAGCCGGATCATGTTTCGACGTCAAAATGGCCCGCTCACACACCCAAGAATTCTGCAGGTGCAGTATACGACTGATGTCCCCGTACACACAGCAAATGAGTTCTTCTAAGCTGGATACCACTCTACCGAGAGACTCTGGAAGCACCACCTGTCCACCTCTCTCTTCTGGTAGAGTGCCTTCGCCAAGATTTAGAAGGACATTGGAGAATTCTTGAGCACGTGCATTGCCGCCGAGCCGGGCTCTCATATTAATGGTCAAGCGCAGCGTACGAACTCGTGACCACAACGAAGATAGTTTCAACGAAGCATTCACCTCGTCAGCCCTCGATCCCCGTGTCACCACGGGAAGCGTTTGCCGGAAATCGCCACTAAACAGAACAGCTGTGATACGACGCATCAAATGTTCGTTCCTGCGGATGTCTTGCAGGATTCCGTCCACGGCCTCAACTGCCTTCCTATTGGCCATCGTGCACTCATCCCATACGATCAAAGAGCAATCCTTGAGCACGTGTCCCTTATCGCTGTTACGTGACACACCACAAACAGGCGTTTCGGCGCTCTCTAAATCGATAGGAATTTTAAACATGGCATGTGCTGTCTTGCCACTCGGAAGCAGTGTGGCAGCGATTCCCGACGACGCTACAGCAATAGCAATTTTGCCTTGCCTGCTGACCTCTGCAAGTATGCAAGTGGTAACAAATGTTTTTCCTGTTCCACCAGACGCATTCCAAGAAAAACATTTGACCCTGGTTATTTCCCAACGCTTTCAAGGACGGTGTCATAAATTTGTTTTTGCTCTGAAGAGAACAAAGCGACATGGTCATTTCGCCCGGATCGTAATTTGTCTCAGCGTTATACTCCCGATTTACACGGTCTTGATGCGGTGATCATTGGGGAGCTGGTAACCCATATTCGATCAGTGGATTGCCGCCGATAGAAATGACCACATCTTGAAGTGAACTGAGACAGGTGTTCAGCACGCGTTCATCAGTTACTCCGACTTCGTCTCCAGTAGAAACATAACTTTTTTGTAATACTTAACACCGCATTTTTTTTTTTTATTGTCGTCCTCAACTCTGCTCAACATTTTAAGGGTTTTGTTGGAACTTGAATTTGTCAAAACGAACTATACGATACAACTTTTATGAAGAAAATGCACATTGCCATCTATGAATTTTAAGAATAACTAACTACTAACCTCGCCAACATGATCAAATTTAAATTATTAATTTCCAAAAAGTGTCAACATGTAACTTGATTTGATTTTTATGAAAACTCATAGATGGCGCTGCTTCAAAATTTTCTTTATATACTACTAAAATTCATTAAACTATGTTTTTTCTGCCCAAGTTACTTAAATGGCGTAGTTTTTATAGTGTAAAGCTAGATAATAGCATGGCTTACTGAAAAACAACATTTAAATATGCGTCGTTAGATTACACGCTGTCACAGAATGCGTAAGAAAAATAAATATTCACAGCTCCTCCCCCATAGGTGATAGCGTGATAATATGTAGCCTATATGTTGACCCGACCTCTTAGTAATATTCATGCAAAATTTGAAGTAAATCCATGCAGTACTTTTTGAGTTTATCCCGGACATACAGACAAACAGACAAACAGACAAAAATTCTAAAAACTATATTTTTGGCTTCGATATCGATTGTAGATCACGCCCCAAGTATTCTTTTAAAAAAATATTCAATGTACCGTTTTGACTTTCCTACGATTTTATTATATGTATAGATGTATGTACTTATAATAACACCTTTTTGCTGTCTCTGACCCAGTTGTGTAATGTAGGGATTGAGGGCATAGCCTCCTGTTTAGGAGGGGAATATTAGCTGTGAAATGTGATAGGATGGTGTATTTTGGTTATTTCTTGCGAAATTAACTCAATGTCAAAATTCATGCTATGCTCTGACTGATGAGTGCAATTATTCAGTCAGTGCTAATCTTTTCTTGAATGGTTTTATGTGTATAGGTTAGTGCTTGGGTGTTATTATATTAACCACAGCTAGGGTTACTATTTAGAAATTTGAAAAGTCCTGATAAAAAGCCTGACATTTCAATAAAAGTCCAGACATTTTAGTCACAAAATCCAAACATTACCCGCTTAGTTACAGTGGTATCGTAGGCCCGGTAGCAGACGCTCCCGAGAAAAAAATCCGGACAAATTAAAGAGCTGAACAAAGTCCAGACAAAAGTCTAGAAGTCCGGACACGTCCGGATAAATCCGGATGGATGGTAACCCTAGGGTGAAGGCTTTATACCTACAAAACATAGGTATTATTATTTTTCTTACGATATCTGTTTTTCTATTAGCTGTGGGACAAAATAACCACTATGCCCTGACACCGCAAGGAGTCGCGGCAGACTCCGTAGAAGATGGCGGGACAAGCTGGTCTAAACAATCGACTAGTGGTTTACATGAGCACTTGATCGAAAGAGCTGAAAGTCATGGGAAGAGGCCTTTGCCAAGCAGTGGGATTTTGCAGGCTAACAGTAACTGTGACAGCCTATTTTTCAGTATTATCATAAATCTCATTTCGTTGCTACAATGAAAACCAATATTGTTTTTACCAAATAACATAATTTTAATTTTATTGAAGTGAAAACTTCATTTGGCGCGTTGGCATTTTTTGAGATGGGAAAAAAAGTATTGAATTCGCGACACTGTTACCGACACCGCGCTACATTCGGATGTGTTCGGCTGTCCTCGGGATGTACAGTCACGTCTAAAAGTATGTATACACTTGGCAATTTTCAATTGCGATCTTTTCGTGAAATAACGAATGCAACGTTGAAATACGACACTTAACATAAACCTATGGGTTCGAAAATAGGTACTATTTTCGTTATAACATAAAATTGCATTCAAAAATAAAGGAGAAAATCGCCTTTGAATAAAGCCAAGTGTATACATACTCTTAGACGTGACTGTAGGTAGTTTTAATGTATTTTCGATATGTCAGTGAGTGATGGCAAAGTATTCTGTTTGTATTTTATTTATATGACGATTCAAAAATACACACGTTTCACTTCTGTCGGCACTCCCGGAGTGCCACTTTTTTTAAGTTCAAAACAATAATTATTTCTTTATAGATAACCTATACTCGTATGTATAGTCCATCACGGATACCAAGCTTCCATGGCCCATGTCTTTACGTAAGTCCTGTGAAATCCGACGCACTTATGGTGGTCCAATTAGAGCTATTAGTTCTCATTATGGTGCACCAAGAGAATGGGTTTATGAAATGAGAAGTAATTATGTTTGTGTGTGTCTCACGCCGTATCTCAGGAAATGGACAACGTGCACAGATTATTATGCAGGACTGTGTCTATTTGTTTATGGGAAGAACAATTAAATATTACTAGTACTATTATACTATTACTTTAAATGAGGTTTAAGTAGGTTTGGTTATGTAGAATACACACAAACATGGAAGCAGATGGTCTGCGGTAGTGTAAAAAAGGCTGTGTTTTGTCTTTGTTCTAGATTCTAGACGGACACCTGGAAATTCTAAATTTGATCAGTATGTAGGTGAAGATGAATGCTTAAAGTTAATAATTACAACGCCTAGTTAAAATCTAGGAATGGAATATAACACCTTACTTAGTTCTGCCACCGACAATATTTATGTTAATAATGGTGTAAAATTAAGAATTTTAAACATGTTGTTGTTTTTGCTTACGGGCAGATGTCATTTCTTCAAATCGTGCTGAGATAGGAGCCTTTTGGCCTCGTATGGGACTTTCTGTTTTATTTTTCTTTTTGTTACATTTATTTTTTATATAATTTGGTATTTTATTTTTTACTGTGTTTAGTTTTTACCTTCCTGTACGAATCGTAATAAATACTTTTTCTTTCATTCTTTCTTTAAATGCATGTCAGCTTGCTTGCTATTTTTAATTGGTATGAATAACAATAGTCACGGTTAAGAGATTTCTAAAACGTCAATCAATGTGTCTAGCCTTTTCCCAACTATGTTGGGGTCGGCTTCCAGTCTAACCGAATTCAGCTGAGTACCAGTATTTTACAAGGAAAGATTGCCTATTTGACCTCCACAGTACTTTAAGTCTGGTTGTCAGACTTTTGGGCGTCTAGGCGTCTATGCAAGACTACCCGTAACGACTATCACTTTTACGGTCGTTACGAGTAGTCTTGATCTACGAATGAGAGCCGGGACCAATTGCTCAATAAGCTTTCCGAGGCCCGGAGGGGTCTCGATTATGTAATTTATTTATTTATGCATTTATTTCAGGCATCAAGGCCCATATAAACACACAATAAAATATATTATAATAACTTAAAAATACTATAAATAAAAACAACATTATAATTACACTAAAAACTAACGCACACGAAGTGTCTGCGTCATGTTTCGCTGACTGGTGTCATGTAGCCGGCTACGAAACCGGCGATACACAACACCCTCGGCCAGAACTCTTCCTTGAGGAACTTCTTGAGATAATGTGTCGGAACACGCACCACGAACGACTTGAAGTTCGTGGTGTGACATGACTCCAACTTTTCGACCCTCAAAGTCCAGGTGGTCTTCACACGCATGTACCTACTCCACGATCTCCTCAACAGGTGAATGAATGGGCACCCATCTACGACCCGACCGCAGCAAGCGTAGTTTAACCGGTCAAGCGTCGCGGTTCGCCAATCGGCGACGAAACAATAGAAAATCAATTGTGTCTCATTAGCGGCGCTTGACAGATTAACCTACAATCGATCCGTGCTGCTATTATTAGTATAGACTATTCGGAAAATTGTCCCTCGTTTGTTGTTAGGTTTAGAAGTAATAATTTAAAATACTTGAAAAAAAAAAAACTATTCAAACAATATTCTTAGTCACCAACCCGGACGACATTACCATACCCTATGACCAAACAAGCAGTGAAATCGAGTTACCTAAGATCAGTCTCGGAAACAAGGCATTTGCTATTGCACGTACATAATATATTGAACATGTAAATGTGTATATTATGTATGATGGTATCACACTGATTGATCGAGCGAAAGAAATATGAACACCGCGCACCGGTCGAATGTAGACAGACTTGTTTAGACGCATCCATTTTAAGCAATTGCTTAGTGTTGCAATAAGATTTTGAAAATGTTAGTGTGATTTTTGATATACCTGATTTATGTGATGTGCTTCACTTTCTTTTTACCCGACTGCGCCAGAAGGAGGGTTATGTTTTTCGAGAGTATGTATGTATGTTTGTATGATGATGATATGCCTGAACGGCTCGATGGAATTTAGCTTGAAAGGTTTCGTTAGATTCGTATTTACTGTGAGAGTGACACTGGGTATATCAACATTAAAAAAAAAAACCAAAATGGCGGATTTTTGGCGCCATATTATGCCTTGAAAAAAATTTTTTTTCTCAAAACCTATCGAGTGGGGTAATAATGGTGGTGGTATCCTATAATAATGGTATGGGCCCCGCCTGCTTCCAACTTTTATTTAATTTAAAATGGGCTTGTTTTTAGCTTTTCATATAGTTTTAGTATAATAATAATAATCTTTATTGCAGTAAGTAACAAGACTCATATGTGTTAGTAACAATATTCCTTACCCCTATGTTAGTATTCCTATTCTAATCACTTAGCCTAAAAAGAAAAACCACGAAATATATATAAATCACTGCCACGCGCCTAACACCGAGGTGGACAGCTTGCAGCAGTGATTCACATAATACAATTTAAATCGAATGTGATCTGTTACAAGCTGTTCCCACAGACATGCAACTGCACACAATGCCACAATATTGGACAGTCTATTTTTTCCGATATAACGCTTAGAATGCTGTTGCTACTGCCGCGGACCCGACTAAGCAATGACGCCGCTCTCTTTCTGAGTATGGCATGAAAGCCATCAATGCGAGCGTCGGCAAACATGCCCGACGCGCTGCAGCGCCTCGGCAGCCGCATCAGCATCCTAAAGGCATAAGGTTGCAGTCGGGTTTTTTAATTTTTTTTTATTACTTTTTTATTTTTTTAAAGTTTTGCCAAATAGTTGTATCGTTTACTGGGGTTTATTTCACTCCCAGTGTATTGAAGAAAGACTGGTACGCCCAACTGGCAAAAACATGTGCTATAATAGTGGAGACCACGTTCCTGTTTCAGCTAATAGTTCAATAAGGGTGCTGTAATGTGCGATTTGGGCACAAATTATTCGACTAATAGTGCTATGAAAGTCGTGTTACTGTGGAATAAGGAACATAATTGTGGAATAATTATCGAGTAAAAGCAAAACTGGAACTAAATGAACTAAATGCGCTAATAAACGCTTTTATACCACATTGTGGTTACTACGTAGCTACTACTCAACATTTATTCGATCTGTAGTCGAATAATTCATTAATTCTACAACTGTTTAGCTAGTTGTGCGTAGTCGCGATGTCGGTCGTCCGGCGGTGGCGAGATGGGCGGACGACATTGTTGCCATCGCGGATAAAACCTGGATGAGGCAGGCACGGGAGAACTGGAGGGGATTGCCCAGCAGTGGGCTAAGTCAGGCTGTGGATGAAGAGGACGTTGTTGAAGAAAATAAGCATAATTAAATGCTTCCTTTAGTGCATCAAAAGGATCGTTTGGTACGTTATGTTATTGAGTTTTTCTATTTGGTATTTCTCAGTAGTAGCCCGGAGTCTGGTTTTGTGCCCGGTTGACGGCAATAGGCTTGCCCCCTGATACATGGGTCTTTAATATAACTGGCGAAATTTGGGTGTACTATAGACACACCTCTGGGTACCTTTCGGTGAATACAGGCGTGATGTTATGAATATAAGGAAGTCCTTATGTGTTAGGAAACATTCACATGAGAAAAACAATAAATCAAAATTATACCTAGTTTTATAGTTTGTTTACATGAGGCGACTGAGAAGTAAACATAGTCTAGCTCTTGCCAACTTTCACCTGCCTAATAAAATGACCATCAAAACTAACATACACGCATAGACATGTAGGTGTAAGTGCAAAGTGCCACAAAGCAAGGAGTTCTCAACCATTGACCGAACCATTTACCTTCACTTTCGTTTACACTCTTAGCTTCACCGGTCAAGTCCACGTAAAAGAGTATCTACTATGTAGCAAAAAAAAAGAATCTCATTATCATGATCATCATAAACTGACATGTCAATCGATCAATCAACCTTATCAGCTAGTCACAATACACAACTCTGATAGTGTATTACACCATCAGTATTTACATAAAATAAAGAAAGAAAGAAAATACGTTTATTTGCGGTGAAAATGACGCAATAAAAAAAATAAAATAAAATAAAAAAGGGTTGGGGTTGGAGAAAATAAGTGGAAATAATGCATCTTTCTCAGATTTTCAGGCTTTATTTTACGGTTTAAGACATTTATTTGTCATGAACCGAATACAATTATTCACTTAGCATGAAAAACACTGGTTGCATACATATGTATAAACGTTCCTTGGAACGAGTACCGAAACGATATTTTTGAAGTTAGAAGTAGGTACAATATCGTTAGTCATTAACTTATTATTATAAGAGGTTTTTTTACCCGCGTAAATCTCGATCCCGTGAGAATATCGGGATAAAAAGTAGCCTATATGTTAATCCAGGGTGTCAGCTACCTCCATACAAAATTTAATCAACATTGGTCCAGCTGTTTGAGCGTGAAGAAGTAACAAACATATAAACACACACACACACTCACAAACTTTCGCCTTTATAATATTAGTGTGATTTGTGTGATATCCTCCCGGCCGAATTTCGGTTTCAACGGCCAATCTCAAAGGTCAATAAGTGAAGTACGCAGGAGATAATGATAGTACCCAGTATGGTGCAAACAACTGCATTCTCTGGTCCTTTACTCTCATAATCCAAAGGGACAGCAATCCGACTTGACCGGGGAGAGATCAGGCACAGAACCAAGAGCTTTACGTACTTACTCCAAACTCCTGGCTGCTACTAAGATATTCCTGATGAAAAAACCCAAAATTACTTTGCCTGACCTAGTCGAACCCAGGACCCCACGATCAGCAGTCACGCTTACGACTAGGAGGCCAACCGGGCAGTTTAAACTAAGTAACTATGCTATATAAACAATCATACATATACACAAAGGTACGGTCGAACAAGCTATTTGGTATACAGGCAAAACTATTCATCTTTCCACTACACAGCCAATATTTAGTTTTATTTTGTACGTTATAACCACAAATATAGATAGACCTAGATAACGTAAGTATCACGAACTGTATGAAAACTAAGCGTGCCACTTTTTGACTACCTACTATGACGTCACAAGCTCGCGCTCTCGCTCACGCTCACCCAGCCAGCAGTACGCAGAACTGAGCTCGAAAGTGGCGGCTTATGATTTTCGAACGTAAACTGGTGCGATATTTGGCACGCGATGTAGTTGCTCTTGCGTTATCTGGTTATAACTTTTTCAGCTTATGGCATCCTTAATTAAATAGAGTGGTATAAAAGAATTGACTAACTCAGCACACCATTGATTGAAAGTAGTTGCAAGTTAGCTGCCTGTATACCAAATAGCTTGTTCGACTGTACTAGTGCAAAGTGCCACAAAGCATGGTGCTCGGAACCATTGACCGGTGGCCGGTAGTTACCTTCACTTTCGTTTTACGTAAGTAAGTGAGTAAGCGGTCGCATCCGCACATTGTGCTCTGAACTTGTTCTGTGATTCGGTTCTAAGATGTTGCGAAATGGTTATAAGGATGGCTAGTTTTGGTATAAATTGGTGCGGCAACTTATTAAGGCTATATATTCTGCGGTAGCTACGTAACCGGACACTCATGCACATGCATGAGTGTCCGGTTACGTACGGTCGAACAAGCTATTTGGTATACAGGCAAAAATATTCACCTTTCCACTATACTGCCAATATTTAGTTTTATTTTGTGTGTTATAACTTTTTCAGCTTATGGCATCCTTAATTAAATAGAGTGGTATAAAAGAATTGACTAACTCAGCAGAACATTGTTTAAAAGTAGTTGTAAGTTAGCTTTTTTTTTTTGGATGGGAAATCATCTAATGACCCCTCCCGCTCTGGGTGGAGCAGAAGGGAGTGTCAGACTCTTACTGACTAAACCCATCCGTGTTCCTTCCTTAGCCCTTCATGTTCCGGGGTAGCGGTAACCCTTTCGGACAATCCCGCACCCCCGGGTATAACAAATAGCTTGTTTGACCGTACTATCTAATAACGAAAGAGGAAGTTTATAAAAGTTTAAAACACTAGTAGACTTTGCCAATGCAAATCATCATTATCTGCCTAGCAAAAAAATTTCTGGAGAGGGCCACCCTTATCACCTAGGGGTGTAAAAATAGCCTATGACCTATTCTCAGACCTACCAAATATACGCAAAAAATTTCATAAAAATCGGTCGAGCCGTTTCGGAGGAGCGATACGAGTAACAAACACTGTGACACGAGATTTTTATATGTATACAGGGTGAAATTAAATTCATGGGCATCCTTTTAAGGGGTCATTGTACTCATCATTATGAACAACTTTTACTATGGGACTAAAACTAAAATCGCGAAAAAAATAAATCAGCTATTCCTTGCATTTATGTTCACATAACTCGTCAAAATGTAGGGAAGAGCTGATTTTTTTTCGCGATTTCAGGTTTGGTCCCATAGTAAAAGTTGTTCATAATGATGAGTACAATGGCCCCTTAAAAGGATGCCCATGAATTAAATTTCACCCTGTATAAGATTTAATACTTAAAGCACATAAATGTACAGTAGGCATTTTCTACTAGTCAACCTTTGGATCTTTTGGACCTTTTCTCAACTAAGTATATTGGGGTTGGCTACCAGTCTTTTACAAGAAGCTATTGCCTATTTGACCTCCTCAACCCTGTTACTGGGTAATACGAACTTTACCAATGCAAATAAATATGAAAAATTCAAGAGTGTAAAACTATAAAACCATAATCTATATCTTCTATACTTATAATAAATCTGTAGAAGTGAAAATTCTGTACATTGAAAATATCAAAAAAATAAATGGCAGGGGGTGTTACTAGACTGACACCGAACCCAATAATGTGATTAAAAATATTGTTGTCTGTCTGTCTGTCTGTTTGTTCAGGCATCACGCAAAAACTAGTAGTTCGATTACCATGAAACTTGGTATAATTATTCTTTAATATCCTGGGCACCACACTGGGTACTTTTTATCCCGGAAAAGTATATACAATAAAAAACAAACTTAATTTTGCGGTTCGATCCCTAGACCCGATTACTGTACCAACCGCAATGCAATGCGATGTGTCGGGGGAACCAAACATTCCACGCGGACGAAGTCGCGGGCAGAAGCTAGTTATTAATAAATCGACACTGCACGGTCAATTTATAACTGTTTAGCACTTTATAAAGATCAGGTCGTCACCTATGACTTGAAGTACGTTAGCTTGCTATCTGTCTTCGGCAATTAGATTGAGTGTTCAACGGATTGTGAAGGGGAATGACATCTGGTAATCCGTTCAGCGTGAATTTAAATTGGGTAGGAAAAGTTAACATCGTTCTCATATTAATCTTTACTTGTTTCATAATAGTAAATAATTACAGCTTTAATAACTGGTCATATCCATAATCCATACTAATATTATAAATGCGAAAGAGTGTCTGGCTGTCTGTTACCTCTTCACGCTTAAACCGCTGAACCGATTTAGACAAAATTTGGTATAGAGATAGTTTGAGTCCCGGGGAAGGACATAGGATAGTTTTTATCCCAATATTTCCACGGGATAGACACTTATGCGGTTGAAACCGCGGGGCGCTGTTAGTAATATTATAAATGCGAAAGTGTGTCTGTCTGTTACCTCTTCACGCTTAAACCGCTGAACCGATTTAGATGTTTGGTATAGAGATAGTTTGAGTCCCGGGAAAGGACATAGAATAGTTTTTATCCTGATATTCCCACGGGATCGACACTTATGCGGGTGAAACCGCGGGGCGCGCTATATATATTTTTATGTCTATATTAGAAGACTTTAAAACTGACTCGACTAAGGAAAACATATCCTTCCCGGTTGACTTAAGGCTCACATTGTATGATGATGACGTAAATTGAATTAGTTCCTCGAGTTGACGGTAGAGGACGTTATTTGAATCGATGTATCGCGATGTTTTTTTTAAAAGCAAAAGACAGTTGACCACCTATTGGCATCACCGGCCCATCTGGCATCCGGCCAGTCGGGCATTTGCCCAATTTGCTCATATGGTCAATCAGGGACTGTAAGCTGAGCTGAGCTTGCTGTGAAGGTATTGTCGAAATCAACTCGCTTGACATCAGAGGGGCAATTCTCGTAATTTTAAGAACGTTCACAGTCTGATCTCAGTCTCAATCTTGACAAGTTTTTGACATTTGTTTGTCGCCGAAATGAGACTGCGACTAGATTTTGAACGTTTTAAATTACGAGATTTGGCTTTCTGGATAGCTTACATAAAGGATAGCTGTTATCAGCGTATGTCTAGTTCTATTAGGTTTGTTTTATCGCGTCTTCGTGTATGTAAGAACGTAACTCTCACGAAAGCGCGATTCAGGAGTCACACCGGAACGTGAATATGAATAATGAAGTCATTAAATTATCATCATCTTTCTATTTTACTCCGGAAAACATTATCTTATGATGTCCTCATGAATAAACCTCTATAAAATAAATCAATAAATCTATTGTTATCAACGAATGATCAATCAAATAACTAAAGCCATCAATCATTGCAGAACAAAAACAAATTAAAGACAGTAATTATTATTCAGCAAATATTTAAATTAATATAACAATAGCATTATGCGTGTCACTTTGGCATAACACGCATGGGTTGAAGAGGTCAAAATATTATAAATAATGGTGAATATTTTATTAGGCATCTATTTGTGGTGATTGCTGCAGGTTATGGTCATCACTTCTAGTCAATATGCCTATGATGATTTAATAAAAACAACTGACTTCAAAAAGAAACAGTACAAAGTGATAAATAATTTTAATTTCGGAAGTCGGTGTCGTTGGTTCCGCATTTTCGTTTTTTGACACCGACTTCCAAAATTAAAGTTATTTATCACTTTGTAGTGTTTTTTTTAAGTCGGTTGTTTTTTTTTTGTAAATGGAGGACCGACGAAAAAAAGTTTTTATTATTTACTTTTTAGTTGTACCTACCCCACACAAATTCAATTAACACTAGTTCATTGAAGAATTAAAGACACCGACTAGAAGAATCATCAAAATTCGCATAGAAATACCGGAAATGCAGTACATTTATGCATATAACTTCGTACATAAGAATAATTACCTAATGTATTATATACTAAAAACCTTCCTGAAAGTATGTACTTAGATCACATATGTGAAAGAATTATCAAAATCGGTTCTATAGTTTTTGGTTTTTTGGTCGAATACAGAACCTCCTTTTTTGAAGTCGGTAAATAAATAATCATTAAGTCAAGTCAAAACAACGCTATTGAGAGATTATTCGAATATTTTTCTACAACTGATTAAACAACTATTTATTAATTCATCACCATCATCATCATTTCAGCCAAAACACGTCCACTGCTGGACATATGCTTCGGGACCAAGCACATCCACTTCGACCGATTTTGTGCTTCTCGCATCCAAAGGGTTCCTGCGGCTTTCACAAGGTCGTCGGTCCACCTTGTGGGAGGCCTATTCCAGCGCTACGTCTTCCGGTACGCGGTCGCCACTCCAGAACCTTTCGGCCCCATCGGTCGAAAGATATATATGTAAGCGTGAAGAGGTAACAGATGGACAAACTTTCGCATTTATAATATTAGTATGGATTTGTAGCCAATTTGGTGTAAGTAACAACAACAAAAACAACCAGTCTTACCAAGGGGTATCATATTACCCAGTAACTGGGTAGTGGAGATCAGATAGGCAGTCGCTCCATGTAAAATACTGGTATTCAGCTGCATCCGGTAAGACTGAAAGTCGACCCCAACATAGTTGGGAAAAGGCTAGGCAGATGATGACGTCCCGGTTTCGTGCGTGCCTCATCCAGGTTTTTCCCGGAATTTTGACTAATTATCATCAACCAAACGCTTTTTTGGACGGTTTCTTTGGCTTAACCTTTTCCACCATTCGATCACTGTTTAGACGGTGCAACAATTATTTTTGCTTTTACTTTAGGCATGCCATCGGCCATTAATTCGTACTGTGTAAATGATAAATGATTTATTTTCTGTAAGTAGGTTTTTACAAACACTTTTACACGTCAATCATATTTTTTAAAGCTAGATGAGGTCGGCGTTTCCTATCTGACTAGTCTGAAAAGAAAGGCCGAAACAAACTCAGAGGTCACAGTCTCTTTTAAAGTCTAGACAAAATCTTGGTCAGATCATGTGAAGACCATGTAGATTGGTGTCTGAAATGGTCTTTTGAGAAAAGAACTACACAGATTGAGCGGACCTGTCCAGTCAGTGCACGCCTTTGTCAAAAATCGTGCACCTCTACTCAGAACTTGAGGAGCTCAACAATTCGACGAACAATACCAAAGAAAGGACATTTGGGTAAGCCGCATAAATTACTCAAACTGCCAGATCATGATTAAAACTAACTAAGAAGGAAAACAGAAAAAGAAATGACCCACATAGGCTTAACAAAAGAAAAATCACTTCAAAAAGGTATCGATTACCATTAATTTCAGCACTGCAACGTTCTTTCACCTTCAATATTTTCTTCCTATCTTTCCACCTCAACCCCCTCTCGATAATCACCAAATAAAACACTCTCCATGATATCCCAGAGACAGCTCTACGTAGAGTCGTACTCTAGCTAGAGTCGCGTCGATAACGTCCCCGCTCTAGCGTATAAATCTATTTGAAATACTCCGACGTAGAGCGATTGAGGTAAAATGGTTACAGTGTGTAATTTGTAGGTGGAGGTCTTGTGTTATGTGGGATTATGTATATACGAAGGCTTTACTATGTATTCAGAGGTATATTTAAGAGGCAGATTTTGTCTTCATTGAAAATACTTGTCATTTCGTAAAAATATTCAAAGTAATCAGACCAATACTGGAGATAAAGGTGTTTGACAGTTTAAGTATGGTGCCGATTCTCTTGTTCACAAACTAAACTAAAGGAGACGTTCAATAAATGTATGGGGCTTGGTACTAAAATAATTGAAAATTTAAACAGCCTTCTGAGCTTTATGAGCTGAAAGAGGGTAATTATTTTGACGTCTTTGGGTATTTAATTTTTTTTTACAGCCCCCCGTTTTTTTTAAATCAAGTGTTGAAAAATAAAATGCTTGCATCACTAAATACAAACATTATTTATATTTTAGAGTTGGCAGCCCTGTGGCAAATGACGTGACAATGACAATGTCAGTCAGCGCGGCTGTCATTGTCATTTCTCATTGTCAATTATCATAGAAATAAGTGGCTATGCACATACTTATACTTATTTGTTGAAATATTTTTCTACATATCGATACCTTTGGGTAGAAAGGTCGTATAAACCATTTTGGCCAAATTGAGTTATATATACCATTTTTCTCAGAATTTTTCAGAAATTCGCACAAAAATGGTTAATACGACCCAGAAATTTTCGGTCATAGCCTCTTAAAAAAGGTAAATTTTCAATGTAAAAGCCGAATGTTTTTTTTTTGTAGTTTTGTTATGATGTAATGACCATAATTTATATTAACTCAGGGCGTAAAAATAGTCGTTAATTGTAAATGGTTTATACGCCCTAACGTGTTAAATGCTTTACCTAAACATAGTTTAAATTCGACGTCGTAAATCCAAAGGCAGTTCGCGACGTTGGTGTATAAACCATGTTCATTGCAAGAAGCACTTTACGACCGACACACAAGGCTCGCATTTGGCGCAGCGACAAGCAGAAGAGCGAGCGGGATAGACAGATACCGGCGCATTTGTTTACTTTGTTACCTTTGGGTAGAAAGGTCGTATAAACCAAAACCCGAGTTTTCAGGAGAGCAGAAAAACTATTTTTTTTTTACATAAAAATTCATAACTTTTTTGTTTTTGAAGTTATAAAAAAATGATCTATGAGAAAGGTTCTTACAATTTGCAAATGAAAAAAGTTAAATCATCAAAACCTATCTATCTTCTTTAGTTTTAAAGTTAGCTTGGATTTACGCCTAAGAAAATCTCAATTCTTGGTTAATACACCCCATGAAAATGTACTTTAAAAAAACTGTATAAGTCTTATATCCATTTTTGGTAAGCTTATGGTCACATTTATTGTCGTAAAAACCCATATATGTAGTTTTTTTTTTGTATTAAAAACCATTTATAATCATAGATCAATTGAATTCTGACTAATAAACAATCCTGTTACCCTAAGAATTAGTAGGAACTCAATTATTATTATTCTAATACCCAATAACGGTCGATTCAAATAAAATAAAACTACCTGAAATACGAAATCAACATTTATTAAGTATTACAATACCTTCTAATCAACATTTACTATTATTTCAATAATGGTACAACATACATTTTTAAATTGAAAAAAATATTTATAACAACTTAAACTGAATGATTAGAAGGTATTGTAATACTTAATAAATGTTGATTTCGTATTTCAGGTAGTTTTATTTTATTTGAATCGACCGTTATTGGGTATTAGAATAATAATAATTGAGTTCCTACTAATTCTTAGGGTAACAGGATTGTTTATTAGTCAGAATTCAATTGATCTATGATTATAAATGGTTTTTAATACAAAAAAAAACTACATATATGGGTTTTTACGACAGTAAATGTGACCATAAGCTTACCAAAAATGGATATACGACTTATACAGTTTTTTTAAAGTACATTTTCATGGGGTGTATTAACCAAGAATTGATTTTTTCTTAGGCGTAAATCCAAGCTAACTTTAAAACTAAAGAAGATAGATAGGTTTTGATGATTTAACTTTTTTCATTTGCAAATTGTAAGAACCTTTCTCATAGATCATTTTTTTATAACTTCAAAAACAAAAAAGTTATGAATTTTTATGTAAAAAAAAAATAGTTTTTCTGCTCTCCTGAAAAGTCGGGTTTTGGTTTATACGACCTTTCTACCCAAAGGTATCGATATGGACTTGTACCAGTGGTTGTGGTTTTAGTGGTTAGTGGTTATTTTAACGATTTTAACGTCATTCTGACATTTACAGATTTGACCTTTTTCGACACGTTTTGATATTGCATTGTCATGATAATCAATATTTTCTGTCTCAATTTCATGGAGCTGCAGCTAAAATTATAATAAAATCTCAAAGTATTTAATAGAAACAGAAACTTTAGCTACATTTAAAATAATTATATTCCATAGAAATGAATAAATAAAGGCTACGTGCGTTTCGTTGTTCTGAAACATTTTTCACTTTTTTACAAAAACGGGCGCCTGAAAAAATCATATTTAACTATAATCGAGTAGCTTATTACATAAGCTTTCTAATAAGGTACATCACATTAGCGTTTAAAAATCTTCGGAATTTAGTACCACTTTTGACCTCTCCTTTAAGTTCAGTGCATCTTTTTCTTTCTATTTCATTAAGAAAAGGACAGAAGATAAATTTTTGTTTAGTCCTGTCAAATTAATCATCGCCTGACGTAAATTGACGTAATTTTAGTAGGCAAGTTTTTAATCACGTCTAAACTTGTTTGGGATAGTGTCAGGCGCTGATTAATTTGACAGGACTAAACTAAATTATATCTTCTGTCTTTTTCTTAATGAAATAGAAAGAAAAAGATGCACTGAACTTAAATTTAGTTTTGTTTGTGAACAAGGGAATCGGTACCAGTACCAGCCTTTCATTGTCTTTCGGTTTCCTCACGATTTTTTTTTCCTTCACCGATGTCAGTTATGTCCAAAATAAGCTTAGAAAGTACATATAAATTGAGGCCTTAACTACTAGGCCAAAAGGGTAAAAGTTGTTTGAAATATCAAGTAGGCATCCCAACCTGAAGGTTAATTCCAGTAATTAAAAACGTGCATAATCTAGTCGCAGTCTCATCTCAGCGACAATCAATGTCAAGAACATGTCAAAAATGTAGGGAAATTAGAGATATTTTTGACAGATTGAGACTGAGGACTGTGAACGTTCTTAAAATTATGAGAATTGCCTGTTTGATTTTAAATGGTCATTGCCGCTACTGGACATCTGCAATATCAAAAGCACAGTAGTAATCTGCGTTCGCAATTTATTTGCCAGACAAATATGAATTAATGGAAAAATAACTTTAATTCCTACACAATAAAGTTCAGTGTACGCTACAACTTCGAATATTTTTATAGCGTTTTCAATAGTGCTAGTCACTCTGAAATCAACTTAATAGACATTGAAATAAAGTTGAAATTTGTATAACATAAAATGGGGTACATGGATGGCCATCCCATTGACAAAACCGTCTACTACTCGAAATGTCTCATGTGCTTGTAAAATCGGCGGCACCCATGACCTTCAAACGAGAACATAGCAACGCTGCTTGTTGGTTGACATGCGGTCAAATTTCCCCGAAAAACTTTAAATAATTATGTACTGAGTTAAGAATATCTTTTTATTTCTGAATGGACCCGCTCTTGACCACGATCACGCCTGATAGAAAGCGATGGAACGAGCATACCCGGAAGATGCCTAAGGCACTGGAACTCCCACGCTTCGACGAAACACAGCAGGCTGCTTGACGCCGGCCTCCGGTGGTAGGGTGATCGCAAACCAGGCGGACGTTAGCCTTACCACCGCAAGGGAAGAATTGGCCAGTCAAATAAGGTGTTGGGTGTGACTGTCCAGGATACGCCGAGCGCTCGGTTCAGTTGAGTAACTGGCGGAACAAACTGCGCTACACGAGGAGGCTTCTTCATTCATCCCAAAATTAAGAATAATAAGAATATTTAACCTAAGTAAACATTTTTGTCCAAATAATTATCATGCCACTGCCATTAAAAAACATCTATCTTATTTAATAACTCGGACTGTGCTAATTATTTAAAGCTAACACAGACATGTTATATTTGACTTACTAATAAAAAGTTAAAAACTTAACAAACCTACCGTCTTTTAACACTTACAACTGACTTAAGTAACTCTCAAATAAAACTCTACAAAATCTAATTTGTGATATTATCCCGAGACTCTATGTAGAGCCGATAGCGGCCCGCTCTACCCCGCATAAATCTGCCTAATCATTTGAAATACTTTACCGTAGAGCGGCGTTTAATACGCCACAATGTAGAGCCAGACAGACATAAGACTCTATGTCTGATGAGGATTGAAGAACTGATTTGTTCTTGTAGAAATGATCTTACTTGGTACTACTGGGAAAAATACTAAAGCAAATATTCTATTTTTTTACAAAAAAATAATGTGAAGTATTGCTAAAAAATAAGAATTTTGCAAATCGGCTTATAAACAACGGAGTTCTGTGGTAACAAATATAAAAATAAATAAAAAAATCAACCGAATTGAGAACATTCTACTTTTTTTACCCGTTAAAAAAAAAACTGTTAGTTTTTAATTGGGCAATAGGATCACTGCTTGTAATAAAGGAGAATACCGTTGTACAAAATTGTGCCTGTATTCAAAAGCTTGAAAAAGGCCTTTTCACCATGTTTGTAATTCAGTAAAACGAAACAAAGAAACAAAATCAGAATTTTATTTGTTACTAGCTGCGCCCCGCGGTTTCACCCGCGTAAGTCTCGATCCCGTAAGATAATCGCGATAAAAAGTATCCTATGTCCTTTCCCGGGACCCAAACTATCTCTATACGAAATTTCATCTAAATCGGTTCAGCTGTTTAGGCGTGAAAAGGTAACAGACAGACAGACAGAGTTACTTTCGAATTTATAATATTAGTATGGATACTGTCCCACTGCTAGAAAAAGACCTCCCATCTTTCCTTCCATTGGCCCCGGTCCTGCGCTTCTTCTTGCAAAAGAAGATATCCACGTCATCCATCAGAAATATAAAGTTAATAAACTTTTTAATGTATAAGAAAGAAGTTCGCAAATATAATAACAGCTGTACTCAAAACTCATCACACAAAAACTCATCATATAAAAGCTTAAGGAAATGCACAGCTAACACTAATTAGCAATAATATTTAAAACAACGTTCCCAAACGCTAAGCGAAATTTATGCCAAGACAATATTAGAGCAGAGAAATGAGAGAAAATGCAATAACAATAAATAGCAATAAATAAAAGGATTCAGTTGTTGCTTGTATTGTATGATACTAATCCTGCGGGACGGAAAGGGGTGGAGGCGATGTTGTGCCGAGAAATATTTTTTGGGGCAAACTTTTGGAGTGCAAAAACTATATGACTCATCTGCCTAGCCTTGTCCCTTTTTTTTGGGGTCGGCTTCCAGTCTAACCGGATGCAGCAGAATATCAGTATTTTACGTGCAGCGACTGCCTATCTGACCTCCACAACTCCGTTACTGGGTAATACGATACTCCTTGGTAAGACTGGTTGTCAGACTTTCGGGCTTCTGACTACTCGTAACGATTGTCAAAATTCCAGGAATGACAGGCGGGAGCACCGGCTTAACGTGCTTTCCGAGGCACGGAGGGGTCTCGGTATGTAAAGATGGCCACCCATAATCTGATCGATCGACCTGTGTGGCTGTTATTATTTAGCCACGGGCCCCTCTCAAAAACTATATGACTAAATATATTTTTTATTTCAAGAAAGAGTTGCATGCATGGTAGGAGACTTATGAGATAATGATGATGATGATTATGGCACTGATAATAAATGATAATATTTATTAATAAATAAGTCAATTTTTTGGTGGCGTAAAATAGAAAGGGTATGGGCCAATTTAGTTAGTAAGAAGCGTTAATTACTTAACACAGAGCTATTGCATAATCAGCATATAATTTTCCCACTGCTGGGACACAGGCCTCATCTCTTCGAAAGGGAGTCGGCTGTAATCCACCACGCGAGGCCAATGCGGGTTGGTAGATGTCACATGTGTTCGAAAGTTTGGTTCTAGGACATATTGAACATAGGAGCTATTGATTAAACTATGTAAATACTAACGTTTGTTTATTCATCTCAAATATTGATGTGTACCAGAGTTCGGTCTCGATACAATTATCTTACTAACGCTAGATATACCAATGCGTCTAACAACTAAAATCACGTGCCTACCTAAATAACCCAAAAAATCTTCGAGACCATCTTACACCCCAATTTTTTCTCTACATAACAGCGACTCCACCGCTCTCATCTCCGCAGAACTAATCCAAGGCAGCGTCGACTGTTACGGCGATTACTTTAATTGGCTCAATCTCCATTCAAAACCACCTCGCGGCCTGAGGGGGGCGGAGTGCGGGGGGCACGGGGAGGAGGCGGCTAGATTTATGGCAAAAGGGTAAGGCTCATGATCCCTGTTTATGAAGGAAGATGGCGAAAAATTGTGGATGCGATAGTTTTGTGGGTTTGAGTTCGGGTTGCAAGTGTTTGCTGGTGAGGGTTGGGGTGGTAGAAGCATTGTTAGGATTATGTAGTCTATTAAGATTGGTTTAGAGTTTAAAATGTTTTATACACTTTCTAAAGCATGCTTTGTAGTTGATGGGCGAAACTATGTAGTTCTTCATCTTCTGCCTGCTTTATAAGGGTACATAAGTGCCCTTGTAGTTTTGACAATTGGAAAAATGTAAAGTTGATACTCGTACTATCTCTGTGCTGTAGTTGTGACAAACGACATACAGTGACCTTATTGTTAATGTTCTTTATAAAAGTCAGGTGCGTAGTACTCGAAAACGGCAAGCGTGTATGCCCAGAGAGGCAATTCTCGCAATTTGAAGAACGTTCAGTCTGATCTCAGTCTCAATCTGTCAAAAAAACCTCGAATTTTTGACAGATTCGGTGTCAAAAAGTCGGTGTCAAAAACGAAAATGGGGAACCAACGACACCGACTTCCGAAATTAGTTATTTATACTAAAAAGTGAAAAAAATAAAAACTTTTTGTAAAAAAGTTTTTATTTTTTTCACTTTTTAGTATTAACTGAATTTGTGTGGGGTGGGCCACACAAATTCAATTAACACTAGTGCATTGAAGAATTGAAGACACCGACTAGAAGAATCATCAAAATTCGCATAGAAATGCCTGAGATGCAGTACATTTATGTACATAAGAATAATTACCTAATTTATTATATACTAAAACCTTCCTGAAAGTATGTAGATCACTTTAATTAAAGAATTATCAAAATCGGTTCATTAGTTTTTGAGAAAATCGCGGACGTACAAACATACATACATACATAAGAGTCGAATACAGAACCTCCTTTTTTGAAGTCGGTTAAAAATACCTCGAATTTCCCTGCATTTACAGTTGTAGTCGTATTTTTTTCATTTGGGTCATTGTGCTCATCATTATGAACAACTTTTACTATGGGACCAAACCTGAAATCGCGAAAAAAAAAAACAGCTTTTCTCTAGATTTTGACGAGTTATGTGAACATAAATGCAAGGAACAGCTGATTTCTTTTCGCGATTTTAGGTTTAGTCTCATAGTAAAAGTTGTTCATATTGATGAGTACAATGACCCCTTAAAAGGATGCCCATGAATTCAATTTCACCCTGTATAATGTTGTATGTAACAAGATCTATTTCTTCACAGAGACACATAGAATACTTTCAAAGTTCAAGATTAATTATATATGTAAATGATGTATCAATTTGTTAGGTAATTTAAATTATTTCAACCTTGATAACCTAACACATTTCAAATAAAAATGTTATCTATACCAACATACCATAGCCCGGAGCTATCACGATTGCCCATCAGGTGATGGATTACTTTATAGACATAAAAACTATAACCATCATGTATTCATTAGGTGCCATAAACCTTTTAACATTTTGCCCACGACATTTGATACAGCAGCAGTGGTGGCCCAGTGGCAACGGCCCTGTCTTGGATTCCAACCCAGCCAAGCTCTTTAGATATTTTGTGTAAATAATTTTTATCACCACTGCTCTCAAAACGGTAAAGGAACATTTCGTGTGAAAACCCGCATATCCTAGAACCAAAAATTCGAAGACATGTGACATCTACCGACCTGCACTGGTCCCGCATGGTGGATTATAGCCCACTCCCTTTCGAATAGAGGAGGCCTCTGTCCCAGCAGTGGAAACATTATAGGCCAAGGTGGACCGATGACCTTGTGAAGGCCGCAGGAACTCCGTGGATGCGAGAAGGACAGAACCGGTCGAAGTGGAGGTGCTTCGGGGAGGCCTATGTCCAGCAGTGGACGTCTTTCGGCTGGAATGATGATGATGATGCTACGGATGATGACACATATAGAAGCAAGAAGAATAATGTATCCTGGTTTTTGTAATAAGTACTTACCTAACTTTATTTAAAAGAGTGTCCATGGAGTTTCGTTCCCGTTCTTCTCCATAGAGACCTTCGTTTTAGAGCGGGCAACTAGCTTGCACATTCCTCACTCATTAGTCAAAACGTTGAAGCTAGTTGTCCGTTGCGTTGCGATGCATTTTGATGTTTTTCGAGTGTTAGCATACAGTTGCATGATACTCGAAAGTCCACATAAATGGTTTCGTTCATCCCTCTTTATCATATAGCTAACACTTTATAAGACTACCTTAAGTTGAGTGACATATTTTTACAGAAAAAGCGGAAATAACAAGGAATACAGAACAGGACAATGTTTACATGTCCACCTTTATCCCTAATATCAGCTAACTAAAAAATACCGCATAAAAAGCGCAAAAAACGAGGGTAACCAGCCATAAATAAACGATAATACAGGTGGTACAGCATCCTTATTATTTAAGATGTGTGTACGCGTCTGTCCGTCGGGCCGGTGGCCGATATATCAACATTAGTACGTCCCCCGTCTAGTCCGTGAGAGGGACATGTCGGAGCATGTTGGTTGCTGGATGTGGCTGGCTGAAGATTTGCTTAAAAATACATGAAAAAAAAAAAACGTTAAACCTGATTACTTATAATAATTTTGTGGGTGAAACAGTTGAGAAAGCCGACCAGAGGGATAATTCTCGTAATTTCAAGAACGTTCACAGTCTGATCTCAGTCTCAATCTGTCAAAATGACCACTATTTTCCCTACATTTTTGACAAGTTTTTGACATTTTTTGTCGCTGAGATGAGACTGCGACTAGATTTTGAAGACTTTAAATTACGAGGATTGGCCTCCAGGTGTCTTTGATGAACATGAAAAGTTTATTTTCTCTTGACTGTACTTACCTGTCAAAAAGAGGATCAGACCTAGATAAAGTAGATAAGACAGATATGAAAGCAGAAGAATAACTAGCAGGGGATTCAGGGAGGGGAGGGGGGTTAAGGGAATCAGACCGCAATAGATCGAAAAAAATGGCATTGACTTCCAAAACATTTCTGTTTTGTTTGGTGACAGTTACTATTAAATATTAGTGCAATTTTATTAGTCCTAAAAAGAAGGTTTGATATTCGGAATTTTTAACGGGATGAAACTAGGTAGGTACGTTTTTTGCCATTTTACTTATTTCTTGTCCACGGCCGTTGTTGAAATTACAAACACATTTTATTCCTTTTCCATAATTGTCTCTTGTGTGTTGTAAATGCCTAAGGGCGTTGGTGACTGATTTCACTAAGTACATCAGGCTATAAGTCCTGAGTGAGTCCTGAGTGTGATTTATCTCCTGTCCCTTTCTTAATGAAATAGAAGGAAAAAGATACACTGAACTTAAATTTAGTTTAGTTTGTGAACAAGAGAATCGGCGCCACTGTCACATCTAGTAGTTCTCACACATCACTATCCTTGTAGTGACCCATGGGACGTCAAAAATGAAGATTTAGTCCCCCACCGCGTCATACGTTACCAACTAATGAAAACACGGCTGTGGCCTGATGAAGCTGTCACTTCACCAGCTCAGCTGTGAAGGTAGTAGGGGATAGAAGGGTGAGCAGTAATCCAAGGTATTGAAGGACAAAGCGACTGATGTTAAGATAGCATTTCATAATCATGCCATCCTCGGATACAGAACGGAAATGGGTTAATAACAACTAGAAACGACTGACAGACAGAAGGAGGTCCAAATACTGACTGGCGCAACCTGCTACCGTGCATTCAGTACCTACATAATTCTGAACTCTGATGTTTTATTATACACCCCATCACTAGAAGCTACCGCATCGTAGGTGCTCAAAAGGGAACAAAGTTGAATATTGTAAAATATTAATTGGCGCTCTAATGGGAATACCTTTGGTGCTCTAAAAAAAGGTGCTCTGAAAATAGGTGCTCAAACGGGAATACTTCTTAGCGGTTATTAGAAAAAAACATTTGCTGTTCCATACATTTTTACCGCGTAGGTCCTTTGTATGAAACAGCAGATTATTTGCTGCCACCCTGTATTATCGAATAAAGAACCATCATTCATTGACCATATTCATATAACGAGTTACCAAGGCGATACATAAAGCAAATGTATTTGCTTTAGGGTCACCTAACGGACAGCAAGATGTGAGCATATAGGTACAGGGTGAATTTTTCAAGTGGGCGTGGATGGCCAAATCCGAAACTATGAGGACTAGCGAAAAGTACTCAAAGGAGTAGTTTAGAATTTGGCCATCCACGCCCACTTGGAAAATTCACCCTGTATAGTAAAGGTTTTGGTAAGCAATAAAACTACAAGTTAACTAACAACTCGTAAAAGACAACCGAAGGAAACGATTTCTAAACTCTACTGTCACTACGCAGCAATACATTAATTATTGCGGTATTAAAACCAACAAGTAATGTCGGCTTGACAAGCAGTATTGACGAACGTGCTGGTAAAACTACGGATGTGATTAAGGTTATGAAGAAAAGATACTGTACAGCAAACCACGCATACAGACAACGAAACCAATATAATGTGACCTCTTATTTTATTGAAACTCCATACTACTCTAGTCCAGTGACTCCAGTCAAGGTTAAAGTGTTCCCGCCTGATCTGTATTCGCAATTTATTTGCCAAAAATGTAAACAAATATGTGTTTGTGGACAAATAACTTAAAATCCTACACAATAAAGTTCAGTTTACGCTACAATTTCAAACAAATATACATTTTTCAATAGTGCTAATCACTCTGTAATCAACTTAATTACCATTAAAATAAAGTTGAAATTTGTTTAACTTGAAATAGTATTAATTTGAAACATAAGTTTGAATAGACTTTACGTGCGAGCTACTCCTTGCTATATGAAAAAATCGGCCAAGTGCGAGTTAAGACAAATAACGGCAAAAAAATCACGTTTGTTGTATGGGAGCCCACCCTTAAATATTTATTTTATTCTGTTTTTAGTATTTGTTGTTATAGCGGCAACAGAAATACATCATCTGTGAAAATTTCAACTGTCTAGCTATCACGGTTCATGAGATACAACCTGGTGACAGACAGACAGACAGACGGACAGTGGAGTCTTAGTAATAGCGTCCCGTTTTTACCCTTTGGATACGGAACCCTAAAAATGCAGTATACGCCAATCCTTTTCGTGTCTCTGGATGGATATATTAAAAGCCATTCAGATTTGGTTATGTATTGGACTGGCTTCTATACCATGCATACATAATCAGCCTTTAGTGTTCCCACTGCTGGGACACGGGCTTCCTTTCGTTGAGAAGGACTGGGCCTTAATCCACCACGCGGCCCCAGGGCGGGTTGGCGGATGTCACATGTCCTAGAGTTTTGAAGTGAATCTTCTTTACGCACGCTTGACTTGGGGAGTAAGCTGGCGAACGCGTGACGTAAGCGTTACGAAAAGTGTGATCGGGCGAGGCGAACGGGAGTTGAGTGGGGGATATAAGCAAGAGAAAGCAGTGCGCAAGCACATTTTCTTTCTTTCTTCTCTCATAGCCAAATACGTTTGAAGTTTCACTTTTTGGTTCTAGTAGGACATGCCGGCTTCCTCACGATGTTTTCCTTCACCGTTTTGGGAGCACTGGTGATGTAATTAAATAGTGCCTGCCTGGGTTTGAACTCACGACTTACAATATGCGTAAGTCGTAAGTCGGGGCCGTTACCACTGAGCCACCACTGTTCCATACCATAGCCAATGATTAATCCACGCCCTTATTCATTTAAGGGGACTATATGACCTAAGGCGCGGTCACTCTCGGACTGCATAGAAAAGAAAGAGAAGCGCGATGACACAACGCTGGTAATTTATTGCAAAACATGACGCAATTATCTATGTACAAAAAATCTATTGTTTGACTAAAACATTAAATTGCTTTAGTATGTTGCTTGTAGAATAATCTGAAAAAAAAAATCAGAATGATTGTACTTAAGTATATTAATATGGTTTTTATTGTAAAAAAAAAAAGTTTTTAGAGGTATCTTCATGATTTTTTTCCATCGTATCAAATTAGTTGTATTATGTGTTCAACACACTATCTACTTAGCATATATCCTGAAGAATATCACATATTTATCTGATTTTGTTTACTGTAATCGATCATATACTTTTATTGCTTCTAAAACTTGTGTTTTTTTGCGTTTATATCCTTTAATTCCCTCAAGTATGATCTCTTATTATGAGTAGGTATCTCTTTGGCTCATCGCTCATATCTCACCAACATTTTCTTACCTCAGCCAGATATTTTCCTATATTTTCCAGTCTTAAACTCCTGACCGCGTTAGGCAAGATTATTTCCCATAAATCTGGCCATCATAGCATGGTGAATGATAAATATCGTGCTCCGATGTAGTGATCGCTCCGATATTTCAGTCTACTCTAAGATTCCTGCCCCTTGAAAATTATCGAGAGCTTAACTCTTGGAGGGCGTCAGGGGTAAGATGCTCTACTTTATAGACCGATTGCCTGAGGTAGCAGCGCGGTGCGGGAGGGGTGTGGTGACGTGATGCGAGAGCTCAGTGATTCGTCAACTTGTGACAACTTACACCGCTCCCGCACCGCGCAGCTACCTCAGGTAATGTGTCAGTTTAAGCGGTCGGCCTAGCTTTTTGAGATTTTTTTAGCTTCTGTAGTATATCCTTTATCTGCCTGGTGGTATGCCTCTCGACTGTCTTAAGATTTTTCTGTTAATTATATTAGAATTTTCCGTCATTTTACAATTACGTGCTAAACGCTATTATGAAGGCCATTTTGAAAAATTACTCTGTAGATGCAATTTCTAGGTGATCATGTTTAACTTTTTTAACACTATTCGGAACTTAGGTATGTGATGCATGGTGGCCGTTGGCAGAATTTACTTGCAATACAGGGAAAGCTTCATACAGGATGAATCATCAACAATCAACATTTTTTTTCCAATGTCAAGAGTCGTTAGATTTTTTTTTCTAAAATGGCCCGCTCTAGACCTCGATGCGTTTTCCTTTCTTTAAGTTTCTTCTAAACAGACATGTTTAAAAATACATTATGGCATAACCATAGCCCTGCCCTGCCCTTTTTCCGTTGCACTAAGTATATTGGCTCTCACTACGCCAAAACCTTGCCAAGTTTCGTGTTGTAATGTACTGAAACAAACCCTGTAAAACTCTCAAAAACTGACTGTACAAAATGTTTTTCTTTCTTTTTTCGTCACACACACACACACACATATTTTTTTGAAAACCAATTTAAATCTATGAAATGACTTCTGACATTATGGACGTAACTGTGGCATAATAAAATCATGCCCACAGTAATATAATGTAACAGAAGAACCGCCTACTCTAAATCAACGTTACAACAATTTACAAACAGCACCCACCATAAAATATTACGAAACAGAGCACTCTCCAGTCCGTCTCAGCAGCAACTAGCCAATCTCGTTCATAGATAATTTATTTGTGCGCATCACGAGAGGTTTCGCTCTTATGTAGGTTACACACAGCTCCATATTTCGTTCTGACGTCGATATTTATATAGATATTATTGATGGTGTATTAGTTTGGTTAGGTAATAGGAGATTACGCGTAGAAGAACTTGGAAGCCGCCTATGAATCATTATCTCCCTAGCCTTATCACAACTAGGTTGGGGTCGGTTTCCAGTCTAACCGAATGCAGCTGAATACCAGTATTTTACATGAAGCGACTGCCTATCTGACCTCCACTACCCAGTTACTGAATAATACGATGAAGTTGAGACTGGTTGTCAGACTTCTGAATACTCGTAACGACTGTCAAAGATCTACAAATGACAGTCGGGACCAAGGCACGGAAGGGTCCCGATATGTAAAGGATCGAAAGTCACCCATCCACGGATTGACGTCGGCAAGCGTAGCCTAACCTTTGATCGACCCTTGCGGCTGTTATTATTTAGCCACGCGAGCTCTGGCTATCTATGACTAAAGGCTGAATCCTTCAATTTGTGGAAGACAATTTAATTTTAGACAAATCTGAACTTCTTCTTAGAATGTCGATGGCGAGTCGGTCCAAAATTTGGTTACAGGTTTGACACCTTCAGAAGCGTCCACCAATTCCTGTAATGTGCAGACAAAAGGAACACCCTTCGTTTGTGAAACAGGAACAGCACCACATTTAGGTACACTCCAGGGCATTTGGGTCATCTGTGAATCTCCATCTGAGCAGGTTTTTCTTGCTTCGGCCAACCTCATCTCATTTCATCTTATAATGTGAATGGTGGTTGCTGTCAGCTATTTAGACACCTAATAAAATTAAAAAATAATAATAATAATAAATAAAGAAGCTGGGTGTGCCGAGAAAAGAAAAGTGTTTTCTTTAATATTTTTTAACACTTATATTATTTCTTTAGAGTAGCATTAAATAAAAGATTTCTAGAATATACATTCTTTTATAATTGTTTTCTCATAAGCTCAAACATACCTGAAAATTATCATTATTATTTAAATCTTTGAATTGAGTTACCTACTCGTGTGTGCACCGTCCTTGGGTTTGTATTTTAATTTGTACCAACCCAAGGGGATCCAAGTTTAGAACAGGGATGGATGTCCAGGCCCATCCATCAAATGTGACCCTCATCCACTTCAAATACCCACGGGTAAAGACGACCAACTTCACCTCACTTTAACGATTGACAAAACATAAATTAATTAAATTATTAATTAAATGACAAGACCTAATAAATCTAAAACTTTGCGGTTATAAATAAAAGTTGGGCAACACGTCCGGGAATCGAATCAGGGCCTGTCCGTTCGCCTCTCACCTCGGAGGGAGAGTGAGTGATTAGGGAAGGCCCGCGGGGGCCTTTCGTCAGGGCTCACAGGGATGCAGCACTGAGGTCGGGGTTTAGTACCTTTTAAAGGGCTAAAGTTTATTTTAGAAAGATTTTGGTTAGGTGTTTGAAGTGTGGAGAAGAAGGTGTTTTGCAGTTTAAATGAACATGGACTGTCACGTTCATGGAGCACAACAACCAGTGCTCCATGGTCACGTTTATATACAACCCAAATTATGTACTAACATAGTTGTAAAGTCACTCACTCAATATAGTAGGTAAAATCCTACTAATATTATAAAGGCGAAAGTTTGTGAGTGTGTGTGTGTGGGGGTGTGGGGGTGTGTTTATATGTTTGTTACTTCTTCACGCTCAAACGGCTGGACCAATTTTGATAAAATTATGTATGGAGGTAGCTGACACCCTGGAGTAATATATACTCTACTTTTTATCCCGATATTCTCAGGGGATCGACACTTATGCGGGTGAAACCGCTGGGCGCAGCTAGTATAAAAATAAATTGACTATTTTATGGGAACACCTTTCCTGATAGTGTTTAAATTCTGGTTTACTAATTACTTTTCTTGCCCACTGTACCATTTAAATGTCATCTCTAACAAAATGAAAAGTTCAGAAACTAAAGTGGTACTTAGACTGATCCCCCTTACTCCTCATGACCATTTCTGCAAACAATCCTGAATTTCAGCGTATCAGCCTTAGCATACTTCAAAACCCCCATAAAATAAATAATAAAGCTACCAGAACCTTAAAAGTGTCTGGCGAGCGACAATAAATCGCTGGCGTGATGTCGTTAATTATAAAAGTAAGACAAGGCTGGGTGGGTCAAAAAACTAATGGCGGCTATCCGTCACTAGGTGTCGCTAATGTCGCCCTTATTGAAATTATGTGCTGTAGTTTGTGGAGGTAGAAGAAAATGTTGAAATACAGTTTGGAAACATAATTTTTCCTTTGTTGGTTTTTTTTCTTTTTTCTTCTTTATATACACCTTAAATCTATCTTTACAGGTTGCCTAATGTATTTACGTCTGTTCCCGTTGTCCCCATTGACGCTATCCCCATTGAATGAAGACAGCGGAACTTAATAAAAATAATTAAAATGTATTCTATTATAAAACCTACACAACTTGATTGTTTTAAAATTGTGAATTGAAATGAGGAAAAAAGCGTGACAACTAGTTACTTAGATACTACTTTTCGTGTTATTTTATTTCTTTAATAAAATAATGCGTGTAAGGTGATGGAGGGTCAGATTCGATTCACTAATGTCTATTCTAAAAGTAGGTATGGAAGTGTAAAAAAACCTTGTTCAGGTAAGTTTTTGAGCAATCACTCAATAAAGGGCATCAGTATTTAGAAGGTTCTAACTTTATATTTGGCTTGCAAATTCAGTGGCGTAGCGTGCCTTGGCGGGGCCCCGTATAAAAAAATTGTTTGGGGGCCCTTAGGAAGGGTAAAGATTTCTCACAAAAGAAAAAAAAATGTTTGCATAAAATTAAAAGAAATATTTATTCATCATAATTATCTATCTGTCAATTTTTACAAACAATTCAAATTAAATATAAACTCTCCTTGCCTTTTTTTCGGCAAACTGATTTATTAAATCATTTATAGCTGATTTGTTTTTTTTTATTTTTGTCATTTGTGAAATTAAAAAAAATTGGGAAGTTTTTATTAATTTTTGCTTACGCACGTTGGGGCTTGGGGGCCCCGTATAATTGATACGGCAGATACGGCGGTAGCTACGCCCCTGTGCAAATTGTAATTAAGGTTCTTTGTTAGTAGTGTTGTTGTTGTGAATAAATTAATAAACCTATCTCATAACTTTTCTAACATAAATAAATTGTGATTGAATAACATAAATATCATGAAAAATCATTGAGATAAGAACTTTGGTCTTTGGGTGAACGATAAGAAAAAAAAAACTACAGTCTTTATTTTACCAACTCTTTATTAAACAACTAGCATGAACATTATCTTCTGCATAAAACAATCACTTCAGAAATCAACCACCAAAAAATCTCAAAGCATAGCCGAACGACCTTTCCATTAAAAACATCCAGGTATACAATAAACAAACTAAATCAAATCAGAAACACTTTTACCGTGCGCTTGCGCACTAACACGGCAGCGCCATCTATCAATCACCGCGGAACATTACACGTTTACTCGTTGCGCACACTCTTTGATAGATGGCAGCACTTGTTGATAGATTTATCGAGCTGTTGACGGTTTTATACTGCGTTTGATGCCTTGTAATAACATTATACGAAGTTTTTTCCCGTGGGCCGTGAGTCATGGGGTGTTTTCTTTTTAATTTATAATGTATCGATGTATTTGTGCAGGTGAGATGGATGGGCTTTCGGAATGCTCTAGATTTGAGTTTATCGTCTGATGAGATTTAGGAAGATTTATTGAGAGAATAAATAAGATTGTTTTCTAGGTGTTCTGTTATGAGGATTTTCTAGATTCCCGGAATCCGGAGCCTAAACCTGCAGTTCGGGGTTACACGCTTTTTGAATCGCGATTTCAAATTTTACATGGTCCCAACGTGACACAAAATCACGTATGTAATCCCTGAAGGGACGCAGGGGTGTACCCATAGTACCTCTACCTACATTTCGCCTGCTGTTTTAGGTCCCATGTAATAGGCGAGCCTATTGCCGTTTACCAGGCATAAATCCAGATTCTGGGCTACTACTGAGAGATTTCTGAAGGCCAATTCTCGTAATTTAAAACGTTCAACATCTAGTCGCAGTCTCATCTCAGCGACAAACAGATGTCAAAAACTTGTCAAAATGTAGGGAAATTAGAGGTATTTTTGATAGATTGAGACTAAGATCAGACTGTGAACGTTTTTAAAATACGAGAATTGCCTCTCAGATTGTGAACGTTCTTAAAATTACGAGAATTGCCCCTCTCATGGAACAACCAAATAACACTGCCTGACCTGGAGATCGAACCCACGCTTACGCAGGACCTCAAGCTCAGTAGCGCTTAGGACCACTAGACCAAAAAAGAGAGTAAATTATCTACCTTCTTTTATTTCACTTTAAAATGTTACCCAAGGATTCAAATTCTGCAGCAACAATAAAATTCAAGTTTTAATGTGTAACCTTCACTCTGAGAAAATGTTGCACTTTTATTAATTACTTAGTAAAACGTTGCTTGTAACTTTGCTACTATTCATACTGCTCGCCGCCTATTTGTCGTGTCGTTAATATTACAATTAAACATGGAGACACGAACAGCATACAAGACCAGGAGGAGGCAAGTATTACATAACACGTAACGTACCTATACAGGGTGTTACGGAAAGGGTATATCAATACAAACGGGTTGAAGATTGTATCTGGTCTAGAATCTCTGTACAAAATTTCTGCTCAAAAGCATTAACTTTGAAAATGCTTAATATTTTTTAATTTCGACATCACGGCGCTGCACTGGCGCGCGGCGGCGTGATGTGCGTGTACTAGGCGCACAGACACACTACAGATAATGGATAATGACCCTCGTAGTGCGGTGACACGTTTGTTATGATTTCAATTTAATAAACTATCGGAATAAAAAAAACATTAAGCATTTTCAAAGTTACTGTTTTTGAGCTGAAATTTTGTACAGAGATTCTAGACCAGATACACTCTTCAACCCGTTTGTATTGATATACCCTTTCCGTAACACCCTGTACATAATACTCAATACTCAATATATTTATTGCTTCCACATGTGAACTTAGGTGGTAGGTTACACAGAATATGATTATTGTGGACCATGTCGGGCATAGCAAAAGTTAGGAGAGAGGATATTAAGTCCTATGTAGGTAATAGAAAGAAAGAAAGAAAAAGTATTTATTGCGATTCGTAGGTACAGGAAGATCACAAACTAAACTAAACACAAAAGGCTCCTATCTCAGCATGATGCATGATAATAGGGGGTGAGCCTTAAATGCCATCAATCGAGCACAAATCCAGACTTTGGGCGGCTACTTAGATATTTTCAGCTGAACAAATCCAGCAACACTTTGCCCGATTCGGGAATCGACCTCATGCTAGTATAGGCAAGTATTGAACTCCCATAACTGAACTTGGAGTGAGAAAAGATACTCAATCATCTTTACCTAACCAGGTGGGGACACACCGAGGTGTAGGTGCCTAGAATGTGTACAGACGCCAGCACAATCTGTCTTTCTTTTTACTTACGATTTTAATGCACTTCTACAATATGGAAATCAAACGAAAGGGCTTGCTACAAATAAGTCGAAAAATAAAGTGACGTCACTTTAAATCCAATATGGCGGACTTCTAAAGATGGTATCAAATGACAGGTCTTGTTGAGAATTTGAATCCGAGTTAAACTACAAAAAAAAACCTTGACAGCGATAACTAAAAAGTAAAAAATAAATTAAAAGTAAAAAAACTTTTGAAAAACAAGCTTTTAGTTAAATGCGCTAAAAAGAATAAAATAAACTTTTCCTTTAAAACTTTTACTATCAACTTATATTCAAAGTTGATTGGGAAAATTTGACAGTTTCGGGTAGCTTGATGTGCTGGCGTCTGCAAACTTTTGCCTAACCCTTCTGGAAAACAGGCATGAATTTATGTTGTGTTTGTGTTGAAACAAGGTGGATATAACATAAATCATTAATGTCTTTAAATATCTTGGGACAACAGAAATAATTACTTACAAAAAAAGAACGCAAAAGTACTTACATAGGTTACTTACAATAATAATTTCAGAGTAACTTACCGGTCAAGCGGTGCGCGTCGCCCATTGGCGACGTAACAATAGAAAATCAATTGTGTCTCATTAGCGGAGCTTGACAGATTAAACTTACCATCAACTTAGTTGGCAATCGGTTCACTGGTTACCTACTGTTGTCGTCATCATCTGCCTAGCCTTTTTACAACAACGTTAGGGTCGGCTTCCACTCAAATCGGATGCATATAATACCAGAATTTTACATGGAGCGACACCCTATCTGCCCTCCACAACTAGAACGACACCCCTTGATACGACTGGTAGTCATAATTTCAGGATTCTGAGCCGTAACGACTGACATAGATCCTCGAATGACAGCCGGGACTAACGGGAGGGGTCTTTGTATGTAAAGATGGTCACCCATCCACGGACCGACCGCGGCAAGCGTAGCTTAACCTGATCGATCGACCTATGCGGCTTAGTTACTGTATTTACCATTTTGTTTCTCGCTGAGTAACATTTAAACTATACATATATTTTATATAGGTAACCAACACAAACCAACATCTTAACCCTTCCGAACCGACCCCACATTATCCGCATAAAACTCGCGACCATCCGCGACCATCACGCCGTCTCGCGACCACGACCAAATTGTTCTCGCATTAGATTTATCGTTCGCCAACGAAACAGCAACAAAGGCACTCTCTCATCTCCCGACAGCTTTATGATCCTAACAGTTTTTGCTAACAGCTACCTACGACGCCCAACGATATTTATAGCTTAAGTTTTATTAATTAGCCATTTGTGAGACGTTGAAGCATGGTAAGGATTTTGGGTATTGATTTGTGGCGGCAAGTCACGGTATTACTTTAATTTTGAGTTTTGGTATGGTCAGAAAAGAAACGCGTGGATCGTGTGTGTAAATCAAGGTCGGTTTTGTCGTAAATTATGGTTTTTTTTCTGTCGGTTGGTGTCTTTGTGATTGCTTGATAAACTTGTGTCGGCAATTTGCAGGTAAGCGGCAGTTCTAAACAAATGGGTTTTTTGTCAGGTACAGTATAATGCTGTTTCGAATTATCTCAATGTCTTCTCAAGAAACCTACAAGAAGAGGCTTTGACCCTGGTTCTCAAAAGAGAGCAAGGTTCTCAATACAGTTCATAAGACCTATTATGTAACGATTCTATAGATAGACAGCAAATACTTGGCACATTTATCACCAGTTGGAATGCAAAGCAACCCTCTGACATGCAGCATACCTACTTGTTCACAAGCAAACAACCCATCACACACACCAAACAAACCAAAACATCGAATTTCAAAACAAACGCCGAAAACATCCGAGTTCACCCGAAAAACGCCGAGCGTCGATCTAACCGTCCCGCTGCTGCCAAAGATTTGACGTCAATGGTAGCGAATCGTAAATTACCATTATCTACAGACGCACCGTGCTAGTATTTATTATTTATGGGTCGGTTTGACTCGCCTGCGGCCCGATCGGGGGCGTTTTTCCCCATAGCGAGCGCAGGGTTGAGTTTAGGAGGTGTGTGTAATGTTCCGTAGTTAAAATGCTGTCATTACCGCACTTTTTGTTTTGTTAAGGATTTGGTTAAGATGTTATTTATAAGGGTCATAATAAATAGGTTTTTTTTTTTTCAGGAGACTTTTTGCCATAGAGTGACTACCCAGTCAGTCTACGGCAAAAAGTCTGCAATTGGTCAAGAATTTTTGACTTAAATATTTTTCTATATATTTCAAAATATCCAGTTGAAATCGGCAGTCAAATATGCGAGTCGTATCTTCTAAAGGTTTATGTAAAAATTTGAAAAATAACTTAATATAAGCTCCTTCAGAATTCCATGCACTAAATAAAAAAATAAAACATAATCTCAGATTATTTCACAGAAAAATGATACCGCGAGTCTCCGAACAAACGGCGCTTGCGTCGTCGCGAATCAAATAAATTACAAAGATATATTATTATTAAAATTTGGGCACCAACTTCGTCGCATTAACTTCGGGTAGTATCGGGACTGGGGCACACTGGGTGCGGAATAGCTACAGGACGAGAAAACTAATAGTCGAGTGTTTTCATGAGGTAAGTAGGTATATTATTAATTATTTTACTATGATTTTTTTATGGTTGTATTGTTTTAGTGCAATGAGACTAAATGTAATATTTTTTTTTAATTATTTCTATCTAATCTTAAATATTATGTATAAATATGTTTTAATAATATTCTAATAATTTAATGAATTGTTAACCTTTTAATGTGAATGTTGTGCATGTCTATAAGTGATGTACATATTTACACAGAATTGAAGACCCGTGATTACCTGTTGTTACTACCCTTGTAAATATATCGTTGGTGTGCCTTGCTTAATAAATAAATAAGTAAGTAGGTACCTACTGCAGTTGTTGGAAAAATATGGTGAGTACCTAAGTAGTCTTTTTTGTAGATCTATTAACATTTTCATCATCACTTGGAAGTGGTGAAGGTTTGTGGAAATGCAATTTTGTGCTTTTTCACAGCCTAATTATAATTTTTGATTTAAATTTTTGAAGAAATAAGGTTCCTGTTTAAGTCTAATTAGTTAAACAAAGTTTAAAAAACAACACACACAACAACATCACTCCTGTAATCCCAAAGGGTTCGGCTGAGTTGTACCTGTAGTACACCTACAAAAACTCAGTCCTCTGCTAAGTTCTTGTCTTGCTTTGGAATTTTGAAACTTCTGGCTTTTTAGGTTACAGAATTAAAGCTATTGCTCTAGAAATGGTGATAGTGTCAAAGTTACACGAACAATGCTCCCATTGTGCCACTGTACTCATCTTATAGGCCACGGATTGTGACATCTACAGAAATTAACGAGTTACCGTTTGAGACGTGCGATGTGAGGACCCGATAAGGACCCTTCCGTGGTTCCGGCACGGCGCCGATACGGCTCCGACACGGCAACGACCCGATACCGGCGCGGAAGCCGGTAAATCTTGCCGATCGCCTATTTAGGCATTAAGCTCATCAGTTACGGAAGATCGTTCCAGGAAATTGTTGTGTCAAGGTGTTTTTGATAATGGGGTGAATCGGTAAACTGGTGGTTCGATTTTGGGATGATTAATTCGAAATGACCTATAACTGAACAAATACCTACACCTACTTACCCGCACAATATAATCCTAGCCTAATGTTTCCTAATCCTAACCTATAATGTTCCCTCTGCAGGCCTTCTCTCGTCGAAAGGGAGTGGGCTGTAGCCTGTAAACCACCACGCAGGCCCAGTGCGGGCAAATAGATGTCACATGTCTTCGATTTTTCGGTTCTAGGACTAGGACAAGCTTGTTTCCTCACGATGTTTACGCGCCTGCCTTTTTTTTTATGGATGGGAAATCATCAAATGACCCCTCCCGCTCTGGGTGGAGCGGAAGGGAGTGTCAGACTCTTACTGACTAAAATCCATCCGTGTTCCTTCCTTAGCCCTTTATGTTCCGGGGTAGCGGTAACCCCCCGGCTTTACGCGCCTGTCTGGATTCGAACCCACGACCTACGACTTGTTAGTGTTACCACTGGGCCACCGCTGCTCATACAGTCATACCTACCTACTCCTGACCAGTGACTTAAGTTCGTATGAACTACAGACTACAGCTACAAACGAGACAAAGAATGGCCAAGGCAAAAAAAAAATATAAAGCTTCTCATTCACTATAGAGCCATCATAAATTAATGAGCTTTAAGTTAAACATTTATATATCAATAAAATTTTATTTATTAGATATGCAGGTAAAATAAAATTAAATAAATATAAACTTCAAAAGAAAAAAGCAAATTTATCTTGTACTATTCACTGTGTTATCGATAATTTTGTTACGAAATAACATAAGTAGCGCCATCTTGACATTAAATGGTCGAACTTAATCTAAAGGCTAGTAGGTTAGTTATGGTCTTTGACCATATCATTAGCGCCCTCTATTTTTGCATGCTTGAAGCTTTTAGGTAGATCGATACCTAAACGAAGCGACATTGAAAAGTATTCTCACAACTTTTTAAGTTTAAACTTTAACATTTAATTTTCTATAGAAATTTATTTATGCATTTAATTTTCGAACAACACTCAATAAAGTAATTGTAATAGATTTACTTAATTCGATATGATACAATAATGGTCAGTGACCATAAAACTAGCGCCCTCTATTCAAACTTTATGGCATCAAAAAGACTTCAACGATGTGGTCAGCGTGGTCAAGCAGCAATTTTATTTCATAAGTAGTTATTTTCTTTGGATAGTTTAAAATATCAACTTCCATTTTGTGTTTCTCACATTAATCGATAGAATTGATTTTCAGAATTACTTGTGTTGATATTTCTTAGGTCTAAAATTTATTTTCGCAGGCAAAGTACACAGGTGCAGTAGGTACTCAAAACATGAGAACTACGCAATATTACAACTTGGCAGTAAATCTATGATTGTTATTAAAACATAACAAAAAAAAGCGTTCAAAATTAGAACACGAAATTACACAGACTAATCAACAACAACAGAGGTTGATTTATACGTTTTATTTGCTGGCCGCTAGATGGCGGTAGCTAAGTGGAGCCATTTTCGCGTACTTTAAGTACTGGGGAGCTGTGACCGCATTATTTATCGCGCCATTACGGCATGGACCCTTAAATCATCACATGACGTGGACCGTGTACGTGAGTCTTAATGAATGGCGGGAGAGTTGCCCAAAGTTTTTTTATTCTTTATGAAATTCTAAGAGCACTTAGTGGGGAATCTATTAGAGCGAATGTGCGTTTTGGGAGACTCGTTGTTATGTTTTTAATCTCTTTTTTGTGTTTGGCTGCTCTGTGTGGTCTGTGAATGTGGAAGTTTGTGTTTAACTTGAATGTGCGACACAAATCAAAACGATTGACTTGTAAGTAACCCGGACGGAGAGCAAGTCGTGTAGGTACTTAGACATATCGATAAAACTTAAGAGTACCTTTATGGGCTGACGTGTTAACATCACACTATAAGAACCATGTGGTAGTGTCGACACGAATAACAAGAAGAAGACCGTGTTGTATCTAACAATTTAACTCCTTGTAGCAACTTACCGAAGTTTGATAAGAATTACAAACTATCCGAAGCGGTGTCGGTTACGGTAACAGTGGCGCGAATTCAATGGTTTTTGCCCATCTCAAAAAATGCCCCACGCGCCTAAAGAAATTTTCACTTCAAAAACTACCAGTGGTCCACTTTAGTCCTGGATGGAAAAAGCTAGAAGTCATAGGGGGAGGCCTTTGTCCAACAGTGGGATGATACAGGCTAACACTAACAGTAACAATCAAAGATAAACAACCTATATACCTAATTATCTACCTTCAATTAAATTACACAAACTCATATCTATAGGTAAGTTAGGAACGATTGCCTGGATCCATACTTCCATAGTGTCCCATACTCCGCGATTGTCATCAAATTATAAGTTCGAAACAATGCCTATCTACCAACTGTATTGAAACTAGTGATTGTGCGCGTATCTGCTTGCCGATCGAGGAGATCTGTGGTGAATGGAATTTCATTAATTAGATTGAGAGGTAACTAGGTTTGTATGGGAAACAATTTTGAGATGGAGCTAAAGGTACAGTGAAAGCTTGCCGAAGTAGTAAGAGCACTTTGAAAGTAAGGCATGGTCGAAGAGAACTAAGAATGTCAGTGCTTTATTGGTAGGAAAATAGAGATGAAAATGATTATTTACTAGGTATGTACTTACTTTCATTAGGTACCTAAAGGGATTGTCCGAAAGGTTACCGCTACCCCGGAACATAAAGGGCTAAGGAAGGAACACGGATGGGTTTTAGTCAGTAAGAGTCTGACATTCCCTTCCGCTCCACCCAGAGCGGGAGGGGTCATTTGATGATTTCCCATCCATAAAAAAGGTAAGTACCTTAAAGCACTTTCCCTGCAATGGTTGGTAAACAGAGCTTATGGATAGTAACGGGGGTTTATCCGAATTTGCCTGTTTTAAAATCAATTTTAAATGGTCTCAAATTAGTGTATTTAGGTCCTGAAAAAAAAAATGTCATAGATACATATAGATAAATAGATTCGAGGATTTGATTTTTGTATATAGATTTGAGGGAAATTAATTAGATAATTCATATTAGTAGGTATCTAAACTTCATATCAGTTGTAGATACTTATTACAATAATTTCCCAAAAGATAATGATGATTATTGAACGCTTCTTTGACGTTAGAATGGCAAAGACAATTACAATATAGCAGTCGACTTACCTTCATCTAATTTCAACAGAATTCGTACCTACTTACATACCCTACTATTCACATTAATAACAAAGTGACAAAACCCTCCTGAAAAATACAGATTTATTCCGGTCTCTCTCTAGTTCTTCTCCTGTTTTAATCAAACTCAAACCCAAAGCATTTATTTCAATTAAACCAATTACAGGCACTTTTGAATTGTCAAAGGGTCGGTCAGTCAGAAAGATGAAGATAGTTGCCCATTCCAAAGCGTAGGTACCTATGGAGAAGAACGGGCAAGAAACTCCATGGACACTCTTTAAAAACAAAATAATATGGTTACAAAGTCTTGGTTACATCATTCATCTTAAAAATTATACATGTGAGAACGATGCAGAACTTTAAAAGCGTCCATAATGAAAAGATGAGAAAAAACAACAATTCAAATAATAAATTAAAATAAAATAAGCCATGGCAGCAAAGAGATGACCAGTCCCTACTGACGGCGCCCGTTCACGAACATGAACATGAATTGGCTTATCTACTTTATGCTAGGTTACCAAACAGTTCAGGAGATATCATTCAAACATTGAAATTATTTACACCAACACCAACCAACTGGGTATCTAACAATTTCCTGATCAATAGTTGACATAACAACGAAAATTCAATAAAAATCACCGACAACATGTTCTCCCTTTCCTCCTAAGTTAGTTATGAGACGGTCTATGAGTGTATGAGGTGCATCGATGCCCTAATAAGCGGTGACAGGTGGCCCCGCTAACTTCATTATGTAACCCTTTGCAGTTCACTTTGAGTTACCTTCACTGGGAATAATTAGGATGTAAACAAACTTAAGTACCTTAAAGCGATTCCTTCAATGTAGCCAGCGAAATTCAAAATTTCTAACGTTTTTTGCAAATTAAATTGCAGCACTGTTTTACGTGTAGTAGGATGTTAATCAAAAGTCAATACGCGGCAGTATTTTTTAAAACTAATTACTAAATTATAATCATTGAAAGTTTTTTTTAAATTTAACATTTGTGAAAATTAAAGGTCAAACTGAAATAAAATTGAAAGTAAATTATGAACTCTTAGCTATTTTAAGAACGTTAAAAATCTGTTAATCTAATCATTTTGTGTCGATTTTTCATGACAGTTTTCAAGCACTTTTGTTGTTGATCGTACCTACCTAATAACATTGTTTTTGCTGCGTCTTGTTCCGACATTTGACGAAACTCTCAAAAGAGAACGAGGCATCGATTTTTGAAAACTTGCATTGCAGTTAGATAGATAGATAAACCATTTATTTGGCGCACACAAAAGGCAGCACAACACACAAAAGTACAATATTAGATGATAACCAATTACCCACATGAACATAATACAAAAACAAGGTGCCGATACAAAAACAACAAAAAAAAGGAAAAACATACATATCTAAATAAAAGTGACGCTATGAGTCTATGACGAATACTTACAATTATACATTTTCTTATACATTATAGGTACATAGTCACTATGTCGTATTTTCATTTTTAGAAAGAAGAATCGATTCTCATGTTTTAATATTACACGAGGACTTCAAAAAAAAAATATCGAACTTGTTTCACGTACAAATTAAGTTACCTAACAAGGATGTGTGCTTAGCTTTACACAAAAATTAATTATAACGAACCCTTCCTCTTTGAGCTTGCGACAATCTTCACTTATCGTCCCTCATTATGTTTTGAGCATCATTAAAACCTCGGACAGAAACACAACAGCCTTCAAGCTTGGATATCTTCAAAGCCATAACTTCAAAGAAAGATAAAATATAAACCCCGGGACATAATGCTGGTACAAGTATCAGTAGCGTGACAAACTCAAAAATATCCCAACATAGCGCATACATTAGAAACATTATCGCGTCTGTGGCCCACAAAAGGTTGAAAAGTCGCATTTCGCACGTATCGCTGTTATCGTCGGTCTGTTCAAACCCTTACGTTTGGAGGGAGAATTATACTTCTGTTTATGTTATAAGCTACAGCGACTTTTAAGAACTAAACGTGAATAAGGCTAGGAAAATCAAAAAAGAACGTAGACCATTTTTTATTTTATTTAAAAATTATGATAAGTAGGAACTAGGTACGGACAGCGTCAAAGAAAAGGAAAGGAAAGGAAAGAAAAGGAATTGAATAACCAAAGGGGGGTTCCCTTTGGTAATTCAATTCCTTTGGCTATTCCTTTGTGTAAACGTAAGTTTAATAACATAAAAATAGGTTTATTTATAAACGTTACAAATATTTTTGACGATTAATCAACGTTTATAAATAAAAGGGAAATAATTTAAATGTGGACTACTGAACTTCAAACAAAAGCATACATAATAATGATTAATTAAATAAAGCTTAATTTCTACTTAGATGTTTTATTATTAGATAAATCACAATTTAACCTAATGTAAAGCGAAATATCAACATACGGTTAAGTATAGTATGACTATTCAAACCTTAAAAGCGCATTCTTTGTTTCCTGAAAATTCATACTTCAGAGGACGGAGACCTTGATTTTCTATTATTATTGTGAAAACAAAGAAACAGTAAAGGACTATTTAATTGCTGTTACCAGCCATAGTTACTACAACTAACCATTCACCTTCAAACGCCCTCATCAACACACACCGCACTCTCTCATAACTTGCGACCCATCCTTAGTTCGGAGGGCGAATTATCAGAAGTCGTTCAAATGATTTATGTACACAATTATTGGGTTATTCAGGTACGATGTTTTGTGCGATTCGATCCCGTACCGATAGAAGTTTTGAGACAATAAGAGTTAATTTAATGCCTTTCTGAGAGCTGTGTGTTGCGTAGTTAGGATGTGTGGATTAAATATGGCGGGGTTGGGTTGGTATTGAATTGTTTCTCGTTTTAACCCCCGAAGCGAAGGAGGAGGAGGTGAAATAAAGCTGTCATAAATTGAGGGCACTTAACGACATACTGCTAAGTACAGACGCCAGCACCTACTACTACAATCGCACATCAACCTACTACAATCTGCCAAATTTATTTAATAGATTTTCAACTTTATCACTAAAACATAAGGTTCAAAGTTGATTGGGAAAATGTGACAGTTTCGGGTAGGTTGATGTGCAGCTGGCGTCTGTACGATTATAACTCCTCGAATTTGCATAATCATCAAACAACCATAGGTGTTTATGGATTTGCATTTTTTTTTTACATTTTTGCGGTCAACTTGTTTGCTTGAACCTTTCAACAAGTTGCCACAAGTGAATTAGGTAGGATGAAGAATTATTTTTTACGCCAACTTAAACTTATTGACCAACCTAATGTAACCATTGGGTTTAGAGACAAACCTCCTCGCCTCAAAGAAGATTTTTGCTTATTGACACGATTACATCCAGTTACCTAACATTATGATCGAAATCTTTTCATCACTAGGTAATTAAAGTGAGTGGGCTCAATCGGGACTTTATAATAAAAGAAGTAGTGGACTGTATCATAATAGGTGTAATACCATAAAAGACAATACGAATACGACAAAAGTCTATTTGTCGGATTGACAAATACTCAGTGTAAAGGTATTTTTAATGCACTGAGAATTTGTCAATTCGCCATAGAAAATGCTGAATGCCAAATCTTTTCCAAACCATTCCACACATCCCTCCATATCATCATCTGCCTAGCTTTTTACCAACTATGTTAGGGTCAGCTTCCAGTCAAACCGGATGCAGCTGAGTAGATACCAGTTTTTTACACGGAGTGACTGCCTATCTGACCTTCACAACCCAGTTACTGGGTAATACGAAACCCCTTGTTAAGACTAGTTGTCAGACTTTCGGGCTTCTGGCGACCCGTAAGACAGCCGGGGCCAACGGCTTAACGTGCTTTTCGAAGCACGGAGGGTCTTTGTATGTAAAGATGGTCACCCATCCACGGACCAACTGCGGCAAGCGTAGCTTAACCTGATCGATCGACCAGTGTGATCGACCAGTTATTTTTTTAATTGTTTCTTAATTTCTGTGTTTTTTTACATAGTTCTCACATATAGAAGCAACAAGAATCATGTACTCAGGATTTTGTAATATCTTGATTTAAAAGAGTGTCCATGGAGTTTCTTACCCGTTCTTCTCCATAGAGATCTACGTTTTGGAATGGGCAACTAGCTTCAACTTTCTGACTAACTGACCGACTATTTAATTTTGACAATTCAAAAGTGCCTGCACATGGTTTAATTGAAATAAATGCTTTGAGTTTGAGTTTGGGTGCTGTTAATAGGGCACTAGTTGTCTGGCATTTTTGCTGAACTGGCCCTTTTTAGCGCAGCCGTGAGGCACACTATCCTGCTTATTTTTTTTTTACATTGGACTATATAGTCCTTTTTTTTAAATTAAACTTTACTCTTTGTTTTTATTTGATGTATGTATCTGGTGTATTGTGTGTCTTTTAGTCTGTGCTAAATAAATGTATTTTCTTTCTTTCTTTCTTTCTAATACTTAGCCACAAGCCCCTCACACACCCCTCCATCTCACACCGTTTTTTCCAGAAGTTTATTATTTCAGTAGGTGTACACAACGCCGTTACTAAGCACGGTGTACACACTACACGTGTCGCCGTGATACGTGACAGGTTGCAGGCCCATTCGCCATGAATTATATAGCAACTCATCTCCATCAGACTTCGCCTTGCACGGAAAATGTTGTTGTGGAGCTTTTTTCGCGCGTAAATTAGAAATAGATGCTTGAAAGTTATTGGTGTTTTTTGTACTGGCAGTTTTTGGGCTAAAACTGGGTCTGCCGTCATAACTATACTGAAAAAAATAATTTCTTATTACAGCACATTAAAGCGATTTCATTAAGACTTACTGACTTTATACAGTAAGAAGAAATGTTGTAAAACAGTTAAAGACAAAACAGGAACTTTTATTGATTGATCATACTATTTACTGAAAAAAAAAAACAAAAAGAAAACCGGTCAAGTGCGATTCGGACTCGCACACGAAGGGTCCCATACCACCGTAGATTATTCTGTTTTTAGTTTTTGTTATTATAGCTGCAACATAAATACATCATCTGTGAAAATTTCAACTGTCTAGCTATCTCGGTTCATGAGATAAAGCCTGGTGACAGACAGACAGACGGACAGTGGACTCTAAGTAATAGGGTCCCGTTTTTACCCTTTGGGTACGGAACCCTAAAAATGAAATTATGTGCATTGATAAGCGCGTCACTTGAGAACGGCTAGACCGATTTTGGCTATTTTCTGTTTTAAAATATTCGATAGTCCGAATTAGGTTTAGATAGAAAGAAAAATTGTAAAAGTTTCCCGGGAAATGTTCAAATTGGAAAAAAACTGAACGTCCTGTTTTCTATTGGATTTTTGTTTGAAATTATTGAAAGACAACGTTTGTCCGTTTAGCTAGTTATTAATAGAAACAATCCAGTTTTCAATCAACTTACAAAAATAAAGTCTCCTTAACGAAATTAAGTTCGGGTAGTTTATGTTAGGACACATTGACCCACATTATAAATTGGTACAAAATTGGAGAACCTGGTGGGATAATAACTCTTTCTTCATGTTCAATTATTTACCCATCCCTTACAGATAACCCCCTCTATAAAGAACATCCAAAGAACGGAATCTGCTTTTTTGTAAGTCAAGACATCATCAGTATTTAATCAGTTTTATGACCTTCTGATGGTTTCCCTAATACACAAGCAAAACTCAAATAAAACGCAAAAGAACCCCAGAATATCTATCCGCAAACCGTTCTCAAAACGTATGCACTAACGAGATATCAAAACCGAATCGAATGCAATGGCCACGAGGGAAATGTTCCCGACGTAACACCTCGGTACGAATCTATCACTGTCCTGATTGCTTACCGAAACTAGTCTGCATAAATCCCACAAGTATAACACGATTTTGACATATCATTGATCTATCCAGCCCAGGATCACCTCAACACCTAGCTGCCGTCTCCCCAGAGACGTCAAACCAAAACTGTATTACATCAACACCGTTTGTGATACCAACATCCCTGAAAACACAATATACATAGCTGATTTTGTCTGTAAACTTGTTGAGAGCAAACATAGAGAGCACGCAATGGATGGCGCAGCACGCGACAGCATTGCTTTTCGAAAATTTCGAAATATAGTTGCGCCAGTACACGCTGTTTAATCTACGAAAGTCAATGTTTCATGCCGTTTGAATTTGAACTTTGCCTCTGCTAAGTTAGAGTATGTTTTTCGTTCAGTGGGGTTGGTTCTTGGGATGCTTTGAGCTAGGTAGTAAACTAGATAGTTTGAAAGACAGGTCCTATCAACCGGTGACAACTACATATTGTTTAGACGCGTGTTTTATTCGGTTGTATAGTGATCTCTGTTCAGTTTGGCGCTCTCTGAAAATTGTCTTAACAATATGGAATACATTATTCGCGACACTTGAATGGCGTTTGTCGATTGGTTCGGCTTTTATAAATTTTACCTTTAGACCCGCTTTCTTGATATGTATGAAGACTAGTATTTAATTCTGTTTGGTCTTCAGATAATACAGCTTTTAATATTGAAAGGACTACTTCTTACAATTATACACTTGCAAGATTAGGTTTTAACACGCAATTTTTTCTAGTTATTATAGGATAATGGAATACAATAATTATGAGACAAACGCTAATACGAATTTAGAAAGCAGATTTCTTTTTTAACTAAAGTTAACATGGCGTAGGTCATAAGATAAAATGTAATAAACGTGAAAACGACCCTATAAAAATGTATAATTTAATTTCAAAGAATTATTTTGTTGATGTACCTTTCAAAATACTGTACTTTATTTTTGGTTTAGAACGCTTTTGTAGGTTTAAGTTTTAAGGAACAACTTCCATCTGCATACCTCCTGTTGACTAATAATATTCATAATTGTATTATCAGTAGTCTTAGTAACATCTGATTTATTTTTTATTGAATGGGCCCGCTCTTGACCTCGATCACGCCTGACTCTTCTCGTTTTCCTCTTGTTTGGAGCTTGGTGTAGAGTATAATAGAATAGAATACTCTTTATTATGTACAACATATAAATTGCAGACATAAATATAGAAATTTTACAACGTGTGACGCAATGGGCGGTCTTATCGCTAAGAGCGATCGATCTTTTAAAGACAACCTTTGGATGGATTAAAAAGGTGAAGGAGAGACAAATATTGTAGGTAGTCTGTGGTGTACCATACTCATTTACAAAATTGCATCGGTAGCCAAATGGCAATAACTTTTATATTAAAACGATGACCTCTTTTAATGTATCACAAGCAGGTGATACTCTTATTTCAAATTAGCATAAAAATCTAATTTCGTTTGAATCACAATAAATTATGAGCCTCAGTCTGTACTCTGTAGGTTCTTACATATTCCCCTTATTTAACATCTATCATGTTTCTTTTTATACCAAAGTCAGCATTGAATTAACTAACAGACCATCCTCAGATAACCTTGAAAGACACAAAAAACGAAATTGAAACAAAAATATGAGTTATAAATATAAAATACTTATCAGATTGGGCGTGTAAGTTTAACGTTTTAATAAATAACAAGCGCCCGCCATGTTGGATTTTTATATTTATTTGTAAAAATTAATAATAATGCTGAATAAATCAATAAAAGAATGGAAACATTTCAGGACTGGCTCCGGTTGAATGATTTGTAGTAATACGAGTGTAGTGCCGTCTGCGCGCCATAGTAGCGACGGGAGGTTTTGATACTTTAAGATGCTTTTGGGTTTTTTTTACGGGCTTGTTAGTTAGTTCAACAATCCATTTTGACAACAGTAAAATGTATGTGTAGAAGTTGAATGACAATATTCAATGTTAGTTGTATCGATGTTATAAAAAAAAAAAAATATCTTTCCAATATACATTATTATTTAGTGAAGTTGTGATTATCACCATCATCACTGGCATCTTTCTTCCACCCGCCCCTGACCTCCTCCCTTTTGCGCCATGGTTCCCTGGTCTATGAGAGTCTCATCTAGGTCTTTCCCGTGATCTTCTGTAGGTCGCCCACCCACGCTGCTACTGGTCTGATTTATCATTGTCAATGATAAATCATGATGATGATGAATGAATGAATGAATGATATATTTATTTTCAAAAATATAGGTAACATAAGTTCTTAACATTTATAATGAGTTTCACTATATTCGGCTTTTCAGCCATACAATTATTTAGATTTTACATTCTGGATATTTAGTAACAATAATATAAAATACTAATAATAATTTCATAATTTAAATTTTGATTAGGTACATGCAATTAATAAATCTAAATACAATTCAAAATAAAGATATTTTGTTGATGATGATGATTGATGATGAGATCTTAACGTTTAGTGCATGCATACATCTTTCATAATATTTTTATTTATTTATTAATAATCATCTTATATTGACAGTTGTCTAAGTTTGCTAATATCTAAGTTAACCGCGTGGCTAAATAATAACAGCCGCACAGGCCGATCGATCAGGTTGACCATCTCTATATGCCTCGGAAAGAACGTTCAGCCGTTGGTCCCGGCTGTCATTCGTGGATCTTTGACAGTAGTTACGGGTAGTCAGAAGCCCGAAAGACAACCAGTCTTACCAAGGGGTATCGTATTACCCAGTAACTGGATTGTGGAGGTCAGATAGGGAGTCGCTCCATGTAAAATACTGGTATTTAGCTGCATCCGGTTAGACTGGAAGCCGACCCCAGCATAGTTGGGAAAAGGCTAGGCAGATGATGTTAGCAGTAAGTACCTAACTTTAGTTTAACATTAAGAAATGCAAGTATCAAAACTCCTCATACCTCTGGTATCACAAGCTAGCCTTATATCAGTTGATATCGAGTTGAGTCGGCTGTACATCTCCGTCCCACCTCCAATAACGTGCAGCCATCAATTCAGACGGTCGCAAAAACGTTGCCTTACCTCGGGCGATGTATGACGGATGGATGGGTGGCCGCTGCTGCACTTTGTTGTGATCTGAAGGTACCTGGGTTTGTTGTGGTCAGTAATTTAGGTATTAGGAGGAGGATATTGAAGTTTTTCTTATTCGATCAGCACGATTATAAAGGACGGATTGCTGGCCGCTGCTGCACTTTGTTGTGATCTGAGAGTACTTGGGTTAGTGGGATTGTGATGGTGGTGGTATTTGGAGGATTGGTTTGCAATTATATCAAGAAAGGTCATGAAAAGGGTGAGAAGGCGATGTTTCTCAGAGTAAAAACAATATTAGATTAAAAAAAAAAGATTCTCATAGATTTTAGGTGTGCTTTTGTAAAATATTAGAATTTTACCTTAAGAGACTGGTTTAAAGAGTGTGATAGGAAAGTCCCCACCTTTAGGTACCTAGCAAAACATACTAATGACGTAAGTCAACTAATGTTACCTATTCTTAACCACGGGTAAAAACCGACCTCACAAAATGTATCATGTGAAACATAGTTTCTGAAGAAAATAGGTAGACATCAAATTTAAGAAATGAAGACTTCTGTTCCGAAATCGATTAATAAAAAAAAAATCATTAATGACTGAATGACCTCTTACTCCAAAATGACCTCAAAAACACCGATTTTTCTAAGAACAGCAACGAAGACTATAACAATAAATCAATCCGAACAGAATATAGATAAAATAAATCATTCAGAAACCGTCGTAGCAATGTGTCTCATCAAAATTCAAATGGATATGGACCGGCCCGTCAGTGCAAGCTGACGGCTGGTATAGGAAAACTCCAAGATGTACCTACCTATGATTTATATGAGCACTGGGCGCGCCTGGTGTCTTGTCTGGCTGTAGGGGACTTTAATTTTCTCGAAGGAAAAGGACCTTGATAGATATGGATATTCCTAAGTTGTAAGTTACCTACGTCAAAGTTGGCTAGGTGACTTATCCCTAAATATAGTCAAGCAGATATTAGATGCAAGATTGACACATTTTTGAGTGAGATGGTAAAACGTTGAGGATACCATAATAGAGTGTAAAAAGACCCATCACGTAGCCGTCACAGCTACACAATTATGTACGTCATACGAAGTCATCATTTTCATCATCACCTGTGTTGCCTTGTCAACGTCAACGTCACACAGAGTAGTAGGTAATGGGTAAAAATTATTGCTGGTAAATTACTTTTAATTTTGGTGTGAAAAGTCGCAGTACCGGCCTTGGGGGAGTTAAAGTCAAGAAAGCTTAAAATAGTTCAGGTAGTGAAAATAAGTTCAGTTATATAGTTCATTGATGGGTAAAACATCACCATCAAAGATGGTCACCCATCCTCGGACCCCCCGCGGCAAGTATAGCTTGACCTGTACGATCGATCTATGCACCATAAGCCCCGCTAGTTACTCTTTTTACCGACTTCACAAAAAGGAGGAGGTACTATGTTCGGCTGTTTGTATGTTTTTTATTTTTATTATTATTTTGTATGTTTGTTCATCGAATACTCCGCCAATTGTCGATGGATTTTCAAAATTCTTTTTTTGTTCGAAAGTAGATAATTCTGAGGTGGTCCCATTGTCACCAAGTTAGGATCTGATGATGGGATCTTAGAGAAATCGAGGGAAACCCTCAAATTTTATAGGCTCACTTATTGTTTTTCGCATATTTTATGAATTATCTTGTTTATTTGCGTATGGTTGTCACCACCTCAGGTAGCTGGGCTGATGATGGAAGGTACAACTCCTTAACAGTAAGAAGTTACTCAAACAGGCAAGGACTGTTTTAGTAAATTGTTTTAATGTTTGATAGGGCATTTGTCACATTTGGTCTCATGATCATCAAGTCATGACCTGATGCTGCAGTCAGGATAGTCCGTAGAGTACCTAACTCCTCGACAACTAACAGCAGATATATCGTGTTTAGGCTCATTGAAAAGGGCTCGATGTGTGGATAAACGTACTGTTAATGAGGAACACCGAAGTACATAGAGACCTGATGCTGAAGCCAGGAACATCAGAAAAAGTACAAACCTTGAAATAACAGCACCGTAGTCGTGTTTGGGCTCATTTTAAACAGGACCAAATTTTAAGTTCAATGCAATGTTGACATAAGTCTGGCCTGATGCTGCAGCCAGGATTATCAGCTTCTAGTCTAAAAACATCAGGTCAGGATTTGATGATGCGATCCTGGAGAAATCGAAGGAACTCTTCAAATATTATAGGCACACCTATAGCGATTTGGGTATTTTTTATAGTAACTCGTGCACTTGCTCTCGGAAAGCACCATTTGGTGAAGTGGAACTGATGATGAAGATCACAGATGGCCACCGGAACTACTCAATAATATCTAAGTATTTCACGGGTTGCGGTTTGGATTATTTTAATATGGTTGCTAAGCAATTCATGCTCGTCACAATGTGAATGGTGATATGGAGCTGATGGTGGACCTGGAGAACTCCTCAACAATTAACTTCCCTGCATCGGGAAAAGCAATATTTTGTTTGTAAAAGGCGATGATCACTAGGCTATTGTAACTTAGATAAATTATAAGCAGACCCACTAAAAAGCGTGAAATAAAAACTTTTTAAGAAAAAAAAACCGACTTCCAAAAAAACACTACAAAGTGAAAAATAACTTTAATTTCGGAAGTCGGTGGCAAAAAACTAAAATACAGATCCAAAGACACCGACTTCCGAAATTAAAGTTATTTTTCACTTTGTAGTGTTTTTTTGGAAGTCGGTTTTTTTTTTCTTAAAAAGTTTTTATCTTATATGTGTACGAAATCGTCATCGATGAGTCGCTGCTTAAATGCAAAAGGGCCACAAGGCGAAAAAATTACAAATCGAATCAAATTTTTTCGACTTGTGGCCCTTTTGAAATTGATACGATTTTTGCTTTAAAAAGGATTTGTAATTGTTTCGACTTGTGGCCCTTTTGAATTTAAGCAGTGCATTTGTTAACTTGTTACGGCTATTATACCGTCTTCAGTTATTAGTTTACCCGATACCCAGCCTTTGGCAATAAAATAGAAAACCATAAAAGGATCGCAGCTGTATAGACCAACAGAACATACATCCTCCACCATACTACCACCTCAGAAATTAAACTACAGTCAATACCTGATTAAACTGCCCATCTAACGTATCGAATGTATACCGATCCCAACCACAATCATACGACTGACCATCTTAAATTTATAATCGGCAGATATTATCTGGTTGCGCAGGCGCAGCACGATGCTACGAACTAATGGTAATGTGCAGAGCCAACAATTAACTTCTATACCGACTGGGCAGGCCCGTGTCAATGTTGATTTGTGATTGATATTATGTGCTTCATGTATAGGTTACTTTGTACATGGAAAATTAAACCCTAGCTTGTTAAATATAGAGTGGACTTCAGCTTGCGATTAGAAAGGTATTGGTCTTAGAAAGTGATGCAAGGGATTATCAATTGTTTCCTTATGAAATTAGAGTTTGGTTTTGATTGTAGCATTTCTAAACTACAAGGTAAGTTTCAACTATTGCACTGGTGAATGATTTTGATCTTTATAGGGAAGGTATTAAAGTGGGATTTTGGTTTACTCGAGGTTATTGTAGGATTAATCGGTGCGTTTGCGCCTGAAGCTTTTTTCTGAATAGTTTACTGGTGATTTATTTTAAACTTTAAGCTCTTTGCAATAGGGGCTGGCTATTGTTTTAATTAATTGTAAGTTTTTGATGTATACTGGTGATTAGCGATAGATATATTATTTTGGAGGCGTGATGTTAATATATGAGATCAATATATTTATTTTAAAGTATATATCATCGGGTCAATTATCAAAATAGTTATCGTTTGACGAGATCTTGTTGGGAACCAAATCGTTCAGAGCAATAACTTATTTTTTTAAACAACGCTGCTAGCATGGGATTTATTGCGTACTTTTAATTCATAGTAACATGTTATTTCCTTATAGGTACTATCGACTGGGTGCTCACAGGTACCCCGTTGGTCTCGTGGTCGCAAGCGCGACTGCTGAGCGTAGGGTACTGGGTTCGACTCCCAGGTGGGGCAAAGGGTTACAGGGTTTTTCCATTAGGAATTTCTTAGTAACAGTCCGGAGTTAGGAAGTTGGTGGTGTGATTCCCCCGTTTGTCATGTTAAGATATCAAACCCATCGCTTTTGTGAAGTCTGTCTAGCTGATGCGATTCGAACCTGTATGTATAGCAGTCCCCGATTTCATTGGACCGGCAGCCTAATTGCGGATCGCCAAATCGTCAAATGATTCTGATCAGTTGGCTTCATTTCTATCACAATTGGCTTCATTTTACGATTTTCGAATTGCGAAACTCTAGTTTCTGCGCAGGGCCTTAACGTTCATAATTGGTTTCATAATAAACCAGAGTTTCGCAATTCGAAAATCGTAAAATGAAGCCAATTGTGATAGAAATGAAGCCAACTGATCAGAATCATTTGACGATTTGGCGTTCCGCAATTAGGCTGCGGTTTTAGGAAACTTACGTTCCATCAATTCGTTCAAGATTACGTAACGTACATTTTTACGTTTCCCTTATCATACGCAGATGAAATACGTAAACACATACAACTTTATCTTACGGTATACGAAAGTAATAACTTATGAAACAATAGGCCACAGACGCAATATCAACGCCTCTTCATAAAATATGGTAGAAAGTGACTGCTCGGTCATTGTTAGTTATGTGATGTAATATTAGGAGATTTGGTGGTTGGTTTTTACTGACCTTCATCTGTATATGGACTGCGGTAGATATTGCAACAGCCTATGTTGAATTAGGTGAGGTGCTTGGGGGAGGCCTATGTCCAGCAGTGGACGTCTTTCGGCTGAAATGATGATGATGATGTTGATGTTGAATTATGGTATTATTATTGTATATAAGGTCCCATTAAAATAGATGCACAAGCTTTTAGAAATCATTCAGACCACCAAAATAAGAACGATGGTAAAAAATATATAAGAAAAACGTATTGATACTTACAAGGAAAATAATCAGCTAACGACAATAAACTAATGTGCCGGCAATTTATTATTTTAGATCAAAATAAAATCACTTTAACCAGTGTTTTTTTTTTTGCTTGGATATCTTTGGTTAGACGTACTGAGCGCTGTGTTATGTCCATATATTTTGATGCGACCCTGTATATGGTGACCTTTGAAAGAGACTACTCTTTCAAAGGTCATCGAATCGAAGTCATGTGACAATGACAATCAAGTCGCCACTGGGTGGCCCAGTGGTACCGGCTTCAAGTGTGGTCGTGGGGTCGAACCCAGACAGGCGCTTTATTTTTTGTAAATAATTTCACCACCACTGCTCTCAAAATGGTGAAGGAAAACATCGTGAGGAAACCGGCATTTCCTAGAACCAAATTCGGAGACATGTGACATCTACCAACCCGCACTGGGCCTGCGTGGTAGATTACAGCCCACTCCATCTTGAAGAGAGAAGGTTTGTGTCCCAGCAGTGGGAACATTATAGGCGGACTATCCTATCAACATAATCAGTCATCTACAGGGTGGAGTTTTCGAAGCGTACATTGCGTAGGGGCATTTGATCCTTATGACTGACCCTATCGATTGGTGCCATAAAAGTACAGGATGCTATTTTTTCGGATTTTAGTCGGTTCGATTCACGGGTGTGGCAAGCGTATTTTCAAAAATATCTAAATGCAGTTTTGTTTCTTTTTAAAAATAAAGGAATGTTTCCTTTGAATAAAATTTGCTGTCTTTTGTATTTAGAGTACTTTCCCTCCAGGTACGTTTCGAAAATTCCACCCTGTATATTTGTTCATCAAAGAGCCTCTGTGATTTTTATATTTGGCAAACGAGTCAATGTGCCTAGCCTTTTCCCAACTATGTTTGGATCGCTTTCCAGTCTAACAGGATGCAGCTGAATACCCGTATTTTACATGGACTGTCTGCCTATCTGACCTCCACAAACCAGTCACTGAGCGACACGATACACCTTGGTAAGACTGATTGTCAGACTCTTGGAGTTATGAGTTTCTGACTACCCGTAACTACTGTCAGTGTCAACACAGCCGGTACCAATGGCTTAACGTGCTTTCCGAGTCACGGAGAGGTCTTGATATGTCACCTGGTTGGTGTTGTGTTGATGGTCACCCATCCACAAAACGACCGCGGCAAGTGCAGCTTAACCTTCGGTTGACCGGTGCGGGTATCATCATTTAGCCACGAGCGTGGAGAGTTTGGCAGACGAGTACCTATGCTAAGGTTGTCTTTAAAAGATCGCTCTTAGCGATAAGACCGCCCATTGTGTCACCCATTGTTAAGTTTCTATATTTATGTCTGTAATTTATATGGTGTACATAATAAGGAGTATTCTATTCTCTGCTTAGAAAAGACAATTTGATGTTTTGCGTTTTCTCTCAAAAGTAGATAATCCTATTTTGCGACACCTATTCTGGGCGAAGGCGAAGAGGTGCCTGTTCTTTACCAGAGCCCAAACCCACTGAACATTGGATGGACCTCTTAAGGCTTCTAATTCTCCTTTTTTTGTGGCAAATTCTAGATTCCTCTAGTTAACTTCTTAGTTGCTTTATATCTGCAGTCATTCTGAATTTAATCAATATTACTAGAAGTTGAACCATAGAAAATCTCTTGCTTCGACCAGACGCAAATATTTATTTTGGAACCATCTCAAACATTAACAAAACTTATCATTTCCTACGAAAATAAATTGGAAACTTTTGGTTCCGAAACTTTAAGACTTTAGATCTAAATTGACAGTATTTTGGATTTAAATCGTGAAGTTTCTAGGTCAATAGACTTCCTGAAAGTTTTCGGTTCAGGATATTTGTGTGAAACCGTTGATTTTTGTGTACCTACCGATTGACTCAGAGTGAATAACTGGATGAAAAAAGTTTTGATCCCTCTTATAGTTTGTTGGAATAAAACATTATTTTATAATGCACTAGCGATCCGCCCCTGTTTCGCATGGTTTTTACGACTTGACAAATCATCGATCTGTCTTCATCACACTAATATTATAAGACGAAAGTTTGTGAGTGTGTTGGTATGTTTGTTACTTCTTCACGCACAAACAGCTGAACGGATTTGGATGAAATTTGGCACACAGATAGTTTATAACCAAGATTAACACATATAATACTTTTTATACCGATATTCTCAAGGCATCGGCACTTATACGGGTGAAACCGCGGGGCGCAGCTAGTTAGTTTAATATTCTATGCCTTCTGAAATAAATACTCTAAATTATGATAAAAACTGCATCAACATCCATTGTGTAGTTTAGAAGATCGAAGCGACCACACAGACAGACACGAAAAGTGACTTTGTTTTATACGATGCCTTAATACAGATTGAGCGTTAACAGGCTGATTTTGAAGAACTTAGGTATTTCCAGCATAGCAAATCAGTCTCCAGCAGCTATCCCAGTAAATACTACTCAAAAGTAGATACATAGGTACCTCGGACTCAAAATCTACTTGATCTGGGAGGAGCAAAAGATACATAAATCAAAGGCAACCTGTTCCTTTACGTCACAGCGTCTGTTACGACCATGGGTATACCGGCTATCGGAACTTACCAATTAACGGAACAATAAATAATATTAGTTAGAATTAGATGTAAGGTTTGGTTGAGCAGATGCCGATTCCTAAAAGTTACCTATTGTCTATGGTAATAAGTAATAACCATAACCGATCCTCGTAATATAGAAATAGGCGTTGTTTTCATGACTTAGCAGAAGATTTTTATTTATTTGTATAGATATTTACATAATATAAGCTAACATACAAACTATAATAATATGTACAATTATATGAAAAAATAAACAAAATAGTCATAGGGCATTAAAGAATTCGTCCGCATCGCTGTCAACAGGAACAGTGCCCAAAAGGCTGGCAGCATTGCCACGTTGTATTGCAATGGACTAGAATAGAACACTCTTTATTATGTACACCATATAAATTACAGACATTAAAAATGCAGGCAAAAGCAAAAGGCAATGCTAATTCTTTGGCCAAGAAATAGGCCAGCCCTCTGGCTAACCGCTTGGCAGAAGAGTATTTCATCTTTTTAAAACAGCCTCTAGAATCTTCGAAAGAACCAGTAAGCAACAAGATGCGTTCGCCAATCCTTCGTTCATTCCTTCGGGGTCCACAAGCGTGATATTATGTCGTGCACCTATAGGAGTTGGACTTGTATAGAACATCTACGATTTGCTAGTTTTGTTTAATCTGTCAAGCTCCGCTAATGAGACACAATTGATTTGCTATTGTTTCGTCGCCGATAGGCGAACCGCGCCGCTTGACCGGTTAAACATGTTCCATGGGTGCAGAGCCGGGCAAAAATCCAGAGTCGGAGCTGCTCCCAAGAAGTTCCCGGACCCAATAACACCGATCGACCCATAGATAGCACACAGGCTATTTCAGCACCAGAAGAAGACATGTATTTTAAAAACCCAGCTGGTGAACCATGAATCATGACTCGCTCGAGCGAGTGGCCAGGACGCCCTCTACCTTTAATTGCCGTAAACACAACTTTCTGGTTACACCATCGTTGAGATGATTATATAGTTTTGTTACCATCACCTACAATGGAAGTGAGCGGTGATTAACGAGACCATTGTTTTTGGTGATTTATGTCATTTTTACGTAAGAGTTAACTAATCTATGCTATAGTTGCGTGATCCATAAGTTCATAACATGCTGATCTGAGAGCAATTTTATAGTTTCCTTTAAATTAACTTATGGAAAATCATCAATAGAATCATCACCATTCTCCTGCCCTCATAAATAAAAAAAAGACGGGTTGCACTCCGGGAGTGCCGGCAGAAGTGAAAACTTGAATATTAACGTTGAAATAAATCAATTATGAATTGAATTAATATAACAAATTTTTTTTCACTATTTCTGAGTCACTTTTTTCATTAATAGATGCACTTTGTTTAATTTTCATATTTTAAACACTTTATATACACGAATTTTACGAATACACAGCAGTGTGGCTACTACACAGACGGTCGAGCCATCAGCTGTCCATCCATCCATCCACATCCACGTCCACCGTCACCGTGTCACCGTCACCGTCACCGTCACCGTCCGTCCGTCCGTCCGTCCATCCATTATCGTGTCCCACTTGGTTCACTTCGTTTGGCGCCGCCGTAGAAAGAGGGGGGGGGGGGGAATCTCTCCTGACGGTCACGTGTCCTGACGCGATGTCCTGATGCGAGTTTAACATTTTTTCCCCATACAAAAAGTGTGCAACGCCGCTAAAGAAGTTTTCACTTCAAAAAATCATTTAATTCAGGCAAGACCATTCGGTAGTCACGGGTCCTTTCTAACCATAATCATCATTCACAAAGTACATAACTTTCATCACGACATTTTTCGCATTCCTCCGTATCATATCCTTACCATGACAACCGATTAAATCAAAATAATATTACGAAAATAAAATAACTTCTTTTTGTTGATATTAATTCAAAATTTCTAAAATGGTATTACAAAAAAACTAGTCGTATTTAAAGCATTTTAATTTTATTTCTAGTATCCTTATCCTAAACATAACTAGAAAAAAGTTTTCATGTTACATGCAAAAGTTGTTTTTTTGTTGACTAGTGTAATCAATAGAATTGCAAAATAATATTTCTTTTGAATTGATATCTTGATATCCTTCATTAAAACACGAGGACTTACAGTTTTGATTATCGACAAAATCAAATAACGTTCCGCCAGAAGATTGAAGTGACCAAAAAACAACATTACCAAATAAATTGTTGTCTCACAAACTCAGTTGCCCAAATATTTTTACGATGCGAATACCGTATCACCTTGGGGCTTATTAATTTTAATTTTAAACTGATACTAACCTACATACGTAACATTACCGCTGATTATCAACGAGGATTTGGCGACTATCCGATGATTTTCATACAAAATATAATGTTTCAGTAGTTATTTACACAATAAAAACATTTTACGAGTTTTAAATTGACGTTGAGAGGTAAAACAGCGATCCTTTCGACTTTTGACACGCTCGGAACTGACCTGATTTTTGCACGTTTCCATTTATTTGCGGGAATTTGTAAAAAGTGATTGTATTGCGTCAGTTATTGTGGCAATCTCTTTTTTGTTAGCTTAAAAAGTGTTATTTATTTGTTTTTAATAATCGTTTTTTTTTTCACCAAATACTGTATCAGCTACAGTTTTAATTATGACACCTATTTGTTTACCGAAGAGTGTTCAGAAATTTAATAGATATACTCAGATTTTCAGATGCGAAATCAAATTTCTTATGTTAAGTTATAGGGAGATAATAGTTTGTTATGATTTCACACCATTTCTTATTAGAAAAATAAACCATCAATTTTCGGAGTAAAATGAAAACTCGCACAAATTCAGCTAACAGTCGCACGCGCATCAAATATCGATACAATTGCGCCACGTCGCGTTTACGATAATCGTCGATGCGCGTGAAAGGAGAGCTGTGCACGCACATTATTTTTATAATGGCGCCCGCTAAGTGAGGGGACATCGTTCTACGAATTTAATTATTTAACTTATTGATATTGGTTACGATAAGTGTTTCTTGAAGGTTTCTTAACTTAGTTTATTTTAATGGTGTTAGTTTATGCTCGGTTAATAATAGAGTAAGTAACAGCTGATATCTTATAGATGGCGTTTGCTACTACTAGGGTTAATAATTACTTATTTAATGTGTTAAAGCCTGTTCTATGTCCCGTCCAGATAAAGTGTTCTAAAAGAGACACGTCGTTTTATGAGCTGTTTTTGAAGAAAATAACAACTTTCTTGTTTATAGACTTACCTATAGTTGTCTTTACTTGACAACTTCATCAAGCTCTCCAATTTTGAGAATACAGCCGGCAGATTCTGTAAACGCCTCACCGTGAAAGCTTATAGGTGAAGCGAGTTATCCTTTTTTTTTTTTTCAAATGACCCCTCCCGCTCTGGGTGGAGCGGAAGGGAGTGTCAGACTCTTACTGACTAAAACCCACCCGTGTTCCTTCCTTAGCCCTTTATGTTCCGGGGCAGCGGTAACCCTTGCGGACAATCCCGCTACAAGTGAGTTGTCCTTACACCCGATGCAAGGTATTGACACTATTGACGTTTCACTACACCTAAGTTTTCACGATGAGATTAATACAGAATAACTCGGCTGATCATCTTCTTAATGCGTCCTTAGATACAGTCAGCCCGCCAGTAGAATTCGTAGAATCAACTTCTGAATACTGATGTAAGAACTTATGTACAACTTTGTAACGGTATCTACAACGCCACATGCGAACAACGCGTCATACTTACGTCACGCAAGTCCTGCATCTCGCAAGCAGAGTTTACCGCGCAACTAGCATAGATACAACGGCCCGACATGAATCATCGGGCAGTTGCCCGCCAGACACAACACCCGTCTGGTCCTCCCTTTTCTATAGAGTATGAGTGAGCTTTACACCCTGTTCCTCATATCTCTATAATGTAAGAATTTATTGTACAACTTTGTATCAAAAATCAATGGCAACGCAAAAACTGTACACTCGAAAAAAACCGTATCCAGCAATATATCGCTACTGATTACGTTTTTATTAATCGTAAATTCAGCAAGATATATTCACGACTCATCCGCGAGGGTACTAACTTTATTCCTAAATTGCAATTTATGATCGAAGCGTTAACTGCAGATCGCATCGTAAAACTCTGTCACTTTCGGGAAAATAATCAAAATACTATAAAAAAGTTGTCAAAGTGAAATTATTTGTAACTGTTCCGCTACAGAGGGATAATTAGTTTAAAACGGTATTTAAGCATACCTAGACGATAATAAATATTTACTTTTTTTAAATAGAATTAATTATCATCTCAAAGACAGCCCGCATGGGAAAACAATATCATTTGCATCTACATATGTACTTTTAAACCATCTTTATTCTTCATCACCATCCAACCAACCAACCAACCATCAATTTCTTTTTTTTTTTGCATCTTTTATCTTGCATCTTTTTTTACTTGTATCTACTTAAAAATATAATTACAATATACATTATCAAACAAACACTTCTGACCTCAGTACACCCATATTGCGCATACAACTGTGCCACCTCTGCCCAACCTTTCGGGAAATAAGGCGTAATGGTCAGCGCCGGCTGTCGCTGAAAACCAGCGCTGGGGCTCTGTCTTGAATAGGGTCGCAGCATTATGCTGAGCGATAGCCGTTTTGCGTGGATGTGACGCATGTTTTCCTTATCTTGTATTTTTTTTTGTGTTTATGTTCTTTTTTGCGTTATGTTCACAGCAAATAAACGTATTTTCTTTCTTTATATTCAAAGACATGTGACATCTACCAACCCGCACTGGGCCCGCGTGGTGGATTACGGCCCACTCCCTCTCACAGAGAGGAGGCCTGTGTCCCAGCAGTGGGAACATTATAGGCTGATGATGATGATGATATGTTAGTTATTTTACGATCATCATCATGCTAAATGAAGATAAGTCCTACAAACGGTTACGCTTATTTCTTTGAGTACAAAAAATGGCGATGTGAATGGACTGAAATAACGCTGCGTCTTAGCTCGAAATATAAACTGTTGGCTGAAACGTTCAAAGGCCTTCAATCCTTGGATACCTTTGATTTTAGAGAAACAATTGTATCGTTATCATTAAAGGGAAATTATTTATTTCTTTAAATTAAAATAATAACTAAGCAAATAACAACGAATACTTAATTAATAAAAATAACAAAATTAAATCCTAACTTAACTAAAACAATACACAAACTAAAATATAGCATCGAAAAAGTCATTCACATCGCTGTCGACTGGTAATGTACCCAAGAGACCATTGGACGTTCCTTCAGTAAACACTCAATCTGACAAGTTTTTAAAAAACATACCATTTCTAAATGAAGCCAGAACCACACAAGGTGAGTAGACCTCGTGTCGAGCCAAGACATCACTGTCACAATTTTCTCCAAACACTTTTTATACTTCAACAAATCAACACCCTAATAATAAATCTATCCAATTCCCTAATATTTACAACACGTAATCATAAGTCACTGATAACGCTGATCGTCCCGTTCAAACAGGCACCTGTCATGGCCGCCTGTCAAAAGGGACTTATCTCTTATCAACTGCTGCATTTCTTTACGGATCAGTGTGACATGTTTAACTTGGTTGAGATGAGATGATGTTTATGGTGAGGTAGGCACGTTAGGGACATGGTTTTGTTGTGATGCTATTCTCAAGGATTTTGAAGGAAAATCCTAACCCATTGCTTCATGTTTGTCAAATTTGTCAACGTAAATAACGCAATGGACATTTTTGAACTGTCAAAATATCGTTATTCTTTCAAAATGTTTTACAAGGTTTTCTTGCTTTAACTTGATGCTTTGCTTCGTGTTTGAAGTTTTGTTACATCGAAAGATTCGTTGAAATATTAGGTACCCAATGGAATACCAATGATAGCCATGCAATTTGAGAGTTTAGAGAAAAGTGATATTTAGTGACGAATTCTGGGAAATTTTCAAAAAAAAAAAAACATGAAAATTGTTTTTTCTCGATTTCCATGCATTTTCGCATAGGCTTTAAAGGGTGCTTAATTATTGCAAATGGGTCACACTATCACGCCCTTTTTTATGGATGGGAAATCATCAAATGTCCCTCCCGCTCTGGGTGGAGCGGAAGGGAGTGTCAGACTCTTACTGACTAAAACCCATCCGTGTTCCTTTCTTAGCCCTTTATATTTCGGAGTAGCGGTAACTCTTTCGGACAATCCCGCACCCCCGGCAGGCTTGGGCCCTGGCAGGCCCCTTCCTTTTTGCTAACATCACGGGCCTGGTCATGATCGGACGGTGAGCTACCCACTATCACGCCCTGAAAGGAATACATAAAATTTCTCAAATTACGGAACCCCAGAACCCGTTAACTTGAATCGTACTTCAATTCAATTTGTAGAGCTTACTGGTCTTGAATTACAAAGTCACGATAATGTTTGATCTACCAGTCCTATCGACGGATCATTGATGACGGAAAATCACAAGAAGGACACCTGATACAGATCTGTTACACAACGAATTAACCGAGAACACTTAACTTTTAAATCCTGTTATTTACGCATTACCAATAAATATAAAGGACACTGTAAACCAGGATCTTGCTGATGTTGCAGTCACGGATCTGAAACCCCAGTTATTAAAAAACTGCATAAAAATAATAGCTATATCGCTCATTAACTTCGTTGTAATTTAAACTTGTATTGCTGTTGAAGTAATTATTGATAATATGAAAATGTATTATTAACAGACTAAGATGAAAAGGAAGGTCATGTTTTGGCAGATTTTGCAAAAATTAGATACTGAAAATAATTTAAGATGTTTCTTCTTCACTCTATTTCTTATTATTCCAGTATATCGTATGTATGCTGCCAGTCTTCTGGGCACGTTTCCGGATGACAGCGATGTGGACGAGTACTTTGACGCCTAAGTGTTCTTTTGTTAACCGACTTCAAAAAAAGGAGGAGGTTCTCAATTCGTCGGAATCTTTTTTTTTTTTTTTTTTTTTGTATTTATTTGTTTAAATATCTCATTCAATTTAGTACCTGGTGCATTTAGATAGTTATCTTCCAGTATTGAATATTATGTGCATGTTGTCATAAATTAAATAAATAAGCCAACCTTCCTGCATCTTAAACTTCTTCAAGCACCGTTACTTTCATCAAAATCAACCTCACAAACTTTATCTTGATCCAAATCAGCTCATACCGTCCAAAATATCTCCTCAGCTCTTCATACTTAAATTGGAGACACTTCACCCCATCAGAGAACACATCTAAAAACAAAAAGGAATCATATCTACATTGTTATCAAAGTTTACTGTTGGTTCTACCATAAAAATATAACGAACAAGCTTTGATGCGCGGCGATTCTGAATAATACCCATCCTTTATTTTTTGTTAAAGGCAACGCTGAAACGTCCGATGGACACTGTTTTCCATTTATTGTTAGAGTACATGGAGGTACGAATCCAAGTCTGGTCGAGGACCTAATTTATAGTTTTTGATGAAAATGAACATGAAAATTCTCCCCTTTAGCCGTTCTAGTGTTAATGAAGATTTTCAGTACCTATCATTTTCTTGACCTTCATCTAAAGACAAAGTAGAATGCATTCAGGATTCGAACTGAACTGAACTCTCTTTTGAACTATAGTTCAGTTAGTTTGAGTGGCGACCGCGTACCGGAAGACCTAGCGTTGAAAGGTCTCCCATAAGGTGGACCGATGATCTGGTGAAGGCCTTGTCGAAGTGGTCAGTTGAAATGATGCTAATGATAATTCAAAAGTAGGTAGGTATGCCAACATAACTGTAAAGTTGGTATCGGTATCCATCTATGATCCATATATGCTGGAAGACGTTCGGATACAAGACACCATTTCTATTTGATTTTCGCTGAATTGATGCGACGTTCCACCAACAATAAAATGCCTCCTCCAAAAAAGCCCGCTCTTCACTCCGATCGTATCAGAACTTTCTTCGGCCACCCTTCACGCGTTGATGACCACTTTAGACACAATAAAAGCATATATTATTATAATAAAAACATGTATTACAATAAAAACGGCGACGGACATTCGGCAGTACGACGTACAATTCACAAAACTTGTAAAAGTTTACTACCTCGTCACTTTATCGTGTTCTGGAGCCTTTGGAGGTCAATCTTCGGATCGCCGGTAGAGGAAGTGTAGTCGTAAAGATGGAATTATATTATTTTTAAATGTTCTTCGAAAAATCGTGATTCGGTAGTTTGGAGATACGGAATTCGGAGATGGATTCGTGGAAATTGGGAGGTTCTAAGCTAACTGTATCTGGATTGTTGTCATTCAGATTTTTGTTGGTTTCTTTTGGTTGTTACGAAATATTATACAATGTTCTTTTTTATGTAGGGCCTACATAATATTCTTCGATCTTGCGGTTTTCAAGGAGGCCCATTTCCAACCGTGTCTTTACGTAAAAAAGCCGTTCTTTCATTATTATTATAGTCCTTCAGATGGTAAGTACAGACGCCAGCACATCGAGCTACCCGAAAGTGTAAAATTTTCCCAATCAACTTTGAACCATATGATTTAGTAAGAAAGTTGAAAATCTATTAAAGAAATTTGACAGATTGTAGTAGCTTCATGTGCTGGCGTCTGTACATTGGAAGTCCTAATTATTAACGGTTTTTTTACTGTTTATTTTAGATTAGCCATTATTGCCTCACTGCTGGGCAAGGCCTCCTCTCTTTTCACCTATCACTGTTCATCAAAAAAAAAAAATCAAATCGATTTCAGTAGACATGATGATGATGAAATCAGATGCACCAACCTCCGTGCCAATTTTTTGGTCATTCCAACGATTTATATGAATTGCGAAGTAAATATTTAAGTATGTTAGTTCTCCATAATTTAAAAAGCTTTCTAATTGCTTAGTTTCAAGATGGACACTAAAAATGCAAGAACCTTTATGTAAAGCATCGTAATAAGTTTCATCAGAATATAGGTCACAAGATCCAAGATCTATAAACACGTCATTAAACACAAAAGTAGCTAAAGAAAAAAGGGTCAGCACAGGCATCGGTGGACACAACAAATCATGAGGAGTAGCCCTCAAACAAATGTGTGAAATATGAACAGTTATTTTATCACGGCCACCCAAAACATACTTGTTGTGGGCCAAGTGAAAATGTTAGTTATTAGGAGTTAGGAGTTCTTGGGAGCTTTGTGCAACTGAAAAAAGGCAAAATTTCGTTGGAGCTTATCTTCTTCGTTCTTTGACGTCTGAAATGTTGCCACAGTTTTCTGTAATCTCATCCATACTAATATTATAAATTCGAAAGTAACTCTGTCTGTATGTTACCTTTTCACGCCTAAACCACTAAACCGATTTAGATGAAATTTGATATAGAGATAGTTTGAGTCCCGGGGAAGGACATAGGATAGTTTTTATCCCGATATTCCCACGGGATCGTCACTTATGCGGGTGAAACCGCGAGGCGCAGCTAGTATTGAAATAAATTGTCGACGATCCGATTTTGCATTTGATTTTCTGAATAAATTGTGTCCTCTTTTAGGCCAGTCCCAGTCGTTACGGGCAGTCAGAAGCTCGAAAATCTGACAACCAGTCTTATCAATACGTATCTTATTACCCAGTTACTGGGTTATGGAGGTCACATAGGCAGTCATTCGACATAAAGTACTGGTATTCAGCTGCATCCAGTTAGACTGGAAGCCAACCCCAACATAGTTGGGAAAAGACCACGCAGATGATGATCTTTTAGGCCAATTCACTTTTGTAAGTTTAAATTTAACGTATTCACATACCTGATGGAAGGAAATAGACATTTATTATCCAAGGTACAGAGCGATGGTGCTTTCAACTAATGATAATGTCTGAAATTATCCCAAGGCATCGTGCTACCGGGACAAAAAGTAGTAGTAGTACAGACAGAGTTACTTTCGAATTTATAATATTAGTATGGATTAATATGGATGATTAATTTCTTGAATTAATCAATCAGCTCCCCTCGCTATTTTTAGTTGTTGGACTTCGTGTTTTATAAAATTAAATTACGAAGGTGATGATTTTAGCCGTCCAGACAGGCAATTCTCGTAATTTTAAGAACGTTCACAGTCTGATCTCAGTCTCTGTCAAAAATACCTCTAGTTTCCCTACATTTTGTCAAATTTTTGACATTTTTTTATCGCTGAGATGAGACTGCGACTAGATTTTGAACGTTTTAAATTACGAGAATTGGCCTTCTGTTAACATCGGAAGGCATTGCAACACTGTTCTTCGAATTTTCAACCTAAAACTTTCCAGATTCTACCTAGCAGGAGGTCTTTTAGCCTCCAGATATCCAAAAAAAACCTCCTAATCGCCGCCCACTCGTATTTCACGCCATATTCTCAAGTTCACGTAAGAGGTTATTTATAGGCGCAGGCGGCCGTGTCCAAAAAGCTTAGTTGTGTCAAAAGTTGAGCGTTAAATCATTGGCCACTATCTGGACACTGCAGGCCGGACTGTGGCCACTAGTGTTCGGCGTGTGTCCATTGTTGCACGGCGTGCGGTTTGACGTGACGGATTGATAGGACTAGGCTAGAGTGCAACATTGGATTTTTAGTCCCAATTAGTCCTGTATTCGATTTTTTTTTTTTGCAAGATTAAGGTTTGCTTTATGACAAGCATGATATTAGGCGAATTAAAAAAAACAAACGTTTATTGGGTTATGTACAGACGCCAGCCAGCACATCAAGCTACTACAATCTGTCAAATATCTTTGATAGATTTTCAACTTTATCGCTAAAATATAAGGTTCAAAGTTGATTGGGAAAATTTTACAGTTTCGGGTAGCTTACCTGATAATTATGGAGCGATGATACTGTTATCGATGAAAAGTTACCTATTAAATAGTGCAATACACGTAGGTTTATATTTGTAACAAAATAAATTGCTTTTAATACCGGTACGCGAGGTTTGTTAGTTTAACCGGTCAAGCGACGCGCGTCGCCGATCGGCGACGAAACAATAGAAAATCAAATGTGTCTCATTAGCGGAGCTTGACAGATTAATAAATCATTGTTAGTTTTAAATAAAAATAACTGCATTTGCACATCTAAAAAAATCTCTTTCTACTTCCTTAAAAAACACTCAAAAGAACACACATCAAAGGAAACGAGACAAAAATACATGTGACGCTTACATTACATGTAGAAAAATGTTAACAAACCCGTATTATATCATAATCGTGTCGTGTGCCAATGGAAACAGTGCCAAGCTAAGTGATCCGACACAAAATGAAATATGATGACACTTCCACACATTACAATACGAATTTTTCGTGTAAATGAAAAAAATAAGCGAGTTTCTTTGGCCAGTAGTCCAGATAGAGTGCTTTCGTGTATGGGCTTTCTGACTTAGATCAGTCTGATTAGTCTTTAGGCCCTAAGAGTAGGTCAAAGGCAGATGAAAGGGTGGTACGGAAACTTCTCCACCAACCCGCACTGGGCCTGCGTGGTGGATTATGACCTACAGGCTCTTACAGAGAGGAGGCCTGTGTCCCAGCAGTGTGATTTAGGCTGATGATGAAACAGAGACAGACAGGCGGAAGACATCGTTACCGACGCAGGTGGAACCTGGATAAAAATGGCGCAGGAGCATGAGGATTGGCATTAGAAAGGGGCCTCTGCTTATTGGTGAGTGAAGTCGAGCTGTGGATGATGATGATAAAGGAAACTTCAAGATATATAAATCGTCACCCGGTGGGGTTATCACCGAGCAGTTCTGAGATGATGTCTTCCCCGTCATTGGATGGATGGACACATGTTTTCGAATTTTTTATTCTAGGACATGCCGGTTTCCTCACGATGTTTTCCTTCACAGTTTTGAAAGTAAAGAAAGAAAGAAAATGTATTTATTGTGACTCGTACAGGAAGATCACAAACTAAACTAAACACAGTAAAAAATAAAAACCAAGTTATATAAGAAAAAAGTAAAAGTAGTGGTGATGAAATAATTTACACAAAGTAAAGTGCCTGCTTGGGTTTGAACCTACAACTCGTAAGTTGCGGCCATTACCACTGGGCCACCACTGCTCGTCAGGGACATGGCCTTCAGTAACGAAGTTACGGTTTAACCCACGGAGAAAGTTTGTGAGTGTGTTTGTATGTTTGTTACTTCTTCACGCACAAACGGCTTGACCAATTTTGATAAAATTTGATATGGAGGTAGCTGACACCCTGGATTAACACATAGGCTATTTTTTATCCGGATACCCCCACGGGATCGACACTTATGCGGGTGAAACCGCGGGGCGCAGCTAGTGTGCAATAAGATCATTACCAATTTGACATTTCACAATTTAGTATAATCTACGGCACAAAAACCTCATTCATGTAACATCAATATTTCAATTAAGCATCGCCGATAACCAGCACACAGGTTAATGAGATTACGCCATTATTATTTATTGTTAATTGTTATTATAAAGTGCTGCCTAGCAATTTACTAGCGCAGATTCCGATCGATTTGTATTAGTATCGAGTTATTTGATGGTGTGTTGTATGGAATTAGGTGCAGCCTTCTTGTGATGGGTAATGCGGAATTGTTGGTTAAGATTACGATCTAAGGGCATGGAATTAGCAGTGTTAAGTTTAGGTATAATTGATTAGTGTTTGCGAGTAATTTGCATGATAGCCAGTACTATATTAAATGACTAACTAATTTACTATACAAATAAATACAAAAACAAAGGACACTTAGGCGTCGAAGTACTCGTCCGCATCACTGTCATCCGGAAACGGGCCATATCATTAGAATTCTTGCGATTCACAATATTCACATCGTATTGAAAACTACATTAATGTAGGACATGGAAAAAATCAATGATTACAAACTATTTATTTTTGATAAACAGAAAGATTTTCACAGCATCATGCTGAGATAGGAGCCCTTTGGCCTCGTACAGGACTTTCTGTTGTTTTACTTTTATTTTTATACAGGTTGTCCCTGGAAGTAGGTATGGATCAAATCGAATAGGGGCGTGGGCAAGGTCATTTCCAAACTTTTTAACCCTGAGAATGTCAGTGAATTTCTTTACGGTTCAAAAGTTATGACCGATTTAAATTTTTTTTTCAATCACTTCGCTTAGTGTTCAAAGAAATTAATCATAAAATCGTAAAAAAATACTATCAGGGCTATCTAAAAAAAAATTGATAGCCCTGATAGTTTTCACGAATTCGATCTTTCTTCTCTTTTCTTTAGTATATTTTTTTGTATTTTTTTTTTTTGCTAAAACGTTTGGAAATGACCTTGCCCACGTCTCTATTCGATTTGATCCATACTTACTTCCAGGGACATCCTGTATAACTTTGTTTTTTATGTTTTTATGATTGTTAAAAACAATTTAGTTTGTGATCTTCCTGTGCGAGTAAAGTAGCTAAATGATGTGATGAAATCATTCAAGCCGAATTGTCTATAGTTATTATTAGTGGCATGTCATCTGTAAATCACGTTCGTCTACGTCCGTCTTACACTTCAAAGACTTTCATTCCTGTGCTTCTGTCTCGTTTGATTTAAATAATTGGGTGAATATATCATTGTTATAGAATTATTTAAGCTTGTCTAGCAGTATCCTCTTGTTAGCGAAACATTTCACAATGTGGTGATTTTGAAATTCTTTGAAGTGCTCTTTTTCATCCATGAGCAGCATGTGCCCGATTGACTGTAAGTACGCATAATCAGCCTATAATATTCCCACTGCTGGGACCCAAGCCTCCTCTCTGGGAGAGGCAGTGGGCTGTAATCTACCACTTAGGTTGATAGATGTCACATGTTTTGGTTCTAGAACATGCCGATTTCCTCATGATGCTTTCCTTCACCGTTTTGAGAGTATAAGGTGATGAAATTATTTACACAAAGCCTGCCTTCCTGGGTTCGAACCCATGACCTACAACTAGTAAGTCGCGGCCATTACCACTGGATTTACCGGGTGAGTATTTATTACTAGATAATGTAACTAGCCACATCCAGTGCACTAGTACTATGTGCTGCATGAAATTATCGTTAGAATTACTACTTTTTCTCATGAATAAAACTTGCAGATTTTGAGACTACTTTACTATTCCAGGCTCTAGGCTACTTGAGGAGTGGCTAGAGTTGAGGAGTGGCTAGAGTTGAGGAGTGGCTAGAGTTGAGGAGTGGCTAGAGTTGAGGAGTGGCTAGAGAGGCATCACGGCGTCGTCACCTATCGCCTGACGCAGGTCCTTACCGGACACGGATGTTTTGGGAGGTTCCTGCACATCATCAGGCGGGAGGAGACGCCCGGGTGTCACCATTGCGAAGATCGCCCAGAGGACACGGTGAAGCATACGATGGAGGTCTGCCCCGCAAGGGCGGAGCACCGCTGTGCCCTCATAGAGGCGATCGGCAGCGGCGGCGACCTTTCGCGTCCGGCCCTGGTTCAAGCCATGGTCCGGGGCGAGAGGGAGTAGGAGGCGGTCACCTCCTTCTGCGAAGCAGTCATGCTAGCGAAGGAGGTGACGGAACGGCTGAGGGAGAGAGCCTCACGTCCCAGCCGCCGCGGGAGACGCTCCGGGCGTCGGGAGCCGCGTGACGACTCCCGGCCACCGTAGGCGCGGGCCTGCGGACGGAGAGTAATGTTAGCTCACCGTCCGATCAGGACGGCGCGTACGTGTTCCACGCGCGCCTCAAAGAGATGTCAGCATAAAGGAAGGGGCCTGCCAGGGCCGAAGCCTGCCGGGGGTGCGGGATTGTCCGAAAGGGTTACCGCTATCCCGGAACATAAAGGGCTAAGGAAGGAACACGGATGGGTTTTAGTCAGTAAGAGTCTGACACTCCCTTCCGCTCCACCCAGAGCAGTAGGGTTCATTTGATGAATTCCCATCCATAAAAAAAAGGCTCTAGGCTACCAACAACTGATGAAATCAAAACCAAAATCAAAAGTCATTTATTCAAACTAGGCTGAGAATTGGTATTCTTTAAACATCAAATAACATAAGACAGTCCCTTAAAACGCCCGCCCTTCACCACTTCCTGGTGCTTCAGCTGGGAAGAAGACGTGGCGCAACAAACTCCGCAGCAGCACAGCTGTTTGTTCAGTTATAAGAACTTGATTCTATACATCATCATCTGCCTAGCCTTTTCCCAACAATGTTGGGGTCGGCTTCCTGTCTAACCGGATGCAGCTGAATACCAGTTTTTTACATGGAGCGACTGCCCATCTGACCTCCACAACCCAGTTACTGGGCAATACGATACCCCTTGGTAAGACTGGTTATCAGACTTTCGGGCTTCTGACTACCCGTAACGACTGTCAAAGATTGACGAATGACAGCCGGGACCAACGGCTTAACGTGCTTTCCGAGGCACGGAGGGGTGTCGGTATGTAAAAATGGTCACCCATCCACAGACCAACCGCGGCAAGCGTAGCTTAACCTGATCGATCGACCTGTGCGGCTGTTATTATTTAGCCACGGGCCCCTCTAATAATCACATTCATACCTCTCAAATTATTTTGGTAACAAACACGGCTATTAGAATTAGTTCCGTAGAAACGCAGACAGAGACAAACGCACGCGTCACATTGATGGGCGAGTCCGTCTGTCTGTTGATGTATGGATGTCATTTATCCTGTGATGATAAAATTAGACAGGCAAATACGCTGCTGTACAATATGTATTTAGTATGAAGGAATTTTGGCTCATTCATTCTTAGGTGGTTATATGGCAATCTTATCATTTGGTTTGAATAGGTTTTAATATTTTATTTATCTTGTAAAATAGTGCAGACTGATTTCAGGGCTGAGAAGAGACATTCAAGCGTTACAGGCTGTTACTGTTAATCTGCATATTCCCACTGCTGGGCAACCTCTCCCAATTACCTCTGACCAATGAACTCTATCTCATTTTTTGTATTCACATGTTATAATTAAAATAGATGCCAAGTAGCTTCAATAGTTGATTTAGGGTTGAATTTTCCAACGCCAGAAAATTTTATCCGAAGATTAATTTTAAATTTTTGACAATTCTTCAATACAAAATTGTCAAACGTCAATTTTATTCCAAGAATAAATAATATCTATCGATTGAAAACCAGCCCTTAAGGGAATAATTTCACACTAGGTAAGTTTAAAATTACAAAATCAGCCTATAACGTCCCCACTGCTGGGTCACAGGCTTCCTCTTGGTGAGAGAGAGTGGGGCATCCACCACGCAAGCCTAGTGCGGGTTGGAAGATGCCACATGTGTTAATTTTTTTGGTTCTAGGACATACCGGTTTCCTCGCGTTCACCGTTTTGAGAGTAGTGGCTATGAAATTATTTACACAAAGTAAAGCGCCTCCCTGGGTTCAAACCCACGACCTACAACTCGTAAGTCAGGCCATTACTATTAGGCCACGACTGCTCTCACTGTTTTAGATTGACTTGTGTAAAATATTACTACTACTTGTGTAATATTTTTACTGTTTGTCTCTTCTTCACCCAAAGGTTGACTGGTAGAAAATGCCTATGGCATTAAGTCCGCCTCTGTGCATTTATGTACTTGAAGTATTAAATAAATAATAAATTACGCCAAAACTGTTTTTAAAGTTCCATTTAAAAGGTTTTTTTTACTTCCAAACTGATTTTTTTTACCGACTTCTTTACACTTTTTATTGATATTCTATTGGTTATTTCGTTTACGCATTTAGGGCTTGGGCCACATTTACTGCTGGTGAGTGTATGTAGGTACTTACAGGTACTATGGCTGGTAATAAACGCGAATTTTTCTTCTTTTCTTCAAGGTGTTTTGCACCTTGCATATTACTAGTATGTCCGTTTACAGCTGCAACTAAGCTGTGATGGGAGCGGGTTTACGTCCATTGTTTGCGTGTAGGATTCGAACACAGAACGTCTAACTGACAAGCCTCGCAACCTAGCCTTATGGCCATCTTTATATGCTAACTAGCTGTGCCCCGCGGTTTCACCCGCGATAAAAGTATTATAGTAATTATTTATCGATTCCCTTTACAAAACTCCAGCCCCCTTTGTAAAAAGGGGGCTGGAGTTTTGTATAAACCCTTAAGGGATAATTTCGGGGACAAAACCTATGCTATATCCTTCCCCACTACTCAAAGTATCTCCATACCAAATTTCATCTAAACCGGTTCAGCGGTTATTTATTCCCGATACAAACTTCCACCCCCCTTTTCACCCCCTTAAAGGATGATTTCTGGTATAAAAACTAGCCTATGTTCTTTCCCGGGATGCAATCTATCTCTCTGCTAAATTTCATCTAAATCCTTTCAGTGGTTTAGGCGTGAAAAGGTAACATACAGACAGACAGACAGAGTTACTTTCGAATTCATAATATTATAGTATGGATAGTTCACAATGTCAAAAGAGGGCTACTTTAAATCCTCCCTCCATGTAGCATATATTATATTCAATCTCTCCTCGTACAAACTTTAATATACATAAACTAATTCGTGACAGGTGTCATTAAAAATGTAATCAGCTGCTGAAAACAGAAAATTAACCAAAAAAGCTGAAAAAGCACCAGTGGGCTAATAATTGCGTAACATACTATCAATAGCAATGGGTTTCATTTTGACAGTTCAACAACATACTCGTACATTGCGTTGTCTACGTTGTTCAGCAGACACATTCTTCGAACATATGAAGTAATGGATTAGCAAAATCCTTCAACATGATTCAGATTTAGATTAATAGTGTGTTACGCAATTAGGGTGCTCTCATAAAGGGTCATGCAGGGCGTCCCGCAGCCTGTCACCATGGATTCAGTAGGTACAGATGCCAGCACATCAAGGTACTACAATCTGTCAAATTTATTTAATAGATTTTCAACTTTATCGCTAAATCATAAGGTTCAAAGTTGATTGGGAAAATTTGACAGTTTCGGGTAGCTTTATTTGCTGGCGTCTGTACATGATTCTGGACCATATAACCAAAATGAACAAGCAACAAGAACAGCAAAGATTGCGCTGAGATTGGTACAGCAATTTTTTTTTAATAACAGACGAAAAATTTCAACCTCTTCTTTGAAATTTTTCGTCGGCTATTAAAAAAAAACATTTGCTGTTCCATACCTTATATATTATGTATTTTGATCGCGTAGGTATTGCGCTTTTCTATGAAACATGAATGAGACAAACAATTTCTACGCAAGGAGGTTTATAATCATGTACTTAATTCATGGTTACAGTCTGCACGTCGATGCCCCACAAGCCTGTATAATAAAAACGTAGATCACATTTCTCCCTCACACATTTCGATCCAATCTAACATGTAAAACACCTTTTCCAGCAGATCAGCAAGTAAATAAAAACAGTCAAGTTATGTGACACGTTACTGATCGCGCCTACGATCCGTCGCTCGTCGTACGACCAACGTGTGGGTTACTTTAATTTATTCTCGTGTGTTTATCACTCGTTACTCGTAAAGTGAACTGGTTAGATATAGGAATTGTGGTTTTATTGTCGACTAGCTGCGCCCCGCGGTTTTACCCGCATAAGTCTCGATCCCGTGGGAATATCGGGATAAAAAGTACCCTATGTCCTTTTCCGGGACTCAAGCGATCTCTATACCAAATTTCATCAAAATTGGTCCAGCCGTTTGAGCGTGAAGAAGTAACAAACATATAAAGTTTATTTTATACACACACACACACACTCACAAACTTTCGCCTTTATAATATTAGTGTGATATATAGTGTGATATATGGGGTCAGACTTGCCTTTCTATGCTTGACCGCTGTTGTTGAGGACTTTGAAACATGTTCCTTTCTCTCTCTCCTTTTTCTCTTGGGAAAAAGCATGAAAATATCTTATTTTGTAAATATATTACCATGGGTGTGAACTCGTCTGAAAGCCCATTAACTCAATAACGTGGGATAGGATATAAATTCGTTATCTACAGTCGTCTATTGTGCAAAAGAAGACTAGTCTAAGGAGTCATGAATGAAGTTCTTGATATTAGCAATATTTAATTAATTATTTAAAAATAGTAGTTCGCCGGTGTCGGGAGCAGGGTCCAAGCTACCGGTGGTTAGGGCTCCAGAGACAGGAACCTCCTCGCAATGCGAGCCGTATCGAGGAGTACTGTCTTCTGAATCAGGCTCTTGATCCAACCGCCTAACGAGAGCCTCGATAGATATTGATCGAGGCTTTCGGCCATAAGGCCATTGGACGATACGACAATCGGCACAACGATATCCGAACTCACATTCCACATGTCAACAACCTCGTGTGCTAAGTCAAGATATTTAATTTGTATTTAATTGACACATTTAGGAACCTTATAGCTAAAAAGTGAGAAGCGAAGATGTTTATGATTTTAACTGTTTAGCGAGACATTTATTCCAGGTTTTAAAAAGTCATTTTGAAAAACTAAATTACAATCAGAACAAGATTAGCTATATAAGTCTCAACGATAACTTGATCGTCTCAATATTACCTAAGTTCCATTGAAATACTCTAAGAATAACATGAAGAAAAAATTAGGGCTACAGAATATGTATCACAGCTGAAACATTTAGTGTTCTTTATGGGAATCTTTGTTTTCAGACTTTACAGCTTCAGCAATAACTTTATTAATAAAAACCCACCTAAGTTAACGACTTGGTTTTTGTTTTGTAATTTACTGTCAACATTTACTCTGCAATTTTCTTATAAACGAAGATAAAACTCACTAACTAATACTAATTAAATAAAACTATAAATTCGCGATAACTTTCCAAGTTATTACCAAACACTTACTGTGGTAAAATGAAACGTATAAAAACCTCTATTGCGTGTAAATTTAAAATGAAAAACTTGTGATAGGCTGCCGTGAGTGAATCGGGAGTCGGAGACGAAGGACCTGCTAACTTAGTGTGGAGGAGGTTCTTTTAATTTTATGTTGAAGTTTCTTTTTTGTCCACTTTTTGTGGAGACGGAGTGTTTGGGGGTTAATAGTCAATTTCTAACTTTTTACAGTGCGAAATTTTGATGGCTTATCTATAGGTTAATTGCGTAACACACTTAAAACGACATTCCTTTTATTTTGACGATTCAACAACATTCATTGCGTGATTTATCTGATCGAGCAGACACATTTTTCAAACATATGACGCAATAGATTTGCAATGTCCTTCAAAATCCGTTGCATTGTGATTGTGTGTTACGCAATAAGGGTGCCGGGCAAAATCAGAAATTCTTACTTCCTAACTAATATTATAAATGCGAAAGTAAGTTTCTTTGTTTGTCTTTTCACGCCTAAACCACCGAACCGATCATCCTGAAATTTTGCATATACCGTTTTCAGGTGTACAGAAACGGACATTGGGTACCTTTCATTCCGAAAAAAGTCCTGTTATCGAAGAAAACAACAATAACGTTATTATGATAATAGATGGCGCCACTTGTCTTTCAAATCATGATTGAATTATGTTAGAAACTCGAAACTTACCCGGGTGAAACCGCGTGGCGCAGCTAGTTACTGATAATCTCAGCAAATCTCATGGTTCCTCGGCTTTGGATGACTCGCTTTTGGAATAAACCAAAACTGTTTTTTTTAATCGTATGTCATTGATATGAGCATTGAACACTGATGTTTTTGTTAAAAAAATATTATCTTGGTAAACAGAACATGATTGCCCATAGAAAAAGCTTAACAAACTTGGGCCTGATAACACACTACGTAAATAACCGAAAAATAAATAAATTACCACCTGAATCATCCATGTCAATTAAAGCAAGCTTCATTAATAATAATAATGTGTCACACTGTTTATATTTCATTGCAATTAGAGAGTTAATTGAATGTCAGTCAACGTCGCAAATACTTTGGCACAGGATTTGCATGTTGCAGGCATTTGATGACATTAGCAATAGTTTAAATAACTATCAATTAATGTGTCATAACCAATGATGATCCTAGTTCTTATCACGATTTGTGTTGTCTTTTAAGTACGAAGAACTTGAGAAGTATCATCAAAATGGAGGTACAATTTCTATAAAAGAGATGATCCTTTCGTCTGAAAGACAGATAAAATTTCTCTTGCATTAATAGATACCTACTTACCTATAATAGTGATCATGTACCTAATGCTAGATATGCTCCACCTCCTATCCTGCTCTTTGTGCCACAAAACGTGCAGTCACAGTGACCTCTGTGCCAGTGGCGTGCATTGGTTTTCAGAATAGGTAGGCACTAGGGCGGGTCTAGTCTAGGCAAACGCGGTCACTAATCAGAAAAAAAAGTGAGGTCAAAAGTGTGGTTCATTGATTATTCATGCCTACTTAAGAGTGATAAATTGCGAAGGTCGAACGTCATGGTATTACGCGTGAGACGTACGTACGTATTTTTAATTTGATCGTATTAACTTGAAAAGTCCAATGACAATGTGCGAATAGTACGGGAGCCGAGTAGGCCGTCCGGCGAATGCCTACTGCCGCGCGTGTTTGTATGAAGATTTTGTTTTTTGTTAGGTATGATAATTTAGTGAGCACACTAAAATGTAATTGACAACAGGCTTATGTTGATATATCAAGGTAGGCACTGCTTATATGCCTACATGCAATGCACGTCACTGCTCTGTGCTACTGAAAACGACGTGGAAATGTACTCGTATCTATGGTTAATGACATAATATGCGTGTCCTGTCGTCTGCTCGTTACGGGAACTGATGGACACTAGTCTAGTGATGTCGCCAAAAAAGTAGTCGAATTCTGGTCAGAGTCCATATAGATTGCCATCGACATGCTAAGAAGGATAACATAATCTATACGTCAGGCACACGACTGATTAAAACACTTCCCTGCTACATAACATATTGCACTGGAAATAATTAATCAAAGAAATAGAAAAGCACTCATAGCATAGGTGGCGCTATCAGTCACGGGGTATAACTACCGCTGTGACGTCAACGCATCTACTGCCAAGTGTTATTGCTATTAATCCTAAGTCCTAAGCTTTGATTTTATACTAGAGCATTTTGCATTTAAAAGAGATTTTCTATATTAATAGCTATTAAGCTAGACACAACAACACGCTAAGACAAAAGGATTACAAACCACCTCCAGATAGATAAATCAAAAAGTTAGAACTGGATTTGTATGAAACTATTTGCTCGATAATTTTACTATACAAGAGATGATGGAAAAAGATAATACAAAATTATCAACTTCATCATAAAAACAAATGCTCTCTCCATACAAACCAAGCACTACATAAAACCTTATAAATGCCACTAAATAGTCATCTTTATACGACAGTAAAAGTCGGCCATCTTGAAATATATTTATCAATAAATATATCAAAAGTGTGTAAGTATATTCATTCAGTATTTATTTTGACCGTATATCTCGTCATGGGGATCACTTTGTATCAATATAAGGACATTGTATTGTTTATTTAGGTACCAAATATTTGTAGTCGTAAATTAAGGTATTTTTATTTGGACTTTTTAATTTAGAGGGTTAAAAATGCAGGATGGTAGATCAAAAGAATATTTTTTAAGATTCAATTCTATATTGAACAAAAGTTATAAATGATATATTTCTGTAAGTAGGTTTGTACAAACACTTTTACTTTTACATGTCAATCATGTTTTTTAAACTAGATGCGGTCGGTGTTTCCTATCTGACTCATATTGTCAGTCATGAAAGTCTAGGCCATGACTAAATATTATAAGTTAAGGCTTAGAATGTCTACCAGCAGCTTCTGTATACAATGTATCTTAACTATGGTAGACGAACTTAAATCGTAATAATTAGCCTTCGAAAGTCGCCAATTACAGGATAAGCAGCATTTTCAGAGATAAGTAAAAACACTGGAAAAACATAAATGTAAAACCAGTGAGTTTGCAAATTAAATGAGAGACATATCATAGGCTACTCGATTACTGACAAATGCGTGCACTGTCTGGTCTGGTTACTTTACTCAAATCTGTGTGGTTCTCCTCAAAAGACCATTTCAGGCACTAATCTACATTGTCTTCACGTGATCTGGCAAAGATTATGGTTGGATTTTAAAAGAGACTTTGACCCTTAAGTTTGTTTTGCCATTTGTTCTCAGGGGTAGGAAATGTCGAATCCAAAAAACTTATTTTTTTTTTATATAAAATTGCGTGTAAATGTTATTTCGATATTCTTATCGGAACCACTTTTAAAAATGTAAAGATTGTAAATAAGAATTTACAGAATAAACAATTGCATTTAATTTCATGTTTTCATGGTCAATTCGAGTTATCAGACTGATTATATTAGATTTTTATTTGCGCCTCTATATCTGCAATTTGTACAATTAACAGGTTCCCAGTAAGGGATTCGATAACATGCTATACAAAGCACACGACTTGTCACACAAAAGACAAGTCCAATAAAAATTACAGCGCATAACAAATACAAACGAATCACCGAAGAAAATTAATTAAAACCAGTTCCTATGCTAACCCCTAACGCACAGTTGAAACAGAACGAAACAACAATACCATCTACCATCAGTAACGTGCAATGCTACCAAAAACCAGACCTTTTTAGTTCACAATAGAAATTATCAATCACGAGAATTTACGGCGCGGAACCAAAGCTTGCTTTTTCCACTATAAACCGTATAAATTTGGATGAAAGCTAAATATTTAACTGACTTGTATACGACGAGCTCCTCCTAAATGTGTCGCATAAATTCGGTCAAGTAAAAAGTCGTCAACTCTTGGGGGTGAGGTTAGCGTGGATAAGACACGACACGCTTCGAGATGAAATTGTAGAAAATGTTTAAGCTAAGATTTCGATAGGGACTGTCTTTGTCAATTAATTATGTAGGTATCTGAAATTATTCTTAAATCATTATTGTTGAAAGTGAACTTTTATAATTAGGTTTGGTAGAATGCAGTTTGGTTTAGAGGGCAAAAAGGCAGAGGACAATAAAGCTGTTGGAAGAAACCAGCACAGAATTTCTCAAAAGTCTAATCAAACCTCTAGATTACAAAACTAGCGTATTATGAAATCTAAAACATCCAATTGAATAGATGTTATTTTTGGTTTAACTCAGAACACCATCGACGAAGTATTCGGAAAACTCTTCTATCGACTTTCTACCAAAACAATATAGCACAATACGCCACATCCACACAACTCTTACCCCTCCGTCGCCATTAAACGCAATAGTTACGGTTACATAATTTATTGTTTTTCATCTTTGAAATCTTAGCGGAGTCAAGTTGTATAAATCATGCGTTAATGCCAGAGTATTATACAAATTCAAATTTATAACATGATAAAATTGCCGAACGGGCTCCCCCCGTCCCCCTTCCACTGGGGGACGTAAACTACGCTGCCCTTAATTCATTAGAGATCGGGTTCGGTTTTTGAATTTTTGACTTTCGAGATTGAATATCAAATGTACCGGCAGTTTTTAGTCTGTGTGTTTTAGAGTGTACCATAGATTTAGTATTGTACATATGATCTATAGTATAGTATTGTACATATCTATATTAGTTGTGTACCGTCTGATGCTTAGCTCTATCTTTTGTGTATTTAGAATCTTGTTGCATGTTGAATGTTACATGCTGGTCAAGCTGTCCATGTTTTTCCTGTTTGAGAATTCTTTATAATTTGGCGAAATTGCGCGGAACAGATGTAGCCGAAAGGTCCTCGACCAGAAGACGTAGCGTCGGAAGACCTCCCACCAGGTGGACCGATGACCTTGTGAAGGCCGCAGGAATTCGGTGGATGCGGAAGACACAGAACCGGTCGAAGTGGCGGTACTTGGGGGAGGTCCAGCAGTGACGTCTTGCGCCTGAAATTAATGAATTAAATTGTGTTTATTTAGTCTATTGATTATCATTAGACCTAACTATAATACTGTACGAGAATTACATAATAGATAATTATGGTCTCTAAGTGAAAAAGCTCAACTTTTAATATGTTCACACAGTCCCCACAAATCCTATCAAACTGTCTCACGGTTTACATTAACATATTGAAGAATGGTTAAAAGATTGGAGCCATATGTGTCTAACTCCACTTTGATGAAGATAACAATCTCTTACTAACACCTAATCTACGAAGTCATAAATACTAAAGCGTAAATCAAAAACACAAGGTGTCGACAAAAAAAATTTGTTACACATACTGTCACAACCCTTTTGTGAAGCATGATATACACCTTTCTTCCATACAAATCTTTCTTTCATTCTCACCCATTCAGATCCACTCAAAAGCATTTTTTCACACAATCGAATAACTCAATTCAGAAATAGAAAATTAATAATCGTCTAAAACCGAAGGCGAGCGAAAAAGGCCGATTATCATCGAAGCAATTATTATCAGTGAGCATGATTTATATGGATTTTGGACTGTAAACCTCTTTCTTTCCTATTCAGGTTTAATTGAATGATCAAATCGGATGGCATTAGCGAGGCTCCTTTGTCTCTCATTTGTTTAAACAATGGGAATCAATCGGTAATCGGTTTGCGGCGTTTTTTGTAGTTCGTGCCCGATTTTTTGGGGTTTCCAAGCGATTTTCTTCAATGATTTTCTTTGTATGCCTCTGTATTGTTAAACGAAGTAGTTAAGGCTTTTAAGACAATGGAACTTGATTCGAAGTATGCCTATTGTTGAATTGTTTTATAAAATAAAACTTGTACCTAGACATTTCCTTTGGGCAGCAATAAGTTCTATAAAATCGTAGGATGGACTCATCGCAATACGTAGGTACTGTTAGCATCGAAGGGATGGTAATAACACCTGTTTATCGCGTAATTATTTGGATCTTTAAATTCATTTATACAATACTAGCTGTTGCCTGCGACTTCGCCTGTGATCAAGGATGAAAAGTAGCCTAAGTCCTTCTCCAGGTCATGGTTTACCCATATGCCAAATTTCATCGAAATGATGCAGCTGTTTTAACGCGAAACGTAACAAACAAACAAACTTACTTTCGCATTTATACATTAGTTAGGATATCTTTTATATTATGAAATACACTGAACAACGGGGTAGTTGCGTAACACATTATCAGTAGCAATGGGTTTCATTTTGACAGTTCAACAACATTCATTGCGTTATTTACGTTGTTGAGCAGACAACTTTTCGAGCATACGAGGCAATGGATTAGCAATATCTTTTAATATGACTCAGATTGATGTTGATAGTGTTTTACGCGATTAGGGTGCAGTCCGCTAAGCTGACTACTACTGTTTTTTCTTCAATAATAAATATAAATCAATATTTTTCTCGTATTTATGCGATTAGACTCGTGGAGGTTGCATGTTACAACCATTTCAGGTTACATTTACATTAGAGCATTGCTCGAAGTACCAAGCTGTAGAGATATTTACCTAATGGGTTGCCTCCTTTTTTTTTTTATGGATGGGAAATCATCAAATGACCCCTCCCGCTCTGGGTGGAGCGAAGGGAGTGTTAGACTCTTACTGACTAAAACCCATCCGTGTTCCTTCCTTAGCCCTTTATGTTCCGGGGTAGCGGTAACCCTTTCGGACAATCCCGCACCCCCGGCAGGCTTCGGCCCTGGCAGGCCCCTTCCTTTATGCTGACATCTCTTTGAGGCGCGCGTGGAACACGTACGCGCCGTCCGGCACGGGCCTGGTCCTGATCAGACGGTGAGCTACCCATTACTCTCCGTCCGCAGGCCCGCGCCTACGGTGGCCGGGAGTCGTCACGCGGCTCCCGACGCCCGGAGCGTCTCCCGCGGCGGCTGGGGTGTGAGGCTCTCTCCCTCAGCCGTTCCGCCACCTCCTTCGCTAGCATGACTGCTTCACAGAAGGAGGTGACCGCCTCCCACTCCCTCTCGCCCCGGACCATGGCTTGAACCAGGGCCGGACGCGAGAGGTCGCCACCGCTGTCGATCGCCTCTACGAGGGCACGGCGGTGCTCCGCCCATGCGGGGCAGACCTCCACCGTATGCTCCACCGTGTCCTCTGGGCGATCCTCGCAGTGGTGACACCCGGGCGTCTCCTCCCGCCTGATGATGTGCAGGAACCTCCCAAAACATCCGTGTCCGGTGAGGACCTGCGTCAGGCGATAGGTGAGGACGCCGTGACGCCTCTCTAGCCACTCCTCAAAGAGGGGTCTTATCGCCACTATCGTGGCGTGCCCTGCGCTGGGTTGCGAAAGTCGCTCCTTCCATGCCACCATGAGATCGCGCCGGAGGTCTGTCCGCTCCGCCGCGATTTGCCGCGGAAGCGGAGTTTCCCCCCGGTTCAGTGCCTCCGCGCGCCACTCATACAGGCGCGCGAGGACTATCGCCTCCAGATCCCATGGCGGCAGTCCGGCAAGGAGGCTTGCCGCCTCGCCCAAGATCGTGCGGCACCCCCGGATCAGCCTTACGACTACCACATTTTGGGGCGCGTTCAGATAGTGGGCGGCTCGCCGCCGCAGAGAACGCGCCCACACCGGGGCCCCGTATAGGGCCATGGACCGCACGACCCCCGCGTAAAGCCTCCGGCAGGAGGTGTTTGGCCCCCCCAGGTTGGGCAGGAGCCGCTTGAAGGCGGCCCCGGTCCTTTCCAGTTTGGGGGCCAAACGTCGGAAGTGTTCGACGAAGTTCCACCGGCTGTCGAGGATGAGACCCAGGTATCTCATCGTTGCCTCGACGCCGATGTGAACCCCTCCCACCATTAGTTGGGATCCCGATGGTGGCCCGTTCCGAGGCCCATGGAAAGACATGGCCTCGGACTTGTGCAATGCCACCTCGAGACCCAACCGCCGGATTCTTTCCACGACTATCGCAACCCCGCGTGTCATCGCGTCGGCCGCCGCCTGATGCGACCTCCCTTGCGCCAGGACCAGCGTGTCGTCAGCGTAGCAAACCACGCTGACGCCATCAGGGAGGTCGGCCCGCAGCACCCAGTCGTAACCAATGTCCCACAGGAGCGGCCCCAGAACCGATCCCTGCGGGATACCGCACGACATCTCTCGCCGGTTCCACTCCCCGTTGCGACCAGGGTAGATGATGGCTCTGTCCGTCAAATACGCCCCAACTACTCGACGGAGGTAGGTCGGCACCCGGTGATACCGGAGTGTCTCCCCAATACAGCTCCAGGGCAGGGTGTTAAACGCGTTGGCGATGTCGAGTGACACCGCCACGACGACCCCACCCCGGGTCACCGCGTCCCCCGTCGTGAGGGCTCTCACGCGCATGATGGCGTCCACTGTCGAGCGCCCCTTGCGGAAGCCAAACTGGCTATCTGCAAGATCCGGCCCCGTCCTCACTAGGTGCCCGACGAGGCGGCCCGCAATCACTCTCTCAAAGAGCTTGCCGACCTCGTCGAGCAACACTATGGGCCGGTATGCGGACGGAGAGTCCGCAGGGCGCCCTGGCTTCTGAATGAGGACCAGCTTCCCCGTCTTCCAACGGAGTGGAAACTGGCCCCTCTCCATGCATGCGCTTAAGAGCGCCTCTAGTCGAGGCCCGAGAGCCCTCGAGGCCAGGACCCAGACTTTAATGGGTTGCCTCCTGAGCTAAAGATCCTGATTTATAATACCCACCTGTTTAAAACAAAATTAAAAGCCTTTTTATTAGAAAAATGTCTATAAAATATATCGGAACTAATGCCACACAATAATAAATGATTAATCTATACATAAAATATTCTAGAATCTTTGACATTATATTTAAAACTTTTGACATTACATTGAAAACTGACATCATATTTAAATCTGCTTGAAATAATTTTTAAAACAGTTTGGCACTTTTTAATTTCACTTGGATTGTTAATTAATCATTTATAGTGTTTTGTATTTGTATTTGAATTGCATGTGTTTAAAATATTCAACACAATGTAAATTGTTTTATGAATAAATTAAATGAATGAAATTCAGCTTCTACAGTACTTACATCGCTGCATCGTGTAATTGAAAAAGAAACAAGATAGATGACACTGACCACCCTCTCGCCCTCAACCCGTTTAATAAAAAAACCCTTTATTAATTAACATCAAAAAATCATCACCGCAACTCTCACCCCTAAAAACATACACATCAAATTCTCCAAATATTAGCAAAATCAGCACCAAAGCTTATTAATACGGCAGCCGGACCGTCCATAACTAATAATTACATTTTGTTGGCCATCCGTAACGAATATGTCCCAATACGGTGATATCGGTATGGTGTTACCCCACCTTTTACCCCCTCCCCCCTCCACTACCCCCCATATTTAATGCGGGTACCCGATATTCGACTCTGCTGTATTGGTGTACCTTAATAAATTTAACATTAAAATCACGGTAAAGGGTTATTAGTATTTTGTTTTCATAATTTGGAATGTATCGTTTTTTTAACACCTATTTTTAAAGTCTGAGTGGGTATTTTTGCGTTAATTATTTTTATTTGTATAGGAAAGCTACCTGTAATATTATCCATACTTACTTACTAATATTATAAATTCGAAAGTAACTCTGTCTGTCTTTCTGTCTGTCTCTGTGTATGTTACCTTTTCACGCCTAAACCACTGAACCGATTTAGATGAAATTTGGTATACATATAGTTTGAGTCCCGGGAAAGGACATAGGATAGTTTTTATCCCGACATTCCCACGGGATCGAAACTTATGCGGGTGAAACCGCAGGGCGCAGCTAGTAATCACACTATCACACTAATATTATAAAGGCGAAAGTTTGTGAGTGTGTGTGTGTGTGCGTTTATATGTTTGTTACTTCTTCACGCTCAAACCGCTGACCCAATTTAGATGAAATTTGGTATAGAGATAGTTTGAGTCCCGGAAAAGGACATAGGCTACTTTTTATCCCGATATTCCCACGGGATCGAAACTTATGCGGGTGAAACCGCGGGGCGCAGCTAGTCACATCACACTAATCACACTAATATTATAAAGGCGAAAGTTTGTGAGTGTGTGTGTTTATATGTTTGTTACTTCTTCACGCCTAAACCACTGAACAGATTTAGATGAAATTTGGTATAGAGATAGTTTGAGTCCCGGAAAAGGACATAGGATAGTCTTTATCCCGATATTCCCACGGGATCGACATTTACGCGGGTAAAACCGCGGGGCGCAGCTAGTGGTTTATAATTATTGTTCGTGCCAATACAATAGAAGTAGAACAATTCCAATTCCGACAGCACTAGATACTTCTGAGTGACTTACTCACCCAAAAATAACCCACCATTTCGTCCTACGTCATCAAATATCAAACTACCGACTTCCCTACATACCGACGTCCACAGCCTGACGGGAAACAGAAGCGTGCTATCAGGCAGCACCGTTTCAACATCGCCAGAACGGCAGATAAACACCGAACACCACTTTTGCACCGCCTCAGATAAGTATAAGCACTTAGCACACAAACTATGCATAAGCACAGCTTTTTGATAACTCGCCGACGGTACTGGTGTGGGGAAAAGTGTTTGGGGGTATCAAGCGACTTTTCGAGATTCAGTTTTTTTTTTTAAGTGAAACTTCTTTACGCGCGCTTGATTTGGGGAGTAAGCTGGCGAACGCGTGACGTAAGCGTTACGAAAAGTGTGATCGGGCGAGGCGAACGGGAGTTGAATGGGGGATATAAGCAAGAGAAAGCAGTGCGCGTGCACATTTTCTTTCTCTCTTCCTCTCATAGCCAAATATGTTTGAAGTTTCACTTCAGTCGTGTGGTCATAAGCACACTCGGTTTTTTTTATTAAGAGAAGCTATTTTCATTTTTTTATGATGTACCAGTGCAAGCTGTTATAGTTATTAAGGTTGTTGATATTTTGTGGAATCAATCGCAATAGCCACAAGAGTAGATTTAAAACCGTGGTTGTTAATGTTTGATTGCATTAAGAGACCGACTTGAAGACTCACGTGTTTGTACCTAATTTAACTGGACTTGAAATCTAACCATGGCTTAAAAAAAAGTTAACAATGCCTAAGTAATTACAGTTCTTTTACAGCTTCGGTAATAAATAATCATTCTGACATAAAGGATTCATAATGTGACTGTAAAAGTTCCAATTTTCAATTAAATTAATGAAATAATAATAATAACTTTATTTCGAGTAACATTAACCCATAGAAACCTTAACTTAGTACACATTACATAAAAATTTATAATTTGCCATGACTCGCCACACCTACACACGACATGACCCACTGATTCTGAAAGGGACACTGGTACAGTCAAAAAAATAAACACTTTTTTTTTGTTTTATTGAATACCTCCCTTACTTTCACGGTAGCACACGATACCTTTTACTTAAAATATACCGAACTGCAGACCTATTTAGTTTTTCGCCACCATTTTTCTCTTTTCTTAAGCACTTTTATTTCTGCCAGTACGCGTGTACAGAACACCTCTCACGTCTGGCGATCACGCGCACATTTAGCGGTCTTTGATTAAGTCAATAGGTGGCGCTCGCGTCGCTGTTCACACATACATTATTTACACTGACGGTGGAGTCTGCGGGTTATGTAAGATGCTGATTATTGGTGCCGAAACGTGGCGGGATTGGAAAGAAGTGTCTAAGAGAATTGACTAGATTTGGCATCTAACGAAGCGTGGGATGGCAGAATAATTCTAAGACTTTTCGAGGACTGTAATCCAGTGGCGTGCATTGGTTTTCAGAATAGGTAGGCACTAGGCCGGGTCTAGTCTAGACAAACGCGGTCGCTAATCAGAAAAAAAAAGTGAGGTCAAAAGTGTAGTTATTTGAGTAGGCATGCCTACTTAAGGGTGATAAATTGCGAAGGTCGAACGTCATGGTATTACGCGTGAGACGTACGTATTTTTAATTTTGTCGTATTTACTTGAACTAGTAAAGACCAATGACAATGTGCGAATAGTACGGGAGCCGAGTAGGCCGGCGACTGCCTACTGCCGCGTGTGTATGTATGAAGAATTTGTTTTTTGTTAGGTATGATAATTTAGTGTTTCTTAATTGTGGGGCACACACACTAAAATGTAATTGACAGGCTTATGTTGATATATCGAGGTAGGCACTGCTTATATGCCTATATGCAATGCACGCCACTGCTTAATCCTTTATTTCTAGAGACACCCTTTTCCTTTCAGAGAGAGTTGCCGAAAAGCTCTGTAAGCTTTAACATCCTGAAAACTGAAAAGGAAAAGAGTCATTTATTGGAGACTAGCTGCGCCCCGCGGTTTCACCCGCATAAGTCTCGATCCCGTGGATATCGGGATAAATAGTATCCTATGTCCTTTCCCGGGGCTCAAGGTATCTCTACACCAAATTTCAACTAAATCGGTTCAGCGGTTTAGGCGTGAAAAGGTAACATACAGACAGAGTTACTTACTATGGATTTACAAAACTGTCTGAGTTTAAACAAATTCTTGAATCAAATTGAACACTGTTTTTCAGTACTGTCTTGACTTGTGAACTCTATTACTTTTACCTACTAACAATTGTTGATGAGATACAGTAGCCTCTAAAAGTGATTTGACATTTTTCCACTTGTCTAAATAAACGATTGGAATCGTTGATGACGCATTCGTCATTGCCGCTCGTCTCCTAGTCCTAGCCTTTGCCATCCAGGATGTTAAAGCTTGTAGTTTAATTATTATAACTCGAAGAAGTTATTCAATAACTTCTGTCATTATGTCATTACCAAGTACGTAACTGACAGTATGTCTGGTGCCTGCAAGCAGTGTTAAACAATATCCATATAAATTCGAAAGTAACTCTGTCTGTCTATCTGTATGTTACCTTTTCACGCCTACACCGCTGAACCGATTTAGATGATATTTGGTATAGAGATAGCCTGAGTCTCGGGAAAGGACATAGGATACTTTTTATCCCGACATTCCCACAGGATCGAAACATGCGGGTGAAACCGCGGGGCGCAGCTAGTTAGTAATAAGAACAAAAGTCTACCAATGAATGAACCTAACCAAAACTTAAACCAACCGAGTTATTCCACGGACAATTTACATCTGTCAAATTAGGTTAACTATTTTTTGTTCAACAATTTCACACTTCAATTATAAGAGTGTGCACACAACGTTGAATCGCAAAACATTTGGCGTTTCAACGGTACGGTGATAATCCTGCATGAAGGAAGCTATACATCACGGGAAAAAACGTCGGCGGCGGCGTTGCGACGCCCGTGTGTCCCTCGTTTTAGAGTTATGAATAAATTATTTGATTATAATGATTTATTTGACTGTGGTATTAGTATGTTTGAGGGATGTTTGAAGCTCAGTTTGTGGCTGATAGTTGCCATGATATGGGAGATGGGACAGACGATAGGTGAGAGAGTGTTATCAGCTGTGCGTCAGCAATTTTGGAAAACGTCCCATCCCTTTCATAGTTTGTTGTGTAGAGCTTCTAGTCTACCCATACAATCTTACTAGACTACAAAGCATAGCATTACACGCTTATACAGGAATATTTTTTATCACCATCCAAATACAGGTGTTCTACCCATGAATATGAACAACTTTCACTATAGGACCAACACTGAAATCACGAAAAAAGATCAGCTGTTTAATACAAAAGTTCAATACCTACTTGACCAAAATGTATGAAACAGCTAATTTCGTTTTTTCGTGATTTCAGAGTTGGTCCCGTAGTGAAAGTTGTTCATATTCCCATGAATATTCTACCCATTCTACAGGGTGTTCTACCCATGTAGAACACCCTGTAAAAATTTGGATGGTGATAGAAAAATCTTCCTATATTTCTCGCGGGGTTAGCCAAAAGTGAGAATAGCCTCCCACTTTGAAATAATATGGAAACAGTTTTTCAAAAAATCATTGAATTCGCGCCACTGTTACCGTAACCGACACCGCTTCGGATGTGTACAGGTCTATTTATTTATTGATATAAGAAACTACGTAAAAATAGCCTCTACCATCACCCATTGTTTTGGTCGCCATAATTTTGAGAGAACCTTTTATTCCCCTTCTTTAACTACATTAGCGTGTGTATGTAGTGTTGTTAATAAATCGGGCGGCGGCGGCGCCATTAGTCCCGAGTTCGAGTCCCGGCGGAAAGCATGCGTCTTGTTGATTTGTGATGAACGCTGATGGATGGGGTGTGTGGAGTGTTACAGTTTTTTGTATGACGTTGTTTCTTGGTTCAGTTTTGTGTGTATTTGAATGTTGTTAGGTGGCTTGATAAACAAATTATGTATCTTGTATGTAATTTTAAAATGTGATTTCAGGAAAAAGTATGTTGAGTACAGTTCAGGATTGGAAAAGCCTTAACCGGTCAAGGACCGCGGGACACCGATCGGTGACCAAACAATAGAAAATCAATTGTGTCTCATTAGCGGAGCTTGACAGATTAAGGAAACTTTTACTTGCGCCGTGCATGAGACAAATTTTTTTTTGACTGCACTCCTACTGCCAACATTATACCTAAATGCAAATTATAGTTAAAAAACGGGCCAGTCCGTATCACTTTATGTATTAGGGGTTGTCGGCGTGATTGATGTGTATACCCATGCCAAATTACAGCTTTCTAGTACTAAGAGTCTCTGAGCTAAGCCGCAAACAGGTGGACGGACATGGTGAAACTATAAGGGTACCTTTTTGACTACAGAACCTCAAAAAGATGGAATAGTAGTACACATACGGGGAATGTTTGCATTTCATGAAGAGGTATTTTGGATTGACAATTTTTGATTTAATTTTATTTTCAAGATTATTAAATAAAATACTGTTTCACTGTTTAATTTTTATACGGAACATTATACAAGCGGTTTTGCTCAATTTTTTCAAACCCCGCTATATAATTAATATCCATAATTGCTAAGCCACATGCCATAAACACATGCAAATGATATGAGCGACATATCACTCTATATGACGTGTGATGTACGTACACTTGTCACATATATCCGTCATTATACTGATTTATGCGTCTTAGAACATCTGCTCGCCATATTAGAAACTGCAGTGTGAGCTTATCTCATAGGGTTCATAAATTAATCTTTAAGTACATGTGTGTGAGAAATAGATCGTAGAGTTTTGCAAGATGAGGCTAAAGGCCTGTTATTTAAGTGTCCGGATTAACAATATCTAAAACCTATTTTTATATGACTTTTTTGAAGTGAAACTTCTTTAGGCGCGCTTGACTTGGGGAGTAAGCTGGCGAACGCGTGACGTAAGCGTTACGAAAAGTGTGATCGGGCGAGGCGAACGGGAGTTAAGTGGGGGATATAAGCAAGAGAAAGCAGTGCGCGCGCACATTTTCTTTCTCTCTTCCTCTCATAGCCAAATGCGTTTGAAGTTTCACTTCAGTCGTGTGATCATAAGCACACTCGGTTTTTTTTTTTTTTTGAAAAATCCGCTGGGTGCGAGGACCACAGAACCGGTCAAAGTGGTGGTGCTTGGGGGAGGTCTATATTCAGCAGTGGATGTTTTTCGGCTAAAGTGATGATGATGATGAATTTTTCTGGAACTAATCCAAAGGTAACAGAAGTCATATCATCGGCTAACTTGATTAATTAGCCTCTTCTCTGAGAAACGGCCCTTAATCCACAACCGGGGCGAGTGGGGTTTGATCGACGTCACAGGTCATCTTATGTTTGGTTCTAGGACAATCCTGCAAATCTTTTCCTAAAGCATTTTTGAAACAGTGGCGATGAATGGTGGATCAATAAATCAATCAACTCAGCCTATCGCAATCCACTGCTGGACATAGACCTCTCCCAGACTGCGCCACAGCACCTTGTCCTCCGCCTTCCACATCCAGTCTACCCCGGCCACCTTCTTTAGGTCGTCCGTCCATCTAGCTGGGGGGCGTCCCACACTACGCTTGCCGGTACGCGGTCTCAACTCCAGGACTCGTCTGCTCCACCGGCCATCGGTCCTCCGACAGACATGGCCAGCCCACTGCCACTTCAGTTTGCTTACTCTGCAAGCTATGTCGGTAACTCCGGTTCCGGAATGGTGGATGAATTTCATTAAATCCCGGTTAGGTATCCTCTAGCAGTCGTTCCATCTAAAGCACAAACATAGATACATCCATACTAATATTATAAATGCGAAAGTGTGTCTGTCTGTCTGTTACCTCTTCACGCTTAAGCCGCTGAACCGATTTAGATGAAATTTAGTATAAAGATAGTTTGAATCCCGGGAAAGGACATAGGATACTTTTATCCCGATATTCCCACGGGATCGAGATAAATGTGGGTGAAACCGCGGGGAGCTACTAGTAAAATATAATAATTCCTGCATTTCCTATGCAATGGTAGATAAGACTGAAATGCTATCCCAAGATAATTGAATAAAAACAAAGCAAATACAGAATGCAACTGCCTAAGCCCTTTATCGTCACTTTCGACATGCCCAGAAAGAGACATAGTGACCCATTAAAGACGACCACACGCCAGAACTCGCAAGCGGCACGCACAAAGACACACTAGCTAATAACCGACACACTTTTCATTAGTAAAGCACACACAGATCATAACAAAAGACGCCGAACTTCAAGTTATCTGCCGACGCAAACATTTCAGGGGCCACTTGAAAGTAAAACTCTTTTCTACTTACCGCTGGCACTTTATAGACGTATGCAGAAGGTCTAAATTCTTATGGGATGAGAGATAGACGATTATAGCTTTGTAAAATGCAATTCAAGAATGCGCGTTAAATGTACCACATTGGACTTGTACAAGTACATAAGATACAAAATTAAATATAATTATATTGGTTGTGAACTTGTTGTAATACAAGTTTTGAAGGTACCGCATATGTTTAGTTTCGATAAAGCGTGAGTTTTTGTTTTTAAAGTGGTACATCTAATGATAATTCTATATTTTTTTTTGTTTTTTAATTTATTGTGTGCAATAAAGTGTATATAATTATATAAATGAAGGAACATTCACTCCCAATCACCAATCTTGCTCGAAAGTCAAAAAACTATTCTGTTGATGCTTCTGATCCCTGGTGTGTAGAAATGCATAAAGAAATAACTCTTCTGACATACAAAATAATTGGAACTTAAATACGACTTCTGCCTGTCTAAATGGAACTTCTGACCTTATAATTTCACTGACCAAGCTCTTTCCAAGTCACCGCGGCGCCTGCGCATTCTGTGTCAACATGCGCACGCATCTCAAACAGCTATTTGTTTAGCAATTTTATTCTTTTATGTTTTGATTATGTAAAAATGTTCTGATAAGGATGTAGATAAATAGATCTGCGGTATATTTTTAAGTGGTTTAAGAGATTTTGTTTGAAATCATGTCAAAATGTACAAAAAAATACACTCTAGGTATATCAGAAAGGTTTTCGGCAAAGAGGGTTGTCGCTTAAAAACATGCAAAATTAAAATAAAATAATAGCAATTACAAATGAACTGGAAGCACTTATAGTATTTATTTATATACTAGCATCTGCCCGCGACTTTGTCCGCGTGAAATTTCTTGCTCCCCCGACCCACCGCGTCGCATCGCATCGCTTACCCACGCTATTTATTACTTCGTTTTCACTAAGAGTTCTTTTTGATTTTTTTCTTTTTGCACGGCTCTTAAAAGGTCCTAGTGTGATGTTAAATAGCCTAAAGCGTTCCTCAAGAATTGAGCCAACAAATGCAAAAATGTTTTTTCAAATCCTACTGGTAGCTCCAGATATTAGCGCGTTCAAACAAACAAACTCTTCAGCATTATTATTAGTATATGTAGATAGACTTTATTGTACACCACAAAAATACGTAACAAAAAATACATCGAACGCTACAAAATATGCAATGGGTGGCCCTTTCTGCGATCTCTTCCAGACAGTATAGTGGGTAGTATTTAGTATCAATTATTCGAGAAGACCAATCATTTATAAGCCTAACCTTGAAGCAGGTACTTGAAGTTCTACAACATCCTAACTATATACTCGTATCCATATTATAAATTCGAAAGTAACTCTGTCTGTCTGTATGTTACCTTTTCATGCCTAAACCGTTGAATCGATTTAGATGAAATTTGGTATAGAGATAGCTTGAGTTCCGGGAAAGGACATAGGATACTTTTTCCACGAGATCGAGACTTATGCGGGTGAAACCGCGGGGCGCAGCAGTCATTTGTAAATGCGAAAGTAAGTTTGTCTGTTTATCACCTTTTCACGCCTAAACCACTAAACCGATCATCCTGAAATTTTGCATATACGTTGTCAGGTGTACAGAAACGGACATAGGGTTACCATTCATCCCGAAAAAAAGTGCTGTTCCCGAGGAAAACAACAATAACGTTATTATGATAATAGATGGCGCCAGGTGTCTATTGAACGTTGTCACATTATTTATTTCTGAGGCGGTACGAAGTTATCCGGGTCAGCTAATAACTGATAAGTTTAGAATTACCTTCATTTGACTAAATGAACGACCAAACTGCTGGCAGCCCAAAAAAATCTTCATTTACTTAAATAAAAACGTTACTTATCACGATTCGCGCGACCCCTGAAATCAGTAAATAACTCCAAACATATACCTACTTGAAGTGTACTTCTACAATTTATTGCCCCTTGCTTAACCGACTTGGAAAAAAGCAATGAACAAAGAAAAAAAAAACACAGGATCATTCTAATAGCGGGGAGAAGTGAATCAAATACTTTTCCGACTGCGAAGGGAAATAAAATAAATTTATTTGGCTCTCTGTTCTGTAAGTTTGAGAACTGTTTAATTCTTGAATCTTGTATTGGACTTTTTCGAGGTTTCTGTCGGGAGTTGGATTGGGCCCAGTTGGGTGCCAATAGTTTGTTGAAGTATTTTTGCTGTAAATAGTGATGGTTTACTTTACTGAATTATTTACTTACCTAATAAAATACCTTAGGTACTTAGGCAGTGTTGTTAGTGTGTAGTGGATTACCCAAAAAGGGGTTCCCTATATGAGTTCGAAATGCTATTCTGCGAAAATTTTAACATCAATGTCTAACTGTCTATACATCGATGCTTTCATAATGCGACGTTATGTTTTTACTACGTCTTTTTTGTTAGCTGTAATATCGATAACCTTACATCGAACCCTTGTTTCGAAGCATATACCTACTTTTCTGCGAAAAAAAGCTGAAGTAACTTTAACATATTCAAAATAAAAGTAAGTTTGAATCTTGGTGCACTGAACATAGATACTATCAGTAAATGGGTATCATTTAAGCTATCACCAATTTAATTCGTTTTGTGTTTCTTAAATAATAGGGTTTGTCCTCCAAATAGTAGATCTGTCACCAAAATGTAGTCACCAAACAATGCAAGTGACCTAACCAAACCGAACCTCGGGGTGCCCTTCGCTCGCTCTTGCATCCTATGTCGACGGAGCCCCGCTTCGCGGGGCCCCTATTTCTGTGTAAAGGGTTTAAAGTAACCTAACCAAACCGAACCTCGGGGTGCCCTTCGCTCGTTCTTGCATCCTATGTCGACGGAGCCCCGCTATCTGAGAACGAAAATATTTCGTGGCGATAGATCTATTTATTAGGTGATACAACTTGATGACAAATATAAATTTTGGTGATAGAAAATATAGTTCCCTCAGTAAATATGACACTGAAATTAAGTAAATTAAATAAATAGACTAAGTAAAATATTTCATTTGTATTGTTTCTACAGGTCTAAATGTAATGCTACTTCATGGCCGAGTAAACTAACTTTCAATGAATATTTGCACTATTGACACAATATTAGCAGTAACCTCAGAATTTAACATTAACCCTAAAATCATCATCATCATCATTTCAGCTGAAAGACGTCCACTGCTAGACATAGGCCTCCCCCAAGCACCTTCACTTCGACCGGTTTGTGCTTCTCGCATCTAACGAGTTCCTGCGGCCTTCACAAGGTCCCGACAAGGTAACCGACATAGCCCGAAGAATTGCCAAACTTACATAAGTGGCAGTGGGCAGCTAAGGCACATTGCTCGCAGAACCCTAAAATACTACAATAAAATTGTACACGGTCAACCCTTTAGACTGTTATTAGACGTGAGGTGCGCGCACGTCCTCTTTTTGTTCCATTGCCGCACCAATGCTGGTCTGCGGGCCCCTCTACGTCGCTTGTGCAAAAATTATAATGATTTTTGTTCAGAAACTACAGAATTAGATTTATTTTCAATGTCAGCAAATAGATTTCGTTCTGCTTTGTTAAAGAAACTTGAGGATTCCGATGTATAGTTATTTGAACAGTCTTGTAGTCTTACTCGCATAGAATGTTCATTAGTAAAGTTATATTATATTTTAAGAATTGTATATGCTGTGGATAACGGTGTGAGTTTCACATTTGTATTATATCTTTGTTTATATTATTTGCGTAGATATAATGTGTTACTGTTTGTTTGTCCCAAATAAATAAATAGACACTTTACAAACAAACCCCAAACTATAGGTAACTGTAAAACGATACTAAAGGCACGTCCTGAAATGATAATTTGCGCCTTTACATGATAATGTAAAGGCGCATACAGAAACTTTAAACACATTTTCAAAAACCGCTCATGTTTTTTTCACGTTACTTTCTTCGTCCTTCGCGGTGGGGTTGAAATTATTACAAATAACTTTATCCCTGCCAACGCGAAGGACTCCCCAACCTGTTGTTGAGTGAAACTCTGTTAACCCTGACACTCTCATATTTGTCAAATGGTGCTTTTCATAAATATGCAACACCGCATCACGGTTGTGCGTGGTGTTGTTACAGTGAAATAGTTTTGTCGATATACTTACTGGAACTTAGACAAAAATAATTCGACCTATTACGATTGCAAGCCTTTTGGGCACGTTTCCTCTTGACAGTGATGCAGTGACCCTTTTTATATAAGGTCCCATTAAAATAGATGGACAAACTTTTAGAAATCATTCAGACCACCAAAATAAGGACGATGGTAAAAAAATGTGTAAGAAAAACGCATTAGATACTTTACAAGAAAAATAATCAGCTAACGAAAATACACTAATGTGCCGGCAATTTATTATTTTAGGCCAAAATAAAATCGTTTTAATCAGTGTTTTTTTTTTGTTGGATATCTTTGGTTAGACGTACTGAGCGCTGTGTTAAAATTTGTCCACCTATTTTAATGGGACCGTATATACTTTTTCATATTATTATTTAAAGATTGTTAGCTTTTTAAATTATGTAAATATATAAATAAATTCCTAGCTCTTAAAAAAAAACCTATTACGTATCAATTATAAAAAATAATGATACTCAAAATTTTATTGAACCAGTGTTACCATTATTACCTTATCTGTAACTGTTAGCGATCTTCAGTTTGATATTTACGACGGACTAGGCAAATCCAAAATAGGCAGCGCTTGTATCTTGCGCTTACAAAATATGTAGAAAAACTAACATACTTTCAGTTATATACTTCTACAAAATAATGTCGATACACAAACAGTATTTCTCATGTATTTATAGTAGCGCATTCTGGCTGATTGACTATTAGTTTTAACTAGAGAAATTGCTACTTTTTGCCTCTAGGCGGTTTACAATGTGGATACAACAATATACGATAGTAAATCAAAACACTGGGAATACTAAACTCTAACATCGAAAAGAAAAAAAGTATTTTTTAACTTTTTAACAAACTAAATAGTCAGAATCAAAAGGCATTTATTCAAATTGCGCTGAGAATTAGCACTTTTCAAACGTCAAAGTAACATAAGTCAGTTCCCCAGAACGCCCATCCTTCACCATTTTCTATTACTTTCGCTGGTAAGAAGAAGTGGCGCAACAAACTCCCTAGTACCTAATAGTTATGGGCCAACTATGGGTTTTGCTAATCTTTGACTAGCTAAGTATAGTGACTAAACTATTGGATATTTTTGATTGAATTTTCGTATGCAGACTGGGAACGCCATTAGATAAAACGTAAAACGTTTATTGAGGATGATATTCTCATAGCATGTACTGTACCTATGTCTATTTCCTGTTTAGTATAATTATTCTATCACTTTTAAATTCGATTATTTTTCTTTAAGTACAATATACCAGTACAGTGTTTTAATAATTGTTTGCTGCACCGGACGACGTCATTACGTCACCGCTGGCTGTCGCTGAAAACCAGCGCTGGGGCTCTGTCTTGCATAAGGTCGCAGCATAATGCTGAGCGATAGCCGTTTTGCGTGGATTTGACGCATGTTTCCCCCTACCTTTTTATTTTTTGTGTTTATGTTCTTTTTTGCGTCATTTTCATCGCAAATTTTTCTTTCTTTCTTCTTTCAGATAATTATACGCAGTTTAATAAAATTTATTGTCGAACGGAATTGTCGTCTCCGCTTTGTATAATTTCACCGACCAAATCATCCCATCAAGTGTTATAGTGGTCAACCACAGCCTATCCAATAAAAAACCCAGTTGCTGCAAAAGCCAGTAGCCAAAAAAATCTTTATCAACCCTGGCAACCCAACCAGGTCCGCCCTCCTGATTGTACCTAAATAATACATTCAATTTGCAAGGCCTGCCCATCAAATACTTTGCTCGTGATAACCTCGTGTTTGGACGCGATCTTGGGAATAATGGGGTTATTTAGAGAGTTGCAATATGCTAAGATGGTAGGCTGCGGCATTAACAAGTCAGGAGATGGTTGTGTTGTGAAGGAGTAGAAGTGCTGTGGAGCGGTGGGTGAAGGGTTTATGGTAATGAATAAACGAAAGGGTTACGATGTCTTGGTAAACGATGTCAAATAATTATAATAAAATTTTGAAAACTTTCCATTGAGATCAACCATGGCCAACGCCGTAGGTACAAACGCCAGCACAGCTACTACAATCTGTCAAATTTCTTTAATAGATTTTCAACTTTATTACTAAAGCATAAGGTTCAAAGTTGATTGGGAAAATTTTACAGTTTCGGGTAGCTTTATATGCTGGCATCCGTACCAGTGCCACATCATTTAGCATTCCCCAATTTTGTACCAGCACCCTAATTGCGTTACACACTATCAATAATAATAATAATAATAATCATTTATTTCAGACATAATTCTAGTCCATAGTTTCAATTCATGCAATTACCTAAAATTACTTATAAACTATATTAATATATTACAGCTAAAAACCCAAAAACACAATTGTGACTAATTAAATTTAAATATTATTCAACAAATCAATCTCAATCTGAATAATTTTGAAGGATATTGCTAATCTATTGCTTCATATGTTCGAAGAATTTGTCTACTCAACAACGTAAACAACGCAATGAATGTTGTTGAACTGTCAAAGTGAAAACCATTGCTACTGATAGTGTATTACGCGATTACTCAGCAGGTTATAATTATAAAATAAAACATATATATTAGATCAGCTTTTTCAATATCCATTCATAACCAAACTCCTATCTATATCACGAAAATACGCATGCAAAACTAAAGAAACTCAATTCAGAACAAAAATCTACATTTCGCCACTCCACAGTTTTCCTAGAGCACATTTTTACGACAGCCGCGCGGCTCTCGCCGCCGTTCTAGTGGCCTCTCTCAATTCCGCACCGCCTGGGCCGGCTGTTAAAAACGCAATGAATAATTATTTCGGAGCCCTACCCGCACCTTTTCGGCACGACTTAAACTTTCATTGCTCCAATTTGAAGAGTCAGGAGTCAGATCATTTTGATTGACAAGGTTTTTTGGCGAAAACTGTATATTTTTTGTTACATATTCTAGTGCCTATCTATCCCATCTTACAGTAAAATTACTATTATATATTACTACGAGCTTCTGCCTGCGACTTCGTCCCCTCCCCTCTTAGGGGTGGAATTTCTAAAAACCCTTTTTTGTGGGTACCTACTCTTTCACAAAGAACACATCAAATTTCATGTCTGTGCGTTGATATATCTGTCAGTGAGGACTTTCAATTTTGTATACATATATACGTAGATATACTCGACCTCGTAATGGCTATATATTTTTTGCCAACAATTTCCACTTAATTGAAACTTCATTAAGGTTGAAACTATTTAACTGTTCATAAACAAAAAGATCTTGTCGTTTTAGGACATGCATTTGTCATTTACCTTTAGAGTGATTAAGCAGTTCTAGGCCGACTGCATCTAAAAACTTATTACCATTATTCCAGATATTAAACCTATTTCAAATTGATTTTTGAAAGACTATTTGTAGTAAGGTCCTAAAGAAATATTGGTTGCAATAGAATTTTTGTCAGGTTACAATTTGATTTTTTGTAACCTGAGGGGCAATTACCGTATTTTGAAGAACGTTCACAGTCTGATCTCAGTCTCAATCTGTAAGAAATTCCTCTAATTTCCCTACATTTTGGACAAGTTTTTGACATTGATTGTCGTTGAGATGAGATGGCGGCTAGATTTTGAACGTTTTTAATTACGAAAATTGGGTTTCAGATAATTATTTCAGATTTTGATTTCAAATATACTTAGTCGGTACCTTAAACAGTACTAAGTTCGTCCAGTAGCTTTCAAAACCGTCCGTTTAACTCTCGATGTTTTTTGTTTTTAAGAACATATAACTTTTTTTGAGAAAATGTAACTAACTATTTACACTAGATACTAAATTAAATGACTAACTTACTATACAAATAAATACAAAAACAAGGGACACTTAGGCGTCGAAGTACTCGTCCGCATCGCTGTCTTCCGGAAATGTGCCCAGAAGACTGGCAATATTGCCTCGTTGAACGGCAATGCTAATTCTTTGGCCAAAGAACGACCCAGCCCTCTGGTCACGTGAAGTGTCGAAATTTCCTTAAAAAGGAGACGTGCACTCCGGCCCCTTGGTCCGAGCGTTTCGACCCCAAACGGCTCAAAACTGTAGTTGCCCATAAGGTTACAGTATTTAAGATAATCTTCCATCACCACTACTTTTTCTTACCCCCTTTCTCAGACTCGTATCTAATCAAAAGCCGTAAATCGCGATCAACATTTATATTTTTAATTCTGCAACACTAATACATCAGGCTGATTTATGTCGCGAGCTGGCAAACTTGTGGATTTATAGCGCCTCAGCTGAGGAGCCATCGGGACGCTACAGCTTTCGGCATGGAAGTTATCCATATACATACTAATATTATAAAAGAATGCGAATGTAACTCTGTTTGCCAATCTGTACGGCTGAATGAATGTCGATGAAATTTAGCACACAGGTTGCGACCATGACTTGCGGGGTAATTGCGTAACATACTATTAGTAGGAATGGGTGTCATTTTGACAGTTCAACAACATTCATTGCGTTACTTAAGTTGTTGAGCTGACAAGTTTTTCGAACATATAAAGCAATGGATTAGCAATTTCCTTCAAAATGATTCAGATTGGGCGCTGGGCATAGATATAAGATATTTTTTTTTATTTTTCTATTGTGGTGGGTTAGTACATAGGAGGATTTTTACCCTAGTGGTACATTCCCCTTGCGCATGGGGTAATTTCCGACCTCCACGCGAGCGAAGCCGCGAGCGTCAGCTAGTGTTATACTTATATCCTTAGATAAGTAGTATAACTTTGATATTGACAGCTGTGCTCATATTAGACATCACTAAAACGAGACCATCAGATGCATCCGTAGAAGCTTGTTTGCCTCCACGCCTATCAAACTTCGCAGTCATACAATAAACCACACGAAAACATAGCAACAATACAAAATAAATTATCACTATATATCACTCAAAATCAACACGCTTTTTTAAATCTCGCGTTACAGTCAAACCCTCTAAAACGGGCATAAAAGGAAACGACCAATAAATCAGCAACACGTCGCGCTAGACAAATAAAACATGTATGAAACAAAAAAACGTTGTATATATGTGTACAAAATTCGCAAAAAGAATTACAAGCAATAACATGCAGTAGTGTTAATATTGGATGCGTAAGAAAGCTTGTTGTTATTGGAATATACGTCTTATGTTGTTGCGGTAAGGTCGACGTTGATGGCAGGAGACAGCGTGGTAGTGATTTAGTCCCTATCGGCCGTCAACCTGATTAATGTCGCTAGTAAATCAGCGGATTACGACAATGCGAGAAATGACGAGTCGCGGCCGGATCGCAAGCGATACTGGTGTGTGGTACAAGCAGTTGCCGCAAAATTAACATTTTTCGCGCATTCTTTCTTACCATTATGTTAGCCAAAACGGTAGATTAGTTTACTTCTAGTAGTATCTACTTAAGTATTCTGCTTTGTCATTTTCTTTCTTGATTTTACCATAATTAGATAACTACTATTTTTATCATTTCAATACATCCCGTTTAAAATAATAAAGTTTTAGGATACTTAAGGGTTGCGCAAAATTCTACCTTTATTTTAGTCAGTATTTTTCAACAAAAAAACTGCAGATACCAAGAGCTATGAGTGCTGTATATTTTAAGAGTCTGCATAATGTTGTTCTATAAGCCCGCTTCTGCCTCTCCCTTGCACGAACAAGTCACTCGCATCGAATTATTGAGTAAACACGTACGTAATCGCGCGATCGTTTCATTTAGAACGAATGCAAGGGCATCGAGAGAAATATCGCTCCGTATATTTTCTAATATAAAAGTGTCAATTTCTTTTAATAGCATTTGTATGAAAAATATAGTTTAACACACTTGAAAGGTAACCTAATCTTCACAAAAGATTTGTGGGAAGTTCATTCGAGTCAGTTTATGATCGAATAAAAGTATCGAGCAGTCGGACTGAAAGTGTCTCGCTGTCTATCAAGCATTGCACTTTTTATTTATTATTATGTAACATACTTATTTGAGTTTTTTTAAATAATTATACACTGAAATCATTGTAGAGCCTTTCATCAAATAAGTCAACTAATACATATTATCATATTACGGAAATATGGAAAATGTGAGTTCGTGTCTGTAATGGAATATAGATAATGCCTTGCTAAAATCTAACCACTCAATGGACGCTATTAGTCAAATACGCAATTACAATACCCTAATCAAAGTTTTCTCCCAAATAAGTAAATAGTAGCCCACAAAGTAGTTTGTTAAATTAATTAACAGAAAGAAAACGTTAATGTCGCTTAGTGCTTTTTACGACACCCACGAGTCATTGCGGCCACGTGGGACCGATGTATGTTATAACTATGAGCCATGCAAAGATAAGTAGAGCATTCAATAAAGTTTTGCCTTATGACTCATGTTTTGAACCTCATAAAACTGCGAATAGTGATGTGATCTAAAGACAAGTGGTAAATTACAATAAAAAGTCTAACGTAACATATTTCACTTTGATTTATATGAATACATAATCAAAACTATACATTACACACATCTGTAAATAATTTATTATTGATGCAGGTAAGAGGAAAATAATTTATACGATAAATCTCATTTCGTTTTTGCAAAACGAGTTTATTACAAGAATTTTATAAAAATGGACATTTATGTGCTATAAGTATTAGTTGCATAAATTGGGTAATATTGTTCGTTCTTCTCATTTTTAACAATCTATGATCTAATTAGTAAACTTTGATATTTACATTAATCGATAAAGTTATCCTGTTGCAGCTTCTTGCACGGTTATACAATAAACAAAAAAAAAAAAGAGAAAGAGAAAAAAAAGGAAGAGAAGTATTTCCGAAGTTGCGCAATGGCTCTTGATCATCGGCGCCCTTGCGCATCAAATCCACCCTAGCACCGTCTTGAGTTCGTCAGCTTTGAAAATACAACATTATATTAGCCGAGCCAGAAGACATAAACATTATGTAAATTAGATGACACATTCAAATCATGATATGAAGAAACTCTATCCAGAAAATGCGTGACACCAAGCAATAACATCAAAAAATAAAAATTTAATAATAAAAATCCCTCGCAACATAATACACCACTCCAATCAATCACTCATAATTGCACACAATCCATAGAAAACTAAAATAAACTGAAAAATATACAAAAAAAAAAACGACCCACACGTTCACAAGTTCGCGTGTGTGCACAACTACGTCACATTGTAACTGACAAATTGATTTATGTCGTCGAGGGGAGCACGACGAACCTAGCAAGTTTGCGCTAAGTCCGACTCGGATCGCTCGCTGTTACATGTTTGAAATTTCGAACTTTTATGTTTTTACATTTTGGTTGAGCTCGTTGAGGTCCTTTTTGGGACCTAATCGTGTGATTTTTATAAGGATGTTTTCAAAATAGAGGGTATTTCCCGCAAAATCCTTTAAAACATGCAAAAATAGGGCCATTGGGTCCGAGTGCCAGTTTGTTTTTCGAGACTTAGCGGTTGGTCAACTCTTCACGTGGCCTATGTTTTGGTTAAAGAATCAGCATTGCCATACAAACTGGCAATGCTGGCAACCTTTGGGCAATTTTCCAAAGGGGACGTTGGGCGTTGACAGCGATGCGGACGAATTTGTTGTTGCCCTTGATTCTTTTCCCTCCCTTTTTTATGTTGTACATGTAACGTATTATTATCGTACGAGTGTTAGCTTTTCTATACTAATATTATAAAGAGTTTGTAAGTTTGTATGTAGGGGGTAATCTCTGGGACTCCCAGTTGGATTTGAAAAATTCTTCTTGCATTTGATAGCCCAATTCTTGAGGAAGGCTATAGGCTATTCAACATCACGCTATGACCCTTAGGAGCCGAGCAAAAAGAAAAAAGTCCTAAAAAGAACGTTAAAAGTGATAGCGCGGGCGGGTGATGCGATACGACAGGGTGGCTCGGGGGAAACAAGAAGTTTCACGCGAACGAAGTCGCGGGCTGAAGCTAGCATATTATAAAAGAATACTTATAATGAGTCAAAAGTTCATTATATTGTGAGAATCTGTGTGTCCTTCTTTGCATTTTCAACTCATTTCCATATTATTCTGGGCGCTACATAAATAAATTGAGATCTAGGTCTGTATCAAATTAAAATGGCATAATTTAAGTCTTCCGTCTACAACTCGACTCTTATGTAGGTAGATATTTTTAACAGCATACAAAATACATAATAAAAACAAATTATTTAATAATAAAAAACCGGCCATGTACGAGTCGGACTCGTATTTTTTTAAACACGGTTCTTGGTAGTCCCCTTAATTTTTTACTTTATTTTATTTTTATTATTTGTTGCAGCGGCAAAATACACACTATCTAAAAATTTCAAAGTTCATGAGATAAAGCCCGCTGACAGACAGTCGGACGGGCAGAGGCTTAGTAATAGCACAGAATACTTAAAGTACTACGTACAGAAAAGACACTCCCTTCCCCGCACTAACATCAGTTACCGCACCTCATCCCGCACTTCGGCGTATTCGTCGCAGTTATTTAACAAGAGCGCTCGCAAACACAAGTACCTCACGCACACATTCATACGTATACAAACGTCATTTTTTAATGTAGTAGTAGTAGGTAATTATTTTGCGAGCGTTGTATGGAGTGTCCGGGGTGTGGTAATAGGGTTCCAATGGTACCCTTTTGGTACGGAACCCTAAAAAGGGGCACAGTACATAACCCTTTCTTAATTTTAAAGACAAAACATTAAAATTGTGATAAGCATACCTTCAATTTTATGATTTTCCAATAAGAATATTTTTAATATGATTTTATCAATACGTGACGGACGTGAAGCCTTATCTACCAAAACTATATACCAAATCGTTACTTAATTGGATACATTACCTATACATTTTTTACTTCAAATCAATTGACACCTAAAGTTTTATGGTATTTTAAACCATAAAACTCTGGGATACTAAAATGGTAGATTTAGTGGTGACCGACCAATCGTGTTTGTCTTGGTTTATGGCTTTTGACCATAAGACTTACGTCACCAATCCCGAGTGTCGTGTCTCGTAAAATAGATAAATAACGATTTTCGACTTTTTATTCGTCTCGATAAGATATATTTGTTATTATGTCTTTATTGGTTTCGGTTACAGATTCAGAGTGGAGTGGAAGCGGGCCCGTTTGATGGCCGAATTTTATGTTATTTTAAATTAAAACAATTTGTTAAATCGTTAATTTTTATCTACATTGTTAGCTTAAGATCTCTAATGTGTTCAGTGCCATTTTGATTCACAATAAAAAAATCTATAAATTATTTACTTGCCTAATTAATTTTAGAATCAAAATGTCGTGTCTGAATTTATTAATCTTTGATACTCTTTAATGCCAACAAGGTAGGTAATAGTTCAAAGATTATGTCGCCAGATGGCAGCTGGTTATCATAATTCATTCTCCTATCAATGTTTTATTTTCAACATTATACATTTCATAATAAGATTGATTTTTCCTTGATTAAATTCGTTTAGGAAATATTAGCTATGCGTGACGAATGACCGTGTTTCCTGTGTACCCCTCTTTGATCGAAGCGTTGTTGCAATAATAGGGTAAGACAACTTTTTACATAGTAGGGAAATGGTTTCTCGATATGTGATTGTTAAAGAAAATCATTGTAGGTATGTGTTGGCTACGTTTCTCTATGGTTAACGCCTGAGGAAGTTTCGACCAACAGTGGGGTAATCGCGTAACCCACTATTAGTAGCAATGGCTTTCATTTTGACAGTTCTACAACATTCATTGCGTTATTGCCGTTGTTGAACGGACAAATTTTTCGAACATATGAAGCAATGGATTAGCAATATCCTTCAAAATTATTCAGATTGTGATTTATAGTGTGTGACGCAATTAGGGTGCAGTTTGAACAATTTTATTTTGTGACTTTTCTTCGGTGTCAACTGTTACTTTTAAAGAGATCAACTAACTACAGATCACTTTCATCACGAGACCCTGCTCTTTTGCTGAAAACCTAGTAGGTAATGTTTGGACTATTCGGCCCTTTGTACACACACATATTTCTTGCCATGAAAAACTACAGGTTATTGACCGGGTGTGATGGGTCACTAAGGAAGCTTGTTGACGGACACATTTTTTCAACGGCATGGTTTATACGCCGATATACAGTAAAACGGGGCTACTTTGACTTCCAGGGTTACTTTGACAAGGACGATCACAACGCTATGACGCGTTCCCCACACCCCGCGCTTCGCGCAGTATTACTCGAGGTCACGCACACTTGCTGAGCACACTTGAAAACCGATTTTGGCGCTCTGTTAAAGTAGTTCCAACGCCTGTCAAAGTAACCCTGGAAGTCAAAGTAGCCCCGTTTTGCGGTATGTAAAGAAGCCGAGCCGTGTATAAAGGGCCTTATGATATTCGTATCCTGAAATTACAGGACATGAAACTTTTTATCTGTATCTCGAAGTGCAGTGTACGTGCAGTGGAATTCAGGGCATATTTAAGGGACATGCGTTCAAAGTATTGCCGTTGTAATAGGCAAAGGAAAACAACAACAAAATGTCAGTTGGTAAATGGGTAACTTCGGTCGCTGAATGAGAAAGAGTCGTTTTTCAGGGCACGTTGTATTTCTTATGACTTGTGCGAGTTTGAATTCTGCAGTTTTCCCTATACATTCACATAAAACGTGGGTGGCACATTGCAAGCTGGAACTCCTTTTAAAATATACGAGAACATGCCAATATAATAAGCAATCTTTTACCATTTTCAATAGCAAAATGCCAGCTCATAATATCAGATACAGCCATCTAACTTAGCACAACATATTATATTGAAGTACAATGTCATAAAATGGTCCAAATTACGCGGGCCCGATATCCAAAAACAATGTCCCGATCGACGTGAAACCACACAACAATTTCAACCTTATTTCGTACACAATAAAGTGACTTTTAAGTATTGTAGCCAACGAATGCAACTACGCGACTGAATAAGTTTTTTTCAATTATAAAAGACTTAATTTGTTGGTGGACCAGCAAGCGATTTTAAAGCGTTGCGTTTAGGTGTAAGGTTGAGATTCGCTTGTAGATAATAATGATATATGACCAACCAAAATCAAAAAGGTTATCCACGAAAATGTTAATATAATAGTTGCTTCAGTACTACGGGTTTTGTTGGCGTGAAGGCATAAATCAATTTTATGGCCTCATCTAAATCAAGCGCGTTTTAATGGGCGTCCCCCGTCATATCATAGCGTAGTATGATAATTTACTGCTACTATGTGACGAATGTTAGAAATAAAGGGCCCTTCGACCGCCCCCCTTGGCCCCCTTGGTCCCCCTACGTCGTAGGGATTAGTTTTATGCCCTAAACCGTTGTCGTAAATATGTCAGGCGTATCTCGGGCCTTCGGGAGCTGTGCTGTATGAGATAATTTTTGAATTTACTTTGTTATTAGTTTTGGAAGGTAGGTTTGGTTCGTCGTTGTATGATGGTGAACTGATTTTTTTAAATATTTTTGTCATACAATTATGGATGGACGAGGATTGACGTTGATAAAAGTTTTAACTAGAATGAAAAAGCACCGACATAAACATATTTTTGTGAGTGGTCATTTTGATTTTCGATCCTTATCTGACCCAAGAATGGTAGCTTGCAATAGACACTTTAATTTAGAAGTTCATCTTATAGAATAATAGAATACTCTTTATTATGTACACCATATAAATTACAGACATAAATATAGAAACTTTACAATGAATAGTTTTATTGACAGTACATCCAACATCAAGAAATAAAATAAAATAAAACTTCCTCCTTGCCATGTTCTGATGAACATACTGAACAGAATTAGGTTAATATGCATGGATTCGAACGCGCAACCTTGAGCACGGAAAGCTGGTCGTTTCGCCACCCCACCGCCCTATGCAAGCTAAAAACAAAACGTGATCGCTCCAATTCTCGCTCCTGCAATTCAGTCCGAATGTATTTTCGCTTAAATCATTCACACAATAAAGGAAGACATTCTAAGTTAACACACAACTTAATGATATACTTTCATGCTTAATGCTCCGAGAAGATAACAGCATTCGCATTTATGAGTAAGTTATTATAAGGCCGTGTTGAACTAAGTATAGGGTTACTAGGTCTGCAGGCAACGATTTAGTTAGTCAACTTTTAACACTTTTTAAGTTATTTTTAAGATATTTCAATGACAGTTTATATTTGATAGATGGTTTTAGGTTTGATTTGTGTTTTCTATGCTTATTTATTCTGATTTGAAATCTTGAAAAACATCGCAGCGGGTTTGCTTCTTACTAAATACTATTTTTCTTACTTTTCATAACAGTTTCAAAGTATGCTTAGGAAATGAATCAGAGTACCTATCTTATTATTTACATGGAATTCAATATCACACTAATATTATAAAGGCGAATGTTTGTGAATGTATTTGTATGTTTGTTACTTCTTCACGCACAAACAGCTGGACCAATTTTTATAAAATTTGGTATGGAGGTAGCTGACACCCTGAATTAACATATAGGCTACTTTTTATCCCGATATTCCCACGGGATCGACACTTATGCGGATGAAACCGCGGGGCGCAGCTAGTCTGTAATAATTGGCACAAAAAGCGTGGTTGCACAGTATGCCAAACAAATGAAACAAATCCAGTATAAGCTGACTCTTACTGTCTTGAAACTCCATACTACGCTAGACCAGTGTAGCGGTATCTACAACGCCACATGCGAACAACGCGTCACACTGACGTCACGCAAATCCTGCATCGCGCAAGCAGAGTTTACCGCGCAACTAGCATATATACAACAGCCCGACATGACTCATTGGGCAGTTGCCCGCTAGACACAACATCCGTCTGGTCGGAGGATCCTCCCTTTTCTATGGAGGTTGAGTGAACTTTACACCCTGTTCCTCATACCTCTATACCAGCTCAAGGTCAGGTATTACCACTGAACGTGTGGCTTACTGTACAACATGACTATAACATACTATAAATTAGAAGATTATATCCAAGATAAGAACGCTTGGAAACATGCTGGTCCTGCTCCGTAGGACAATCTAGAGTCTAGACAAAATCAAACTGGTTGCTAATTGAATTGTAAAATTGTATTCTTTTTACATTGATTTACTTTCATTATTCACACCCTGACTTATTACTTGTAATTATTATTATTAAAAAAAATTAAAATCGTTTACTTGTACCATGTTTGTAAATATGTGAGCACCATCAGATAATTAATTTAAATGTCATGATTTCGTTTTTAATTCTTTTATCTATTGTGGTATAGTAATTTTATTTTAGGTGCACCGTCCTCATATATTATTATACAATTAATGTACCCATGCAAAATATTGTAAAACATTTTAAAAGAGTAACGGTGGAGTTTCTTGCCCATTCTTCTCCACACGAAAACTACCTTTTGGAAGGGGCGACTAGAATCAATTCTATTTTAAGGTAAGTTTTGACGTTCAAAAGTGCCTTTTATGTGCCTATTTGAAATAAATGCTTTGACTTTGACTGCAGTAAACATGAACTATAAAGCCTGTAAAACAATATTTTATGAGTGCAACCTCTGCCCACCTCAAAACAAACATGCCATGCACAACTCAGATAAAGACTTAAGGCACTATCTCTGAGGCTGTAATAAAATACTTTGATTTAACGAAAATACAGTCGTTAGTCGAGCCAGATTACAATAGAACGTCAAGCGTAGGAAGGTTTAATTTGATGGAGTTCCGTAGGGTAGCGGGGAGCAGTGGTGGCTCAGTGGCGACGGCTCCGACTTACGAGTTGTAGGTCGTGGGTTCGCCCAGACAGGCGCTTTATTTTGTGTAAATAATTTTCATCACTACTGCTCTCAAAACGGTGAAGGAAAATATCGTGAGGAAATGGCATGGCCGAGAACCAAAAATTCGAAGAAATGTGACATCTACCAACACAACTGGGTCCGCGTGGTGGATTACAGCCCACTCCCTCTCAAAGCAAGGAGGCCTGTGACCCAGCAGTGGAAAAATTATAGGCGGATTATGCTAAGTGCAGTGCTTGCGTATTTTTGCTAGTCTGGTCCCCAGTTTCTGAAAACGATCAATGTAAATTTTGTCAAATCTATGTTTTAAGATATATTTATTTGTTTTATTACTTTATGGACTGGCTCGCTGGCTGGCAGAGTTGTGTGGAGAAGGGAGAGGGAGGCTTTTGCCCTGCAGTGGGACAATGCAGGCTAGTTAAATTAGATTACTTTATGCACAAGTAAAAATAAACTGTACAAAGGCGGAATTACTGCCTGAGGCATTTTCTACCAGTCAACCTTAGGGTGATGCAGAGACAAAACATGGCAGGGTGCAATATCCATACTAATATTATAAATTCGAAAGTAACTCTGTCTGTCTATCTATATGTATGTTACTTTTTCACGCCTAAACCACTGAAGCAATTTAGAAGAAATTTGGAATAGATATAGTTTGACTCCCGGGAAAGGTCATAGGATAGTTTTTATCCTGATATACCCACGGGATCGAAACTTATGCGGATGAAACCGCGGTTTGCAGCTAGTAAGGGATAAATAACTCGAAACTAAAACACGAAATACCAGTATATAAATAGTGTTTAACTAGTGTTGCGATACCTATTACCATCATTGTGTACGTAACCAAAGTTTAATATGTGATTTGACGTCAAATTTATCAACTGGAGACTTGGCTTAGGCTTTTAGAAATCTGGGTAAAGGCTACCTACTCTAAGGACCTGTCAACTAGGCATCTGCTGGTCTGTTAATTATGTCTCCAAGTAGGTACAAAATGCTTTTAAGTGTTGATAACCTCGGAGTGTGGGGTATCGCCAAGACATGTGATGTTTACTAAGTAGCGGTTTACAAAAGACTTAGGGACAGTAGGTATTCATTATAAACTACAAGCTTTTGCCGTTGGAAATTATCCTACGGGAATATACTACCTGGATTTAAAAGTATCCTACGTCTGGCATATCCTAGCCCAGAGAGGCAATTCTTGTTCACAGTCTGATCTCAGTCTCAAAATTACCTCTAATTTTTCTAAATTTTTAACAAGTTTTTGACATTGATAGTCACTGAAATGAGATTAAGACTTGAACGTTTTTAATCACGGGAACTGACCTTCTAGTCACGGTCTAGTTGTGTGCTAAACATCGAAATCGGTTCAGCCGTTAAGGCGTGAAAAGGTAACAAACAGACAGACAGGCAAAGTTACTTGCGCATCTCTAATGGTATAGATGCTATCCTCATCGATTTTTTTGTTTTCTTCATTTGTTTTCAGATCATCGTCCTTGGTGGACCGGGAAGCTGTTTCAGAAGTATTTTGTAATTTAAAATAAGATGTGCATCATATTTTAATTTAAAAAATATATTTGGATTTTGTAGCAGATCTTGGAGAACCACGATTATAATGATGTTATTGATTCAAGAAGACCCTGCCATTTAGGTAGGTAAGAAGAATTTCTTTGTTCAATTATTTTCTTCCATTTAACTGACAAGCTCAGAGGCTCTATTTTTATAGTATTATTTCCGCCTTGACATTTCTTAGAAAACTTCTATTTCCATTTCTTACCAACAAAGCCTCTCACCAGCGGAACCCAAAAAAACAATGACCTCATTCGCTTAACGTGTAGGCAAAATATAATAAGCAACATGAAATTTATGTCGGACATAAATTTCATTAATTACCTACAGCAATGATTAATGACCATAACTATGGTATATTTAACGAAAATAATCATTATTATTGAATAACAACATATCGTACAGATGGATATATTGATAGTTTTAATTGATTAAATTGTGAGAAATGCGATGGTTTTGAGATAGTCATTAGTTTTGGGATGCTGTGGGAGTGGTATATGGGTTTGGGTTTTGTTAGGGCCACTTTTTCGGTTCCGGTCAGAACGGTACCAAAAAGAGGTACTCCTACTTAAATCTGGAGAGTTATATTATGTGCATTTGCAGGTGTATCTTTGTCTTTAATTAATACTATCTTCTGCCCGCAACTTCGTCTGCGTGAAATTTGTTGTTTTCGGCCTACCCCGTCGTATCGCATCGCCTGCCTGCTAGTATTTCGTTTTAGGGTGGCGTTCATTCTGACTTGTATTTTTGCTCGGCTCCTTACGGTCCTAGCGTGATGTTATACAGGGTGGTCCAAAAGTCGTGGATCAAACGAAGTAGGGGGATAAAGGAGATAATTTCCAACGCTTTTAAAGTGAGAAATAATTTTTGGTAACGTACAAAATTTTTGGAAAAAAAATTATTGCTCTTGAAATTTGATACTCAGAGCCCTAATAGAACTTTGTAGTGCTGATACATTATCTTGTATTAATACAACACCGTTTGTTTTATTGTTTTATATCACATTTTTTTTTAATTCGTCTAATTGTAAAAGAACTCGGTATACACAAATATTCATAACTTTTAGGGCAATTGAATTATGACCATGCTGTAGAAAGATTTTTTGTTGGAAATGACCTCCTTCATCTCCCTATTTCGTTTGATCCACGACTTTTGGACCACCCTGTATAGTCTATAGCCTTCCTCAAGAATTCGGCAAATCTAACTGTTGATTCCGGAGATTACACCCCCAACATACAAACTTACAAACAAATTTTACCTCTTTATAATTTATAATATTGTAATATATATGAAATCTATAAATTCGTACTGAGAAAATTTGTTTCATGAAGTTCTTTGGAGTCCAAGTTTTTTTGTTTTTTTTCAATATTTTGATTTTCAAGTACCTACTGCAATCTTCATTTAATTAATAGTACTAACTTTAATAAAGATAAGGACATCTTCTTGGTAGACAAGGACACGGTAAAAAAATAATAATGCGAGAGCTTTTATTTTTAATTCATGAGCAACTTATCTTTCATTTCGTCAATTATGAGAACTAAATTCTGCACAAAAAGTACCATTAAAGTGAGCTCACCAACTGGAATCCAAAGTGACACATTGACCGTTTGATGTCGGCAGCTCATAGATCAGGATCTGTCTGTCGCTCTCACTGAAATAAATAATGACAGCGTCGAACATGGGATGGTTTATGTGACATGAACCCAGGAATTCAATTACTTCACTAAAAATCCGTTGGGTTTTATAAATAACATAGATATTACGAGCTTGGATATCCACGCTTGGTTGCAACATTGGTGATCTATCCTCGTCTCTTTTCTGTACTAAATGAGGCTTGAATCTAGTAAGTGGATCAAGAAATGGAGTCAGTATCGCGTTATTATAAACGTACTAGCTGTGCCCCGCGGTTTCACCCGCGGTAAAAGTCCTTTTTTATTGATTCCTTTTACAAATCTCCACCCCCTTTTTACACCCATAAAGGATAATTTCGGGGATAAAAACTATTTTATATCCTTCCCCACAACTCAAACTATCTCCATACCAAGTTTCATCTAAATCGGTTCAACGGTTATTGATTACCCATACAAACGTCCACCCCCCTTTTAACCCCCTTAAAGGATGATTTCTGGGATAAAAACCATCCTATGTCCTTCCCCGGGATGCAATTTATCTCTCTGCCAAATTTCATCTAAATCCGTTCAGTGGTTTAGGCGTGAAAAGGTAACATACAGACAGACAGACAGAGTTACTTTCAAAATAATATTAGTATGGATTATATCAGATGAATAAGTAGTTACACACTGATTTCTCCCTTTCAGTCGTCAGTAATTTGAATTTCGAAAGAAGAAGACAAAGCGTTGTGTAACTATACAGACGGTATACGTTTATTAGTAAAGGGGATAGTGTCCTTCTGGATCTAGTGGCCGCAAGCGCTCCTGCTGAGTGCGACGTCATGGGTGCGATGTCCGGGTCGAGCAGAGTGTTATTGGGTTTTCCATCTGGCATGGCCATCATTGCCTACTGGAAACGGCCGTGACTTATGAGTTGTAGGTCGTAGGTTCGAACCCAGGCAGGCACTTTACTTTATTTTATCACCACTACTCCCAAAAACGGTGAAGGAAATCATCTTAAGGAAACCGGCATAACTTAGATCAAAAATTCCCGGGCCCGCGTGGTAGATTACGGCCCATTCGGACCTCACAGAGAGGAGGCCTGTTTCCCAGCAATGGGAACATTATAAACTGATTATGATTATGCCATGAAGCTTAAACATAACTGACAAGATGTGAATGTTCTACAGGAACACCTCTGCCCTATCCTTTGCGAATTATAGGCGTGATGTTATGCCATATCTATTAATAACAAGACAAGATTTTACATCGATGCACTTCAATTTAAAGCACCAGTGCAGACAGAACATTAACCAAGAAATATTCAGTACTAGCTGCGCCCCGCGGTTTTACCCGCATAAGTATCGATCCCGTGAGAATATCGGGATAAAAAGTAACCTATATGTTAATCCAGGATATCAGCTACCTCCATACAAAATTTTATTAAAATTGGTCCAGCCGTTTGAGCGTGAAGAAGTAAAAAACATATAAACACACACACCCATACACACTCAAAAAGTTTCGCCTTTATAATATTAGTGTGATAGTGTGACTAGAAACTAACAAACTAAGATCACAAAGATTATGTTGTCCCTTCACCTGGACTTTTACGACCCTCAATGAACAGCCTACAATACATATTTTGATTACGTACTAAATTTTTACCGAAGGAATCACATCCGAGAGAATTTTGGTTTCTTTTTAATGAGATGAACCACTAAACACTTTATGGGGCACGGAGGCCATAATAAAACACGCGAAACATTTAAATAATTACGTTACGACATTGTTGGGTGAAAAAAGCTATAAAACGACTTCAATTTTTACGACTTTTTTACCGATTGAAGGGAATAATGTGTACATGCGTGGATTGTGTTTCCTTGGTTCGATGTCTTGTATGTTCGCTTGTATGTGGGATCAGATAAAAATATAACAGCTGATGACTATCATCACAGCCGATTACTACAGAAAGATGTTCTTGTAAAAGTATCTAAGTTTCGTAGGATGTCATGCTTAGCTACCTACTTAAGTATTCATGGGAACTTTGCAAACGACTCATGGAATATTAGAAATCTTCATCTCCCTTTAGGCTGGGAGAGCAAGAGTCGCTTGCACATTCCTTGGATCCGCCTGCAGGGTGCGAAGTATTCGCTAGAAGTGCTGGTGTAAATACGATGGTGCGAATACTTCATTAGTCAGGATCGTGATCCTATAGCCAGACTTCCTCCTGAGCTGGCCATTTTTATGTTCATTGTTGTGGCGATGCATCTGAGTGCACCACCGCCCGCAGGTTTTCTCCTTATAGTAATCGAAGATGATTGAGCACTCAATCCACCAAGTGCATCTTCTGCTATGCTAGTAGTTACTTCTTTGTTACGTTTCTTGGCGTCCTTCATCTCCCCGCAAAAAGAATTGACTGCATCACAGGAGCTTTCGCTCCAGAATCCATACTAATATTATAAATTCGAAAGTAACTCTGTCTGTATGTTACCTTTTCACGCCTAACCCACTGATCCAATTTAGATGACATTTGGTATAGAGATAGTTTGAGTCCCGGGAAAGGATATAGTGTAATTTTTATCTCGATATTCCCACGTGATCGAAACTTATGCGGGTGAAACCGCGGAGTGCAGCTAGTGGAGATATAAATATGACCATGGTCGGAAGTAGTATTCTGTAGAAGAAATGTAAACACTACTGTCTATGGTCGTATCATCCTATTGTCACATGTTCAACAATTAATACGCACTTTTTTACTTCCCATACATCGGAACATAAATTAAATAAAAACTTTTTAACAAAAAAAAAAACCCGACTTCCAAAAAAACACTACAAAGTGAAAAATAACTTTAATTTCGGAAGTCGGTGTCTTTGGATCTGTATTTTAGTTTTTTGCCACCGACTTCCGAAATTAAAGTTATTTTTCACTTTGTAGTGTTTTTTTGGAAGTCGGGTTTTTTTTTTTGTTAAAAAGTTTTTATTTCACGCTTTTTAGTGGGTCTGCTTATAATTTATCTCAGTCACAATAGCCTAGTGTCAACTTTCTCATCGCCTTTTACAAAATATTGCTTTTACCGATGCAGGGAAGTTAATTGTTGAAGAGTTCTCCTGGTCCACCATCAGCTCCATATCACCATTCACATTGTGACGAGCATAAATTGCTTAGCAACCATGTTAAAGTATCGAATCGCAACCCGTGAAATAGTACGGAGATATTATTGAGTAGTTCCGGTGGCCATCTGTGGTCTTCATCATCAGTTCCACTTCACCAAATGGTGCTTTCCGAGAGCAAATGCACGAGTGTTATTATAAATAATTTTGAAAGAATTTTCTTTTAACTCCAAGCCGTTGAGGAGTTGTACCTTCCATCATCAGCTCATCCACCTGAGATGATGATTATCAGATGCAAATACTTAAACAGCTTTAGAAAATATATGAAAATGGTACTATGTGCCTATAAAATTTGAAGGTTGCCCTCGATTTCCCTGGGATTCCATCATCAGATCCTGACCTGATGATCATGCAACCAATTGGGAAGTATACCCTTTCAAACAAAAGAAAAATTTTCCAAATCGGTCCAGGCGTATTCGAGAAATCGGGGAACATACATAAAAAAAAAAAAAAAAAAAAAAGATTCCGACGAATTGAGAACCTCCTCCTTTTTTTGAAGTCGGTTAAAAATCAAAATGTAGCATAAATAAAAGCCGTAGCGTAAAGCGGTCCATGCATAACTCATAGGATTGTTTCATTTCATTTTATTACGCCGTGTGCCAGTCACACAGAATTTTGTATAATACACGAATGTGCAAGCTATAAAAACGTTGTTTTTATAGGTTTAATAACTTCACTGGGTATGTTGCACTAAAATGGCTAAATTGTAAGCTTTGAGCGATCGTAGCGGGCTATGAATTTATTATGAGAGTTGTAAAGTTGAATTATTAGGACTAAGTAGATAGGTATATTAAAATAAATGTTAAAAATGTAAAAGCTTGCAACAAATTAAATGTAACCAAAATCCTAATTGCGCAACACACTCTCAATCACAATCTGAATCATTTTGAAGGATATTACTAATCCATTGCTTCATATGTTCGAAAAATGTGTCTGCTCAACAACGTAAATAACGCAATGAATATTGTTGAACTGTCAAAATGAAAACCATTGCTAAGTGTGTTACGCATTACACCGCCGGTCATCTTGGCCCGTATTTAAATTGTGTAAGTAGTGTAAGTACCTATTGGACTGGCACTAACTGAAAATTTTTATTATTAATAAGTAAAAAGATGACGTCCTGACAACTCACCTCTTCTTACCCCTTACGACACCAAATTATTCATTACCACTACACAAAAGAACAGATTTACATAATCCTTCAACGCCTCTTTAATTCCCCATCATCACAATAATCCCTCTTAATAAGTTAAAACCTCCCAAAAACCCAGTGAAAACTCTTTTCCAACGTTATTGCAGATTGCTGACGTGACAAATGCCGACGTTGACGTTGCAACGCTGACGTCCGACGGTGCGACCCTCGGCGGGGGTGAAAAATGGGCCGTGTAATACGGCCTTTATTGCTAAATTAATATCATTCAGGGGACTGATTTTTGATTGGTTATTGAAAAATTTGCAAGGATATTTTTGCGTAAATGTAGGGTTTTTTTTGTACATTTTGATTGAATCACTGTGGCAGTAAGGGTGTTACAGATTCGCCCTAATTGTCCCTGAGCAGAATAATCTAGAATTTGAACAATGCTCTTTTGAAATATTTTAGAGACTCACTCTTAGAGCAAGTTAAGTGGCAGATTTTGGACAAATACCTAGAACTAAGGCGATATTTAGTTTGATGAAAGACAAAGCTTCTCCCGGCAATTCATTCAGTTAATTAGCACCATTATTGAGCAAAATATTTGTTCAAAATTGCAGCAGAAGAAAAATTTTTAGAATAAAAACTCATTCCTTTTATTTGAAAAGTTAAAAAACAGTTTATTGAAAATGTTTTTTAACTTTTCCTTTTATTTCTTTTCTTATAACTTTTCCTTTTTTTTAAGTTAAAAAACAGTTTATTGAAAATGTTTTTTCCTTTTATTTGAAAAGTTAAAAAACAGTTTAGGGCGATATTTAGTTTGATGAAAGACAAAGCTTCTCCCGGCAATTTATTCAGTTAATTAGGACCATTATTGAGCAAAATATTTGTTCAAAATTGCAGCAGAAGAAAAATTTTTAGAATAAAAACTCATTCCTTTTATTTGAAAAGTAAAAAAACAGTTTATTGAAAAAAATTGTTGTCAATTTAATAAAGTAAAAATGACAGTGTTAATCGACTTTTGTTGCTAACTGTACTAAGGTTGCATCCGGTTAAACTGGAACCCGAACATAGTTGGAAAAAGACCAAGCAGATGACGATGACTAACGAGAGCTACTCAAACTCAAAGCATTTATTTCAATGAAACCAATTACAGGCACTTTTGAATTTTCAAGGGGTCAGTCAATCAGAAAGATGAAGCTAGTTGCCCATTCCAAAGCGTAGGTACCTATGGAGAAGAACGGGTAAGAAACTCCATGGACACTCTTTTAAATCAAAATAATATGTTTACAAAGTCTTGGTTACATCATTCATGTTAAAAATTATACATGTGATAACGATGCAGAACGTTAAAAAGCGTCCATAATGAAAATACGAGAAAGAAAAAAGCAATTCAAATAGTAAATTAAAATAAGCCATGGCAGCAAAGTGATGACCAGTCCCTACTGACGGCGCCCGTTCACGAACATGACGCATGTATTAGCACCAGTCAGCTCAACAATTTTGAAGGGAGCTAAATGATCCAACACATGCGCCACAATCAGCGAGACATTCTACAAATTCACATCCACAGTAGACAGTCGAGTCAAAATCCAAATACCTCAAAACAAAAACAATTTCACAACAGTTTCATCCAAGAACACTTCAACCTCACCGAACACAAGTAACCTAACATTAGCTCAAACCTTCCTAACCCTCAAAAATCACTAAATAACAGCCGCCAGCTCCAGACACATAACTCACCCCCACCCACCCGTCATATTTCCATCATATGCGAGCAAAAATACAACTAGATTCATTATCAGCCCGATACATCACCCCCTGTAATGGCCGGGGGTGCACGTGGACCGTGGGAGGGGGCCAGGTTGATTCATAACCAATAAATCAATGGACTAGGGCGAGGTAATAGTCCAAATATTGTGCGCATACTAGGGTAGGTCGGAAAAATGGTCATCCCTTTAAGAAGGTTGATTTGTGCGTAATTTTCTTTCTAGTTTTTTTGTTTATGTTTTGTTTACTTTGATGCGGGGGTCTGGGATCAGTAGCGGTTGTGATAGAGAAGATGTTTTGGCAGTTTTCTCTAAATTTTGTGGATGGTGTAGAGTTTATACTCGTAAGACACGAGGGGTAAAGTTTTGTATGGTAATATTTGGGTCGAATCGATAGACAAGGTAAAAGGTAGCCTATACATCACATATTTCATGAAGCTCGACTAGGCTACAAATAATATCCACTAACCTTATGTGGGATTTAGGACGCATGGTCAAAAATATGATCTTACAACTTTCACATAAGAATCAAAATCTTAAGGGAAAACATAGTACTTATGCCTAGTAAAGCATTGATACTCGCTATTCTAAATCCATACTTCCATACTTATAATATTATAAATTCGAAAGTAACTCTGTCTGTCTGTTACCTTTTCACGCCTAAACCGCTGAACCGATTACGGCGAAATTTGGTATAGAGATAGATTGCATCCCGGGGAAGGACATAGGATAGTTTTTATCTCGATATTCCCACGGGATCGACACTTATGCGGGTGAAACCACGAGACGCAGCTAGTATAATATCATAAATGTCAAAGTTTGTATGTTTGTTACTTAATCACGCAAAAACGGCTGAACGGATGTAGATACAACTTGGCACACAGATAGTCTATAACTTGAATTAACACATAGGGTAGTTTTTTATCCCAGTAGTTCGTTTCCGTATGACCTCCACGCGGGCGAAGCCGCAGGCACAGGCTAGTAACTAAAGAAAAAGTTACCAGCCCTTCAACCACTTGTATGCTCCATGAGATTCCACTCGCTTAACACGATATTTTTTCACTAACACTATTATTCCACCATTAGCACCACATTCCCAACTAACCCCTAAAAACTCCAGCTATCAGGTGCCACGTCGCTCACTTCACGTATCTACTCGATCGACAATCCTTCGTCAGTCGTCACTGTGCCCGACTGTATCTTTGACGTGCGTCACTCAACCAGCGCAACGATTGAATAAAATGTCAATTTTCCACTTACACCACTGTTTATTTGAATACTGGGCCTACATTTACATAGTTGAATGATTTCTATTATAATGCGAATTTTTTAATCCTGTGATTTATTGATAATTTAGTATGAGTTATTTTTGCTAGATTAATTTTAAACAAGTTACTAGTTAGACTTGATAATTATAATGATTTAATTTCCTAGATTCGATTACATATAGTCACGCAATGCAAATCATCTAAAAATAAAAATTCTAGTTTTTATTTTATAATATTTTTAGATAAAATCATACTATTTATTTAAAAGCCTTTTCAATAGCAGACATCTTTACACAGATTATTAGAAGAGATATTTGAAGCATTTCTTATTATTGGTCGATCGGCGATCCTTCGTCAGTTGTCGGCGACTGTATCTGTGACGGGCGTCAATCAACTCGCGAACGATTGAATAAAATGTCAATTTTATACTTGTTTTTGTGAAGCTTTTAGAGTGGATACGGTTTCATAGTACGGTGTTGAATTTTCGTGTTGTTATTTCACGTTATTGAAACTGCTGGGAATTGCTGTCGTTAATGTTATAGATAATGGTGTATATATATAATCATTATTCCGGATTTATTATTTCATGAAAAATGTTTAATTTTCCGTAAGGTAAGCTCTGTTTTTCATCGGTTTTTGCATACTTTCAGGGTCTTGGTAATAAATCGTTGAGAAAAAAAAACATAACGTTATTTTCAGGTAGGTGCAGACGCCGTCAAGCTACCCGAAACTGTCAAATTTTTCCAATCAACTTTGAACCTTATGCTTTAGTGATAAGGTTGAAAATGTATTAAAGAAATTTGACAGATTGTAGTAGCTTGATGTGCTGTCGTCTGTACCTACGATAGTAAATATTAATTATTAAAAATTCTGTTTCAGCGAAAAATTTTATTTTTTACTTCCACTCATATTCCATACAAATCACAAAAACTTCCTCTCCCTACATCTAAAACTATTAATATACCCACAAGAATCCAAAAACGCGATAAAAGCATCAATAAACATAGCAAGTCACTACTGAACCATTTGAAACGAAAAAAAAAACAACAGATGCTGACAAAAGGAGTCTTTTGTCAGCTCGCGCGACTGACATTTGTCAATCAACCCTCGCGCCTGTCAGCTGTCAATGACAATTAATGGCCGCCCATACAAAGTTTTATGGCTTTTATTACCCGAATTGTATGAAAATGATTAATGCAAGCACTAATGCAAATCCACGCGGGCGACACACGTAGGCACTTATTGTGTTTTTCGTAGTTTTGTATAAAATTGATTTATTGCGAATTTCGCAGTTACGTCCTTGTGCGTGGTGACTGCGGGCGGCGTCGTCTGTGTGTACGTCATTATTACAAATGCCTGGTATTAATGAAGCGAAAATTTCTCGAAATAGAAGCAACTTGAGTGTAGATGGTAGTAATGGTTCCTAAGACCATAGATAGACAAAACGAAAACAATGTAAAGTCGGAAGTATACGATATACGGTGCGATTTTCTACACAGAAAAGACCAGTAGGTAGATAAAAGTAGAATTTTAGAATGTTTGTGGTTCTGGGAGAAGACTGATGGGTGATAAGATTAACTTAATTTAGTATTAATGGCTAATTAGCTATACTAAAATACTACATAAACAGGTTGGCAGGGACATCGAGAGGCAACCTGTTACCAGGTAGTCAGTACTCGTAGTTCTGGACGCCCAAGCGTTGTAATTGTTCGTCGGTTATTTAAAAAAAAAATCTGTTCCATATACCTACATGTTTACCTACAGTCTGACAACCAGTCTTAGCAAGGGGTTTCACATTACCCAGTAACTGGGTTGTGGAGGTCAGATAGGCAGTCGCTCCATGTAAAATACTGGTACTCAGCTGCATCCGATTCGGTTAGACTGGAAGCCGACCCCAACATAGTTGGGAAAAGGCTAGGCTGATGATGATGACCTACATTTTGACCGCGTAAGTATTGCACTTTTGTAGAAAACAACAGTTTATTTTTTGGGTATCCAGAATTGTGTACTGAATCCATTGTGATAAGTTGACGATTTCATGCCACCCTGTATAAATGTAATATACATAAACTAGCTTCTGCCCGCGACTTCGTCCGCGTGAAATTTCACCCTCCCTCCATTGACCCTCTTAGGAGTGGAATTTCGACAAACCCTTTCTTAAAGGATACCTACTCTTCACAAAGAACACACCCTCCAAATTTCATGCCTCTAGGACCAGCAGTTTAGGCTGTGCGTTGATAATTATCAGTCAGGACTTTGAATTACGCTTGCCGGTACGCGGTTTCCACTCCAGGACTCGTCTGCTTCACCGGCCATCGGTCCTTCGACAGACATGGCCAGCTCACTGCCACTTCAGTTTGCTTACTCTGAAAGATATGTAACTCCAGTTCTGGTCAGGTGGCTGGGGTAGACTGGGTGCGGAAGGCGGAGGACAGGGTGCTGTGGCGTAGTCTGGGAGAGGCCTATGTCCAGCAGTGGACTGCGATAGGCTGAGTTGATTAGTTGATTGACTTTGAATTATCAGTCAGGACTTTGAATTTTATATAGATATAAGGTGACTCATTTAAGATAGCAAAGTACAGTGACAGATATTGCATTGCACTGACCGATCCTAATATTCTTTAATTGCCAAACCTATTTGTTCCAGAGCAGGGCAGAGGTCAGGAACATTGAGCGCCATCGTCACTCGCACACTCCGTGTTCGCGATTTTAGACTCCAGTAGATACTGGGTAGTTAGTTCTGGTTTTCTTGCAATGTTTTCCTTTGCCGTAAGTCAGTGGTTTCTTAGATTTAAATAGAAAGTCAAGCCAGGTGGTAATTAGTGCCATTTCATGAATTTTTTTCTGGGCATTCTTTCGTTGTATCGATAAATGATAAATAAATGATAAATGATTTATTTTCTGTAAGTAGGTTTGTACAAACACTTTTACACGTCAATCATATTTTTTTTAAGCTAGATGAGGTCGGCGTTTCCTATCTGACTACTCTGAGAAGAAAGGCCAAAACAAACTCAAAGGTCACCGTCTCTTTTAAAGTCCAAAAAAAATCTTGGTAGATCTTGTGGAAGACCATGTAGATTGGTGTCTGAAATGGTCTTTTGAGGAAAGAACCACACAGATTGAGCGGACCTGTCCAGTCAGTGCACGCATTCATCAAAAATTGTGCAGCTCAACTCAGAACTTGAGGAGCTCAACGATTCGACGAACAATACCGAAGAAAGGACATTTGGGTAGGCCGCGGAAATTACTCAAACTGCCAGATCACGATTAAAACTAAGATTTCATTTCATTTATAAGTTTTAAATAAGCTTCGATCAGAATGCGCTGGCCGCTGGCCACTTAGCCCTTAACTGTGGATAACACTTTTATAAAGAGTTCCCCATTTTTTATCATGCGTTCATATAGAATTCAGTAGGTACATGATTCTAGACAAACATTTTTACGCTAGGGGTTAACGTAAAAAGTTTTCGACGGTTGTCAAAAAAAATCGGCTGTTTCATAGAAAATACCCACGCGGTCAAAATGTACTGAACTACATTTTTTTTAATAACCGACGAAAATAACCCTGTCGATGCGGGTAAAGCACAAAAAATATTGTTTCTACAAGATACCAATTACATTATGTATTAAGCTAATTCTTTCAAAGAAGGTTTTCACAAAAAAAAAATAAGTATGGCAAAAATATTTGTATTTTTTACATTAACAAAATAATATTTAATACTATATAGTAACATTTCAAGTTCTGAATACAGTAAAAGGTCCGTGAAAGTTAATATAATCCCGAAGCAAACGTCTTGTGAAAATAATTAATATCGATTTCGAGACAGAGCGACTGTTCTGCTCAGCGCCGGCGTGGCCCAAGTTCGTAGAACTAGCGAGTATTACAAAATAATAATCAAAATTAGTTAAATCTACACTTCACCACACTACTACGGAACGCGTTATGGTGCAAATGGGTAATTGCAACCGCAGGCTCTCATTTATCTTTCCGTGTATCGACTACGCTGATAAAGACGACAGAGACCTTTGTTGGTTTTTAGTAACACACCTATAAAGGCCGCAGCACACTTGTAACACCCGACGCCATCCCACGCTTACTTATTGGCCAAATGATGAAAATAGCTCAACGAGATGACAAATGTGGCCAATGAGTAAGCTTCATTGATGTCGCGTAACGTGGCGTGTTATAAGTCTGTTTCCGCCTTAAGGATCAAATGGAATCGCCTGATATTGAGTGTCTGTGGATTTTCTTGCCCGTTCTTCTCCATAGGTACCATCGCGGACACTGGCGGTGGACCACTTTTCAAACTTATTACCAAGGACATAAGGGTGAAAAGTGGTCGACCGCCATTGTCTACTACGCTTAGGAATGGACAACTAGCTTCATCTTTCTAACTGGCCGACTCCTTGATAATTCAAAAATACCTTTAATTGGTTTATTTGAAATAAATGCTTTGAGTTTGAGTTCTTTTCATCCGTTTTTATGCTTCGTTGCATGCCGCTTTAATTAACTATGGCATGAACATAATTTCTGTCACTGTGTCTAGCCACACTCTTGATCACACGTATAGGTCCCAGAATGTAATGACATTAAAAAAAAGAGATTTTCATATGGCAATGTCAATCCATATGAAAGTCACTATTTTTTTATGCCATGAGATTCTGGTAGACCTGTATCACGCAGAAAAATCAATGTAAGTATTGCTTTTATTTTACTTTGCTTTGCTTTTCAACATAGAAAACATTCTTTTATTTAAATAAAAATAATAATAATTTATTTTATTCGGAACAACATAAAAACCATTTTTAATCGACTTTAAAAAAGGAGGTTCTGTATTCGACCCGTATGTATGTATGTATGTATGTATGTATGTATGTATGTATGTATGTATGTATGTTTGTATGTCCGCGATTATCTCAAAAACTACTAAACCGATTTTGATCATTCTTTCATTAGTGTGATCTACATACTTTCAGGAAGGTTTTAGTATATAATACATTAGGTAGTTATTCTTATGTACGAAGTTATATGCATAAATGTACTGCATCTCCGACATTTCTATGCGAATTTTGATGATTCTTCGAGTCGTGTCTTCAATTCTTCAATGCACTAGTGTTAATTGAATTTGTGTGGGGTAGGTACAACTAAAAAGTGAAAAATAAAAACTTTTTTACAAAAAAAACAACCGACTTCAAAAAAAAAACACTACAAAGCGAAAAATAACTTTAATTTCGGAAGTCGGTGTCAAAAAACGAAAATGCGGACCAACGTGTGAGTGTTTTTTTTTTTGAAGTCGGTTGTTTTTTTTGTAAAAAAGTTTTTTTGTATGTACACACCTTGATACTACAACTTACACACTAGGATAAGTAACAAAAAGAAAAGAAAAAACAAGTTAGTAAGTCATGTACCTACGAGGCATTTCATGCAGACAATGATTCCGCATGAGATGCCTCATCACAGGCGTTCTCGGGTGCTCAGCCACGACTTTCGGGATGCTCAATAGCATCCTGAAAGTTTGCTGCTTTAGCAATAAAGCACACTTCTAACAACTTGTGATAGGATAACATAACATAATCAGCCTATAATGTTCCCACTGCTGGGACACAGGCCTCCTCTCTGTGAGAGGGAGTGGGCCGTAATCCACCACGCGGGCCCAGTACGGGTAGGATAATCCTAACAAAATTATAAGTTCTAAAAATAACTCACAATCCGCCCTCCTCTTCAGCCTTACGCCTCTCGTCAACGTCACAATTTCATTACCGTCGAGATCCACGTCACGTCACATCACGTCACGTCAACTCGCGTCAGTTCCCGTCAGTTGTCACCCGGCCGTCACTTACCTGCCACCGGCGGTTTAGACAGTTCGTTAATTAGACGGTAACTTGATGTGTTACGTGTTTTTAGTTTGGATAATGTAGTTTTAGTTTTGTTGAGCTGCGAGGCATCTGGGAATAAAGTGGGATTGTGGGATGTGCAGGTTTTATATCAGCATGGTCTAGTTAGATAAAACATGGGTATTTTTGAAGCTGTACTTTTATGCCATCTTTTTTAGCTTGCAAGAGGTGTAAGAAAGATTGCGTTCGGGAAGGAAAGAAAGTAAAATTGTCATTTAGTTATTGACATCAACTAAAGTGTATAATAGTAAGTTTTCAGGCCAGTTATTAAACTTAGCATATTATTAAATTTACCATATCAAACTTAAGCTTTACCATATTTTTATATAATAACTAGCTGCGCCCCGCGGTTTCACCCGCGTAAATGTTGATCCCGTGGGAATATCGGGATAAAAACTATCCTATGTCCTTTCACGGGACTCAAACTATCTCTATACCAAATTTCATCGAAATCGGTCCAGCCGTTTTCATGTTATGTCGTGACAACGGAAAATGGGTTTCATTTTTATATATATAGATTTGCAACGGTAAGGCATAAGAAGTCTGTCTCAAGTTCCTCTCCTCTCCACGCACTTTTACCCTAACTGCCTTTGTTATATCAGTCTGTGTACTTTATGGATTGACTACAGAGGAGAGCTAGTCTATTTAAATGAAACTCCTATCGGATTTCATATGGCATTATTTTAGGAGTTGTTTCATTGTTGAATATATAAAATTAGTTCATTTTATTTATCTATTACACGTCAAAACTACGACTCATTGAATGACACATGCTTAAACGTTCGAATGAAACATGCCTTCAAATATTACTGGCCAGTATCTCAAAAGATATAGAGAACTCCACGCGTCACATGCTATATGTATGAATTTACACTCTCTTTTCAGTACCTATTAACGAGTTAATTTTGTAGCTGCATCCAGAATATCAGACTCTTTTGAGTTTTTGTTTTTACCCGACAGCTCAACATGTTTTCCGATTAACAACTAGCTGTCCTTGAAAAACAAAACTGTTACCCATCCTAGGGCTTATCACTGCAGTCTGCACCATCACTCACGCTTTTTTTTGAAGTGAAAACTTCTTTAGCGGCGTTGCACACTTTTTTGTAATGGGTAAAAAATGTTAAACTCGCGTCAGGACATCGCGTCAGGACACGTGACCGTCAGGACAAAATTTGTAAGACGGATGGAGTACTACTACTCCTAACTACTAAGTATCCCCCTCTCTTTCTACGGCGGCGCCAACCGAAGTGAACCAAGTGACACAGGGATGGATGGATGGATGGATGGATGGATGGATGGATGGATGGATGGATGGATGGATGGATCGATGGATGGATGGATGGATGGATGGATGGATGGATGGATGGATGGAGGGATGGATGGATGGACGGATGGATGGATGGACGGATGGATGGATGGACGGATGGATGGACGGATGGATGGATGGACGGATGGATGGATGGACGGATGAGTTATATTAATTATATTAATAGTTGATTTATTTGACAGGCCTGATGGTCTAGTGGTTATTGACCCTGACTGCTATGCCGGAGGTCGTGGGTTCGATTCCCACCCAGGACAAATGTTTGTGTGATGAGCACGATCATTTGTTCTGTGTCTGGGTGTAATTTATCTATAATATGTATGTATTTAGAAATATATAAGTATGTTTATCAGTTGTCTAGTACCCATAACACAAGCTCTGCTTAGCTTGGGACTAGATGGCGTTGTGTGATAGTTGTGGAATATTATTATTTTTATTTCAAAGTTAATATTCAAGTTTTCACTTCTACCGGCACTCCCGGAGTGCAAACCGTCTTTTTTTTTATTTCTGAATGAACCTGTTCTTGACCTCGATCACGCCTGCCCAGAAGATGCCTGTTCACATGGGTGTAGGTAGAAACTACAGTACGCCACCTGCTACGATCTTAGGGTCTTTCACGTTCATATATATTTATAAGTATGTCTTAGGTATGTTGAAACTGTGTGTACTCCCCGTCACTTTTCCCAAAGGGTTCATTAGAAAACCAGCGTCAGACAGCATCTGTCTGGCATTAATGCTGAAATGAACCTTTTTGGCGCAGCCGTGAGGCACACACTATTGTTGTCAGAAACATTATTTTTTTAAATTAATTTTGTATTTTGTGTTTCACGAACTGTGTCCAAATAAACATTTTTCTTTCTTTCTTTCTTTCTTTCTATATAATTCTGCACCCTAATTGCGTAACACACTATCAATCGGAATCATAATCATTTCGAAGCCAATTGCTAATCCATTGCTTCATAAGTTCGAAAAATTTGTCTGCTCAACACGTAAATAACGCAATGAATGTTGTTGAACTGTCAAAATGAAACCGATTCCGATTGATAAAGTGTTACGCAATTGCCCCGCTGGTCGTAATATACGAACGCTGCATAGCGATTACTACGCACCCGTAGGTCAGGTGCGTAACTGCGTAGTAATCGCAACCAGCGAGTATGTACAGACGCCAGCACATCAAGCTACCCGAAACTGTAAAATTTTCCCAATCTACTTTGAACCTTATACTTTAGCGATAAAGTTAAAAATCTATTAACTTTTTTACCAGCAGAAGGATCCAAGTGTAGCAGCAAAATAAAATTTGGGGTATAGTTTACCAAAATTAAGCTTTAATTAATATGCCTATTAGATGGTGGCACGTATATTGCCGTCATCGGTAAAAGGGTTAAAGAAATTTGACAGATTGTAGTAGCTTGATGTGCTGGCGTCTGTACTCAATATTACAAAAAAAAAAAAAATAACAAAAGACAGGTTCCATGTCTATAACCTGCCACAATTCTTGCTAAATAAAACCTTGGTCTGCAAAACGAGTGTACAGTACAGTACCTACTAACAATGTGCGTATGAACCGGTCCGTCTGTCTATTGTCAACGTCGCAGGATCCTCACTTAATTGATTGTGACAATTTATTACACGCGTCCAGCTGACAGGTACCGCTGATATTTATTTATTGGTGACTTTATGTTTTTTAGATTGGTTTCTAGATTGTAGGGCTGTTGTTTTGTAGTAAACTAGCTGCTCTAGGTGAAGATTTTTCTGGAATAGGTTAGGCACCCATGAGGTCGTTTACCCACCGACTTCAGTTTAGATAGACAGGGTGGCGACGCGAAACATGTTAGGTACAAACGCCAGCACATTAACCTACTACAATCTGTCAAGTTTCTTTAATAGATTTTGAACTTTATTGTTAAAGCATAAGGTTCAAAGTTGATTGAGAAAATTTGACAGTTTCGGGTAGCTTGATGTGCTGGCGTCTGTACTATGGATTCAGTATTATGATCCTAAACCTTGATGCCTTGAAATGATTCGCCAATCATTAAAAAAAATTGCATTTTTCTATGAAACAGCCAAGTTTTCGTCGGTTTAGAATTATGTGCTAAATTCACGGTTACAGCATAAAATAATAATTTGTTGACCGGAATCATTTTGTAACCTATAATATTGGCATGCTATGATATAAACTAATCATGTTTGATCTCTAACGTATTTTTGAAACAACTTTATGTTTTATGCAAATAAATATTACCTATTTTAACTTGCGCGTGTATATCTCTGCCACACTGTTTAAAATACCCAAGTAATTACCAATTGGTTTCCAACCAACTATAAGAAAGAGAGATAAAGATTACCTCTTCGTTGAAGCTCTTTTTTCCCTTCGTAGCAATGTTGTTCTGCAGTAAAAAGTAGAAAAAAAATAGTACAAGACTTACCCAGACAAACAGTTTCAGGTGCCTATACGATGCACTTGTACTAACACAAGTAATAAAAACACACATCAAACGTCAAATATTCCTTTATACATATAAAATCTCAATCTACATGCAAACAACATAAAAGCATCAATGTATCTGTCAATACAAATGTTTACCCGGCCACAGCTGAAGCGCTGCAAGTTATTAAAATAAAGCGCTTCTTTTTTCGCCACAAACTCCCGCAAACGCGTCCTGACTATTTTAGATTTGATGATATATTGTCGACTTTCCCGCGATTGGGAGCCGGTACAGATGTGGCGTTAGGTAGAATTTCTATAGAAACTGTGGGAGTAATTAAAATGTCAATATTGTTTTGAAATATTAAACGATATTTTTAATCCAACTTGCATTAGGGTTTCCACGAGTGAGATTGCATGTATATAACACCAAGACACTCTTGGTAGTAAGTCCTCTTACAATGTTGCTAAGTAGCTCATGTTTCACCTGCGCTTTACACAGACAATAACCGGGTATTACTCGAAACGCACCAACTTTGAAACGCACCAAATGAAACGTCTATCGATATCATTTATTACGTATCCTTCATGCTCTCCTCTATGTTTCATCGTTGATGCATATCGAGGAATAAAATTATAATATTGTTTATTTTGACTAATGTTTTTTTTTTTTTCGAGGAATACTTTTGGTGCCTTTCGGGGAATACCCCGCAATAACGAGTTATGCTCGACTTCCTATTGTTCACCAAAATTTTACTTTATACAAGAACACTCGTCTCGTCTGCAATAGAAAACAAATATTTTTTTATACATTATATTCTCGATTCATCATTATTATAATTCCATAATACACGGCACTGATTGAGAATAACGTTACCTTTTGCAATATTTGGTTACTTTTATCTACAACCAATTATTTTGACCAGATTCATTGCCCTCTCCATGATTCAGGGTTATAATCAGCCTGATCTTCATCAACACCAACCGAAAGAAATGTTTCATAAATTGAATCACGAATAATTACATACGAGTAGCATAAACTACCTTCCATATACCTACTAAGTAAAATAAAAACAACCCGAAACCATCGGAAAAACAAATATCCTATATACACTCCTACTCTGAGCCCAATGTTTGTGAGACGTAGTAGAGGTAGTGGGAGGAGGGGGAGAACGCACAGATGCGCCCGCGCAGTCGCCGCTGTGACGAGCCTTGACAGACATAAATCAATTGTCAAAGCATCGGCGGTAATCTTCAGTAATGGCGGGTAGAGTTGTGTGGATACGATGGTTCGTATTTTTGAGTTTACGAGTAGGTATAGGTTGTTTTGTGGTCAGCAAACAGCAATTTTGCAAAAGCAAGCAAGTGCTCGCTTTAACTATGCTTTGCTTTTTTGCTTACCTAAGTAGGTAAGTCATTGTTCTTCTCTCTTTTAAAGATAAACCACTCGATTTTCTATTAATGTCTAGGCAAAGTACGATGAGCTAAACTAATGGAATTCTCATGAGCAGTTTCTTAGACCACTTCTTAGTCAGCAGCGATGCAGTTTTAGAAAAGTAGGGATTGTATGGAGTAACCCATTGTTTCACATTTTGGTCCCATTCGTTGTTAAAAATAAATCCCTAACTAAACTCGTGGAAAGCACAGGCATGCTCATACGTTTCATATTCATTACCTACGTTACGTTTTAGCATAAGCATCATCAGCCTATAACGTTTTCACTGCTGGGACACGGGCCTCCTCTTTGTGAGAGGCAGTGGGCCGTAATCCACCACGTGGGCCCAGTACGGGTTGGTACGTTACGTTTTACTTTCAGTAAAAAAAACCATGAGCGCTTGAAATCCAACTGAACCCACAACACTCAGACCAAATAAAAAAGTACTGCGAACAATACAGTAAAGTATCCCAAAACTACACCTCCGCTCTGTGCATACACGCTCACACGCACACATTTACAATCAAACTACACCTAACTAAGCGCACACATGTTTACGAAACCGGCCTCACTTTACTGTTGACAGCCCTCTGTCTCTCGTATTTGGTCTGAGCCACAACATGACAAGGTTTTCTTCAACACCGCATCCCCCCTAAACCAACGCTATCAAAGGGCGACGAGCACAGCTTAATAAGTCCAAATGGCGGCGGCGACAACAGAAACGTGTTGTATCATGTCTCGGCCGTGGGAGCCATCGATTGGCTCGAGTGCTGTCATCTGTTTGATTGGTTTGGATGACGGTTGCTTTAGTTTTAACGTGACTTCATAAATAACATAATGTTTGTATGAAGCATGTGATCTTGAAGTGTTCTACTGCCCTTGGGATGAAAAGTTTAGATTGTTAGATCTTTGGTATTAGAGGTGACTGTTTAGAATGCACCAGACGAATCATATCGGACATTTGAGGAGGCAATCGACTTAAAAAAAAACACTACAAAGTGAACATATAAACTGTAATAATAATATGTACAATTATATGAAAAAATAAACAAAATATTCATTGGGCATCAAAGAATTCGTCTGCATCGCTGTCAACAGGAACAGTGCCCAAAAGGCTGGCAGCATTGCCACGTTGTATGGCAATGCTAATTCTTTGGCCAAGAAATAGGCCAGCCCTCTGGTCACGTGAAGAATTGAAATAAAGTGATGAATAACTTTAATTTCGGAAGTCGGTGTCAAAAAACAAAAATGCGGAACCAACGACATCGACTTCCGAAATTAAAGTTATTCATCACTTTGTAGTGTTTGTTTTTTTACTTTGTATTAGTTTCTTTTTAGCTATCAATGTCTCCCCTGTTTTCAACATTTCAAACAAACGTAAACAGTACTCCCCACTGCACAACCTAACCACAGTCAACTTCAATATTCAGTTCGCAAATTACAGGGAATTGTATGCAAAATAGATCATAACAGTACAATTACCGTCAGTAATCTGTCATTACTAGAGACCATTATCTAAATAAATAGGCAGCCTATCTGTTTTGTGATGTTATCGTCAATGGCTAATGTTGTAACTGGCACTTAGCTCCCCTTAGTTGATTCTAACTAAGTAATACATTAGATTATATGAAGGAATACTGTTTGTTTTTGTTGGGAATTAGCTGATTCTGCGAAATGTTCAGTCGGTTATAAAAAAAACGTGGCACTCCGGGAATGCCGATAGAAGTGAAAACTTGAACAATTACGTGTGTATTTTTTGAATCGTCAGGAAATATTTCGAAATATTTATTTGGTGTCGGTTACGGTAACGGTAATAGTGTCGCGAGTTCAATGGTTTTTTCCCATCTCAAAAAATGCCAACATGCATGTGTATCTAAGTATGTACATATACACAATATATGTACATACTTAATACAGAGGTGTCGGTTACAGTGTCGCGAGTTCAATGGTTTTTTCCCATCTCTAAAACTGCCCTACGCGCCTAAAGAAGTTTTCAGTTCAAAGATTCGTTGTTCCATAATACTATTTTAACCGCATTTTTCTATGAAACAGCCTATGTTTTTTTTTTTATAACCGACGAATAATTTCTTCTCTGTGGTATAGAATCATGTACCTACTGAATTCATGGTTACGGCTTGAGCGTTCCTGTATTTTACATGAACTATGAAAATATGAGGACTGCCTATGGAAAAAGCATAGAATGTAGTTACAATCCGTGTTGGATGACTGACTATAGCCATACTTAGCGTTGTACCAACTTATACTTGGAAAGTTCTCCTGGCTCCTGGTTGTTAGAAAAATCACAAAAATACAATGTTTTTACGTATTTTTGTTTTAAGTCTAGCCGCAAAAATTAAATGTTCGATAGACTTACTTTTTAACTTGGTATGAAGTTTCATAAAATTACTAAGTTATCTGACTAGCCTTTTCCCAACTATGTTGGAGGCTTCACCGGATGCAGCTGAATACCAGTGTTTTACATGGAGCGACTGCCTATCTGACCTCCACAACCCATTTACTGGGTAATACGATACCCCTTGGTAAGACTGGTTGTCAGATTCTCGGGCTTCTGATGTCACGTTACAGCTGTCAAAGATCCACGAATGACAGCCGGGACCAACGACTTAACGTGCTTTCCTAGGCACGGAGGGTTTCGGTATGTAAAGATGGTCACCCATCCACAGACCAACCGCGGCAAGCGTAGCTTAACCTGATCGGTCGACCTGTGCGGCTGTTAAAATGACTAAGTATACAAATCTTTATAAAAAAAAACACGTAGAAATAAACAAAGCCATCAGTTCACCAAACTCCACTAATAGGAGACCAGCACATGCATCCCTACAAACACCAAAGGACACAGGTAATGTAAAACTTACGGCCGACTCATTAACAAAGCACTTAATCGATTGGCGTCATTTAACCTCAATTTGAACCTTATGCCGTTGTGATAAGGGTGAAGGGTTGTTTGAAAGGCGACCCCTGAAATATGAGTGGTGGCGTCATGGCTACAGTGATTGATGGGTGCTGACTGACGTGTGCACGAAGTGGGGTGTGGTGGGGGGTGGGCCTTGCCATGAGCGGTAGCGGGATGAAGTTATAAAGATAGATTTACGTGAGTGGGTGTTACACCGTTGTCTTGTGTTGCATGGAAGTTATCGATCAACTCAAACTAGATTTTCTTTTGTTTTCGGTTGGGTATCGCTGCATTTTGTTTCAGTGCGGTTAGTGGAAGTGCTCAGATGCTGTTCGTACGAGTGCGGTTCAAATCAGTGCTCTGAGTGGAATACCTCAAAAGTGGTACTAAGTCATTTTTTTATGATAAATTTGAAATCTTCTCAAAAATCTTTGCAATTACACTTATGTCATATTCAAGAGCGATCTACAGGAAAATCAAGAAAAAAATAGTGAGACATCATAGACAATGCTGCTTCTTTTTAAAAATGCTCTGAAACTGTATTTTTTAACTATTGGAGTTACATTTACAGTTTCTTTTACCATATTGCAAGTGAATGCAGTTTTTAGTGTTCGTAAACCAGTTACAAAGATACGATATTACCCTCCTTTAAATACTCCCTCTTCTATTTATTTGCGAAGCGGCAACAGCTTATAACTTGTACCATTTGTATTGGGGTTTGCTTTGTACACATAAGCATGGCTATTATAGTTTTGACCTGGACTCTTTTAGTTTCAATTTTCAACATATTGATTAAATACAACGGGTACCAACGAATGTGTCTGGCTTTTTTAGTCTAGCTGATGGATTTGATTACAATTTTTATTTATAAGGGATTATTTTAGTGAGGATTATTTGAAGGCTAATTAAATGCCTATGTATTTTAATTTATAAGATACCTAGAACTCAAAAGCATTTTTCAAACTGCTCTCCAAGACTGGACTAGCTAGATCCCTGTTAGATGATTTTTAGGTTATTAATTAGCTAAAAAAAAATATTGAAATATATCTACACATTGCTCGCAAAACAGATGGCCGATGGGGTCGAAAGGTTCTTGAGTGGTGACCGCGTACTGGAAGACGTAGCTTTGGAAGGCACAAGATGTACCGATGACCTTGTGGAGGCTGTAGGAATCCGCTGGAGGCGGGAAGCACAGAACCGGTCGAAGTGGCGGTGATTGGGGAAGGGCTATGTCCAGCAGTGGACGTCTTTCGGCAGAATTATGAAGATGATAGATATAAAAATTCTTGTACTTTAGTCTTGTGCTCCCATTTTTGATGAATCTTATTATTTTTATGATAAAATATTTGTTAGGGAGATATTTTCATTTTCTCACAACATTGTTCTAGAAATACGTTGTCAATCACTACAGTTTTTTGTCATATTCATTGTCAATTATGTTGGATCATTAATGTTTTGTACCCTGACATAAACACTTTTAAATTTGCTCTAATATACGTTCTATTTTAATTATTTCACTAAATACTATTTTACATTAAACAAAATATTGCCGGCATAATAAACAGAAATCAATAATTCCAACATTTCCAACACAAACCAGCGGAAACTCGAAAGTGAAATAGCGTCGAGATAACGTCAACTGTCGATCGGCTGTCAGTCAGCACAGTGTGCGCAAACGCGTGCGCGCAGACAAAAAGATTTTATGAATTATTATTATTATGTGATTCATCGGAGGAAGGGTTCGGTTGAAAAAACTGTGATGGAATAATTTTGTAAGAGTTTATTATAAGTTTTTTGTAGAGTATAGAGTGGAGTTGAGTAAGATAAGATTGCGTGGTGCTTTTTGTCTTAGAAAAAAGGATAGTCTTTTTATTTACGACTTTTAACAATGCTACACTGACATGTCATTAGAATTTCTCTTCTACATAATTATATCTGGATAAACTGTTTGTTTCGAGGTCTGATCCTGGAGTCGGACTGACATAGTGGCGTTTTCGTACAGACACTTCAGCACCTCGATGTACCGATAGTCGATCTGGCACCGTTGAAGAGACTACCTAGGACAAACTGTCCAGTTAGGTAGGTCCAACTTCGAGAAAGAGGTCAATCGTCGAATCCGACTCGGCTGGGCAGCGTTCGGGAAGCTAAGCAATATCTTCTCGTCCCACATACCGCAGTGTCTCAAGACGAAAGTCTTTGACCAGTGCGTGTTGCCAGTGATGACATATGGCAGTGAAACGTGGTCGCTCACAATGGGCCTTATTGGAAGGCTGAAAGTCACCCAAAGGGCAATGGAGAGGGCTATGCTTGGAGTTTCCCTGCGGGATCGAATCAGAAATGAAGAGATCCGCAGGAGAACCAAGGTAACCGACATAGCCCGAAGAATTGTCAAACTTAAGTGGCAGTGGGCAACAGATGGCCGATGGGGCCGAAAGGTTCTGGAGTGGCGACCGCGTACCGGAAGACGTAGCGTTGGAAGGCCTCCCACAAGGTGGACCGACGACCTTGTGAAGGCTTCAGGAACTCGTTGGATGCGAGAAGCACAAAACCGGTCGAAGTGTGCTTGGGGGAGGCCTATGTCCAGCAGTGGACGTCTTTCGGCTGAAATGATGATGATGATGATGAAACTGTTTGTGGGATAAAAAAAATATGTGTACTGCGCGGGAATCGAACTATTCAGCCATAGCAGATAAGCCGATGCCGCGATGATGGCTTTACAGGTATATTGGTTTGGTTGCTTTTTAATTTTTACTTCCCTGCATATTATCTTTTAGGAGAGTATGTTGAGGTTGACTGGTTGAAAATATCTATGGCATTAAGTCCGCCTCTGTACATTTCTGTGCTGGAAGTATTAAATAAATAAATAAATAAGTTTGGCCCTGGGATAAGACAATAAATACGGATCAAATTCCGGGCTAATTTGGTAATATTTTTGAAGGCGGATAAAAGTGTGTTTTGCGCCATGTTGGGGCGCAACGGCGCAGCACCGCAGAATTTGATTCGTATGGTTTTGTCCCAGCGCCGAACTTACCCTAACAGACTCTATAGACATACCAAATTATCATTGCATTTTAAGGTAGTGCTGCTTGCATAGAACACGTCAAAAAATCCAGTACTTTCCATCCTGTTTCGATATTTCGCCGCACACACAGCAAAGTATGTCAGCTCATAGTTCTGCATACGACAGAACTAAAATATCGTTGACACAAGCGAACGGTTTGGTCGATCTTCGCTTAATCATCGCCGTGACAATTCGAGCGTAACTTGACAGCTGACGTTTCCTTTCCGCGCTCTCTTTTTGTGTTATATGATCGATAATTATCAATAGCTGTGCCAGTAATGGTCTGCTGTTTAATAGGCTGATACAAACTTAGCTTAGCATAATGTGAAGTAATTTTTAAATAACAAAATAATAATCTCATATCGTTTATTGCAATCCATAATGTACAATTACAGGTGGTAAATAAAAAATAATAGAAAAAACTATGGACCCTGCCGGGCACAGCAAATTTTTAAATACCTAAGTAAAAGAGAGAAAGAGCGCTTTATTAATTTTCCTTGTTATAAAGTTAGTAATATTTTCTATCCTATAATATATCACCATCGCCAGTTATTTGAGTCCCATGTAATAGGGGGCGAGCCATAGAAATGTAATATCTATGGGGCGAGCCAATTGCTTTTCTTCTATTACTTCTTTCAATTGATATCGCGGCCGGTCTAGACGGAGATGGCGTGATGACCTGAACTTCTTTAATAAACACTGGTCCTAGCAGCTCTGGACAGAGGTAGAAAGAGAGTAGCGAGGCCTTTGTCCAGTAGTAGGACAAAATGGCTCGTAAAAAAAAACCGAGTGTGCTTATGACCACACGACTGAAGTGAAACTTCAAACGTATTTGGCTATGAGAGGAAGAGAGAAAGAAAATATGAGCGCGCACTGCTTTCTCTTGCTTATATCCCCCACTTAACTCCCGTTCGCCTCGCCCGATCACACTTTTCGTAACGCTTACGTCACGCATTCGCCAGCTTACTCCCCAAGTCAAGCGTGCGTAAAGAAGTTTCACTTCAAAAACTTCTTTCAATAGTCTGGACTTGTGCCCAGTCAATGCTTACCCCTATTGCATAGCCTAGGACTTATAAAGTTACTAACGAAATGTGTGTGACGTACATTTATGTATAGTCTCGCTCTGCCCGTATCTTCAAGGATATCTGAAGGCCAATTCTCGTAATTTAAAACGTTCAAAATCTAGTCGCAGTCTCATTTCGGCGACAAACAAATGTCAAAAACTTGTCAAAATGTAGGGAAATTAGAGGTATTTCTGACATATTGAGACTGAGATCTGACTGTGAACGTTCTTAAAATTACGAGAATTGCCCCTCAGGTGAGGTGTTACGAGTATGTTGTAATGTTTTGTTTTGTATTTTAAATTGTGTTAGACTCTAATAAAGGTATTCTTTCTTCAATGATATAAAAATGAACCTCAACTGAATATATCAGATATTTACTTAGAAAAGGTAATGGCGCCGATTCCCTTGTTCAAAAACTAAGCTTTTAAGTTCAGTGCAAGTTTTTCGTTGTATTTCATTAAAAAAAGGACAGAAAATCATATTAGTTTAGTCCTGTCAAATTATGATACTCCATAGACAAGTTTAGACGTGATTAAAAATTGGCTACTAAAACTACGTCAATTTACGTCAGGCGCTGACTAATTTGAACAAGAGAATCGGCGCCATTACCTATTTTGCAGCTTTAATGCAACTTTGCATCTACATCTCCTGTAAGCAAAGATCGAACTAAAGAAAACATCGGGACGTCGTCTTAAGTACAGGGTTGTATTGGAACGGGATTAATCAAAGGAGGAAATAGGAGAAATGGCACCGAAAACTAACCACCTTTAAGACATAGTAAAGTGAAAAGAGCGAAAAGAGCACATGTAAAAACCAAAAAAACGTTTCTTAAAAGTTCTTTTACAACACAGTTAGACAAATAAAAACTAAGGCAGAAACAATATGTAGATAAGTTAGACAAATACCAAACTTTCAAGCCACTTATTTTAATTTTTTTTTTTAATTATTAAAAACTATAATAAACGATACTCCATCTAATTTTAATGTACATATGTTTAACCATTTACCTTAATTAACAAAAATAACAAATTTTTATTTAATTGTAAAAGTGAAAAGATCATAATATTCCCTTAGATTATTATATTTTCTTAGATTTAGATTATTGACATGTTTTCTTAGATTTTTTTTTTACGGACCTTTTTCAAACAGGTTGATTGACAGATAGACCAAAAACAATTTCAAAAGTTTAAAAATAAATTGTTGTCACAAGAAAAAGCACGAGTTTAATTTAAATATTGCAATTTGTACCAAAAATACACAAGCTTCTCCGCTCGGTTGAAAATACCCGACCTACGAGGTACCATTTCATGCAACCCGTCAACGTCAACGTGGATTGATAGACGGGAATATATCTAGAGCGGGTCTTGCGCGCCCCCCCTGCCTACCCTCCCGCGGAAGTGTGCGTCCGTCCGTCATCCGTCATCGTCAAATGTGTGCACAGTGCGCCGAACTCGCGGAGTCTGGACAAAGGGGTAATTCGCAGGTGTTCAGATTTCGTATTTTTTTTTTTTGATTTTTGATGTGGGAGGTGTTAGTGAAATATAAAAGTCTTTTGGTTTGTAAGAAAGTTATTGTAAGTTTTATTTTATGATAATTTGACTTTACTAAACTAAAATTTCTTTCGCTCCAAACTTCTTGTCTTTACTCACACGCTGATTAAAATAGCGAAGCATTTATGACTATTAATTACTTTCTCAAATTGTGTAACGTAAACTAATGTGTAATTTATGAAAGGAAGACGCTTGTTCACAATTATTTATAATATTTTTCCTGACGTAAAACTAGCTTTGATCAGTACTAACTGAAGATATCTTAATTTAGCAACGTAATCGCTGAGAAGACATTTTTATATGTAACACATCTTTTAATTTTTCTATCATTCTATGAGATCGTTAACTTTTCAACACTTTGCCTGCGCTTGTTATTCAAACACTCGCGAATCCGTGAACCGATATTTATATAGCCGTTATTTTTATAAACTGCCATCTTTATTTCTGTCATAAATCCCGCCAATCACGGCAATTATTTATAGCGTCTGCGGAAAAAATGAATGAAAGTAATCTGTTAGTCCACACACAAAAACTTTTTTTCTACAGTTCTATAGAATACTCCCTATATTCAAAAAGTTGCTACTCAAAAAATTTATTGCACTAAATCGCATAATTTGATTAACGAGCGTGTCAAATCCACGCGATTTTTTTTGTCCAGCGTCTTTTGTGGATGCACGTTTGGCGCAGTGTGCAGGCGATAATGGACACATGTCCCGTCATCCATCAGTGCCGACAGATGCCGCAGAGTGGACGGCATTTGTTTCGAAAAGTGTTATAGGTGGAGTGCGCTCCATTTCAATATAGTTTTAGTTCAGTAATCGATACGTTTTAGTTTTGCCGGTGAGGTGAGTTTTACATTGAAAAGGTGACGATGACATTTTTTCGTAAAAGATATTTACGTTTTTGTTATTTGTTGGTGGCATTGGCATAGCTACTTCTTTTTTTTACACTAAATTCCTTAGATTAACTTTTATTTTTGACTATTTAATTGTAAATTATAATTATTATATAAATATGAATGTTTAATTGTTAGACAATTTAAATAGATTCTAAAATATAAAAAAATGACTTTACTAAAGTAGATGCAATTTAAAAACCCTGGAGCTCGGCTTCAATCCCATAAATACACACAAAGGTCAATAATTACAATGACAAAACACTTTAATAAAATAACAGTCATACAATCACCTAACATCAATTAAAATACTCATCTGGAACTACTAAATATCAGGAGCGACGTATTTATTTAACATTACAATTATTCCACGTCCAAAATAATACGTTTCAATAAATAAACGAATTTATAACGCCTACATAACGTTTGAAATATTAACAATGATATTATTTTGTCCAGAATAAACAAACGTTAGCACACTATGCGAAGTAATTAATTTATTTGAATGTTATGAATGGAATATTATTTATATTTTTGATTGGTTTCACTGCTTTTATGGATCAATGTGACGATATTACGAAATATTATTATCATAGCTAACTACAACTACATTCATTTTCATTCATTCATTCAGCCGAAAGACGTCCACTGCCGGACATAGGCCTTTCCCAAGCACCGCCACTTTGACCGGTTCTCTGCTTCCCGCATCCAGCGGGTTCCTGCGGGTCACCAGGTCACAATATAGACATAGAAACCGAAAATATAATAGGTACTACTTACTGTATTAATTTTTTTTTCCGTTAGCCTGTACTATCCCAGCAATTGCCCAGCAGTGGGATAGTATTCATTTATCAAAAAAATATCCAGAACTTAACCAAAATAGCCTGAATATTAACTGGCAACTTAACCTAAATAATCAAGTCCTTGTATCTTAGCTTTTGAGTGCTGCTAAAAAGGGTTCGTCGAAATCTCACCCCCTGCGATTCAAGGTCATGCGAATTACGTAGCGGGCAACGGATTATAATGTTAACAAGGTCATAGTTTAAATTTTAAACTTTAACAATGCTCTACAGGTTTCGACGGCAATTTTATTATATTAAATAGTGAGTAGGTACCTACCTAAACTCAAACTCAAAACATTTATTACAAACTAGCTGCTCCCCGCGGTTTCACCTGCATAAGTGTCGATCCTGTGGGAATATCGGGATAAAAAGTATTATATGTCTTAATCCTGGTAATAAACTATCTGTGTGCCAAGTTTCGTCCAAATCCGTTCGGCTGTTTGTGCGTGAATAAGTAACAAACATACAAACACTCACAAACTTTCGCCTTTATAATATTAGTGTGATTATTTACAGGCACTTTTTTCAAGAATTGCCAAACTTAAGTGGCAGTGGGCAAGGCACATTGCTCGCAGAACAGGTAGCCGATGGGGCCGAAAGGTTCTGGAGTGGCAACCGCGTACCGGAAGACGTAGCGTAGGAAGGCCTCCCACAAGGTGGACCGACGAACTTGTGAAGGGAGCAGGAATCCATTGGACGCGGGTAGCAAAGAACCGGCCGAAGTGACTGTGATTGGGGGAGTGTCCAGCAGTCTTTTGGCGGCAATGATGAGGTAGTAGATTCAAAAATCTGCACTTAATGGAAAATAGATCACCTAAAGTAACTCGGACTTACCTCTGAGTTAAAGAAGAATATTACTGCATCCATACTAATATTTTAAATTCGAAAGTAACTCTGTCTGTCTTTCTGTATGTTACCTTTTCACGCCTAAACCGCTGAACCGATTTAGATGAAATTTGGTATAGAGATAGTTTGAGTCCCGGGAAAGGACATAGGATACTTTTTATCCCGATATTCCCACGGAATCGAGACTTATGCGGGCGCAACCGCGGGGCGCAGCTAGTAAGTTATAAACAACTTTAGCATTTCATTCTAAACTGAAAAGTTGGGAGCAAAACTTCTCCCCCCGAAAGTCGGTCAAGGTCAAATAGCTTTTTGGGTAAATAGTGGGGTACAGTTGGTAAAGCCGGCCCCAACATAGTTGGGAAAAGGCTAGGCAGATGATGATGATGAGTGGGGTACCTACAGTCGAGTGAAAGAGGGTTGTGCATGGTCCTAGGAAATAACTTAGATGCATAATGCTAATTACTGAAATAAAAAAAGTAGTGTAGTGTGTGGGTCTTCTACATAATAGCATAAGCATATTCAGCCCACTGCTGGGACACAGGCGTCCTCTCTGTGAGAGTGTGTGGGCCATAATCCACCACGTGGGCCCAGTGCGAGTTGGTGGACGTTAAATGTCTTCGATTTTTTTGGTTCTAGGACATACCGGTTTCCTCGGTTTTGAGAGCAGTGGTGATAAAATTAAATACTTACTAACACAATAAAGTGCCTGGCTGGGTTCGAACTCGTAAGTCGAGGCCGATACCACTGCACTGGCCATCACTGCTCCCATCTATATAATGCTGGATCGTAAAATAATTATTCTAAAAGTTTTCAGTTAGTTCGTTTTATCACACTATATAATATAATATTATATAATATATATGTATAATAATATGTGTGTGTTTATATGTTTGTTACTTCTTCACGCTCAAACCGCTGGACCAATTTTGATAAAATTTTGTATGGAGGTAGCTGACATCCTGGATTAACATATAGCTGGCTACTTTTTATCCTGAAATTCTTACGGGATCGAAACTTATGCGCGTGAAACCGCGGGGCGCAGCTAGTCCTTCATAAAAACATGTACGGTCGAACAAGCTATTTGCTATACAGGCAGCTAACTTACAACTACTTTTAAACAATGGTGTCCTGAGTTAGTCAATTCTTATAATATACCACTCTATTTTTTTTTGGATTCCATAAGCTGAAAAAGTTATAACGCACAAAATAAAACTAAATATTGGCTGTGTAGTGGAAAGATGAATATTTTTGCCTGTATACCAAATAGCTTGTTCGACCGTACGTTTATTGCGACATTTTTAAAAGAAACAGACTACTAATTTGTTACGGGGAAAATTAAATTATGTGCAATTCTTACAAATAGGGATATAGATACTATCTTGTTTTTATTGTATTGTATTTAACTCATTCTTATTTATCTAGCAATATGTTTTCCAAATCAATATTTATGAAGCTTAGAGTACCTACGTCGTGTTGAAACACCTGGCGTCGCCACTCTATTCGCATTGAGTTCCTTTAAGTTTTTTTGAGCGAATTAAGTGGTCTGGACAACATATAATAATCAATTTTATTGATTCATAAACAAGTGTTACAATATTTAGGTATGACACTAGATCCCGCACTAGGATACCCTGTGTCGCAGGATCCAGTCTCTTGAATAATACTTAAGTACTTATTTAGAAAACATAATTTTTTTTCAATACTTTAATAAAGTTGAAAAACCTGATTCAGGTACATAGTCTTAAGTCAAAATTTCTTAAGGCGCGTTGGGCATTTTTTGATATGGGAAAAAACTATTGAACTCGCGCCACTGTTACCGTAATCGACACCGCTTCGGATGTGTTCGGCTGTCCTCGGAATGTACTCGGTTTTAATGTATATCCGATATGTCAGTGATTGATGGCAAAGTATTCTATTTGTGTTTTGTTTTCACTTCTGTCGACACTCCCGGAGTGCCACTGTTTTTTTAATCAAATTGAACCTCAAGAAAAACCATCTGCTTATCCTAACCGAACTTAACCCCAGCATGGCGAACTCTAACATAAATAACGGGGGCGTTTCTATATAATAAACAATAATCGTCATAATTTACAATAACTCAAAAAAAAAACTTGTTAACCTTCCTCTCACACAATTCTCAAAATGTTTTAAAAACATATTATTAAATATCTTGTATCGAAATAATTCAAATATATCATCATGAATGTAATAGCTACCTAATAAACCTTTTGAAACCTAAAAAAATATCTTGAAACAAGTTCGTGAAAAACTACGAAAAAAAAAACAAAACTTAGGTACCCTACCCACCGCGAAAGCTTAATGACGGGGTGAGGGGTCCTACATCAATCTACTTATTAACTATCAAACCAAATTGAATTGGTTAATAATAATCAAAAACGCTTGTAATTCGACGTATATCCGTCAGGAGCCGATAGAGGGGCTGAAATACAACAAATTGTACCCCCCATATGTATGGTCGAAATTCAATAGTTTTCGAGATATTAGAATTTTAAGGGTTTTTCGAAATAATTCCAAATAAAAAAACTACATATGGAATGGGTAGGTACCATTAAACATGATATTGTAGCTGGCACTTCAATTAAGCTACGAGTATGAACACAATTAAAAGTACTTAATTCAACAAAATAATTGAAATGATGAGCGATTTAAGAATAATAACATCTTACCAATATTTTCATTTTACGCTTCAAAATATTTCAAATATCTCGAAAACTATTTAATTTCGGCCATACATATAGGAGATTCAATGTGTTGCGTTTTGGCCCCCCTATCAGCTCCTGACGGATATACGTCGAATTACAAGTAACCCTGTATACTTACTACCTTTTTCTTACCGAAGGTTTTAAAAATACTTTGTCTCTGTCACCTTTGACCTAGGCTAGAGTCAAGAGCAAGCCCATTTCAAATAAAAAAAAAAAAAAAAAAAAAAAAGAATGAACGATGAAATGAAAACTTATTGCATTTACAACTTTCGTAAATCCAGTAACTTGATACATTCCCAACAAATTACATTTGTAATACCTTCAAAACTTTAGAAAACTCTTAAAAAGAACCAATTGAGACCTAAAAAAACTCTGTAAAGTCAAAAACGACCATCTGTTTTTGCTAACCGAACTTAACCCCACAACCGCGAACGCTGAGACAAATGACGGGGTGAGGACTCCTACATAAATCTAGTAATTACTATCATCGAAATAATCAAATTGAATAATAATAATAATCAAAAACGTCAGCATCACAATCTCAAAACTCAAACTCAAAGCATTTATTTCAATTAAACCATGTACAGGCACTTTTGAATTGTCAAAATTAAGTAGTCCGTCAGTTAGAAAGTTGAAGCTAGTTGCCCATTCCAAAGTGTAGATCTCTATGGAGAAGAACGGGCAAGAAACTCCATGGACACTCTTTTAAATCAAGATATTACAAAATCCTGGGTACATTATTCTTGTTGCTTCTATATGTGAGAACAATGTAAAAAAACACACAAATGAAGAAACAATACAAAAAATAAGATTAAAAATAAGCCTTGGCAGTTAAGAGATGACCAGTCTCAACCGACAAAACGAATTACCTAACGAACCATTTGATACTGTATAGGTACTTACTACCTTTTTCTTATCGAAAACTATTATACCTAAAGAAAATTACAAATGAACTATGTTGTAAATCTTATAAACTTGATAAATTTTCCACCAATCACATTTGTAAACCGTTCAAAACTTTTAAAAAGAAACATTTGAAACTCTTTAAACCTGAAAAAAAACTGTGAAGTCAAGAAAAACCATCTGTTTTTGCTAACCGAACTTAACCCCACCACCGCGAACGCTGAGACAAATGACGGGGGACGCTCCTACATCAATCTCCTTATTACGGCCGACCTGAAGTAAATCATTTATTGTGCGATCTAAATCTCGCTATTTACTCAACGATGGGTCATGGAGAGCCATCAGTCAGGTGATACTGACTCTTTTGTGGGTCATTGTTTATCGAGTTTTTGTGCCAAAGTAAATGGGTGTGAAAAGTGAAATGAAATTGGTACTTCAGAAGGATGTATGGTGGGATGCTGATAACTGTTTGGGTTTTAGAGGTTTTTGAAGTGATATAGTGATTATTAGGATTTGTAAGAATTTGTCCTCTTCTTCTTCGTAGCACTCTTGTCAGAGCGGTCGTGGTCTTTATGTAGTTTCTTGTCTGGGGGCTGATGTGATTCGCCTCACGATTTCTCGCCACCTATTCCGATTTCTGGAATTTTTTGTGCACTCATACGAGTACAAGGGGTCACCCACTGCGGATTTAATTTTGTCAGTCCATCTCATGGGTAAGCGTCCGCGTGTAAGAACTTGTAAGTGGACGCCAGTGAAGGCGCCAAACACGTAACAGAATTCTGGCCGAGTCCATTTACATTACCATCGACACGTTAAGAAGAAGTCAGAACTTTATCTTAAGGTACCTTTACACCAAACGAGCTAATGCTGTTCTATCAAATTATCTTTGTATAAACAGAGACAGAGCATTGTTGTATCAAAAAAAAAACGAGAAAATATTGCTCATCTTGCTCTGGTTAACGAACATACCTGTTCGTTTGGTCCGAACCTAAGTCCTAAAGACCCTATATTAGTAATAAAGGTTAGTGATGCCTGCCTAGGTCCCAGCTATCTTTAGATAATCAGAAATTAGGAGATTCCATATGACAGCAGCACAGCTACAACCTCGTCGTTCAACGGTTTAACAAAAGATTATTAAGTTGGAACGCATGAAGTCCAGCACCCCATTTACGTAACACATTTTCTTTCATGATCCGAAAGAGTTTGAAAGAAATTCCTAATCCATTGTTGCATAGGTTTTAAAAAATTAGTCTGCTCGACAACATAAATAACGCAATGAATCTTATCGAATTGTCAAAATGAAAAGCATTGCAATTGTTAGTGTGTAATTCCATTAACTCGCAGGTTTTAGTCAAGTATGTGCAACAATAATAATGCACTCTGTTTAATTATAATAAGCTATTAAATAATAAGGTTTGGGCAATTCTAAATTCAACATTAAAAAGTATAATAATATGTACAATTATATGAAAAAATAAACAAAATCGCTGTCAACAGGAACAGTGCCCAAAAGGCTGGCAGCATTGCCACGTTGTATGGCAATGCTAATTCTTTGGCCATTAAAAATAAAAACATATCTCTTCAGTGACGTGCGTGTATTGAAGTGATAAACGACTAATAAGTCGTCCAGCATTTGTTGATGGAGTGTGTCCGGTCCCACTCCAATGTAGAACACTTGATTACTTTTATGTCTCAACAAATTACACGCAGGAATGTTTCATGATATTTTTCAACTGACAAGGAAAGACAGATATAAAATGAGAACTGAATTGATTGGATCAACCGCTGTTAAAATACTGAATCATGACTTAACTACTCATTAAAATAAAACGAGTTACACCCATCACTATTGCGATGAGTTTCTTCTATCATTTGAATGATTTGTACATCACAGATAGCCCACAGATGTTCAATCATCATTCGTTTTTAATAAAAATCATAACCCAAACACAGTGTAACGATTTTATTAGGGATCCTTTTTTTTTTTTTTCAAAAGACCCTAAAGCCGATCGTAAATAACAGTGGAAATAATTAAACATTCTCGACAACTATCCCGCCATCACAATAAATAAGCGAATTTACTGTCCAGAAACAACTATAATTAAAAGCCAGGAAAAAAATAAACACAGTATTATTTCATTCGATGCCATAAAAAGATGATAAACAGCGTATAAATCATGCTATCCATCTCGCGACTGCGGAGCTCGTAAATCGTGGGCAATGGTACCCCGGTGTACCCCCGCACCCCACCGGCGGGCGGGGGGTTGTATTCATTAATTTGATGATATAAAACAAAATGTCATTTTAATTAGTCACCATTATTAGACGTACAATGACAGACAGCGGTCTGAGGGGCCGGGGGACGTTTGTCTTGTTCGGGGTTGGGTCCTTGGGGCAGACGGGGATGTATGGCGGAGTAGGTGAGGCGGAGACGCTTCAGTGAAATTTTCAGGGATAGGGCTAAAAACTTACTGAAATTCAAATTCTAAAAAACTTATTCATCAGCATGATATTGCTAATCCATTGCTTAATTCGACTGGTCAACTACGTAAATAACACAATGAATGTTAACGAACTGTCAAAATGAAAGCCATTGCTAGATACTGTTAATGTGTACGCAATTACCCTGCTAATAGTTCAACAAAGACTGACACAATACGCAGATTTTGATTCCAACATCTTTAACGCCATAATTTATATGGTGATTAACGCAAAGTACCTAATACTCGTACTAAAACTAATACTTACGTGAAAATAATTGAAACTAAAGCCACATTCGCAATTATTTCGCTCTCTTTGAATTATGATATTAATAAAATTGCCTATTTGTCTTTTGCAGTATTCTAGAGAACACGTAAAATAATTTCAGCATACATGTATCTAGGTATTTTAGTGCCGAAGATCCCACTTTTTCAGTCCCCGTTCCCGCCCGCGACACATCCCCGTATATTTCCTTTACCTGTAGCGACGAATACTCGCCTTCAAGGGTTTGACTGACGACCCGTCTGTCACAGTTCTCTCTAAACCATCTCCCTTACCAACCTATCCATTACCGCTTTCCTTCACAAGCTTCCACTCAGCCGCTGGTTGACGCGTCAATGGATACTACAAATTGTAAGTATTCGATGTATTTGAGGTCGTAGTACGGGACGTGCGTAAACTGCGATGAATGACGTAATTTGGGTGATAAAGACGAGGTTTCTTGGAGTTAAGACGTCTCGCTGAGTGATTTCGGGGCCCGGCAGATTTAGTTGTGGTAAGTCAAACGTGTTTTATGACTGGTTAATTGCTGATTTTGGTATCGATGTACTTAGTACCTTTGGGTTAAACTTTTTTGAAAACTTTATAATGTTAGGTGAAAGTTTTTCTTAATCATGATTAATTAAGAAAAGTAAAAACGATAGTGTACGAGTAACAAAACGGACTAACTTATTATTGCCATGTTTTTTCTCTGCATCACCCTAAGGTTGACTGGTAGAAAATGCCTCAGGCATTAAGTCCGCCTTTGTACAGTATTTTTTTTTTACTTGTGCATAAAGTTTTAATAAATAAATAAATTATTGCACTGTTTGGTATTTATTAGGTTTTAACTGAAACACGCTGGCAAAATCTATGGTTATAAAACGTAGCCTATAATGTCTCCACTGCTGGGACACAGGTCTCCTCTCCACGAGAGGGCACGGGCTGTAATCTACCACGCGGGCTCAGTGCGGGTTGGTACATGTCATTTCATAGTCTTCGAGGTTGGTTCTATGAAATGCCGGTTTCCTCACGATGTTTTCCTTCACAGTTTTAAGAGTAGTGGCGATGAAATTATTTATACAAAGTAAAGCGCCTGTCTGGGTTCGAACCCACGACCTACAACTCGTAAGTCGCGGCCATTACCAATGGGCCACAACTGCTCCATAATAAGTGGTTAGTATAAAACGTTATCTATACTAATTTTGGGGACAGCACACACTTATAAACCGGTCATAATCTAATACATTTAAGTTGCTGTTTTAAATATATTTTTGAGAGAAAATAAATACTTCATTCTATAGTTTTTACCCTCCGAAAAACACAGTGCAGTAAGTGTCAGTTCACACTGAGATGCAACGCTGCGCGCACATTTTAATAGAGCGACTCAAAATATAACTTTATTTACTACACGAAAAGATACACATTTCATTGTGAGAATTCAGAATACGCCTCGCGACTCTTCCAGTATCGTCGCGCCGGGTCTCGGTGTGAACTGATCCTTACGGAACGGTTCTACATTATGCTACGAGACTACGAGGCGTAGCAAGTTGTTTTCTACAGTTTTACTTGAATATTAAAGGTTCTGTTGTTGAGTTTTTATCCAAGAATTATAATCATACCATCGTGAGTCTAGGCTGTTGCCAATAACTGAGAGGAACTAGACCGTAATCCACCACGCGAGCCCATTGCGAGTTGATAGATATCTTTCAGTTCTAGGACATGACAGTTTCCTCACGGTGTTTTCCTTCACCGTTTTGAGAACAATGGTGGTGAAATAATTTCCACAAAGTAAAGCGCCTGTCTGCGTTCGAAACTACAGCCTATAACTCGTAAGTTGCAGTATACAGGGTGAAATTGAATTCATGGGCATCCTTTTAAGGGGTCATTGTAATCATCATTATGAACAACTTTTACTATGGGACCAAGACTGAAAACGCGACGCGTTTTTTTCGCGATTTTAGGCTTAGTCCCATAGTAAAAGTTGTTCATAACGATGAGTAGACCCATTAAAAGGATGCCCATGAATTTAATTTCACCCTGTATAGTCGCGATTCATACCATAATTTTCTTTAAATTTAATTTTTATGGTTAAAGTCACATGCAGCAGAAGTTGAGAGATGTCATTAAATAATAACCAATCACTAAAATTGACCAGCACATGCTAAGGCACATGTCAACAAAATTGAAATGTTCTCATTCTGTCATATTTTTTGACTGACAGCCTTCACTTGTCTTGTCAATTAAAGTTGTTTATTTTTAATGACGTCTCTGAGTGCGGCAGTTTGGCACTTTGCGTAAGGATCCGTATCTCAAAAGAAAAAATGAAACCTAGGTATAGTCTGTTCATGAGTCGTATTAACGACAATATTTTGAACCTTATCTTGATACAGATTCGTCCCATTTATCTGTCACTAGCTTTACCTATGCCCTTGGATGTCGGAAATTGACTAACCTAAGAAATGCTGGGTTTCCATTATAAACTTGATAACACTATATGACCCCCTATAGGATTATTTTTGAAACAAAAAGTAGCCTATGTCCTCCCCTAGGCTGCTATCTATCTCCTTGCCAAATTAAGTCGAAATCCGTTCAGTGGTTTAGGCGTGAAAAGGTAACATACAGACAGACAGAGTTACTTTCGAATCTATAATATTAGTATCGATTTATTTTTACATTTCGTCTGATTGATTTTTCTTTTCATGTCATACTTACGCCATTTATACTTACGTACTAGCCTGTTCTGTAGTGGAAGTCTTTAAGATGCTGGATAGCTCGTGTCCAAGATCACAGCAACCTTTATTTTGGAGACAACTGAAGACGTCCTTGAATGACGCACAAAGATGTCATTGATACTCGATGGCAATGGCACGTGTCTTTCAACTAAGGGCATGATAGATACACGTGCTGATTGTGTCAATAAAATATAAGTACAGCCTTTTTTTTTTAATCCACCGGTTTATACACAAGTTCAATACCTACTTGACCAAAATGTATGAAACAGCCGATTTTTTTTCGTGATTTCAGAGTTGGTCCCATAGTGAAAGTTGTTCATATTCATGGGTAGAACACCCTGTAAAAATTTGGATGGTGATAAGAAAATAAGAATGTATATTTTTATTATTGGTATACGTTTTTCATCGTATTTAGTTGACACGTTCTGACGATTATGTCAATAGTACTTCCATATATTGGAGATTGATAAAGTGACAGCTGTGAATAATTTAATTATTTTACCTTTGAGTTGTTTCTTTCACCTTGTCTGAATGATGTATTGAATATTTAAATATTTTCAAGGAAAACTGTAACACTCAAAGCATGAGACAGTTGACTGATCAACATGTTATAGAAAAACTAGCAGCGCCCCGCGGTTTCACCCGCATAAGTTTCGATCCCGTGGGAATATCGGGATAAAAACTATCCTGTGTCCTTTTCCGGGACTCAAACTATCTCTATACCAAATTTCATCTAAATCGGTTCAGTGGTTTAGGCGTGAAGAAGTAACAAACATATAAACACACACACACACACACACAAACTTTCGCCTTTATAATATTTGTGTGATAGTATGGATTAATGCTCTTTTGTCAACGCACTTACTTATAGCTGGTCTATTCTGTAAAATCTTATCTTGAAAACTTGGGTAAGTGTGCTTGAAGTGTGTTAATCTTCTGCTAGATGCATTAAGTGCCTTATAGTAGGATTTTTAATCTTAATACCTTTAAAATAAGATGCAGTTTTGTGGTCAGATTGTAATTTGTCATGTTTTAGTTTAGAACATTATCCCAGATTATGTGTCCGACATTCTCAGTTTTACAAGAATATATTTTTTTTCTTGACTCTTTTAACGTTATTTGTTATTAGGACAAGCTTGGTGTGTAGCGTGTGTGTGTGTGTGTGTGTGTGTGTAAGCAGATATAGCCGCTTGATTGCATTCTGTTTGAGGTAGGTCAGTAGGGTAAATTCAAATAAAATGAACATTTAAAGTATGTAACATATATATTTCTTTGAGCTTTTAATTGCATTTTGAAATACAACATAAAATATTAAATAAGATTATTAAATTTGGTAAAATCAATATTTCAACACCATTTTTTTACTTTTTTTTCTTAAGAATGAGCAAAAATTTCTCATCAGAGCTAGCGTATACATAATATTTGTCGTATGTTTCATTATTATCGTTAAAATGATAGTTTTTTATACGATTTCAAATTTTTATCGATTTTAATCATCATTAGCTGAATATTCGCAACTTTTGAAAAAACTATGTACTTATAATATTTAAAACATCAAAAAATAAATTCGAAAATAAATTTTAAAATTGTATATTCCATTAGAAATGTCGTATACGTCAAAGGGTAAATGGAATTTTTACGTCACGAATATTCAGATTACAATCAAAGTTTTTTTGTTGATATCGTCTGAAACTTACATTAGACAGTTTACAATATTTTTATTAAATATAAAAGAGGTTCTTCACTCTCAAGTGCCGTATATACATCATCGTATATCTGTCGTTACAAATTGGAAGATACATCTGGTATATCTTTATGTTCTAAACGTATACGAATGTTATCATTCCTTTCAACGAAAAAAAATGTATATGTATCACTTTTAAATATAGGTTGATTGTTCAACCGATTAATGCGCTGGTATATTGGTATACAATTGTTCACAGATGTAGTTTACCTAATATTATGTACTTATCACTAAATAATAAATAGCATCCTCACGTGGAGAGCATACCTATAGCAAAATTTACACTAAGGAGATTGTTATATTGCATTCTATGTCGAATTGTATGTACAAAACGAACAGAAACGAACGAGATTGAATCTCCGAGATTATACGCGTCGACGGATCTCTTAAATTCACAAAAAAAAAAACAAGAAAAATCATCAAAATATACATAAACTAACCACGTTAACCCTAACTCTGATTTACATAAAAAATTAAGTAACACGAAAAAAAATGATATTGCAACGAATTTTCTCTTTAAATACTGAAAGTCAACGCCACTACGCGACTAATACGATAGACGAATCACATGCGAAAGGCGAATTGCAATTAACGAAAACTAATTTCCACGATTTACCTTTTCCAAAGAATTATTAGCAAAAAATATACATTTACAAAAAGAGATCGAATCGTATTTTTTATGACTTAATGTGACTTATATTTACATTTATCGAAATGGAATTATAACGTAGTGTGGAAGATAAGCCACGGGCCCTGCCGCCCTTACAACAACCGATCACCTAAAGGCAATATTTTGAAAATATTCTCTTAATACCTAAAACGAACGTAAGACGTTTGGCGTATACTTAAGTCGCTATTAATTTATTACACTAACCGATCTATGCGGTGAAATCTAACAATAATTACCTAAATAATTAAATTGGCAAAGAGTTTCGAAATACTTAGCGTCGCGGCGGCGACCTAACCCTAGCAAGGTTTAACGTAGCAAGATATGGTATCATCACAACTCGGCCGGGAGCCAGCCTACACGTACTTACTGGAGAGCTGCTTGGCCAGTTCCGTGTACTTGAGGAACTTGGAGTGAGGGCTCTCGTCGAACGACTGCGAGGGGCTGCGCGGGTCCTGCGGCGAGGCGGCATTGGACCCGCCCTTGTGCGGGCCCGGGGAGCCCGCGCCGGCCGGGGCCTTCAGCGGGACCGGCTCGGGTAGCGCGCCGTCCTTCACGAAGTGCATCTTGGACAGGTGGTGCCGGTACGCGCCCTTGGAGATGAAGGGCGTGTCGCACAGCGCGCACTTCATGATGGAGTCGGTGACCACGGCGTCGTTGCACGCCCAGCTGAACGTCAGGATGCTCGGCGGGCCGGCGGGCGAGGGCGCGGGCGCGGGCGCGCGGGAGGGGGAGGACTCGGTCTTGTCGCACAGCTTCTGCAGCGCGGCCAGCGGGTGGCTCCCGCCGCGCCGCGACGAGCCGGCCTCGGCCGCGCCGGCCGCGCCGCCCGCCAGGCTGTCGAACATGGACGACAGCGCGCCGAGGCTGCTCGGCTTGCGCTCGGCGCCCGGCGTGGTGGCGGAGCGGTCGCTGGCGGGCGAGGCGGCGGGGCTGGGCGCGGCGCTCTCGCGCTTGGCCACGACGGGCTTCACGTCCTCGTCGGCGGTGCTGCTCGGCCGTGGCGGCTCTTCGTCCTCGTCTACTTCAGTCTTCACTCGCACCGGCTGGCTGCTCAGATCTACGCCGTTTTCGCGCTCTTCCTCCTCGACTTCTCTCTTTATTCGCACTTCAGTCGGGCGGTCCTCGGAGGCTGGGGTTTGAGAACCGCGCGTGTCTGGAGTAGTGCGAGGAGTCATGTGATACGTGTCCATCTTTCTATCGGGAGTCAGTGATTCTACTCTACTGCCGCCCCTCTCGGACATGGAGCTGGACTCGCTCCCGCTGCGCTCGCGGCGCCCGTATCCTTGCTGGTGATGGTAATTCCTCAACATATTCATAGTCTGGGGATCTACCAGCGGTTTGGTATAGTCTACGCTCTCATCTATGCCTAATCTCTTTAGGATACTAGACCCGATAGGCGCGTGTGCAGCGCCGCCCGGCATGCCAGGCACGGTGTGCCGCGATCGGGTGTCGAAACTCTTCTCTATCAATTGTTCTATGGCGTTGAGGACCGAAGGCGACGAGCTTTTTTCATTGCTCGCGTTGGGGTCTTTGGAACTCGGGGAGGAATCGTTCACGGAGGATGGAGAGCGGTGGTGCGAGCCAGGAGAAGGCAGCTCCTCGTTGATGCTCTTGCGCCCGTCGCGGCCGGTGGGAGTGACGTGGCCGGGCACGTCGGGCGGGATGATGTTGTTAGATAATAGCGCGCTCTTCAAAAAATTCCTTTGGCTATTTGACATCGGCGCACCAATACATTGTCGTATGTGCTCGACGAATACCGCAGTCTCAATTTTGTCACCGCATTTCTCACAGGTGATTCGGCTTCCAGTGCCGAAATCTCTAATTGGTTTACCCATAGGTACACCGTTCCCTTCTCCGTTTTTGAACTCGTGTTGTGCTCTCTCCAATTCTAGGAGTTTTCTAACTGGCAGAGATTTCTTTCGTTTCTCACGCGTCTGACGTCTCCTGCCTCCACTTTCAGTAATTGATCGCATAATGTGTTCTTTGTAGTGAGAATTTTTAACCATATGATTGCTCAACTCTTTCAAGGAACTAAATGCTTGGTCGCAGACTTTACAAGTTAATACAGCACTAACATGACTACTAGTACCTGTAGCGGGGGGTGCCGGGTTGTTACCACCCGGGCCGCCTGAGTTGGACCCTCCCTTACTAGCGTCGTCCGAAGATTTCCACGAAATTATTTGTTCTTGCGATATGATGTTTGTGTAGTGCTGAGTCCGCTGCATATGGCTGGTCATCTCAGCGAGTGAGCGGAAGCTCTCAGCGCACCACATGCATTTCAATATTTGCCTGGTTTGCTCTGCGCCTTTGCCTAACCAAACATCTTGGCCACGGACGAGTTTTCTAGGAATTGGCATATTCTCTTTTATGAGCATGTTCAAATCGTTTTGGCTCGGTTTGGATGAACCGCTCGAAGAGGACGAATTGTGTGATGGCGTTGATGGCGAACTGGAAGGTGGTTGTAAAGAGGGTGGGATAGGTCCTCCCGAGGAGGGAGGCACGGGCACGTTAACCCCGCAGTGCTTTGCTTCCTTCATATGTACCGTCAAATCTGCGAGTGAGTTAAAACTCTTCTTACACCACACGCATTTAAGGACATCTTTAGTTTGGTCTGCGCCCTTATTCAACCAGTGGGATTGCCAGGCAGAGTGACGGGCGGCTGCGTTCGGAGCTAGACCAGCGCCTAAAGCGGCACTTTGTACTGATCGGAACAATTCCTCGCCACCTAACCTGCTCAACTCACTCATCTTTTCCAGCGCCTTTGTGGCATCACTCGGTGTAGGACCCCCGTGTTTTAATTTGCCATTCCAATCAGATGGAACGCCTCCCTTAGGAGACAGACTAGCCGCAGCAACTGCAGCTGCGAAGTATGGCAGGTGGGGTGCCACAGGCGTGGACCAAGGAGATGGAGAGTGCTTAAACTCTGACGGCCTAGAACTCTTTCTAGATGGGACTGGCGATGGTGAGTCTTCTGGGCCACGTTTTCTTGTGCCAGTAGACAAGTCAAGGGGACCATTTTCGTTCTTACTGAGATTGACGGCATCATCGTGATCATCGTCGTCGTGCGGTGATTCACTGCGTTTAGTACTGAAGTCAAGGACGGCGTCACCTCGTTCGGAGTCAGTCATGTCCTCTTGACAGGACATGAGGAGACGCTGCTGAGCGGCGGCAGCGGCTGCGGCGCCAAGGTAGGCAGCGACCGCGGCGGAGTGCGGCGGCAGTAGCGCGGCGGGTAAGGCAGCGGTCAGCGCAGCGGGCAGCGGCAAGCCCGCGCCACTGCGGCTGGAGTACACCGAGTCATTCGAGGGACAGCGCGGCGCGCCCGACGACTCCCGCGACAGACATCTTGGGCTCTCCCTGGGGACAAAAGCGTGACACTATTAGTTCGACCGACATAATTCACTTAGCGAAAATTGCCGCCTGTGTCTCAGCCTCGTCGTTATCTTAAACCGGTTATAGATATTTGAATATCGACGGTAAACAACAAATGCAAGTTTTGTTAATGGCCATTTTTAATAAATTAATAGCTCGATCGTGAATACACACTAATGGGTTTATATCGAACTAAAAAAAACTTTATTGCTCGTTGTTTGGGTGTCCTTGCGGATCGAGCTTTTTGTTTAATTAAATGTTTAATGATGACAATACGATCAAAAAACCAACCGTTGACAGAATTCACGTTCTGACATTAGATTTTATGTATTTGATACAAAAAGAAAAACATTGATGACATACGACAAATGTAAGTCTAAGGTAAATTGGGTACAAATAGGTCAAGTCTGGAGACATGAATAATCAATTGGATATCAAAGAAGTTATATTAATGAGAGCAATAAAATTTTACAATCACATTTTCGACGCATAGAATACATTTAAATATTGAATAAATATTGTAAAGCAATCGTACAGGAAATTCTGGTGATATCAGATGTGATAAACATGACGAGCACAATGGTTGATGACACAGCTTATCGATATTTACGAGACAATAAAATAACAAAAACTTAATAAAAACAGGTTCCACCGTATTGGTAAAGTGAAAGACTATCGAATGTTCTCAAAAATCCTTGTAACTCGTAAAATATCAGAGTCAAAATATAATAATGTTGTTTTGAGAAACCCACATACCATATACGGATCAAACGTTATAGATAAAAATGATTCAAAATAAATCACGATATATTCTAGGCGTTAAAACTGCTTTAATGTTTTCTACAAAATCATGACAATACTTTTAGAAACGAGCTTTCCTTTTGATTTGAATAACAGACTGCATCAAAATGTTTAAGTCAACGATGTTTTATTTTATATCTTAAACAAAATATGGATGTAACTCTATGTAATAACAATAGAACTGTTATAAATACAATAGAGAAACACTTTTATAGTGTAAGAACATGAATATATTGGGCACATAGAAGTTGTGAACCTTTGATCTGAGTGAACGTGAAAAATTCTAAGTTGAAAGTCGACAAGTTGAAGTGCGGAAAAGTCGAAAACCATAACCAATGTAAAATTCAACATTTGAACGTAACAACGATACATGATGAATTACACAAAAAAATATAACACTTGGACAAATAGAAAACCTACCTCACGTGGTCGGGCTCGACGATCATTTTAGACGTAATGTTTTCAAAGTACTCCAAACTGGTAACGGTGAAAAACTTGCGGATCCATCAATACAACACTGATACAATTGATAACACTTTGCTACTAGACAACAATTGAGACTCCCCAAAAATAGTTGAAAATGTAAACACGTCGCGAAAGACGCGGCGCGATGCCGGCGGTCGGAAGGGAAGTGCGCGGTGCCTGCGGCGGCAGCGGCGGTCCCGCGTGGAATGAGACGCCGCGTGATTTACGACCCGCCTGCAGCGCCCCCGCCCCGCACGCCCCTCGCTAGAGAGAGACAGGTGCCGCTATAACGGACCACACGCCGCGAAAGACAGAGACGGCTATCGGTATCCAACTTCGAGGGGTGGCGCTGCGTAATGCAAGCGTGCGTGCGATGCGCGAGGTGGACGTGCAGTGACGGGCGATCGTTCCGATGACAGCCGACTGACACAGCGGAGCTACTCCGCATAGCTGAGTCACAGTCGTAACACCAATGAAAAATGTACAGACCATCCTTGATGGCCAATAGGCGCCATAACTTTTTAACGAGATTGTTTACGGAATTCCATTTATGTAGGTGGAGTAAGCAAAGATGAAGCGCGCTCGGTGTGGTAGATTGAAGTCTCGGGGCTTAAAGAAGATTACCCGGACAGGGTTGACGGCGTTGACAAGGAAATGGCGCGTTAACAAAACGCCGAGACGAGTCCTTTTAACGACTCACGGACAGACAGGGGACGCGGACGGATTTACGCGTATCACGAACAGATTTCCTGCTTTGACAAAGGGAAAATATTTTCTCATGTTTATTTTATTTTTACGCAAGGAAACGTTAGGACACTTCCGAACGACAATACAATAAATGTCAGACGGCCAATCGATAATGACAGGACGTCGTCTAGATAAATAAATTAACAAAGTAAAGAAACTATGTTCCGTTAATCCCCGGAAACTAATGTACTATACGTTTTACAGCCCATAATACTGTTTTTATTATCATTGAACGATCTCAAAGTAAATGTTATCAACGCAGCCGATCTAAACAACTGTTATAGTGATTTGACAGAACCTTGTTCCAAACCCCAAAAGTTTTATAAAGTTTTTAATAAGAGAATCGCACAGCTGTTTATTGCTTCCTATGAGCATTAGTCGGCTGCGGGTCCATCAATCACAAGTATTTATGTGACAACTAGCTCTGTCTCTTTCCTGCGCCAAACTAAAATAACCCCGAGTGGGTTGTGACATAAACAAAAGAATTCTAGGCTATTTTTCTACATGTAACGACAGATGATAAAAATGTTAGTGGGATATATTTTAGACTGTGGTCGTCTTGATGTATAGGAATTAGGACAGAGCGGTTTTATGCGTCAAATGTGTGCATAGTGCGGGCCGATGTATGGGGGACACCTGACATCGTTTGAATAATTTTGCAGTAACAAAGCAAATTTTATAACTGACACATGTCTCCTTGGTAATAAAATTGCAGTGAGCTTGATAGTAGGTATACATTGTACGAACGCTTACAGAGAATATGGAAATAAGTGGAGATGAGAAAGATGATTTGTGTAGAAATATACCGAACCATTATGAACGTGCGAAAGTAATTATATCTGAATGATTGTGTCCAAGTTGAATCTTGTTAGATTTAATGTAACTTTAAGTGAACTGTTTTTAAAATAAAATTGTCAATCACGATCGTAAGAGATGGAGGAAATAACAACTTTTAAACAGAACTTGGCAAATATTTATAAATTATTTTGCAACCATTTTTATTTCAACTTTTTAATGGATTCTTTTTTACTTTAATAGTGACAGGTTGCCAGACAAAATTGCTTGTTTAAAACCAATAAAAAAATCTAACAACTAGAGTAAATATTTTTTCATTATTTTACAATTGGCAAAGAAATGAACGATAAACTAAGTAATAAAAACCTATTCTAAGAAAGGGTAAGTCCAGCCAAAGCTAATTGTAGATGGCGTGAATGGTCACGCCATCTAAAATATATAAATCTGGAAATTTATTGTTGGCCGTACCGTAGGGACCTGGAGCTAGGTCCCTAGGGTACAGCCAAAAATAAATTTGACATTTCGTTCATTCATTTTATTAATTCGTGTGAAGCACCAAGTTGAGCCATGAAGTTGGTTTCATTGCACTATTTCGTTATTTTCGGTCATTTCAATACTCACTTTACATCAATATTTATTCATCGTAGAAAGTGTTAGAAATAAAAACCTTAAATATTGCTTTTTTCCTCGTAATAACTTTCTTCAAAATATTTCCGACATAGCCTCCAACTCTGTTTAATTAAAATAATTCTATACAGCTTTAGCCATAATCTTCTAAGCATAAGGTCTTTTGGAAAATGATAAGACACCAATGTCTGAGAATTTAGGAACACAGCAACGAGTCATTTTCGCAAAAATAAATAATAACTGCCTCACGCCTTGTATTATTAGCCTTTATAGGAATTAGCTATGACAGCGCCATTTTGATGGTTGCCTTCCCAATTAAATAAAAGTTTTGTTTCGAAATCATATTTTCTTGAACGAATCGACCGAAACATTTAACTAATTAGTAGATACAATATAATCGAGACGTAGATACGATGCCAGACTTTGATAATTTCTCTAATTCGCCTAATCTCATAATTAGACACTTAAGAAGATAACTTTTTAAGAAGATACTTTGGCTACTGTATATACTTACTTACTCTCGTTTAAGAATTTAGAAACACATACAGATGTGCTTAATTATTCTGATGTTAATCATAGAAGAGACAAAATGAAATAAATGGAAGACAAAAGAGAACAAATAATATCTAACCGAATAAGATAATTCATGGTAATACAAAAGAATAACTGGAATTTAGAGCCTTCTGCTCCGAGATAGATAAAGTACACTAAAATAAACACAATATATTAAAGGATGACATATTTATCAGAAATTACAATAGCATACTCAATCGTTAAGCAAAAAAATACGATTACTGATAAAGAACTAATTAAAACATTAATTTGCTTAGCTAAACATGCCAGGTTAAAGTTAGCCGTAAATTAGAAAAAAGACATTGTTACTTGTAAACCAATAATTAAACATCTACAAATCAATACTTCCGTTATAAGAATGAAAGAAATAATAGAAACTGTTTCAGCTGTTTATTGTCACATTATTGTTAAACTCGATTTATTACACTTGACCAAGTGACTTACAACTTGCTTAGAACTGGTTACGATGACAAAGCAATTCACTACAACCTGCGACTACGTAGATACGAGTATTGTTATATTCACATTCTATGAAAAGAAGAACATTTTAGTGTCTTATAAAATTCATATTGGATTTTTTATAGATTTGTGTTCATCTTTCGGGAGTTTAAACAGGAATGGAGGAAATGCCAAAGCAGAATTTTGTAGTACAGGGAAATGCTTTGACAAAGAGAAACCCATAGACAATTCAAACCATTCCAGAATGTATAATTATGAAAATACATTACCCCAATCGAATTCTGCAACACTCAATCAAACTTGACTCAACTAATGCTTTGCCGACATTCTCATCGGAACCCATATTTTTATCCATTTTAGCGAATACACAAACTAAATCAGTAGATCTAAAATCTAAACAATAGAACTTCAAGGCACTAGAACCTCAAAATGATTGATCACGCCACCTCAGTGCAGCTAATTGACATTGATTGAACAGACTTGCTACAGCACAAACTTTACCGTTCACTTTCCTTAAACTTTGCTTTCCTTATTTCAATCTTCATAAAGCTCAGGTTCGTTTAACTTTTGATTTTTTTATTGTATTGCGTTTGTTTGCACTCGTACCTGGTCGGTCGAAAGATAAAGATTTGAAATAAAAGATTTCTAATACAATTAACATGTTAATGATGTCCTCAAGTTCATATTAGTGAAGACGTAGTATCTATGCATAGTACATATACTTTAAGCCGGTTTTCAATTCATTGACAAATGGGAGGGCTTTTAAGTGCAATGGATTTATTTCTATTATGAACTAACGAAGGGATTAGAGCTTTAAAAGCGTCAAAAACGATGCATAGTAACATGACAAAATTGTGTTTTTCCAGGAAGACAAAAAGTTTTCATCAACACCGAAAATATTGAAATTGACTGGAGCTATTCAAGTTTTACGAATAACATATTATTTAAATGATTAATTTATTTGAGTTCCACGACACACAACCTAAGTGATAAACGACCTATAATATTAATTTATTATTAAAAAAAAACATTTAAATACGTCAATACATCTAATTAAATATTGGAATTAATCGAGTTGCAGCTGTCCTCATATCGATTCGATACGGCTCTCGTACAATCTGATTAACGATTCGTACACAACAATATAAATCAGCTAATAATCGAGACGTGTGAGTAAAATAATCGATATTATTCTTATTGTTAGGTAATCAAATGATGTGTCGTCTTGTAGTGTCCGATTGTCCTTTTTTCCCATTGTTTTTCTAATAATGTGCTGGGTGGTGGTATTATTTTAACCAAAATAAAAAGAGTTGAATGCAAGATTTTGACGGGTAGTCCCTCATGGATTTACCAACATTTGTATGATGGACTTTGTCGGATAAGTAAAACATTTCAGTCTATCGATAAATTTAAAGAGAGAGTATTTAAACACTGCATTGAATCAAAATCAATCTGTCTAGCCTTTTCCCAACTATGTTGAGGTCGGCTTCCAGTCTAACTGGATGCAACTGGACCCAGTATTTTACATGGAGCGACTGTCTATCTGACCTCCACAGCCCAGTTATTGGGTTTCACGATACCTACCCCTTGCCAAGACTGGTTGTCAGACTTTTTTGCTTCTGACAAACCGTAACGACTGTCAAAGATCTACAAATAACAGCCTTGCTTGTTCTGCTTTCCGAGGCACGGAGGGGTCTCGGTATGTTATAGACGGTCACCCATCCACGAACCAACCTCGGCAAGCGTTGCTTAACCTTGTAAACCAACCCTTGCTGCTGTTATTATTTAGCGTCGACCCCTTACATTGAATATATAATATCTCTATTTAATATTAAAAAGAAAACTGTTCTTGTTACCCTTTCGGTATTATTTTTAGTTCATTCGTTTGTGAATCTAGGAACAATATCCATGGCAAACCCATTCGATAGATACAATGACGTTTAACAACAACCTGCCAACAAAGCGTATCCGCCTCAGATACATATCTCCTCATGACCTCCGCATAGTGATTAATTAACACAATCAAAACATCCATCATGTATTATTCTAATAAATATCAATAATCATTAATTTTCATGTCGATCTAATGATCTAATACAGCAGGACACAGTGAGTGATAAGTGATATATCTGTCGTGTGTATCTGTCGTTCATAGATTATGGTCACGTTCAGTTGGAATATTCTAGAAGATTTTCCTGATCATGCAGTGACAGCAAAAGCTTTATTTTACAACGTTGAGATGGCTCAGCTGTACTCACAAGGTTGCAGGGAAATCGACCATTGTTCAGTAAGTACCTACCTGATTCTTGAACAACCTGCGTTAAAAAATCCGTCGGTTGTCAAAAAAAATCTGGTGCAATACCAACGCGGGCTAAATGTATAAAACAGCAGTTTTTTTTTTAAATAACTTACGAAACATTTCAACGTCCCCCAGACCAGAATCAAGTAGATACTGAATCAATGGTAACGAGCTGTGCATCGATGTCCTTGCTACCATAAAATGATAATGTCTGCAAGTGGCGCTAGCCTTGATTTTGTTTGTAACGTTAAAGGTTAAGAATTATCAATTATTGTTTACTTTTACATTGTTTGCTAACTTAACTGACCTGTCTACAACTGAAGCGGAAGCGATTTTCAAAATATTATTATTTAGAATAGTAGTAGATGGGTTTTTTTGACTAGTTTCATAATGCCGGCCAAGTGAAAAAACAAAGTCGTTGATGTTGTCATTGTCATCGTCTCGGGTTGCACTTACACCAAAATCTTTGGTGGCTTATGCCGTAACTCCTGACCCATCAATCATTCTTACCAAGATCGATAAATCCAAAAGCATTTCAAAATGAAAATTGATGGAACGTCATTTTGAAAATTCAGATCATTTTTAGTGGTTCTGCCCACTATAACTGTCACTGACGAGTCCATTCATTTCTCTATCTTTACCAACTTCTTTGTGCGCTCCAAGCATTCTAAAATAAACTTTAGAATCCTTTCAACAAGATTTATTTTAAATGCACATTTAAATTTTCATTCCTCTATCTCGACTATATAAAATTTTCGTATTACATATTCCAATTTTAACTTTATGCGCTTTGCAATAAGAGTTATGTTGGCTGTATTTTTAAGTTGGTTGGATAAGTAGTGATGTCAGTGGACATTCGTTGTCAACTGATCGGTGGAAACAATGGGATCATTAAAGTGGACACTATGGAGTGATGTGCAGACCTCCGCGTTGACAATGGCGTATGGTATTATGAATGGGTCCGTTGGTTCGAGATGGTTGGTGATGGTTTAATTTCCATAAAAGCCTTGAGGTGCGGTATTGGAATGGATTGTTCTTGCAAGTTTGAGCCTGCAGACATCGGGGCTTTGAATCAAATGGATCAAATACAGATATACGTCTGGTCAATTAACAACAGTTATGGAGAGATCAACTAACATTTAAGTAAATTAATGACTGTTCTGTCGGAAGATTGGAACAAAGATCGTCATATTTTTTGTCTGCGTCCGAAACTAATGATGCGTCAACAATTTCATGATTATTTTGGCTATCCGTACTCATTGGTAAGACCCTAGCGAAAATCTCATTTCATATTTCCTAATTTGCAGGAAGCTGTACAATGTCTTGTGAACTCAGATCTAACTGATCAAACTAGTATTTTTAATCGTCAAGACGATTTTGGGCCCTTTTACCACAATTTCATTATTCCGACAAAGGAGTATGATATGACCAACATACTGGTATCATCAACCAATTTACCTTAAACTGTTTATATAGCATTGGGAGCCTCATGGTCTATAGAAGATGATAACTGTAAGAAACTTTCATCTTTTAAAGAATCTAGAACTCACCTCTCAACATTAGGATCCTGGATCAGGGTAGCTGGTATACTGTGCTCGATGTCGTCACGTTCGTCAGGCGCGGGGGAGGTGCGGGACGCAGGGGAAACAGAGCCGGACGCTTCGCCCTCTCCCCCTTCCTGCCTCTCCCCCCGGTCACCTCGCTCCTTCACTCCGCTTTCTGGACTGTTGGCTTCCTCTGTGGACAATGGAGAAGATGTTATTAGTGAGGTTGAAGACAGGTAAAAAATTAGTCACAATATGGTTTAAATACAAACTCAAGGTAGACATAATTATTCTTCTTATAGGATTAACAGGTAATATTGACCACACTCTTATCTTCAAACGTTTAATTTCTAATGATGACAGAATTAACACTTTGATCCTCGTACTATTTGAAAACAGTCACGTTGATAGGCCTAACTTTAGTAAAGAAACCTTCAGTGACAAACTCATATCACAATAAGCTGTTAGAAATCAATGAATATGCATCCATATCGCATATCAGTCGTCATGTTGGACAAATGGAAAAATTCTGAAGCAAACAAGCATGACACAGACAAAACTGATACAGAGCTAATTAATATCTACTGAAAACAAAACACCAACTGACAAATTAATCATGATAATAAAGACATTTTAAAACCGTATTTAGGTTGATTTAAAAGGGAACAGATAACAGTATATCGCTTTATTGCGATCGTTCATCATCTAAATGTAATAATCGGCGATAGGATAGATATTAAAAATGATAATACAGGGAAAAACACAATTGTAATGGGGCCATCGTTCGTTGCGCAAAACCATGTGATCGATAATTGATTGATTGGTTATATTACGCTAGTCACAGACGGATCAATTATTCAAAGTATATCTGCTGACATAATTTGGGACGATAGTATCGATAAAGCGAATATTGATGCAAAGATACGGTTTTTATCAGGCTTTGAAGGAGTCACCTAATTAGACGGAGATAGTAGAAATGATTGGTGCTTTTCTTTGCGGCTTAGCAGTTTTTTAGTGATAGTAATAATACGTGATAGTAATACTACTATAAATTAAATTCGATTGAAGATTACAGTGCATTGGTTATTGCTATCCAAAAAGCTGATTGTGGGGTTCGAAATTACATCTCACATAGATTCAAGTTCTTTGTTAGCTACTACGTGTTTAATTCCTTTATTCTATGTCATAGAAGAAGCAGGAACAAAAAAGTGATTAACTTGTTCATTCCAACATACCATATCGCCCGGACCTTTCGCAATAAGAAAGGCAATAACAATTTATTGTTATTTGTTCTTCTGCATTGTAATTAGAACGTTTATGATGGCAGTTGTCATTATGAGGTATTTCCATCACATTGAACGATTTGCACATTTGCTCTGTCCGACCATGAAATCATTTTTGCAGAAATTAAAATATTTTTACGTTATCTTGCATTTGTTAAGGAAGCATTGCTTTAAAACCATAATAGAAAATTGTATGAAGAATGTCAGCACTCATAAATTCAGAAGATATCACATGATTAAACAAAATCATTCAAGAATCATTATTCAACAGAAGAAGTTCACAAACTGACAATGATGAACTGCGAAAGTTAAAAAAGAACATCTAATATCTAAAACAAAGCGCTCGTTTGACCGTAACGAAAATCCGCGGCCAAAAAGAGAACCCGCCGATTATGAAGTTATCGTCCGTCCGAAAAACGCATTGGCAAATAAAAAACGTATTTGAAACCGGATAGCCGAATTGGCGCCGCGGTGGCCGGCCCGCTTATTTCACTGCCCATTGATTCGTGAACCGCGTTTCTGTACGCTAATTGATTAAAACGCAACGTGTCAATCCGGTGCCGGACGCCAAAGATGCGGTTGCGGACGAAACGCCCGCGGCGGTCTGCATTGTGGCTAGTGGTGGGACGAATGGTCCCGGGGCCGTGTCCCGTGGTTGTGACTATAGAACACGGCACGGTACGCGAGATTTGTTTGGCATTAGGAACTTTTACTACCGTAACTTTAGTCAACAACAAAGCTGTTTTATACTAATTATGCATATTGCAGTAATAAAACTGAGTCATTTCTAAATAAATGTAACCTTTTAATCATCAAACCAGCAAATTATATTTTTGGCGCATACCGATATAGAATTATAAATAATTTATGATTGATTGGTGCCAATTATTATTGATACTAAGTAATATAATATATGAGAGGGTTTTCCACATCCTCTGGGTTTTTTCCTCCGAAAATAACAACCCGATAAATCAACAACCGAATCATAATCCCGGGCTCTCGTTGATCCGAGTGGGAAACAAGCGTGGGCCATCCCTATTCCCGATCCGTATGTGCCAGCCAATTGATCAAAGGAAGTGATAGGCCACTGAATATCTGCAGGTGACTCTGATTCGCTCTATGAACGTGAATTTTAATGAAGCCTCCCCTTTAGCGCATTGTCTGTGAATTATGGGAGAGTAATGAAATGGTATGTTTGTTGGGGATCATTTTTTGCCTTTGAGGGTGGTGTGACTTTATTTTTAATTTTATTATTTAGATTTTTTTAATTGTACACTTTTGTGGTCGAGTTTTATGTTGTAGTTGTGGAATATCTTTTCTCAAATAAAATAAAGTATTACCTATGTAAGTATGTTTTGGAGACATGATAAATGACGTAGATGAAAGTTATATTTCAAAATCAAAATACGGACATTAATTTCGATTAAATCTTCAAAAAATTCAAACGTCCGCATAAATTCCCTACTGAAGACAAATGTCTCTAATTATGGTTTTAAGAAAACAGTTATTTATAATGACCTTATTAACGGTCATCTGTCTGCTTTCGTATTGTCTCTTCAATAACTCAGAGTTCAACTATTGTAACTCAAAAATACGTGCCATTTTTTTTTCCAATTCGTCACAGAGAGACCAGAGAGTCACAAAGCTTACGTACTCTTTAGAATTCTGACGAAACAATAGAACAATTTCACGAAAATCACCGTGAAACCGATGTGATTACTGATTACCGATTACAATTGTTCACCAAATGACAACGTTAACTAAACCGTTTCTTAATAAAACGTTATGAATCTTGATTTTTATCGATACTCGACGAAATGGATCGATAGTTTTAATACAACGTACACTCAAGTTTAAACTCTATTTTGTTGTTTTTAAAGTTCAGATTTGCTTGGGGGGTTTGAAGTGCAATTTTTACAGTTGATTTGTAAAAGGTAAATTGTAAAATGTTCTAAAAACAACTTTCTTTAATCGAAATATGAATGCTCATGTTGTCGTAGACAATGGAATAATCTTTGAAGTTGATTTAGAATAAGTAAGCTTTCCTATCATTATGATAGTGAACAGAGATAATAGTGATACACATAGGTACACTACTGCCTTCTAAAATCAGCCTATAATGTTCCCACTGCTGGGACACAGACCTCCTCTCTGTGAGAGGGAGCGGGCCCAGTGCGAGTTGGAAGATGCCATATGTCTTCTAATTTTTGGTTCTAGGACATGCCGGTTTCCTCATGATGTTTTCCTTTACCGTTTTAAGAGCAGTGGTGATCAAATTATTTCACAAAGTAAAACGCCTGTCAGTCTGTTTTTTGCAAATGACACTCATAGCAATCGATACAAGTATGACTAATAAATCTATACTGCAGTCGTTATGAGTTTGCACTGGACTGTGATCTGCTGATGATTGATTAAAGCTCAAAATAATAATGAATGCATCGAACTTATCCTTTATATTCATCCATACTAATATCTATTATAAATTCGAAAACAACTGTCTGTCTGTCTGTATGTTAACTTTTCACGCCTAAACCGCTGAACCGACTTAGATGGGTATAGAGATAGTTTGAGTCCCGGGAAAGGACATTGGATACTTTTTATCCCGACACTCCCACGGGATCGAGACTTATGCGGCTGAAACCGCGGGACGCAACTAGTTAATTCAATGTCCTTGCTGTTCCTAGAGACATGGAATTTGGGGGTGTGTTCTTTGTGAAGAGTAGGTTTCCACTAAGAAAGGGTTTTTCGAAATGCAACCCCTAAGAGGGTGAATGTCCCCCCATTCACCCTCTTAGGTGTTGAAATTTTACGCGGACGAAGTCGCAGGCGGAAATAGCTAGTGTATAAATACATTGAACGTTACTTCAACGCTTGTCGATCAACGTTAAACATCAAATCAACAATTAATTTTGAACCTTGGAACCATCAGTTAACATTTTCAGCAACCCACGTTTACGCATCAAACTTAGCGCGGTAAGTTTCACTTAATCGGTTGTTATCATTCGTTATCACATGATCAATCAACGGCAGATGTCGGTAATCCAAACTAGTGGTAACTGATAAGGGCTGTTTCGCAATAACCGTGGTTACTGTTGACATACTACTTGTAGTTGGAGATAGGAGTTATATTTGCAAAACTTGTGTATCTATTGTAAGTAGGATTATTACTTTTGAGTTGTTTCGGTGTAGGCTTTGTGTACCTAATTTCATGCACATTTTGCGTCAAGTGCACATTCTGCTAATAATAATAATACCCTGCTCCCGACACCGGCGGAATACTATTTTTTATATTTTTAAATGTTTTTTATACTTATTTTTTTTATTTTAAGAAATATTTAAAAATGTAAATGAATATGTACATAAATAAATAAACGGAATAATAATTATTTCTTTATTTCCAAGTATATGGTATTTTGAGATCTTACACTAATAATGTTCCACATATACTATCATTGCTGGCGTAGAAATATAAAAAAAAAGTTAAGCACATTCAAATCATCACTAAATTAATTAAAATGTCAAAAAGTAAAATAAAAATTAATTTGTTATGTCCAAAATAATTGATATTTATTTGCTCACAAACTAACTATATACACTAGATACTAAAATAAACGACTAACTAACTTACAATACAAATATATAAAAATAAAAATAACAAAGGACACTTAGGCGTCGAAGTATTCATCCGCATCGCTGTCATCCGGAAACGTGCCCAGAAGACTGGCAGCATTGCCACGTTGAATGGCAATGCTAATTCTTTGGCCAAAGAACGACCCAGCCCTCTGGTCACGTGAAGTATCGACTAGCCGGCGAGAAATTTCCTTAAAAAGGAGACGCGCGCTCGGGCCCCATGACCCGAGCGTTTCGACCCCAAACGGCTCAAAGCTGTAGTTGCCCATAAGGTTACAGTATTTGCGCCGCTTGAGGGTCTCAGCAGCTGCAGCAGCGGCGCCAGCACAGCCCGCAGTGCTAGGAACATGAGATGGCGCAAGGGTATCGACACATGTTGCGTCCCACACCAAAGGCCTACCCACCTTCCAAGGCAACAACGTCATACCGTCTGGTCTCTTCCCATCATCACGTACCAAGCCGTTTGGTTCTAACACCGCTGGTACGCCGGCGGTGACAAAATACAAGTTCTAAAGTCAAAGTAATACAATGATATTAAGATTAATTGCAATGTCAGAAAATATAATTAAAATGTCAAAATAAACAATATTAAGTGCACATTCTGCGTCAAACCCGTAGATACCTACCTAGGTTCCTTTGTAAGTTTAGGTTCTACGAGTACTGCCTTACGATATCGTAGAAAAGCTTTTTGTAAGTTACGTGTTTGTAATTGAGGTTTGATCATAACGCTGATTTAATTTTAGGTTTTTTAGTTGTTTAGTTGTTTCTAACCGATATCAAAACTTTTTGGCCATTACGAATACATTTTTGACGTTTAGAACCGAAAAGAACTGCGAATCTAACCAACATCCTTTTACTACCAGATCAGAACCACGTAACTACCATCAACAAACATAATACGTAAAGTTCAAAGCATTCAATCAGTCGGTGCGGTGTCGGCGCGTAATTTCCTCGCGACCGTCCCGTTGTCCTGACGTTGTCGTGCCGTTGTCGTGCCGTTAGCGTACCTTCTGTGCCGGACAGCACAAAGAGCAAGAACTCTTTGTTGGGGGACCGATTCCGCATTGAAATTGAACGAAGTTTCGCGATATTGATAGGTCAATTTTAATTTTCAATAAGTTATAGTTGCTTTGAATGGAATGTTGGTGTTGTTTATTAAATTGATAGCGTTGATTATTTTGTTTTGCTGCGGAAATGTAGTAGACGTAAAATATGTTTTGTGATGCATTTGTTTTATTCGATATTTTATGGGATTACCCTCGACATTTGCAAACATAACGTGTATAAAAATTACTCACTTTTTTTTCGTTTTTGGTAACTTAGCCGATGTTGACTATTCTGCCAGTTTACTCACTTTTTAATATTATTTTGCTTTACATTCTTACTTAAATTGGGATGTCCATGTCATGATTAATGTCAACAAATGACTTTTAATTTTCACTTATCAAGATAGTTTCAAGTATATTGTCCAAGCATCAACTGATATATTAAAAGTTAACCCTTGCACAGCTCACCTTAACAGAATCCCTTTATCTCTACATCACCGTATTCTTCCCACAGCTCGCCCAATCACAGCTCACTAATTACAAACACTGTAAAAAATAAACGGCAAACTAAAAACATCACCGATCTGTCACCGTTTCGTGCATGTTCCGATAAATCCCTTGCGCACACGCACGCACTATAAATCGTGCTTACCACCGATGGGTGATCGCGATGTTTCGAATTTGTCCTTCGACTTTAGTATTAAGTGCTCCAATTATAATCGACCGGTTCGCTGATCGAGTTATGTTTTTATTTTTAAATTTTTGGCTGATTTAGTGGGTGTAAGGTTTGGTATTAATTTTAGGGATTATTTTGGGTGATTTTGTTAAGTTGATTTATACATACTAGCACCGCTTTATGTATTATGCGAATTTATTTTGTGTGTATGATGCGAAAAAAAAACTCATCATGACTTATCTAATACAATTTCCATAGTTTGCACAGACAAATGAAGGCTCCGGCAGACAGGTGCGACGCGACCGTGCATCTAGTAGAACAATTTACTATCACAACGTTTTCATAGAAATCGCTGTCGCTTTGCGCCTGTCTGCGGGAGCCTTAAAGTACTGTACTGTCACTGTCGTGTCGGTCAACTAAATTGTAATGACACGACAAAAGTGAATTACGTCCTCAATTAAAAAAAAGTACCTGCAAGAAAATTACGCATCGCTAAACGCTACAAATTTTGTAGATTATTATGCGTTCCTAACAATTCAACATTCACATTGAAAAGCCCCTTTATTTGAAGGACTACATACACTACATGATTAGTCTACCCTTCCTATTTGGCAAACACAACAACTAAACCTACCATTTTATAATTCACCCCGTGCATATCGCGCACAATATTGATTCTACACAATAAGCAAGCGGTATCTGGCGGTAATTGACCGGCCGTCCCGGTTGCGCTCGTAAAATGTCAGATACCGCGTTGTCCGCGCCGCGTATGTTCCCGATAGTCGCCACTGGGGTGAGTAGACTGATAACTGAGAATAATGTGGCGGTGGTGATAGCGTGGTGATTATGTGATTCGTGGGGAAAAGATTGGGGTTAAATAGGCTCTGTTTTGTGCAAAAATAGTCGTTTTTTACACAATTGCACTGTTAGTCCTTGTGTCGGTATCGGTCCGAGTGTTAAGGCCGCAGCACACTTGTAACGCCCGACGCCATCCCACGCTTACTTATTGGCCAAATGACGAAAATAGCTCAACGAGATGAAAAATGTGGCGCGTAAGCTTCAGTGATGTCGCGTAACGTGGTGTGTTATAAGTCTGTTTTCGCCTTTAAGGGGAAATGCGGTCGGAGAGACTTTTAAAAAAGTCTAAGGGGCTGTCTCCACGAGCGACAGAATCGCGGCGATAGTCTCGCCGTGCCATCAAATTTTCGCCGCGATGATATCGCCGTGTGGAGACACGTTCTAAGAGAGTGTATAGAAAGACGTGCCACGACGATAATATCGCCGCGATTCTCTCGCTCGTGGAGACAGCCCCTAAGTAAAAAGTCATAATTCGAGGCTTGGTTCTCGCCTATTTCCCCCTCCAATATTAGACTAATTTAAAAGATATCTCATAAACTGAATAAGAACGATATATACTGTGTCCCTATGTTTTTCTTTTTTCATTAATAGTTGTCAAATTTGTACACTAGTCAGTAGGCCTCTGATGACAGCGGTTTGAATCGGCATTATATGAGAGTTCTAGTGCTTATAAAAGTAATGTATCATCATAAAGGAAAACATAAGGACATGGTAGTAGTTAATACTTATTATTCTATAAAAAATCATTGCTTTATGGTCATTAACCAGAAAGAAAACAGGCGAGAGCGTTTCTATGGAGAATAGACCAACCGCATTTCCTCTTAATTCATGCTGTGTTGCGAAACAATGGCCAGTCAATAAGAAGACTGATGTTGATACTACTTTGAAAAACTGCTAACTTATCACTGAAGTAAGTTGACTGATGCAGTAGTTCTATCTATTGTCAGCCTGCTAACATGTATACACATGCTCTGGACGATATACATAAACTTCGACCAGATGTTCAGACCATGGAAATAAGCATTTTTCATTATGGGCACATTAATGAATTATTATTTTTTGTTAATTTTCATATTAAACTAAATACCTTGACGTAAATCGCCCGATATGCATCCCTCTTTATCCGAATTGGCAACGATGACGTATTTTCATTCATAAGATTTGGCGGGCTGCAACTTGCCACAACTGTGTTAAGACCCTTTCTTACTGCATGCTCAATTAAATTAAATGAAATGAAATTACAAATATCTTTGTAACGAAGCCTTTTTAAGTACTACTTCCTTTGTTAGATTTAATTTGTAAAAGCTATAGAAGCCTCTGACAAAGTTTATGGATATCGTAAAGAACACGGTGTATACAGGGTGGTCCAAAAGTCGTGGATCAAACGAAATAGCTCCCTATTTCGTTTGATCCACGACTTTTGGACCACCCTGTATACACCGTGTTCTTGAAAAGATTTTTTGTTGGAAATTACCTCCTTCATCTCCATGAAGGAGGTAATTTCCAACAAAAAATCTTTCTACAGCATGGTCATAATTCGATTGCCCTAAAAGTTATGAATATTTGTGTATACCGAGTTCTTTTACAATTAGATGAATTTAAAAAAAAATGTGATATAAAACAATAAAACAAACGGTGTTGTATTAATACTAGATAATGTATCAGCACTACAAAGTTCTATTAGGGCTCTGAGTATCAAATTTCAAGAGCAATTTATTTTTTTCCAAAAATTTTGTAAGGTTACCAAAAATTATTTCTCACTTTAAAAGCGTTGGAAATGACCCCCTTTATTCCCCTACTTCGTTTGATCCACGACTTTTGGACCAACCTGTATAAAGTAAATAAATAAACGGGTATGATCTAGCTGTCAAACTAAACTTAGGATCATCGCATTAGTCTAATATGTAATTAACACTGAAAATGAAACCTTGTGAAGGCCGCAGGAACCCGCTGGATGCGGAAAGTACAAAATCGGTCGACGTGGAGGTGCTTGGGGGAGGCCTATGTCCAGCAGTGGACGTCTTTCGGCTGAAATGATGATGAATGCTGCAAATCGTGAGGGAAAGGCTGCTGCTCTAAATTGTCTCCACAAAAAACAATATACTTTGGCCTTTTTCCCATGGGATAGAAGAAACTATAGACGCCACCTGCTACGAACCTTACATAAAGATAACTGCACATTCTATAAAAAATAGAATATTATTTTTTATTTACAGCACCTTAAATAGCCACATAATCATCAGCAAAAGAACAATGATGTCTTCATCAACGTCACTACCAAAATATCAACCCTCAAATGCGCGGTGGGTCATCGCTGACGCGTTTAGACGTCGACGTCGACGCAACAAGTTACAAACACAACGAGGCTCAAGTGTAACTTGTCATGACGTCGCAGCGAGTCTCTTGTTTACGTCAGGTTTGTGGACTCTACGAGTGGACTTCGGTTTTCATGCAAAACGTTTGTGGGAGAAACTGTTTTAGGGGTGGTTCTTCAGTGCAAGGACCGAGTAAAGTTAAGGTAGGTAGATATTGTTTTATCCTAATTGTTATTCTATTATTTAAATACATGCGACTCTGGATTAATGCTGTGTACTTATGTGTTTAGTTGGTAAGCCTTGTTAAATAAATAAATTAATATCTTTGCAGTTTATCTTGTATATCATACTAGCAGCGCCCCGCGGTTTCACCCACGTAAGTTTTGATCCCGTGGGAATATGAGGATAAAACTACCCTATGTCCTTTCCCGGAACTCAAACTATCTCTATACCAAATTTCCTCTAAATTCGTTCAGTGGTTTAGGCGTGAAAAGGTAACATACAGACAGACAGAGTTACTTTCGAATTTATAATATTAGTATTAGTATGGATAAGAAAGAAATGACAAAGAATTTTGAAGTTCTGAAAAGCAATATTATTTTGTAAGATTTTCAGTGTAGATAAGTAACCAGATACCTATTACGACAGTATTAAATACGTAAGTACCTACCAATTTTCCTTATTCGAATAATATTTAGCAATCGATTTTTTACTATCTGACATAAAGGATGGCGATAATTAATTAGTGATAGATGCGTCTACATATCTATCAATCTATCTACATATCTATTACTTGACCAGTTCAAAACAGGGAGACTATTTCAGCCCGAGAAAATTTTATGAAAATTATACCCTTTTACTTTCAATTTAAACAAATGCATTCAATTTGCATCCGGCATGTCCTAGAACCAAAAATTCGAAGACATGTGATACCTGCCAACCCGCACTGGACCCGCGTGGTGGATTACGGCCCACTCCCTCTCATTGAGAGGAGGCCTGTGTCCCAGCAGTGGGAACATTATAGCCTGATTATGTATGTACCTGTGTATTCAATTTGAACTCCACCATCCTACCATCGAAATATATTTTCATACATAAACGGTACATTAATAAACATGTATGATAACACTACGGTATCTAACATTGAGCATATAAAGCTTGCGCAACAAGTAACGATTTGTCGCTGTCACTCCGGCGCGGGAGGGTTGACTCCGAGTATATCAACTATTTGAGCTCCTGTTAATGTTCCTACTTACGTCTTGTTGGCATTCATGGCGGTTATGGGTTGGATGTCACTATTTCATGATGTGTAAAAGTAATAATGGTGTCTATGGTATTTTTAATAAAAGAAGCGATGGCTGAAAGTCATTAAAATAGACAAAAACATATTCGTTTTTCGACAAATCGAAAAAAAAATCTCAAACTTATTTTACTAATATAATAGTAGTTAATAGGTGCCTCCAGACAGAGCGAGGCAAGCGCCGCAAATGATTTTTTTTATATGTACGGTTGCCTCAGGCTGAGGCATCTAATATACAAAAAAAATCACCTGCGACGCATGCCTCGCTCTGTCTGGATGCACCTTAACAGTCTTACCAAGAGGTATTGTGATACCCAGTATCTGGGATGAAGAGGTCAGATAGGCAGTCAATCCATAAAAATACGTTGCGTTTACGTAAAATACTGGTATTCAGCTGTGTCTGGTAAGACTGAAAGCCGACTCCAACATAGTTGGGAAAAGACTTGGTACAAGAGAACAGTGTTAACATGTTAGAGAACTGTGTTACAACAAATCATGACTCGTCATTTATTTCTAGTTCATTCAGTCTTTGACCAGATGGTCAATGGGTCAATGGGTGCAATGAGATCATTGCACCCATACTGTGTCACACACTGGTCGTCACATTTCACAAACACTTATTTCCAACCAACATAAACCTCTGAAAACCTACCAACAACTAAACCCGCAACACATACATCAACAAACTTTTACCTTTCACATCAAGATAATTATATAGCTCGTTAATATCATAAATATCCATCAATGTCGCAGCGAAGTTAAATTAATACGCTCATGAATCCAGTGTCGTCGCGTATCAATCAAGAGATGGCGTTGATTGATTGGGACGGCGACCGGCGAAACAAATTCTAGTATCAATCATGTTATCGACGAATATCAATGGAGTAGGTTATTCATTTATAAAATTATTGCTTGCGTGTTTGGGTCTGGGTAGCAAGGTTTTTCGAAATTGCTGTTTATTTGTCGAAGTTTTTAGTTAGGGAAGTTATATCATGATGACTTAGAAATGGTATTAGAATATTATAAAGAAAAGTGGCAGGAAAGTAATCCTCCTTTAACCCTTCGTATGCTTAAACGTGGATCCACGCGAGACACAATGGCTTTTTAATTATGTCTGTATTTTTTTTTTTTAAATTTGAAATGGGCTTGCTCTTGACTCTAGTCTAGGTCAAAGGTCGAAAGTCGACAAAGTATTAATTACGGCATTCAACCGGTTAACGTTGAATAGTGTTGTTTTGTGTTAAAAGACTGCATCGCATAACATTGCATGCATAACAACGAAACCCATCGTCGGTCGAAAGTCTACGACGTCAGGACCAGGGCGATGCGCCTCAAGTGGAGTTGGGAAGGAAATCTAGCTAGACCAGGAGATGGCTGATGGAGTAAAGCTGTGACCGAATGGTGGGCCAGGGTTAGGCCAAAGAAACCAGGGCCGTCCAAAAGCGCGCTGGGTTGACGATATCGTCAAAGTCGCGGGGAATACCAGGATGAGAGACGCATGGGACGTATAGCAGAAGAAAGGGGAGGCCTAAACCCAGCAGTAGCAGTGAGCAGTAGGTAGTGTGATTCAGGGTTGAAATGATGATGATGAGTGTTGTTATTCAAGTTGCAAAATGCTACCAAGCTTTAAGTAAAACACTTTAGTTGATATTTCAATACTTTTAATCTTTTTAGGGTTCCGTACCTCAAAAGGAAAAACGGAACCCTTATAAGATCACTTTGTTGTGCATCTGTCTGTCCGTCAGTCAATACCCTTTTTCTCAGCAACGCGTGGAGTTATCAAGTTGAAATTAATATCAAATACTCAGGGCTACAATCTCTTGATGCAGTGACAAAATCAAACTTCCAAGTCAACGCATTCAAAAGATACGGGCGTTTATGTTCTGAAATCAAAACCTATAAGGTACTTCCCGTTGACCTACAATCATGAAACTTGGCAAGAAGCAATGTCATGTAGCACTAGTAAAGGAAAAAATCCGAAAACCGTAAATTTGTAGTAACATTACAAAAAAAAATATTTTAAAACTATTTACATACTTACCTACAAATTTGTACGGAGCCCTCGGTGCGCAAGTCCGACTCGCACTTGACCGGTTTTTTTATTAATTTGGCTCTTGTTAATCGAAGTTTATGATAATATTGCAATAAAATCTAACAAAATAAATATATTGATCGATTCAGTTTATTTCATAATTGAAAAACAAGCTTTATATCATTTCACAAACAGTTTAATAAGCGAAATATTATAACTAGCTGCGCCCCGCGATTTCACCCGCGTACCTAAGTGTCGATCTCGTGGGAATATCGGGATAAAGAAAAAGTAACCTAATGTTAATCCAGGGTGTCAGCTACCTCCATACAAAATTGGTCCAGTCGTTTGAGCGTGAAGAAGTAACAAACATAATATAAACACACACACTCACAAACTTTCGCCTTTATAATAATTAAGTGTGATAAAATGAACAACGTTCATCGTCAATTTTATTTTTTATTGACCAATATTTAGTTTCGATCGATAAATCATTGATAGTTAATGACTTGAAATATAAATCAGATCTAATGGCTAATCAAAGTAAGATTTGTTTTCAACAAAAACCAAATAGAAAACATACAATATTTTTTGTTTTAAATAGTTCAATATACTTTATATAGTAATATCTTATTATGGGTAGAACAAAGTTGCCGACATTGTACCTCTCTGTTTATGTTCGGACTTATTTGGAAAAATGTCAATTCTATTAGTTGAATCTTGTTAGTTTTTGTAACATGACAAAAATACAGTCATCGAGGCAAAACCGTGTCACGTAAATATATGCAAAGTTATTCTTATAATAAACAAAAACTGCAATCACCTGCAGTTTAAGCAAATTAATCAGATGCCAAAAATAATGTACTGGCAAAATAAACAATTGATTTGTTTGTTTAAATTAATCTTGGCGCATCAGATAAATGTGAAGGTTGTCGTCTTTTGTAGCATTTAAATATCATGGTTATCAATTGAGATGTCTCGCGTCGATAATATTGTTGAATAGATACGTCAAAATAATGAAGAAAAAACTGTGATACACTTTTAAATTTTTAATTACCATAGAGATGATGTAATAAAGGATAAAGAGATGGCCATTTGCTTCTCAAAATAATAGTATGGCACGTTATAAAAGTCTAGATAGAAACGGGTTGGGTTGCTTTGTAGACTAAACACTTATATCATATTTTTTATTCAATTTCCCACCATCGCCCTTTTACAACCGGGCAACCAGACGTACTGCAGCGTACCATCCACACTTGGTTGATATCCCGACGAGTCGTACTCAGCGCTTCGCCTCCACGTTTATTATGCGCACAGCCAAAGTGTGGAACTCTCTGCCGGCATCTGTGTTCCCTCCCACATTTAACTGCCTTCAAAACAAGAGTGAACAGGCATCTTCTGGACACACTCGTTCCATCATAGACCTCATCCATCGCTTTTTATCAGGCGTGATCGAGGTCAAGAGCTGAGCCATTAAGCAAGAAAAAAAGCCATTATTTATATTTTTGTGATGATTGTAGTGTACCTAATATGTCAACATTCGGGTGAATGCTCTGTTCTATGACGTCAGTTAAGTAATGGGCATAAGTTATATTGCTATGCTTGATACGTGTTATTTTCAAAGAAAGGGTTCATATTTAAACAGAAAATAATGATACTAGTACAGCGGTCAGCATTCTAGATATTATTATGAGTTAGAGTTCCCCTCATCATTCATCCTATCATTTTTCAATAAAACATTACAAAAAAGATACCAAATCCACGCAACAGATGAATGTTAATCTCCACTCGAGATCGTCGGATAACCCTAAAAAATCGCCCGTCTGCCAACAAACATTGGGACAAATCTATCGGTCTAACCGACCTCGACGCTGGATTAGATGGGTTCGCGTGAAAAATCCCGGACGGGCAGTGTCCGGGCCGGTGCGATCCGTATTTGTCAACGCTGTGATGTCCGGACATCATTTTCATTAGCGAGAAGAGCCTGGCTCATTTGTACCAATGTTTGGTAACAGACGGGGTACGAATGACCGGATGAATGTTTTTTTATTTCTTAAGTTTTTTTGGGGCAGAATTTTAGGGTCGAAAATGATCACTTTGGTTACGATAAGCTTTTTTATGGAAAATTTTGTTACGACAGTGACACCTTGTAATCGAAGGTGACCATAAATTGGTATGATCGTCTTTTTATATTATGTATGTTGTAAAACGTTTGTATTATCAAATAAATTAAAACCTATTGCTAACATCTCATAATTATGTCCTTCACAAAATCTTTGCAAAATTTGAAGCGATTAATATTATCTAAAGAAATTAATTACCTTCATTTTTATTGTACAAATAAAAATTATCAATTTATAGTTTTAAATAACTCCAGTTTTGTCATAAATTATTATTAAAATTATGGTAGTTTAAACGCTAAATTAAAACATTGTAAATTATTTAAATTCTTAATTTGATTAGGAGATAACATGTTTTCAAAAACTTTCTGTAGGTATTGTTATTCGTATTAATTTATGAATATTGCCAAATAAAAAATGTCATTTGGGTAATCAAAAGCAGTAAAATTTTACATTTATAATTACAGATAGATTTGGCAGATAATTATAAAAGAACCGTATAATTAATGAGAGAAATGTGTAAAAGTGTGACAGTTTTTAATAATTTATGATAAATACTGCTAATGATTATTTGAATTTTAGCTATAACGTTATGCTACTGACTAATGACGTAAGACCTGGTCAAATCGATCGATGGAACTTGGATTTACACCGAACGCAGCTATGAGGGAACAAAGTTATTACATAAAGATAAGTACAGACGCCAGCACATCAAGCTACTATAAACTGTCAAAATTTTCTAATAGATTTTCAACTTTATCGCGAAAGCATAAGGTTCAAAGTTGATTGGGAAAATTTGACAGTTTCGAGTAGCTTGATGTGCTGGCGTCTGTACATAGACTTAATTTATCAATGCATCAACAGGATGCCCGAGTAATCAACTGACAATCTCATGGGCTGACTTGCGAGATGCCACACAGAAAAAAAAAGTAATATGACATACAAATACTTACACAAAATTAAATTAAACAAAAAAAATTTTGTGTAAGTATCTATTTTTTCTATCTGCATTTCAATGTCGCTAAAATTAAAAGAAAATATTAAAAAAAAACACAAATTTTCTTTCCCCATAAAACAAACAAACTTTTCTCACAACACATTTAAATTATTAATTGAACGTCACCACATCAATTTCTAATAATTAAAATGATAATAATTATAAGAAGGCTTTCCTTAATAAAGTGTAAATGTTTAAGAATTCCGCTCATCATGCGTCACTAATGCGTTGAAGCGGTGGTCTGAATATTTTAAATAATGATTGGAAATAAATTAATAAAGTTAAGTTTGTAATTAATTTTGTGCTGATATTGGACACACACGGTGACTTGACTTAATGAAAATCGTCGAAAGAAAGTTTCTTATGAATGTAAGTTTATGAAGCCTTTTGGAAATTCCTATTATTATTTGAATGCATGATTTACTCAGTGGCGTGCATTGGTTTTCAGAATAGGTAGGCACTAGGCCAGGTCACTAATCTAATCAGAAAAAAAGTGAAGTCAAAAGTGTGGTTATTTGAGTAGGCATGCCTACTTAAGGGTGATAAATTGCGAAGGTCGAACGTCATGGTATTACGCGTGAGACGAACGTATTAACTTGAACGAGTAAAGACCAATGACAATGTGCGAATAGTACGGGAGCCGAGTAAGCCGTCCGGTGACTGCTTACTGCCGCGCGTGTTTGTATGAAGATTTTGTTTTTTATTAGGTATGATAATTTAGTGAGTTTCTTAATTGTGGGGCACACACACTAAAATGTAATTGACAGGCTTATGTTGATATATCAAGGTAGGCACTGCTTATATGCCTATATGCAATGCACGCCACTGGATCCATTTAAGCAAAAGACTAAACGTCATTTATACTATGATATTCCTTCCAATATCTACCTATTTCTTTTCTTTTTATGTTTATAAGTGGCAAGTGATTTGTAGCTAAGTAATAACAGCCGCACGGGTCGATCGATCAGGTTAAGCTACGCTTGCCGCGGTCGGTCCGTGGATGGGTGACTATCTTTACATATCAAGACCTCTCCGTGCCTCGGAAGGCACGTTAAGCAAGGTCCCGGCTGTCAATGCTGTCATTCGTGGATCTTTGGTAATCGTTACGTCGTCAGAAGCCCGAAAGTCTGACAACCAGTCTTACCAAGGGTACCGTATTACCCAGTTACTTAATTTGAGTTGGATAGGCAGGCAGCTGCATCCAGTGAGACTGGAAGCCGACCCCAACATAGTTGGGAAAGGGCTAACAAATGATGAAATGGCAATACAATAAGGAATTAAATATAATGATCACTAAAGACCGGATTATATGCAACATAAAAAGCTTGAAATATGCATGCAAATATGCATGAAAAATGCTTGATATATGCACGAAAACTGACAGAATATGCAACATTAAATGACAATTTTTTTTTTTGTTTTGTAAATATTATTCCTTTAGATTAAAGTTTATTGTTAGTAAATACTTGTTTTAAGTTTTACTTTATTAAGTATGTATCTTTATAATTTATTGTTTTTTAATAAAATAAAAAAAACTATTAAGTTTTAGATTTTTTATTACAAAATCAGCATACATTTAGTAGAAAGCAATAACATGCATAATAGGTAGGAGGAAGGAGTAGTGCGGTAGGCGAGCGCGACGATCATTTGTCTCTTTCATTTTATTATCGTACGAAAACAAAAAACGCGCGGCTGCTGAGTGCGCTGCGCTCGAAATATACTGTAAATTATAGCGATAATATGCATCATCACTAGATCTTAGGAAAAATATGCTATTAGCGCTAAAAATGGCTTAAATATGCAAATGCATATGCAAATATGCAAATGCATATTATCCGGTCTCTAATGATCACCAAAAAAATATATTGAACACCAAAAAATGAAGTCTAAAATTACCTCTGGGTACCCCGAGGTTAGGTTTGGTTAGGTTACTTTAAACCCTTTACACAGATTTCTGTGTAAAGGGGGCTTCTTGGGGAGGGGGGGGGAAGCGGGGCTCCGTCGACATAGGATGCAAAAGCATAGACCTTTACATAGGTATTTTACAATAAAATGGAGTTTTAATTTTGGTGATCATTTAGTATTTCTGGCAGTAAAAAGTGTTTTTTTTTAATGTTATATTTTACTTTTTCTGGTGATAAGTTAAACATAAGCCATACAATAACGCAAATAACGTATATAACACTGTTAGGTACTGCCATATTTCAAAAACTTTCACAGAAGTCAAATTTAAATGATAAACTGCTTACATAAATCCATATCATTAAAAACAACTGTCATATGATTATCTGCATGTACCTAATTGCACTACCTATCATAAATTGATATGCCTTCAAATAATTTGGCACAAAAATAAAGAAACAAAAGCCTATCTGACAAGAATCAATAAAATAATTAATAAAACTAGGTTAAAAACTACCAAAACGCATCCAAAAATTTACCTAACGAACGGTTGCCAATCCTCCGTCATTAAAATATTTAAAAATATTTGACCTGCGACACCCATTAAAAGACCTCAGCGCCATTATCATCATAATTAAGTGTTAATTCCTTATGTATTAGAAAGTTTACATTTTTATGTAGGTAAATTTATTAAATATTTACATATAAAATCTTATAGGTATATTGTATGGATAATAAAACCAATGGAACTTGTGTTGTTTCGTAATGAAACAAAAGAAAGGTTCATAATGATTCTATCGATACTATAAGGCATCGATGAATTTTATGACTTTATTCGATAGTAAAAATATCGATTTTGGGTTTGTTGTATAAGTATTGGTTTTCATTTCAAAGAAACAAAAGCCGGAAACAAAAAACACAGATTGCAAGTAAATACCATAGATAGATGTAAAGGTAAACGTCGAAAGACCAACATGTATTTTCGCTTTCGCAGATTTGAAAAACAAAATGTTGTATAACGTATAAGTCAAAATAAGTAGTTCTAAAACAATAGCGAAACAATTGACAATACCACAGATAGAAATCAATACGTAAGATCATTATCTGTTGGTATTGTCACCGATTACTAAGCAAATCTATTATGTGCCATGAAAACGACATCCATACTAATATGTAGGTATTATAAATGAGAAAATGTGTCTGTCTGTCTGTTACCTCTTCACACTTAAACCGCTGAACCGATTTAGATGAAATTTGGTATAGAGATAGTTTTAGTCCCGGGACCTTTCCCGGGACTAAAACTATCTCTATACCAAATTATAGGATAGTTTTTATCCTGATATTCCCTCGGGATCGACATTTACGCGGGTGATACCGCGGGGCGCAGCTATTAAAAAAATAAACGTCAAATCAATTGAAGCAATAAAAAGAAAAGTATGGGAAAAGCATGTGTTTACAGTGAAGGCTACTCAGCACGTTACATTGTTGCTACTTGTACGAGTTGTAGACACTTGTGAATGCGCGGGGCCCGGAGGTCGCGCTAGTCAAGTACCGTTAGCAAATAACAGAGGTCCATTGTTTTTTTTTTTTTAAAGAATTTTCTGATTTTGCTATAGAGTCCACACCTTATGCTTAATTTTGCTGCCTAGGGGTTTTCCTTGGTAAAGATTGTTTCTTAGAAAAAGTTGTGGTTATTCACATTTTAAGGTGACAAGAATTTTGGTATAGGTACCTACAGTACAGATAGCACTAAGATTTGTGTTTTATTCTTAATAATTTATTATTTCGTTGAAAAAAAAAAAACGGCTTTGTTTTTACAGTCCTCTCAAAACCTACTACAGACATTTACATCTCCTACAAGAAACGGAAAATCCCAAACAGATATAAATTAATAAAAAAAAACGGCTTAAGATATTCCTAGAAAACTAAGAACATTACAGTATCTTCAAGCACAAAGAGCTTCAAAAGCTTCAAGTTAAGCTCGTAACAATGCACCACAATCTTATCCCATACTACTTCAAAAACACGAATAACTTACTCGAATAGCACTTAACAGATTTTCAGTGCAGATAAACAGGCAATCCGCACTCGTGTTGCTAACGTTACGTTTGATCCAATTGAACAGGCGAGCGGCCGCTCTAACGTCCACGATGCATGCTGCACCGCAGGGGCGTGGCCACGATGCGTTTTGACCAATGATTTCGCTCCGTTCAAGCAAAACTAATTATACTGATTTATGCTCCCATTGTTCATTGTTTTATGTCTTTCTCTTAGTGTACACTTACAGACCCATATTCGTATGTAGATAAGTGAGTAACTTGATATATCGCGTTTTGTTGCCTTTTTATGTTTTCGTGACTCGCCCGGTTGTGAGTTACGGTTGTAATTAGCCGTTTATTTTCATGGATACTGAGACCTTCGGCAGAGGCCACTGAGTTTAAGGCAACAGGGAATCAATTTAACTTGCATTTAGCGTTTATTAAGTAGGGTATTAGCTTGATAGCAATGATATGATAATTGAGCAGATTACTGAATATTATGAGCACTTTAAAATTGTAATCAGTAAAGTAAACCAACAGGTGTGCTGGTAGCTCCTCGCGACCTCGTTGCCCTCACGCATTGTGTAAATCGAAAGCTCTACATTATAAAGTAGCCACCTTCCAGACGTTACCTTTCACTCGTTCGACGTAAAAATCCAATCGCTATTTAAAAGAGCATTTCAATAATTCCAGCATAGTTAAAGTTGAGAGTGAACATAAAAAGAGACAAGCGGACGAGCAGGTACAATGAGCTCGGAGATGTAACAGAAATCGCGCGCGGTGTCACCACCCATTGTATATCAATATTTTAATAAGCATATTCTGAAGAAAAACAGAGCAGCAAATCGTAGCGTCCGGCGCGGCAGCTGCGCCCGCGTCGCATTCACCTGTCGTTCGAAGCGCGCGCGCACGTGGGCGGGGCTAAGGAATGCAACGTTTTTCGCGCTTTTTTCCATTTGCCCCGTCAGTCGCCACCGGAATTCGGGTGCGATATTTTCTTTGGTTGGAATCCAAAGGCTTTACGGGGACTTGAGATATTTATTCCCCTTTAGTCCGTTGTCTTTTAGATTTATGAACGCTGATCTTTTTATGCGATTTATTGAAGTTTTAATTCAGGTAACGAAACGAAGGTTTTAGAGTTATGATTTTTAGAACTCGACCCGACCGTTTGAGTCTTTTTTACGAAAGATAATAATGTAGAAGAGGTAACTAGTATGTTTCTTGCAAATTAAATGTTAAGTGATGCGTTTAAAGGCCATCTTGCGGAGAATAGGGGTTAAGATAATAAATATGTTTTGCAAGTCAAAGGCGCACTTAAGAGATTATAGTGGCATTTCTTGCGCGTGAGAAATTTCTATGCATCGTAATAGAAATTTTATTAAAACAGTTTATTCTTATAATAAGGCTCTAATTGGTTTTATTGTTTTTTAATTGCTAGTTGCTCTTAGCTCGCGTTATAAAAATGCAATAGGTATGTAGATTTCCTATTTCTAAAAAACATTTTTCACCAAGCAGGTACATTTTTTTTTTTCATGAATTTTGCTAGCAACCTTGTTGCTTTACGAAAGCAAATCGTATTTCCGTCCAAAAACAATTAACCAACAGAGCAACCCTCAACAAATCATGCACCACCGAAAATTCGTCATTTTCACTAAACAATTCGTGTGTATTTAACATTTAACGTAACCACCTAATCGCGTGTGGTTATACCGATAAAGCAAGTGGGTCAGGTAGTGGGCTATCAGTCAAAAAATAAACAACAATAATACACAGAAATCTATGGGGAACTAGGCGAGGTTGAGTGGCTTCCGTCGACGCAAGATTGATCGAGCAATCGCAATTATGAAAAATGATTTCGTGATAGCAGTGGCGAAGTGACCGACGTGCGCGGGGAGAGGGTTTAGTACTGTCACTGTCACTTCTGTGGTGCAGTGGCGTTCATTTCATATAGGCATATAAGCAGTGCCTACCTCGATATATCAACATAAGCCTGTCAATTACATTTTAGTGTGTGTGCCCCACAATTAAGAAACTCACTAAATTATTTTCATTTTGAACTTAGTTCCTGCCGGGGGTCCCCCGACGACACGTTTTTTTTCTGATTAGTGACCGCGTCTGCCTAGGCTAGACCCGGCCTAGTGCCTACCTATTCTCAAAACCAATGCACGCCACTGCTGTGGCGATCGAATTCTGTCGTATTATCTTAAATTAGAGCAGTGGTGGCCAAGTGGTAACGGCCGCGACTGACGAGCCTTGTCATTGGTTCGAACCCAGACAGACGCTTTGCTTTGAGTAAATTGTTTCATTACCTCTGCTCTAAAAGCGGTGAAGGAAAACATCGTGAGGAAACCGGCATGTCCTAGAACCAAAAATTCGGAGACATGTGAGATCTACCAACCCACACTTGGCCCGCGTGGTGCATTACGGCCCACTCCCTCTCCCCGAGAAGAGGCCTGTGTCCTATAACCCTGACCCTGTGACCCATGTCCCGTGGCCTGAGTCGGCGCATAATGTATTTTTTTTTCCATACTTCTCTATCAGTCATCTCGACAGTCACCTCCTTTCTAACGATATCATCGTCCACACAGTCCATCCATCGTTTCTTTGGTCTTCCCCAACTCGTTTAGCCATTGACATTCATACTCCAAATTTTCCTCACGATATTTTCCATAGTCGGGGAATAACATACATGGTTAGGTACCTACTTTTTGTAACTTGATCGTTTAAATCAAAGAGGGCGATCCGCAACGGTTCTAATGATATTAATACATATCGCAGTCTGTTTTGGACTATATCTTTACGTTCTAAATAATGTAAATAATAGCTTTGTTTTTGTAAACATTTTTCTGACTAACAAGTTATCGAAAAAAATCGATAAATCGCTTCAAACTCATAACTTGTGTCTGCTGTCCCTGGATTTGTACCGGATTGTCGATGAAGCTCTTCATAGAACCTATTTGTAAGCGTGTAAAATACTAAATAGTAAACAGAGTGCCCATGAAAAACCGATCGGAAAAAGTTTGGTTTTGTTTGTTTTTTTGTTATGACCTTCGTTATCTGCCTAGTCTGTTCCCAACTATGTTGGGGTCGACTTCCAGTCTAAGCGGATGCAGCTCAATACCATGCAGTATTTAACATGGAGCGACTGCCTATCGGACCTCCACAACCCAGTTACTGGGTAATACTTGCCAGTAAACACCCAGTTGCTGGTAAGACGGGTTGTTAGACTTTCGGGCTTCTGACGACTGTCAAAGATCCACGAATGACAGGCATGTTACGGACTTCTGAAACGAAATCTTTTTCAGTAGGTACTCGTCGCTTTTTGCTACCATAGGTACCCCTTTTATTATGAAGTCAGTTAAAATACCGTATGACAGATAGGTGATTTTCCATTAGTATTGCAGTTATCACCCATTGGTGATACAATATGAGAATTTACTTGAATACTTCGAAAAACTGACATTAATCATGAAATGATACGAATAATAATTATGACGCTGCTAATATTACAATTAACTAATAAAAATGCGACAGTGATAATAAAGGTACTTGAAACACAAATTATATTGTATGGCCAAATTATCTAATATCACTTGATTTTAATAACCTTTTATGATAAATAACTTTATTGATACCTTTCTTACAGATAATATTTTATGGGTGGAAATATTGTAAAGACGAACTTTTATTAGATTAATTTATGCAGCACCATTGCTTGCTCTTAATTTATTAAGATAGTTAGATATAGTCTATTTGACAGTCGCTATGGGTCCTCCGAAACCCGAAAGACTTACATTCAGTCTTACCAATATCGTATTACCTACCTACCCAGTAACTGGGTTGTGAAGGTCAGATACGCAGTCACCATGTAAATTACTGGTATTCAGCTGCAACCGGTGAGATCGGAAGCCGACCCCAACATAGTTGGGAAAAGGCTAGGCAGATGAAGATGAGTCAGCAGACAAAAAAATTGAATCCACAAAAAAAGAACATAAAAAAACAAATGAATCTATTATTGGATAGATTCATTTGTTTTTTTTATTACAGGTACAACTTATACACGCAGCAAGATCAATTTATTGTTACTTATTATAAAAAATCGTCGTACTAAAAACATTTATTTAGGTACTTAAATTCCTCAGAAACCACTTCAGTCCAGACTTATTAGAATAGTCTTGCATATCGAGACACTCGACTAAAATATGCCTCTATATAAATTATGGCGGTATATAAATCCAAGTGTGTGAAATCCTTCTGCGGTCAGGGCGTCCAATTTCGGATTCGATCACATTACCATAAGGCGAGTGCGCGACTGTGCGATGCACTGCCCATTGCGGACATACGGACGGGGAGGACGGATAGCAGAATGTAGTGGCAATATTGATACGTTTTTTTATGTTGGGTATTTACAAAACCATAAGAAATGGAATGAGAAAAATGTCATGAGGATAGTTTTGAGTATCAATGTCAATGGCTATAAGAGTAGGGGAAGACCAAAAAACGATGGATGGACTGTGTGAATGATGATATGGTTAGAAAGGTGTTGATTACCGAGATGACTACTAATAGAGAAGTATGGAAGAAAAATACGCGCCGACTCCGAAAAAATTGGGTGAAGGGCAGGACAATGATGTTTTAGAAGACCATCTATATAAAAAAAAGATAGAGAATCCTATTTCAGAAACAAAAGTTTTAATAACTAAGTTATAAGTTTCAGTTTTGTCTCTACAATAGTACCCCTGAAAATGACTAGCACCATACTGGGGCCATGTGTCATATCATAAGATATGACACATGGCCCCAGTATGGTGCCAGTGTAAGTAGCACTTATGCATATGACATCTAAATACGTCAGTCATCTTAGACAATACCTAAAAGACAGCGGCGTGGTTCTAGGTATAGTACATCTCTATCTGTCGTCTGAAAGTAAAATAAATACAAAGAGAAAGTTATTGATTATCATAAATTTCACAACCGTGATTACTTTTAGATTCAGGAGGACTCAGGAGCCTTAATAGGCACAAAAATTAATTAAAGTTCAGAATAATAAAAAAATCTAAATATTTTATTTCACATGGGCACTTATTAAACGTTAGAAGCTAAGTGCACATTCTTAAGTGAGAGCAGTTTTTAATATGGGGGTATAAAGTAGGTAAGTCAACATTAAACTAGAACCAAACATCTACCGACTGCCAGTATAAAGAGGACAAACTACCCCACAATAAAACACTTTCCCTACGCACCCAACCTGTCGCTCGCCTCATTCCCCGTCCATATGCCCCACACAGCCTCGCCGACTATTTTATATAGTATTTAGATGCACATTAAGAGTCATCTTTAACTGGAGAATGTTCCGATCGGGTATCATTACCATATTGCTGGTCGGGAACCCTTGACTACAGACGTAGTGTATGATATTCAGACTAGATTATGCTGGAATAGATAGGGACTCATTACTTGGACGCTGACTAAGATTTTGCGGATCTTTTTTGAGTGGACTGCAGTTTAGGGCTGAGGTGGAAGGGGGTTTTCCAAGAGGTGATTGTTAAGCTGCAAACCATGGAAGACGGTGAGGGTTATGTTGCCAAAACTTTTCTAGTTCAAAGTTTGTATGAAGTAATAGTAACTATCTAGTGGACAATGGTTATGATTCCTTCAGACAACTGAATCATTGAAAGACTTCTCAGTTCTCTTTGAATTAAAAATGAAAGCCCCAACCAATAAAAAATGATTTAAAGCCAGGCTGAATACGAAAGCAGCACCAATTCCCAATCAATTAAAGCAAACCGAAGCAAAGGAACAAAACCAACGTTAACCAGTCCATTAACCCTGAAGCCAGTAATTATAAAGGTGGCGAACGTGAAAACAAAAGCCAAGTCCTCCACGAGGCTAACGTGTAAAGAATGCACCGATTCCGAGAGACGACGCCTCTCGACCGCATTTTATCACCGACTAATGATCTCGGGCGTCTACGCCGCGTAATGAGAGCGCCAACCGCCCCGGCTCACAACCAATAAAATATTTATGAAACCATCCCCCGCCCTAATGGAACGCGTCAACTCCCCACTTAGAAAACTCCACTCGCATTAACCTCCGCAAAATTATCATTACCGCTCCACAAATGGACAATAGCCGATCGCATGTCCTATACGCAGAATGCGACTCGTTAAGTCGCCGAGGACGCGAATTTAAGAGACAGCTTCTAAATATCCAGTGGCAGCGTGCACATGCGTCCCGAGATCTGTATCGCGCACAATACCGAGGCCGGCCGTCACGACGGTAGCAGAAATATGGACGCGGGCCCGCCGCATGCCCGCTTGTTTTATGTTAATGTGAGGCATAAACGGCTAGGCTGTGGGGAAAAATAACGCGCCGACGTCCACCGTGATGAAATACCAGATACCCGCCGCTGATCGTTAGCCGGCCCGCGCCACAACACGAGATCCACACCTAACGCCATTGTCTCAGACGCACGAGGAAGTCGAATAATTAAAGCGAACGCGTCGTCAGTCCAGCGTGCATTCCCACAGACGCTATCGCTCCTGTCGATCTCGCGAGCGAAATACCGAAACCTAATAAGTCCGAGCCGAGTCTCATTTGTGTAAGGAGTCGTTTAAAAAAACGAACAATACGGAGGCGCCCGATAAAGGAGACGGGCCAATAATTTAGGGTCATTGTTTCGCCTCTTAATTTATGGAGTGCGGGCGTACGATTGATTTGTAGGTTTAGGAGGGAGATTCCTCGACCCGAGAGTGTTGGGGGATAAGCGGTTTTAAATCCGCGTCGGATTATCGCGAGGCGACGTCGCGGCTGTGACGCGCGTCAAGAACTCAATTTATTCGCGGGCCCACTCGATATACATACAATGCGCGGCGGCATTTAAAATGCGCGATAGGATTGGCCGGTTGGGCCTGGGCGGGGTGCGCGGACCATATACGCGTTCTTCGTGATGCACATATTAAGTTAGAAGGCTCTGTACATGGGATGCGGTGGAATTACGATAGGCACCGATGATGTCTAAGATCGTGAGTGTCCCTCCGGTAGTACAATGGGCGAACTCGGAGAAAATTATTAATGCCCCCGGGTTGTTCGGTGTTACATTAAATTGCGGGTGGCGAGCGATGCCATTAAATTATCGGACCCGCTGATGTCCTCCTACAATGCATCGCTTGATAGTAATTCACGGCCGATGCTCTTGTGGTATAATTTCGCGGGTGCATTATGTACCTATGAGTGGAATTGGATTTGTTTGATTTAGAGAACTGAGGGTTGTAGATTGCATTAATGCTATATCGACATTGTATTCTATGTTTATCAGCTCCATAAAATCAGAACTGACCATTAAATACTCTACAATCTTAACATCCTACAGACAACAAGCAGTCCAAAACCTCCATCGTTTCCACGCTGACATTTAACCCTAACAAAATCACTCCACAAATAAAACAGTCCATCGTAAGTACAGCATATCAGGCATCGAGCGTCTGCATTAATTGGAACAGCCGATCTGGACGACGCAGATTTCACTTCTATAAATGGCTCGAAACTTTATGGTATCGCGGTGCGTTGTTACCGTCAACTTGCGCCTGCACACACTTGTAATTGGTCGACCGCCGGTTGACATTTACAAGAGAACCAAGATGGCGGCCCATCGGATATGCGACGTGTAATTGACAAATAGGCTGAAGGGTTAGAATAAATTGGGCTTCGCACGCAAACGGTTGGATTTTGTTTTTCGAGATCGATGGTGCGTTTGCGCACGCGATGTCTCGACAGATTGTTGACTGCTGAGTCGAGTAAGCCAGCTTAGAATTAGATCGGTTCTCTGTAAGATAGGACAATTCTGAAGGACAATAAAATGTTATTCTTCTGTGTGAGTAGGGTTGCCAGACCTGAAACTGAAAATTCTTACTTAGGCTTGTTAGCGTGGCGTTTGGCTAAACTTTCGTTTTTTATTTGGCTTTGAATTTTCACAAGCAGAATAGTTGCGAACTGGGAGAGGTCCTTTGTTGGCTCGAATTCAGTATTTCAGATTTTATCCGAAAGGGAAGGAAAGCCAAACTGACTGGCCTTATAGATTTTAAGCAGACAAGAAAATGAAATGCTAAAGTTGGAAACTTCTAACCACTCTATGCGTGAGTAATAAGAATAACAATTTGTCCTTTTATAAAATACAAGGAAAAAAGGTATTTTTATTCGAATACCAGTCACTTCGCTATAATTAAAGGATAATTATAAGTTCTTGGATGCAAGTCTTCTGTCGCTATTCACATCCGCACCTTAAGTATACGTAATGAGTACCTTTATTACTTAGCAGTCGATTGAGCGCGAAATGCTTCGAACGTAAACATGGAAATATATATTAAACTGTTTCAAAAGGATTAATTCAAGGAATATCCTAGGAATTTTGACTTTAAGTCTAATTACTCCCATCCTTTAAGTGACAAAATATCACTTCACTGTGGCTTTACATGCATTGCAGTGCAACCGGGGTTGCCATGCGTCCAGCCTTTGAATGGACAATCCGGATTTGTTGTAAAAATGGAGGAATGTAGCGGCTGTACCGTTTTTTTCGTTTGGTGTCCCAGACTCCAGATATGGTCCTTATCATCAAACTTAGGAAGCGTACATCTAATGCATCACCATTAGGACATCACTCTACAATTTTCAGTAGCTTTAAAAGAATTTGGCACTCAACGTGTTTGGCATTTAACGAGAACCACCATTAATAAATAATAATAAATCTTAATTGAAATAAATTAGTGTTACAAAACATAATATGAAGCCTCTGAAACCCAAACTAGGTAAAAACCTGTATGTCAGATTTCAGCGCCTTCTCCCAATTCATGACATGATATTTTTATTTATTTATACCAACTAAATCCACGTATCCATTGATGTACTTGTTACTGAAATTCACAAGGCACTCACACTCACTCAAATCACTTACCCAGAGACGGTCTACCCTTTAGAGTAATAAGTGCTACCAACTTTAAACAGTTTACTACCCCCAAAGGAGCCTTAAAAAGATAATCCAACATTATAATCACAAGCAATTTCCAATTAGCATAATCACATTGAAGTTCAAATTAATAATAATTTCCAAACACTGCTGTGCCACCATTTTTAAACGGTGTGAGGTGTATGCAGTTATAGGCTTGGAACACACAGACTTTAAAATAGTAGATGTCTGCTAATAAGGGTAATTGGGGACGATCATCGATGAATACCGGTAAGTTGGCACTTTAGCAAACACGTCGAGTGGCTCGTAGTTAAAGGGGTGTTATTTAAGGTTTGTGTTATTTAGGTATGTTCTTGTGGCTAATTGGAAATATATTTGAGCACCTATGACATTTTGTGTTTGTTCGTCTTTCGCATTTCGAAGTAAATCCGCCAATTTGGCAAAATTTGAATGATAAACTCCTTTATTGTCGAAATCCATACCAAGTATGCTATTATTCAATATCTATAACAATTGACACAGGCTGTTAAAAGCCTAGTAAACAATTTACAACTCAGTTTACACGACTGCCGTTCTCTCCTTGCAGTTGCAATGATCTGACCTGACCAATAAGGATAGTGTAAATCACTGACATTCAGGGCGAATAATCGTTTTGATTTACAACTTACTTCGATAAAGTGTCACTTTCTCGTGTCGATGCGAGGTTCACGAGAATAACTCATGTCGTAGGGAAGAGATTAGCCAGTCAACAAGACACTGGGCCTGACTGTCCAATGTGGAAAAAATTGACTCAAAATGACTTACCAACTGAATTTCGACAAACCGTAATACGTCAAGATTTTATTTCGACAATATGGACCTCCGACACGTCTCGATTTCGACAATACTTTAGTTCGAAATACCTTAAGTCTGACACTACTGTACTCCGACAAAGCGTTTTATCGACATGACTTAACTAGGAAATGATGCGACTTCGGCGACATGCTTCTTCGACAACTATGGTAGTCGGACATATATAATATATTTTGAAGTGAAAACTTCTTTAGGCGCGTGGGAAAAAAAACCATTGAATTCGCGCCACTGTTACCGTAACCGACACCGCTTCGGATGTGTTCGGCTGTCCTCGGGATGTACTCGGCTTTAATGTATTTCCGATATGTCAGTGAGTGATGGCAAAGTATTCTGTTTGTGTTTTGTTTACTTATATGACGATTCAAAAAATACACACGTAATTGTTCAAGTTTTCACTTCTGTCGGCACTCCCGGAGTGTCACTTTTTTCCCCTTCACCGTATCTGGCATTATCACCATATTAGCATCATTATGTGTAGGTATATGAAGGCTTTGATGGGCGACTTTTGCGTATTAGGCGCTTCTTGTCTGGGTCTTCAAGACGATTTGTTTCAAAGCATTCAGTTGACTCAAAATACAGAACAATAGGGACTGTAAATCTATAAATAAGTATAAGATTATGTCGCTTTTGTGTCTTGTCTGTTTGTTTACTTAGTTCTTCGAAACTACACAATATATTTTAATCCGCATCAAAATTCTACATCATTATTAGAATTTATTCCGAAAGGTTAACTTAGATGTACCGCACAACTCTCGATCGATTGACATGACACCACATAAATAAATGATTTACGCGCAGAATGCCCACTTCTCATCACAATAGATTACCCCCGTAAGAATCAAGGGCGAGTCGTTAATAAAAATCATAATATTGGGTACTTATTCAACCATTAAATACCACACACAAACAATTATCAATAAAATCTTTAAACAAAAAATCTGCCTTAAGATCAAAAATGGCACCTCAGTATATCCGTTAAAAGGGTTTTGATTGATCAAGACGTCAGGCGAGGACAGTCGTCCGGCGACCGTCCGGCGACAGTCCGACAGACTGATGATTGATACGCACTGTTAGACAATCGCACGATCCATCATCACTGTCGTCAGTGTGGTCCGAGCCTTATATGTGACCTATTGTATTGTGGAAAGTTTATTTTTGATTTTTGTTTTATATTTTGGTTTTGCGATTTAGGTAAAGGCACGTAGGTAAATGGTTTTTAGTTTTCTTTTTTTTGTATATTATGACATGACTTTTTTTTAATTAAAGAATTAAGTTTGATTTTTATATTCAATGCGGTTAAAAAAAGAACATGAATGACAGATCTTGAAACACAGATTTGGAAGGTTTTCTTGGCTCTATAATCTCTGCAATAAAGATCCGTTGACAGTAAAAATGAACAGGAAAATATTATTTTCTACATTTTGAAATGTTATAAAAACATCGTAAAGTATCGAAAAAAAACGACCATTTCGGAAACAAAAATATCGATTTCCCGTCATTTTTTATCGAGTTATCGCGTCAGTTCGGCGCCGGCGCACGCAGTGATCGATTGCACGTTTAACACCAGGTAAACACCCCGTATATGAAATGAAACTATGACTTTACTGTGACATAAAAATACCAAGATACTGTATACACTTCCCAAAAATATAAACAACCTTTAGGTCATTCAAAATAAGGTTGAATTTTGAGTGATTGTAAGTTTCAGAGCTTGCGTCAACAAGTCTGTTTGATAAATTAATTAAGCGAATGATGGATTTGTCTGCGTAGAGTAGTGATTGATGATTTGACAATTATTTTGGGGTCGGACGGCGAATGTCAACAGATAAACATACAAAATGGGTTCCGGATGCACCTAAAGATGGGAAGGTACAAAAAGTGTAAAAAAAAAAACGTAGTTTACTTAAGACTACATGGAAGATATGAAGGAATATCTCACGTTTATAATGTATTTGAAGGATATCGTAATATTTATGATTATGTATGCAAGTTAAGCTTGTAATACATACAGTCCATTTATGGTGAGACTACTTACTATAAATTTGTATAAATTACTCTGAATTTGTCACCTAGTTTTAACCTTCTATTCTCGATCAAAAGTCATTAACCTCTACCAGGAACATTAAAAGCTATAATGTACAAAACTAACATCTGTATAAGATATTATAAAATTATCCTTTGCCAAAGAGCACAACACCCAAATATTTGTATCAACAAAGTATTCGATCACAAAACAAACGAGTGACATAAATATTTTGACATAACAACGCCGCGCTTTTAAGCTAAATTAAAACGAACTTAAAAAATAAATTAACAATCGGTAAACAGACATCATAAACAAATCGAAAACTCGTTTAAAATTTAATATAATGCTCATAAATAATAATATACTTTTTTTTCGCAAAACGAATCACCCCATTTAGTAGGGTGTCCACAATAAACCTGTCACGCGGGACAGTCCGATACCCGACATCGCACTTATCAACGAACATAACATCTTCAACTTTACGACAATCTTGCGCTGGACGCGCGCGCATATAAATTTGAACAAACGTCAAGACAGTCCGATTTTATTTTACTGATCATGGAAATTGTATCGATATTTCAACGATAACGTTATTGTGTTGTGTCGGATAAAGATACTTTTTATGTTCGCGTTCGTTTGATTTTTATACGATCCGAGAATCGGATGAGAGTCGGAATCGATTATAATAAAAGTTTACAACGCATGCTGTGACTAATAATAACTATCGGGAGAAACATAATCGTATATCAGAAGTAAAGCCAATGTACTGATCAGTGTCCAGATTTCATTTACGAGTGTAGGTTGAATCATTCATTCACCATTAAACTTCAATCACAAAACTACGTAGTTCTGACTCATGTATGAAGAACCTGTTGCTTCCCAATGCGTGTACAAAACTGCACAATGCAGGCGAATGGCGGCATAAAGGACAAAACAAGACCAACCAAACAGCACGTCAAGTCAAACTTTTTCCCCACTGAAGCAACTGAAAACCTATAAACTACGCGTGAAAGCACGCAAATAAAAATAATCACAAAAATCATTCCCGCAGCTAAAACCCACACGCCACAATCTAGATCGCAACACACGAATAGCGAAATCTAAAAACCGGTTGTTAGTTCGCCATGTAATTCTAATTAGGTAATTCGAGCAGCCGGTACTAATGGTTCGGTTCGGTGCCATAAAGCAGGCGCAATCTGATCGTGTGAACATGCTGTCCGCGTGTCCCGCGCACATTGTCCGCAGACATGCGACGCTTTGTCACCCTAGCCCACGCGGTGAGATAGCGATATGAGAGCCTGTAATTATTGGCTTCAGAGCTATTCTGTAAATTCGATTTTAGTGTTAGTGGAGGGTTAATAAATATTAATTAATAGATGAGCTTTTTTTATTTATTTTGCAGAATAGAAAAGTTTTATCTTTTGTTTTAATTTATGCATGGCAGCCAATCTTATACAGGGTGAAATTAAATTCGCGGGCATCCTTTTAAGGGGTCATTGTACTCATCATTATGAACACCTTTTACTATGGGACTAAACCTAAAATCGCGATAAAAAATCAGCTGTTCCTTGCATTTATGTTCACATAACTCGTCAAAATGTAGGGAAGAGCTGATTTTTTTTTCGCGATTTCAGGTTTGGTCCCATAGTAAAAGTTGTTCATAATGATGAGTACAATGACCCCTTAAAAGGATGCCCATGAATTCAATTTCACCCTGTATAAAATTGACTGTATCACAGTCAATTTTCCACCTACCATTACCATTTTTTCTCACGTCTTTGGATAATAATTTGACAAAGTATTATTCTAAGCACAATAGTCGCTCTCAGGTCTTTCAACTTCATTCATTCTTGAGAGCACTCTGTCACTACTTACACGCGGTGATTACTTGAACTTTAACCTCTTGGCTTCGAACAGCAGTACACCGGTATTACAAAACAAAACAATCGATACTTTAATCGGTTGAAAAAGGGGCCCTAGGCACTCAAGACCAGAAAATAATGAAACAACAGGTCGAAATGTCAAGAATTGACTTCAAATTCCTTTAATTTGGTATCATTTTAGGCTGTGATTTTGAAGTCTTGAACATCGTTATTGATTTCACTCTGCTTAGACAAAAAAAGTCCTCACCCAAGTTACAACAGACGAACACAACTAATAAATAAGACGAACATAATATATAAACGAATAATAATTGGGACATGAGGACACCGATGCATACTCATTATACTTAACCCTCTCATTGATGGAAGCGTTTCAAACGAGACGACCACGCAATGACGTCACGACCTGGGTCATTAAGAGTCACGCGAAACATGCATTGTCATAATTTTATATCCAAAATTCTGTAACGGCTTTTCTGGACAGATCAATCTCAGCATCTTTAATCTGATAATTTAAATTTCTAGTCGAAGAAAAATGTCTTATGCAAAACATAGGACATGTTCTAATTGTTTCCAAATTAGGAGTTTGACTTGAAACGTTACATTTTTCAGACTTCTCCCGTCTTTATTAAATACTAGCTTCAGCCCGCGACTTCGTTCGCGGAGCCCCGTCGTATCGCATCACCCGCCCGCACTATCACTTAACGTTCTTTTTGACATTTTTTCTTTTTCCACGGCTCCTAAGGGTCATGGCGTGATGTTAAATAGCCTATAGCCTTCCTCAAGAATTGGGCTATCAAATGCAAGAAGAATTTTTCAAATCCGACTGGTAGTTCCAGAGATTACTCCCTACATACAAACTTACAAACAAATTTTACCTCTTTATAATATTAGTATAGATCAGACTTTTTAGAAGCGTAGACAAAAAAGTCCTCACCCAAGTCACAGACGGACATATAATACTAATAAGTGCACAAAGAATCGGAACATGAGGATACCGATACAGACTCACCGCTCACATTGAAGGAAGCGTTTCAAATGAGATTGATGCCTTCATACGCAATGACGTCATGACTTGGGTCTTCAAGAGTCACCAGAAAGATATACCGCCCTTAGATCCAAAATGTTCTACAGGCAATTTTTGATGGATCAACCTCAACATTTTAAATCTGATAATAATATTAGAAACGTTGTACAATCACGCTATTGAGCAAGGTATTTCTAATAATTTCCAAATCAGGAGCTTGAATTCAAACTTCTACATTTCAAAGACTTCCCATTCAGTATTGATTGTCACCCTGGTTTGACAAAAAAAAGTCCTCACCCAAGTCACAGACGGACCTAATAAATAAGTGCACAACGAGTCGGGACATGAGGACACCGATACACACTCAGCGCTCACATTGATGGAAGCGTTTCAAACGCAGTTTAGATAGCGTAGTGGCGTTGACGTATTATTATTGTGGCGTTTCGATGTTCTCGTACCATTTCCGAAGCATAAGATACGAAATTTTCGTGTAGTGATGGTAATGCGGCTCTAAAGGCTAATGTTTTTGTAAATGATGGGCTTGGGAATAGCGAAAATGTTTATTTGAAGGCGATTGATTCTAATCGTATTGTTTTATTGGAGACAGGAAGGGGACTTGTTTATTTCTACAAGAAAAAAAAAATTGTTTTACCCTTTCTTGCTATGTTTGATTAAAGATTCGTATAAATTTGTATGCTATGGTGTTTGTTGTTAATATAATCCAGTACATCAATTTTAAAGCCTCATGAATTTCAACTAATAATCCAAATAGCCAACTAAGTTGCAGCAAGTTCCTCAATAAACCTCTTTCTTCGCTACTATCTCACGAACTTGTTCGAACAGCTCGTATTTTGACATGTTTTATAGTTCTTCTCGCGTCAATCGCGCGTGCTGCGTCCGAAATACTTTATTTATAGCCAAAACGGTTGAGTCGTCGCGGCCGTAAAAAGTTTTAGTGTCTTCCGATTGAGGCGCCGTGTCTTTATGCCCTTTTTTATCAATATTGAGCCGTTTTTGATGGCCTGTTTAAGGTTATGAAGTATTTTTGTTTGTAAAGCAGCCATGGAATTGTAATGCTAGTCATTTTGATGTAACGTGGGCTTGCAACGCGAAGTTTTGAGTGCATCTGCGACAGGTCTTTGAACGAAATGTGTTAATAGAAATAGAGGCTAACAGGCTGTTATATGATTTTATCTGTGCTAATAAATTGTATTGGAGTAATTTGAATTTCCTGCTTTTCACTTACACCTTTAGCTAGTTCGCTCACTAGTGAACAATTTCCTGTAACATTGATAGGAATGTTCTAGTTTCTGAGTTTACACGGAGTTACTGACTTCTGATTCAGGAAAACATGTCGACTACAATTTTTATTACAGGATACCAATAAGTATGTCTAGCAGCGGTGTGCCTGCATTGACTGATTGGTATTGCTTTCCTCCTAAATTTAAAATTGCGTTGACGTGCCTTTTACATGCATCCAGATCATAAACATCTCAAAAAAACTTGTTAAAATATTAAGGGACATCTCTATTATCCCTGATCGTCAGTAAAGAAAGCCCAGTTCGTTGACCCTGCGTGTTAACAATCCGGATATAATTTTTTATATCATTAGGTTTAGTGGATCATTAAAACTCTGTCAAAAGAGGCATTTTTATGACTTTTTTACGACAAGAAATCTGATAGTATGTCTTTTTAAATGTTCCCAATGATTTTTATATGAGTACTTTTATTGCGTACGACGGTAGATTAATTTCATTGTTTGATTGCTTTTTAAGTATTTCTTTACGGGTTAGTATGTTTGGTTTCTTTTTTTATGGAAATTGTGTGGTATACATGTGGCACACATTTTCTACTATATTAATAGTCGATGTGTGTGATGTGTGTAAGAATTGCAAACAGAAAAAAAAGAAAAAAAAATGAGTTTCTAATATTACTTTAGCACATTACTGTATTTTCACAAATCCCTCTAGCCTGGCAATAATTGCAAAGTTCAAAACTTAATAAAATGTAGAATGACGTAGAAATCGTTCAGTAAGTAGGTAAACGAATACATCAAAATTTTCCTGAATACTTAATGTGAAATTGAATAAATCCTTGTCACCCTTGTGTCAACTGAATTAACCAGTGCCTAATTACTTGGAGAAACATACCTGCTTCTAATTAAAATATTTCTTATAATTGCCATAAAATAAACTGCCCACAAAACTTTCAAAAGCTTTTAAACTTTTATAGATAGGCAACCGTAGGTTATTACTAACAGTTACAATAAACTTGAAATATACAGGAATACCTCGTAAACTGATTGAGTTATTGAAATTGATGGTAACGTTCAGAACGAAAAGTTTTACCTAATTTATGAAGCTAGTGTGAAACCATTTATTTTATAATCTAATAAAAATCTGTCTCACCCAGATTCAATATAAATATTATTAGTCATTAAATTATGCGAATCTGCATTTTATTTTGATTATATTTTCGATTTATGTGACATTTCTTCTTAAAATATCTTCTGACCACATCTTATTTTGAAGCATGTCGACCTAAGATCTTTATAATTCCGCAATTATCAGGTAGATAGCACAACAAGAACTAATTAGAAAAGCTTAACACACAACGTAACATCATTATTTCGCTTCGAGGATGGTACTGCTTCATTAAAAATTAACCTCCGGACACCTTACTGTTAATGAAATGGTAAACTATTCTACATTGTTGTTTGATAGATCGGATTGTCGACAGTCATTTAAGAATGAGTTTAATATACCAAATGTAATCACTAACCAAAGATGTCAATGCATCCCAATAACTAACACCTCTAAATACAATTAATCAATCAACTCAGCCTATCGCAGTCCACTGCTGGACATAGGCCTCTCCTAGACTGCGCCACAACACCCTGTCCTCCGCCTTCCGCATCCAGTCTACCCCAGCCACCTTCTTTAGGTCGTCCGTCTATCTAGCTGGGGGACGTCCCACACTACGCTTGCCGGTACGCGGTCTCCACTCCAGGACTCGTCTGCTCCACCGGCCATCGGTGCTTCGACAGACATGGCCAGCCCACTGTCCCTTCAGTTTGCTTACTCTGCAAGCTATGTCGGTAACTCCGGTTCTTTTCCGGATAATTTCATTCCAAAAAAAATAAAAACAAAAAATAAATACAAAAATAAAATGAAAATCCAGTAAAATCAATCACCAACATCTAATCGTAGTCTACAAAACCCACAAAAACTCAAAATCACCCAAAAATATATCAAGGAGTGTTAATTAAAACGGAAGCAGGACCACTCAATCACGTCACGAATCAAAGATTGCGCCCGTTTCATCTTGAAAATGATAAATTTATATAAAAAAGTCGTATGAACTAAAGAAAAGGCCGGAAGGCGACGCGTTGTATATCAATCAAGAGATGAATGAGTTAGAGCCCTTATACGTCACGGGACGGACACGAGACGAGTTTGTGGTGTTGATTTAATTTGATGGATTTTATTATGGTTTAAATTGGGAAGGAATGTTTGGAAGGCGTTAGAAAATGTAAAATTAGTCTGACATATTCATTTTTTGATTCATTTATAAGTGAATATTTTTATGCAGTGAAGATCTTAAAACTAATAAATCACTAGTTTTATCTTATTTTACTAGTTATTTTCTTTTAGAACTCTTTTGTCGATCACCTAGTTCCAACAAGAATTTTCCTAAGATTTGATAACTATTTTTGTAAAGTGATGGATGTTTTTTTTTTTAATTTTTTTTTTTTTTTTGCTTGATGGGCCCGCTCTTGACCTTGATCACGCGAGATGGAAAGCGATGGATGGATGATAGGATTTAAACTGTAAGTGAATATGATTCCTAGACGTCACGATTTCATTTCTATTAAACTAGCCTCTTAATAATTATCTTCAATTTCAATTTCGTCGATCACTTAAAGTAGTGAAGTTTCTTGCCCGTTCTTCTCCATAGAGATCTGCGTTTCGGAATGGGCAACTAGCTTCAAATTTTTGACTAACTGACCGACTCTTTGACAATTCAAAAGTGCCTGTAAATTGTTTACTTGAAATAAATGCTTTGAATTTGAGTAGGGAGACTATATTATACACATGCAATCAAATGAACAAACTCTACAGTTTAAAGCCTTCTGCGGACTATGATACATTCCAAATCGTGACTTATAAACGCGATTCCTATTCATACATTACATTAAAATTTAAATATTCGCAACTATGTAACTTCCATACAACATTATTGTATGTAAATATAGTCTGATGGGTCAGTCGGCTTTGTAAACGACACAAGGATTGAGGCGAACAGTTAAAAATATGATTAAAGTCCTAAACGCTGTGTAGGTAATCTGTGTTTACAGCAGCGTGGTGTTCAGTATAAGGTGTGAACTGATCGCGGGTACGCACGACGACATATAGAGCTATACCTTTCCAGTATTAGCTGACTTCTTATTGTACGAAAAGCTTATACAATGCGAGATCAGCTAACACTGGCTTGATATATCGCAGTGTGTGAAATTCGGCTCGATAATTTTCCACAATAGGTACCTAACCTACCTAATGTCTATATTCGTCTTGTCCTTCTTCATATGTGTAGTTTGCTGTCAGTCAGGGAAATTCATCGTTTTACAAATTAATACCCTACGTCATTTTATAAAACTGTCAAAGAATGTTAGTATTGAGTATACGGGCAATTTTAGTCGATAGTCAGTTTGATAAACGATTAATTTCCTTGACTGTACTACGCGTAAGCATATTTAGTTTTTAATTAGACCCAAAATCGAATATTATTAACAATCTCCTGTCTAATAAAATCTAGGATTTACTGTACTGCAACACCACAGGACCAAAATGTTAATTATAACTACTGGTTTTGACGCAATTAAACTTATTAATCGCTACCGCTCATGCCTTATAACATTTTTTTTGCATTTCAAGAGAGATTCAGTTTTACTGCTTATGCATATTTAATTAATTGCATATTGCAATCTTTATCGACATTATTTATTGTCAAAACCTACATCAAAGAGTTTTATAACTTATTTATGGCTTTAACAGATATTCAGTTAGATAAAACACAATTAGCGCGGCGCCAAAATGATCGCTAAATCTAGACATATAATTACTGAAATAAAATAGCAATTATTGTTTTATTTTCATTACATAGTTTAACGACTTTTTGAGTGGAGTTCAGGCAGTAAAGCTGTTATCGACTAGAGCTACGTTTTTGAAAGCTCATGCGCATTATTTGTGGTTATGTAAGACTGTGGAGTAAACTTACATAAATGCATTTCGAAATATATCTCTGAAATCATACAAGGTGGAGACAACAATACTACAATATATTAATTTCGCGGGCTACAACTGCGCATTCACCTAAGATAAATAAATTTTAAATAGGTTTTATTTGTGACACTTTGCTAATCTGTCTTTTTGCGAACCTGTCATTTTGATAATCTGTCTTTTTGCAAACGTGTCATTTTGCTAATCTGTCTTTTTGCGAGCCTGTTATTTTGATAATCTGTCTTTTTGCGAACTTGTCATTTTACTAATCTGTCTTTTTGCGAACCTGTCACTTTGCTAATCTGTCTTTTTACGATTCTGACCATTAGTGACAAAATACTAACGCCTGACAATTCGCTAATATGTCATTTTGTGTTTCTGATGTTCTTCGTTCAAACCAACCCGTATATCTAACGCTGTTCCTAGTCTGCAAACGATAATTCAATCAAATATATCAATTAGTTTACTCACTACAAGCTTGCTAGTCAAAGATCGCCAAAACCAATAGTCGGCCCATAGTTTCTTTGAAAAAAAAATTTTTTTTTAACTTTCGTTGTTAGGATTTATTGAATAGTTCCAAAATACTCTTATGCATTAGTATTGCCATTGTTTTCATTTATTGTCTCCACATTGTATATCAGGGTCAAAAAAGGTGTTTTTTTTTTCTTTACGAAGCTCATTTTGATATCTTTAGTAAGCTGTAGGAAGTTAGTTAAAGATAAGTGGATAACTTTAACTTATTTCTTTCAGCTTAGTAGTCCTTAGAGCTAGCAAGCCAAGTATGTAGCCATGTATCTATCAGATAATTAATTTATATGTCATGGTTTAGTTTTTAATTCTTTTACCTATTGTGGTACATACCTATAGTAATTTTATTTTAGGTGCATCGTCCTCACATATTATTATATAATTAATGTACCCATGCAAAATATTGTAAAACATTTTAAAAAGAGTAACGGTGGAGTTTCTTGCCCATTCTTCTCCATACGAAAACTACCTTTTGGAATGGGCGACTAGAATCAATTCTATTTTAAGGTAATTTTTGACGTTCAAAAGTGCCTTTTACGTGCCTATTTGAAATAAATGCTTTGACTTTGAAGCAATTGGAAACCAAGTGAATTTTTGATAATTTCTTGACTAAAGTAGAACTACAAGTCGTCTGTCCCTTTAAACTAACTTAACCAAACCATTACAACTACTACCGAACTCCTTAAAACAGCAACACTGCTAAAAAGACCCGGAGTCCGTTGTCTAATTGATAATTAGTATTCAGGCGGGCGGTGCAGGCCTACGTGTGGCCCCCATGAGCCCCCCGGCCCCCGTGGGCCCCGGGGACGGTGGGGGGTTGGTCAACGTTGCATCAGCACGTCCAAGACGTCTGCTATTGACGTAAGACGCCAGCCGCTGGGAGCGCGACGTGATCACACGGCTCTGCGGCAGTGGGAGGGTTAAGTCCGATGATTCCAGTTCATTGAATTTAATTGGTACTTTGATTTGCTGGCGGGTTTGTGTTTTTGATGGGATGATCTGAAGGCTGTCAAAGTATATAATTATTTGGTTTAAAATAGGGGGACGCAGTGCTATGAATTTGTTATCAGTTAAGTAGTACTTGTCTCCCCTTATAAAATGTTTACATTTATGTAATACTAGCAGCGCTCCGTAGTTTCACCCGCATAGGTGTCGATCCCGTGGGAATATCGGGATAAAAAATATCCTATGTGTTATTCTGATGTATAAGCTGTATTACTGAAAAATTTCATCATAGTCCGTTCAGTAGTTTTTGCGGGTAAGAGTAACAAACATCCATCCATCCTCACAAACTTTCGTGTTTATAATATTACTAGCTGCGCCCCGCGGTTTCACCCGCGTAAATGGCTAGCCTATATGTTAATCCAGGGTGTCAGCTACCTCTATACAAAATTTTATTAAAATTGGTCCAGACGTTTGAGCGTGAAGAAGTAACAAGCATATAAACACACACACATACAAACTTTTGCCTTTATAATATTAGTGTGATGTGATAGTGTGATTTATGGTGTACATAATAAATAAAGAGTGTTCTATTCTATTCTATCTAAGATATCAGTAAGTGTTCCATCACTAAAATGCTAATAAAAATCGATCTTAAGCTCTGCAGAAAATCGTTCAAATCGTAAGGAACATATTGCACATAAATATTGTGACCTGAGTCGAATTGTCACTAACCAAAACACCTTTTAACATCGAAGGACAACTGCCCACATTCATATGAAAAACAGAAAACAGCCTCCGAATCAAACTACTCCAGAACCAGATCGTCAATCCGACATTACCATAATTCATTATAAATTATTCATCACAATAAACTGACCTACCCCACCACGCCCTAAGGCCTGGTACCCAATCGCGGGCGACTACACAGCAACTTTTTCAAGATTACCATATCTACGTTCGAGAATCGCGAGTGAAATGGACGGGCAGCACAGCAAATTGGCTATCTAGCTCATGCATCGCGTATGAATCGCTGCGACCGAAGAATCGGAATATTTAGGCGATCGTGCGCGTCGCCCTATAGCCGGTCTGTGTCGGCCCTTATTTAGATACTTTGATGTTTTCAGTGTGTCTGTCTTTTTGTTTGCGTTGAATAAATTTTGGAGTGTTTTATGTTGTTTGTTTTTTAATTGTGGAAAGCGAGAGTATTGGATTCTTTATGTTCTTTGTGGTCGAGTCGAATAATTAACTGGGTTTTTGATTATCAAGACAATGTAGTTATAGCTTAAACTCAGTCTAAACTAACTATAAACGTACCTACTCGTTGAATGAAAAACCAGGCAGTGTCTGAAAATCTTAAGCAAAAACTGCATGGTACAGTCAGTGACCTGTATAACCCAACCCCTCTTCCCCTCTTCTTCTTTGTTAGAGGGGTCACATAATGCAGAGTAGGAGTAGAGAGACCGTACAAATTCTATCCAATTTTCAGAAACGTAACTGGAATTGGAACTTCCTGAATTGGGACCCAACCAAAATCATTGGAGTCTTTGGTCAACTGGACCCACTCGAACGACATGTTCTAATAGCCCTTTAGTCATCCTAGAACCACAAATCCCTCCCATCTTAATTAACAATGCACAGCCAAGAATATTCAAAACAATCGCACCTCATTACAGACCAGCGATCTCTAATCCAAGGAACACGGTACGTGCCAATTTCGAAGCTAGCAGCAGCACCCACAAGTCGGAATTTTTCAACACACTAATGAATCAGTCGGGTTAATGCAACATCGGAGAGACCGTGTACATATTTAAATCAGGTACATGGTTCTTGATTATAGCAGCCGGAGTCAACTCAGTTGGTTTTATCTGGATTGTGTAAAGTTTCCCAACGGTTATTGCTCTGAGACAATATAAAGGAAATGCTGGTGAAGTAGAGGTGGGTTCTGCTTTTTTCTATTTGGTATTTAATTGTTATTTTGTCTGGGTGGATGGGAGTTGCGTCTTTAAAGGTATAAGCCACAGGTTTTATGTTAAAGTCGTTAATTTAAAGACGATAATTCTGAGAAGTTGAAAAGAAAATTGAGAAGTTAGTAACTCGTGATTTTGACATAGGCTCTGCATCAAACAGAGCAAAAAGTTCCCAAATCTAAAACTGCAAAAAAATCATAAAAAGCATTACAAATAATAATCTTATTACGAGTATAATAAGCTTGAAATCAATCGAATTTCATCTAAAAGTCACACGTCAAGATCGATGCAACTCCGTACCGCGTTTTCAAACTGCAGAACCAACTAGATTCTATCCCTACAGACATTTTTAATAAGTAATTACATCCCAAGCCCTCAAGAAAAACCTATCCCCGTCCCACCTGGCCACATTAGAAGTCGAGACTTCGAGAGTCCCTTCCTCCTTCAACTTCATTTGCAGTCTACTCCACGTTAAAATCAATTATGCTTGCGATTGTTTCGTTAGTGGAAGCAAATGTTTTTTGTGTCCCCTCCCCCACCACCCCCTCCAACCCCCCCGTTGTCCCTCTTTGTATTCAGTGGACGGAATGTCTCTCCACTGTTTGGTTTTCTTTTGACGAACTTCGTTTCGAATGCATTTTCTTAATTCGTTCGTGATTTTGTGGAAAATTGAATCGTTCTGTCTGGTGCGGTACTGTGTTTTGTTTTGTTGACTGGCTTTTTGACGATGAATGAATGTGCTCTTATTTTTAAGTGAATTAAAGATGTTTTCGTAATTAAGGAAATGAAGCAGTTTATTCAAGGATGCATTAGTATTAATGTAAAAATTTATGACACATTTTTCTGCAAAGCACTTTTTGTTGACATTAGAAATTGCAGATAAAATAAAGTAGGTAGGTATACACGAGAAAAATAGTAGCAATAATGACTTTTGATATTAAAAAAATCCAGAGATTGCTATTGAAGTAAGCAAATGCGACACAAACATTAAACTCAGACCAATTTAACCAGTTTCAAAACGCGAGTCAGCCTAAGTTTTTATCTGCAACATAACTTCAAATTAAGATTAAATGCAATACTCTTTATTTGATAAGCCCGCCGCTGTATGTCCCTTAATTGACTAACCCTTTAAGATCTCCCGTCGAAGCATGCGCATTCGCATCTCAATATTATAAAAAACTTTATTTATGTTAAGCAAAAGTAATGTACACCAATACGGTAAATCACGAGCCAAAGTCGTTAGCAAGTCTGTTAAAATTCTTAAATTAAAAACAAACTAAAAACCTTTAACAATTAGCATTTTATTTATTGCAATTACTGTGCAAACTAATTTATACACTACACTCAGACACTTAGGTATACCGTATGAATAAAACCTATTTAGTGAACTTGAGGCGCTAAATAATTGTTTATTTTTGTTTTTTCGTCTATAAAGGCGAGGGCACACTATTGTCGCTCGCCGATGTCCAATATCTACGTACATTAATTATGCAAACGATCCACTTCAGAGAGGTTAAATGGCTACATTTTTTGTCTCGTTTTAATGCGACGGTGGTACCTACGTGATGGCAGAAGATGGGTGATGTAGGACCTTATTATTGCTTTTGTTTTGAAGTTTTTCTGTGGGGTGTTAATTGAATGAAGCAAATTGAGGAGAAACGAATATAAAAAAAAAATGAGAATTAATTTAGAAACTGTGTTAACAATTGCATTTTTTGCGTTATTGCATATTAATTGGAAATATTTTAAATTTTGTAAAGTTAACTTGACCAAAAAGCTTAGTTTTTCCTTCGATCGGCGGCATACCCATATTGTTTCAATTAAAACATAAGGTTTTTATTACGGTTGCTGTTCTATATTAATAAAGAACTTTGTTCATCTTAAACCTAACGCAACTATGAATATTTTGCAGTGTCGTTACAAAGACTAGTACACAATAAAGCGGACTGCACAGCGTCACGTATCGTATCGACGGAGCGCTCTAATTAAAAATCGTAAACATCGACGCGCCGTCGATAGCAGTAATGTGTGCGGACCCTAATTACTTGGACCGTTTGAATTAAAAACATCGATGTTTTGCTTGTTAGGAGTTTGTGTTAGTGATGTTCATTATTTTATTCAGTTTAAGTTAGGGAGAGCAGCAGTTTTTTTAAACACAAGTATCCTTCTTTTTCCTTTTTCATATGTTTTTTTTTTCTACATATTGACAAGGTACCTATGGTCCGTAAGTTTTCAATACCACTAAGTACCTATGTCTTTTTTTAAATAATAAAAACGGATTCATTTTTCTTTTAATCCTAGTTAGTACCTCTAGACACATTCATCCCTTGTACAATTAAATGTGAGTTTTTTTTTATTGGAAAAACCAGTTCCTAATTCGGCTTTCGTTACTCGATAAACAATCATAATTAATTTTATTAGTCATCAGAAACTCCGTTTAGATTAATATGATGATTAATTAGTAATTAATCGGTTTAAATACTTACTTATAATCATCAATGTAAGCCATAATTACTGAAACATTACTATTTACATAACACAATATTTATTGAATAGTTTTTCCTAGAAAATTATTATATTTTGTGATTTGTATTTTCCAATCTACAGAAGTCTGAAGTTTTCTGGACAAACTGCAATGAAACTCAAGAATTTGACGGTTTTTTCTCTTATTCGGGAAATACTTAAGTAAATTTTAATGATATTTACATTCTCTTTCACTCTTATAAAATGTATGTAAAAATTATTCGCCTCTCTTGACAAACTATCATTTAGATATTTTAATATTTATTTAATCTAATAAATATTAAAATATCTAAATGATAGTTTGTCAAGAGAGGCGAATAATTTTTTTATCCTTAGATTTAGATCCTTAGTATGTTTATTTAAAAGCTTTCCTTTTCGCCAAACAGCCGTTCCCCAAAATGTCCTCATAAAATACAGAAAACACTTACTAACATTAGTAGTACTCCACCCAAAATTCGCTAACGTACCTGAAAAAAAAAAACAAAACAAATTAAATATGGCCGGCGTTAATTACACAAACAGACAGACCTCGCCAATTACGCGTACCCATAAAACGACGACATTAGATCCACTTTAGTACGCAACTGTACCAAAGGGACGTTTCCCTAATCCATTTACGATATAACAGATATAAATCAAACTTAATATTAGCTACATGTGTTGATAAAGCCCGCCACACGTGCACACACACATACAAAGGCACACGCACATAAACATAACCAAGATGGCGCTTGACTTGAGGGAGAACGTGAGATTATCTTTTTAATGTGTGGCCCGGATTAAAATGACGAATGCTTATTGTTCTATTTTTTCGTGTCCTTTTTCGCAGTGGGTTTTTTAGGGTTAAAACTTGGTTTTGTTTATTTTTTGGGATTTGAACACATGGTGCACATTCCTACCGAGATGGATGGAAAAAAGTTTTTATCTAGGACTTAGAACAAAGTTCAGTAATGTTTCAGAAATCAAATTGACGATCACTACTTGGAAACGTGGCCATTGGACTCTTGTAATCAGTGATTTTTTTTATCTGTCTATATCTAGCCGTTGATCATTTTCGAAACATGATGTATTGCTTACGGCAATATATTTTAATGTTATTGACACTTTTTCCAATTATTCATTTTTCGGTTGATAACAAGGCTACTTAGCAACAAATATATGTAAGTATAATCTGATTTGATGACTTGGATTATAATCCCGTGGGTGAGTCAAAAATGTATGAAAGCAGACTGATAGTTGATAAAGATTACTTTTATCCACACGTATTGGTAATTTCATAATGATTAAGGCTACACCAATGATGTGGCCGAAACATATAATGATGAAATAATTGATTGCAGTCAACGGGTTATGATGCCTACAAATATTCATGATGCAATTGTCGTACAGGTGGTTGCTTGGACTGATAACCCTTCTGAAAAACTGTATTTATCGGTTACATTATCATATTATTATTAAGTACACACCGTAGATAGATACTGAAAAATTATTAGTAATAGTAATATAAAAAAAAAAACTTAATTTTTTATCAAAACGTTTAAAATTAAAAACCCGCATCGTTATCATTGCCAAAAGCTCTTACTCAAGCGAACATAACCCTCTCGCTGCGATTACAAGACACAACATACCAACACACACACACACACACACAATCTACAGATGAAGCGCAAATGTGTGCAAGGTGGCATGAAAATGGAATTAAGGGGGGAAAATGCAAAGGAATCAACCGGGCGAGAGCGCGGGGGGTGAAAATGTCCCAGACCGGACACTTTGAACGAATTATGACGGTCATTATTAGAACGTGGACAGAATTAAATTGCCTCCCCCCTACCCCCTTCTCGCCCAGTCGGCCCCTTACCTTCCGGCTAAGTATGCCCGCATAATGATACCTGTCCAATACTCGCAACACTTATCTAAGCTGGCGAGTGGATCTCTATCGTTCGGGATTCGATATTTGTTTTTTCTTTTTTTTTCTAAGGGATCGTTTTGTGTGAGTGCGTCGAATGAAGTGTCAATAGAGGTAAGTGAAGTGTTTCGAAGAGATTGAAAGATGGCTGCGTGTGGAATGCAAGGATTTTAGGGTCCGTGTTATTTTCTTTTAATAAAAGTGTATATGCTGCTTTTGACTTTATTCATTTCTTATTATAAATTAAACGTCAAAGTTGCCATTTTATTACACAACATTTTCATAGCATGGAAAATTGTACATTCTTATTCTACAGAGATTAATTAAAAGTCAGATTATTAATTCATACTACGCTTGTAGTGAATATTTATCTAAGGCTCAGAGTTAATCTGCTCCAAAAAATATTTGGTCCTTCAAGTCATAAGATAATATGATAACTATACAAACACGCCTAACAAAAGGATTAGATAACCTTGTTACTCCAAGCTTAAAGCAATCAAATAAAAGAAATCCCATAGAGTTTACAATCAGCGGGCACATCACACGATAAGGCGTACAAGTCCGTACAACTAAAGTAAATTTACAGAAACAAAAGCAAACATTAGGACAGATTAGTGGACGTTACGCGAACGCAACGATGCAAAGTTAATGCCTGTATCAATAGTTCTGGAGTCGCAATCAGTAGATTTGCAGTAATCTCGGCAAACGCACCGAGCGATAAAGAGTACGGGTGGGTGGTGGAGCAAGCCACGGGCGAAAGGACCAGAGGTCGTACTGAAGGACCAAGGGTCGTTTGTGAGGTTAAAAAAGTAAATAATTTATTTTAACATAGGCTGTAGGTGTAGCCAAAGGGGAATTTGATAGAACATGGTACTTTATACTAGCAGAAAATTTGAAGAGTGAATATAATTTGTGAAAAAATATGGGATTAAATATAATGATCACCAAAAAAATATATTGAACCCCAAAAAATGAAGTCTAAAATTACAATAATTCTAGCTGGGTACCCCGAGGTTAGGTTTGGTTAGGTTACTTTAAACCCTTTACAAAGAAATATTCGCGGGGCTCCGTCGACATAGGATGCAAGAGCGAGCAAATGAGAATACAAATAGGTACCTTTACCTCGGTATTTTAAAATAAAATGGAGTTTTAATTTGGTGATCATTTACTATTTTAGGCAGTAAGAAGTGTTTTTTTGATGTTATATTTTACTTTATCTGGTGATAAGTTAAACATAAGCCAAAAAATATTAGTCCACAGCGACAACGACTACCATTACATATACGAAATCGTTATAATTATTTATTGTTTGGTCTTTGAATCCAAAATAGGTAGGTATTCATTTTCAAGATAAGAACTTGGTATTTGTTATAAGGTTCCCAGCAACAATGTTTTCTACTGAAACTGAAATATATAAAACAACCGATGAAAAAATCTCCACCCCTAAAAAATGCATAAATCAATTTCCATTTTGATCTCCCAACCCAATCTTTTCCAGATCGTATCGTAAAAATAAAGTGTAACTAATCAAATGAGATTGCGAACGCCTTTCCGAATCGCGCGCGCTTGTACCTTACCAGCGGCCATTATCATGCAATATTGATAGAAGCTTCGTATAAAGCAGCCGAGTTAAGACGGCGGGCACTCTCTGCGTCCCACGTGCCCACTTTATCTACAAGATATTGTAAATATTAGGTACAATTGTACCCGCAAACAAAGCCCGGATTACTTATATAGTTCGTCCGATTGTTGATATTTGCTTTTTTATTGGGTCGTTCAGACGCTATCAGTGTTTGAGGAGTGTAATCCGAGCTGTACTGATATGGTTCCCAATGTGAGGCTGTGATTGGAGGGTAATAAGGTCATCTTGAGGTGACGTTATTGGCCAATAAACGGCTTAAATTGAAGCCAAGAGCCAAGTTCTCACAGTATCAAATCCAAACGGCGAAACTAGCAGAGAAATAGGTACGGGAAAGTTCAGTAAATAAATAGGATTGGTATATTTTATTGTTAAACCTTGTAACGAGCCATTATGTTAACAACTACCTAACTAAGCCAGTAAAAACCCCAAAAAATATTGCTCAAACACATCAAAAGTGTAATTCGCCTAAATAAAACACCAATAACAATAACAGGTCCTGAAAAACAAAACGCCGACATTTTGATAATAACGTAGAACACACACGTAATGCCTAAACACACACAAACACCCATTAACACACACTCTATTACACACATAACATATTTAGGGATGGGAAAGTGAAATTTGCAAGAATATATCGATGGAATGTAAACAGGGGGTGAGTATATTGACGAGGTCGCAAACACATGGAGCGGAATCAGCAAAGAAAGATTATTAAAACAATGGTTTTGAACTAAATACGGGACAGAGGGGTTATTACAATATTTGCTGGCATCTCGTTATTTTTAAGTATCGGTACGGCTCCCAAAGTTTCGGGTGGGGGACTAAAATATGGGTTGGGTAACGGAATTTATGATAAAGAGTTTTTGAATGAGGATATTTTGTTTGTAAATAGGATTGTGGATTTTTGTCTATGTTTGTTTTTGTTGTAATTTTGGCTTGGAATGGATGATGCTGAAATATTAGCTTGACATTTTTCGCAGTTACAAAAATTTGATAAAAAGAAAAAATAAAAGATTAATGAAAAATCTTTAGGGCTAACTGCAAGTTATGATAAAACATACATATTTCACCACGACTTCCTTACTTACATAAAACATATTAGACAACTAGCTTCTGCCCGCGACTTCGTCCGCGTGAAATATCAACCTCCCCCCATCCACCCTCTTAAAGGTGGAATTTCGAAAAACCCTTTCTTAGTGGATGCCTACTCTTCACAAAAAAACACTCCAAATTTCACGTCTCTAGGACCAGCGGTTTAGGCTGTGCGTTGATATATCAGTCAGTCAGGACTTTGAAAACAAACCCTAAAGACCAAAATGAGAGACTAAAATGTGACCGAAATCGTCGAAACATATTTGAACAACAAACAATCACTCCAATCGATCAAATAACACAAGAATACGAAAACAAAATGTAAAAAAAATCTTGCAAAACTTCACTCACATTCAAGTCAACCCTTCTCCGCTCTCAGTAAAAACGCGTAAACTTTGAGAGCCTGCGGAACGTCATAGCCCAGCGACATAGCGTTGTAAATTATAATGTTTTATGGTTTAATACTGCAGATAAGGCGCGGGAGGGTAAGGAGCCTATTATTAACCGTGTTAACTGGGAAAGGGGGGTGGCCTCACCTCGCAGCCGTTTGTACGCTAAGCGACTTTCGGTGGCGACTTTTTATGTGCGAGTGTAAAGTAAAAGTGGTCGGGACTTGAAGTGTTTTATAGTTTGTGGTGTTGCGAAAATGTTATGTTCTGTGAGTTATTGTGAGTGGGGTAAACAGTGCACTCTGCTGATGAAGATCCTAAATGAGTCTGCAGAATGAATGAAATGGTTTTTTTTTTTTTCAGTCGTCGATTCATTGGACATATATTAATACATCTCATTCCGATTTCCGTTACGATGACTATTTCTGTTTCTAACGACGTTTTAAGTCTAATTAATTTATTAATCTGTGCTTTCTAAAAATAATCTAGAAGACGAAACGACAAATACGCGAATATCTTCGCCACACCCTGGCCATTGAGCCCTGGTATGAAACTTACCGACAGGAAAACCTTTTTCTATTATATCTAGGGGCTATGTTCGTACTGGCACAAGAGAAAAACATTTTCTTAAATCCAATATAAATTATAAACAGCCAAGCCAATTCCAAAAAACGATATATTCTAAGTCTCACCACTAATGCTTTTAACACATTATAGCAAGCAGGGAGTCAGTCGCCCCGTCTGTACCCGCCCTTAGAATATGATTTTTAACGAGCCATCCCCAAGTATGTAATTGTGTCTGAATGCGTTTCGTAATGATTATTTATGTAGCGTGGAGAGGCGTCTGGATAAATTATTTTTTATTATTTCCATTGCATAGAGTGTAGTCCTACCCTTTGTGTTGGGAAATTAAAACTGCTGGATTGGGGTAATGTTTTGTCTTGTTGTGGGATGTTGATGCAAGTTCTGCACATGTTCTTATGAATATTCGAGAACATGACAAAGCTTGCTAGATTTTTTGTGTATATCTTGGGTGCGTGGTGCTGGAGCCTGCATAGTTATCATTGTAACTAGCAATAGTGCGAAAGAGCCGACTGGAAGTAAAGAAAAAGGAGTAAAGGCTAAAATCAAAAGAAAAAAGAAAGCTATTTGTCAAGGAAATTATTTGATTTATGTGATGATAGTACGTTCATGCCTCATAATAACGCATGCAAATACAAGGCTTCCACACTTAAACGACACGTTGTCAATGTAAATTGACGGCAATTAAATATTTAAAATGACAACCACTGACAGGCGACCGGCAGGTTAGTTTTCAAGGCCTTTTTTACTGAAAGAAGCGTTACGTCGGTAATATTTCAGACGACAAGACAAATGGTTGTAAGTAACATTTTTAATTCATAAGACCACGTCATGTGATAGCTGTAGGATTTACCAGGTGTTTTCTGTAGTTCGATTTTCATGGTATAAGGCTCTATATTATCATGTAGATTTATAACTTTTAATTGTAAGTAACATTTGAAACAAAGGTCACAAATCAGATGTTTTTAACCCCCGACGCAAAAACGACGGCTTATGAAAATTGGAAGTTAACAGCAGATATGTTTTCTACAATAGCTACATTCATTATTGCTGGGTTTAAGCCTCATCTGTTTGGCGTTTTCATTAGCCGTCCCCCGACGTGAGGACGCTTGGATCAAAATATTTCCTGCAACTTATATTAAACATATTATTATTTTAGTTTTTAGAGGTTTTTGTGTGAGTCGTGGGTTACTTTTTAGCTTTTACGTAAAAATGTCAGAATAATTTTTACATAACTTGATTTAATCACTCGCACAGAATTAAGTTGGTTAAAATGCCCGAAACGACATCAATATCGCCAAAAAGAGACATTTTTCCAACACGCAACATCAACAATCTCCTCACCCTAGACAACTTTACCTTATTGACGACCAAATAAATCGAAGCCAAACGACGTCCGACACATATTTTCGCACAAAAATCGTGTGCATTTTAAATCAACGAGTTACCGAGTTGCCGGGGCTTGGTATAATGAAATCGTAAATCGGCTCGGTTCTCGTGGATAATAGTGAAATATAAATTGGGCGGTCGCGGTTTGGCGCCCGTCGGTCCGTTGGCCGACATTTTTGCGGGCTCGCTTCAATCACGCGTTTTATAACATCAGTGCACGTGTGGCCGGCAACTGTTGTCACAATAAGCTAAGTCGCGGGGTGTGTGGCACTGCGTTTGGCGAGTGGCACGGTGTGGGGGAGGCTTTATGTAAACTGAGAATTTGTCACCAATCAAATGCAGCAGTAAATCTGCTGTAAGTGACACTTATTAAATTTTAAGACCAACAGCGTATCTGGAGCACGTCAACTTTTAGGGCGATGGAAATGATGTTAATACACAGAGGATTCATGCAACAGTAGATACAGCAAGAAGAGACTGAGTCCGATTAAGTCTCGTGACGAGTGTCAGACTCCTACTGACTAAAACCCATCCGTGTTCCTTCCTTAGCCCTTTATGTTCCGGGGTAGCGGTAACCCTTCGGACAATCCCGCACCCCCGGCAGGCTTCGGCCCTGGCGGGCCCCTTCTTTTTTGCTGACATCTCTTTGAGGCGCGCGTGGAACACGTACGCGCCGTCCGGCACGGGCCTGGTCCTGATCGGACGGTGAGCTATGCAGAAGCATCTTACTCTACTCGTTACAACATACAGCAGACGTAACTCAACAGAACAGCTCAATCCACTCGAAATTTTATCCATAGCCACACGTCACACACTTTAAACCGCAAAAATTAAAACCTATAAACTTCCACGAACAACGCACTAGATTTATAAACCCTACCAACGCTAACACACTTTCACGTGTCGATGGATCCGCGTAAAAGCCTAAAAAGAGAAAAAAAAAAGTCATTGGGTCCTACATGCATCTTTTTCGCCCGGCTGACAAATGGCTATGAAATGGCCAGGACGGCCCAGCTCGGGACACCGAACGTAAAATCATTCACAAATTGTGATGCCACGGTTAGTTCGGACGTTCGCCGGTGCAGGGTTAGCGCGAAGGGTAGTCGTGTTTTCGGTTTTAAGTGTTGTGTTTTTTTCGAGGTGGCGATAGTGGGTTAAGATTTTTTTTGGGCTTTTAGTGTGGTGTTGAATAAGGAATGACCTCACTGCGTAATTGATAATGTAATACAGTGAGAGTCACATACCTACTGGAGTTTTGACTGTTATTTGGACAGAGTGTCCACTGAGAAAGTGGCTTAACCGGTCAAGCGGCGCGCGTCGCCCATTAGCGACGAAACAATAGAAAATCAATTGTGTCTCATTAGCGGAGCTTGACAGATTAAATTATTATGGGTTCGCATCGAAACGTAGTGTCACTTGCGTAATCTGTAAGCTTACAGCACAATGTTTGAAAAACTGTTTGCTTTAACTAGCTTCAATTGCTTACATTTAACTGATCCATTTTCGTTCAAAGGCTTTTAGTTTAATTAAACTGTCAGTTCCACAAACGATGACAGACAACAGGCTTCACACGCTTCTTTAAAACCTAGTACCCAGCACGGTAACCCTATCACCGCCACTTTTTATCTGAACGCCATCAATATAAAAGTCTGTACAAAAAAAAAACAGAAAAACAAAAGCCGTGACGTCACTAGGTAGGTTTTCGCACCGGCAAACGGCGAGCGTATAAATCAAGCGCTACGCAAGCGTGGAGTCGGCTCCGGCCGAATTGTGGCGTTTTATGGCCTTTTGATTTACACAACCACTATTCGCTACGTATTTTAATGTGCGCTCGATAGTCCGTGTTGCGAGCGACTGTACGTAAATAAAATTCAGAAATCGCTCAATAAAAATCGTCACATATCACTGTTATATTGCAAGTTTGTGGAAATATCTTCCGGGTTTTTATCGAACTTCGGCCCAACACTAGTCATGTCAGAGGTGACATTATGGGCGGGTATGACAGATTGTTGACGTAATTACGCTATAGGAACCCGTTCAGATGACAGATTAACACTGCAATCGCAAAGCACACGTGACGTTCTGTAAATTTCGTTTATGATCGACATAAATTTGATCGTCGACTGTTAATAAAATACATAAATATAACAATAACACATGAGACACATGTTCGGGCACCCGGCAGTAAATGCCACTAAAACGCTACTAGTCAAATTTATAAGTCGCAAACGACATACATGTTGCATATTTTAAGTGTTATTTATTTGATAATGCTCAAATATTAATTTTATATTTGTTTTATTGTTACGACGATGTGTCGATAGTTAGGTTAGGAATATTTTGGTACAGCATTATGGTGCTCAAATTATTTTCTAGCCGATAGTGTTCAACGTGCTAAAGTTTCCAAGAACTTTGACAATCAAACTGCAGCTGTGGAATTAAATTTTCAACACATCATTTTATTTAGACAAAAGATTCTGTGTTTCCTGGAAAATGTATTAGTTTAGATGCAGTTTTATCATCATTGCTCGAACTCTCTCCTCCCTATTTCACTCTGAATGACTTTGACGGACACGAGCGCATCATGGTTGATCAACTGGTGTCCCCGGCCCTCCACTCACTCACTCACTCATTCATTCATCCGTTCGTTCATTCACTGCGACGTCGGTTTCGAGTGATCACCGATCACCTTACGTCGGTTTTATTCGTTCGTAAGCGGAATTTAAAAAAGGAATGAACGAATGGCGGTTTGTTTTCGGCATTTTTGGTTGCAACTTGCAGTGTTAGTTTAAACTGTCCGTTTAAAAACGTTTGTAACTGTTTCTTTTTTACAGTGTCTGTCACTATAAGTCTTAGGTTAGGTTAAGTTTTCAAATATATAGGATGAAATTGAATTCATGGGCATCCTTTTAAGGGGTCATTGTAATCATCATTATGAACAACTTTTACTACGGGACCAAACCTGAAATCGCGAAAAAAAAATCAGCTCTTCCCTACATTTTGACGAGTTATGTGAACACAAATGCAAAGAACAGCTGATTTTTTTTGCGAATTTATGTTTAGTCCCATAGTAAAAGGTGTTGATAATGATGAGTACAATGACCTCTTTAAAGGATGCCCTTGAATTAAATTTCATCATGTATTATCGTCATCAACATAATATCGACCTTTAAACAACATTATACAGGGTGTTACGGAAAGGGTATATCAATACAAACGGGTTGAAGAGTGTATCTGGTCTAGAATCTCTGTACAAAATTTCAGCTCAAAAGCATTAACTTTGAAAATGCTTAATATTTTTTTATTTCGACATCACGGCGCTCCACTGGCGCGCGGCGGCGTGATGTGCGTGTACTAGGCGTACAGACACACTACAGATAATGGACAATGACCCTCGTAGTGCGGTGACACGTTTGTTATGATTTCAATTTAATAAACTATCGAAATAAAAAAATATTAAGCATTTTCAAAGTTACTGCTTTTGAGCTGAAATTTTGTACAGAGATTCTAGACCAGATACACTCTTCAACCCGTTTGTATTGATATACCCTTTCTGTAACACCCTGTATATCATCGATAATCCGCAATCAATTAATTACTTTTATTAAAATTTCCCCAAACGAATTTCGATAATAAAGATAAAGAATAAAATCATTAAAGTTTTACCTACATTTATTTTGAATAAAGTTTCCCAAAAAATTTTGATATCGCAAGACAGTTCGAAGTCCGCTTGATATTTTTATTTAATCAGTTTTATAAAAACCCGGTAGGTATAGACATCCATCAAGACATTGTTATTAGTGGGTCCGGTGACTGGTGAGTGGACGCGTTTGTCGCCGCGGTGTCGCCGTGACGCGTGACAAGCTGTCGCCGATGTGTCGACGAAAATCGCGTAGACGCGTCGCTGTTATGACATCAAACTTGGAAATTATTGTTAGGTCAAAAAGAAAATTATTTTTCAAAATGATAATCACTTAAAAGTAAAATATTTACTGTAGAGTAAAAATAACCCTATTTTATGTATTTTCTAAGTGAAATCAAAACAAAGTCAGGAAAAAACGTGAAAGGAAAAAACCTGAAAACTACCAACGTCAAATCCTAGTTATTTCCTAAATACATGATTTCAGGAAATCAAAATCAAAAGAACACAAAAATATAAAAAAAAAACACTACAAATTAAAAATACACTGCAACGAAAATCTAATATTTAGTCGGACGCGTACTTAATGCGAACTTCGTAAGAATTTTTACGTTAACTTAAGTGTTACTTTGGAGTTTAAAGCCTAAACTATGTTTATTGTTAAAGTAAGCCGAGATATCCTCGTCGTTATAATAAACTTTGGAAAAACTAGTTCTGATATAAAGTGGAACCTGGTTGAGTTAAAATTGTAATCGTGTGTTTGTTGAGTTCATACATATTCTTCTTTTGTCCATGGAGAAAAAGAGTGTCCATGGAGTTTCTCACCCGTTCTTCTCCATAGATATCTTTAAGCTTTCGAATAGGCAACTAGCTTCATACCTCTGACTGACCGACTCCTTGACAATTCGAAAGTGCCTGTATATGGTTTAATTGAAATAAATGCTTTGAGTATGAGTTTTAATCTGTCGAGCTCCGCTAATGAGACATAAATAATTTTCTATTGTTTCGTGGCCAATAGGCGACGCGCGGTGCTTGACCGGTTAAGGAAGAGTAGTTATAAGATTGGGTTGGGTAGTTTTCAGGCTACTTAATTTCATCCTAGCTTTTAAGATGTTAAGGCTGAAGCATACAATCATGCTAGGTATTAAAAATCATGCTTGTTTGCTAGTAAGTAGCGTGCTACTACATATTTATTTATTTATTGAGGGATAATAAACAGCTACAATATAAAATATGACATGTTTCAAAAAATAGTATAAGGAGTGTTAACAATATTCATAGCATATGTATTTAGTTTTATTATGAACCCTTACATAAGCAAAGACCAGCATCCTAATTGCGTGACAAATTATCAATCTAAATCTGAATCATTTTAAAGGATATTTCATAATCCATTGCTTCATCAACTCAACTACGTAAATAACGCAATGAATATTGTTGGACTGTCAAAATGAAAGCCATTGCTACGGGTAGCGTGTCACCGTTGTGTTACGCAATTGCCCCGCAGAAATTGAAAGTTCTATGGGCTGCAAGCCGAAAAGGCAACAAGTCAGGATAACCTTAATATTAATAAATAGGTACTAAAAATAACCTCACGCTTTCGGCTGCCATAGAAGTATTTCAGCTCCCCATTCACCATTCGCACCCATAACACACACCCAATACAAACACGACATAAAGCATCGAACACATAGGCGAGATTACCGCCGCAGCGCGCCAAATAATCGCCGATCATAAAAAAAAACCGCCTTAACGGTCTGCGAAGTTTCCTATAGCATTCCAGTCACGTCGAACCGAACTGATTGACGGGAGACGTCTGCGCCTTCTAGAAACACCCCCCAACTCCCCCTGACACCCCCACCTTAAGGGTGGCCCCCCACAACTTGACCTGTGATCGGAGCTAGAAACATGTGAAAAATGTCATTAATGCACTCCCGTGGTGCCTTATTGAGTGCTTTATGTAGTAGAGTGGAGGGGTTATCGTCATGCGTGGCGTTTCGGTGTGAGCCGTAATCGCGCGTTTGATTACAGGGTGTTTTTATGGGTTTATTTTTAATTAGTTTTCGGTGAATCTTGTAATTTGAGTACGAATGCTACAGGGTTCTTTAAGGAATCGTTGACAACGATCAGGTTGATAATTTTGATATTGATATTCTGAAAAGCGGGCTGAAAATATTGTCTACCTTCGATGTGAAGTAGGTTCTTGTTTCAGAGAGTTGGGAAAATACAAAATTGATGACTTTAAAACAAAGTAACTAAATATTAAAATAACATTAGCATACGGAAATGAAACGAAATAAAGAGGAGGCCTGTGTCCCAGCAGTGGGAACATTATGGTCTGATAATGCTTATATAGAAATGAACATGTTGAAGGAGAGGCAATGTTCTACTTTGTCAAGTAGGTGTATTAAAACTTTTGAGTTTTGCTTATTTCGTAACTAATGGTTTATGAAGCGAAAGAAGTGGATGACTGTGGAATAAATAAATCCATCGAACTATAGACATAGATGAACAGCGGGGCAATTGCGTAACACAATACATTATCAATCGGTTTCATTTTGACACTATAACAACATTCATTGCGTTATTTACGTGTTGAGCAGACAAATTTTTCGAACTTATGAAGCAATGGATTAGCAATTTGCTTCAAAATGATTCTGATTCCGATTGATAGCGTGTTACGCAATTAGGGTGCAGAAGTACAGGTGCAAAATCAAATGGTAACGAAAAGACTCTTTGGACAGGAGCGACCTCACAAACTTTATTAATTTCGAGCAGATTGTAGCAAGCGTGGATGTTCACAAGTTCGGATTCGTGCACTTTACAATAAATAGCTGGAGTACAATCGTTTGGTGCTGTTGATTAAAAATCGATATTGGCTACGTGATGCCAATCATAGACCCGGGACGAAGAGATAACGTCCTCGATCAAAATATTCGATGAATGTCGATTTGATGCGCGTTCGACAGGCTTCCGTATCGAAAATTCATTTTCTTGCCTTGCTCCCGACAGCAATTAGCTGTCGGAAGAATAGCAGTCGTCCATTTGATTTACACTGTTAAAATATTCGGGTTTCGGATTTGTTTGACAGCGTTTAAAGGACTCCTTCTATGACATTGATTGGTGTTCGATTCGGCACGACAGCGTATCGAATAGTTGTGAATAGCTATGCAGAAATGCGTCAAGTGAAGGAGGTTTTTGCGACAGCTACGCAAAGGGGATATCCCCTATGCCTCTTAACACCTCGTCCAGATTTCTTTAATATCCACTTTTGGACGCCCAAGCTTACAAGTAGACCTACCTATATAAAAAAACGGAAGGTGCAGTTCTGTAGTAGTAGTTTTTTGAGTTTTGATTCTAAAAATTGTTGTTCTTCTGACAATACGATATTTTTCTGCCAAGTTCATATTAATGTCTGTAAAAAGAGTTGCAACATCTATACATCCGTCTGTCCCATAATACCCTCGGAAACCCCCAGCATCGCGCATGATGTGGCCGGTATTGAGATTTACGGCCGCCGATTAGTGGGGTCAAGGTCAAACGCGCGATACGTTAACCTGCTGCATTTTGTGTCAACAACCCTGATGGACGGAGTAAGGGTTGAAGTTATTGGGACTGAAAAGTTAATGGTTTTATGACGTCATTGTGTAGTTGTGTTTTCTGAGCGAGCGAAAATATTTTGAAGTCTATACTTAGATGGTGTTTGTCCAAATCTAAATTTTCTGAATGATATTCGTAATTAAATGCATAAATACATATTCAGCCTATGCTGTTCCCACTGCTGGGACACAGGCCTCTCTGTGAGTGGAAACGGGCTGTAATCCACCACGCGGGCCCAGTGCAGGTTGGTATAATGTGACATGTCTTCGAATTTAATGTATAAAAATATACAATGGTAAAAGATTATTTAACTTAACTAAAGTGTATAGGATTCCAATAATTAATAGTGCGTATCGCCTTTAATTTAAAGTTGTTTTTATATTTGGATATTGGTCTTTCTGAATATAAAGGATCAATATTTGCAGGTGGAAAACTCTTTGATAATTATGTGAAAACTGATTTCAATATTCCACGTATGTTTACCAGTATCTGAGTTAACTTGCTGGCATATTATATTGTTTGCCTTTGCTTCGCCCGGATGAAACCAGCAACACATCTAACTAAGAACATAAAAACTCCAAGACTGTACCATCAATACACACGCAATAACGCGAAACTCGCAAACAATAGACATTAATAAGACGGGCCGGGCAAACGGGTCCGGACATAACGGCCGGCCGCGTCCTGGGATGCGCTTATTAAAACATTTTCACCCGGGCAATATCTGACGATAGCGAGACGTGTACAATATGTGCCGAGCAAACTCTGGCCGCATGTGACGACCTGTGGGAATCGCTGAGAAAACTTCATTAACTCCGCCGGACGCCACCCGGTGGACCCCCTTCTCCGGGACCGGGAATCGGGAGTCCGGGACCACCCCACGGTGACGGACGCGACGAGCGGACTCCCCCGTCCGCTTATTACGTCGCGAACGTGCCGCAGAATCGAAGAAATGTGACGTAAATACGTGAAGCGTTTGAGAAAGAATCGGCCTGCTGATTGGCCAGGCTTTGTGTGCGGTTGTCCGTTAATTTGATCTGTATCTGAGGGGCGCCCACTCATTTTTTTCTTGGGATTATTATTGATGCGATCGATTCGTTTTGATGGGATGCCGATACGTCGGTTATTTTCGGGTAGAGCTCGCTCGTAATATTATTGTCGCGTCTCTTTGTAATGTCGGGGACTGTAATCAGATGATGATCCGCACGGTTTACTTATAAACCTGATGGTGTAACCTAGAAATGTTTTAGCAAGAAATGAAAGAAAGATGAGCCTGATTCCGCGAGCTGCCAACAACTTATCACATTTTATGCAATGTTAACACACACAGTTCAGTGCCAAGTATCCACGTCTCCATTAAAACTCTTAGTACTTTACAAAAATGCACTCAGGCGCATCATCCGGACACGTTCCGTTTCTCGGAAGACCACACGCGCGCGTCCCGTTGACGTACGAACGACATAATTGCCAAGTTGCGTTTCGTTCTACGCGAAGAGTGACAAAGTGTGAGTTTTGCCGTAATTACGCAGGTTTTAAAAATGTGAGGTAAGTAGAATTGTAAGTGTCAATCAACGTGGATGATTGACGTTGAGTTAGTCCACTTTGCAGCTTCGTGTTGCTAAAAGGCTAAGAGCTACAAGAGTCGTGTGGGCAGTGTGTTCAGAAATGTGATTCACTGAGACCGAGACACGTCATACTAATTAATCTTTGGGGTACCAAGAAGCCATTACGGATGTTTAGTGAATGAGAGTTACATTGCTACAAATCAGAAGCAAGGAGAACTTCTGTAGGATGAAAGAGTTGGGCTGAGCTTGTATTATTTTATATCAGAGTACAAGAGTCTTCGACCAAGATTGAACATCAGAAGGCCAATTCTCGTAGTTAAAAACGTTCACTCTAGTCGCACAATCTATGACAATCAATGTCAAAAATGTGTCAACAGAAGCATTTTTGACAGACTGAGCGTTCTTAAAATTACAAAAATTGCCCCTCAGAGCTTCATAAGCCGAATTTTATGATTAACATCCATGGACATGTTCTATGGCGATAGTAACCAATATTATCATTCTGAGATGTTATAGTGAAAGTTAAAAAAAAACTCTTAACAGTTTCGCAAAAGTACCAAGAAAAGCCTTCGCAAAAAACTAGTATCCCAAAAATTACAATTTCTCCAACAGTTGCCAAAAGAAAACATCAGAATGACGGCCGATGAGTGACGGATGGACAGATATAATTATAATATTTGATGCCAACGAAAATATATTTAGTTCGTCCTCTAATCAATCATAGATGTGTCATTTTTGATAAACGGCGTTTCAACAAGTCTTTGAGATATTTTAATTTTAGAGGGAATAGAAAAATTATTGTGACTGTAGCGCTTTTTTACCAGCCAGTTCTGAAGGACTATGGAGGTATGAGGAACAGGGTCACGCTGAAGTATTTGCACGAAGGCTGTGCTGACGTTCGGGCACCAGTATAGAGTTATGAGGAACAGGGTGTAAAGTTCACTCATACTCAATAGAAAAGGAAGAATCCTCCGACCAGACGGGTGTCGTGTCTGGCGGGCAACTGCCCGCTGATTCATGTCGGGCCGTTGTACGAGTATTATATTCTAGTTGCGCGGTAAACTCTGCTTGCGAGATGCAGGATTTTGCGTGACGTCAGTATGACGCGTTGTTCGCATGTGGCGTTGTAGATACCGCTACAGGACTACTCCTTAAGCATAGAATACGTAGTTTCGACCGAAGTTACGGCCTATTCCTACACGCCGTGTACCTACACGATATTATGTCCGTAGGTGACGTATCACCTGATACGTCACCTACGGACATAATATTAGTTTGGGGCATCACCTAAGAATGAATGACACCAAGTTTTGATAGTTGTTGTGTTTTTACCCGTCCGAAAAGTTAATTAATCAGGTGTAGGGTTCATCTAAAGTTTCGACATACTTTCGTATAGGCCCCTATCTTTGTAGACGGTCTTGGAGAGAAGAAGGCTCCATGATCTGAGGGCCTGGACTAAGTGATATTTTATCCGCAATAACGATTATGGTAAAGTCAAAAATGTATGAGACTGACAATAGCTACTGAAAACCTTTACGCCAATCCTATTGAAAGTGGTTGTAATACGAAACGCTTTGAAAGCGATTGTCACTTGTGTAGGCCCTCTGGTCCTTAAAACTTGATCCTTAGAATTTAAATTTATATTTAAATATATTATTTTTTTTTTTACATAATACAGAACTAGACTAGAGTCAAGAGCAAGCCCATTTCAAATAAAAACATAAATAAAAAAAATATTCTAAAGAATATTCTATTCTATTCTATCTTTCGAGTTTATCCAGAATTGTCCAGTTTAATATTAATTCTGTCGCAAACTGCATACATATCCAGTCAGCACATTCTGCGGTTATCACAACAGTTATTCAAAAGTATGAAAGATTTTGCCGAGATTTAAACAGCCCATTAATACACAAAGAGGAAGTATTTTAGGAATTAGGTAATTGATTATTCTTACCCTGTTAGGTAGTGTAATCTTTACGCTTGATTTCTTTAACCAGAACATTAAAAAAACGCCGCTAAAGAAGTTTTCACTTCAAAAACTTTGATACACTTATTCTCACACCGCACAAAGTCATTTGAACAGCGGTCGTTCGGTCTCACATTTTTTGCATCATCTTTAATATGACTTTTAAAAACATAAAGCTTCATTTATAATATCTCAGAAAACATCGCTAAAAATAAAACACGGACTAAGAGCCGGGACAGATTAACCCTTCAACGTCAAATGTCTTTTTACACCGGGACAGATGGAGCCACCGTCTCACTGTCAATCACACGTCAACGGACGGATTTTTGTCCGTCGCGCGTCGGTCCGTCAGTCCGTCCATCCGTCGAAACGCGTAACTCGACTCTGAGAATCCGCTTAATCTTTATTGACGTTACGTCTTTCCCTTTAGCGGGTATTTACGCGAATTTCTACTTTATTTATTGAACAATAAAGGGGAGTAGGAGTGCATTGTGTTAAATTGTAAATATATTTCGAACAGTGTTCATTAGTAGCTCGTTTTGCTTTTAAGTAGACGTCTGTTATTTTTTTATTGATTGATTTTTTTACGTCTGTGTTTATGGGTTAAAGAATATCTATGGCATTAGTGCGTGTATGTTTGTATGCACTGTTTGTTTTCTTTGTAATATGAACGAATGGGAATTAACGAAGAATATGTTGTTATGTTATGTTGCTTGTATGGGACAAGTTTACAGGATATTAGAGAATTTGCTAAAAATGTTGCTTGTTATTTCACTATTGGTGGGCGGTTGACGGTTGTGGCCTAAGATGCAATAATGACCCCTCTTCTTCAGGTTAGTCTCGGCACCAGCTTACTACTGATGTTGTTACATGTAATTTACCGTCACGAGAGTTGTATCATGCTCACTTAAATGTCTCACTGATGGTGGCGCGTGTGTTGGATCATTCGGTTCCCTACAAAATGGTTGAGCTGGATGGTGCTGATCCATGCGTCATGTTCGTGAACGGGCGCCGTCGGTTGAGACTGGTCATCTCTTAACTGCCAAGGCTTATTTTTAATCATATTTCTTGTATTGTTTCTTCATTCGTGTGTTTTTTACATTGTTCTCACATATAGAAGCAACAAGAATAATGTACCCAGGATTTTGTAATATCTTGATTTAAAAGAGTGTCCATGGAGTTTCTTGCCCGTTCTTCTCCATAGAGATCTACGCTTTGGAATGGGCAACTAGCTTCAACTTTCTGACTAACTGACCGATTACTTAATTTTGACAACTCAAAAGTGCCTGTAATGGTTTTATTGAAATAAATGCTTTGAGTTTGAGTATCTAATAATCTAACAACACGATCCATTGTCTATTGTCAAAATCACAATAGTCTCAGACAGAGTCATTGCGAATCTAAGTCGTTGACCGTCGCCGCGTCGATTATTATAAATGAATGCAATAACAGAAAATGAGCTCGCATGAGCATACGTGCTCGGAGAAAGGAGGTATTCCAGTAAGGGCTGGCAGGGATCTTGACCATTTTCTTGGCTCTGAGATTGTTCTGATAGCCGTGGAATACCTCTCCACTCCTCATGCTCCTCAGGACATGTTGTTCCCTTGTCGCCACGTCACTATGTGCCAGCGATAGTTTCTGGGGGCCTATTATTGAGTTTGCAAGTCACCCCCTGTCATTTGGTCAGCCAGGGGCCATAGTATACCCATAATCCTAGATAACCAGTTCACTTTAGCCATCCAAATCCATAATCCAATATTTGTTTTCTACACCATTTTGCAATAGTCCTACACCAACCTTGGGTGCACTTGCATAGTGCGTACAGGGATAATCGTGGGTTGGTGCCCCATTTAGTTAAAAACGTCTAACGGGCCTCCGCGAGTTGGCTTGGCCCCACGCCTTCCAAAGGTCCGGGACTCGAGGGTCCCGAGATATGTGAAATACATTTTTTAAATAATAAGAAAAATACCAGAAAAGTAAGGATGGTTATAAAAGGAGCAACTGATGATTAAGAATAACCTTAAAATCAAAAATCACACTAATATTATAAAGGCGAAAGTTTGTGAGTGTGTGTGTTTATATGTTTGTTACTTCTTCACGCACAAACGGCTGAACGGATTTGGATGGGCACACAGATAGTTTATAACCAGGGTTAACATATAGGCTACTTTTTATCCCGATATTCCTAAAGGATCGACACTTACGCGGGTGAAACCGCGGGGCGCAGCTAGTTAATTCAACTATATGTTGGATTATTCAATTATTGTGTAAAAGCATTTATCAAGTTGTCAATCCAAATACTAAACAAAGGGCCTGTCAGTCTTCTATTTTGCAAAGTGACACTCAAAGTGCTAGCAAAATCTAGGATATCATTCTAATTCTAGTCCAAACGTCTGCCTGCTTTAGACAAAGTCTATTTCAGATCTGTGACGTTTTAGACAAGTTCTTGACCAAGATGATTGGGAAGTTTTCTTTTAATCACACTAATATTATAAAGGCGAAAGTTTGTGAGTGTGTGTGTGTGTGTTTATATGTTTGTTACTTCTTCACGCTCAAACGGCTGGACCGATTTCGATGAAATTTGGTATAGAGATAGTTTGAGTCCCGGAAAAGGACATAGGATAGTTTTTATCCCAATATTCCCACGGGATCGACATTTACGCGGGTGAAACCGTGGGGCGCAGCTAGTCACATCACACTAATATTATAAAGGCGAAAGTTTGTGAGTGTGTGTGTGTGTGTTTATATGTTTGTTATTTCTTCACGCTCAAACGGCTGGACCGATTTAGATGAAATTTGGTATAGAGATAGCTTGAGTCCCGGGAAAGGACATAGGATACTTTTTATCCCGATATTCCCACGGGATCGAAATTTAAGCGGGTGAAACCGCGGGGCGCAGCTAGTTGGACCTAAAACTGATTGTTGCTTTGCTTTGCAGTAACAGCTATGTCTATGCGATGACGTTTTACTTATAGATGTCCACGTCATTGAGATTTATTTTGGTAAAAGAAATTATTGACGAGGTGAAGTAGTTGACATGCGTATCATAATGTTACCAAGGTCCTTGACTTACATAACTGGTGACTGAAGCATCTATCCTGTCGGTAGGGCAGGATAGATTTATATACATCAAAGAGATAAATCTATGCATACATTTTAAACAGAAACGAAGATCGCAAAGGGCAGCATTTCTCTCTGCTACCTAGATTATTTTACATTACCTGTCCTTTGAGGACAAAAAGACCAAGTCCCTCAAACTATACAGCTCAAACAATAAACCACAGGCTCCATTTAAAACAACACAAAACTCAACCACAACATTGACTAACCACCTTTTTCCAACAAGTTGAACTATCCATTTCCAAAAACCGAAATCTCCAAACACGCACCTGACGGCCATTTCACCAGAAAACAAACACGCAAGCAGCAAAGCAAACAGACAAACACGCGGGCATACACGCGGACACACACAGTGGTCGTGCGCGCGCAGCCTTACGTTTCAACGGCTCATTGTCGAACAAACAGTTTTTTTTTTTTGCTTTGGTTTACTTGATAGAGTGTTGTGGATATGCCTTTATTATACATGATTTTATTAATACTACTTTTGCAAAGTGCAGGGTTAAAATATGGAAAAATTTGCTCCCCCCTATGACATGGGACTTATAACATTTCGGGGGTTCGGTCGTGAGGTTATGTTATGTTGTGTGTAAACTGGCTCTTCTATAAAAACACATTATTTACTTTCAAAAGGAGGTGTTAAAATTAAGATTTTATCTAAAACATTCTGCCAATAAGACTCGATAAAAAGCAAAGAACTGCGACTTTCATTTGGACAATTCAACAACATTCATTGCGTTATTTACGTTGTTGAGCAGACACATTTTTCGAACATATGAAGCAATGTATTAGCAATATCCTTCAAAATTATTCAGATTGTGGTTGGTAGTTTGTTACCAATTTAGGGTGCTGATCGTAAATCGACTGAAGCAGTCCTAGTATAGCCCTCGCAATTCTCGAGCACGACTCATGTGAGTTTTATGTCATTGTAAAACGACATATCTAACACATAGGTAACGATGGAAAATAAATGCTGTATAGTTCAATGATTGACGCGCGTTTTTGAGACGTAAAAACTATAGATACTAAAGTCTAATTTTTCTTCAGATACATAATCAGCCTATAAAGTTCCCACTGCTGGGACACAGGCCTTCTCTCTTCGAGAGGGAGTGGACTGTAATCCACCACGCGGACCCAGTGCGGGTTAGAATTTTTGGTACATTTTTTTTCAAAGTGCCTGTCTGGATTTGAACTCACGAACTTGTTAGTCGGGGTCGAGATCATTGGACCATCACTGTTCCCATTTCAAAAGATATTAAGATATTAATCCTTAAACAAACAGCCATATTTTTCAAACAACACAAAAATATCAAATAATATTTCTAAAATAAACCCCGATCCACACTATTCCATCAGCGCTCCACTTTTTGCTCCTGGCCACATCAAGCGCATTGATTGATTGATGTTTATTCAACGGGCATTAGTTGCCGTACCTGCTTTATTGATATTAAGACGTATCCCGTCGCAATTATAATATTATTCATCACTACAGCACCTGTGCGGGCACTCAGTCAATCATTCCGGATTGATAATCATTGTGCTACGTTTCGGAATTTTTTCGTAATTAATTCCGATTGATGGGAGCGTTGTAGGGTTATGGCTGTTTGATTGACAACTGTTGTTATGCATATTGGTTCTAGTTATTTTATAGATGCCGGAAGAAGACCTTGGATTTAGATGAAGTTGAGAACACTTTAAAGATAAATGAGGAGGCTCTACTCTAAGAGTGCTGAGTTACTGAGCGTGGTAATACAATTATCATGGTAACAATAGAAGTGTTTGTTGAGGAAAAAAAAATAATTCACAATAGAAGTTTTCAAAAATATGGCTTTTTGATTTACTACCGACTGTGCCTTTGTTGCACCTAAGAAATGTTTTATCATTATGTCTAATGTTTTTGTCTTCCATAATATCTGCCTCATAAGAAACTCACAAAAATACAATGCACCTGGCACATCTCACACCGCAAATCCAGACAGATCCATTCAAACGATCTCAATCTAACCTCCAATAATTCCACCTGAAGCCCGATCCTGGCGTTAACGACTAAGCCGAGATAAAGGCCAAGACACACGGCAGACATAGGTGAGCCCAGGGTGCCTCGGGAGCAATAACGATGAACCGACTCTAAAGAACTGCAGTCATTTGCATATCGTGCCGGCTTTATGTTGCAGTATAAATGTTCTAAAACTACTATAAAGGGGAAGGAGTTTGGGAGAGTGCGCAGTTTTTTGGAGCTGTATTTTTGAGTAGGGTTTCTTAGTTTGGGGCTGTCTTATTAGTCTTTGATATTACAGGACAGGGGGGGCAGGGGGGAAATTATGTCAGTTTTTAAGTAAAAGTCCTGAATGTCAAGTCACGTTTTGTTCAAGTTTAGGTATTCCTTCACGAGATTTACCGACATTGGAGTCCTTAATTTTGAGGTACCTCTTACTTCTACAAAGTAGGTTGTAAGTATATGTATAGGTACTCCTCCATTTGAGAACATTAAATATGACGGGTGCAGAAGCTATAAACTGTCTGAATTGAAGTGTTTATGTAAAAGTCAATCTGTTTTTATTGGCAATCGATGAAATGTTATAAGATAGACTATCATAAATCCGGAAATAATGGAAAGGTTTTCTTTTAACTGAAAAAAAGTAAGATTTGATAGATTACTGTAGAAAATGCTGTTTACTATCAAAAAATCAATTGAAATGACAGTAAAAATGGTCTTCCCACGACATTGCCAATATCGACACTAATCTAAACCTCGTACGTGACAAAACTGTCAAAGTTACCCAAGGACCAAAAACCCACGCACATCCCACTTTACATCAATCATACTAAAAATAACATTTAAAACAAACAATTCCAAAATACCGTCCTGGCTGGTCCTTTGTACGTTATTTGACGTCCTTATCGACCGGTGGAGACGACGCAAAAAGAAGTCATTGACGGGAACGTGAATCGACGTCGACGTCTGACGAAAAGAACGGAACTTCAAGACAACGTGGAGCTGATTGGCGCGGGCGGGACGAGTTCGTGTTCATGTATTGCACTGTTTTTGTCGGGGTGCCGCATGCCGTCTTTAATTCTGTTGTTGGTGACTTGGAAGGTAATGTGTGTGTTTGTGCTGTTGTTGGAAGACTTTTTGTGATAATTGCATGTGAAATTTAAAAAATATGAGGGAAAAACGATATCTGCAGTTCGTTTGATTTACAAAGTACCTAGGTATGGAGAAACGGGAAAGAATAATAAGGTACTTGCTTCAATATCAGAAGCAAATGGTCTTGAATCTCAACAGATTGCCACAAAAATAGTTCGTTGAGTCCAAAACAAAAGGTCATTGACAGTTACAATAAAACTGATGTTCTTTTACGCTCTCATTAATTTTATTAAATAAAATCAACGCCTCACCACATCTACAAACGAAAGCGTAACATTAATAATAGAAAATCTAAAAAAACAACTGAAACTATTGCAACACCGGTAATGACAAAAAAAAAAACCAATCAGTTGGCAACTCAAAAAATTACCAGCTTCCTGTTTTGAATTTGGAACGACAGTAATTGATTGAGTGACGCAATCAATTAAATTGCTTTATCGCTTGATTGATGCGCAGGCGACGGGTTGACTCGCTGACTGATTCTGTTTTTTTATATTAAGTGCTGCACCTATGAAAAAACATTGTGTTATATTTTTTTTTTTATAGTGCGTAGTCCTTGGCTGTTTTGCTTAAAATAGAAACAGTATCGATTTTAATATCACCAAACTCTGCTTATACTTTATTTAAAAATGAAATGAATGAGTGTAAATAAATTCTAGTAGCTTTTTTTTCTCATTTCTTTGTGTCAAATGTTAAAAGTGTACCTACGTTTAAGAATAGCTCCATTCTTCTATATCAGCCCTGCCATGTCTCACAAATTAAGAAGCGTGAAAATACGACAAAAATGCGCTACATAGTCGCCGCCAAACGGAATACTCTATCATTCGGCTCTCGATAAAGATCGGCTTTGTTCGTAACGTGCATTTTATAATTTGCACTGAAGCGTGTGCGCAGGTTGCGCAGGGTTGCCATTTTAATAAATTAAAGTTTAATTGTTTGCAATTATTTAAAACATTCCTCTTTCTTAAGCATAATGTGGGAAATATATTGTTTAACACATGTATTTTTATACAGAACTTAAAAAAAAAAAAACTGTTTCGTATCAAACCGAATAAATCGATTTGGAATCAGTATTAGGTACCACTAAAGTCACAATTCACAAACTACATATTAATGATATTATTAGTAGGTATAGTAATTTAATTAGTTTAGATTATATCTACCAGTTTTCATTAGCACCAAGAATTTAAGTTTAATAGTTCGAAGTAAAAGATGCGAATTCCTTTCTAAAAATATCAATGGAATCGAATTCAAAACAGCCCTATTATATATTCGAGACTACTGTTTTATGCTAGCTTTAAAACCCAACCTTAGAAATACTTCTTACTATTAGGTATTGGGTTGTTTTCTTCTTAAGATATTCCTCTTTTAATAACCACAATATGCAAGCGGCAGGACCTACGTGCTACGAGCCCTAGCCATCCGAGCGGCCATCAATCAGCTGACTGCTCGGGGCAGGATTCATTCCGAGTTGTTGCAGATCTCGGAGATAACACAGCCGTGTATGATGCGATTTAAAGCGAGATGAGATTGTACTCGCACGAGGTCAAGTGACGATAGATAACAGGGGTGAAGGTTTCTGAGAATTGTTTCTTATTTAATTTCGATTTTATTTGTGTGGAAAGGAAATTATAGTTTTGAAGGACCTCACTGTCTTGTCTTAGAACTACGTTTGAAGCAGTGGCGTGCATTGCATTTATCAACATAAGCCTGTCAATTACATTTTAGTGTGTGCCCCACAATTAAGAAACTCACTAAGTTATCATACCTAACAAAAAACAAAATCATCATACAAACACGCGCGGTAGTAGGCAGTCGCCGGACGGCCTACTCGGCTCCCGTACTATTCGCACTCTGTCATTGGTCTTTACTCGTTCAAGTTAATACGACAAAATTAAAAATACGTACGTCTCACGCGTAATACCATGACTTTCGACCTTCGCAATTTATCACCCTTAAGTAGGCATGCCTACTCAAATAACCACACTTTTGACCTCACTTTTTTTTCTGATTAGTGACCGCGTTTGCCTAGACTAGACCCAGCCTAGTGCCTACCTATTCTGAAAACCAATGCACGCCACTGGTTTGAAGGCAGTAGCTTGCCTCATGATTCTAATAACTAAGTATCTTCCGGGACGCTATTGCCTTTCTACCTATCAAGTATGAGCCACAGACGCCTTGTACAGTCGACCATACGTTAGTGTTACTTTAAGAAAACCAGTATATACGCTTAAAATAAGCTGGCCTCGTATTCTGCTGAAACTTCGTACTACGCTGGCATGTAAGTTTTAGACCGTGTTACCTACCACTTATGAGTAGTCGACTGTACCAGCCTATAATGATTTCTTATGTATATACTAACCAAATGGACTGTGTTCGACTGTGTTTTTGTATTATTTAATCCATACTAATATTATAAATTCGAAAGTAACTCTGTGTGTCAATCTGTCTGTCTGTATGTTACTTTTTCACGCCTAAACCGCTGAATCGATTTAGATGAAATTTGGTATAGAGATAGTTTGAGTCACGGGAAAGGACATAGGATACTTTTTATCCCGATATTCCGACGGGATCGAGACTTATGCGGGTGAAACCGCGGGACGCAGCTAGTGAATTTATAATTCTCTACCTTCACACGACAAGCTTTCCATTTGATGAGGTATTATCCTATTACTCTTCCAAGTTTTACTCTGTTTTGAAGAATCTATCAGCCACAACGTTAGTAACAAGAGCTAGGTAACCATGGCATATCGTCGGCAGGTGTTGAGCATTCGATTGACGTTTGTCTCGTCAGTGTCGGGCTGTCGGCTCAGGGACTGGTCCTCCGTCGATAACGTGTCGGTAACCTGACGAACCTATTTCTATGCGAGAACTAAAATCTGTTTTTGTATGTGTGGAGGGTTTGTTGTTTCAAGACTTACTTAAATCTGAGGAATAAATATTGCGGTTTGACAGTTTTTATATAGAACACTAGCAGCGCCCCGCGGTTTCACCCGCGTAAGTTTCGACCCTGTGAGAATATCGGGATAAAAAGTATCCTAGGTATGTCCTTTCCCGGGACTCAAACTATCTCTATACCAAATTTCATCTAAATCGGTTCAGCGGTTTAGGCGTGAAAAGGTAACATACAGACAGACAGAGTTACTTTCGAATTTATAATATTTGTATGGATATGTCAATATTCTTCAGATGATAGTTAAGTAGGTATCTGACTGTTAGAAAATCAGCCCTTAGGCAATGAATTTGTTGAAGTTCAAAATTACTTACGGGTTGAGGAGTAGTAGTCTTATTCGACGTATGTTGGCTGGTATTGTTCAAGGAAGCTTACCTGAAACAAGTAAATAAATAATTTGGATGTATTGTATTGGAACGTCCTCGCCGCCTCTACCAGTACAATAAAAACCACGCAAAGTATCTGGATTACAAAAGTATTAATTTGTATACTCGAATAATAGTTTTTTTTTTCTTTGGTGCGCTCTTTTGTTCGATTTCATGTAGTCTTCCTCGACAGTTAGCATCGGATGACATAAATAAAATAAATCTACCAGATACTAGAATATCTATTCCTAAAACAACGGCTACAAATATAGCATAAACACAAAACTGCAATAATAATTGCGAACGCTTGCACCGAGCATGCGTCGACGCCCTTAATCAGAATCCAGCGCGCGCGCACATCGCGTCAGATTACACTGTAGATCCGTGACGTTTGAGGGAGAGCGTACTGTGATGGTAGAGGAGCGATTTTTTGTAGTCAAATCAATAAGTAATGCTAAAATGAGAACTTTAGGATTAGATCATGTAAAGTAGTAACTATTTATTGTAATTGATTTTAAAACAATGGTCGCAATAGACTAATGCAACAAGCCAAACCTTCGCTCCTATAATAATTGATTGAAAAAAAAAACACTTGACACGAATTTGTGCCCTCTGCCAGACAAAAGTAGATATAGAAGACCATTAATATGTTTAGGGACATTGCGCTCCAGGATCTTCAGTAAAAATTACTGACGTTTACTTTTAAGTTATCTTTACGAAGAAACAGAAATCTCTAGATATTTTGTGGTAATGTGGCTTACACCTTAACAATATTCCTTCTGCGAATTTGCGAGTTTATAGTACTAAACATATTTGCACTCTAGACTCGCTCCCGCTCTTCCTATCACCACACACCCCGCCACCTAGGTGCAACGCCCCACCTGCGCAACAAATCAGGAAGTGTTCCCCTGTCACAACAGTTACGGACAGACCCATCACTTTATATAACTAACGCGTTTGAAGCTGTTTGTTGCAGATGATAGAATATGAGATGGCAGGGTGGGCAGGGATGGAGAATGGATTCTGCCAGGTGAAGATAAAGTTAATGGCGCCACATCTAAAAATGTCTGTCAGGTGAATCTAAAAATGAACCTATCTTTTGCAAACATGCTAAATAAGACAAAGAAAGACAAACGTGTGCTTTTGCTATAGATTATAGAATATGAGGTGGCAGGGTCGACAGAGATGGAGAATGGATTCTGCCAAGTGAAGATAAAGGTAATGGCGCCACATCTAAAAATGTAGTTAGCTTTTACTCACAGGCTAAATAAGAAAGTGACGCAGGAATATGTGCTTTAATTGCAGATGAAAGAATATGTGGTGGCAGGGTGGGTTGTAAAGATGAAAATATTCTACCAGGTGAAATTAAGGCGAATTAATATAAAAACAAAGCGGTTTTATGAAGTGAATAAGAGAGTATGCCGTAGCAGGGTTTGTGAAAGAGAAAGGATTTTACGAGGTAAATATGAAGCCTCCAAACACAAAAATATAACTTTATTTTAATACCAAGCCAAACGTGTAAGATTTGGAAGGTGAGCTATCGCTATCTGGCAAACTAGTTGGACAAGACAACAAACACCTGAATGATGTCACACTGCTAATAAGAGTTGAAAACTTCTTGCGATGACTGAACTAGTTTTGCGCATAGAATCGACACAATGCTTGCAAGACAAGTGAGAGACAGACTCAAAAGAATCCAATTCTCTTATAAAACAAGCAATCATAGAAACAGTTGCCATAACCACTTCTGTATAGGAAATCATAACGATAACAACAACCTCCCATTCAATAGCATCACATTTATTTATATTTCAACCTGAACTGACAAAATCAGTAAATAATGTTTTAAAATAAATCTATTTCCTCTCCAACTGCACATCGCGGCGTTCGATCAACTGTCACTTTAGTTCAAACGGAGACTGACAGCTGATGGGATGCAAATTCGCTTTGTTTTCCATTTTCAAATGTAGTTTATTTTTATATTTTAAAGTTTTCTTGGCTGGGATAAGATTGTGCTGTAAAAATACTTGTGAATTTTGGAATGTATCTATCTTTATTCAGCCTATTTTTAAGTGCAATTAAAGTTAATAGTCTCTTTGCCACCCAAACTTTCCAAATTGTTGAAATTCAGCTATTGCTTCAATTGATTTAAAATGACCTTTTCATAACATAAACAACGACATTCAAGCAGTCCAAAGTCCTTTTCAACGATTGAAAAAAATGCACTCAATCAGAACTCAGCCAATCAATTGATTCTACATCCATCAAAATAACGTTGACAACAACTAACATACATACCTACCTACAAACAGTCGCCTGGCAATGACCTGCCGATTGATTCATTCAATCAAGCTGATTGATTGACATGTGACGTGTGACAATGCTGTGCTCAATGATCAATCAATTGTTGCTGGATAGTTACGGTAGCTAGCGGAGGGTTGATTTTATGTTGTTGGTTATATTTATCTTTAATGGATGGTGCAATAGTGACAGACGGTAAATTGAGTTGATATTAGTGATTAATATTCATCTCAGGATTATTAGTTAATTTAATGCGGTTGTTTGATTAACAGTTCTCGGGAGATTGTCGCCGATTAACCGATAATCTTTCGCAAAAAATGAATTAATCTTCAAATACAACCCCAATTCCAAAAAAACCAAACTCAATAAAAAATAATAACATGAAAAAAAAACCACAACATGATTTCCATTCTGCAATATTTCGTCCCATAATACCCCAGTACAATATGATTAAACTCTAAAAGACCCTAAACTACAAAATGAACGACAACAAGTCTCCTAAAATCCCTTCTTTAAGTCTAAAAATTATGGAACACACTAGACATTTTATTACAGCCACACGGCAAACAGAACTTTCGCGGTCGAGAATCGAACCCGTACCCACCTACAACCACTTGTTTACAACTTGACCATGGCGATATATTCAGAATCAAATTGTCGACCGATCATCGTGTCTGACTCCTACGCTAACAAACTTAACCACACACTTTAACATTCAAAAATCGTCTCTATTTTCTTACCGATAAGGTTGGTATGGATAGTATGTTAGATGTTGTAATCTCTTTGAGTAATTTGCGTCCTTTTAGTGCCTTATGTATTCCTAGTACCTTCATGTCGATCTTAAGATAAATTTTGATAAAATATTACGTGTTTATTTCATTATGCTATTAATTACATGCTTGATAACTATAAAATGTTTTAATGTGATACCGTGTAGACTGATGCTGCTTTCCCATATTGGGAGACTAGCTGCGCCCCGCGGTTTCACCCGCGTAAATGTCGATCCCGTGGGAATATCGGCATAAAAAGTAGCCTATATGTTAATCCAGGGTGCCAGTTACCTCTATACAAAATTTTATTAAAATTGGTCCAGCCGTTTGAGCGTGAAGAAGTAACAAACATATAAACATACACACACACAAACACACAATCTTTCGCCTTTATAATATTATTAAAATCATAGTTTGCAGATGGTTTGATACCAGTATGCAGCATGCCAGGTGCTCAGACACTACTGTTATATCATAATTCTCCTGCCGGGGTCGGCGCAACATGTACATATTTCTTCAATTCTTCTTCTCTATTAGTCGTCATCTCGGTATAGTCACCCCCTTTCTAACCGGGTACACTACAATAATACGAAAAACTTTATTCCGAAAGTCACAAATACGAATTTCAAAATGCCGATTTTCATAATTCCGAATGGTTCAAAATTCCTTTTATAACAACTCCGATTTATCATTCATCCTATTTTAATAATTCCGAAATTTCAATATCCCTAACATTTATAATTACTATTCTCAAAATACCGAGTTTCAATAGATCGAATAACAAAAAGTCCGACTTAATGATAATTCGAAACATCAAAAATACGAATTCCGATTATTGAAATACCGATTAATTAGAATTCCGAAATAATAACGCTTTGTAGAACTGAATAGCAAGACAAATAAACACATATTTCCAATTGTAAGAATATAAATGGCAGAAAACCAACAATAGAGCCCCTATTTCTGTGTAAAGGGTTTAAAGTAACCTAACCAAACCGCATCTCGGGGTGCCCTTCGCTCGCTCTTGCATCCTATGTCGACGGAGCCCCGCTTCGCGGGGCCCCTATTTCTGTGTAAAGGGTTTAAAGTAACCTAACCAAACCGAACCTCGGGGTGCCCTTCGCTCGCTCTTGCATCCTATGTCGACGGAGCCCCGCTTCGCGGGGCCCCTATTTCTGTGTAAAGGGTTTAAAGTAACCTAACCAAACCGAACCTCGGGGTGCCCTTCGCTCGTTCTTGCATCCTATGTCGACGGAGCCCCGCTTCGCGGGGCCCCTATTTCTGTGTAAAGGGCTTAAAATAACCTAACCAAACCGAACCTCGGGGTGCCCTTCGCTCGCTCTTGCATCCTACGTCGTCTATTACGTTCGTTAAGTTCGGGTCCAGTAACGGTAACAATTCGGAGTATTGAAAATCGGAATGTCGTTTTTCGGACCGAGAACCTATCGAGCATTTGATTCTTCGAATATATGAAAATCGGAAAACAAACAAGTCGCATTTATGACTTTCGGTAAAATAAATTTCGTGATTTTTAATAATAGACATTATGATTCTTAGATATTATGAAATTCGGACTTTTGAAAATCGGAACATCGAAATTCGGAGTAAAATATTTCGGAGTATTTGGGTGTTCCCTTTCTAACCATATCATCATTCAGACACTTGATAGATCGTTTCTTTTGTCTTCCCCTACTCTTAAAGCCATCGTCAGACACTACTGCTACATACCTGCTTAATATCTGAGTAAGGTATAGATAGTTTTTGACACAGACAATTTTCATTGGGTACCTAACGAAGGACACTTAGCTGAGACGTCCATATAGACCATTTTGTGTTACTTTATGTGAACCTAAACCCTTTAAACCGAAACACTAAAACTAAGGTGCTCTGCGGTAGAACGGTGGAAGCACCTTCCTGAAAGAAATTTTTCACGATCACTACTACCAAAACTCATAAATAAAACCTTTAAAAAAAACTACATATCTACACGACTACTGTCCATACATTAACAAAGCATAATAATCAGCATTACAATTATTACATCAAAACAGAAAATATGAGCAAAAATTATTCGTTTACGTTAGTGACGGGTCGGACGAGACCGGACTGATTGCCTGTCCGTCTGTCTGTCTGTCCGTCAGACGTATTAACGTTGCGTGCAAGCGTTGATTTTGTTTTTGTTTGATATTAATAATATAATAAATAGGGATCGTGTGTTTGCGCACTTTTTATGTACACTACTGTTTGTAATTATGTCGTGTCTTAAAAGGTTGTAAGAGATAACGTCAAGAGAATGGACAGTAGCATCACTCTTCCGTCAGGTAATAACAAGAAACTGTTATCACCAGTTGGTAAGCCAAGCATGGTGATTACTGCAATCCCCTGACGAAAACTTCCGCAGCGCTTTTACAGCTTTGAACAAAGAACGACTACTAATAGATAATGTTTTGGTAATGACACTGATGACTCCTAATTAAGTGGAAAAAAAGACATTTAATGATCTTACTAGATTAGCGTAATTGCGTATGACGGACGGATTTTTGTCTTAAATTGTTTTCAATATGCTTCTGAATACAACTCATCCTAACGACAATGACACGAAATGCAGTAATCCAATTAGGCGCCACGGTTATAAGGGACAATTCAAAATAATCGTACCAAAAGACCAACGCGCAAAATGCAGATTAATTCATGATAATACAACTTTTAAAACACATCACTCACCAAGACATAAAGAATTGGCGACTATTTATTACAGCCTTAACAACAACATACTAACCATATATTTAATTTTAATCCTGTGTGCACATTGCCCTCATCAACGATTAATTATAATAACACCGTCGCACCGGATGTGCCCAGTGCCATCCATCAAGCGTCAAGCTCGCATCACTAATTACAAACACCTCACAAACCGTATTAAAACGATCCAACGAATATTTTAATTTATAATAATAACATGTGCAATATTCTTTACAATAATTCTCGTTTTAAACGCGGAATGAACTCAACGGAAACGCGAGCGTAAACGTTTGTCATAGAGCTATATATCGCACAGACGCGACGCGTCGCTTGCCGCGCTCTGCCGTGGGGCGCCCATCTCGCCGCGCGCATTAAGTCTGCAGTCACTCTCAATCACTCAAGCTGTCCGGCCGTCACTCATAAGCAAGACGAACGGGGGAATGTCGGTGGCCTCCTTTGAACCCCCTTCTCCCTGTAGGTGAAAAGGGGGGATGGTCAGCTCTTGAAGACAATTTACTGTACAAGTCGAGTTCGCCGTCCGGGATTCGTGCGCTGATGAAATTTATTTGGAGCAACTTGTGTTGCAGTTTCCTTCTGTTATGGGATTTCCATAGCGACCGTTGGAACTTATATTTTTATGGACTTTTGTGCGGGAAATGGGAATATATGTTTCCCAGTTCTGTTATGTATGAACACAGTTTGTGATTTTTATAAAACTGTGTGTAACTTTTGTTTGTATTCGGAAGAAAGTATGGCTAATAGAATTTTTTATCGTTCTGTTTTCTCGGGGATAGGATTGTAGTTGTAATAGAACTTTTCAGAACTGTACTGAGAACCGACATGAATACTCTTTATGAGACGTCTACGGTATGCTGATTGATGAAACTCCCTTTGTCTGTATTATAGAGCAGACTTTACCAATTTTTCCAAAATGCGTCACAGTAGAAACGGATCCTCAAACAAAAATCCTTCAAGCTGCAGCCTCACGATCGATCCTCCACCCAAATTAACACAACACACGACTAAACTACAAAACATTAGCTCAGAAAAAACTCAACAAAGCGGGGCCAGTCTCAAACGGTGAGTTAACATCATTATCGGCGTTGGACGCGGGTGGGGGCGAGTCGGGGCGAGGTAGGGGGCGAGTGGAGGCGGAGGGGGCGACACACGTCGCTCAGATGTCGCGCGCAGACGGACGTCTTTGTCGACCGAAGCTTTATTTACTCTTCGCGTGGACTCGCGACGACTAGAAGTGACAGCGTTTGAAAAACATTTTTTTTTTCATTTGACCTCTTGCTAATTAGTACGATTTTGAGAAATGAATGGATGGAGTGTTTTGGTCAGGTTTTTGATGGGTATAAAATTGAGGTTTAAGAAGTAGAGTTGTAATTAAAATATGGACAATTAAAGTTTTGATTTGATGATAACCTACTAAACCTACATAGGAAAACAAGACAGATATACAAATCTGAAATATTATGGAGAGACAAATCATGGCAACACTGCTTTTTGTATATTACGCACAACCAGTTATTTTTAGGAGGTTGAGATTTTGTCGCACAAAAAAAAAGACTTCCATTCTCTGACATTGCAGTCTACAATTTATTGCGAACACCTAATAAGATTAGACATTTAAATAAACATTTTTTACAGTCCGTTCAACCGATTTTGACTTCTATACCGTTGGCATAAGGATGGCATAAGGATGGTATTAAAAGCAAAAAATTGGTTACAATACCAACTGTTTACTGCAGCTGCTATTTGTCATGCCAACAACGCAATAGAATTCAAAATCGGTTGAACGGACCGTAAAAAAGGTTTATTTAAATGTCTAATCTTATTGCAAATGGAGATTGCAAATTGCAAATAACACATAAAAATTGAGCAAAGAGGTGACCCTCATATGCACCATGAGGGTCACCTCTCTGCTCGAAAGAGGGCTCCGTAACTCCCGAGGACCCCGTAATAGGACATTAGTACAGAATGATTTAATTACAACTCAACGCCACTTACAACACCGTATAGCTATAGACTAAGCTAAAGAGGTTGTTTTTTTTTTGTTTGTACGCGCTTGTCTCTGGATCGAACGTCACGTCGGATTTGAAAAAATAGTTTTGCAATTGATAGCCCAATTCTTAAGAAGGTTAAAGGCTGTCCCCCTTATTCATAAAACTTATCAAACCTATTTTAGTTAAAATGGGGTTTGTCTCTTTCTTACACACAGAAATGACAACGTGACAGATAAAGACAAACGTTCTATAAACCTATTTTAGCTAAAATAGAGATAAAATAGGATTATGAATAAGGGGGTATATGTTTAACACCACGCTACAACCGTTTAAAGCCGAGCAAAAAAAAAAGAGGTCTAAAAAAAGCGAAAATGAAGTACATACGCCAGCACAACAAGCTACCCGAAACTGTCAAATTTTCCCAATCAACTTTGAACCTTATGCTTTATCGATAAAGTTGAAAATCTATTAAAGAAATTTGACAGATTGTAGTAGCTTGATGTGCTGGCGTCTGTACCAGTGCGGGCGCGCGATGCGATGCGACGCGGTGGGACATAATTACCATCACTAAAAAAATATTTGACGTAGGTGCCGTTCTGGGGCTGAAAATAATATTGACAGTCTGTTCCACCGAACCGCACTTGTCAATTTTTTTTTTTCAGTTCGGTTAGTGGAAGTGCTCAGGTGCGATTCGGTCAAGTGCTATTGAAATCAGTGCTCTGAGTGGAATACCTCCGTTTCAGGCCCGGACTCCACTGAAGCGGAGCTGTGCGGAGCGGAGCGGAGACGTGCAGGAATCGTCCAATCACAGACGAGACGAATGACGCGATGAGGATTTCAACCATTGTGATTGGTCGATTCCTGCACGTCTCCGCTCCGCTCCGCTTCAATGGAGTCCGGGCCTAACGCGGACGAAATCGCAGGCAGAAGATAGTAAGATAATATAATTTCGCAAACCAACACATGTCGCTTCTACGCACTACATCTGTGTTCACCGTGTTGATTCAATCAAACTTGACAGCACAAAGTCGATGTGGGTTGGACAGTCTACTGATGATCGATTTTTCACCCCCTCCACCCCCCTCGTGTAAATAGCGTTATGAATAACTGGCTAATGCAGGCTCACAAACAGAGTAGCCTTCACAAATACGGGTTACGTTTTTGTCGGTGCTAGGTAGGTACTTGTTTGGGCAAATAGAGCTTTCTTGATTTGGTGTCCTTTAGTGGGTAGGTAAGGTTTTTCGTGGATTTTTTTGGACGTAAATGTAGCGTTGGTCTTTGAAATAATATATCTGAGGCTAGACATTGGAGAACTAGTCAAACTATGAAATGTGAAAATTAAAAATACGAGGAGATAAGTTCAAAATGCATATCATTATGCTGAGCGATTGCCGTTTTGCATGGATGTGGAGCATATTTTCCCCTAACTTTTTATTTTTTGTTTTTGTGTTATTTCGCTGCGTCAACATGAAAACAAATGTATTTTCTTTCTATCTAAAATGTCTGTCAAAAACCACATTTCACTGCACTACGAGACAGGTAAAATGGCTGACCGTGACCATAGTCTTCGATCTATAGTCAGATTCATTGATACTTAGTATAAACAGAAATCGTGATTTAATAATAAAATTCAACTTTCACAATCACATAAAATCCTCTCATATCAAACCAGCTATACCTCCGGAGCCTGCATGACTGCACTCAATCACACCCAAGACGCACCTCCTCAACCCTCTCCTACTTAATTGACGTTCCACTCCATCAAAACAACCTTAAACATTTCAACAAACACAAACCCAACTGCAGAACAAACGAAATCCAACCTTAAAACAATAACATTAAAATTCAATGCGACTGCAAGAAAAAAATTGCAGAAAATTTGCATTGTGCTGCAAATAATTCTGCTGTGGAAATAAGCGATTATGACCCGTATTTCAAGGGGGTAGGAGTTATGGAAGATGCAATAGTTATAGTTGATGCTGAGATGTGCAGCTGTCATCAGGAAATCATACGTCATAGTTGAAGTGTCAAAGAAAAGATTCTGTTGGTAGTAAATGTGGGAAAGAAAAAGGAATCGGTTAAGGTCAAAATGGCAATGCACTTTTGCGATTATTAATTTACAAAACTTGTTTCTGTAATAAGGTATCGTGTATTAATCTTTTAAGTCTCTAAATTATGTGATAAATACGACGCGACGAATGGAAATGAATGATTTATTTCTATAAATAATTATGATAGATTATTCATTTGTTTTGGCCTGCATTCCTAATCTGCAGTTTTTAATGGAATCAATCAACTCAGTTTTTGTTTTGTTTAAATTCTATTATAAGTACTTATAAGGATTATTTTTAAAGTTTTATTGCTTTATACCTCTAGCGGTATCGAGGTTATAAATTCAAATCATACTAGTAATTAACTAATTTTTTTAACTTAATATCAGAAAAAGTTTTAGCTTAGTGATACAAAAACTCGTTTTATTACTATCAGTATTTTACTTTAACACCAAATAGTAATCTGGATTCCAAAAACAAGTCATTAAACACCACATTAACGACCACCATTAAAAATACTTAAAAGTTTTCAACAAACTTCTAAACCCGCTAAAGTCTACAGAAAGCCCCAAATCCGATGCACTGTGCGACAAACTGAATGTCGCACGACGAAAATAGTCAACGATGTTTGACAAATAGCTAACAGATGTCGCTTCACAAGTGGGAGGTCTACGGCACTTTTTTTCCACGCCGTTCGCGCCTCGGAACACTTGGCGAGCAATATTCGGCGATTGTTTCCAAACTTCAAACAGAAGTTCCCTTATTGTGAATGGTCGTGGAAAACTCTTAATAAAATGGCGTTGTGTTCGGTTTAGATATTTCTTTTTGGCTTGGTATTGGCGGAGTTCGTAGCAGTGGGTGCTGTCTATTACTGGTTAGGGTAAGAATTTAGGACTTGAGGTCTTAACTGTGTAGTTATATACTTCATCAAGCGAATCCTTGTTACTTTTTAACCGACTTTAATTAACCGACTTTAAAAAAGGAGGTTCTGTATTCGACCCGTATGTATGTATGTATGTATGTTTGTTTGTATGTCCGCGATTATCTCAAAAACTCCTAACCCGATTTTGATAATTCTTTCATTAGTGTGATCTACATACTTTCAGGAAGGTTTTAGTATATAATACATTAAGTAATTATACCTATGTATGAAATTATATGCATATATAGAGAAATGTATGTGTGTGTGTGAGAAATGTATGTAATGTGTGTGTGTGTAATCTCCGGCATTTCTCTGTGAATTTTGATGATTCTTCTAGTCGGTGTCTTCAATTCTTCAATGCAGTAGTCTTAATCGAATTTGTGTGGGGTAGGTACAACTAAATAGTGAAAAATAAAAACTTTTTTACAAAAAAAACAACCGACTTCAAAAAAAAAGCACTGCAAATTGATAAATAACTTTAATTTCGGAAGTCGGTGTCAAAAAACCAAAATGCGGAACCAACGACACCGACTTCCAAAATTAAAGTTATTTGTCAATTTGCAGTGCTTTATTTTTTAAAGTCGATTGTTTTTTTTTTTTGTAGAAAAGTTTTTGTATCAAACTATTCTGCCACCTGTGGGTACAGCCGGTCTATTCTGTTAAAATATCACTGTGAAAACTTAGGTAAAGTGAGCTCGAAATGAGTTGTCATTCCACCTGAAGCTAGGTATTGACACTATTGGCAGCTCACTTCACTTTTGTTTTCACGTTATTTTTACAGAATAGATCGGGACGTGTCTAAATAGTTCGACACAAAATGGTGGTGAAAAAATTGTCTCCCTTCTTCCTTCAGTCTACACTATACAGAGAGGAATCATTACCAAATTGATTGTAGATTGAAGGGAGACAATTTTTGCATTGAAACGTTACAGAAATGACGCTCAGGCATCCTTCAACTCATCAACCAACCAGACATTATTCAAAATTACACGAATCGTCCGCAAACAACATAAATCGCTTTAATACGAAACCGCGCGGAATCAATCTATCAATCAATAAATCGCGCTAAAGATTGAGATATTCCACTCGGGGGGCGAGACTGGGCTAGTGGGGGCGAAAGGGGGTGTTCGGGGCGACAGGGAGGGGGTCTGTTTACCGCGCCCGTGACGGATATATCCCTCGTAGACACCCGTCAATCATCCACGATATGATGAGAATTAATATTTCACGAAGATATTACGACGACCGATGAGTCTTGACATTTAAATGCGGGTAATAAGGGATGCGGTGCCTGTTGTTTTATGGAGAAGGATGATTGAGGATTATAACGTTGAAGTGAATGTGGAAATGTTTGAACAAGCATAATTCTTCCAGAAGAAAATTATTAATTCTCATTAAAAGCTCTCATTATGAAGTAAAAAGTGGACTCAGTATTTAAAAAAAACGTGAACATCTTTCAATTTGGAAAGTGGTCACTAAAATGAACAAAGTTGAGTGGTTGATGCAATCATGCCTTACCAATTCATTTGTCAAACAGAGTAACTTTGCTAGTTATCCGAACGTACATACCTTAGTTTACCAATCAGTTTATAAATCCAATGCGTCACTTCACTTCAAATCCAACAAACTCCACATTTCCCACATTCGATCAGAAACATTTCTAACTACATATTTCAGAAAAAGTAAAACAGAATTACATCAGAAAGTTGTACTAGAAGTAGAATTGTGTAAACAGCTAGGAAATCAATCAAGTCGGACTTGGGGGTGCAGGTTGGGGGTGAAAGGGGGCGTCGCGGGGTATCGCGGGGTGTCGTGAGACCCCTTGACCCGTGCAGTAGACGGGTGACGTCTGACTGATGGCTTTCACGGGACACTGTTGCAACGGCTGCTTAGTATGGGGTGAAATGTTGGTTTGGGTGATCATTGTGGTTGCTTCTTAAATTAATGTCTTGTCAATGATATAACCAGCGTGATCGGTTTGTTTTTGTGCACTGATTATATCAGACTTATTTCAATAAATGGGTTTTGATTGATTTTAAGTAATCGGCAGGTGGACCGATGACCTTGTGAAGGCCGCAGAATTCCGCTCGACGCGGGAAGCACAGAACCGGTCGAAGTGGAGGTGCTTGGGGGAGGCCTATGTCCAGGAGTGGACGTCTTTCGGCTGAAATGATGATGATGAATCGGATAGGCAGTCGGCAGCTTTACATTGCAGTGCATGTGTCGCGAGAAAAAGGTTGCAAAAGTGACAAATTTTAATTAGCTGTCACTGATATCTCCGGTAATCAATCCTTGATCCTTTCACAAAGGACTTAATTAAAACTTTCCAAAAGTGACGGATTCGTCCTACTTTCACAAAAACTAATAAAAACTCAATATAAACATAATTACTTCTGCACAAACACATCACGCTCTCCTTGCATAACCTCGAAAGTCATAAATGGATAATAACATTAATATATCAAAATTATTTGGGCCAATAAAACGAGCGGTACCAAGACGTTTATTGCCGTATTTAAAAATAAATCGTATCAATCAGTTATTATGTTAACTGCCTTGAGTTTATAATGAAACTTTCCTTCGTGCTGACATGTTGATTTAAAAGGAAAATAGGCGCCAAAGAATATTTATTTGCCAGAAGTGACATCATCATCTGCCTAGCCTTATCTCTACTATGTTGGGGTCGGCTTCTAGTCTCACCGAATGCAGTTGAGTACCAGTATTTTACATAGAGCGACTGCCTATATGACCTCCACAACCCAGTTACTGGGTAATACTGGTAAGACCTCCCTTGGTATGACAGGTTGTCAGCCTTTCGCGCTTCTGACGATCCGTAACGACTGTCAAAGATGACACGAATGACAGCCGGGACAAACGGCTTAATGTGCTGTCCTAGGCACGGAGAGGTAAGGTATGTAAAGATGGTCACCCATCCACGTACCAACCGCGGCAAGCGTAGCTTAACGTGATCGAACGACCTGTGCGGTTGCTATTACAGAAATAAAAAAATAAAAAGTAAATGCAAGAGTGCATTTAAAAATATGTATATTTTTACGTCATAGAGTAATGAGTAGATAGACAACCAAAATATAATTTAGTGAAGGCTATTGCAAGGCCAGCTATTTTCACGTTATTTCAGTACCGATAAACTACATAAAATTAGCATATCGGTGAAATTAAAGCGTTTCTGGTTGTAGTTATAAATCAGAGGTACTTAATCACTTCATCGCGCGCCGTTTACTTGCCTAATAACAGTTTGCTAAAGGCCACATGCAGGGCTAAGACGTGTATTACTTCTTGGTATGTTCCATAGCTTAAAACCCCACCAAACAGTAGTTTTTCCACAATATTTTTCTTCTAATACTAATAAAAGAATTGAAGAAGACAGTAGATACTTAAGTATTAGCTTTAGAACAGTTCTGACTATTAAATATTAAATGACCTTGATTATATTGAAAATAAAAAAAATTGCGGTTCCAGTATTAAAAATAAAGAATAAGTGAGATTTAGTGTAAGAGACAGAAAGAGAGAGAGAGAGAGAGAGATATCTTTCTTCTCTCTCATGTAACGAAATGTGCCTAGACGTGACGCGTCCTTGAAATTTGACTCTCAATTCTCGTCCAGTCACCGAATCGCCACCTAAGAAGTTTCACTTCAATGTATGAGACAGCTACACCTGCGTGCACACTATTAGTCTCAATCTGAGTCATTTTGAAGGATATTGCTAATCTGTTGCTTCATATGTTCGAAAAATTTGTCTGATCAACCATACAAATAACGCAATGAGTGTTGTTGAACTGTCAAAATGAAAGCCATTGCTAGTAATAGTTTGTAACGCAATTACCCCGCTGCTATTTATTATTAGAGTCACTTTACGCCTATGTTAACAGACGTCTATGTAACGTCGCATCGCTCGACAAACAACAGAGATAACATTTCAATCGTCCGCCCCGTCTGCCCTCCTCGTTACTCTATGTCATTAGATATTGATTGGTCGACTGCACTTGACATAATTGTGTATATTCGTACCGAGGTCGCCATGTTTTAGGACATAATCGTTGATAAACGAGCTATTTTTATTATTTATTGAATCATTAAACACGTTTAATGTATGTCGATGGGTTTTGCAGTAGTTGCTAAGCCTTTTTGCGATGGATTTTGTCTGACTACGGAAAGAAAGCAATACACATGTTGTTGTGCAGACGCCAGCACATCAACCTACTACAATCTGTCAAATTTCTTTAATAGATTTTCAACTTTATCACTAAAGGATAAGGTTCAAAGTTGATTGGAAAAATTTGACAGTTTCGGGTAGGTTGATGTGCTGGCCTCTGTACGTGCAGTAGCAATGTCGATTATAATCATGGCATTATACATACAGTACAGCAATCATAATTTCTTATAATTGTACATAGATAGCCCGGAGCAGTGCTGGCCCAGTGGCAGCAGTGGCGGCTCAGTGATAACGGCCCCGACTTACGAGTTGTAGGTCATAGGTTTGAACCCAGACAGGCGCTATACTTTGTGTAAATAATTTCATTACCACTGTTCTAAAAACGGTGAAGGAAAACATCGTGAGAAAACCGGCATGTCCTAGAACCAAAAATTCGAAGACATGTCACATCTACCAACCCACAATAGGCCCGCGTAGTAGATTACAGCCCACTCCTTCTCGAAGATTGGAGGCCTGTGTCCCAGCAGTGGGAACATTAAAGGCTGATGAACATTAAACTGCTTTACCTATCAAATGTCTTAATCGTGAACCTGGTAAGCAGACGTGCAAGGTAACATGCAAGGTACTGCGAATGCACACTCAGAGTTCTCCAATCATTCCTTTGCAAGTGCATGCTTGCATTACCTACTGCAGCATTAGTAGTTACTGCATGTTGATTATTTTCGCCATTCGTCCTTCTTCAACATTATAATCAACCTTTTTTTGTACTGGCCCTATCAAAAACCATTATTTTTATAATAATTTTGAAATAATTTCTTTTACGTCAGATGAGAATTTTTCCTGGAGACATAAGTCACTTGTCTCAATAGTCTCTCATACGACGTCCGGAATTTTTATTGATTGTGAAAGGAACACCAAAATTTATTGAATAAAACAACAAATCATAATTTATTGGATCGTGCATGTTCATCGTGCTATTAATTATTTGATTCGGAGTATTTATTTTTTTATCTTTTTGGCCTTTCATAGCCTTTCCTCATGTTTCAATATATTAATCCCATCCGTTCTGTGCTAAAGGTTTCCCCACATCTTCGACGGAAGATTACCTACATTTCACGTCTTGATTGAGTCCTATTGTCTGGTATGTATAATTGTACGTTTTATTTGGGGTTTAATGAGATCTGCTTGCAACTCGGGATTCTTATGGTGATAATTTTTGCCCCAGATAGAAGTCCGAATTTTCTGCGAGCCGATTTATTCGGCTCCATCCACCCACCCAGACATCTTATATTTGGACTCCTGACCAGCTGGCTGCTTTTTGATCAGGCGAGCCACCGGCCGCGCTCCGCAAGTATTCCAGGACCAAGATCGATTCCCCAATTACCTCTTTTTTACCCTGTAGCTATAGACCTTATATTTTTTTTTCCTTTAACGTTATAGCAGGTTGGTATCCTTTTGAGGACTTATTTTCAATCACGTTGGCGTGGATCGGTATTGATTGCAATCGATATTAGACTCTTCGCGTTGTATTGAAAACCTAAATTTTATTTTTTGATACTAAAACCTAAATGTAAAATGTAATACAATAGTTTCCTATTATTTAAAACCCATGTGACAAGTTTTCATATTTAGTTTTTCTTTTTTGTATTTTTATATTTTTTTCTATTTGTGATTCCGATTTTTTTTATTCAAAAATTAAACGTGTTTGTCGGTGAAGTGTCTTTCCATTACATTTCGCTACACTACCTAGCCTTGCATAATACCTGTACCCAGCTTAAAAATAACTAGACTGCCCCATTAAAATGTTATTAAATACGACATTAACATACATCGTACAATGAAATAAGCACAGACGGTCGCCCCTGACACGTCGCTCAATTAATACCCGCTATACGTCAATTAAAACCAAAATCTGTCAATCATTTTATAGACAGGCTACAGAGTAAAAAGTTCAGAAGGACCATTTGTGACGACGTGCGACATGGAACTCGCGGAACTACCCAATTGTTAAAATGCAGTATTAGCAATTTATCAGGCTTTATTATTGATGTGTGGTTTGCATGTTATTTGTAAAAGGGTCACTTTGTTCCAAATCGTGTGTCACACAATGTGTCGTAGTTGGAAACGTGCACTGGTACAGTCACGAGCACCAATATGTCAACACTTGGCAATTTTCAATTGCGATTTTTTCGTGAAATAACGAATGCAACGTTGAAATACGACACTTAACATAAACCCATGGGTTCGAAAATACAATTTTCGTAATAACATTAAATTTAATTCAAAAATAAAGGAGAAAATCGCCTTTGAATAAAGCCAAGTGTATACATACTTATAGACGTGACTGTACAACGGAACGTTGCACGAGACATTCTGAATTTAATACCTATTTGTACATGTGACACATACCTTCTGTATGGATTCGTGGGACTGCCTGTTTAATGTGACTAATTTATTGTAAAACTTTAAAAAAAAAGTGGAAGTTGTGCATTTGGCGAGTTTTTTTTACATGATCCTGGAAGTCGCAGGAAAAGTAATAGCTCAAAATGTAATCTATACCTTTTTGCGACATATAGCCCATTTCAAGAGTAGACCTTCTGTAACCTATCTACTCTGTGGCCAGACAGACAGACGTCAGGACTTATCATATTAATCAATCAACCACACGATTCATTATTAATTAAGTATTTTTGTTCGTCGTTTTTATGTTACCTTGCTTTAATACGTGGGACTGGGTATTACTGCCTTACCTGGGAAAGAAAAAAAAGCATTATTATTATTATTATATGAAACGACAATATAATATAATTAAAAGTTAGGCTAGCTACAGAGTTAGATATTGTAGCTAGGTTCTAATTAAGATATTGTAGATATTCAATTGAAGTTATGATTGACCTATAAACATATTTAAATTGATAATTAAAAATTTTGTATGCAAACATTTTTAATTATCAATTTAAATATGCTTAACAGTTATTTGTATCTGCACGCTAATTGCGTAATACACTATCAATCGGAATCTGAATCATTTTGAAGCAAATTGGTAATACATTTCTTCATAAGTTCGAAAAATTTGACTGCTCAACACGTAAATAACGCAATGAAAGTTGTTGAACTGTCAAAATGAAACCGATTCCGATTGATAATGTGTTACGCAATTGCCCCGCTGTTGTTAAGTGTGTGCTGACGTACCAATAATTTCATGAAAATTGACACCAGTAGTAATGCTGCACTTTTTGAACAGCAAAATTAGATAAAAAAAGGCCCCCAAAACGCTCGCCCTTCACATACGTCCTAGTGCTTTAGCTGGAGGAGAAGACGTGGCGCAACAAACTCCCCAGCAGCACAGCTGTCTGTTCAGTTAGAAGAACTTGATTCTATACCTACAATAGTGAGTAATTAACATTTCGAAACACAAATTGGCGTATTATATCAATAATTAAACACATTGAAAGCTTGAGTACCTATTCAAGCAGAAATAAATAATAAAAACATAAGCAGAACTATATAAAAAATAAAATGACTAAAAACAATACTAAACTGTTTGCCAAACATGATGATTGTGGCAACATTCTCTTCATTGTCTCTAACTATGGATAATTATTCAACCATAACCCTGGTACAAGAGTTCCACAGCTGTGGTCATCTACAGACTGATATGAAAGCCTCCAAATAATTACGCAACCGAACGACTGAGCTAGTTACCCCAGTCGTTGTACTGAAAACAATGCCAGTTACTGTAGCGCCATTGACAACCTGTCCATCCACCAAACTGTTTTCATCGTCCATCTTATTACATCGATGACATGAACAATGACAGGTTCTTGTATTATATTACGATAAAGTTCCTATTTCATAAAGATTTTAGGCTACCTGCCTACTTCAAGATAAGTGACGGGCACATTTCATTCACATCAATTCCTTTTTCATTACCCGCACCTTCAAAACGATCTACTAAAATACATAATAAACTACTTGTAATACAATAAATAAAATATAACGCACGAAAAAAATCAATGTTGTAAAAGAAAATTTTACCAACTACCCTACACGGGCGGCCGATAAAAAATAATGCCATTTACACCGTCCGACACCGCGGCGGATTCGACTTATAGTCACTCGCCCCGCTTCGTTATTGCCGTAACAAAATGGCCTATCTTCCTTCTCGCTCGCACTCACGAAAAACCCATATAGAACAATGCGGGCGTAGTAAAATTTTATTGGAAGCACACGTGGGGTACATTCCGGGCCGGCCTGCATAATGCAAAAGCACGTTAGCTAAAAAGAAAGATAACTGCATATTTATACAATCGGTACGCGATATTTCGTTGCGACCGTCACTGTAAAGTGTGGAAACGTATCGGTTCCATCCAGGTTAGACTAGTCTGCTGCTGGAATTTATGCGTCTTAGATGTTTGATGGGGAAAATTTTACTGGGAATTTAGGTGCGTTTATGTAACCGTTTTAGTTTTGTTATTTTTTTTTATTTTTTATTATTTCACTGACATGACGTGTTCGTGTATCTAGTTCTAACACACATAACCTATTTTACAATTTAACATTAAAATATAATATACATAAGTATTATATACAAGTGTATAATACAAAGAAAGGAAAAAAAAAGAAAAAGACAGGAGCTCATTGGGCATCAAAAAATTCGTCCGCATCGCTGTCAATGGGATAAGTGCCATATTTTGTAGTTGTTAGAACTATAGAGCCAAAGATCGTAGAGTGTCCTTGTCATTGCGATAACATTGATTTAATAGCTAAATCAATTCGTAACTATATCATAATAGTTATTAAAGATAAACACAAAAACAGACCTGCAATTAAACATGTAACTGATAGGCCATTGTCCTACCCTTTAAACTTCAGCACTACAAGTTCCCACTTCTATATCTGGGCAGCACTGGCATCACTTAAAAGCGAGTACAACCTACAAAGGAAACCAGCTTGCAAATAAACAAGGCTATTTTAAACCGCTTTTTTCCATCTACTAAATAAAGTAGCGCCCGCGCCGGGCGCCGCCTCGTATGTTTTCACCATAGTGTTCGATTACAATTTAATGCATCGCATTCGCACTCAAATTCAAAATCTTAAACGTTCACACTTTACACGGAAAAATCGACCTTAGACCTTAGCACGTATAATTTGGATTTCATTGTATTTTCCTCGTTGGTGCGTCGTGTCCGTTTTGTGGCACAATCAACTTTATTTCTCAGAGAGTAAAGTTTGTTTTGGATTGTTTTTAAATGTCGTATCGTAGTCGTGGAGCGGTCGTTTCGTTGCATTACAGTGTAGTAGTGACATCGGTCGCTACTATTATTTCTTTTACAACAAAACTAGTAGTTTATTGGTTCCGTGTCTCATTAGAATCGTTGTGGGCTGTTTATTTTAGAGCTTTTAATATTTTTACACCTCTCGCAACGATAGAGAGATATACAGAGTAAACTAGATTTTTTATCGCTCTTCTCAACTTCATTCAAATTACATCATTCGTTTTATTACCAAATAGTCTACACAGTTTGATGGATATGTTCATAGGAGCAGGTTTATGTTGTTTGAAGAGCTTTGGTCTGGTGCACATTGCCATTGAATTCAACTAAAACATACACGAGATAAGATGGACAAGGTAGGTAGGTTATCCATCCACGAAACTTATGATAATTACTGAGTTACTATCGTAGCTCATGTAACTATTAGAGTCACGAGATAAAACAAACAGAAAACTATGACCATTGACGGTCTTAAATCTATCAATGGAAGAAAATATAAGTAAAATTGTTTGTTGCTGGATGGAATAAAATTGTTTGAGAGGGAGTTTTTTACGCCTTGTATTTCAGCCTTGTTGACGCGTTGCTTACTAGGAATATCGCCCAAAAAAATCAGTAACACGTAAGCATACAATAACATCACATCCATTTAACGTGTTCTGATCTCACAAAATACAAACATTTTGTTACAAAAATGCTATTTAGTATCTCAATAAAACTGTCTGGATTGCTAATTTGATTTATTTATCGTATTATTAGTTGTAAGGAACGCGTCTTGAAGACAAATCTTGATTTATATCGCGCCGTCTGTGTTAAGGATGTCAATCGGCTAAGAGTTCGCGCATATGTTGCGATTGTGGACAACTTTTTGTGGAATTGTGAGTTGGTGATAAAAGGTATCATTAATTCTTATTAGTAAGAAATGGTGCTTACAAGTGGTGTCTTTTAATTTTCAGGACTAGGCACAAAGTTGCCTAGTTGTTGGTTTTGGTACCAGCAAACAGTGCAGACAAACCATTTTGGGATTTTTTGGAACAAGATTCAATCTACCTACTTTTGGCCAGTAAGACTAAATGGAAAACTAGAACGTGTGCAGTGTTTTTATTGATATTTATATAATCAGCCTATAATGTTTCCACAGCTAAGACATGCCTCCTCTCTTTTTGAGAGGAAGTGGGTCGTGATCCACCACGCGAGTCCAATGCGGGTTGGTAGATGTCACATGTCTTCAAACTTTTGGTTCTAGGACATACCAGTTTCCTCACGATGTTTGCCTTAACCGTTTTGATACTTATTTCAGAGAAATAGAACGTAAGTAACAAAAAGTGTGTCAAAAGTTGCTCAGTGTCCATCGTCACTTACAAATAATGTAATAACCTAATTTTTCCCCCCAAAAAATACACTAAAATGACATCACTTCAAGAGTGAGGTTTGACCATGCTATGAATCAGCATCACCAGTGTTTTTCCATACGTCACCTCCCTGACACCTGTCTCCACATATTTATGGCAAAAATATGATAATTCATCTCAAAGTTGTTATTTCTTGAGATTAATAATATAAACGAATCGCTTATGTCACTCATATTCTGATTAATTAGTCATATAATTATTATGCTGTGTTTATTTCTAGTAAACACAATGACTTATAGTATTTTTGATTTGTTGAAGTCTACGTTGTGACTAATGATGAACAGGTTAATTGTGAAACTTGTGAATAATATCTTATAGCTATCAAAATAGGAGATAGAGCAGTGGTGGCCCAGTGGTAACGGCCGTGACTTACGAGTTGTAGGTTCGAACCCAGACTGGCGCTACACTTTATGTAATTTATTTCATCACCACTACTCTCAGAATGGTGAAGGAAAAGATTTTGAGGAAACCGACATGTCCTAAAACCAAATATTCGACGACTTGTGACATCTAAGTACCAACCCGCACTGGGCCTGCGTGGCGGATTACAGCCCACTCCCTCTCACCGAGAGGAGGCTTGTGTCCCAGCAATGAACATATAGGCTGATTATATAATCAAAAATAGGTACTTATCTATTAAGACAGATGCAGTTGCTTGATGAGAAAAATCACAAAACAAACGTAGTATGTCACTTTGATAAAAGACAGGTCTTTTAACAGCTGACCACCAATGCAACGGTCTGATAAAGGATAACAACTGCAAGAGGTTGACCGTCAATCTTACTGGGTTTAGTCACCTTTCTTGACTAAACAGAATTTATGCATTTTAATTGAAAATTACACATCAACGTAAAATGTTATAACCTTTGATTCACCTTTTTATTGATACCTAACTCAGTAAATTGGCTAACAGGTTGACAGCTCGCCTGATTTATAGCTGATGACCCGATTGCCTGGCCAGAGACAAAAGTGAAAATCTCAACATTTTTTTTACACTTTTGTCCTTCAAACTGAAACTAGTCAAAGCTGGTTACAGGCAGAAGAAACCATAGTAGTGGCTAAATACTGATCCTGAATGCGCTCTTTCACTTAAATCGCTAAAACCCTTTGTATATCTATCTAGGCCGCCCATTGTATATTTTGTAGTATTCGATAAATTTTTTGTTTTTTATGTATTTTTGCGGTGTACAATAACATATACAGGCTTAAATTAAATTAGCTATCCAAACTCTGCACACGTGATGGGTATCGATATCTAGACACGACACGATAAAATCAGCATCATCTGCCTAGCCTTTTCCCAACTATGTTGGGATCGGCTTCCAGTCTAACCGGATGCAGCTGAATACCAGTATTTTACATGGAGCGATGGCCTGTCTGGCCTCCACAACCCATTTACTGGGTAATACGATACCCCTTGGTAAGACTAGTTGTCAGACTTTCGGGCTTCTGACTACCCGTAACTACTGTCAAAGATCCACGAAAAAATATAAACATAAAACATTGGGGGTCAACGACCGCTGGAAGTGTTGTTACTTGAAGTATGAGATGAGAAAATCTGTTTTCTTTTGTTTCATCGTGTTATCGATACTTATGTGAAGAATACACAAAAAAATACAGATTTTTAACCTGATGTTTCAAGTGACTACACTAACTACGATCGATGATCCCACAAAAGTCATATTTTTTTTTTTGTTTTACGGTGTTTAAATTTCGATAGACCGTACTTATCGTCTCTGAAAAATTTTGCTAGCTTATTTAATTTTACCCTGAATAAATAAACAAAATCTACCCAGTACGCCCAGCTATTTGTACCAACTTGGTATAGCCACCGTTAACTCCGACCGATCGCGGACAAATGTTACAGGTGTAAGTGAATAATAATGACGCGGCGAGGACCTGACGCGAATATTTTGGTCACGTCGAGCGCCGTATTAATGGTGACTCATTTATATCAGTCGAGTTGGAATCAGCTGGTGTCTAGTTGATTGTGACGTCATGATTCAAGTATTTGATGTGACAATGAAATGGTGTTTTAATTAAATTGTGTTTTCGTTTTATTTTAGTTGTTTCATTTGAAATATTGGATTAAAAATCAGTGATTTGCTTGGTGTGTTTTTACCCTCTAACCATATTTTAATAAATAGCATGGTTTCTAAAGATTATTATTTTTTATGTGTATTCCGTGGAAAGTGTTGTTGGTTACACATTTGGCCGTATTTTTTTTGGATTTCTTCCTACAAAACGTAATGTGTCACTGTTTGTTGTCCCTTATAAATAAAATAAAAAAAAATACTTTTCTTTTTTTCTTAGTCTAGATAATAGTTCATTATACAGCTGTGCTAGAAGACACTATTTAGCCACGTTTAAAAGCTGCCGAGAGTGATTGTGTCGTGGAATATTCTGACTAACAGAATTTGTTGATAGTTATAATACCTTTAGTGACGATCGATATTGCAATAAGAAAATCGGAAGGTGTAAAGCGGCCTTCATTTAAAAAACTACTAAATTATAAAATATTTCCGAACGACAAATCTCAAAATATCTCAAAAATGTGTAAACCTCGTTACACTTTCAAAGTACTAAGTATAATATAAATAATGTTAGGTACCGAAACATCTTGTGTCGTGAGTCATGGCTGTCGCGCGGGAAAACGCGGCGTTTCGTACGTAACACTCACGCAAAACGCTATAAAACTGAAATATATCTATACAAAACTGTGTGTTTATGTCTGTTTGTGAATCGTAAATTTGTCTGCTGGTGTGTATTAACTCGAGAGCTATTAGGTTAGTTTTATCGCTTTTTTATATTCACGCTTTTTATACTTTGTAGGGTTAGTGAAGCTGAAGACGCTGCCACCCAAACTCAAACTCAAAGCATTTATTTCAATTAAACCATTTACAGGCACTTTTGAATTGTCAAGAAGTCAGTCAGTCAGAAAAAATGAAGCTAGTTGCCCATTCCAAAGCGTAGGTACCTGCACCTGCACCTGTTTGTGAAACCTTTAGATTTATTTAATTTGGATGTAAAATAAGGTACTTACTTATTTATAAGTACTTTAAGGTACAGACGCCAGCACATCAAGCCGAAACTGTCAAATTTCCCCAATCAACTTTGAACTTTATGCTTTAGCAATCAAGTTGAAAATCTATTAAAGAAATTTGACAGATTGTAGTAGCTTGATGTGCTGGCGTCTGTACTTACTTAACCTACACATGACAGTTAAAAAAATGGCAAACAACAAAAAGCAAAAAGAATACAAATTGGGAACTGTCTTAAAGCGACTAAAACCCTTTGACAAAGTTATTTTATTAATTTAAAATTTTACATTTTCCTTATTCAGATTCGCACCACACAGGAAAACAACAAATCGCGCAAGATCTATTGGTATATTTTGTAATACATAATAAATTAACATTAATCATCAATAAACGGCCGAACAATCAACTCGTAATCGAAGACAAAACAGACCATTCTAAAAACTAAAACTACGCGATAAAACGCCGACAGTTTACCACGAAACGCCGTAAACCTGTCGCAAGGATGACGAATCATTAACGCGTTGCGACTTTTACACGTACGAGATTTGACGTTATAGATAGACCAGAAGGCTAACTTTAACATCCGGCAGAAGAAAAGAACCTTCTACATAGCAAGTTCTACGAGCTAAAGAAATGGAGCTATGGATATATAAACGCAGCTTGGATGTAGTTGACAAAACAGCAGATCTTTTTAAGCATGCAGACGACTGAAGAAAAACTAAAGGTGCAGTTACGAAATTTCAGTCATGAAAACACGCTGCAAGTTGTGAACAGCAAGCATTTGACTGGACCAGAAAATGAAAAGTCTATGAATGAAGAAGGCGTATCTAAAAATGAGCAGAACCCTAGTTAGAGAGAGTGACCGACTTGAAGAAAACCAAGAGGCCAGCCTAGATGCAATAAATGCTGAACCAGGTATTGCAATGCAACTAGGGAGACCCTATTTACTGGCAGTTGCAGTACCTACCTGAGCAGCTGAATGGCACTTATTATAACTTTGTACTACCTACTGCAGAGATTCGAGACTAGAGCGAATTCCTTATAAATTATTGCAACATTTGGAGCTTCTGTCCATTGTCTTGTGTCATGTCTCCGTCATTTTTATAGCGTTTCGTAAATTTGATGTTTTTCTCTTTTAGAATTTATCGTGTACTATTGTGTTGACTAGATTTTTTAATAATGTTTGTGCCAAGAATGTGATTATTAAAAATATAATGAGATTGGAGATGAGGTAATTTGTTATAGTAGTGAACACTGGTAATGATGTGATGAAAGAATTATGAAGATAATTTATAAGTGTCAATAGAAGAGTATAATAGTACTGGGATGTAAATAATTTTTGTTGTTCGAAGGATAAAAATATAGAAACCCTATTTTTTTCTCTTCTATTAGGTGTCGCGAAAGACGGGAGAAAATAAGCTTTAGATTACATTGCAGTGTCTGATGGAGCAAGTACCTAAAAGGTACCTGCTCCATCAGACCATGCAAGTAATTTATTTATTTATATATACTTTATTGTACACCACAAAAATACATAACATGAAATAAACACATCAAACACTACAAAATATACAATGGGCGGCCTTATCGCTTTCTGCGATCTCTTCCAGGCAACCTTGGAATGGACAGTGATTTCCCTGGACATAAAATGGGGCTGTCGTTGGTGCAAATATTATGTATACAATACACACAAGTAACGTTAAGGATAACTGCAAACTTTACTCCTACTGACAGTAAAATTTTATCCTAGGAACACGATAAATAAGTAAGTCAATTATAAACTTGCTAATAAGCAACCTTATACTTACCAATAATATCAAAGGTATGTAATATTCAAGAAGTCATTAGAAATTGTCATGACACAGAAACCTTTTGTTTTCCAAAACATTCAACCTATTTAGTTTTAGGGAAAGGGAAGAGATTCAGTATCTTGTCATTTTATTTCGTGATTAAGAATTTTATACATAATTATCTTTTCCTTAATATCTAGCAGTTTTCTGAATTCTGCAACTCTATACCATACAATGATTCCGCAATCAAATTACAAGCCGACATACCATAATCAGTCTATAATGTTCCCACTGCTGGGACACAGGCCTCCTCTCTGTGAGAGGGAGTGAACTGTAATCTACCACGCTGGCCTACTAGGTCCCGGGTTGGTAGATGTCACATGTCTTCGAAATTTTGGTTCTAGGACATACCAGTTTCCTCACGATGTTTTCCTTCGTGGTTTTGACAGCACTGGTGACGAAATCATTTACACAAAGTAAAGCGCCTGGCTGGGTTCGAACCCACAACTTACGATTCGTAAGTCGGGGCCGTTATCACTGAGCCACCATTGCTTACAAAAAGCCTACGAATCTTTCTAATTATAACTTTACAAATGCCAATCATGACACAATTGTGAACATAAATAACCGATGTAAACTCTTAATAACCACTAAATTAATGTCACCTTCTCCACCATTCGTTGTCGCCCACCGTTCCATCCAGCGAAGCATTATTTTTTTTGTTTTATGACAGCAAACCATTTGATTTTATGATCGTAAATAACTATTATGATGGCATTTTTGAGACTTTACGCCCACTGGTATCGGTCGCGGTTTCTTGCAATGACAAAAACATGTGTGTGCTTGTTAAAGCGGTTTTGGTGATTGATGCCTTGGTTGGACCCGAATACCGGTTGATGAATAACGAATTTCGTGGTGGCTGATTGTGTTTTGTTTAGGTAATACTGTTCTACCGAACCGGATTTATGAAAACTTTGTTTCAGTGCGGTTAGTGGAGCAGTTTTGGCGCCCTTCGGTGTCAAGTGTCGTTGAAATCAGTGCTCTGAGTGGAATACCTCGATTTGTTCACCTGGTGGTGTTATGTAGAAGATGCTGTCTATTGTCAGAACACAGAATTGCTACTTGAACCCAGTATTTATGTGGTAGTACTCCTCGAGTTCAAGGTACTCGTACCCAAGTGTGACGAAGCCAAAAGCTATGCTTAAGAAACAAAATAAAAAAGATAAAGAAAAATAAAGCAATGGATCATGTTGCCCTTAGGAAAACTTGCATCCAATGATTGCTCGAAATGAAGCAGATTCAATGTCAATCAATAAACAGCAAAAATTAGCATTCAGAAATAACTTGATTTGAATTGAAAAGTAACAACAACAATATCTTGCGGAAAAGACACACGAGATACTTTATTGATGCTTTCAATTAGCGGTCACGTCTAGATAATGATCTCCCTTGAATAATAAGAGACAAGAATAAGATATTCAATCACGGAATCCATCCTGATGAATAGATTACTATCCGAGGTCTGCGACATTTAAAAAAATTTACAGTTTTATAATTAATGTTCCTGATTTCTTCTGTTTTAATAACTATAATAAACTATTAATTAATATTATGTGCCACCAATTTAGCATAGAAACTAGCTGTCATAATTCACATTACTAACTATGACAAAAAGTAATAAAATGTCACCGCTAAGAATGATCTACAGGTCAATATAATATTATAATACATTTTTTTTAGGTCTTTTTCTATTACTAAACTAGTTTTGTCATATGACTTTGCTCGTTTTTTTTTTTCGTTTGTTGTACGTAAATACGTATTTCGTATTTTCCCAATGCTGATTAAAAGCGTCTTCCCTTTTGTACCATGTTTCCCTAATCGTGTCTCAACCAGCGGGGTAATTGCATACACACTATTAGTACCAATGGCTTTCATTTTGACATTTCAACAACAAACATTGCGTTATTTAAGTTACTGAGGAGAAAATTTTTTGAACATATGAAGCAATGGATTAGCGATATCCATCAAAATGAATCATGTTGTGATTGATAGTGTGTTATGCAATTAGGGTGCTGGTCTTACCATTTCTTTAATAAATACTTAATAGGTTACCTATCTTAAATAGCAGCAGTTGATGAATATAGACGTGACAAAAAATCAAGATGCACTATTCCACGCACAAGTATTCTTGATTCAACATTTCTAGATTATTCGTTTAAGAAAGCTTTATTTCAATAGTAGACATTAACGAGCTTCCAGTAATTTAATGCTAATGGCAATCTTAAAACACAAAGTTATAAAACTGAAGATTTATTTCGAGATGAAATACTGTCTGAAAAATTACGAAATATTCACTCACATCGTCATAAAAAATTACTAAACATGTACAATTGTTCAATCAAATGTTCATTGTTCAATGCTCAACCCTAAGAGCGTTTTCACATTATCCGATCCGATATCGGTGTCGGACGCCGATCCGATATCGGGGTAAGTAAAATGTATGAAATATGTACCTGTCTTTCATATTGTCCGGCCCGATATCGGATATCGGAGCCGGCACCGATATGCTGGCGGCACCATCGGACGCCCGTGAGCCGTCGGGCGATAATGTTTGTATGTGTGCTATACGTGTATCTAAATTGTCTCTTGTGTGCGTAGAGCCCGATGCGCGGCGGCCATTTTGAGCTTGTTTACTAGTTTGGTTGTCATCATGGCGTCGTCGTCGTTTTGTAGCTTGCTAAAAATAGTATAAAATGCTCCCTCTGAATATCTAGCTACCACAATGGGATGTACCCAATACTGTCTGTGGATAGATCTTTTTTTGCGTCTCAAATATAATAGATACAGCAAATAAAGTTTTCTATTATAGTCTGCCATGATGACTTGCCTGCACTAAGCTATCGAGCAAATGGCCGTATCGGAACGATTTTGTCGGAAATTATGTGAAAATAGCACATGGTGTCGGCTATCGGATGTCCGCTATCGTCGTCCGACACCGATATCGGATCGGATAATGTGAAAACGCTCTTATACGCTCACTTGAAAAAAAAAAGACTGGTTGCACTCTGGGAGTGCCGGCAGAAGTGAAAACTTGAATATTAACGTTGAAATAAATCAACTATTAATTGAATTAATATAACTCATTTTCTTTCACTATTTCTTCGTCACTTTTTTCATTAGTAGATGCACTTTGTTCAATTTCCACATTTTAAACACTTTATATACACGAATTTTACGAATACACAGCAGTGTGGCAACTACACAGATGGTCGAGCCATCAGCTGTCACCATCCATGGATGCGCGTGCCACGCTGTAACATAAACACACACGAACATTCGCGCAAGAGCCCTGCGCCGCCTAAACGAAACAGCAGGCATACATTTTCGCCGCGCCGTAGAAAGAAAGAGGGATACTTCCTCTCCTACGCCGCGCCGGCTGTCTACTCTCCATCCGTCTTACGAATTTTCGATCACCGACGCGAGTTTAACATTTTTTACCCATTACAAAAAAAGCGTACAACGCCGCTAAAGAAGTTTTCACTTCAAAAAAAACAAATTACATAATATCACGCATCATGTATTCCGCGAAGGATAAGACAAAGGACGCAGAGGTACACCTATTGTAAACATACATTTCGCTAGTTATGTTAAAGTCCCATGGAATAGGGGGTGAGCCTAATTGCCATCAACCGAGCACAAATCCAAACTCCGGGCTGCTACTGCGAAACCCCAGATGTAAAATTCAATAACACTTTATCTGATCCGGGAACCGAACCCAAGACCATATATGCTCAGAAGTAGCGCTTCACGCTACCGGAAAAAAACTAAGAAGCTATTATCCGGAAAAGAACCGGAGTTACCGACATACAATAGCTTGCAGAGTAAGCAAACTGAAGTGGCAGTGGGCTGGCCATGTCTGTCGAAGGACCGATGGCCGGCGTACCAGCAAGCGTAGTATGGGACGTCCCCCAGCTAGATGGACGGACAACCTAAAGAAGGTGGCTGGGGTAGACTGGCTGCGGAAGGCGGAGGACAGGGTGCTGTGGCGCAGTCTGGGAGAGGCCTATGTCCAGCAGGGACTGAGATAGGCTGAGTTGATTGATTGAGCGCTTCACGCCCATGTAATAGGGGATGAGCCTATTGCCATCATCCGGGCTCAAATCCAAACCAACAAACCACACACAGACAACCTAACAATTCGCATTATGTACAAAAGCAAATATATTAACATAATTTATGTCCACAATATTAACATTCAAATTATTATGAATATCAAATAATACATAAAACGTTTTTATGTATGTTGATAGACGTTTTCGAGGCTATTCGTGTTAATACCAGAGAGCAGTAACCCATTTAGTGAACTTTATGTTGTGTGTGGCGAATGATGAACTTGATTGATGGCGTGTTTTGTCTAAAATACCAACCCGGAAGAGAATCGGAGTTACAAATAATCCGATGTAGTTTGCAGAGTAAGAAAGCTGCAATGGCAGTGGTCTAGCCATGTTTGACGAAGGACGACGAGTCCTGTAGTGAAGACCGCGTATCGGCAAGCGTAGTGTGGGACGCCCACCATCTCGACAGACCGTCGACCTTAAAAAGGTGGCGACTGGGACAGACTGGATGTGGAAGGCGGAGGATAGGGCTTTGTGGCGCAAACTGGAAACGATGAAAGCAGTTCAGCAGTAGTCTGCGATAGGTTGAGTTACAAATTGATTGATTGATGTGTAGGGAAAGGCGGTATACGTTTTGGTATAACAATAGTCTGGCTGTATTAAATTACAGCACAGTGACCATTCAGACTTCCTAAGATGGATCACACAGTCCATTAAATACATTTCGCCAGTTCTGTTTAACTCTCAAGTTATAGCGGGCGAGACTATTGCCATCAACTAGGCACAAATCAGGACTCCGGGCTGGTGTTGCGATTCCGGATGAAAAATTTAACCCGATCCGGGAACCGAACCCAGAGATCTTATGCCCAGCAGTAGAGCTTGCGACCACTAGACCAACGAAGCAGTCAGTCTAGATTATTATGTAATCTGCATTCGCGAGTTATGCCAAAAATGTAAACAAATATTTTAATTCCTACACAATAAAGTTCAGTTTACGCTACAACTTCAAACATTTTTCAATGGTACTAGTCACTCTGAAATCAACTTAATTGGCATAAAAATAAAGTTGATATTTATTTAACTTAAAATAACATCAATTTGAGATATAGTTTAGGTATAGATTGCAATAGGTGCAGTGTTCTAGTAGAATAAAAATTAAGTATGCCTACCTAATCGTCATTTTCATTCTCCCCTATCCCAATTTATTTGGGGTCAGCGCAACATGTCAACTTCTTCAAATATGGACGACCTTATATCATTCGTAAAAGCAGATAAAATAATGTGCCAAGAAGATGAGCAGAAGATCTTTCTGTTTGCTTTCAGGAAACTGCAATCACTTGTGCATTTGCTAAAGGTACTAAATTGTCCTTTAATCATTTTTGTAGAGGTCATTGAGAAGCCTATGTTGCAGACCAAAACAACATTTCTGATAATTACGTCACACTAATGTTAGATATGAGGAAAAAAACTGTTAGTATCAAATAAGTCAACCCAATATTTACACGGACCATAATTTTACAAGACAAGACATTTGGCACAAATCGTATTGAAAATTACCAAAACGTTCAAAACACTCTTTCAAAGAACCATTAACAACAGCATAATTGATACCAAAAACCCATCACCACGACCCATCAATTACGCGATAAATTAAAATCAAAACATGACGCTAATTTATTGGGCCCACTCGGTTTAACACAACACTTTGCGTGCCAACGTTATCGCCGTGCCGCGATTGACGCGAGCGTTGCGATCACTCATCGAGTGCAGCTTGCAGTATGTCTCAGGGATGCAGGGAGGTATCAGGATGGTGAAAGAATGCATGAATTTGTGTTGAAATGGGTACAAGGCTAAAGCTAAAGAATTGTGAACTAGCTGCTTTTTTCTTTATGTTAAGTAAAAAGTGGTAAACATGAGTAGCGAATGCAAATTATAACCTCAAAATTATTGACCCAAGAATTCCACGTATCAATTTACAAAATTAACGAAGACAAATGATTGGATTGAAGGAACCAGGGATGTACCTATTCAAGATGCGCAAAACAATGCCTGAGTTTATCGAAATAGTTGACGAACACGTCAGTTTATTAATTTACATTACTCATCCATCATGTTTAAAGATACAGATGACCAGTAATGGCACGAATGACTGGTCAAGGTGACCAATGCGTCAAAAGATGACGTTTGAGCTTCAATTGATGACGAAAATGTCAATGAAGAGGACTCATCTTCAATAAACCGTGCTGATACCTAAGTAACAAATCAATAATATCAATCTTAATAATGCAGTCATATTTCTCGGACTTCTGTCTAGCCGGCAGATGAGTCAAAAATGTAAATGGAGAATGTCCCAGATAATTTTGGTAAATGTCTCCTTGATATATAGGCGGTATTGTTTGAAGATAGTTTAAATGGTAATATTGCTTTGTCTACTCTATTAGATTTGCATACAACGAACATTATTTCAAATTTAAATGTTAATCAAATTACTGGCACTTAGTGCTTAATGTTCAGTAAAATATATAATTTATATTCTTATCATCATTTAGAATAAAGAAGGCTTTATTTTACTGTTTTATGATATTGTATTAATAATATTATGACCTAATGTTACCATTTTAATTGCTTTATTTTCCCATTTCAACAGGTCCTTTACAAAGCCGCAACGGACCATCAGTTTACAATTGACTATCATCACGAAATTGCAGTATAACCACACCCCGGACACTCCATACAACGCTCGCCAAATAATTACCTACTACTACTACTACATTAAAAAATTACGTTTGTATACGTACGAATGTGTGCGTGAGGTACTTGTGTTTGCGAGCGCTCTTGTTAAAGAACTGCGACGAATACGCCGAAGTGCGGGGTGAGGTGCGGTAACTGATGTTAGTGCGGGGAAGTGAGTGTCCTTTCTGTACGTAGTACTTTAAGTATTCTGTGGTATAACGTTGGGCATACTAAATGATTTGCCAACAAGACAACAAAGTCACAATAAAGCTCCCTCCAAATCCGACTCTGTGCACAACGTGAATGAAATTAAACAGGTGTACTGAATTATGCGTTCGCTGATGTATGCACCCGATGCACCGCATGCACCCCAGGTGAAAATGTGCAGTGTTGCTAACGTAAATACGCGAAATGGCCGGTCAATCAGCGGACCGATGCTAAAGCTGTAAATATCTGGTAAGTGTATGGAAGCATTGTTTTGGATAACGACGGAAAGAATAATAATCTTTTGAGATTTAGTGGTGGAAGGGCAGTGAACTTGGCGCTTAAAGTAGGGATGTTTTAGTTGAATCATGGTTGATGGTTTGAATCACTGACAAGTGTAGGTGAAAATTCTTGGTTCATACCGGATGTTTTCTATAAACAATAATATCCTTAAATGTATCGCAGGGGATTTACAAACTGCAGAAATAACTATAAAGCATAATCAGCCGTTATTGTTCCCGTTGCTTGAACACAGGCCTCCTCTCTTCAAGAGGGCTGTAATCCACCACGCGGGCCCATTGCGGATTGTTGCGGTCATGTCTTCGAATTTTTAGTTCTAGTTTTCAGTTTCCTCGTGGTGTTTTCTTTCCACGCGTCGAGAGATTGTCTCAATTATAATATGTTATGTAATTGGTATGTTACGGAACCACTGAATTCCTTTTCATTGGGAATGACCTACACTGGGTGAAGGGGTCTATCCATATTACTACCTTGAAGTCAATTATTTAGCATAACAAGAGAGATAGTTTAAATCGCTGTACCACTTAAAAGTCGTGTACCTACTGAAACTGTACATATATCTATGCTTCCTTCCATCCATTCAGTGATACCCCTAATATCTTGAAGCTGCTGGCTCGGAGCCAATCACCTCTGACATAACGTAGCTGATCACCTACTGACGGATGTAAGTGCCTGCTGTCTCCGACATATGGAGGAGGTATTTGATTGTGATCTTTTTAGAGAAACAAAAGAATAAAGATTGCTATTTTATATAGTGACGTGCTGAAATTCTGGCCTCGATGCTATCCGTATCACTTTTTATGGGCGTGTGTTGCTTGAAAATAAATGTTTTTTTTTTTTTGTGGAATTTATTTATTTATTTATTTTACCATTTATGTACACACATATATAAACAGACAAGAAAAAAACAGAACAGAAAAAGTACATAGGTACAAAGGTGATGCTTATTTCATAAGAAATCTCTTCCAGCATACCTGCGATAGGACAAGAAATAGAGAGATGTAGACAGCGTGTCAAAGAGTAAAGGAGACAAAAAAAGAATCCATAAATTTGCCTTCTCTTGACCACGATCTCGCCTAAAAGAAGCGGAAAGCGATAGATGAGGTCTACGATTTAACCAGCGTGCCCAGAAGATTGTTCACTCTTGCTTTGAAGGTAGACAGATTATATGTGAAAGGGAACAGAGAAGCTGGCAGAGAATTCCACAATTATTCTTAAAGCTCTGATTCTCTATTTTTCTTGGTGTACAAAATATTGAGTTTCAGTTGAACCCCTTTGCGAAAGCAATACGGAAGGCATACGAAACCATGAACTAACCATCACGAGACCTTAGATTCGTAACGTAAAACCTCCTTATGTGAATCTTCATGTCGTGCAGTCTATAAAAGAGATATTATATATGCAGGATCGTCGGATATGATTGAACCTTAGTACGAAATCGGTGGATATTCTCGAATAAAATTTAATTTTATTAATAGAATCAAGCAGCTCATTTATCAAATTAAATTTCAGTCGACAACATCCGTCGGTTTCTTACTAAACTTTAAATATATCCGACGATCCCGCATACTTATCTCTTTTGTTGACTTTACCTATAGGTAAACCAGAATCTTCAATATTTCCTTGTACGCTATACCATCTTGTCACTCCTAGCTTGTTCATATCGACTTGCTTCCAACTGTCTGTCGAACAAAACGTGCACTGTTCATGTTGAGCGTCCTACAATCGCTTTAAAATTTTACTATCTTGCAGGCAAGTCGACAGATCAAAAGTTGTTAACGTTCTCTATGTGATGAGATGAACGTTTGAATGGCTGTGAAATATATTTCGTGGCAGGTTAGTGTTAGTTTTTTGAAGTGTTTAGTTCTGCTGTCAATTCATCTATTTGATGAGCTGTAACATCTGTAAGACTAGGTCATATTTCAAGAGCAATGATTGAAAATAGGTACCATATACCTAAGTAAGTACATTTCCTTTGCTATGATTCAAAAGCACTGCCTTAAAAGATCCTTGCAAAAACAATACGATACTATTTAAGACTATTTGAGGAATTGGTACAGTCACGTCTAAAAGTATGTATACACTTGGCTTTATTCAAAGGCGATTTTCTCCTTTATTTTTGAATGAAATTTTATCTTATTACGAAAATAGTATTTTCGAACCCATAGGTTTATGTTAAGTGTCGTATTTCAACGTTGCTTTCGTTATTTCACGAAAAAACCGCAATTGAAAATTGCCAAGTGTATACATACTTTTAGACGTGACTGTACATGTTGGCTTAGGATCGAGTTGAGTGGTAAAAAGGAAAGGGAGGTCTGTGTCTTTTTATGACATAGTATAATTTTAATGATAATTTTGCATGCCTAAATTGGTGCAACACAGTGCACTGCGCATTCACTTGACATCTAGAAATGTATATTATGTACTGTGTTGAGCAATAAACAATTGAATTGAATTGAATTGCCCTGCAGCGGGACAAGACAGGCTGATTATTATTATATTATTTAACACTGCAGCCATAAGTATACATAATGATTTTTTTTACCGGTTCCAAATTTTTACAGGGTGTTCTACCCATGAATATGAACAACATTCACTACGGGACCAACTCTGAAATCACGAAAAAAAATCTGCTGTTTCATACAGTTTGGTCAAGTAGGTATTGAACTTTTGTATTAAACAGCTGATTCTTTTTCGTGATTTCAGAGCTGGTCCCATAGTGAAAGTTATATATTCATGGGTAGAACCACCTGTAAAATTTTGGAACCGGTAAAAAAAATCATCCGATATATGCGCCTGAAGAAGAGATGCGTATTTAAAAAAGCATTCCTCAGTAGCATTTTCCTTCAGTTCCGCTATACTATTTTCAGCCAAACTAATCCTATTACTTGACGGCGCTGGCAAGCAGCAAATCATATTTACATTCCCAAATCAAAAAAACCATCAAACACATTAATTCGCCAGCACTTTCAACTGCCAAAAACTTTAAACTATAATCCTTCTCTGCCTATTTCTTCAAAACTATACATTCACTCATCAGTCTCATTCAAACGAATGATGAAATCACAACTACACGACCAACGACACAGCCATTTATCAAATCAAATTAATATATAAAACTGGCCTAAAGCGTGTCGGACCACGCACAGTGAGGGGTTCCGTAGTCGGGATGAATTTTTACACATGCACGGTATTGATTTTATCGGTTCATAGTATTTCTCAAAAAAACTATGAGCAACAAAGTTATTTCTGCGGGAGTGACAAAAAATATCACTTATCTCAAAAACTAAATAGCAAAGTCACTTAGAAACATCATAGTCTTTTTAATTACGGGATCCAACAATACCCGACACGCTTACGTATATTCATTTTTTTTTTATCCATCGGTTACATTTATGGGGAGTACCACCCCTAATGATTTTTTTTCGTTATTTCACTAAAATTATTTAGCGGTGCACGAGGTTTTTGTCATTTGGCTATCTAACCCTAAAAAACCGCTGCGCTGCGCAAGAGTTTAGCCCGTCCGTTGGGATTTGGGGCACTTTAGCATCTATTTCTGGTGACAGACGGACAGACACATTCAGGGATAGCTATCGGGTTTCAAATTCCTGTATTAAAAGGATGGAAGAACTGTAAGTGGTCTTTGTAATTAAATGGATTTGTGAGTTGGTTTCCTTTTCCTGTATTTTACATTTGGGAAGTGATTCCGAAACTTTCTATAGGTACGTTATGAACCGTGATAGGCACACAGTTAAAAAAATTATACAGGATGAAATTGAAAACATGCGAGAAATTTAAATGGGAGATTGTACTCATCATTATGAACAACTTCTACTATGGGAGCAACTGAAATGGAGAAAAAAAAAATCAGCTGTTCCCTACATTTATGTTCGCATAACTCGTCATTTAGGGAACAGCTGATTTTTTTTTGCAATTTCTGGTTTGGTCCCATAGTAAAAGTTGTTCATAATGATGAGTACAATCTCCCATTTTGATTTGTCGCATGTTTTCAATTTCAACCTGTATACTTACTTAATATAAAGTTTATAAAAAATACAAGGAACGTGCTTTTTTCTGTTTTTTGTTTTGTTGTTTACTTTTTTGACAAGACCTGAGAGCGTAAGTACTGAAATCGCTTTTTATTTTTTGAGCTTAAAACAGTTGAACGAAATTCGAAGACGAGAAGCAGTATTTTTCATCCGTTTATTACCGTTGGATCCCGTTTTTTGATCCCGTTTTTTAGGTATTACCGATGGATCCCGTTTGCTATTTCCGTTGAATCCCATATTATAACAACATGTGTACATTTCAGAAGAAAAGTGATTTACCTTTATCAAACACTAAAAAGAGATTATTTTTAGTGGGTTACCCGGAACCGAACTAGTTAGATTAGGTTAATTATTAAAAAAAAAACAATGTTAGGTTAGGTTAGGTTAAAACTGTGACCCCTACGCACGAGCCGAGCGAGCGAAGCGAGCGGTGCCGCGGCAGCGGCCGGCGAGTGCCAGAAACGACTAGATTATATAGAAAATGAGTTGTTTGTGAAATAAATAGTATACGAAACGTTGGTTGTAAACTAAAAATTTGTCAATGGAGTTTTGGTGAAACATTAGTGAACCCCTCATTTTATTATAAACAATTTTGTTGTTGAAAGTACCCGCATTCATATTTTTTTAAGCATTCGGGATCCAACGGAAATACTTTTCGGGATTCAACGACAATAAAACGTAATTATCTTGCATTTTTTAAATTCGGGATCCAACGGAAATACATAATAATGTTTTGCGGGATCCAACGCCAAAAATATTAAAATGGGATTCAAAACCGGGATCCAACGGTAATAAATCTTTCATCCGTTTATTACCGTTGGATCCCGTTTTTTGATCCCGTTTTTTAGGTATTACCGATGGATCCCGTTTGCTATTTCCGTTGAATCCCATATTATAACAACATGTGTACATTTCAGAAGAAAAGTGATTTACCTTTATCAAACACTAAAAAGAGATTATTTTTAGTGGGTTACCCGGAACCGAACTAGTTAGATTAGGTTAATTATTAAAAAAAAAACAATGTTAGGTTAGGTTAGGTTAAAACTGTGACCCCTACGCACGAGCCGAGCGAGCGAAGCGAGCGGTGCCGCGGCAGCGGCCGGCGAGTGCCAGAAACGACTAGATTATATAGAAAATGAGTTGTTTGTGAAATAAATAGTATACGAAACGTTGGTTGTAAACTAAAAATTTGTCAATGGAGTTTTGGTGAAACATTAGTGAACCCCTCATTTTATTATAAACAATTTTGTTGTTGAAAGTACCCGCATTCATATTTTTTTAAGCATTCGGGATCCAACGGAAATACTTTTCGGGATTCAACGACAATAAAACGTAATTATCTTGCATTTTTTAAATTCGGGATCCAACGGAAATACATAATAATGTTTTGCGGGATCCAACGCCAAAAATATTAAAATGGGATTCAAAACCGGGATCCAACGGTAATAAATCTTTTTCATCTACTTAAACCTTTAGGAGCCGCAGCCATGTTAATATAATGAATGACTGACTAAACTCTACCTTTTACCCGACTGCGCGACGCAAAAGAGGGTACCTAATAAGTTTTGTTCATTACACCTATCATAATAAACCACAACATTATTTTCAAATATGAAATCGGGTTTGTTTGTACAGGCGCCAGCACATCAAGCTACCCGAAACTGTCATATTTTCCCGATCAATTTTGACCCTTATGCTGTAGCGATAAAGTTGAAAATCTATTAATGAAATTTGACAGATTTGTAGTAGCTTGATGTGCTGGCGTCTGTACATTCAATGTCCTGATTTTTGTATCAATCACAACCTAATTAATGACTTCCTCTCTTCCTTCTTTTACCACGAAAATCAAATTAAACCATAAAAATCTAGAATATAATTCACGAAACAAGCTACCGCGAACACACAGGTAGCTTTCATTAAAATTCGTATTGACTACATGAAAAGTCAATTAGTACGTGCCGTGAGGAGGCGGCCATCTTGTAATTGCGGGAGACAGCTGCGCCCGCGCACCTCGGGCCTCGTGGGTGTTCGGCGCAACAAAGGGTTGATTTAATTAGGATTTGATTGGGTGGGAGGGAGAAGGAAGATGGTTAGTGTTTGGTTGGTGACAGATTAGGATTTATGAGTATTGTAAATGTGCCTGATTGGAGTAGTGGTTGTTGTTGATGGTGGGGAAGATAAGATCTTCGGGGTAGAGCAGAGTTAAGTAAAACTTCTAAGATTCTTCTACTATCAATATTGTTATTTTGCTAGATGTCTCATTGAATCGCTATTTCACAGGACTAACCATAGAATGATATAAGATGAATGTGTTTTCATCTTGTAGCTTTTGTCAGAATCATAAAGTTTGGTAGGAGAGTCTATAATCGGCATTTGTATCTAGCTTACCTGCATAGCAACAGCTATCAATCACTAATACATAGGTGAACTAGCAGCGCCCCGTGGTTTCACGCGCGTAAGTTTCGAACCCGCGGAAATATCGGGATAAATTGTATCCTATGACCTTTCCCGGGACACAAAGTATCTCTATACCCATATAAATCGGTTCAGCGGTTTAAGTGTGAAAAGGTAACAGACAGGCAGACACACTTTCGCATTTATAATATTATAAGTATGGAGGGTCAAGCCAATCCTCCTTACATCCACTGTCATTTTCGATGCAGGTATAAGCTATATTATGAGGTATAATATCAACCTGCCATTACTAAACGTGTCCCGAGTCAAAAACAATCAATAATTAAAACAATAGAATTAATTTCAGAGAACATCTGTAAGTACGTGTCATCAGTCTGTCTGTTTGTCTTGTCAAACACATTAACGTGTCGAATATTTACTCATTAATGTAAAACATGTGTATTTGCGTACATAATAAAATTGGAGGCTTGTAAGACCTTAAGTGACACAAATATGAGTAATATTAAATTATTGACGACTTAGCAGAAAACCTTTAACCTGTAATAGAAAACCTGATTAATTTGCCTATTCTTACTGCTCAACTTGCGTGCTAAATGGATTTAATAGCCCAAATAGCCATAACCCATCGTTAATAGATTAAATTGCATAAGCATATACACATTTAAGGGGCTGTGTTGTGGCTAAGTAATAACAGCCGCACGGGTTGATCGATAAGGTTAAGCTACGGTTGCCGCGGTTGGTCCGTGGATGGGTGACCATCTTTACATACCGAGACCCCTCCGTGTCTCGGTTAAGCCGTTGGTCTCGGCTGTCATTCGTGGATCTTTGACAGTCGTTACAGGTCGTCAGTAGCCTGAATGTCTGACAACCAGTCGTACCAAGGGGTATCGTATTACCCAGTAACTGGGTTGTGGAGGTCAGATAGGTAGTCGCTCCATGTAAAATACTGGTATTCAGCTGCATCCAGTTAGACTGGAAACCGACCCTAACATAGTTGAGAAAAGGCTAGGCAAATGATGAACCATCTAGAAATCAAAGGTTGATCCTGTAAACTAGCTACTATTTTTATAGTAGTGAGAATGAGCATAACTATTCCAGGAGGAATACCCACTAAGTCCGTCCACGAAGTTACGGGAGGGCGATAGAAACCGTCAAAACAAGTTTCAAATAATAAAAATCGAACGGGCCAATACATATCGGGAGTAGGGACTACTGTTAAATCATGTTGTCATTCATTCTTAGTTTGGGTCCCGAACTAATCATATGTCTGTACCTAAGTGATATGGAGTAGAAAACACCTTCAGCGTCGACCGGAACTACGGATTTCGTGCTTAGGGAGTAGACTCCCAGGTTTCTAAGAACTGCTGCGATCATCAGTTCATTTGGAAATTTCGTTGATCAAGCAATCGTTTTTTGTGAGGTTTTGAGGTCAGTTTAGGTTTTTACTATAGTTTATATTTTTTCAACGAACCAAACGTGACATAGTTTACATGGAAATATCTAATAACAGGAAAAAAAGAACTCCGTATACAGGGTGTTACGGAAAGGGTATATCAATACAAACGGGTTGAAGAGTGTATCTGTTCTAGAATCTCTGTACAAAATTTCAGCTCAAAAGCATTAACTTTGAAAATGCTTAATATTTTTTTATTTCGACATCACGGCGCTGCACTGGCGCGCGGCGGCGTGATGTGCGTGTACTAGGCGCACAGACACACTACAGATAATGGATAATGACCCTCATAGTGCGGTGACACGTTTGTTATGATTTCAATTTAATAAACTATCGAAATAAAAAAAATATTAAGCATTTTCAAAGTTACCGCTTTTGAGCTGAAATTTTACAAAGATTCTAGACCAAATACACTCTTCAACCCGTTTGTATTGATATACCCTTTCTGTAACATACTGTAGAAAGACAAAGCACCTGTTCCAACCACCAATTAAAACATCATATTCATTTCAATATTATTTCAGACCAAAGTCACCTTCACTATCAATACAGCACACATTACAAATGCAACTTTTTTTCAACATAAGGATGCGCACGCGTTCCGAACAATCCGAGACTGTCCCGAATGCTCCAACCCCCCCCTGGCAAGGGGGACAAGGGGGACTAAAGAAGACGTATCTCACCACCACGATCCATTGTCCATTGTTTTTGCCTGCTGTTATTTATGACGGACGACGTTGTATCTATCCTTTTCTAACATATCCAGAATAATATTCCGTCTCGCTTCCTCAAGGCTTCCGTCCCGTAATGCCGTAGCTAATAAATTACGATTCAAAAGATTATTTATTAGATTATTCATGGTGGAGAGGCTCTGTACCGTATTGGTCTTCGGGACATAACACTGCAGTTGTTTCCGTCTTTTTTCGTGTGATTGATTTGTGTCCTATCGTGTGGTGTGTCGTGTCGTCAAACAATGGGGTTTGGACGTGGATTGGCTGGTTTATGGATTTTATTGGATTCACAGACGTTGGGTTTTGCATGTTAGATGTCTGATAAGCGTTGATGTGTGTGTGACATAAGGAAGGTTTTGGTAATGGCTCAGGATTACATAGAATTTGAGGAAAGAAATTTTTGAAGCAAAGATTGTTTTATGATACAGCTAATAAAATTATCAAGAAGCTTCCGTTAAAATAATAGCAGCTCATAGCAGAGGAGTTTCTTAAAAAAAATATATTATTTATACGCTCGACGTTTGAAACACAAAAAAAAAATTACAGCTCAAGCACCTATTATAGCAACATTAGATACTTATCTACTCTGATATTCTAATTTGACTAACAGCTTATTAACGAGATAAGTTCAGACCACCTATGACGACGATGATATTATCAGGACCTCTATAACACTGACTCATTTAATCATAACCAAGAATCTACTACAAGATATTTGCTATACAATTAAAATGTAACAGTCCAATAATTTATCGCAATTAAGGAACAGAACAATTTATTTATAAAATATGACAGAGTAATTTAAGAGCAATAAAATTCATTGAACGCACTCAATTAAAACAGATAAAACAAAAAATGTCGCCCCACCGGAAGCATGGCCGATAATCGTTTGAAAAGAGACGTGCATTATTATTCACGACCATTAATTAACCCACACTAAAGTTTTAATTAAAAAACAAGCAAAGAACTTTCCATAAGAATGGTACGTCACAAACGCCGACGAATTCAAAACGCCAGCGTCTCGACCGTCATAAATAATTGGGACAAAACCTTCGCCCCCCGCAACCCGCCCCCATCCCCCGGATAAGTGTCTAAAATTTTCACAATCCGGCAATAAAAAGATAATTTATTAGTATAGCTCTTATTGTTTTCGTTATTTATGTGTATGGAGTAATGTAATCTAGCTGGTGGGGGCCCTAAATAAATAATTTTCACTTTAATGTCCCTTCTTGCCTAATCTCCCGAGCGGTCGGCTCTCAGTCCACGGTTTGTACGATATAATGGGCACCCGAGGTATTTTTAGGTCTAAATAAACATGATTTGTTGTACCGACTCTGACAGAATTTAATTTCGTTACGGCAACGATGTGGCTCCCTCTGTCGCGAATATCTTGAATTATTTTTAATGACTCCTAGTCATTTGCATTATCGTCGATTTTTAGTAGCTTCTTAGGAATATTTATTATTTGAAATTATTGCTTCCTTTAATGAGATTTTTATTTTTATTACTGTCTTAATAATAAAATTGACCTGTTCTATATATCTATAGTCGCAAAAAAGTCCACTTGATAAAAACTTGAAATATTTCGACAGTTAAGTCTGATATTTATTGCCTCTGTAAAACTAGACAACAATAGAATAATTAAAAGCATTTTGTTCATCGATCAAATACTACTTTCTACATTTTTTATCCAAAAAATATGCTAAAAGATCTTAGCGTAAATATTTTTTAAATAATTTTCAAACGATGATTCCTATCCAGCACCCAAAAAATCCAACAACATACAAGACAACAACAACAAAAAAAGAACACAAGACCCACGTACATCACATGCAGATTTCAAAAGCGTCTGAACTTCAGTGGCCATTTCTGAAAATTAGTGGACGTGAGGCAGTGGGGGGGAGGGCGGTGGGGGGCAGAATGCCGTGGTGGATGATTTACACCACTCCGGTATTATGTTTTGACTTTAATAAACAGAACGTTTGTCATGGCAGACTATACGTCGCCAGTCTTGGGCAAGTTTTGTGCTAGTGTTGGGGCTAAGAGTTCTAATGTTGTATGCAAGTGGTGTTAGATTTACGTTTGGGAGTTGAAGAGACTCTTTGGAAGTTTCTTGATGGATAATCTACGCAGTGTAAACAGTTTTGCCGTTGTCACTTTTGGACAGACTTGCAGAATCTGTCAGTTTCAGCTGTCGATAATTATCGACGGTTGAAATCGAATTAACCCGAGACGTAGGAAGTTTTGGGTTAATTCGATTTGGGTCTACATCTGTTCTTTTAGGTTTTTTGACGCCATTATAAGCTTTGACAGAAATAAAAACGAGCTATTTATATTGCAGTACCATTAAAGTATCAAAGTCTACATTGAAACCAAAATATCATTTCAAAACACCCTCCCAAAATTGGATCCAAATAATATTCATACAGACTTCCAAATCCATTTCCATTGTGCTTGGAACGTGTCCTTAGTTGACCTTAGTCCGTCTAGTTTTAATTACAGCCGACAGACGGACGGAAGGACATCCGAGCTTCGCTGTTTTGAAGACTCGACGTGACATTCAGTTTATGGGAACTAATTCTGACGTCGCAGTTTGAGTTCATAAGAGAATTTGTAATGGGAAAAGGATAAACTGTATGTTTTATCTGTTAATGAAAAACTTTTTTGTGGAATAATGAGAACAAATGAGCGAACAAATGAATGCTGTAAATAAATAATTCAGAGATTTTCATTTGTTTTCTTTCTCGTTCTTAAAAGACAAGTCAATTTAGTTTCTGACTGCGTCTTCATTTTGTTCGTATTGAAACACTGCCTTAGTTTGATTATTTTAGGTTCTTAAATTATAAAGTTTGCATCTAGACCGCAGTTGCTTCCAAAACAACACATCACGACCACAAAAAACACTACAACATTTTAACAGACCAAAACATCCACATGCCAAAGTCACGACCACCCCACAATTCACCAACAAATTGTCTGAACAAAGTCTCATATCAAATACATCACTAGCCATAAAGACAAAGCACGAAGACGCCATCAACGTGACATCCACCCATAAACCTCGCCCATACCTGGCCATCATTGTCGTAGACCACAGCAAACGGCCCATAGTTCCCCCCTATAGTTTCACCCCTCGTTTCCAGCTTTTAATTATAATACTTTATAGCCCTATAAATCACGGCGTGCGTCCCGGGCGGCTACCACCCCCCACCCCCTTTGAAGGATACCAGTTCAATTCTCGTTGGGTGTAATAATTTATAAAGAAATTATTCCCTTTTTCTGCTGGGGGTTAAAGATGGTCGTGACGTGATCTGTGATCGTCTGGCGGTGACAATCATTTCGGTTTTGATGTGTTTTTGTGATGTGTTCTTTTTAATTTTGGGAGTTGTTAGATCATCGGGGTAATAGCGTAACTAACATTAGCAATGGCTTTCATTTTAACACTTCAATAACGTTCATTGAGTTATTTACGGTGTTATGCAGATACATTTTTCGAACATGTGAAGCAATGGATTGGCAAAAATCATTCAAAATGTGATTGATCTTGTGTTACGCAATTAGCGTGTTGGATTATGTTGGACTTAATTCGAATGCTTAATAAGTAACTACTCTCATTAAAAGATACTTGAATTGACAGAAAAAAGACAGTAATTAAGCATTTAGCGTTGGAAAATTGATTGATAGTGTGATTTTAGGCGCCATCTTTGTAATCGTCTCGCTCGAAAGTTTTAGTTCAACCTTATTCAAAAGCTCTGACTTTTCTTTATTTATTACGCTTAATTAACTGTGAGACCAAACTGAAATTATGGTTTTGTTCTCATATAAAAAAAAAAACAAATGGTAAAAAATCAAGAGCGATGAATTGAATGAGAAGTTGAAACGATCGAAGTATAGCAAAAAATAATCACACGTCAAAATATCTGTCGTCATCAATGAAATGAAGAATGTATGTCTATTGAAGAACCGCTAACGATTGTTCTTGCAAACAGTAGACTTCTCAAGTGCTCAATACGACATGTGTCGATGGTACTTCAAGACACGCATGGTAACAAAGTATTGAAGTTTAGTGATGTGATTTGTAGGTCACTGATGTCACTTTGCATGGCGATTGTCGTCAATTACTGTACGTCGAAAATTATTTCTGAAAATAGGCCAACTTTTGCGCCAATGTTGGACATAATTCAAAGTCAAACAGTCTTTTTGAGGTCCGAAAAGCTCTAAAAGAGTGCCGAGTACCTATATGAAAAATTACTCTAATCATTTATTGTTTGTTTTAGCTCATTGCAGACAGTAAGTAAGTAAAAATAAGTAAATAAAAATTAAGTGTACCTAATTGAATAATATTATGTATATTTTAAGTCATATAAATAAAACTAAAATATTCTACTGTACTCCCTAACTGTACTAATGATGAAATTAGTCAGTGGGTCCAGTCCACCAATTCAAAATTTGATTTGGTCGACTGGACCCGCGGGTCTAGTTCGAGTGGGTCCAGTTGACCAAAGACTCCTTTGGTCAACTAACTAATAACTTAATAACTTATTATTGTTTTTGTATGATGTTCAGTGGTAAATAACAAACGAGTTTCATAATAAAACTTCGGTTCGTTACGTACGCATTAAGTTCTTTTCAGCGATAATCAGTCACATATCAACAGAAGTTTAGTTAAGTTAAACCGATAAGTCAGTGTTAAGTAAAACTACTGTAACTTAAAGCTACAAGACGTCTAACTTATGGCGTGCCATCGCGGCGCCATAGAGTACGAATTAGCGGAGGGTGCAAAGCTTTAAAGAAAATGTATCTTCCGGACATTACCCTCTCTGCGTAAGCATTTAAAAATTAAAACTTTGATTGTATACTAATAATTGATCTTTAAAAGGGGAATGGCGTGAGCTACATTTAACGGAATTTTGCTGGAGAAGCTATCTGTTATTAACTAATAATCTGACCACAGTATAACTAACCACGAGTGGCGATACCTACCTTATTTAACGCTCATCAACCTGGGGACCAGCCGCTGCATGTGCGGCCCGAACTCCCGCCGGCTGTCGAGGACAAGTCCTAGGTACTTAATCGTCGACTCGACACCGATGCGGACGCCTCCTACCACTATGTGTAAATCTCGAGGTGGCTTGTTCCGAAGCCCATGGAAACAGAGCCTCAGACTTGTGAAAAACCACCTCGAGACCCAAACGCCGGATACTGGGTTCGAACCTACGACCTACAACTCGTAAGTCGCGGCAGTTACCAATGGGCCACCGCACTGCTCTCATAATGAAGGTATATTTTATGCCAATAGAACAGAAGAAGAACTAAAGTATTTATATAATTCTTCAACCCGACGTTTGCTCTCGTTTCGGGATTCCGTATTAAATTATTGGAGTTAAACTTTGCACCGGCATCAGTGAACCTTGTTGACGTGACCTCGTATCGAAAGAACAAAGATCACAACTAGTACTATCAAAATCTTACCAACTTCAGTCGTTTGCGTTGTGCTTGTTTGTACTACCCCGACTTACCTGAAAAATAAAATAAATAGGATTAAGTTCTTGCGTTTCTTACGTCACTGTCGATGTAAAAATATTTCAGTAAGAAATTGTCGCTTTAATTCCTACACAATAAAGTGCAGATCTACAACTTCAAACATTTTATATTTTTTCAATAGTTACTCTGAAATCATCTTAATAACCATTACAATAATGTTAATATTTCTTTAACTCGAAATAACATCAATTTGAAACATGAATAGACTTTAGATGGATAGAACTTTAAGCTCTATTATTTTCTCTATAAATAAAAAAATATTTTGAGAGGGACGTATCTACTCGCAATTTTTTTTTTACCATTATATTGTATAAGTAAGATAATGCCATCATCATCTGCCTAGCCTTTTCCGAACTATATTGGGGTCGGCTTCCAGTCTAACCGGATGCAGCTGAATACCAGAGATAATGTATTTATTTGAAAAATATACAACAATTTAATGGTATGGTTGACAATTGGCAATGTTGTTAAAGTCTGAAGAAGTACGATATTGTTTTGACATACATACATACGTAAATAAACGATTTTTTGCCCATGGAGTTATGCAGGAACTATAGAACGCCTCCTGCTACGATCTTGACTGATGATAGCATATCAAAATATAACGCCTGTTGTCCCAAACGGGCTAGGCAAAGGTGTACCTGTAGGTAGTACGCCCACATATCGCCTGCATTCATGTTTTAAGTCCCATGGAATGGAAGTGTTGAATTGACAATAATTATGACATAAAAAAAAAATATCCAAACAAAATTTTAACTCATGAATTTGTCACATGCATTTTGAATAACTTTTATTAATAATTTATAGTAATTTATGTTATCAGAATCTGTGATGTAACATGCAAATGTCGTGCATGTCTGTTATTGACGTAGACATTAGTCCTAGTCCACTGTGCTACATGTCCTGTTTGTGCTTATGGTCTTGACGTGCCATTTAATAAATAAATAAAAATGTTATGCACTTCAGCGTATAAGTCAAAGGTGAAGCTTTAGTTATTACTGCAGTTTTCCTTCGTAAAGTAAGTAGAGATTTTACATAAGATGCCATGTAGCCAGGTCGCTGTCACTCAACTAAGACCCACAGCAAATAAGATTTCTTATAAGTGTCATGGTCGTCGTCTTTTAAATGAGAGGTGCCAAGTGGTATCGGCCCCGACTAACGAGTTATAGGTCGTCAGTTCGACCCCAGACAGGCGCTTTACTTTGTGTATTTACTTTCATCACCACTGCACTCAAAACGGTGAAGGAAAACATCGTGAGGAAACCGGCATGTCCTAGAACCAAAAATTCAAAGATATGTGACATCTACCAACTCGCATTTAGCTTTGTGTCCCAGCAGTGGGAACGTTATATACTTATTATGCTATGCTATCTAAGCTGAAAGGTAATATTTTTATTTTTTATTTTACTTCTATTCGGATTATAGTTAAATATTTAGCTCAATTAATTAAGATTAAAAAAAAAACCAAAGTGTTTATCGATTTTTCTCGCTGAATGTTCTCCCTACAATTTACAAGATATGTTTAATTCACAAGACTTAGACTTCAAAAACTAAAATCGCCAATACACAATTCAGAATGTGCAACGATATTTTCCATGTTTCATTGAAGTAGTGTATTTTGACAGCTTGTTGTATGACAAAGTGTTTTCTTTTAATAAAATGCCTTCTGAACTGCCCTAGATGAGCCACAATTATATCCTCCCGCGCAGGTGTTTAAGCACAGTGAACAAGCCAGCAACTGTATCATCGACAGGTGTCCGTCAACGCAGACATATTCAGTACGACCAGGATCCCCATAGTCCTATCTAAATAAGCGCCAGCAGCAGTTTTAAAGCCTAAGTATAAAAGCACTATTACGTTTGTTTATCTCCGGATTATCTTCGCTCAATTCTTCACCAGAGCATGTACGGCTGCCATTAGGCCCCATCAAGTCATTTACCGCGAGCTTAAAACTTGGCACGCGTTGCCGAAGGGGTGGGTGCGTGCAAATATGACAAATTTATGTAAAACGGGCTCTCTCTTTGTACGGCAAGCAGCCGTCGAGAAATTAGTGCTCATTTTGTCTCATGTTTACGAGTGGGAGCACTGTGCGCCTCAAAAATATGGTAATGGCTGCACAGTGGTCGGGTTTCGTCTAGTGTATCGATTTTGAGATTCGTTCGAGTTGCAGAGGTTGTGTGATGGTGGTAGGGGTTACTTCTGTATGTGAGTTAAAGGGTAGGTTTAGTGCCGCATCGCTGAATACAGGTTAACTCTTTCGTAGCTATTGTTAAGTGAAGATTATCTCGCCAAGAGCTTAGGGTAGCTTTTTGACAAATCTAGATTGATAAAGTAGTCCTTAGGTTGAGTTACTTAAAACGCTTTTTGTTTAATAAATGAGCAGAAGATTAGACTTATGGCGTCAGTCAAGATTCCGGGTGATATAATTGTTTTATTTTAAGTAACTTCTTCAAATTATACTAACTAAAAGTGTCCGTATCAATAATGAAATAGCTACGCCAACCCAACGCATTCAAAAAGCCAGAAAAACCCTGTTTACCCCATAAATGGTGAAGCGTGAAGAAATGTCGCCGGGCTGTAAGAATCTATTTCGAGTGCGTCTAAGAGTGTGATCCGGAGGAATTGTCGCGATCCATCGGCCGTTAATCGTGACACATCGCTGTATTTTCATCTAAACTCGTTACGTTTTATGCGAAAGAGGAGCGAGCGGTAGACGTGCGACTTTTTTGTCGCAGTTATGTAGATTAGGAAACTTTTTTTCAGAAGATCTTATAAATAACACGGAAGCACCAAATGTTATCATAATTTTTGCCAAGTTTTCTAATTTCATTCAATAATAATATTTCAATTGGAGCTTTTCAAATCCAAACAGTTTTTTTTTTCTTTTTAGTCATCATACATCATTTATTAGGTTGCAAACAATTATTTCTTATCACAGACTTTCAATACTAAACGATGTCTAAAACCCTAATCAACATTTTCACTTTACCGTTTTCCATGTCCTTTAACCTTTTAAACGCCATTGTCACATATATGTGACAAACGAAATCTTACCCTGAATGCCAACGTCACAAATATATGACAAAATACACGTCGGTCGTCGTCGTCGGATATTATGAAATAAACAATTTAATCATTACTTTTGTTTGTTTTTATTTATATAATTTAAAAGTTTAAGCTTCCGTCTATATTGTATTGCATGAAACTAATATAAATAAACCACCAATATCGAGAAATTTGTTGTTCTAAGTGTATGTGTGTTGTTGTGTTGTTAAAGTGGCCTGGCGTCAGGGGTACGGCGATACGTTTATACTCTGGCGTTCAAAAGGACGCGCCGAAAAACTACCAAAAAAATGTACCTACTAGGCACATGCCACAAAACCGTCGACAAATATTTCGGTCGCAAGTCGCAGGTGTGCGGCGCTCAGCTGACAGATACAACTCAGATTTATGTGTTTACTGTATAAATCACGGGACGTCACCGTTGCCTCTCATTTCTTTTTTCGTTTCGCGCTATACATCATAGTTTTGTCTTCCGTGGTCAAATTTTTTATTCCAGTCTAGAATGCGAGAGTGCGCGCTTCGAGTTATTTTTGGGTTTGTGTGTTTGCTTATGGTTTTTTCGTGTTGGGGACATGCCGTGGGGTTCCTGGTCTGTTCTAGAGAACTTCCTAATACGGATTCTACACGGGAACTATTTTGTATTAGTCCCTGTTGTATAGTAAAACAAATACACACCACCTAGGTGTGTATTTGTTTTATCACTTTTTTTAGAAAAATTTCGTTGGTTTTTAAAATCGTAGAAAAACCAGTAAAGACTCTAGTTTTAAACAGTCCTTGTTGCTAATCAGATTGATGATAGTTCTGAGAAAACCTATTGAAAAATAACAGAAGGTCAATTCTCGTAATTTATAACGTTCAAAATCTAGTCGCGGTCTCATCTCGGCGACAAACAAATGTCAAAAACTTGTCAAGATGTAGGGAAATTAGAGGTATTTTTGACAGATCGAGACTGAGATCAGACTGTGAACGTTCTTAAAATTCGAGAATTGCCCCTCAGATCATAAAGATCAATTTGGATACGTCATCTCGCAACGTCCAAGAAAAACACGAAAAATCCAACAATAAAATCAATTTTAGACGCGATAAATCCCCTAATCCAGTACGAGATATAATTCTCGCACGACACGTCGCTACTTCCAGATCAATCATCGTCTCCTTAACGATTGCTACAGCTGTTGTGTGCGCGATTGATGGAGCTATAAACTATATTTATAGCTTGAATAGCTCGAGAATAGTTCTGATGTGTGTCGCTCAAGAAACTGGATTATCTAGGATGGATAGCGAGGTGGATGCGGCAGTTACAGTGAATTATTGTCAAACGAAAATTCTTAGAACAAATAAAAATATACACAATTGGTGGAGGCGTTGAGTGATGAGTTAGACTCGTGTTTAAAGTGTGTCGAAAATGTTGAAGATAAATTGTATGTAGCAACATGTGTAGAAAGCGGAATATAAAAGTCAACGGAATAATAAAAATGTTGGTTTATCTGCGACTGTCAGTCTAGATTCCGGAAACCTTTTAAAAATCAATTGTTGAAATAGATCTTGATCCAATAACAAAAGTCACGGAAAATATATAGATGCAATATTAGACAGAATCATAGTTCTGAAACATCATGAGAAAATTACTTACAGTCATAGCCGTCGAGAATGTGTTCCTGACAACTGTCAGTGCGTCAATTCTAGAAGCTAATAAAGATCAAATTCGCATGACATGTATTCGTTTGTTTGAAACTGACAGGTGTCAAGAACGTGTTCTCTCGTCTGCCGCACTGTAGCAGTGATAGGCAATACAATTTACATCATGTCTTACACTGATAGGGTTGCACATCAAAAGAAGTTATTGACGATAATGCTTTCCTAGTACTTATCGCTAAGTTCTGTGATTGACTCAGTAAAATTTAGATAGTCAACCAGAGTACGATTTAAAAAAATATGACTATGTCCATCTCATCCAGTATTCCTACTTCCCCAGCAGTATGACGAGTGATAATGTCGTAAACAGAAGTCGTCCCACGACAACGACGCGGCGCGACGCGGCTGCAATAAAACACGCGTTATTGTCATCAACCACATCATTCACGCCTCTGACAACACTAGTTTTTATTCCGTTTTTATTCACTTCTCTAATCCTTGCTTTTTTAGCCTGTTCATGTCAGATCTGCGTTAAATTTAAAACTATGTTCGGAGCACAGTTTCATTTGAATGAGTGGCTACACTCACTTAATTCACAGAATTCTTGCTCCGCAGATGATAGTTGGCTAATTGTCAGTATTTGTTTCTATGTTTTTGCCTTAACCAATTAATTGATATCAAAATATTTCGTTAAAGTCTCTCGAATCGTGTTGCCAAGTTTCAAAACCCGGACATTTCTCGTCAAAACGGATTATTTTTCATCAAAAACATCTGGAATCTGCAGAAGCTGTTAATGCATTTTCCTCTGAAAATACCGGTGCACATACACTAATTCCCGCTTCCCCCTACATCTCTAAACTCGTGCTTATACCTGAATTCCCGGAGTACAGTTTAAAAACTTCTTCGCGTATCCCGTTGCCCGGTGCACTCCTTGACAATCGATTGACGGGTGTCCCCCTGGCCCCCGCCACCCCCCATCTTGCACCCCCACCCCCTGGCGCATTCGCCTGACCCACATAGACGCCATATTTATAATAATTGTACCCCGATTCGAGAGAGTAAATCAGATAGTTTTGGTATGCTAATGGTTTGGGTTTAAAGTGGGCAGTTTTTTTTAAGTGGTTTTTTTTTTAAGTTTATTGTTTAGGGCTATTGTGTGGGCACGGGCAGTAGCTGTGCTTATGTGAGGTGAAAATGTTTTAAAATAACTTTTTAAATACTACGTCTAAGTAAATTGGGAAAGTTAAAGTTTGACCGCAAAGCATATTGAGTATAAGTATGCAATTTGTAAGTTATTTACGATGAGCCTAACCATTAGTAAAAAAATCTGAACAAATTCAACATTCCCGCTAACAACCCTACATTCCCGCAGGGTAAGCAGATCACCAAATTCCATTTTCCAGACGTCTCCAACTCAATCAAGCCCAACTATTGATTAGATCCACCTCCCTAACCCCACATGGGCCATCAGAACAAAACAATACGTACATATGCGTCGCGAAAGTAAATAGTACCCCTCCCCCCGTCACCCCCTCGTTATCACGCCCCGGACATAATTTAAGACGAGTCCGACCGTCCGTAGTGTCCGGACACTCGGATATATCAGTCAATTCTGTTTGTTGGATTGATTTTTCGAACCAAGCGGACGTTTGAAGGGTTTCGTTTCAGTTAAACTTTTGCTGAAAGATAGAAAATATTGATAGTAACTCTAAATTCTTTAGATTTTGTTTAGAAAATCACACGTTAGCACGGTATTGGCGATGTCAAAGCAACTCAAACCTATCAGAAAAACATATGCGTTGCAAAAGTTACCCCCTGTCACCCCGGTCGGCACTGTGAACCCCCTCGTTATCACGTCTCGGACATAATTTAAGACGAGTCGGATCCGGTCCGGTCCGCTCACGGATATATGCGTCAATACAGTTGGATTGATTTTTCGATGTAAGCAGACGTTTGACAAACAAAGAAGAAGTAGGGACGGGCAAGACTGGAACCAACTTTCTAGAATAGGTACTATACTCTTTATAGATTTACCAAAGTTACAGTAGTTTTGGGATTTGGTATTTTAAAGTACACATCACGCTTTAGTTCACGAAGAGTTAGCCAGAGGTGTACCTCTAAGTCCCATGTAATAGGACCCCCTATGACATGGGCCTATTGCACAAATCCAAAATAACTTATTAAATTTTGGTAATGTCATGGGGTTATATAAAGTCGCTTTAGGGTGTCCCCACATTTATCGACGCGGAATCGGCTTAAACCGAGTGCGTATCACCAAACTACTCGACATATCGCCGAGCTAATAGGCAAACGGCTCGTTTCGCCGTCGATCGGCGTCGCGCCGCGTCGTCCGAGCCGAGCCGATGCGAATGGTATTAGTAACACCCTTATTACGTAGACATAAAGGCTTTTTTGACCGGCGTTAGCCGATTCCGCGTCGATAAATGTGGGAAGACCCTTACTCTGTCATCGGTGCTTAAAAGTTTTGAACGACAATTTTAAATTATAAAGACGTAGTCAACGTGCTCGATTTGTACCTAACCTGCATTCACGACACGACTTATTTGCCAAAATGTAAAAAAATATGAGTTTATGGAAAAATAAATTTAATTCCTACACAATAAAATGCAGTTTACTCTACAGCTTCAAACATTTTTATAACTTTTCAATAGTGCTAGTCACTCTAAAATAAACTTATGAGCATTAAAACAAAGTTTGTATTTGTTTAACTTGAAATAACATCAATTTGAAACATGAATTTGAATAGACAGTACATAAGTTTTGTTAGAAAGAGAAGAATATAAATTGCTTCGTCCATCGCCCAGGAGAACTGCAAGAACCTTTGACTTTTAGAAGTTTCTCGAGTTCAGAGGCAACTGAGTCAATGTTCATTTTCTCAAACATGCTATTAACTTTGTCGATCACTTTTTTCTATACAATTAGGTACATAAAGTTACCTAAAAAAAAAAAAAATTAAAATTAAAATTTCGCTTTAAATAGTCCATGATGGAGTATTTCAATCTCAAAAGAGAACTAAGTAAATAAATATATTTTTTTAAAACAAAGCTTAACGCAAAACGTTTCCGTTTCCCGAGTCGGGACAAGATGTCAAGTGACGTCATCGAGATAGCGACTAAAGGGTTGAGTTCCGTCGCTGAAAAAAATATGAAAAAAAAAATTCTTATCTATGGCCCGAACGACCGATTGTCCCCGTCCATATTGTGTGCAAGAAATGTAGGTAAATGAATCAAGGCATCTTATTTTATCTGTGGCTAGTTAAAAAATGGAGGGATGTTAAGAAATTGGCGTTTTATCTGAACGTACCCGTTTTCGTATCTTGCAGCTGCTTGATAACCAATTTATGTGTCTGTTTTGTAAATGGTGCATATTTAATAAATAGATAACTTATTTAACGCTGCAGACTTAGTATCGAACGCTTGATCTAAGTATTGGCTTTCTTTGAATTATAAAATACACTATGTAATGACAGGACATCTGCTTGCAACAGCATGCTTTTCACACGAAGCCATAAACTTCCTTCAAAAAGAATTTATTACTTTATGACGCAGTCTAGAACGTTAGCAAAGGAATAGACAGCACACTTTTCCTGTACCGTCGACTAGCACAGCAAGGACTCAAAAAAATCATGAAGGAGTTTTTTTCTAAGCAGAGAATAGCCAAAGTTAGGCTGTTTCCCTAGTATAAACCACACCTTCTAAATGTGAATCCTTCTTACATAAGGTTTTTAAGTAGGTTCCTACGTATTTTCACCTATTTTTTCTCCCTAGGCAGCATAACCCTACCTCATCTTCACCAAACCGTCGACAATCAAAACTTAGTCCATACAAACCACCACAGGGGACTAAACATGGCACATTTAAAACAAAACGCTAAAAGTTAACATTTACCAAAACTACTTAACGCTTGTAAGATGTCCCAAAACTTGTGAAGTAGTTTAATCCTTTCCATTTATTTGTCGCAGTGGGAAATCATGGTCTGTCAGATCTATTGCGAGTTAAAAGCGAAGTAATTTGCCTTTGACATTGAAGGTTTAAGTACTTATCTTTTAGTTTTAAATGTTTGGAGACTATTTTTAGGATAATGTCACTCAAGATTTCGAAAGGTTAAAATTCTGACAAACGTTTTGTGGAAAACGTGAAATCTAATATAACCCAGACAAAGGGGTAAAATACATTGTAATATATTTTATGAACAACAAAAAATATGAACAGCGTTCAATGTAACAGCATTAATTAAAACTGATCTGCTTATAAACGGTCAGAGAAATCAAAGAAAACTCACAGCTAAATTGTCACCGAAGCTTCGGAGACTTCATCTCCCAACGAACACACACAAACAACCATAACATATTCAATAACTCAAGTGACAATTACAAGCATCAAGTAAGAAACTCAAAAAGAAACAAAACAAAAGGTGCGCGCACACTGGCGCATACGTCCCGTTCGGAACATGTTCCGTCTCAAGCGATGCCGTCTCGTGTCCCTCCCGTCTCGCGATTAAAAGTGCAGGTGGGGACTGTCCAGCATTGATCTGGCGGTGACGCCGGACGATGGAGACGTCACCCACCGTCACCCACCTCGGGGGTGGGAGGGGGACACCTCCTCGTAAGTAGACGTGTGGACATGCTTAGCGATGTGCTGATAACGTCGCAGTTTTCTTATTTATTTTGTTTTGTTGGCGTTTCTGGATTAATACGTTTGAGTGGCACGTAGCAGTGAAATGAGGGGTCTAGGATTAGAATTTTCTGTTCGGCTGGTGGATTAATTGGTGTTCGATTTTGTATGATCAAAAGAACGTCAATATGTGATGCCGATGTTTTCGATAAAAAGAAGAACGTACATGAGTGATGTTCAAATGAATTCTTTTTGTTTGGTCATTTATTTAGTCTGCTATTCACACTGATCGTGCCTAAATTGTGTATTGTAAAGAAACAATTTGCTGATATCATTAACGACATCTGTTCAAACCGTACCAATCTTAAAACTACAAAAATCTCTAATTAAACATACAATTACAGAACTCATTAAGAAACGTCCGTAGTAGACAATGGGCAGTAACGAGTGTCAGAAAACGACTATCAACTCGGCGAATCGGTCGAGCGAGAGAACTATTCACAAATTAGTCGGGACAGAACTCTCCACACTCAACGTCGCCACATCCGCGTAGGGTCGCCAGCTTGCAGGATGGACATGTTATGTATACTGTGTGAAGTTTATATGCGTCAAAATTATGAAGTTTCTCATAACTGGTACCATGTCTAGCTTTACTGTACTTACTAATTACGTAGATACTAGTGCCGATTCTGTTGTTCACAAACTAAACTAAATTTAAGCTCAGTGCATCTTTTTCTTTCTATTTCATTAAGAAAAGGGCGGAAGATAAATTTTAGTTTAGTCCTGTCAAATTAATCAGCGCCTGACGTAAATTGACGTAATTTTAGTAGGCAAGTTTTTAATCACGTCTAAACTTGTAGTTATGGAGTAGTGTCAGGCGCTGATTAATATGACAGGACTAAATTAAAATTTATCTTCTGTCCTTTTTAGTTAACTAAACGCCTAATTTAACCAGTTGGCTGCGACATGTACTTACAATATGGTGGTAAAAATTTCTAGTCCTTGCTTTTTTCGGATGATACAAAATTACCAATCACACACTAATCGTTTTCACGAAACCTATTTACAGCATTCATTTCTAAATAATATTCATAACAACTCATATCCTAGATCACAAGCATCCACATCTTATTCCACATCAAATTATCTCAAAGCCCCATACTTCAAAACAAAACTCCTCGTACTAAAACTCGGACGTGGTAACCCTACGGTCGCCGGACCTCGCCCGTCTTGCAACGTTTGACTGAGCGAAATCACTCAAAAGTTTTAATGTCGCTTCCGTGGGGACGCGGCCGTTCCGGTCCGGCGGGCGGTGTGCGCGCGACTTTATGTCTGCGTTGTTATTTAGATTATACGCTTTTGTGTCCTAAGGTTAAGAGTTTAGGTTTAAGAGGAATGGTGGCTGTTCTTGGGGGTTTTTGTTAGTGCTGCTTCGGACTTTTTGAAATTATGTAAACGAATTTGATTGTCAAGGGAATATAGTACGGAAAATACTTCAGTTTACAAGATATCATTCATCGTTCGGGTAAACACTCCTTTCATGTCATCGTGTTTTATCAATCAATCCAGAGAATATCTCTGTTCAAATTATCAAAATTCACCTGAAAAACAATCCCCAATCATTCGTCAAAATATTCCGAAAAACCAGTCAATTAAACGTATCAAAAAACATCACACGACAATCACCCTTTTCAACGTGGAATAAGCACGAAATTCCCTTGCATATCATAATGACAGACAGTTTAATTATCCTCGCGGCCGATATTGCAACAAGCGGGATTAAAAGGAAAAATTAATTGAATCCATTCAATTTTCTAACCGCGAGTGGTGCCGGGTGACGGATACTGTCTGTTAATACCCAATTATCGGCACCCCCTTCCTCCCCTACCATCGGAACGACTATAATATCGAGTGGGTGAAAATTTTTGAATATGATTTCGGTAAGTGTGTAACGTGGAATGAAGGAATGTGCTTTTACGAGTAGAGGGTTAAACTGTGTTCAGAAATTACAGTTTTTTGAATAATAATAAATAATAGCAATCATTGTGCCGATAGTCGTTACAGCCAATGGATTGATAGCCAAGAGCCTCGACCAACACCTGAGGAGGCTCTCGTTGGGCAGCTGGATCAAGGGCTTGATTCAGAAAGCAGTACTTCTGGACACGGCCCGCATTGTCAGGAGGTTCCTCTCTCTGGAGCCCTGACCGCCGGTAGCTTGGACCCTGTTCCCGATACCGATGGGCTACGATTTTTTATATTTTTAAATGTTTTTATATTTCTTTTATATTCTAATATTTAAAAATATAATTTATGTGTAAATAGATAAATAAACGAAATAATAATAAATTAATTTCAGACCATAAGTTAATAAAAAAACAGACACATTACAATTTTATACACAAAACATACATACATGAAAACACATACCTACACAAAAAATACAATAAAAAGAGTTTATTATAAATACTGGAATGACGCACGACGAGTGGTCATCCATTTCCACATCATTGGACTATCCAGCCTGTCGGCTACTATAGCCACCAAGCTGTTGGAGCTGTCGCGCACTCGCCGCAACAGGGATGCTGCTATGACTTGTGATTGATTTTAATTAGAGGGGCCCGCGAAATTCAAATTTTCTTACGTTTTTTGCAATTTGCTGGTCAGTATTAAGTTCTACGTTGATTAAAATATGATTCGCAATCCTAACAAATATGTATTTACAGAATTATAATCATTAGAATCAGGAATACAACTTGTTAACTTAGTATAATCCTAAAATGTCAAGATTTCATGAAATAGTCATTCAGTAGGATTACTTGGTCTTAGTATTGTATCAAATTAGTTGTATTATGTTTTCAACACACTATCTAACTAGCATATATCCTGAAGAATATCATATATTTTTTTCTGATTTTGTTTACTGTAGTCGATCATATACTTTTAGGCTTTTACTTTATGGGGGAGGGTGGAATTTCACGCGGTCGAAGTCGCGGGCAGAATCTAGTGCAACATAATATAACGCCTGTATTCCTTAAGGGTTGGGCAGAGGTGTATCTACACAGCCACATTTCGCCAGTTATGTTTAAATCCCATGTAATAGGGTCGAGCCTATTGCCATCAACCGGGCGAAAATCCAAACTGGGGCCCGGGCTGCTATTGAGAAATTCCAGATAGAAAAAAACCGAGTGTGCTTATTATGACCACACGACTGAAGTGAAACTTCAAACGTATTTGGCTATGAGAGAAAGAGAGAAAGAAAATGTGCGTGCGCACTGCTTTCTCTTGCTTATATCCCCCACTCAACTCCCGTTCGCCTCGCCCGATCACACTTTTCGTAACGCTTACGTCACGCGTTCGCCAGCTTACTCCCCAAGTCAAGCGTGCGTAAAGAAGTTTCACTTCAAAACCCAATAACACTTTGCCCGACCCGGGACTCGAACCCAGGACCTCCTGCTCAGCAGTAGCGCTTATGACCACTAAGCCAACAAGGCAGTCACATTATATGGAAAATTAGCTGAAAAACCTTTTTTGTTTTATTTGAAATGGGCTTGCTCTTGACTCTAGTCTAGGTCAAAGGTGACAGAGACAAAGTCGACGATGGAGCGAGCTTACCCAGAAGAAGCCTGTTATTTCCTCCTTTTGAAGTCGATCCTTATAATTTTTAACTTTTGGCTTCGCTAATTCCAGCTTAAATTAATAAAAGCTTTATAATTTATCATCCCAGAATAACCCTGCATTAATTTACAGCCTTTTATTCCACATAATCCGTTCTATCACAACGTATTTATTCCGCCCGCGTTATCACAAGGACTGTCAGTCACGACTCGTCGACAGAGCGGCGGCGACAGGAGTGACGCGTCACCCTCCCGTCACCCCCCACTCCCGGCCCGCGGTGACGTCACACTAGTTAAGATGCTCAACTTAAATGCAGTTGGGAACTTGCTGAGTTTTGATTTATTTTATTTTGATAAATAGGGAAATGGAAATTGGGAAGTTGGAGTTTTTCTTTGCTTTGCAAGTTTGGATTAAAAGTCTTTTGTATCGCTGAATGTTGCCAGGTCAATAAGCAATGTCCTTGATTGAAATGGTGTCACGTTTTGAGCAGAGGTGACCCAGTGGTAAAGTTCCCGAATTACGAGTTGTAAGTCATAGGTTCGAAACCCAGGCAGGCGCTTTCCTTCACCATGCCACTGAGAAGTTTCTGATAAAAACACCCAATAACAATTATTTTCACTATACGTAGGTACCTTTATAGTTGTTATTATCTCGTTTGGGATTATACTTACTTAACGAATGGTGATCAATCATCAGCCATTTTAATTGTGTCACCACAAACAGATCACAGCCACACATATTAAATTTAAAATGTTTCAATTTCAATAAGTCTAGGGGAATATTCGCGAAATGCACTTATTACTGGTACGAGCCGGGATAACGGTGGGATCCCGGGGTGATTGGCAATCCCGGGCCGCGGGATAATGCGACAATTTTAATAGGATCTTCACTAGTGTAGGTAGGTATGTTGAAGTTGTAGCCCTGTAGGGCATTCGACGAAATATGTTGCGGATCTAAAAATATTATTTCTTCTCTCTGCCTATAGTAAATCAAGTAATAACTGGAAATAGGAATCCTAACTAATATTATAAAGGGGAAAGTTTGTGTGTGTGTGTTTAAATGTTTGTTACTTCTTCACGCTCAAACGGCTGAACCAATTTAAAAAAAAAAATTGTGTGGAGGTAGCCGATACCCTGGATTAACATACAGGGTGTTACGGAAAGGGTATATCAATACAAACGGGTTGAAGAGTGTATCTGGTCTAGAATCTCTGTAAAAAATTTCAGCTCAAAAGCATTAACTTTGAAAATGCTTAATATTTTTTTATTTCGACATCACGGCGCTGCACTGGCGCGCGGCGGCGTGATGTGCGTGTAGGTACTAGGCGCACAGACACACTACAGATAATGGGTTATGACCCTCGTAGTGCGGTGACACGTTTGTTATGATTTCAATTTAATAAACTATCGAAATAAAAAAATAATAAGCATTTTCAAAGTTACTGCTTTTGAGCTGTTTGTACAGAGATTCTAGACCAGATACACTCTTCAACCCGTTTGTATTGATATACCCTTTCTGTAACACCCTGTATAGGCTACATTTTATCCCGATATTTCTACGGGATCGAAACTTATGCGGGTGAAGCCGCGGGGCAAAGCTAGTAATATTATAAATGCGAAAGTATGTTTGCTTGTTTCTTTGTTACTTTTCACGCCTAAACCACTGAACCGATCATCCTGAAATTTTGCATAAACGTTGTCAGGTGTACAGAAACGGATTTAGAGTACCTTTCATCCCGAAAAAAAGTGCTGTTCCCGAGGAAAACAAAAATAACGTTATTACGATAATAGATGGTGCCACGTGTCTTTCAAACTCAAACTCAAACTCAAAGCATTTATTTCAATTAAACCATTACAGGCACTTTTGAATTGTCAAAATTAAGAATTTCGAATCTAGCGTGAGACCCTAACTAGACAGTCATTCTGTATATTGGGGCTCGGTATATAGCTATAGTGCTGTGATAGCTATGAAGTCGCTCCATGTAAACCTACTGCAATTCAGCTGCATCCCGTTAGACTGGAAGCAGACCCCAACATAGTTGGGAAAAGGCTCGGCAGATGATGACAAGGAGCTATTTAGTAGTGTTATGTATAATTGTTTTCGTTACAATTTCCAAAATTTTAAATTTCTGCGATAAAAACAGCAGATAATTTGCATAAATTCTCCAAAAATTATAGCTATTCAATAAGAACGGACTATATATTATTGCATAAATTACTTTCTACTTCAGAAAAACCCATAGTTTGTCTAGAGCAGTATAGAGTAACTCTCTTCATAGCATAATCAGCCTATCATGTTCCCACTGCTGGGACACAGGTCTCCTCTCTTCGAGAGGGATTGGCCTGTAAACACACCACGCGGACCCAGCGCGGGTTGCTATATGTTAGATGTCAATACTCAATTCTTTATTGCATTCCATATGTATTACATAGATGATATTATAAAGTAAAAGCTCAATATGGACCCTGTCGGGCACAGCAAAATTAGGAGAGAAGAAGGCTAAGTGGGAAATCAATATTATTTTAAATGAATAAATTATTAGATGCGCTTAATTATATTTAAATAAGTCATCATAACATAATGTTCTCGAATTTTTGGCTCTAGGACATGAGTCACGATGTTTTCCTTCACCGTTTTGAGAGCAGTGGTGATGAAATTATTAACACAAAGTAAAGCGCCTGCCTGGGTTCGAACCCACGACCTACAACTCGTAACTCGGTGCCGTTACCACTGGGCCACCACTTCTCTCAGTATCTCTTCATAATAAATATTGACTTACATTTAACTGCAACAGTATTGTTTGCTCTCACTCTATAACGTTAACTCCTTTGCTTTGAAAGCACTTACCTGCAACAAAAACAAAAAAGTAAATTAGAATTGACGCTAAAAAATCTTCGACTAAACTGTACTATAAACATCAACTATAACTCAATTGTAACTCTATCATCTAAATCACAGGTTCTAAACCTTATTTTGCCCACCGCCCCACTTTGAGAACATTTTTTATTTGTATATAGCCCCCCAATTTTTTTTTAAATTACCATCTGTTGCGAATCTGAATCAACTATTGCCACGATTATATTTAAACGCGTAATATTATATAGTAGTAAGATAGGATATAATATAATCCCTGGGTCTGCTACTTCCCTGAAAGTCTCAAACGCCCACGAGGGGGCGTTATCGCCGCCGCGCGACGTTTAGAACCTATGATCTAAATCTTTCAAGAGCGGAACATTTTATTAAAAAAATAAATCAACCCGATACAACATAGATTCCTGTTTACTCCACAATTCGCCAGTCAACCCTCTTGTTTCGATGGAGCGAGCCAGTGGGGACGGAGTCCATTGGAATTCCTTATACAATGAAGTGGATTTAATATCGGGAAGAATGCCGCTCTGAAAGATAGCGGCCTGAGTACACGGCCGATTTGTTTGTATTGCGATTATTTGATTTATTAACTGACATCGGAAAATGTTTGACGTATGTTTTATGATAAACGTTTAGCGGTTCCTGCTTTGGGCGAGCAATTTTTTTTTTCATGTAGGTACTTTTTAATGAGGTTTTAAATAATGTATTGATAAGTACACAAATAACGAAAGGCAACGTGTCTTGTGTTAAACGTAAGGTATTTTGTTTTCATTGTCAGCAAACAGAAAAAAACCAAATGATTGAATACACATTAAAATTATTCCAAGTAATGTCTTGTAAGTAACTAATCATTAACAACAATTTAAACCAATTTGTCGCGAAAAAAAAAATGTCTTTACACAAAGATTTTCCGGGAAAATCTACTACAGTAGCGCGTCTGCACAGCCCTGTCACCTTAACCCTGCAACGGCGACCTGAAATTTTATAACACGTCCCGCCGCCCCGGACCTCTTCTGATCGAATTTTATTTTACGTACTCACAACTTTTTATTGAGCCCAGTTACTTGCGCGACCATCGTTTTGTATTTATGTATTATTTAACGTCCAATCCTTTGGATTTGCATGTATTTGATACCCCTCCGATAGACGACACTGGATTTGGGATAACCCTTTTCGGGGCACGTAATAATACTCAAATATCGTTTAAATTTTTATTATAGGATATAAAAATGATTTCTACGAATTAGGTATGGACAAGGAACTGTTTTTATTAACATTTTTATTCGTCCATGCGAAAGTGTAGGTCGGTAATTGAAATTATTTATGAGATTACTTGAATTTACGACATTCACTGAAAATATTATAAGAACTTATTAGTCCACTGGATATACACCTCGTTTGACTGCTATCGTTTTCGATTTATAAAAAAAATCACATTTGTCCATCTATTGAACTACCTTTCTGCACTCACAACGTTTGCTATTACACAATTTTATTCAAAACAGCGCCACAAAATACTATTGAAAAAAAAAAAACAAATCGGCGCGATCCACATCAGCTGTACCGAAGTCAAGACAGACGCTGTAAACACGAGCAATATTGTTACCCAGCCGCAATCTCGTATCAACCGACCAAATAGCTTGGATACTTATGTAAATCGGAGCACTATCCCGCTTATTGTATATCTAATTTGATTTCTTTTGCAATACAGTGATGGGATTCAACGAATATTGGTCCTACCTGCCCATCTAATATCGTCCCGGGCCCCGGGAATGTGTGCCGTGGCATTTTCGGGGTTAAAAGATCACTGATACGGACACACAGGGTTTGGGGTTTTTTAAAATATTTATGAGGGCGCAGCGGTGAGAGTTCGCGTTTCTGCTGTAATCCAATTTCGGTTTATGTCTTTGGTAACTTACTTATTTTTGTTGGTTCGTAGGACTTTTGGAAGGGTCAAACTGTGTTTTTATAAGTGTTAATTAAGTGATGTTGTATTCATAGCAAGCGGTGGTGAGCGCAGATGTTTTTTCTGTTAGTTAGGAGAAATTAGGGGCTTATTAGATGCTGGTTTAATGTTAATAAGATAACGTATTTTCGGAAGGTAGTTGGCTAGTTTTAGCGAATGTTATGTCAGTTACGTGTGCACGCACAAGTTTGGGTAGTGAAATTGGTTTTAGGAAATACAGTAGGTAAAATGGCGATGAAGAATTTACTTGTCTACTATTGCTTAATTAGAAAATATCTTATACTGCAAAATAAATATCTACACAGTAAAAATCAATGATCAAATCTCAAAACCATCGCTAAAACTATACCTAAATACCAAATCTATGCAAAACTTTCCAAATCACAGACCAGAGACAAAAAAAAACTTTCCGAACATTCATTTAACAGAACTGCACTCGTTCTTAAAATCAAGATAAAAGTGTCCCGACCAAATTAACCACCGCACACTATCGAGCGAAAAAAGTGATATTCCTAACTGATTCGCTAAGTAGTTCACGTCGGATCTGTCACCCGCATCGGAAGGGTTAAAAAGTCGCATCGTTAGTTCTTGCGACGCAAAAAAAAAGTCGTCGGTCTGTCCAAACCGTCGTTTTTAAGTGGCAGGCAAGTCTGTTCGGGCTATTATCTCGACACTGAAACGGTATTGGTGTATCTTTTAATTTTACGACTGACTTCCATTATGACTTTTGAATGAGCATTTAAAAGTTGGTCTCACACGTTTTTTCTGGTAGAATTTGTGGGGTTGAGTGGAAATTGATACCGTTTGGTTGTTTTAATTTTTTTCATTAGTTTTCTTTCAGTAAGGAGCTTTTAAATAGCTCTCATTTTTGGGGTTACGTAGGTACCCAAAAGGTGCCAACGGAACCCTATTACTAAGGCTCCGCTGTCCGTCCGTCTGTCTGTCAGCGGGCTGTCTCATGAACCGTAATAGGTAGAGAGTTGAAATTTTCACAGAGTATTTCTATTGCCGCAACAAATAATAAAAATAAAATAAAGTAGAAAATTAAAGTACAAGAAACGGATTTTTTTTTAACATGCAATGTTAAAATATATTGTACGGTGGTATGAAACCCTTAGTGTGTGTTTTTAATTACAATTGTAGGTCATTGGTTACTGCAGGATAAGTATTGCATGATCTGCCAAAGTTAATCCAATGAAAATTGTATCACAGCTATTTAACCAATTTAATTTATTATTTAATTAATTTTCATAAATAACTATTTACATCCGCATCGCTGTCATTCGGAAACGTGCCCAGAAGACTGATAGCATTGCCACGTTGAATGGCAATGCTAATTCTATCGCCAAAGAACGACCCAGCCCTCTGGTCACGTGAAGTGTCGACCAGCCGGCGAGAAATTTCCTTAATCTCTCACACGTTTGCCCGCCTACCTGTCGAAACACCCGACGCGTCGGAGTAGTTGAATGGGCGCAGTGAAGTCATTGTTTTAACAATGACACTGTTGTGTACACTTGGTGTACCGTTGAAGTTTCGAACACTTCCTCTTATGTACACTTGGTGACGCTTGAGGGGTTAAAAAGGAGACGCGCACTCGGGCCCCATGACCCGAGCGCTTCGACCATACATACAGATAACCCATACTACAGCAATTGCATTTATAGCCAGTTTTTAGATTCATTTTTGCCAGTTTTGGGCATTGAGTGCAAAAGCGATGAATGGGCATAATAGCAACCTTTATACAACTTAATCCTACTTAATCAACTCACACATAAACATCCCTAAAACATCATCAAAACTTCCACCAGAAACCGTAATCAGAAACCGTCTCGTTCGACACAAATCACTGTAAACATGTTCAAATAGTCGTTTTTTTGTTTTGCAACTTGTTCTAACTCATTCGCTTTTGACTCCCAGCCAATGTTAATTTAGTTCAATGCTAGTAAGCACGCTACAGCACTGACGGCAACTTCGCAAACTTATATTATGCAGTTCGGTGACGATGGTAATTAAGAATTTTAGTTGTAAAATGTTATTTTGGTTTGTTTTATGTTTTATTAGGTTGCAAGTTGGCTAAGTATACTGTATTTATAATTATGTATTCCGTGAGCGTTAAAAGGCATATTTTATACAAACTAAGATGGGCTACTGCGTCATCTTAGTAACATGTTCTGACCACGATTATTTCTGGACTTTAAAAAGAGACTGTGACCTCTGAGTTTGTTTCGGCCTTTCTTCTCAGAGTAGTCAGATAGGAAACGCCGACCTCATCTAGCTTATTTTATTTTTATAATATGACGCGTAAAAGTAATTCCGATATTCTGTTTACAGAATAAACAATTTCAATTTTAATGATTTTGTAACTCCACATTTTTTAAAATAGGCGTTCTTGGAGTTGCTGATAGAGTTGACCATAGTGAATTACTATAGGCTGCACTAAGAAGATTTTTAAGCAGTCATTACATTATGATGTTGGGGCTGCCTCGCTTCTGTAGTGCATCAGGGATGTTTGCGCTGTATCATACTGATGGCTTTCATGCAGTCATCCGCAAGAAAACTGTATCCCTGATCTGCAGAATGCGTGGCAGCTGTAACGGAATTCTGAAGACTGTAGCTGACAGGATCTCTTCTCCGATGTGGAGATCCTTTGTTAAGCTGGTAATTTGAATGAATGTATTTTAATTTATAAGTTAATTTTAATTTGGAACTTCACTTAATGTTATTTATTGTAATTTTTAATCATTAATTTTTATTTTTTATTTCGGTTGTATGTATTTTAATTTTATGTATTTTAATTTTATTTTATTTTATTGTAAATCGGACTGTGTGAAATTATGAAAGTATGGATCCATTAGTTATCCGAAATAAATGAATTTTAATTTAATTTTAATTTAATTTAATTACGGAAAAATACAGCTCCACACCCCTCTTATAAGTTCCTTTTCAATGCATTTCCCGAGAGGACCCGATATTTCCCGATCTCTCCCGAGAGATGCCGCCTCAAGCGCATTCGTTCACCAACAAATCAACAGCTTTGTAACTGTGACGTCAAGTTAATTAAAACAGCGAAAAGTTGGCGATTTAAAACGCGGACTTTGACAAGATTCGAGGCATAAGCGGAAGCGATTAATGTAGAGGCAGAAGAAAGATTATTATTTAAAAATAAGCTCATCACATATTATAATAAAAAATAACGTCATTCTATTAAAATTTAGGACTCAAAACATGTTTTATTATCATGATTTAAGATTTTTTTAAAGTAATTTATATCTCACCAGTGTTCTAAATCAGTCTGAGGCGCCATAATGCCAAGCATTAAAACTATTCTTAGATCAGATTAAATATAAACCGGTATTAAAAATGTTTTTATTAATATAATATTTTAGAATAAAATGAAGTAAATTACTCGAGTTATGATGCTCAATAAATGTGATGGGCCGTTAAACTTTTGCGATGTCTTCCTGGGATATTTTACGATGAAGATATAATTTGTTTTTATTAATTTCACATGGGAATAAAAATTAAATTAATATATTGGAACGTCAATTACTTCTTATTTTATCTAACAGTAATCAACACATAATATTAATTACCAGTCTTAGTTGTCATTTCACAGGTAAAAACAAGCCCAAAAGTTGTGGTACAACCTTTTAGATTTGAATATTAATAAAACTCATTGATTAGTAATTTACATAAACTAAAACGAGTAGCAATAACACAGAAAACTAATTAATTATTTGCTTAAATCTATAAATAATGTTAGTTTTATAATAACGTTAATATGTTTATAGCAAAATATTGATATTTTTGATCCAAAACGAGGTTAATGTTGATTTTATGAAAATGTATTGGAGAATCAAATCCATTTGTTATTTACATAGTTAGGAATATTAATAGGCATTTGTCTTTACATATTTCGGGACGTTCTGTTAAATAATTAGTTTTCAATGGTAATTAGGCAATTGGAGAAATTGTGGTTCGGACTCATGTCATCCTATGCTTTGGAGAGTGTAAAGTAAATGAGGCAATGTATATTTGTAGGCGAGTTTTCCACATTCTTACATAGTAATCGTTTGACATGCTTCGAATGGTTTTACATTCCAAACCGCAGTTATTAACATTTTGTGCAAGATTAAAAAGTCGAAAATAAAATTGAATCAAAGGAAACAACAGCTTTTCTTTAAAGTTCAGTTTTTATGACATAAAGTAGCTGATGGTCAGTCAGAGAAAGTCTTTGAATTAATTCTAGATACTTCGCATAGTTAATTCTAAAGCATCTCTCAAAATATCATATTTCATTTCTAACATATATTAACATTCCTTAAAAATTATACTTAACATACTGACTGTACCTGGTGAATGCGATACAAAGCTATAATAAGTATACATATGTAGCGTTGCCAAAAATTATACCAAGCATATGGAAGCCTATTGTTTTTTTAATCTTTATTTTTTTTATAAAAGGGGATTTTGTCCATTAAGGATATGTCAACTCTATCATACCTTATAACAAAGTAAATTCACTTATACACAAGGACAAAAAGAAACAACTTACATTATAGTTATACTAAAAAGCTGCTGAACGACTAATACAAAACTACGTAATTTTTTAGCTGCCTATAGAAGCCTTTAAGAAATACTTAACAATTAGTCAAATAGAATCTGTAATTTTAAATTTTTTGCTATAAATACTTTATAGTCGCTAAATCATTTCACTTGTACCACACGCCGCCCTGACTGCCGCCGCCCAACTGTCGAACCTAAAGAAACAGTCGCAATGCTAACTAACAGCTTATTAATACTTCATACTCTGTTCATGCGCTTTTTATAATGGAACTAATCATGTTCCTGAAGCTTGTAATTTCATGTTTGGTACGGAGAGTAAGCTAAATCTTAGCTGACTACGTCATACTAAGAAAATACTTGGGAAATCTACTAAATGGGATCCTGCCGTTTTGCCGAAAAGATTTTGCCAAATTTTCATTACCCAAACAAATTTTAGCAACCTTTTTTTATACCAATGTAATATTTGGAATAATTTTAGTACGCACATTTTCATTTGGTCAAATGTTTACTCGGCAGAATATTACTTGGGATAATGTCATTAAGGCATTTGGTCTTTAATCAAATGATTTATTACAGCAAACAATCTTTACACAATGAACATTTAGTAAAATTTTCGCTGTGAAAAAAAAAACACAAAAATATTTTTTTTTTGGGAATTAAGTATATAATTAAAAATGGGGAATTATAAAACGAGCGAATTAAAAAAAACTTAGCGACTGACTCCGTCGACATAGGATGCAAGAGCGAGCGAAGGGCACCCCGAGGTTAGGTTTGGTTAGGTTACTTTAAACCCTTTACACAGAAATAGGGGCCCCGCGAAGCGGGGCTCCGTCGACATAGGATGCAAGAGCGAGCGAAGGGCACCCCGAGGTTAGGTTTGGTTAGGTTACTTTAAACCCTTTACACAGAAATAGGGGCCCCGCGAAGCGGGGCTCCGTCGACATAGGATGCAAGAGCGAGCGAAGGGCACCCCGAGGTTAGGTTTGGTTAGGTTACTTTAAACCCTTTACACAGAAATAGGGGCCCCGCGAAGCGGGGCTCCGTCGACATAGGATGCAAGAGCGAGCGAAGGGCACCCCGAGGTTAGGTTTGGTTAGGTTACTTTAAACCCTTTACACAGGAATAGGGGCCCCGCGAAGCGGGGCTCCGTCGACATAGGATGCAAGAGCGAGGGAAGGGCACCCCGAGGTTAGGTTTGAAAAATATGTTATACCAACTGAAATATTTGACTAGATAAAAAATGGTAAAAGTACTAGTTGGTGAACAAGTTATTGTTCAAACGTTCACTTGCCAAACATAGGTTTTCGTAACAATTATTTGTAAAGAGATTTTTTGGTAAGTAATAATTTGGCAAATGAAATTATGCGAAAATTTGTTTGGGAAGTGATAATTTGGCAATTTCTTTTCGGTAAAACAAGGGAGACCCCTACTAAATACCTGTACCTTAATTGCGTAACACACTATCTATCTCAATCTGTATCATTTTGAAGCATATTGCTAATCCATTGCTTCATATTTTCGAATAATGTGTCTGCTCAACAACGTAAATAACGCAATGAATGTTGTTGAACTGTCAAAATGAAAGCCATTGCTACTGATAATTTGTAACGTAAGTAATTACCCCGCTGTGTCGATTTGTTCGTCACTATGTTTTCTTTACTGTAAGACCACGTAAGATTAAGTTAAGTCACTGAAATCACCCGAGTCATTGGGAATATGTGTGTTTATAATGTAATATGTAAACAATATCTTTTCTACAAGGTGTAAGTTTTAATTCTTTTTTATTGCACCGTACGCGTGATAAATATAAACCTTTATAAAAATAAAGAATAAGAATGATTTGGGAGAGAAATAAAGAATAAGAGAGGGCTTGTTCGAGGCGGGGCGTGAAAAGAGTTCTTGGAAGGATTTGGGGGAGGCCTTTGCCCAGCAGCGGGACAGTACCTATAGGCTAACAAACAAAAAAAACCGAGTGTGCTTATGACCACACGACTGAAGTGAAACTTCAAACGTAATTGGCTATGAGAGGAAGAGAGAAAGAAAATGTGCGCGCGCACTGCTTTCTCTTGCTTATATCCCCCACTCAACTCCCGTTCGCCTCGCCCGATCACACTTTTCGTAACGCGTTCGCCAGCTTACTCCCCAAGTCAAGCGTGCGTAAAGAAGTTTCACTTCACAAAAAAAGAAATTTAGTGTGAGAGACAAAGAGGGTTTTATTTATATTCTCTCTCATGTAACGAAATCTGCGTAAACGTGACGCGTCCTTGAAATTTCACTCTCTCGTTTAATTTATCAAATAGCCGCTTAAGAAGTTTCACTTCAACAACTACAAGTATTTACAAGGACGGAGTCACGATCAAAACTAGTACGATATCGACATCAGGTACCCACCCTTCATTACAACACCAGTACAAAAGCAAAGCAGATGACAGATTAATTTTAAACCGAAAAACTTTATTTATGCAGCGGGAATCTAAGTTTGTGACGTAAAAACAAGCGATTTAACACGATAACGAAGAAAGCTGCTCCAGCGCTGAACTGTTAGCGGCTAGGCAGAGGGGACAAGAAGTAATGTACTTTGTTAGGGTATGGTCACACACAGAGGGGCAGGAACATCGAAGCACAATCTGGTACCATGGATTCCGTACAGAATTCTGGACCCCACGGGGCTCAAATATTTCGTCGGTCATTAAAAAATAAAACAGAAGGCCAATTCTCGTAATTTAAAACGTTAAAAATCTAGTCGCAGTCTCATCTCGACGACAAACAAATGTCAAAAATTTGTCAAAATGTAGGGATATTAGAGGTATTTTTGACAGATTGAGACTGAGATCAGACTGTGAACGTTCTTAAAATTACGAGAATTGCCCCTCTGATATTTCCTACAAAAGTGCAATACCTACGCGGCACCCTGTATAACACTGATCATGGTGTAATTTAATAATGATTTTGTGATTTCTGTTCGATACTCGACATCGATGAATGATTACTTAATTTTCTCTCGGGATGCCACTAATCCCGAAATAACAATTGATTAAAATCGTGAATAATTGCTGGTGGTAGGTATCTGGCGTACGATTCCACCAAGAAAGTCCTTTCTCTTCACCAGAGTCGTAAAAGGCATAATACATAACCAGCTTATAATGTTCACACATGCATCCTCTCTTCGAGATGGAGTGGCCCAGTACGGTTAATAGATTTCACATCTCTTTTGGTTCTAGGACATGCCGGTTTCCTCGCGATATTTTCCTTCGCCGTTTAAAAAACAGTGGTGATGGAAGAATTTACACAAAGTAAAGCACCTGGCTGGATTTGAACCCAACAGCCTACAACTCGTAAGTTGGGGCCGATATCATTGGCCCCGACTGCTCTCGTAAAAGAAGTCATGGTGAATTGAAAGGGGAATTGCTCATAACTACTACCTACTTTTTCAGCTAATTAGAAGAAAATACGATCAATTATTCCGTCTAGTAAGGCTGGATAGTGTTACTCCTATGTCAGTCGTGTACCGATTCGTATGGACTCGCGCTCGCTGACCAGCAGTGCTACACTATGCACGTCCATTTATCGTCAGCATCTTGGAACGCGACCGACGGCAGCGTCAACACTATTTCTAGCCTTATGGAGAAGCAAACATATTATTCAAATCAATCAATCAATCAAAATATTTTATTTCACATAAACCTACATGGGCACTTATGAAATCAGAAGCTAGGTGCACGGTTCCAATTGGTCGTTTCCTATGGAGAAGAACCGGCAAGAAATTACTTATTATATAAAATATTACTTTATAACTACGAATATTAGTTTATCATCATCATCCGCAGCCCGACTTCATTCACTTTTGGGACATATGCCTCTCTTTTCTTATGCCAATCCTCACGCTCCCGTGCCAGCCTCATTCAGATTTTACCCGCGATTGCAACAATGTCGTCTGTCCATCTCGCCGCCAAGCGACCGACATCTCGCCTCCCAGTCCTTGGACGCCACTCTGTCACAGCCTCACTCCACCTGACATTACTGCTACGTACCTATATTTATTTTCGGTGCAAGCCCGCCTTTACACCCGACAGCGGGTCACAAGTGAACTAGTCTTGGCCGTCAGACGAAATTAGCGACGCAGTGAACTTTTCGAATTAAACTTAGTTTCATAGAAATTATGTGTCAAACACCGCAGTCGAAGCCTGCAGGAGTCAAATTAGTTTATATTTTGTTGATAAGTTTCAGTTTTTTTGTGGTTAATTATGGCTCCGTGTTGTTAGGGTAAAAGTATGGTCACAAATATTGAAGAAGAATATTATTTAGCCAAACGTGGAAGAGCACTCGTAAATGGCTTGTCGGTCGTTCTGTCTCTCGAACCACGTACCCTGGCTCTCATACTGTCATGAGAATTCTTAGAACCAGCTAAGTATCTATTTTGAAGGACACATTCATGTTCTTCTAAATATCGATATGCTGTCGTTGCTCAGATTAGTTGCTCGAACAGTCAGGGAGATTACTTGTTTATCGAATTGACATACTACATCAAAGAACGATAGATGTGATTCGAATATACGGACAATAATTTAAGTTAGAAGCCAATTTGATAAAAAGAAAATACTTGACTTTACTTGTAAGTACGGGAAGTACCTACCTAGTTTTTAACGGCATTTGTAGTAAAAATGAAGGGCCTTATTAATATGTTACACCCGTCAATTACATCACCGGTCATTCCAAAACATTTCTTTAATTTCCAAAATAAACTATATTTACAGTAACAAAAGGTAGGTATTTGAAAAGCCCAGTCGTACATAAGTTAACACGAAGCACCTGCATGCTACATCGGCGCCAATGAGCACTAATCAATACGGTAGCAGAAGGTGGCGAAAAATAACGAATGTTGTATTACTGACGATCGTGTGTTTCCGTACGCCCGCCGAGTACTGTTCGCAGAACAATCTAAATATTTTCTGTTTATTTTTTTCTGTAATTATCGTAGGTACGTGGAGTAATTTTTCCATGTCAGGAAGAAGACAAAACATTTATATAGTTTGATATCCAGAAAATATCCGGTGACAACCTTAGTGGTTTTTGGTTGCTATTTATCACACTATCACACTAATATTATAAAGGCGAAAGTTTGTGAGTGTGTGTGTGCGTTTATATGTTTGTTACTTCTTCACGCTCAAACGGCTGGACCAATTTTGATGAAATTTGGTATAGAGATAGTTTGAGTCCCGGAGAAGGACATAGGATAGTTTTTATCCCGATATTCCCACGGGATTGACACTTATGCGGGTGAAACCGCGGGGCGCAGCTAGTTATGAATAATCTTGTATTCTTTTGTATAAACGATAAATAAAAAAATAAAAATAAAATAACATATTTTTTCAGTCGGTACAAAAATAATATAGCAGTTAGATTAGACGAAGGGCTGTTACAATCGACAGATATTTTTTATTCGTGTACCAAAATTGACGTCTGACAGATTTTGTATGGAAGAACTGTCAAAAATTCAAAATTATTCCTTTGATATAATTATCTTGCGATGGAAAAATCAGCCCTTAGCTTGACGAATGGAAAATCAGAACTAATAATTAGACTCAATGTTGAAAAGAAAATGGTAAATGAAACCCTTGAAATTCTAATTCCAAAAAGTGCTTAGTATTTTCGTGCGTTCAGGTTACGATTTTTTGGAAAATAAATTATAATTAAAACTCTCATTTATTTTGCACTCCCAATCCACATATGCATCTTCAAGCAAAACATCATCACACAAACAGACAACCATCAAAAATTCAGCATCAAAAATCCCCATTACATTTGCTAACCCTCCGGCGGCGTATGCAGCTACGTTCTCGTAATCGACGGCCGGTCGGGGACGTATTGGGCCGTCGCTGAGACGCCGCTGGCTCTCTGTGTTTTTAAAGCTTTCTTCTCCCCCCTTCCCTCCTCACCACCACCCACTCCCCTCAACAATCGATGGACGGCGTCACGTTAGTGCAGCGCCCGATCAAGTGCATACGTGAGGACTTTCTTTGATGCGTCTTTGTGCGGACTCGGTAGGATGGGGTTAATTGTTTAGTTCTCTTTCTCATGTTGGCAGTTTTGTATGTGATGATAGATGTTGCTGTTCTGTTTTTGTGTAAAAGAGGTTTTAGGTTTTAAAGAAAAACACTGTTTTATGAACTAATGTGTTCTTTTTAAGAACTAATATTTTTGTTTCAGATACTCAACTGTACATATGTCATTAGTATTTCTCAACGCCTTCTGATAAAATAAACAAGATTCAGCTTATCTTAATTTCACGCATTTTGTAAGTAAAAAGTTATCACAACAATTTTACTATGACAATTTAATCACACTTCTAAACCTGCATATTATATTTTTTTTATCAAATCAACCAACTTAGAAACTATACAAGTCAATAAGTTAACAAAACTAACATACCAAAAACTAATCAAAACCGGAATTTAAAGTCGGGTCGTTTGGACCACCCCACAGCACAGGGTTAGGTCTTTGTGAAAATTGTTTACAGTAGCGACTTGAATTTCTTGCGAGTGCCGTCTGCGGCGGTGATGTGACAACTTGTCCGTTACAGACTGCAGTGCCGTCATGTGAAATGCAGCTTATAAATACAGTGCGACTGCTAGATACAGTTTTTGTGTTGGTAAATTAACGGGTAGTTAGTTATTAATTTGTGGGGGAAATGACTTTTGGATGTCGTAAAATTTCATAAAATTGTCATAAAATTTTTAGGGAAATTTCTGTTTGACATTTAAACTCGACTGACGTATCCAGGGCAGTCGGACTAGACATACCACCACTTTTTTGGCTGACTAATATTTTTACCATGACACGAGCTTATTTCATACAGGGTGGATAATCGTGAATTTTACTCCAAAGATACATTTAAAATTGAGTTACATAGCATGCAATCAATCTGCCTAGCGATTTCCCAACTACGTTGGGGTCAGCTTACAGTCTTACCGGATGCAGCTGAATACCAGCATTTTAAATGGAGCGACTGCCTATCTGACCGCTCTAACCCAGTTATAGGGTAATATGATATCTCTTGGTAAGACTAGTTATCAGATTTTCGGGCTTTTGACGACCCGTAATGACAGTCAAAGATCCACGAATGACAGCCGGGACCAAGGCTTAATGTGCTTTCCAAGCACGGAGGGGTCGCCTCTTCGAGAGGCCGTGCCTCCTAAATATGGATCCTTCTAATCGTGAATTTTACTCCAAGAAAACATTTGAAATTGAGTTACACAACATGCAAAGATTGTTATAAAACTGGACCGACCGGACTTTCAACATACGTCACACACAAATAAGCCTTCCTTATATAGCTCCACTTAGATTGACATACATCTCAACTATGACTCACCAGCTAAGCCAATATTGCACAACATTAAACAATCGATATCCATAAATCGGACAATAAACAAATCTTTTTATATCGATATTTTCAATAAATAATTAATTGCAGACACAGACGTAATGTCAATAACCTGAATGAATATAGTCCTCATCAAACTGACGGAATTCTCGTAAATATTCAATTTTTCCTGCTCTGTATAGAGCCTACTTCTGCCTGACGCTCGGGTTTTATCATAATTATAAAAACGAATGATTGGTAAAAACAGCTCACTGATTTGATGTGACATTTAATAATCAAGTAGCCTTCAGTAGTGCATGGATTTGTATTAAGGGGATTAATTTTGTTATTTTATCTTTAGAATGAAAAGAGGCCAGTGGCTAAATAATAACAGCCGCACAGGTCGATCGGTCAGGTTAAGCTATGCTTGTCGCGGTTGGTCTGTAGATGGGTGACCATCTTTACATACCGAGACCCCTCCGTGCCTCGGAAAGCACGTTAAGCTGTTCCGGCTCCGGCTGTCATTCGTGGATTTTTGACAGTCGTTACTGGTAGTCAGAGCCCGAAAATCTGACAACCAGTCTTACCAAGGGGTATCGTATTACCCAGTAACTGGGTTGTGGAGGTCAGATAGGCAGTCGCTCCATATAAAATACGGAAATTGTGCCTCAGTGAAGACCCTGAGGCACAATTTCCGTATTTTCAAGAACGAAAAAGATTAGCATACGACGTTTCTAATATCCTAAAAAAAAATACCCACATTTTATGCAAGTTTTTAACATTGATTGTCGCTGATATGAGACTTAAATTTGAACTATTTTCAACCACGAGAATTTGCCTTCGGTTTTGCTACTCCAGTCTACCTATGCAGTCTTAGTACAAACATTTACTTATTTAACTTTTTCTCAACAAAGCTCTCACGGAACCCATCAGCTGCGATCGTATCCAACGATCAATAACAGCGCAACAAACTAAGACGGGGCTTGTCAGTAAGACAGCGCTGAACAATTCAGTCGCGGCTGTCAGTAAGACTGCTGAACACTGATGTGACGGCCAGCGTGGACCGAGTGATAAGAGAACAGCCTTATTTTTAATAAGTAATACAATATAACATTTATTGAGAACTAGCAGCGCCCCGCGGTCCACCCGCATAAGTTTCGAAAGACACGTGGCGCCACCTATTATCATAATAACGTTAGTTTTGTTTTCCTCGGAAACAGCACTTTTTTTCGGGATGAAAGGTACTCTATGTCCGTTTCTGTACACCTGACAACGTATATGCAAAATTTCAGGATGATCGGTTTAGTGGTTTAGGCGCGAAAAGGTAACTAACCAACTTACTTTCGCATTTATAATATTAGTTAGAATAATTGTAGTAGTTTTTGGAATGGATACTCAAGATCCGTTGTCAGCGTACTTACAACAAAGAAGACATAACGGCTATTACAGAAGGACTACGGCAATTGAGTGAAGATGCTCTGAGAACACACGAGTTGACAACGTGACATTTGCAATAACGTGATAGCCTTCCTCCTGAACATAACTAATAATATTTGCATAGAATAGGTGACATGCTATTAACTATTACTTTGAGTGAAGTGAAAACATCGTTCAAGCTACTATAGTTAACCGACTCAGATACTAGCTACTACTCAGATAATAGCTAGTGTAGTGAAACGACTCAGATACTCAAAAGACTGGACGACAAACAAATAAACGGTTCTTAAATTTATCTAGAAACAGTTTCACAGTCGTCACCAACGTGACAGTGACACTGACGTGATAACCGAGTCCTTGTGACTTGGCGCAAGAGACGAGATAGTCACAATTGTAGAAGACTAATACTTCAAACTAAAGGAACAGATACTGCTGTAAGAACTATCTTGAAACAGTCTCAGACCTCACAGACGTGACACTAGCTCTGACGTGATAACCGAGTCCTTATGGCGTGGTGTAAGAGACGAGATAGTCATATCTTGTGAAGGACGAATGCTTGAAACTAAAGGAACACAGACTGCTGTAAGAAGTATCTGGGAACAGTTGAGCCGTTGTCCTTGTCGGGCGTGACAGTTTTGTTCTGACGTGACACCACTGACTACATGTTGTGTGGTGCAAGTGGCAAAAGAAGTCTGAATTTTGTACCAGTGCGCAAAGGGGAGATAATAACATTGAGATGATTTGGTATTAACATTAAAGACAGAGAAAGAAATCGTAATTTTAATTTGGAGACAGTAAAAATTAGAGTAGGTAAATTACAAAAGTTTAAAGAGAATGGTTACTCTGGGTTTACGAGATAACCCAAAATCCAAGACAATTGGTAGATACAAATTACAGCAGCAATGTAGGAAAACGTTTAGCGATGATTTGGGCAGCGTAGCCCCACAAATCTCTGACACCCATTACTTGGGCCACGAAAGCAAGTCTGGAGTGAAATTTCCAGCGGAGGCGAGTAAACTTGGGGACGTGGCTGCGACAGGGATGCTCGCGTCATCTCGATGCAAGTTGATAATGCAAGCGTGTGCCCGACGGTTGTTTTAACTTCAGGCGCTGAAACTATCAACTGTCGAGCGGTGATTTCTTGGAACAGGCTTTGATGGCACGTCTCTATTTTCTTGGCTGGAGGTTGGATCTGACAGTTGAAGAGTTTGTGTGCGACCATTGGTGATGTTTTTACTAAAGATGCTGCTGTCAGATGTGGACTTGGAACTAATTTTGATTGATGTGGTGGTGTGATTGGTGAGATAGATCGACCACTCGAAGTATGCAGAATTGTTTCACAAGTGTGAAGTGTCGCATATTTTCATCTAGCCTGGTATATGCCATTCGACTCTGATTCTCTTCTATTTATTTTGCTTTTATATGTTGTGTCCAAAGGATGTAACTTTTCGGGAAAGTTTGAGTATTTCCCAGTCAAAATTTCACATATCCATGTATCTAATTTTTAACGACGTAAAACTCCACAAATCCTGACCTACAACGACATTAAAACTGTACCATAAGAACATAACACGGCGTAATATCCCGAGGATGGCATTGTAAACCCGTCCATCCACCGTTCTTCAGAGGACGGGCTAGAGTACACCCGTGACAGTCATTTAAGACAGTGACGTGACACCCCCACCACCTCGCTCTGCGTCCCCCACCCGCTTCTCCCGCCAGATGGATTGATATTGCTGCACCGAGCAGACGTAAGAAGCGATAGCATACGGGAAATAAAAAATATAAAGTACTGTTATAGTTTTGAATTAAACGGGGAATTATGTTTGTGCGCTTCGGAATGGGGCTGTATTTCTTTTTGTTTTCGGTTCGTATTGTCTGTTTGCCAACGTGTTTGTTGTGCTTCTGAATAATGAATTTCTTATTGAGTAATTGGTAAGTAATCATGTTCAATGAAATCTGGAATCAAAACTTTAATTAGTTCTTTGTTGTGCTTATATTGTGGAGTTCCTGAATGCAGGACGTGCACAAAAGTCAATGCAGACAAAGGATAAAGAAATAGGAAATATTTATCTCAGAATACTTCTTTATATTCAGCTTTGCAGCTTATTTAAGTTTTTATTCGAAAACACTACCTTCACATTGCATACGATGTAAGTACAGGTTTTTATAGTTTATAGACTTTGATTTCACATGACTCTAACCAATTATCTAGTTCAACTAACTAGAAAAACTACTGCATTTGTAATTACATTTTCCAACAAAATAATAAAACCGCATCAAAACCTGCAGAGCACGCGCCATTAGACAGCTAAAAACATTTCTATTTCGCTACACTTCAAGTTGAAAAGTACGGCGATGGACGCAAACGAGACGCCGGGCCGCCGTGATGGCGATCCTGAGACAGTGACGTGACACGGAGAGCCACCCCTCCCCCCTCCCACCCATCACCCACCACCCGGGGGGTGCATATTGACCCACCCCGGATAATAAGGGGGTTATGCACTGAGGAGCGCACAAGTCGAGGCATCTTTTGTACGAATGTATGTTTTTAGAAATATAACTACTATTAATTTTCTATTGGAGAGTTTTGCGACATCTGAAATGAAGTATTGAAGGAAGGTTTTCGATTCATTACCGAACCTTTTGGAGATTACGTACTTTGGAATTTGAGTTTTCAACTTGATTGAAGTCAAGTGGAAAATTTTGAGGGAAAGATTTTTGATTATGGAGTTTGATTAAAATATATTATGCTAGAAGTGTCTCAACTTATTACATATTTTATCGTTCTCTTTTTCAATCTCATTTACTTTAGTAAGTCTTTCTAATCAACTTTTCAGTTCTGAAAATTATTCGCATTTTGACAAGAAGTCCTCGTCTGAGCATCGATTACTTCTAATTCAATTGCCTGAAAAAATATAAATGAGTTGTAGTAAAATATTTACGTAATTTCAAAGCTAACAGGCTTCAAATTATAATAATATGTACAAGTATATAAAAAAGTGAGGGGAAAGCATCATAGGGCATCAAAAAAATTATCCGCATTGCTGTCAATAGGAAGAGTGCCCAAGAGGCTGGCAGGATTGCCACGTTGTATGGCAATGCTGATTCTTTGGCTAATAAAACTGGCCAATCAAAAGAAAATATTGAAACAAGGAGATTAATTACAAAAATATGAATAAAAGCAATTCCTTTTCATCACGTCACTCAGAAAAACTAAAACCAAATGCGTGTGACTGGACGCTATGACACGGCGACATGGACAAGCCGTCATTTGCACAAAATTAAATACCCCTCAAAGACGGACGGGGCGTCCGTCCACCCCACGTCGGGGGCACAGATGGATTGATATCGCCCCACGATGCAGGTGGGCACATCTCGGCACAACGATTTATAAAGTAGTGTCTTATGTTGACTGTACTACGTTTTATGTTTTTAAATTGTAGTTGCTTTGGTAGTGGACATGATTAAAATGGGTGTGTTTTGTAGAAAATAGAGTATTGAGAGCTGTGTTTCTTTTCCATTTCTAATTAGGGTAAGCATGTACTCGTGTTTGAAGGTTCTATTAACAAAAAACTGAGTTTTACATAAATATTTTAGCAAAACTTCTGGGTGCAGTTTACAGCGACTATCCATACTAATCACACTAATATTATAAAGGCGAAAGTTTGTGAGTGTGTGTGTGTGTGTGTTTATATGTTTGTTACTTCTTCACGCTCAAACGGCTGGACCAATTTTGATGAATTTTTGTATAGAGATAGTTTGAGTCCCGGGGAAGGACATAGGATAGTTTTTATCCCGATATTCCCACGGGATCGACATTTATGCGGGTGAAACCGCGGGGTGCAGCTAGTAATTAAATAACACATTGTCATCATAATATTATGCACTATGCGAATATATTACTAATCAAAGAATTAAGGGCCTGCGCACACCACGTTTTTTAAACGCGCCGTTGACGCGCGTTTGTAGCGATACAGACGCGATACGCACGCGAGTCTGTAGACTTTAAATAGGATAAAAGCGCGCCGGCGACGCGCGTTTCGAAAACGCGCGTCGACGGCGCGTTTAAAAAACGTGGTGTGCACAGGCCCTAAAATGCAGTAAGCAGAGATCTATTGAAAAAACAAACAATTCAACTATACACTCAGACATCAAAATTAAATGACTGAAACTTAAAAGCATTTTAAAAAAACCAAGTACAGGCACTTTTGAATTGTCAAGGGTCGGTGGGTCAGAGAGATGAAGCTAGTTGCCCATCCCAAAGAGTATTAGGTTCCTATTATGAATAATGAAACAAACCAAAACCTGTGCCAAAACACAGATCGTATACTTACTGCAAAAATCATACCAGTCAAATTGATTATTGAACGACCTATCGTTCCTTCTCTTTTATTACCTCATCATTATCAAGCATAATGAAATGAATCCGAATGAAAATTTAAATCCAACAGAAACAATAAGCTCGACCCTCAAACACAAATAAAAAATACCAAAATTAATAGTCAAAAGTCGGAAAAAACAACATCCCTCTCTTACACGCCATAAAAACGCGACTAAGACACATGTCCCCCCTTATTATCTTCAATTAAGAAACTCCGATAATGTAGTGTGACATACGGACGAAATGTCCAAACAACGTAGACCTGCTAGCACGTAACACAACTTCACAATTAGGGCTCAAGTCGAACAAGTCTTTTGCATCTAAAAAAATTACGCTACACTTTATTTTGTCCAATTTCAACCCTATTCCGCCGTGATAAAAGTTGTAGCGACGGCAAGAGGAAAGTTGCCGTTGAGTTGCCCGTGAGTGATGGCCGGTGGACGGTGAGTGATGGGCCCCTGTAACACGTGATTAGTGGATACTGCTCGCTCCCGTAATCTGGGATAATGAGTCGTGATGGTAATCATTCTGTGGTCATGGACTGAATGACAGATGTCATTATTTGTCTTTTTTCGCAGACATAACACAGAGTAGGTAATTATGGCAACATTTATTCTGTTTACGTGAATATTTCGTAGGGAATATGGAACAGGATAAACTAATGCCTTAGTATGTCACAGGCACTGTATGTAGACGTCCATTGATTGATTACTTAGTACTTTGTCCGGCGATCGGTGTACAAAAGGAGGGATGAATACGGAGAAATGTGCAGAATACAGGCCTTGTATACGTTAAAGCAAACATCCAAGAGTCTGTAGAACTTTTAATTTTGATAAAGATTGCGTTTCATTAGAAGTAAAAACTTTTTACAGAAGATTCCTAAATGTGCTCTGATTTTCATGGGCTTCGTAAGAAGGGCCTCCACACGTGATGACACATGACGTTGGTTTTATACAGACTGGATAACAAGCCAGTTTTGGACATGGCAATCAGCGCACCAAACCTTGAAAACAGGTTAATTTTTCTACTAAGTACAACATAAGCTACTCGCGTAAAGCTCGTGATAAGAGGATAGAAGAAAATAATTTTCAACATGAAATTGAAAATACATTTAAAAACAACATCAAAATCAATGCAATTTCAAAACTGTAAACACACGTCCCTTCCGAACCAGCTAAAACTTCACTCGAACGAGTCAATAAATAGGATTTGATCACAAAGCTGTCAGTTGCAAATATTATAGACACTCCACCGGAAGCGAGTCTCAGCTGTCAGTGTCATGCGATTGTGTCACATCCTGTCGCGAGAGGCGATTTGACGAGGACGTGTGTCAGTGCTCGGTTTTTAAATCAGGAATGTGTTGTGTGAGCAGGGTTGGTGGGGATGGTTTTGAATGTTGAACAGGGTTAACTTCTATTTCGTCTTTGGGTGATGTTTGATAAACAAAGATATTTAAAGATAGAACGAACACCAGAGACAATATAGTTTTAACTATTGTAAGACTGTTTTGTTGCGAATGCGAGCGCCATCATTGGTTTCATAGAACATTAATCTGATCTATATACCCTAGGTGTCATCTCCTGTACCTACATATAAACAAAGTTACAGGGCTACAACGTACAACTGTTTCGGTATCAGTCTTGATATATAGAATTTATCACAGAACTCAATTCAAATCCCGTTCATTAGCGAGTGAAAAACTTGGCTATTCAGGGAACCAAAAATATGGCAGACATTATAATCATCGTCATCGACCATATTCTTAACAAAATCATTCTGAAATTAATATTACACTCGATACGTATCGCACCCGATAGGATCTGCCGATACGGTAACGCCGTGAGCTACATTACTAGCACATGCGTCCGGGGCGGGGCGGGACGGGCCGGGACGGGCCGGGACGAATCGTACACGGTTCACCTGTCCTAATATATTTCAGTGTGTTGTTGCCTTTAGATATATCTTTACGGGTTTACCGCTATGCTTACATCAGGCTGCAGAATGCAGATGTTTGCTGCTGAACTTGGGTTTCTTTATGGGCTGTGATAAATACAAGCCCCTCACCAAGTTTAATAAGGAGTGAGGTTCACCATACGTTTTCCGAGGAGGCATAACAGAGTTTTTCGTTAAAAGTAAATGTTTGCTTTGAATATGTAAATAGAATGAAAATTCTAACCGTTTTATCAATTGGAACTCGCCAAAATGCACTGTTAACCCAAAAATCTAGGGTTCAATTTGGCGAGTCCTAGTTTACCAAAATCAAACTTCGGACCTCAACCTCAACAGTTTCACGTGCCAACAAAGATTTCGTCATGAAAACATACAATACCTACTGACACATCTCTGCCAACTTAACCCAACAATTACTTTTTACCCCTCTCCTTCAAATCAAGCCCCCTCTTTTTACCACAAGGTGGCTACCAGTAATTCTTTTTGTCTCCCACTGCAATTCTCTTTTCTTTTCTTTTAAAACAAAAACCAACCTTCATTTGCTACAGCACGCGAGCTTTACATATCAACGTGTTGTTCTCGAGTTTTTTTTTTCCACAATGTTTGTAGACGGTCGAGGGGTTAAGATGACTTGGGAGGTAATGAAAGGATGCAGGAAACAGGATAGTGATTCCGTAATGAGATAAATAGAGTTAATAGTGGACGGAAGTTTTAATTAGAAACCATGCCCACTTTCGGGGAGTAGAGTGTCAAAGTGGAAATTCAGGGGGTTGTGAGTTCACATATGACCAGTTTTAGATGAACTTGTTGTAACAAGCATTTTAGCTCAGCATAATCATTCAGTTCCCATTGCTGGGGCACAGGCCTCCACTCTGTGAGAGGGAGTGGGCCGTAATTCCACCACGCGGGCCCAGCGCGGGTTGGTAGATGTAACATATGTCTTCGAATTTTTGGTTCTAAGACATGCCAGTTTCCTAACCATGTTTTTCTTCAGCGGATTGAGAACAGTGCTGAAATTAGAAAGTAAAACGCCTGTCAGGGTTCGAACCTACGACTTACAACTCGTAAGTCGCGGCCGTTTTCACTGGGCCACCACTGCTCTTTATAATGAGGCATTTTAGCTGAGTGCTTAAAATCACTGGCTTACTTTGAGAAAACATGGTTAAAAATTTCATAGACTGAAATTGGTAGGAAGGAAGCAAGATGGTCCATACTCACTCTTATGCCTTGTCTATTAAAGAGGCTTTTGCCTGGCAATGTGACAGTTACACGCCAATATCATTATAAATTCCGTAAAGAAATTATACTGCATACGAGATAAATACTCTCCAAGTACTAGCATACTAATTAACACAAGCACACACTCATTAGGTTTCTTTGTTCATGCTATAAAGGCGTGTGCACAAAAGCGAACGGATAATATTTTTTGGGCTGAGTGCATACAGGATCACATCGCGCCTTTACAATCGCCAGGCTGACGTCCGCAGACTTGCTCCGCCACAACTGGGTGAGGATATAGTGGTGAGCGGGTGCGACAGCGATTTGAAAGAGGAGGACCTAGTTGGTGACAGGAAAATTTATTTAAAAGCTTATTGTTCAATGTCAGTTAAATGGTATGCTTTGGCAAATCTCTATTGAAACCAAACGGATTCTTCTATTGTCGTATGGTGGAGAACCAAAAAAATTGCTCATGCGGTATGTATTACACAGTGAAAACATTACACAGCCCGTTTAGTCCACTCTCGGCCCCTCGACCCCCAATAAATAATGTGTCCATTAGCCAGCCATTTCAAAAATATGTTTTTTTCTGAATGACATTAATTAACTTGGTAAAATACACTAATGAAACAAATCTGAAGTTGAATAAGTTCAGTAAGTCAGTTGTAGAGTTGATTGTACTTGTTTGTCTTACAACAAAACATTTTATTTTTCCTTCTTTCTTGAGGGGTGGGTAAATTTTCTAAATCGCTGTCGCTACCTCCCATCACACACCCACCATCCTTAATTCGGCAACACATAAGCAATTTCCCGCTAGCGAAATAAGCGAATTAAAATCGCCTCAAAGCAACTGCTAGCAAAGAAACGCCTGCATACGTCGAGGGGTTTATTTTTAGCTATTTACCCCTCGGGGGGTGACTGACGAACGGTCAGCCTTTGAACGCGTTGTTTAGAGTTGAAATTTTTAATTTTAAAGTTGTCTTTGGAGTACCTGCACCTAGTAGGATTGTGGGGGTGGGTTTTTAGACGTGTAGTCTCTTTTGGATTTTGCTTTTCTGCTTTTGGACTTAGTTGTGACGTTTGTTGGGTTTACAGTAGGAATACGATTATTTTCAGGCAAATGTGCAAAAATTTTAGTTGTTTTTATTTTTAGTAGGTATGTAGTTAGTGACTCAAATGAGGGGCTCGTGACTAAGTAATAACAGCCGCACGGGTCGATCGATCAGGTAAAGGCTAGGCTTGCTCGGTTGTTCCGTGGATGGGTGACCATCTTCACAAATAAACCCCTCCGTGCCTCGGAAAGCACGTTAAGCCGTTGGTCCCGGCTGTCATTCGCGAATCTTTGACAGTCGTTACGGGTCGTCAGTAGTCCGAAAGTCTGGCAACCAGTCTTACCAAGGGGTATCGTATTACCCAGTAACTGGGTTGTGGAGGGCAGATAGGCAGTCGCACCATATAAAATACTGGTATTCAGCTGGAATCGGTTAGACTGGAAACCAACCCCAACATAGTTGGAAACAGGCTGAGCAGGTGATGATGGGTTAGTGACTCAACTGGCTTTTACTAAACATGATGCGGACGGAGAGAAATGGCTAGCTCACCGTCCGAGCAGGACCAGGCCGGCCGGCGCGTACGTGTTCCACGCGCGCCTCAAAGAGATGTCAGCAAAAAGGAAGGGGCTTGCCAGGGCCGAAGCCTGCCGGGTCAGCGGGATTGTCAGAAAGGGTTACAACTACCCCAGAATATAAAGGGCTAAGGAAGGAATACGGGTGGGTTTTAGTCAGTAAGAGTCTGACACTCCCTTTCGCTCCACCCAGAGAAAAAAAAAAAGAGGGGAGTAATCTTAAATTAAAACTGCAATCGATTTGCGTCCTCTTAGGATACATACTCCACAATAATGCAGGATGTATCCTTTATTCATTTCACCCCTCATGCAGAGAAAAGATACTTAGTAATAGTCTCATAAACATAAGATTACGCCTTTTATCCCCGGGTTAGGCAGAGGGGAAGGTAGGTACCCTATTTTACACCTACATTTCGCCACTTATATTTCAGTATTAGGGGACAAACCTACTGTGATCAACCGGGTACAAATGAAAAATTCATGTTAGAAAAACCTACTAACGCTTTGCCCGACCTGAGAATACCAGCAGTAGTGTGTAATTCCACCGGACATTATGTCACTCAACTTAACCATTTTTACGTAAACTTCTATCAAACATAACATTCCCATATCATTAATGTTAATTAGTAATTAGAACGTCCGTTATTACGACTGAAGAAATCTCATTGGACGAGATGTTTCATATTCATTCATAGATCATTATTTAATTACCTACTTATATACTACGTAATCACAGGAAAGTCGTGTACATAACAGAAGATGAAGTTAATTAAAAACGACTAACTAAACGTACAAATAAATACAAAAAAATCCTTTTGTTTTTTGGTCACCCAGGCGTCGAATGATATGACGCGGTCGGGCTAGGTGGAGCGATGATCTTCGCAGGGAGGCTGGTAGCAGCTGGATAAGAGTTGCCGAGAATCGAGCTAAATGGCATGTAATTAGAGAGGCTTATGTCCAGCAGTGGACTGCCGTAGGCTGATGATGATGAGAAGCCCAGAAGATTGGCGCAGCATTGTGTTGCGTTACAATATCCTAATCCTAACTAATATAATAAACGAGAAAGTAAGTTTGTTTGTTTGTTACCTTTTCACGCCTAAACCATTGAACTGAGGGCCAATTCTCGTAATTTAAAACGTTCAAAATCTAGTCGCAGTCTCATCTCGGCGACAAACAAATGTCAAAAAGTTGTCAAAATGTAGGGAAATTAGAAGTATTTTTTGATAGATTGAGACTGAGATCAGACTGTGAACATTTTTAAAATTACGAGAAGTGCCCCTCTGATCATCCTGAAATTTTGCATATACTTACGTTGTCAGATGTACAGAAACGGACATAGGGTACTTTTCATCCCAAAAAATGTGCTGTTCCCGAGGAAAACCACAATAACAGATGAATTTATAATAATAGATGGCGCCAGGTGTCTTTTGAAACTTATGCGGGTGAAACCGCGGGGCGCTGCTAGTATTGTATATGATTAAAAAAAATCAATTTTAATTAAGTCTGAAAGAAGTTCTAAGTTTAAAACTTAGAATGTCTTTCAATTTTCACTTGTTTTAATAAAGGATTCACTTCGTGATAAGTTATTAGGGACTGCTCTTTGCGTGAGCCGTTTGTAGCACGAAGTTCTTTTGTATAGCGCCATGCTACTTGGTACTTCTTCAAGGAGAAGATACGTCATGGAAGGTACACTAACAATGTTCACACCTCAGACAGGGCTCCAAAATTATATGAATTCAAAATGATTCCCCTATCCACTTAGCCTTCATTTGAACTCCTTTGAATTCGGACCATTTTACAATCCCTAATCAAATTCGTACAGTCCACAACAAAAGTACATTGTAAAAAGACGAGCAGCTCATTAAGTACAATCGTTAATTGCGCAGTCAAATCGAACGCTACCTAACTTCATTACATTCTTCCGTTAATACGACATCGGACGGCGCCGTCCGGGGCCGTCCGGCGAGTTATGCAATGAGCACCCTCCCATTCCGATCACGTGCGAAACGGACCGGGGGCTGCTAATTAAAAATCGAAGGATTTTTGTTACTAACTGTACTTGTTAGGTATCGGGAGAAGTATCGATGAACTCGAGTTTTTTGTCGAAGAAATCTTGCGATAAATTGCGTATAGATATGGCGCGGCCCTAAAACGGAAGCGTGTCCGGGTTTTGTGAACGGTAGCATATAGATCACTGTGCCTTGGGTGGAATAGGTTCTTGTTATTTTGGAGATTTCTGTCGACAGATATGAATTTTTCGAGTTTGATGACGTTTGCTGATATTGGGTAAAGATGTTTAAGTTACGCTTCCCTTTATTTTTTCAAGGAAGTTTTTCGTAATGACGGTACTTATGCACGACGACATAACAAGCTATATATTTCCAGTATAAGCTGCTTCTCACTGTATGAAAAACCTATACAGAGTGTCCCTGGAAGTATGGATCAAATCGAATAGGGGCGTGGGCAAGGTCATTTCCAAACTTTTTAACCCTGAGAATGTCAGTGAATTTTTTTACGGTTCAAAAGTTATGACCGATTTTTTTTTCAATCACTTCGCATAGTGCTCAAAGAAAATAATCATAAAAAAAACACTATCAGGGCTATCTACTCGTAAAAAAATAAATTGATAGCCCTGATAGTTTTTTATAAAGATTTTTTTAAAACGATTCGATTTCTCTTTTCTTTTTTTTTAGTTTTTTTTTTGCTAAAACGTTTGGAAATGACCTTGCCCACGCCCCTATTCGATTTGATCCATACTTCCAGGGACACCCTGTATAACGCGAGGTCACCTAAAACTGGAAATGTATAGCTCCCTCTGTAAGATTTGGGAACTCAGCCTTTTTCGTGAAAGTAGTCTTAGTATTATTGTTGTTTCCATGTAACTACATAGATACATTGATGACATCACACTACGATCGGCAAGATTCACAAAATGTGAATCGCTTTCGCACATGAATTGCACCAACCGCGGTATTCTAAGTGCCTGCTCGTTTTCAATCGACCTTTGAACCTACAATTATTAGATTAAAAAATAGTTGATTAACTTTAGTTTTTATCCAGTGTAAACGAGATTCTTCAGCATTTTCCCAAATGCCGCAGTATCACAATTTTACTTACACGACGTCTACATCGCAGGTCAAAACGATTGTTCTGCCCAATATAAAACAAAAAACGACACATGTTGAAAGCACCTACGCGAAAAAAATATAAATAAAATATATACTCAAGTCAACGTCCTACATACAACAACTTGTACGTATTTCTTTACTATTACAGGGACACCTCCCCCCCCCGCCCCGCGCCTCCCACCTTACACTCCGGATCTCATGCTTACAAACTGTCGCATTACCGGTCCATCCTTGCCGACAATACCCTGACATTCCTCCTCAAAACTCAACTCTATCACGTCGCAATACGGACTATGTGTCGCGAAAATGTGACTACGGAACGCAAACGAGAAAACTTGTCAATGCAAATTGAACTATATATTCAGAAGCTAAGGTTGAAGTTTGCCTGTAGTGCACTCGGTATGGTAATGATAATTCTAAGCAAATGCCATAAGGAAATAAGCTGAGTGGTTCCTTTTGGAATTGTTTACTTGAGAAGATTTCGTTTGGGTAAACAAAAGGTGGACGATGACCGTAGGGTGGTGACACACCAGCGTAGGCTTTAGCGGCTACATTACCCTGCAGACGATTGATGGAAGACAGATTGCTTATTTATAGACAGCTTACAGTATGGCCATGCGCACGGCTATCAAAGCGAATTGGAAAAATACGAACTGAAAAGTATTTGTACTGCTGAGCTAGAAGTCTACAGAGCCTTATGAATTTAAATTATCGTCGACAAATTTACAAGAGTTGATCTATCATACAAGCATACTATAATTATCTACTTTTTAGGGTTCCGTACCCAAAGGATGAAAACGGAACCCTATTACTAAGACTTCGCTGTCTGTCCGTCCGTCCGTCTGTCTGTCAACAAGCTCTATCTCAAGAACCGCGATAGCTAGACAGTTGAAATTTTCACAAACTATGTATTTCTGTTGCCGCTATAATAACAAATACAAAAAACAAAATAAAATAAATATTTAAGGGGGGCTCCCACACAACAGACGTGATTTTTTTGCCGTTTTTGGCTCGATATTAATAACGACAACAGGTAGACGCTTGAAATATTTACAGAATAGCTACTTAGGTGTATATTCACTTTAAAAATAAATAATAAAATTAAAATAAAATAAATTAAGGGGGGCTCCCATACAACAAACGTGATTTTTTTTATATTATGTAGTGTTAAATATTGTACGGTGGTACGGAACCCGCGTTTGTTAATTATTTCAGTTTGTTTATTGGCCATCACATTAATCTTTCGCCAACTACTGAACAAGAGGCTTTTCAAAGATCGCTGTATTTAAGAGGCTTACTAGACCTAAGTGTCCTTGAAAAACGCATGCACACATATGCAGAATCGACGCAAACGCCATCTAACGACGACGCCCATCACAATTATGACATAAAGCATACATGAGATTTAGAAGTAACGGTTTTGTGAGATTACGCCCTAGTATTCTAATAGATGGCGCGGAAACGATGTGCAAATAAGTTAAAGATCTAACAAACAAAATTATGTAGTTATGTGTGACAACATAATAAATTTTATTCGTTTTGAGTGTGACTTGAAAAACTTAAGGATGTGGGTGATTTTGAAATAAAACTGATTCAATGAAATTTAAAACATTTTTAACCGACTTCAAAAAAGGAGGTTGTGTATTCGACCCGTATGTATGTACCTATGTAATGTATGTATGTGTGTATGTTTGTATATATATTTGTAGATTTTCTAAAAAACTGATGAACCAATTTTGATCATTCTTTCACTAATGTGATCTACCTACATACTTCCAGGAAGGTTTTAGTATATAATACATTAGGTAATTATTCTTATGTAGTATGTCCGAAGTTAATATGCATAAATGTACTGCATCTCCGGCATTTCTATGCGAATTTTGATGATTCTTCAATGCACTAGTGTTAATTGAATTTTTGTGAGGTAAGTAGGTACAATTAAAAAGTTTCTTGCCCGTTCTTCTCCATAGGTACCTACGCTTTGGAATGGGCAACTAGCTTCATTTTTTCTGACTGACTGACTTCTTGACAATTCAAAAGTGCCTGTAAATGGTTTAATTGAAATAAATGCTTTGAGTTTGAGTTTGAGTTTGAAAGAAAAAAAAACAACCGACTTCAAAAAAAGCACTACAGCGTGATAAATAACTATAATTTCGGAAGTCGGTGTCAAAAAACGAAAATGCGGAACCAGCGACACCGACTTCCGAAATAAAAGTTATCACTATGCAGTGTTTTTTTCTAAAACTATGAATTTTGGAAACATCTAAGAAAGTGCAGTCATTTCGAATAAGCTAAGTATTTTCGACTTCACGTACAACTGTCACAGTGGCGTATGTGGACGACGTGTAGATTTGTATTCGAGAGTCCCCGGGTTCGATTCCCAAGGTTACGAAATCGAATTTTCTATTTAAATGTCATTTTGAATTTTTAAATATATCTATTAAATATTTTTATAAATAACTAAAAAAAGTCTGCAGGAGAAAGAAAGTCGAAAATATCAACACGGAAGTTAGGTATTTCTAATGCGCAAGTACCTACACGTTATCTAAGCTATTACAAAAATAAAAAAAATTCTGACCTAATGTTTTTATTAACCGACCGCGACTTATTGATAATGGGCATAATGAAATAGGTAACAGATTCATCTGAAAATTGCGATGAAAATGATCAAAAGCAAGAAATTAGATTTAAAATTGATTTTGTTTATAATAAAAAGGAATCATAGTTATATATGAATGTTAGGTACCTAATCTTTGAGGCCGTTTACACATTATGCCGCAGCTGCAGCGGCACCGCCGTCGCTGCATCAGTCACCCTTGGATTTGTATGAACACACGGCGCCGCGGCGGCGCGCCGCAAGGGCTCATACAAATCCAAGAGAAACCAATACAGCGGCATCGCCACAGAATATAATAGTATGGCACCGCGGGCGGCGCACAGTGGTCTGAAAATCGAGCTCCATACTCATAGAAACTTAAAGTTCGGAAATAAAAAAACAAAAATTGTAATGGGTCTAGTATACCTCCCTTTACGTAATATTAACGTATGGATGGTATCAGTCGCTCCACGCGTGAGAAAAAAAAGTTTTTTATTTTTTTTGTATGGGAGAAAACACTTAATGTACATTTTTTTGAAACTGAATGGAACTGATAGGCTGGAGCTCGCACGAGCTATTGTACGATACACGGCCATCAAGATGACATACAATTCATGCACCGTTCGGCGCCGCTTTGCACGTAGCAAATTTTTGCAATTTTGAATTTTCGATACGTGATTTTTCAAATCTTTGACGAGGTTAAATTAACTTGCCGATCGATTTACTTATACTATCGTTAGTTGTAGCCTGCTTATGACCTTTGTGATGACAACAATTAAAAATTATATTGATTATATACGTTTTTTTTTTTATTTCATTCCAAGAACTAACTCATTTAATCACCGTGATTATGGTTGAGTTATAATTATATACTAATGACATGAGCATCAACCAGCTCTAGCAGGGCCAAATGGGCCCTAGTCACAATAAAATTCTATTGTCTGTAATATTAAAGTCTGTAAAACCTAATTAAAGAATAGCGAACGATAATGAGGGTAGTTGTATAAAAACAGGACGTTTGAGCTTACTTTTATCAGTAGCTCTCAGTACTTGTGCGCGCTAACTTATTACGTTATTTTTTTTATTGTGCTGTGATGGAAGGTTGTGATACCAATTTGGACATTGTCATGTTTGTGTCAAACAACAATTGTTTTTCACAGCCCAATGTTTTATTTGAAGTTTTTGAGAATACTATTGATTTGTCAGAAAATGAAAAGAGGGTATTGAAACAATTCTGTCAGACTTATGTTTGTTCGTTGAGGAACAAATGGATCTCGTGTAATCTCACGAGACGTACATACATAACAAAGTATGAGACATGGCTGCAAGAGAACATAAAATGGCCTGAGATCATGAAAGGAAAGATGACCCCTTATTTAGTGTCAGTAGAGCAGGAAACCCGTTCCAGTTCTGACTTTGTTTTAAATGAGGGTGCATCAACATCCTACATACCGGAGACGTGCAGTGTTGGAACATCAACATCAGTTGTGAGGCCGAGAAAACCATTTAAAGAGCTAAGCCCGCTACAGAAGAGAAGGAGAGCGGAAGACCTCCTAACGTATAGCACTGAAAGCCTTGCTCATGCAACCGGTTTGAAAGCACATGACAAGAATATAGCAGATATCGTTAAACTAGTCTCGGAGCAAAGAGGCTACAAGGATAAATAAATTGTTAAAGCCCAAGGAAACTGTGCCTATATATTCCGCTGATAAAGCTTTATTTATTTTGACCTCATTGAAGCTTTCGAAGTGGCAGTATATAACATTAAGATCTTGTGCAAAAGAAGAAGGAGTACCACTGTGTCCTTCTTATACTGCCATCCTTGAGGCGAAGAAGGACTGCTGCCCTCCAAAAGTTACCATTGTACATCACTTAAGGAGAGGTAAAAGTAAAGCTAAATTTTGGATAAAACTGTGCAAAGCTTGGAAAATTCCTACGTCTGGAACCTTCGCTGGATGGCAAAGAGTTAACAATTATATGCAAGTATGGCTTTGATGGTGCTTCAGGGCAAAGTTTGTATAAGCAAACTATGGCAGACGAAGACGATTCCAGTATGTTTATGTGTTCTTTTGTGCCTCTGCGCTTAGTTTGTGGCGAAGAAAAGGTATGGGAGAATCCAAAGCCATCTTCCACAATGTTCTGCTGACCAATTTATTTTAAGTTTTCAAACGAAAACAAGTTGAACATCGTGGAAGAACAGGCTCTGATTGAGGCTCAGATTGAAGCAGTATCTAATTATAACTCAACCATAATCACGGTTGTAGAATCCTGTTGATTCCGTACTTATGTTAAACATATCACTTCACTGGCTCACTACCACACCAAGCGCCATCGTATATAGCCTGCTTCACTTTGTCTGTTTCCCGCCATTCCTCGTAACTGACAGATGACATAACATAACTGACAGCAGCTACCCCGCTTGTGTGAATGAGACAGTGTTTACATATCTATTTAATAGATACACTACAACGGTGATTAAATGAGTTAAGTAGTTCTTGGAATGAAATAAAAAAAAAACGTATAGGTACTTATAATCAACATAATTTTTAATTGTTGTCATCATAAAGGTCATAAGCAGGCTAAAAGTAACGATAGTATAAGTAAATCGATCGGCAAGTTCATTTATTCACGTCAAAGATTTGAAAAATCACATATCGAAAACACAAAATTTCAAAAATTTGCTACGTGCAAAGCGGCGCCCAACGGTCCATGAATTGTATGTCATCTTGATGGCCGTGTTAGTACAATAGCTCGTGTGAGCTCCAGCCTATCAGTTCCATTCATTTCAAAAAAATGTACATTAACCCCCTTATTCATAAAACTTATCAAACCTATTTTAGTTAAAATGGGGTTTGTCTCTTTCTTACACACAGAAATGACAACGTGACAGATAAAGACAAACGTTCTATAAACCTATTTTAACTAAAATAGAGATAAAATAGGATTATGAATAAGGGGGTTAGTGTTTTCTCCCATACAAAAAAAAACAAAAAACTTTTTTTTCTCACGCGTGGAGCGACTGATACCATCCATACGTTAATATTACGTAAAGGGAGGTATACTAGACCCATTACAATTTTTGTTTTTTTATTTCCGTACTTTAAGTTTCTATGAGTATGGAGCTCGATTTTCAGACCACTGTGCGGCGGCGAGTTTTGATAGATCTTATCAAAACTCGTCGCCGCGCCGCACCGCCGGCGGCGCGGCGGCGCGGCGGCGCCGTGTGTTCATACAAATCCAAGGGTGACTGATGCAGCGGCGCCGCGGCGGCGGCGATGACGCTGCAGCTTCGGCATGATGTGTAAACGGCCTCAAGGATTAGGTACTCGTACCTAACATTCATACATAATTATTATGATTTCTATTTATTATAAACACAATCAATAAAAATTAAACTCTTGCTTGTGATAATTTTCATCGCAATTTTCGGATGAATCTGTGATTTCTTTATGCATATTATCAATAAGTCGCGGTCTGTTAATAAATTTAGGTTTTTTTTATTGTTACAATGGCATAGAAAACGTGTAGGTACTTACGCATTAGAAGTAACTTCCGTGTTGATATTTTCGACTTTCTTTCTCCTGTGAAAGATAATTACATTGTAGACGTTTTTTTAGTTATTTATAAAAATATATTTAAAAATTCAAAATACATTTAAATAAAATTAAATCGATTTCGTATCACTGGGAATCGAACCCGGGGACCCTTGAACACGAACCTGCGCGTCGTCTACATAAGCCAATGTAACGATTGCGTATCTCGTCGAAAAAACTGAGCTTATGCGTAATAAGTGCATTTTCTTAAACTCCCAAAATTCATAGCGAAAAAAAATATTCAGTAATAATAAAATGCTCTTACTTTTTAATTTCGTTCATATGTTCGGCGTTTGTTTTATATGAACGTTTTGTAGTCCTCCTAAGGGAATGTTTCACTTTATTTCCCATATTTACAAATGATATAATTGATAGCAAATTATTACGCTATTTTAACTTAAAAGTATTTTATATTTACATGAAATAAAAATATAAATTTACAGAAAGAAGATATGCAAATAGTAATAATAAACAATGAATGTATGTAGGTACAAATAAATAATGCGGCGAAAAGAGCGACGCGTCCGTATAGTATCAGGCCTCGGCCGGCATTATTGCTACACGCACGGGGGTTTACCGTTTACGTACACATGCGCACTTATTATGTTCGGAACTATGAATATTATGCTATTTACAATAAAACTATTGTTTGAACTAAAAAAATAAAACACTATTATTTTAGTATGTTGCTTGTAGAATGATCTGACAAAAAATCAGAATGATTGTATGTATATTAGTATGGTTTCTATTGTAAAAAGAGTTTGTAGAGGTATCTTCATGATTTTTTTCTATCGTACCAAATTAGTTGTATTATGTTTTCAAAACACTATCTATCTAAAAATTCAAAATACATTTAAATAAAATTTAAAAAGAAAGTACGATTTCGTAATCTTGGGAATCGAACCCGGGGACTCTCGAATACAAATCTACACGTCGTCCACATAAGTCACTGTGACAGTTGTACGTGAAGTCGAAAATACCGACTGCACTTTCTTAGATGTTTCCAAAATTCATAGTTTTATTGCAAAAATAAAAATATTCAGTTAAAAATAAAATGCTCATACTTTTTACTTTCGTTCATATTATGTTCGGCTTTTGTTTTATATGAACGTTTTGTAGTCCTCCTAACGGAATGTTTCACTATATTTCCCATTTATTTACAAATTATTACCCTATTTTAACTTTGTTAGGTTACGCGGACCACTGCCGGTAGACACAAGTGAAACGCCCGGGAGTTGGGACTCGCCGTACAATAGATGGCGCGCGCCTTGCACCCATACATAACAAACTTAAAAGTATTTTATATTTACACGAAATAAAAATATTTACGGGAAGAAGATAATGCAAATAATAATAAACAATGAATTTACAAATAAAACTTAACAAAAACATAACAATTTTGACGGAAATAGTGCGGCGAAAAGAGCGACACGTCCGTATAGCATCAGGCCTCGGCCGGCAGTGTCGCTACACGGGCGTTCACGCACACATGCGCACTTTTTATGTTCGGAACTATGAATATTCGATTTACAAAAAAACTATTGTTTTAAATAAAAAAATAAAACACTATCATTTTAGTATGTTACTTGTAGAATAATCTGACAAAAAATCAGAATGATTGTATGTATATTAGTATGGTTTTTATTGTAAAAAGAAAGTTTTTTAGAGGTATGTTCATGATTTTTTTCTATCGTACCAAATTAGTTGTATTGTGTTTTCAAAACACTATCTATCTAGCATATATCCTGAAGAATATCATATATTTTTCTGATTTTGTTTACTGTAGGCGATCATATACTTTTATTGTTTCGAAAACTACCGTTTTTTTGCGTTTAGGTCCTGTAAGCGCCTTAAGGACCTCATGACTAGATCAATATGCAAAGTCCAGTGTTTGCTGACTCTCATCGTCTAAACCTTAACCTAGACCTTTACGACTCCAACAGTAGCAGTTACTGATAATAAAGTCGTCCATTCTACGGATATCAAACGGCAAATTACATCTCTAATACAATGTGAATACAGCAATATTCATTTGCGATAAGGTACACCTCACTGCTACCGTAACTGCAAACAGCACCAGCTATTGCTAGAACCAGTTTAAGATTCCAAAAGTGTCAATATTTACAAGGTTATCAACACAAACTATCGAATAAAGAAACCGATGGCAATCATCGTAATCGGGCGGTTACAAGACAATGCACTACCACAATAGAGGGCCATTCTGAAAGCGCTCAGTACTAGCGACCAATCGCGTTGAGTGAAAACTGCCATAAACGGCGCTGAATAGCCCTGCCAGATCAGCAGGGAGACGCGGAAGTAGGTAGAAAGGTTTTGCATCAGTGAGGTTTTGAAATGGCTACTGAATTGTAAAGCCGGTAGTCGCTTCGTTTGATAAGGATGTGTTAAGGAACTGTTACTGGAGTTTCAAACAGATATATTTTAGAATTGTTATGTGTTTAGGTTATAGTAGAAACTGAAGATACCATACAACATTCATATAGGCAATTATGAAGAGTCAACTTAATGAAACGTCATGAAACTTAATGAAAAACCTTTATGAAAACAATACCTTATTTTAAACCCTATTAAAGTAATTCAAACAGCAATCCCCAAACTAATTCAATAAACAATCCAGCCATAACAGAGAAACAGGACAAACATCAAAATTTAAAATCGCTTTCACAGAAATTGAGGATAAGAGAAACAGTACAATGTGGCTATTAGCAGTAACTTATTATAGACAATTTCCTACGTTGGTACGCGACCAATCGGCCTGAGTGAGAACCGCTATAAACGGAAACAGTTACGGAACGGAATTATGGAATAAGGGACTCTTTGGACCGAGGCGTCCCTGGATTGGGACGGTGACATCTTTGCCTAGTGTACTGAATAATCTGGTTTTAAGAAATTGCGATAGAAAAAGTTAATTATGTATTAGCTGTTTAATTCCCAAAGCTTGTCCTGAGACTCTGAATAGATATGACGATAAAAGAAATAAATGTAGATGTTTAATTAACCTCATCAAGCTTTTCAAACGGATTAGTGGAAGATGTGGAATCTTAAGGCATTTACCCATAAGTCGCTTAGACGATACCCATGTGACGTACAGTCACGAGCACCAATATGTCAACACTTGGCAATTTTCAATTGCGATTTTTTCGTGAAATAACGAATGCAACGATGAAATACGACACTTAACATAAACCTATGGGTTCGAAAATACTATTTTCGTAATAACATAAAATTTCATTCAAAAATAAAGGAGAAAATCGCCTTTGAATCCAGCCAAGTGTATACATACTTATAGACGTGACTGTGCTAGATTTGTACTCCAAAACTACATTTTTAATTTCATAAATTATAGTCTCATCAACGACTTTCGTCTCTTCAACAACATCAAGTTTAGAAAACAAGTCCAACACTTTCATAAACATTAACAAAACTTAATCAACTCCATTCAATTCCTTATTCTAAAACAATACAATCCGAACATTTCCTGATCTGCATTACTATTATTACAATACAGTTCTAAAACCCGTCTAACTTCACCTTTACCATCCTTTAATTGGTACTAGCCTAGCTAATGTTGCTAGGTAAAATACTGCCGTCCCGTCTACGTTAGTGCGTTGTTTATTCTATGGCCGCTTTAGGAATTTACGTTCCATTGTGTACCGGCGATGTTTTAGGTATCGGGAAGGTCAATGACTTTGATGCACTAGTTAAATATGTATCGAGTTTTGTTACGGTTAAGGTTAGGAAGATCGGGTTTGGTTTAATTAAATAATATACATAATCAGCCTATATTGTTCCCACTGCTGGGACACAGGCCTACTCTCTGTGAGAGGGAGTCGGCCATCTACCACGCGGGCCCGTTGCGGGTTGGTATTTGGTTTAATTGGTTTGGTTGGTTTTATTGTCTGAAACAATGATTTCAGTCGTAGATTCACTCTACGTGGTCAAAAGATGGTCGCGATTCTGTTTCGTTTTGACGCCTCTGATATCCATACTATCAAAACTTAATCTTATAAATTCGAAAAGTAACTCTGTCTGTCTGTCTGTATGTTACCTTTTCACGCCTAAACCGTTGAACCGATTTAGGTGAAATTTGGTATAAGTAGATATAGTTTGAGTCCCAGGAAAGGACATAGGATAGTTTTTATCCCGATATTCCTACGAGATCACAACTTATGCGGGTGAAACCACCAGGCGCAGCTAGTGCAAAATATGGCAGAGATTTGACTTGATTGTCATGGAAATGCCATTTTTGATAGTGTGAGCTCACTCTTCTCAGGGACACGAGAGTAGAATCCACTTGGGCTTTACTTTTTGACAGTTAAAATCTATAACAAGTTGGTTATCAATGGTTATTTAAGTGCACATAATGAACTTTTCTGTTTAAATGGACGATTAGAAAATACAAATAGGTAGCCATGCCTAGATCATGATGATTTCTGTAAACTATACGATTAAGGTTTCATGCCAAAGGGAAAAGCAGTTTTTCCCTAAGTTTTCTAAATAAAACTTTCACAATATCAATGGGTATAACCATTCTAGGAATACCTAGAACTGCTTGTTTCGATTAGGTCTTCATATTCTTTACAAAGACTTGTAACTTGATATTTTCTCTTTATTTCTCTCTTAGCTGTGATTTGCTTCTTAGAACCTGGTTTTAACAGCAAGCTATCTTAACCAGGAGGTATATACACATAAGGTTCTAATTTATGTACATTAAACATCTCGAACTTTCCACAATAATTAAATCGATACCTAGATACTAATTTCAAAAATTATCATGCAGTTCTTATTCGGAATCGATTAAGAGAAAATTCTCGAATCGATATCATAGTGGACAAATTATGTAAATAGAGAGGGGGGTATCTTCAATCTATAAGACGTTAATGGACAGACAGACATGGAGACTATTAGCTATAAAGATATCAATCAAGCTGAAGTTAGGGATATTTTGTTGTTATTTCAAATGGTCTTGTACTATTAAATTAGCATCGGAATGGTACCGGCGCATTCCCATAAGATCACGGTATCAGAGTACTGTGTGTGGTACAAGGCAGAAGCTATTTTCCAATTAGATTCGATTTGATGTTGAATTAACTTATGGAGTCCGTTAACGTGGCTATGGTAGACGCGTTACTTTATTAGCATGCCTAGATACCATATTCGGGCCTAGAATGCAATTATGGGGTCATTGTCATCAAATGTTAAAAAAAAATGACTGATGACGAAGTATTGTATGTATTGCGTAAAAGATTGTAGGTAATAATTTATCTCGTTGGTAATGTTTAGATAAATAAATAAATATATTGTTTCTTAGACTTACCTACCCCCAATTAAGGGCAAGTAGTAATTATTTTTTGGCAAATCACATCAATCAAAACTTCAAATTAAAATCTAGCAATTAATTTTTACTACCGTTGAAATATTTCATCGAATCTAAATTTACTGCATGTAAATACGCATCCCAATTGTGTAACACACTTTCAATCATTTTGAAGGATATTGCTGCATATTATGATCTAAAATTTTGTCGAACGACAACTTAAATTACGCAATGAATGTTGTTGAATTCAACAATCAACAACAACAATCAACAACAATTGCGTAACACAATATCATTATAGTGTGTTACGCAATTACCCTAAAAGGATACTGCAAAACATATACAACGCGCGTTTGTAACAATTTTATTCCAACCCTCCGAATTTCAAATCGCTCCCTCTTGTACCTCGCTCCACGTCTCTCAATGACCTCTCTATAAATGCAGTGAGAACGGAGCATAGATTACTTGTAGCGCACAATACCCGTTAAGGAAAGCTCCCGCGCACTGCAAGCTTATAGGAATCAATCGACTGACAACTGATGCCACTGTCCTATTGGTTATAATTAGCATTAGTTTATCATCCTGTAAAAGCGTAGAACATTCATTCCCATTTTTTCCCACGGATCTAGGTAGTAACTCAGCTATTAGGTAGCATATTGTACAGTCAACAAAAGAGATAAGTAACCGATGTATGTTTTAGAATGAAATCAAATTTGATAAATTAACTGTTTGTTTTCTATGAATTAAATTAAATCTTATTCGAATACATTCATCGGTTTACTAAACTTTAACTATATCCGAGGACTGTGGTTACTTGTCTTCTTTGGTGACCGTACTATATACGTAAGTATGTTTATAAGGAGTTTATTGTATATTTACTATTAAAAACTTTATTGTGGTACGGTTATTGAAATAAATATGCATTTTATGCAGTAGATAAATAAGATATTAATATCCGACTATTAGTGTGAATGTGAGAATCGATGGGAAACTACGATGTCCACCTGCGTGTTTTCACAATGGGGTTTCTTATGCGATTATATCTACTTTGGTAGACAACGAATAATCGAATACCAAACTGGACTTTAGGGTTATTCATGTATGTATGACGGCTCAATTGACACAGTCGCTGAGAATGTTTCTTGCTTGTTTGATTCCAACAGACCTTCAAAGACCTTACAAAGTATTATGAGATTTTTGACTAACAACAACGCAGGAAAAAAAAATGTCTAAGTGTGCAAAAACACAAGCGACATGCGCCAACGGCAGAGGCAACACGTCGACGGGTGCAGTCGCGTGTGGCTCGTGCGTATGAGCACTAAGGAGCAAGACGAAATGTTTAGAACAAACGCACGACATGAACGTTGAATGAGATCTGCGAAAAATGCTCAGAACTTTAGCTGTAACAACTATATAACAGGTACTCAAGAAAATGCATACCTATTATCTACTTTGTCATACAATCAGCCTATAATGTTCCCACTGCTGGGACACAGACCCCCTCTCTATGAGAGGGAGTAGGCCGTTATCCACCACGTGGGCCCAGTGTGGTTTGGTAGATGTCACAGGTCTTTCAATTCTTTGTTCTAGGACATTCCCGATAGTGTTTCCTCACGATGTTTTCCTTCACCGTTTTGAGAGCAGTGGTGATGAAATAATTTACAGAAAGTAAAACGCCTGTCAGGATACGAACCTACGACTTGTAAGTCGCAGCTGTTTCCGCTGGACCACCACACCTCTTAGTCATACTTTCTACAAATCACTTTCGAAAGTAAATTACACCCCGACATTACAATTTCAATCACAAGCAATACCGATGACATGATTCACACAGACACGAAGCCCATAACTTGTGCACTAAACGACTTCGACTTCCATCAATAGGTTTAAGTAGCAACTACTAGACGAACTACAGAACTAATTACAAGGAAAATTAAAATGATTCACGAATATAACGACTTGTACGTGGCTTATTGCAGAGGTGCTCAACCTCTGGGAGAGCGAAGGCGAGACTAGTTTTGAGGGAATGGCTTTGTACTAAAGATACTGCACTAAAGTTGCACAAAAGACAAGATGTCTAGTTGAGTTTCTTGCCCATTCTTCTCCATACGAAACTAGCTTTTGGTAGGGGCGATTAGAATCAATTCTATTTTATTGTAAACTTTGACGTTCAAAAGTGCGTTTTATGTCTATTTGAATTAAATGCTTTGACTTTGAATGTGCAACTTGACATTTAGGTTCTTTCACTTTTGAAATGCGTAGGTCTAATACTTCAAGTTAAGAAATTGTTGACATTTAAAGGGCACAATTTTTTGTAGTGTATTGATTTTTCAAGTATAATACTTATTATGAGAGAAGTAGGGCTCAAAGTCACCAGCTCTTTTCGACTAGTAAACACAATTTTACCTGTACATAAACAGAAAATCATTTGATACTAGTATCTAACATAGAGGGAGCGATTGCCTATCTGACCTCCACAACCCAAGTACTAGGTAGTACACCTTGGTAAGACTGCTTGTCAGACTTTCGAGCTTAACGGCTTAACTTGCCTTCCGAGGCATGGAAGGGTTTTGGTATGTAGAGACCCATCCACGGACCAACCGCGACAAGCGTAGCTTAACCTGATCGATCGTCCCGTGCGCCCGTTATTACTTAGCCACAAGCCCCAGTTATTGCAACTGGTTGGTGCGCGTAACAAAAGATACAAAAATGTTGACTACCGCTGGTATACAGGGTGGGGTCGTCAGTCCCCATAAATCGTACAGACATACAGAAATGATATTTTGTTATTTAAAGGCGCTAGTTAATTTCACATCGGACTATAAATCACTCTTTTAATGGGTATCTGTTGAAAAAATAACTCCAGCGTTCTTACTATTTTGTTAATGAGATTTTTTTCGTTTCTTTATAAATGGAGATATCATCTTTATTTTTAAATTGAGGGATAGCCAAAAGTGCCTGAAGGTTGGGCAAGAGATCATTTTTATTGACTACCAGGTCTCAAGACAGCAATAGATATATACTCGTATATATAAACATTCAAGCTCAGCTGTTTGGTTTATCATTTCAGTTATCTTTTCTATGCTTCTTTTCATCATAATTAGTCTCAGGCCTCCTCTCTTCGAGCGGGAATGAGCTATAATCTACCACGCGGGCCCAGTGCGGGTTCGTAAATGTCACATGTCTTTGAATTTTTGGTTCTAGGACATGCCGGTTTCCTCACGATGTTTTCCTTCACCGTTTTGAGAGCAGTGTTGTTGAAATTATTTCAACAAAGTAAAACGCCTGTCTGGGTTTAAACCTACGACAAGTTATAAGTCAGGGCCATTACCACGGGCCACCACTGCTCCTACCTTAAACTTGCCTCTAGTATAGAATCAAAATAAATGATTAAGTACTAAAATTACGTAATTTTGCTAACAATAAAAGCTTTCTTGTCAACTTCTACATTAGGACGAACATTTATCTTCTGATACTGCTAACTCTAACTTAGTTTATTCCTAGTCATTATATTTCATATTCCAAGTTGTAGTGGGTATTCCATCGTAGCAGTTGGCGTTCTGTAAATTCTGCTTACCCTTATGGGAAATCGGCTTGAGTTTATGTATGCAGTACGAGTGTATATTCTATGTTGTCCTAATTTATTTATATAAGGACCACCATCATGTACCTTTGTCATAACTTCTTCGATTTCTTCAAGCTTTTAGGTATTTATTCTAACATTAGCTGCGCCCCGCGGTTTCCCCCGCGTAAATGTTGATTCCGTGGGAATATCGGGATAAAAAGTAGCCTATATGTTAATCCAGGGTAATCAGCTACCTCCATACAAAATTTTATCAAAATTGGTCCAGCCGTTTGAGCGTGAAGAAGTAACAAACATATAAACACACACACACACACTCATAAACTTTCGCCCCTATAATATTAATGTGATACCTACAAGGTGACAGACATCGACATCCAACCTTTTTTTTTGTCGTGGAGAAATGCTCATGCATTCTGCACTACCCCGGGGAGATAGTGCAGTAATGTGGGACTCTAAACCACTAAAACTCTACGGTGCTCCTCTGCCGCTTACAGCGGGAACACGGGCACGCGTTAACCTATAACCATGGATTCTGAAACTGAATTCTGAAAAAAAATTGCTTTTCAGTAGGCAGATTTTTTTTATTTTTTTATTACTAAATGGGCGCGCTCTTGACCCCGATCACGCCTGATGGAAAGCGATAGATGAGGTCTATGATAGAACGAGCGTGCCCAGAAGATGCCTGTTGACTCTTGATTTGAAGGCAGACGGGTTAAATGTGGGAGGGAACACAGATGCCGGCAGAGAGTTCCACACTTTGGCTGTGCGCAATAAAAGTGGAGGAGAAGCGCTGAGTACGACTCATCGGGATATCAACGAAGTGCGGATGGTACGCTGCAGTACGTCTGGTTGTCCGGTGGTAAAAGGGCGATGTTGGGATCAGGTCGTGGAGCTCCTGCGCACACTCTCCGAAGTACAGTCTGTAGAAAACCGTCAGGCAAGCAACATTACGCGTGATGAGCCAGGCTGTCAAGCGTAACTACCAAAGTCTCGTCTCCTATAAGCCTTTTAGCTCTGCGTTCCACCGAGTCAAGTGCAGCAAGCTGGGATTTTGCTGAGCCATCCCACAAGTGGCTGCAATAAACCGACTAAAAATTCCTACACTAGAACATAGAAATGTAAAAATTCTTATATCTATCTAGACCATAGAATCATGTGCTAAATTTATGGTTACAGTTTGCGCGACGAGGACCCTGTATATCTACGACCTACATACACTGTACCTTTTCCTCATTAAACCCATAAACTTGGTTATCTCCTTCAGTACGAACTATAAATCTTTGATGTGCAGGTAAAACAATAAATTACTTTGTATCAAACGTGTCATGGTTCTCAGTTTTATGAGTGAAGTAGAGGTTCATGTGGTTACCGGTGCAGTTTTCTAGGTTTATGAGTTTTTAGACGAGCTGCTCAGTGCATATGAATATTTGTGTTTTTAGGATAATCGGGCAAAAACCTCTGGTTTTCCCCCAAACCAGTAGCGTGCATTGGTTTTCAGAATAGGTAGGCACTAGGCCGGGTCTAGGCAAACGCGGTCACTAATCAGAAAAAAAAAAGTAAGGTCAAAAGTGTGGTTATTTAGGTAGGCATGCCTACTTAAGGGTGATAAATTGCGAAGGTCGAACCTCATGGTATTACGCGTGAGACGTAGGTACGTATTTTTAACGAGTAAAGACCAATGACAATGTGCGAATAGTACGGGAGCCGAGTAGGCCGTCCGGCGACTGCCTACTGCCGCGCGTATTTGTATGAAGATTTTTTTTTAATTTATTGAGTTTCCTAATTGTGGGGCACACACGCTAAAATGTAATTGACAGGCTTATGTTGATATATCGAGGTAGGCACTGCTTATATGCCTATATGCAATGCACGCCACTGCCCCAAACTGTGAAGCTGTCTAATTAACTGTTCCAGAGTTGTGTTAAGTAAGATTTATAAGTATGATTTATACCTGAGAAAGTGCTGTTATAGTCTTGTTGAACTTTGCAAAGTTAATCCTAAGTAGTCGTAATTTTAAGACATTTTATTATTTTTCCCGGAATAAAATCGATCCATCTACGAACACAGACTGTTTAATTGTTAGAAACCGCACCCTAATTGCTTAACACACTGTGAATCATTTTGAAGAAAATTGCTAATCCATTGCTTTATATATTCGAAAAATTTGTTGGCCCAAAAACGTAAAAAAAACCCAATGAATATTGTCGAACTGTCAAAATGAAAACCATTGCTACTGATTGTGTGCTACGCAATTACTCTGCAGTAATGGTACAAATGATTTTGAATAAATTTTATACTCAAGACTCCTTCTCGTATTCCTTCCACAACCAAACATCTCCATAAACAAATCTAAAATTTGACGTGAAACAACAAAACATATTTCTAAATATAACCCTAAATCTTGTGCTGTTCCTATAAATTCCGAGAGCACAAACCCCGAGGCTGTCAGTCCGTCTGTGTGCAGCGTAACTCAGGAACTAGCCAGTCTTTGTTTTATCTAGATCTGCCATCGCCTGACGCGCAATAGCGCAATGAAAGATTGGAGATACAAAGATCCACTTTCAATATAAATCTTCTAGTATCAGTCGTACGTCAGTTTTGCTTGATATATCGTGATGAAGGTTTGGAGTTTTGTTTTCGTGTGGAGTTTCATCAAGCTCGTTCGTACAAGAGAACTTAGAATGTCTTGGTGGCTAACCAATACTTGTTTCGGGAAGAATGGGATTACTGTTTTACTTGTGGCTTGCAAACAAATGGCTCACCTTTGAATGCGCCTAAAATATTCCACAACTTAATCACAATTAAGTTTTTGTTATTGCCTGTATGCCTACATACGTAACCCTTTTATGATTAGTTAATCAAATTATAAAAATTTTGATGAAGCCCATTCTGGACTATAATTGGCTGTTACAAGTAATCAATTGTTCAATTTTTTATCAAAAAGTATTTACTAAATAGAAACTATTTTCCCACGAAACAGAACCATAACTATATCTTCATCACCTCCTAAATCAGTGCAAACAAACGAAAATATCTATAACTTCTAAGCCACTTTATACGTTCCCTTACCAATAAAATTTAAATCCAACTATCGTAAATCGCCAGCTGATTAATACGTTGACATACGTATAAAATACTGGGTATAATCAAAACAAAAGAATTTGTTCATCAGTACTATAAATTGGAGGTGGAATAGTCGCAAATCACAGGGTTTTCCGACTAGCGCCCTGATAGGCGTCGGCAACGTGTGGCCGTTCTAAAAAAGGATAACTTTAAAAAGAATAGCCAATGAACTAGAAGATTTGTAACCCTTGGCGCCGGTTATTGATGACCTCACAAACGTTGCTGTCAGATCTTGTGTTAGCTGTCGACCAAAATAGCCATTCAGGTAAGACAATGGGAATTCAAGAGTTCAACATATCTTTGTTCTTAATTTAGCGTAGGTAATTAAAAATATGTAGGTATAGAGAGACATCGATATTTTCAATTAACTCTATCCAATTAAGTCAGATCTCAAAGTAAATACCAATGCGATTTAGTTCTTATAAGACGAATCGTGACAATACGTCAGGACCTATTTTACGTAAACAGCAAGAGCTCAAGCTAATTACATTTAAACGAGAAACCAAACCATTAAAAGCTTAACCATCAATCCAGTTATCTTATATCATCCAGCAGAAGCTGGATGGGTGTTTAATTATTTTCTAATTAGAAAATTAGAAAATAATTAAACACAAAAACAAAGGAATCTTATTAAAAATCCCCATATATTCCTCACTAACTACTCCTACATCCTTTAAAAAACAACGCCCATAAGTTGAGCGCCCCTGCGTAGATCAAGATGTGTGCGTTACTCGGCCTGCGCCTGCGCATTGACAGATTTATGTGAGAGGATGCCCGCCGACCCATCCCCACCACGATTAGATAATTAACTAGTTTTAACGCTCCATCATTTTAGGGTTAGATTCGGTTTAGAAACTTGGTGGATCGATTGGTTTGGAATGGACAGAATTTGGAAAAAGATCGTGAATGAGATTGGCAAACTTTTTCTTCTTAACGTATCGATGGCAAAAAGTTCAAACATCTTTGGCCCAAAATTGAGTTGTGTGAACTCCGCGCAATTGGCAATAATTGACACATTGACTGGCAAAGTCTGACTGACTGGCTATTTCCAGCAGTAGTTTAAGCCGGGCTGTTGATGAGGATGCTTAATGGTCTTCCAGATTCTTATTAGACAAAACGAATCAGGTTTAGGATAGTAAATCTCCGATCAAAGAAGACATGCGACAACATTTCGAGTGCAACTCATTTCCTGAACTCAACCAAACAAAATAGACCAGAAACTGAGAAATTCTAGTTTAATCCTCAGTAAATCTAATAAATGATAAAATAAAAACACGCCCCGATATAATCGTCGAACAAATCGACACTTAATTCGAACATTAGTCAGTAATACTCGAAGACATCTTGTAACAAGTCTGCAATCACTCTCAGATTAGTACCAGGTATTTATAATGTTGTTTTAGTAGCTTTCATATAGAAAGCGATGCGCTAACTCAGCTAGCCTGGCTTTAAATTACGCTAAATGGGACCATACATCCACCGGCCTTATCTCCGCGCCATATTTGAATACAGGGTGTGAAATCTTGCTAAAGAGCTACATTAAGTTGCAAATTACTGAAGATAGTTTATTTAAATTTGCTTTTGATTTTCTTGGGTGTGTTGTACCGTGATTTGTGGGTAGGGAAGTGTTTCTTGGTTGCTTTTGTTTATAAAATTTGTAAGGAAAATTTGATTGGTGTTGTCTGTCTGTATACATGGTTATGGTGGCTCCAATACTGCTGAAAATCAATGATGTATTGACTTAAATCTTATATGAAAGGTTGAATTCTTAATTGAAAGTGATTTTGCGCAAACAAGCCAATATTTTAAGTTTAATTAATTTACAATGTCACCTCCTGATTATTATGCATACGAAAAACTGAAGAATCTCAAAATAACGCGCACAATTTACATATACGACACATCAGATCGTAAACATGTACATGTTATTAGATAGCTTGTTGCGTGTCAAATATTCATCGGCATACAATGTTGCCGTACGCGGCGTCATCACGGCACAACATGGTAACACTATTCTACATATCTATGGAATTATATAATAAAATACGACTGTCATCCGTCATAGTGTTGCAACCCGGATCGAGTCCTAGCCGACACGCAATCGTAAATCTGGCTCAGCACTGACGCGTCAGTCATACAAATCATTCAAACTCTCTTGAAACCCGATCGTAAATACGTCTGAGTGTAGCATTAATCATTTTGAATACAGAATAAGAAGTGCCTCGGGCGTACGCGATTGGTCGTCACTAAACGAACAATTATTCAAATGGAGCGCTCCGATTGGTCGACGGCCTTTCGGTTTTTTACGTTGACAGAGTGATGGATTCGACCCTTCGACTCGTGCGCAGTTTAGTACCCATTTCATTGTTGTGTGCGTACATTTATGTAGCTTGCGAGCTATCAATCTCCGTCTAAAAGTAAATGCTTGGAGTTTTTGTGCTCTTATTTGCGATTGCAACGTTTAACATCTTTTTGTGCAATTAACGCGGTGATAAATGATTTTTTACTTTTTTATTGATAGCAATAAAATAAAACTTTTTTAAAGACCGCAACACGTAAAAAAGGCTCTAGACATTTATTTTATGCGTTCGCACACGTTTTATGCGTTAATGTGGCTTCTAAAACTTGTAAGGAGAAATAATTGCTGGCTGTTTTATATTACGTGCACATTCACACGCATTAACTCCAATAAAAAGGGATCGGAGATTTTAATTTCATTTGTATCATTATGTCCTCATGCACTATAGTCTCTATCACAAAAGATAACACGCTGTATATCAACAGTCACTGTCACATTCGAAATAGTCAACTACCCGCATCGGAGTCGATAAGTGTCGACTATTCGATAGCGTATCTGGACGATTTATCCGAGTAGAATATCGATACCCGGAAGCACCTCTGGACGGCGGGAAAATGGCGGCGGCCGGCCCTCCGCGATTGGCTGAAGCAGCGCGCGCGCACCTCACATCTGTCACTAAGTATTACCTTTTTATGTAGGAACTTTACGAGTAAGTTTATAACCACGGACGCCCATCGCGAAGCGGTGAAAATATTTAAACCCCATAAATTTTTATGGTTTAAAATAAACGGTAATGGGGAGTTATGTATAAAATCCTTGTAATGTATGTGACTTTATCAGTGGTCTTGATTGGTTTAGAGCTGTTCGGGCCCTTTGAAGTTTTAACGCGATTTTAATTGATGGTCATTAGAGTTTAAGTATGAGCTACTTATAGTAAAACTCTGAACCTTCTTGGTACTATTTTATTAGCGTTCCTGGGGACAAATATTGGACACGACGGGGATACGTATTACGTTGGATATTTTAAAGTATCTAATAAAATTTATGATGATGATTGCATTCTTCGCTGTATTAATTTTATTTCCAATATATTGAAGAGATAAGGCTGTTAACTTACTGTAGCATAAAATTAAATTATAGAGTTTATTCGCATTGTCGCTCTGCTAATGTTTTTCAATAAAATAATCAGTTACTAGCCTCTGCTCGCGACTTCGTTCGCGTGAAATTTCTTGTTCCCCCGACCATCCCCGTCGCATCGCATCACCTACCCGCGCTATCACTTCGCTTTCGCTTAGCGTTCTTTCTGACTTTTTATTATTTTCGCTCGGCTCCTAAGAGACATAGCGTGATGTTAAATAGCATATAGCATTTCTCGAGAATTGGGCTATCAAATGTAAAAAGAATTTTTCAAATCCGACTGGTAGTTCCAGAGATTACCCCCTACATACAAACTTACAAACAAATACCTCTTTATAATATTATTAGTATAAGTATAGAATACAAACAAATAACATTTAAAAAATGTACTCAGCTCGTCTCTGCTATTTGAGGACAACAGTAAAAACAATTCCCTTGTAATTAAGGTATATATTTATCTATATAATATCGTTACTTACACTAAAACTGAAGAGGTATCGAATTTTTCAAAACTGCACTGGTGACTTACTTACCTGCAAAGAGAAAAAAACAATTATTAGATACCTACTAATTACATTCTACGTAAACTAAAGGTATACATTCAAATACAAATCTCTAAAGTTTGCAGACGGTGCTTACAAGCTTAAATAGGTACCTATGGTCAATTGAAAAAAAAAACACGTGAAATTCAAAATATCTTTACAAAAAGAACAGCTGTCCTTAATTTTTTCATAAATGGTATCAAATTTTTTTCTTAAAATAACTTGTAAAAAACTTTTTTCAGAACCAAATCATTTAGTCAAGATATCTCGGTAAAAAGCACTACATTAAAGTCAGATTACCCCCTATTACATGGGACTTAAAACACCTAATTGGTGTGAAATGTGGATGTTCTATAGGCACATATCTGCCTAACCCTTCGTAGATTGCAGGCGTGATGTTATGTTGTAAAGTGAATTTGACCTAAACAGTCCACGACCAAAAAACTGCCCTACATCAAACAAATATTTACAAAAACAACAGCTCTTTCTTTAGACTTTCCTGAAAATAACTCGCAATACTTCAAAAGTAGTGACGCAAGTCTTACACAAGCTTAAGTTTCAGTCTTTCAGCCGTGACAGTAAAGGCTTTAGCAGGACACGTTTCCGGTTCCGGCTAGCAATTAAATCTTTGTTTAACGAAGAAAACTTAATTAAATAGTCAAAGGGAGCTTCTTTGATTGATATAATTATTTTGTAAGTGGAGTTTGCCTTTTATATAGCGTAGGAAGTTGTACTTTTAAAACTATGATTTAAGTGCCTTTTTTTATCTAATAGTTATTTATACTTTACTTTGCCATACCAAATTGAAAGAAAAAAATTAATCATGGTCAGAAAAAAAATTGACAAACATATTTTCAGATATGCTGTTTTTTATATCAATGCTTGATGGCAGAGTATTTAGAAAACGCTCTCCCTACAAAAGTAAAGTTTGACATTTTAATAGTTGAATGTTGCCAGATAAGTGTCTTAAAAGATCTAGTTACAAAAACAAACATAATTTCAGACAGCTTATTAACTTCACACTAACAAAGTAGGTATATGCACCTCTTAAAACTTCCCTACCACAACAGACTAAAACCACAATCGATTTGCAATCAAACAAAATCGTGGTCGAATTTACTACAAAATCTAAAAGCCTGCACTGCCACATGAAAGCTTTAGGTTGTCGCCTAATGATAGCAGCACCGTTGACCACTTAGTCGATCGCCTGGCCAACCCCTAATTACTAAATAAACTGCCAACGGAGTGACAAACACAATCACCGAAAAGCAAACTCAATTTCAAACCAAATTATCGGACGAAAATACAGTTACATTAAAATAAAACCTCAAAATCCAACGACTGTTTCAATTGACCAATCAGAGCGCAGAAGCTGACCAAGCAACATATTAATTCCCCACTAAAGCTACTACATAACACCATTGTTTCCAAATGTATAAATTAATAACGGTATTAAAAAAGCTATAACGACAAAAACGACCCACACGTTATCACATTACAAGATCAAAAAGTTTAGATTTCTATAACGCATTTAACGTTAGCCGCCAACAATACAATAAAAGTTGAAATCGGACATTTTTAATGTGTTTTTACGAGCCGTTTAAATCGCGTTTATTTAACTGTATTATAAACGTTACGACAAAAGGTATTTTATCGTTATTGGTATGCATAGTTTCGGTAAAAGTTTCTGATATTAATTAGATTACGGCGGATTGTCAAAGATCATGGTGGTTATTGTCAAATATAGCGGTAAGCTGGCTGGCGACTGCACGGCTCCTTTGTTGTTGTTTATTTATGTATGAAAGAATTAATTTTGCATTTATAATGAGATATTTGTAGAGATATCCAGTTTTGGACCGATGTGTTGCTTAGATTAGGTGTTTGTTCGACATTTTCAAAGTTTATCTACCGACAGCATCGCTTTTATTTGTAAGTTGAGACAATACAAGCTATAAAAGAAATTATGGAGTATTAGACAGTTTGAAATTTGTTAATTGATTAGAATCATAAAATTTTATTATAGTGAAGCGTGCTTATTTGAATATTAAATTAAGTCCGATTAGCTTATAGATAGACATTAATGACAGTATTCTTTTATAACAGTCGAAATATTGCGATAGAAGAATGCAAAAATGTAGGGCATTAAAAGATGCCCTACATTTACAAAAGGTGATTTGCCACCTACGATAAAACTATGAATTTTAAGAAATTTTTCTTTTTGTCTATGGTACTTTATCTCTATGGCAACATCAAAATCAATCAAATAACAATGCAATGCAAAGGAACCAAACAGAAAAATACATATTTTCGATAACATTATACTGGGTATCGTTCATACGATATAGACAGTGGCGTGCATTGCATATAGGCATATAAGCAGTGCCTACCTCGATATATCAACATAAGCCTGTCAATTACATTTTAGTGGTGTGCCCCACAATTAAAAAAACTCACAAAATTATCGTACCTAACAAAAAAAAATCTTCATACAAACACGCGCGGCAGTAGGCAGTCGCCGGACGGCCTACTCGGCTCCCGTACTATTCGCACATTGTCATTGGTCTTTACTCGTTAAAGTTAATACGACAAAATTAAAAATACGTACGTCTCACGCATAGTACCATAACGTTCGACCTTCGCAATTTATCACCCTTAAGTAGGCATGCCTACTCAAATAACCACACTTTTGACCTCACTTTTTTTTCTGATTAGTGACCGCGTTTGCCTAGACTAAACCCGGCCTAGTGCCTACCTATTCCGAAAACCAATGCACGCCACTAGATATAGAGATAATCAATAACAATTTCTTAATTTAAGTTTGCCCAACGAAACGACCAAAACAAAGCAGTAAACTATTCGAGAAGAAATTGATACTAATTGCAGCAATCGTCTGATCAAGCCCAGCCATGTCCCTTTCGGTAGCAGTCGCCAAATCAAGCCAATATGTAGTTATTTCAGTAATGCAGCATCTCACTAGCTCAGTTACATTCTAGGCACACAACACCTCTACCAAAGGTTCGCAATTAAATCTCTAAACTCGAACACTAATATAACATCGATTCACACGATGCTATCGATAAAAAACAGTTGAAAATATACAAGAAAAATGTTACCCGCTAACGTAACGATACCCATAACCAATCAACTGATTTAGATAATTATTTTATTGCTGGGAAAAATTGTGTTAAATCGGTGAAAAAATCACATAGCATATTGTTAATGGGTGTTGATAACGATTTGTTGGATATAAATCAAATAAGCTGATTGTTCATGTCCATATAACCGAAAATTGGGTCTGTTTTTGTGTAAGATAAATGTAACAGTGATTTAAATGTAGTAAAAAAACTTGAGTAAAATAGAGAATATTGAATCATCATCATCGTATCGGGCTATGAACGGGTTTGTTCGACTATTGGATAGTTTATGTTTTGTATTATTAGTTTAACGGCATTCAATAAATGATAAAAATACCACAAATTTATTAGAAAAATCCATTTCAATTTCACTTTTTTACTCAAAGCAGTGGTTCAAACTATCACCCCCAAACTCGAAAGCGGCAAATGTCGACTGGAACCGTACATACAAATAGTAGTACCTTTGTATCCAGCATAACAAAAGCTTGGACTAAGATCAACACACATTAGCTCTCAGACTTTGACCTGCCCCATTATTTATTGACGGGGAGGACAAAAATATATCGTCACGGATAGATAAAATCAGACGAAGCTACATATTATAGGCATTGTCTGTACGGCCAGCGGCAACGTAGTTAGAACTGCATTTATTATTAGTAAAAGGGTGAATTTCTAGTACTTTCACCGTCGTATTTTCTTTGGTAAATAGATGCAGTGGATGGATTTAGTTGAATTTGCACTTAATTTGAATAAATCATTATGTCGTTTAAGTATGTTATTGATCCTCCGTGCCTCGGAAAGCACGTTAAGCTGTTGGTCCCGGCTGTCATTCATAGATTTTTGACAGTCGTTACAGGTAGTCAGAAGCTCGAAATTTTGACAACCAGTCTTACCAAAAGGGATATCGTATTGCCCAATATCTGGGTTGTGGAGGTCAGATAGGCAGTCGCTCCATGTAAAATGCTGGTATACAGCTGCATCCGGTTAGACTGGAAGCCGACCCCAACATAGCTGGGAAAAGGCTAGGCAGATGATGATATGAAGTATGTTATTGATACATGAAGAAAGGTCAATGGTGTATCCAATTGTAGAAACATACATTTGACAGCGGATAACTTAAGAATTGATCTATCTTGGGCGTGACTATTTGTTTTAGTCATTAGACATGCCTATTGAAATTGCCTGTCCAAATACTATTGGCAGAAGCATTCCAAGGGATCATATAGTTGATATCAATTCGAGTCAAACCCCATACGTACAGTTGGAAGGACAAATCGGTGCGTACAGTCGACGACACAATAAGCCCATGTGTCAGCGACAGTTATCTCGCAAGACACCACAATCTCTCCAACTGTCGGTCACACACAGACGGACCCCAGTTTGATGTATATTGGGGAATAGGCTTGAGGGCTTTCATAGTAACGTATGAATACTTATCTTGTTGCTAGTCTACCGTATAAAGAAATACTGAGACTGCTTTCTTTAAAAGTCTTAACGCTTGAGACTACAGAAATCGCAACAGGGAAATTCCTCTGGTCCAATATTTTGGATGGTATGGTCTAAAAGATTTTGTTGATTGTACTTTTAAAACTGTTTGTTGTAGGTGGTAAACTATCAATATAAAGTAATGTCACGAATCACGATGTAGCCGCCACATTAATATCATAGGATATTGATTGGTGAACATTTTCTTATGTAATGTTAGTTTCATTTGCTTTGTTGCTAAATACATTATATCTATTACCCAGTGCACAATTTTTTTCCTGTTGTCCAGAATCTCTTGTAGCCTTGATACCTTTTGCAATTGAACACATCAAAGCTTCAACGTTTACGCGACATTTTCAACTTGGCTTCACAACAAAGAACGACACTTTTTTCCGAAAAACGAAATGAATAGCCTTCATATCTTGTCTCAGTGGAGACTATGTCATGAACACATAAACTTGCACCATTGAATGAAACCCGTTGGACGTTGGACATTTCACGTCACTTTTAGTTTGTCCTGCACTGGAGATTTTAAATGGACACGCGTATATTATACTGTATTGTATTGTTTGTGTGTATGACATGTTGTAATAAGTACACAGATGCTTATGTGGGTTTAAATTTTGCAATCTGTAGCCCCTTTTATGTACCTATCTCTTATTGGGATGTATTAGTTCAATTGTTGTTGTTGTTGTTTCGATTATTTAAAAACAATCCTCAGTATGAAGAGATACCTTGACGTTTGTTCTTTTTCCATAGGAACGACGAAAACCGCTTTTTCATAAGAACTAATGAGGATGATTATTTATGACTATGTCCATCTGATATACAAAGTGTTAAAAAATTAACCTTAAAAACTTTAAGAGGTGCTTTAGACCATCGAACTGAACAACTTTCACTATGGGACCAACTCTGAAATCACGAAAAAAAAAATGAGCTGTTTCATACTCATAATCATCATAATCATAATCATAATCATTTTTTATTTGTGTAACATAGGTAGTGAATACAGTTCTTAAATGAAAGTTCATAGGTCGCTATGTTATGCCAAGAGGCGTACAAATATGGTTACATGCTAAATAAGAATAATATGGAATCATTTCTACAGTCAATGCATAAATAAATAATCATAAATTACAATTAGTCACAACAATATTCAATTAAAATTTGTTTCTCCAGTCAAATAAATAAGTCTACAATAATTTATCATTCAGAAATTCATCAGTCGTATAATAACATTTTTCAATTAATAAGAGTTTCAATTTTTTTTTGAATTGTGTAATATTCAAATTCTTTATGACATCTGGTAATTTATTGTAAATGCGCGGTGCCATACCTAAAACGCTCTTTCTCACTACTGCTAGCTGATTTTTTTTTCGTGATTTCGGATTTGGTCCCATAGTGAAAGTTGTTCAGTTCGATGGTCTAAAGCACCTCTTAAAGTTTTTAGGGTTAATTTTTTAACACCTTATATAAATTCTTCATCATCCGTACGTTTATGGCATGTTTATATTATGCTTAAACTTAAGGAAGAAAAACATGACGTTTCACGGTATTTCTGTACGGTTGTTTTGTTTACTATTTATCATTCTATACAGAACCTTGCAAACACCCTTTCCAATACAGAATGAAACCTTTAACGCTCACAAACAGACCCTGGTCCACCATTCAGCCATCATAACACGTACTTGTCTTTGACGTTGTCATACATTGTGGAGCCTTTAACATACGCGTCATTATTTCTTTGTTTCCACCGCTGGAGGTTTGCAAGGGACAGTGTGCTGGTGATATAAGCAGTGTGCAGCAGTGTACATCGCAAAATAACATGTGTACAATAATATCGAATAGACAAGGCATGACGTTTGCATCGCTGTGTGTCGCTGTGTTGGGCTGCTCGCCGTGGGCGGAATGTGGACAGAGGTGTGGAGACGGTGTTGGAGTAATATTTTTTCGGAGACTCTTGTATCGATTTATTCCGGTCATTGTGTATAAAGATTAGACTGGAAAATAGTGGTTGTTTATTGGATAAGACAATTTTTGGTGTCCAAG